>OX453042.1:9567409-11061575 GCA_949699805.1 Tromatobia lineatoria | reverse complement strand
ACGGTTTTTATAAATTCTACGCACTCTATCACAAAAATAATGTTTTATTTCTGTTCAGCGACCTAAAATACATAATATAAACTATACGCAGATTCCGAGGAATGATGCAATCAGTATTTTGCGTTTTTCTCGCTAAATATCGGTCCTAGCGCAAAAAGGACGTTCATTTGTGATCACTAACTTCCCATGCGGATTTCAAGATTCCTGATGATTTTTTTGTAAAACCATCGGCATATTCGTAATCAGCGGAGCACAGTGCATTGAAAAAACTTGGGCGCGTGTAAAAATAATGATTTCTCAGAAAGATATCGTAGTATTACTGAGATTATCGGGAAACGAGAAAAATTAAGATCCTCGCTGCCGGTTTTTCACGGTTTTTATAAATTCTACGCACTCTATCACAAAAATAATGTTTTATTTATGTTCAGCGACCTAAAATACATAATAAAAACTATACGAAGATTCCGAGGAATGATGCAATCAGTTTTTTGCGTTTTTCTCGCTAAATATCGGTCCTAGCGCAAAAAGGACGTTCATTTGTGATCACTAACTTCTCATGCGGATTTCAAGTTTCCTGATGATTTTTTTGTAAAATCATGGGCGAATTCGTAATCAGCGGAGCACAGTGCATTGAAAAAACTTGGGCGCGTGTAAAAATAATGATTTCTCAGAAAGATATCGTAGTATTACTGAGATTATCGGAAAACGAGAAAAATTAAGATCCTCGCTGCCGGCTTTTCACGGTTTTTATAAATTCTGCGCACTCTATCACAAAAATAATGTTTTATTTCTGTTCAGCGACCTAAAATACTTAATAAAAACTATACGCAGATTCCGAGGAATGATGCAATCAGTTTTTTGCGTTTTTCTCGCTAAATATCGGTCCTAGCGCAAAAAGGACGTTCATTTGTGATCACTAACTTGTCATGCGGATTTCAAGTTTCCTGATGATTTTTTTGTAAAACCATGGGCATATTCGTAATCAGCGGAGCACAGTGCATTGAAAAAACTTGGGCGCGTGTAAAAATGATGATTTCTCAGAAAGATATCGTAGAATTACTGAGATTATCGGAAAACGAGAAAAATTAAGATCCTCGCTGCCGGTTTTTCACGGTTTTTATAAATTCTACGCACTCTATCACAAAAATAATGTTTTATTTCTGTTCAGCGACCTAAAATACATAAAATAAACTATACGCAGATTCCGAGGAATGATGCAATCAGTTTTTTGCGTTTTTCTCGCTAAATATCGGTCCTAGCGCAAAAAGGACGTTCATTTGTGATCACTAACTTGTCATGCGGATTTCAAGTTTCCTGATGATTTTTTTGTAAAACCATGGGCATATTCGTAATCAGCGGAGCACAGTGCATTGAAAAAACTTGGGCGCGTGTAAAAATAATGATTTCTCAGAAAGATATCGTAGAATTACTGAGATTATCGGAAAACGAGAAAAATTAAGATCCTCGCTGCCGGTTTTTCACGGTTTTTATAAATTCTACGCACTCTATCACAAAAATAATGTTTTATTTCTGTTCAGCGACCTAAAATACATAATATAAACTATACGCAGATTCCGAGGAATGATGCAATCAGTATTTTGCGTTTTTCTCGCTAAATATCGGTCCTAGCGCAAAAAGGACGTTCATTTGTGATCACTAACTTCCCATGCGGATTTCAAGATTCCTGATGATTTTTTTGTAAAACCATCGGCATATTCGTAATCAGCGGAGCACAGTGCATTGAAAAAACTTGGGCGCGTGTAAAAATAATGATTTCTCAGAAAGATATCGTAGTATTACTGAGATTATCGGGAAACGAGAAAAATTAAGATCCTCGCTGCCGGTTTTTCACGGTTTTTATAAATTCTACGCACTCTATCACAAAAATAATGTTTTATTTATGTTCAGCGACCTAAAATACATAATAAAAACTATACGAAGATTCCGAGGAATGATGCAATCAGTTTTTTGCGTTTTTCTCGCTAAATATCGGTCCTAGCGCAAAAAGGACGTTCATTTGTGATCACTAACTTCTCATGCGGATTTCAAGTTTCCTGATGATTTTTTTGTAAAATCATGGGCGAATTCGTAATCAGCGGAGCACAGTGCATTGAAAAAACTTGGGCGCGTGTAAAAATAATGATTTCTCAGAAAGATATCGTAGTATTACTGAGATTATCGGAAAACGAGAAAAATTAAGATCCTCGCTGCCGGCTTTTCACGGTTTTTATAAATTCTGCGCACTCTATCACAAAAATAATGTTTTATTTCTGTTCAGCGACCTAAAATACTTAATAAAAACTATACGCAGATTCCGAGGAATGATGCAATCAGTTTTTTGCGTTTTTCTCGCTAAATATCGGTCCTAGCGCAAAAAGGACGTTCATTTGTGATCACTAACTTGTCATGCGGATTTCAAGTTTCCTGATGATTTTTTTGTAAAACCATGGGCATATTCGTAATCAGCGGAGCACAGTGCATTGAAAAAACTTGGGCGCGTGTAAAAATGATGATTTCTCAGAAAGATATCGTAGAATTACTGAGATTATCGGAAAACGAGAAAAATTAAGATCCTCGCTGCCGGTTTTTCACGGTTTTTATAAATTCTACGCACTCTATCACAAAAATAATGTTTTATTTCTGTTCAGCGACCTAAAATACATAAAATAAACTATACGCAGATTCCGAGGAATGATGCAATCAGTTTTTTGCGTTTTTCTCGCTAAATATCGGTCCTAGCGCAAAAAGGACGTTCATTTGTGATCACTAACTTGTCATGCGGATTTCAAGTTTCCTGATGATTTTTTTGTAAAACCATGGGCATATTCGTAATCAGCGGAGCACAGTGCATTGAAAAAACTTGGGCGCGTGTAAAAATAATGATTTCTCAGAAAGATATCGTAGAATTACTGAGATTATCGGAAAACGAGAAAAATTAAGATCCTCGCTGCCGGTTTTTCACGGTTTTTATAAATTCTACGCACTCTATCACAAAAATAATGTTTTATTTCTGTTCAGCGACCTAAAATACATAATATAAACTATACGCAGATTCCGAGGAATGATGCAATCAGTTTTTTGCGTTTTTCTCGCTAAATATCGGTCCTAGCGCAAAAAGGACGTTCATTTGTGATCACTAACTTCCCATGCGGATTTCAAGATTCCTGATGATTTTTTTGTAAAACCATCGGCATATTCGTAATCAGCGGAGCACAGTGCATTGAAAAAACTTGGGCGCGTGTAAAAATAATGATTTCTCAGAAAGATATCGTAGTATTACTGAGATTATCGGGAAACGAGAAAAATTAAGATCCTCGCTGCCGGTTTTTCACGGTTTTTATAAATTCTACGCACTCTATCACAAAAATAATGTTTTATTTATGTTCAGCGACCTAAAATACATAATAAAAACTATACGAAGATTCCGAGGAATGATGCAATCAGTTTTTTGCGTTTTTCTCGCTAAATATCGGTCCTAGCGCAAAAAGGACGTTCATTTGTGATCACTAACTTCTCATGCGGATTTCAAGTTTCTTGATGATTTTTTTGTAAAACCATGGGCATATTCGTAATCAGCGGAGCACAGTGCATTGAAAAAACTTGGGTGCGTGTAAAAATAATGATTTCTCAGAAAGATATCGTAGTATTACTGAGATTATCGGAAAACGAGAAAAATTAAGATCCTCGCTGCCGGCTTTTCACGGTTTTTATAAATTCTACGCACTCTATCACAAAAATAATGTTTTATTTCTGTTCAGCGACCTAAAATACATAATATAAACTATACGTAGATCCCGAGGAATGATGCAATCAGTTTTTTGCGTTTTTCTCGCTAAATATCGGTCCTAGCGCAAAAAGGACGTTCATTTGTGATCACTAACTTCTCATGCGGATTTCAAGTTTCCTGATGATTTTTTTGTAAAACCATCGGCATATTCGTAATCAGCGGAGCACAGTGCATTGAAAAAACTTGGGCGCGTGTAAAAATAATGATTTCTCAGAAAGATATCGTAGAATTACTGAGATTATCGGAAAACGAGAAAAATTAAGATCCTCGCTGCCGGTTTTTCACGGTTTTTATAAGATCTACGTACTCTATCACAAAAATAATGTTTTATTTCTGTTCAGAGACCTAAAATACATAATATAAACTACACGCAGATTCCGAGGAGTGATGCAATCAGTTTTTTGCGTTTTTCTCGCTAAATATCGGTCCTAGCGCAAAAAGGACGTTCATTTGTGATCACTAACTTCTCATGCGGATTTCAAGTTTCCTGATGATTTTTTTGTAAAACCATGGGCATATTCGTAATCAGCGGAGCACAGTGCATTGAAAAAACTTGGGCGCGTGTAAAAATAATGATTTCTCAGAAAGATATCGTAGTATTACTGAGATTATCGGAAAACCAGAAAAATTAAGATCCTCGCTGCCGGCTTTTCACGGTTTTCATAAATTCTACGCACTCTATCACAGAAATAATGTTTTATTTCTGTTCAGCGACCTAAAATACATAATATAAACTATACGCAAATCCCGAGGAATGATGCAATCATTTTTTTGCGTTTTTCTCGCTAAATATCGGTCCTAGCGCAAAAAGGACGTTCATTTGTGATCACTAACTTCTCATGCGGATTTCAAGTTTCCTGATGATTTTTTTGTAAAACCATGGGCATATTCGTAATCAGCGGAGCACAGTGCATTGAAAAAACTTGGGCGCGTGTAAAAATAATGATTTCTCAGAAAGATATCGTAGTATTACTGAGATTATCGGAAAACGAGAAAAATTAAGATCCTCGCTGCCGGCTTTTCACGGTTTTTATAAATTCTACGCACTCTATCACAAAAATAATGTTTTATTTCTGTTCAGCGACCTAAAATACGTAATATAAACTATACGCAGATCCCGAGAAATGATGCAATCAGTTTTTTGCGTTTTTCTTGCTAAATATCGGTCCTAGCGCAAAATGGACGTTCATTTGTGATCACCAACTTCTCATGCGGATTTCAAGTTTCCTGATGGATTTTTTTTGTAAAACCATGGGCATATTCGTAATCAGCGGAGCACAGTGCATTAAAAAAACTTGGGTGCGTGTAAAAATAATGATTTCTCAGAAAGATATCGTAGTATTACTGAAATTATCGGAAAACGAGAAAAATTAAGATCCTCGCTGCCGGCTTTTCACGGTTTTTATAAATTCTACGCACTCTATCACAAAAATAATGTTTTATTTCTGTTCAGCGACCTAAAATACATAATATAAACTATACGTAGATCCCGAGGAATGATGCAATCAGTTTTTTGCGTTTTTCTCGCTAAATATCGGTCCTAGCGCAAAAAGGACGTTCATTTGTGATCACTAACTTCTCATGCGGATTTCAAGTTTCCTGATGATTTTTTTGTAAAACCATGGGCATCCTCGTAATCAGCGGAGCACAGTGCATTGAAAAAACTTGGGCGCGTGTAAAAAAAATGATTTCTCAGAAAGATATCGTAGTATTACTGAGATTATCGGAAAACGAGAAAAATTAAGATCCTCGCTGCCGGCTTTTCACGGTTTTTATAAATTCTACGCACTCTATCACAAAAATAATGTTTTATTTCTGTTCAGCGACCTAAAAAAAATAATATAAACTATACGCAGATCCCGAGGAATGATGCAATCAGTTTTTTGCGTTTTTCTCGCTAAATATCGGTCCTAGCGCAAAAAGGACGTTCATTTGTGATCACTAACTTCTCATGCAGATTTCAAGTTTCCTGATGATTTTTTTGTAAAACCATGGGCATATTCGTAATCAGCGGAGCACAGTGCATTGAAAAAACTTGGGCGCGTGTAAGAATAATGATTTCTCAGAAAGATATCGTAGAATTACTGAGATTATCGGAAAACGAGAAAAATTAAGATCCTCGCTGCCGGTTTTTCACGGTTTTTATAAATTCTACGCACTCCATCACAAAAATGTTGTTTTATTCCTGTTCAACGACCTAAAATACATAATATAAACTATACGCAGATTCCGAGGAATGATGCAATCAGTTTTTTGCGTTTTTCTCGCTAAATATCGGTCCTAGCGCAAAAAGGACGTTCATTTGTGATCACTAACTTCTCATGCGGATTTAAAGTTTCCTGATGATTTTTTTGTAAAACCATGGGCATATTCGTAATCAGCAGAGGACAGTGCATTAAAAAAACTTGGGCGCGTGTAAAAATAATGATTTCTCAGAAAGATATCGTAGAATTACTGAGATTATCGGAAAACGAGAAAAATTAAGATCCTCGCTGCCGGTTTTTCACGGTTTTTATAAATCCTACGCACTCTATCACAAAAATAATGTCTTATTTCTGTTCAGCGACCTAAAATACATAATATAAACTATACGCAGATTCCGAGGAGTGATGCAATCAGTTTTTTGCGTTTTTCTCGCTAAATATCGGTCCTAGCGCAAAAAGGACGTTCATTTGTGATCACTAACTTCTCATGCGGATTTCAAGTTTCCTGATGATTTATTTGTAAAACCATGGGCATATTCGTAATCAGCGGAGCACAGTGCATTGAAAAAACTTGGGCGCGTGTAAAAATAATGATTTCTCAGAAAGATATCGTAGTATTACTGAGATTATCGGAAAACCAGAAAAATTAAGATCCTCGCTGCCGGCTTTTCACGGTTTTTATAAATTCTACGCACTCTATCACAAAAATAATGTTTTATTTCTGTTCAGCGACCTAAAATACATAATATAAACTATACGCAAATCCCGAGGAATGATGCAATCATTTTTTTGCGTTTTTCTCGCTAAATATCGGTCCTAGCGCAAAAAGGACGTTCATTTGTGATCACTAACTTCCCATGCGGATTTCAAGATTCCTGATGATTTTTCTGTAAAACCATCGGCATATTCGTAATCAGCGGAGCACAGTGCATTGAAAAAACTTGGGCGCGTGTAAAAATAATCATTTCTCAGAAAGATATCGTAGAATTACTGAGATTATCGGAAAACGAGAAAAATTAAGATCCTCGCTGCCGGTTTTTCACGGTTTTTATAAATTCTACGAACTCTATCACAAAAATAATGTTTTATTTCTGTTCAGCGACCTAAAATACATAATATAAACTATACGCAGATTCCGAGGAATGATGCAACCAGTTTTTTGCGTTTTTCTCGCTAAATATCGGTCCTAGCGCAAAAAGGACGTTCATTTGTGATCACTAACTTCCCATGCGGATTTCAAGATTCCTGATGATTTTTTTGTAAAACCATCGGCATATTCGTAATCAGCGGAGCACAGTGCATTGAAAAAACTTGGGCGCGTGTAAAAATAATGATTTCTCAGAAAGATATCGTAGTATTACTGAGATTATCGGAAAACGAGAAAAATTAAGATCCTCGCTGCCGGCTTTTCACGGTTTTTATAAATTCTACGCACTCTATCACAAAAATAATGTTTTATTTCTGTTCAGCGACCTAAAATACATAATATAAACTATACGCAGATCCCGAGAAATGATGCAATCAGTTTTTTGCGTTTTTCTTGCTAAATATCGGTCCTAGCGCAAAATGGACGTTTATTTGTGATCACCAACTTCTCATGCGGATTTCAAGTTTCCTGATGGATTTTTTTGTAAAACCATGGGCATATTCGTAATCAGCGGAGCACAGTGCATTAAAAAAACTTGGGTGCGTGTAAAAATAATGATTTCTCAGAAAGATATCGTAGTATTACTGAAATTATCGGAAAACGAGAAAAATTAAGATCCTCGCTGCCGGCTTTTCACGGTTTTTATAAATTCTACGCACTCTATCACAAAAATAATGTTTTATTTCTGTTCAGCGACCTAAAATACATAATATAAACTATACGTAGATCCCGAGGAATGATGCAATCAGTTTTTTGCGTTTTTCTCGCTAAATATCGGTCCTAGCGCAAAAAGGACGTTCATTTGTGATCACTAACTTCTCATGCGGATTTCAAGTTTCCTGATGATTTTTTTGTAAAACCATGGGCATATTCGTAATCAGCGGAGCACAGTGCATTGAAAAAACTTCGGCGCGTGTAAAAATAATGATTTCTCAGAAAGATATCGTAGAATTACTGAGATTATCGGAAAAAGAGAAAAATTAAGATCCTCGCTGCCGGTTTTTCACGGTTTTTATAAATTCTACGCCCTCTATCACAAAAATAATGTTTTATTTCTGTTCAGCGACCTAAAAAACATAATATAAACTATACGCAGATTCCGAGGAATGATGCAATCAGTTTTTTGCGTTTTTCTCGCTAAATATCGGTCCTAGCGCAAAAAGGACGTTCATTTGTGATCACTAACTTCTCATGCGGATTTCAAGTTTCCTGATGATTTTTTTGTAAAACCATGGGCATATTCGTAATCAGCGGAGCACAGTGCATTAAAAAAACTTGGGCGCGTGTAAAAATAATGATTTCTCAGAAAGATATCGTAGAATTACTGAGATTATCGGAAAACGAGAAAAATTAAGATCCTCGCTGCCGGTTCTTCACGGTTTTTATAAATTCTACGCCCTCTATCACAAAAATAATGTTTTATTTATGTTCAGCGACCTAAAATACATAATATAAACTATACGCAGATTCCGAGGAATGATGCAATCAGTTTTTTGCGTTTTTCTCGCTAAATATCGGTCCTAGCGCAAAAAGGACGTCCATTTGTGATCACTAACTTCTCATGCAGATTCTAAGTAACCTGATGAGTTTTTCGTAAAACCATGGGCATATTCGTAATCAGCGGAGCACAGTGCATTGAAAAAACTTGGGCGCGTGTAAAAAAAATGATTTCTCAGAAAGATATCGTAGTATTACTGAGATTATCGGAAAACGAGAAAAATTAAGATCCTCGCTGCCGGCTTTTCACGGTTTTTATAAATTCTACGCACTCTATCACAAAAATAATGTTTTATTTCTGTTCAGCGACCTAAAAAAAATAATATAAACTATACGCAGATCCCGAGGAATGATGCAATCAGTTTTTTGCGTTTTTCTCGCTAAATATCGGTCCTAGCGCAAAAAGGACGTTCATTTGTGATCACTAACTTCTCATGCGGATTTCAAGTTTCCTGATGATTTTTTTGTAAAACCATGGGCATATTCGTAATCAGCGGAGCACAGTGCATTGAAAAAACTTGGGCGCGTGTAAGAATAATGATTTCTCAGAAAGATATCGTAGAATTACTGAGATTATCGGAAAACGAGAAAAATTAAGATCCTCGCTGCCGGTTTTTATAAATTCTACGCACTCTATCACAAAAATAATGTTTTATTTCTGTTCAGCGACCTAAAATACATAATATAAACTAAACGCAGATCCCGAGGAATGATGCAATCAGTTTTTTGCGTTTTTCTTGCTAAATATCGGTCCTAGCGCAAAATGGACGTTCATTTGTGATCACTAACTTCTCATGCGGATTTCAAGTTTCCTGATGGATTTTTTTGTAAAACCAAGGGCATATTCGTAATCAGCGGAGCACAGTGCATTAAAAAAACTTGGGTGCGTGTAAAAATAATGATTTCTCAGAAAGATATCGTAGTATTACTGAGATTATCGGAAAACGAGAAAAATTAAGATCCTCGCTGCCGGCTTTTCACGGTTTTTATAAATTCTACGCACTCTATCACAAAAATAATGTTTTATTTCTGTTCAGCGACCTAAAATACATAATATAAACTATACGTAGATCCCGAGGAATGATGCAATCAGTTTTTTGCGTTTTTCTCGCTAAATATCGGTCCTAGCGCAAAAAGGACGTTCATTTGTGATCACTAACTTCCCATGCGGATTTCAAGATTCCTGATGATTTTTTTGTAAAACCATCGGGATATTCGTAATCAGCGGAGCACAGTGCATTGAAAAAACTTGGGCGCGTGTAAAAATAATGATTTCTCAGAAAGATATCGTAGTATTACTGAGATTATCGGAAAACGAGAAAAATTAAGATCCTCGCTGCCGGCTTTTCACGGTTTTTATAAATTCTACGCACTCTATCACAAAAATAATGTTTTATTTCTGTTCAGCGACCTAAAATACATAATATAAACTATACGCAAATCCCGAGGAATGATGCAATCATTTTTTTGCGTTTTTCTCGCTAAATATCGGTCCTAGCGCAAAAAGGACGTTCATTTGTGATCACTAACTTCCCATGCGGATTTCAAGATTCCTGATGATTTTTCTGTAAAACCATCGGCATATTCGTAATCAGCGGAGCACAGTGCATTGAAAAAACTTGGGCGCGTGTAAAAATAATGATTTCTCAGAAAGATATCGTAGAATTACTGAGATTATCGGAAAACGAGAAAAATTAAGATCCTCGCTGCCGGTTTTTCACGGTTTTTATAAATTCTACGCACTCTATCACAAAAATAATGTTTTATATCTGTTCAGCGACCTAAAATACATAATATAAACTATACGCAGATTCCGAGGAATGATGCAACCAGTTTTTTGCGTTTTTCTCGCTAAATATCGGTCCTAGCGCAAAAAGGACGTTCATTTGTGATCACTAACTTCCCATGCGGATTTCAAGATTCCTGATGATTTTTTTGTAAAACCATCGGGATATTCGTAATCAGCGGAGCACAGTGCATTGAAAAAACTTGGGCGCGTGTAAAAATAATGATTTCTCAGAAAGATATCGTAGTATTACTGAGATTATCGGAAAACGAGAAAAATTAAGATCCTCGCTGCCGGTTTTTCACGGTTTTTATAAATTCTACGCACTCTATCACAAAAATAATGTTTTATTTCTGTTCAGCGACCTAAAATACATAATATAAACTATACGCAGATTCCGAGGAATGATGCAATCAGTTTTTTGCGTTTTTCTCGCTAAATATCGGTCCTAGCGCAAAAAGGACGTTCATTTGTGATCACTAACTTCTCATGCGGATTTCAAGTTTCCTGATGATTTTTTTGTAAAACCATCGGGATATTCGTAATCAGCGGAGCACAGTGCATTGAAAAAACTTGGGCGCGTGTAAAAATAATGATTTCTCAGAAAGATATCGTAGTATTACTGAGATTATCGGAAAACGAGAAAAATTAAGATCCTCGCTGCCGGTTTTTCACGGTTTTTATAAATTCTACGCACTCTATCACAAAAATAATGTTTTATTTCTGTTCAGCGACCTAAAATACATAATATAAACTATACGCAGATTCCGAGGAATGATGCAATCAGTTTTTTGCGTTTTTCTCGCTAAATATCGGTCCTAGCGCAAAAAGGACGTTCATTTGTGATCACTAACTTCCCATGCGGATTTCAAGATTCCTGATGATTTTTTTGTAAAACCATCGGGATATTCGTAATCAGCGGAGCACAGTGCATTGAAAAAACTTGGGCGCGTGTAAAAATAATGATTTCTCAGAAAGATATCGTAGTATTACTGAGATTATCGGAAAACGAGAAAAATTAAGATCCTCGCTGCCGGCTTTTCACGGTTTTTATAAATTCTACGCACTCTATCACAAAAATAATGTTTTATTTCTGTTCAGCGACCTAAAATACATAATATAAACTATACGCAAATCCCGAGGAATGATGCAATCATTTTTTTGCGTTTTTCTCGCTAAATATCGGTCCTAGCGCAAAAAGGACGTTCATTTGTGATCACTAACTTCCCATGCGGATTTCAAGATTCCTGATGATTTTTCTGTAAAACCATCGGCATATTCGTAATCAGCGGAGCACAGTGCATTGAAAAAACTTGGGCGCGTGTAAAAATAATGATTTCTCAGAAAGATATCGTAGAATTACTGAGATTATCGGAAAACGAGAAAAATTAAGATCCTCGCTGCCGGTTTTTCACGGTTTTTATAAATTCTACGCACTCTATCACAAAAATAATGTTTTATATCTGTTCAGCGACCTAAAATACATAATATAAACTATACGCAGATTCCGAGGAATGATGCAACCAGTTTTTTGCGTTTTTCTCGCTAAATATCGGTCCTAGCGCAAAAAGGACGTTCATTTGTGATCACTAACTTCCCATGCGGATTTCAAGATTCCTGATGATTTTTTTGTAAAACCATCGGGATATTCGTAATCAGCGGAGCACAGTGCATTGAAAAAACTTGGGCGCGTGTAAAAATAATGATTTCTCAGAAAGATATCGTAGTATTACTGAGATTATCGGAAAACGAGAAAAATTAAGATCCTCGCTGCCGGTTTTTCACGGTTTTTATAAATTCTACGCACTCTATCACAAAAATAATGTTTTATTTCTGTTCAGCGACCTAAAATACATAATATAAACTATACGCAGATTCCGAGGAATGATGCAATCAGTTTTTTGCGTTTTTCTCGCTAAATATCGGTCCTAGCGCAAAAAGGACGTTCATTTGTGATCACTAACTTGTCATGCGGATTTCAAGTTTCCTGATGATTTTTTTGTAAAACCATCGGGATATTCGTAATCAGCGGAGCACAGTGCATTGAAAAAACTTGGGCGCGTGTAAAAATAATGATTTCTCAGAAAGATATCGTAGTATTACTGAGATTATCGGAAAACGAGAAAAATTAAGATCCTCGCTGCCGGTTTTTCACGGTTTTTATAAATTCTACGCACTCTATCACAAAAATAATGTTTTATTTCTGTTCAGCGACCTAAAATACATAATATAAACTATACGCAGATTCCGAGGAATGATGCAATCAGTTTTTTGCGTTTTTCTCGCTAAATATCGGTCCTAGCGCAAAAAGGACGTTCATTTGTGATCACTAACTTGTCATGCGGATTTCAAGTTTCCTGATGATTTTTTTGTAAAACCATGGGCATATTCGTAATCAGCGGAGCACAGTGCATTGAAAAAACTTGGGCGCGTGTAAAAATAATGATTTCTCAGAAAGATATCGTAGAATTACTGAGATTATCGGAAAACGAGAAAAATTAAGATCCTCGCTGCCGGTTTTTCACGGTTTTTATAAATTCTACGCACTCTATCACAAAAATAATGTTTTACTTCTGTTCAGCGACCTAAAATACATAATATAAACTATACGCAGATTCCGAGGAATGATGCAATCAGTTTTTTGCGTTTTTCTCGCTGAATATCGGTCCTAGCGCAAAAAGGACGTTCATTTGTGATCACTAACTTCTCATGCGGATTTCAAGTTTCCTGATGATTTTTTTGTAAAACCATGGGCATATTCGTAATCAGCGGAGCACAGTGCATTAAAAAAACTTGGGCGCGTGTAAAAATAATGATTTCTCAGAAAGATATCGTAGTATTACTGAGATTATCGGAAAACGAGAAAAATTAAGATCCTCGCTGCCGGCTTTTCACGGTTTTTATAAATTCTACGCACTCTATCACAAAAATAATGTTTTATTTCTGTTCAGCGACCTAAAATACATAATATAAACTATACGCAGATCCCGAGGAATGATGCAATCAGTTTTTTGCGTTTTTCTTGCTAAATATCGGTCCTAGCGCAAAATGGACGTTCATTTGTGATCACTAACTTCTCATGCGGATTTCAAGTTTCCTGATGGATTTTTTTGTAAAACCATGGGCATATTCGTAATCAGCGGAGCACAGTGCATTAAAAAAACTTGGGTGCGTGTAAAAATAATGATTTCTCAGAAAGATATCGTAGTATTACTGAGATTATCGGAAAACGAGAAAAATTAAGATCCTCGCTGCCGGCTTTTCACGGTTTTTTTAAATTCTACGCACTCTATCACAAAAATAATGTTTTACTTCTGTTCAGCGACCTAAAATACATAATATAAACTATACGCAGATTCCGAGGAATGATGCAATCAGTTTTTTGCGTTTTTCTCGCTAAATATCGGTCCTAGCGCAAAAAGGACGTTCATTTGTGATCACTAACTTCTCATGCGGATTTCAAGTTTCCTGATGATTTTTTTGTAAAACCATGGGCATATTCGTAATCAGCGGAGCACAGTGCATTAAAAAAACTTGGGCGCGTGTAAAAATAATGATTTCTCAGAAAGATATCGTAGTATTACTGAGATTATCGGAAAACGAGAAAAATTAAGATCCTCGCTGCCGGTTTTTCACGGTTTTTATAAGATCTACGCACTCTATCACAAAAATAATGTTTTATTTCTGTTCAGCGACCTAAAATACATAATATAAACTATACGCAGATTCCGAGGAGTGATGCAATCAGTTTTTTGCGTTTTTCTCGCTAAATATCGGTCCTAGCGCAAAAAGGACGTTCATTTGTGATCACTAACTTCTCATGCGGATTTCAAGTTTCCTGATGATTTTTTTGTAAAACCATGGGCATATTCGTAATCAGCGGAGCACAGTGCATTGAAAAAACTTGGGCGCGTGTAAAAATAATGATTTCTCAGAAAGATATCGTAGTATTACTGAGATTATCGGAAAACCAGAAAAATTAAGATCCTCGCTGCCGGCTTTTCACGGTTTTTATAAATTCTACGCACTCTATCACAAAAATAATGTTTTATTTCTGTTCAGCGACCTAAAATACATAATATAAACTATACGCAAATCCCGAGGAATGATGCAATTATTTTTTTGCGTTTTTCTCGCTAAATATCGGTCCTAGCGCAAAAAGGACGTTCATTTGTGATCACTAACTTCTCATGCGGATTTCAAGTTTCCTGATGATTTTTTTGTAAAACCATGGGCATATTCGTAATCAGCGGAGCACAGTGCATTGAAAAAACTTGGGCGCGTGTAAAAATAATGATTTCTCAGAAAGATATCGTAGTATTACTGAGATTATCGGAAAACGAGAAAAATTAAGATCCTCGCTGCCGGCTTTTCACGGTTTTTATAAATTCTACGCACTCTATCACAAAAATAATGTTTTATTTCTGTTCAGCGACCTAAAATACGTAATATAAACTATACGCAGATCCCGAGAAATGATGCAATCAGTTTTTTGCGTTTTTCTTGCTAAATATCGGTCCTAGCGCAAAATGGACGTTCATTTGTGATCACCAACTTCTCATGCGGATTTCAAGTTTCCTGATGGATTTTTTTGTAAAACCATGGGCATATTCGTAATCAGCGGAGCACAGTGCATTAAAAAAACTTGGGTGCGTGTAAAAATAATGATTTCTCAGAAAGATATCGTAGTATTACTGAAATTATCGGAAAACGAGAAAAATTAAGATCCTCGCTGCCGGCTTTTCACGGTTTTTATAAATTCTACGCACTCTATCACAAAAATAATGTTTTATTTCTGTTCAGCGACCTAAAATACATAATATAAACTATACGTAGATCCCGAGGAATGATGCAATCAGTTTTTTGCGTTTTTCTCGCTAAATATCGGTCCTAGCGCAAAAAGGACGTTCATTTGTGATCACTAACTTCTCATGCGGATTTCAAGTTTCCTGATGATTTTTTTGTAAAACCATGGGCATCCTCGTAATCAGCGGAGCACAGTGCATTGAAAAAACTTGGGCGCGTGTAAAAAAAATGATTTCTCAGAAAGATATCGTAGTATTACTGAGATTATCGGAAAACGAGAAAAATTAAGATCCTCGCAGCCGGCTTTTCACGGTTTTTATAAATTCTACGCACTCTATCACAAAAATAATGTTTTATTTCTGTTCAGCGACCTAAAAAAAATAATATAAACTATACGCAGATCCCGAGGAATGATGCAATCAGTTTTTTGCGTTTTTCTCGCTAAATATCGGTCCTAGCGCAAAAAGGACGTTCATTTGTGATCACTAACTTCTCATGCAGATTTCAAGTTTCCTGATGATTTTTTTGTAAAACCATGGGCATATTCGTAATCAGCGGAGCACAGTGCATTGAAAAAACTTGGGCGCGTGTAAGAATAATGATTTCTCAGAAAGATATCGTAGAATTACTGAGATTATCGGAAAACGAGAAAAATTAAGATCCTCGCTGCCGGTTTTTCACGGTTTTTATAAATTCTACGCACTCCATCACAAAAATGTTGTTTTATTCCTGTTCAACGACCTAAAATACATAATATAAACTATACGCAGATTCCGAGGAATGATGCAATCAGTTTTTTGCGTTTTTCTCGCTAAATATCGGTCCTAGCGCAAAAAGGACGTTCATTTGTGATCACTAACTTCTCATGCGGATTTCAAGTTTCCTGATGATTTTTTTGTAAAACCATGGGCATATTCGTAATCAGCGGAGCACAGTGCATTGAAAAAACTTGGGCGCGTGTAAGAATAATGATTTCTCAGAAAGATATCGTAGAATTACTGAGATTATCGGAAAACGAGAAAAATTAAGATCCTCGCTGCCGGTTTTTATAAATTCTACGCACTCTATCACAAAAATAATGTTTTATTTCTGTTCAACGACCTAAAAAAAATAATATAAACTATACGCAGATCCCGAGGAATGATGCAATCAGTTTTTTGCGTTTTTCTCGCTAAATATCGGTCCTAGCGCAAAAAGGACGTTCATTTGTGATCACTAACTTCTCATGCAGATTTCAAGTTTCCTGATGATTTTTTTGTAAAACCATGGGCATATTCGTAATCAGCGGAGCACAGTGCATTGAAAAAACTTGGGCGCGTGTAAAAATAATGATTTCTCAGAAAGATATCGTAGTATTACTGAGATTATCGGAAAACGAGAAAAATTAAGATCCTCGCTGCCGGTTTTTCACGGTTTTTATAAATTCTACGCACTCTATCACAAAAATAATGTTTTATTTCTGTTCAGCGACCTAAAATACATAATAAAAACTATACGCAGATTCCGAGGAATGATGCAATCAGTTTTTTGCGTTTTTCTCGCTAAATATCGGTCCTAGCGCAAAAAGGACGTTCATTTGTGATCACTAACTTCCCATGCGGATTTCAAGATTCCTGATGATTTTTTTGTAAAACCATCGGGATATTCGTAATCAGCGGAGCACAGTGCATTGAAAAAACTTGGGCGCGTGTAAAAATAATGATTTCTCAGAAAGATATCGTAGTATTACTGAGATTATCGGAAAACGAGAAAAATTAAGATCCTCGCTGCCGGCTTTTCACGGTTTTTATAAATTCTACGCACTCTATCACAAAAATAATGTTTTATTTCTGTTCAGCGACCTAAAATACATAATATAAACTATACGCAAATCCCGAGGAATGATGCAATCATTTTTTTGCGTTTTTCTCGCTAAATATCGGTCCTAGCGCAAAAAGGACGTTCATTTGTGATCACTAACTTCCCATGCGGATTTCAAGATTCCTGATGATTTTTCTGTAAAACCATCGGCATATTCGTAATCAGCGGAGCACAGTGCATTGAAAAAACTTGGGCGCGTGTAAAAATAATGATTTCTCAGAAAGATATCGTAGAATTACTGAGATTATCGGAAATCGAGAAAAATTAAGATCCTCGCTGCCGGTTTTTCACGGTTTTTATAAATTCTACGCACTCTATCACAAAAATAATGTTTTATATCTGTTCAGCGACCTAAAATACATAATATAAACTATACGCAGATTCCGAGGAATGATGCAACCAGTTTTTTGCGTTTTTCTCGCTAAATATCGGTCCTAGCGCAAAAAGGACGTTCATTTGTGATCACTAACTTCCCATGCGGATTTCAAGATTCCTGATGATTTTTTTGTAAAACCATCGGGATATTCGTAATCAGCGGAGCACAGTGCATTGAAAAAACTTGGGCGCGTGTAAAAATAATGATTTCTCAGAAAGATATCGTAGTATTACTGAGATTATCGGAAAACGAGAAAAATTAAGATCCTCGCTGCCGGTTTTTCACGGTTTTTATAAATTCTACGCACTCTATCACAAAAATAATGTTTTATTTCTGTTCAGCGACCTAAAATACATAATATAAACTATACGCAGATTCCGAGGAATGATGCAATCAGTTTTTTGCGTTTTTCTCGCTAAATATCGGTCCTAGCGCAAAAAGGACGTTCATTTGTGATCACTAACTTCTCATGCGGATTTCAAGTTTCCTGATGATTTTTTTGTAAAACCATGGGCATATTCGTAATCAGCGGAGCACAGTGCATTGAAAAAACTTGGGCGCGTGTAAAAATAATGATTTCTCAGAAAGATATCGTAGTATTACTGAGATTATCGGAAAACGAGAAAAATTAAGATCCTCGCTGCCGGTTTTTCACGGTTTTTATAAATTCTACGCACTCTATCACAAAAATAATGTTTTATTTCTGTTCAGCGACCTAAAATACATAATATAAACTATACGCAGATTCCGAGGAATGATGCAATCAGTTTTTTGCGTTTTTCTCGCTAAATATCGGTCCTAGCGCAAAAAGGACGTTCATTTGTGATCACTAACTTGTCATGCGGATTTCAAGTTTCCTGATGATTTTTTTGTAAAACCATGGGCATATTCGTAATCAGCGGAGCACAGTGCATTGAAAAAACTTGGGCGCGTGTAAAAATAATGATTTCTCAGAAAGATATCGTAGAATTACTGAGATTATCGGAAAACGAGAAAAATTAAGATCCTCGCTGCCGGTTTTTCACGGTTTTTATAAATTCTACGCACTCTATCACAAAAATAATGTTTTACTTCTGTTCAGCGACCTAAAATACATAATATAAACTATACGCAGATTCCGAGGAATGATGCAATCAGTTTTTTGCGTTTTTCTCGCTGAATATCGGTCCTAGCGCAAAAAGGACGTTCATTTGTGATCACTAACTTCTCATGCGGATTTCAAGTTTCCTGATGATTTTTTTGTAAAACCATGGGCATATTCGTAATCAGCGGAGCACAGTGCATTAAAAAAACTTGGGCGCGTGTAAAAATAATGATTTCTCAGAAAGATATCGTAGTATTACTGAGATTATCGGAAAACGAGAAAAATTAAGATCCTCGCTGCCGGCTTTTCACGGTTTTTATAAATTCTACGCACTCTATCACAAAAATAATGTTTTATTTCTGTTCAGCGACCTAAAATACATAATATAAACTATACGCAGATCCCGAGGAATGATGCAATCAGTTTTTTGCGTTTTTCTTGCTAAATATCGGTCCTAGCGCAAAATGGACGTTCATTTGTGATCACTAACTTCTCATGCGGATTTCAAGTTTCCTGATGGATTTTTTTGTAAAACCATGGGCATATTCGTAATCAGCGGAGCACAGTGCATTAAAAAAACTTGGGTGCGTGTAAAAATAATGATTTCTCAGAAAGATATCGTAGTATTACTGAGATTATCGGAAAACGAGAAAAATTAAGATCCTCGCTGCCGGCTTTTCACGGTTTTTTTAAATTCTACGCACTCTATCACAAAAATAATGTTTTACTTTTGTTCAGCGACCTAAAATACATAATATAAACTATACGCAGATTCCGAGGAATGATGCAATCAGTTTTTTGCGTTTTTCTCGCTAAATATCGGTCCTAGCGCAAAAAGGACGTTCATTTGTGATCACTAACTTCTCATGCGGATTTCAAGTTTCCTGATGATTTTTTTGTAAAACCATGGGCATATTCGTAATCAGCGGAGCACAGTGCATTAAAAAAACTTGGGCGCGTGTAAAAATAATAATTTCTCAGAAAGATATCGTAGTATTACTGAGATTATCGGAAAACGAGAAAAATTAAGATCCTCGCTGCCGGTTTTTCACGGTTTTTATAAGATCTACGCACTCTATCACAAAAATAATGTTTTATTTCTGTTCAGCGACCTAAAATACATAATATAAACTATACGCAGATTCCGAGGAGTGATGCAATCAGTTTTTTGCGTTTTTCTCGCTAAATATCGGTCCTAGCGCAAAAAGGACGTTCATTTGTGATCACTAACTTCTCATGCGGATTTCAAGTTTCCTGATGATTTTTTTGTAAAACCATGGGCATATTCGTAATCAGCGGAGCACAGTGCATTGAAAAAACTTGGGCGCGTGTAAAAATAATGATTTCTCAGAAAGATATCGTAGTATTACTGAGATTATCGGAAAACCAGAAAAATTAAGATCCTCGCTGCCGGCTTTTCACGGTTTTTATAAATTCTACGCACTCTATCACAAAAATAATGTTTTATTTCTGTTCAGCGACCTAAAATACATAATATAAACTATACGCAAATCCCGAGGAATGATGCAATTATTTTTTTGCGTTTTTCTCGCTAAATATCGGTCCTAGCGCAAAAAGGACGTTCATTTGTGATCACTAACTTCTCATGCGGATTTCAAGTTTCCTGATGATTTTTTTGTAAAACCATGGGCATATTCGTAATCAGCGGAGCACAGTGCATTGAAAAAACTTGGGCGCGTGTAAAAATAATGATTTCTCAGAAAGATATCGTAGTATTACTGAGATTATCGGAAAACGAGAAAAATTAAGATCCTCGCTGCCGGCTTTTCACGGTTTTTATAAATTCTACGCACTCTATCACAAAAATAATGTTTTATTTCTGTTCAGCGACCTAAAATACGTAATATAAACTATACGCAGATCCCGAGAAATGATGCAATCAGTTTTTTGCGTTTTTCTTGCTAAATATCGGTCCTAGCGCAAAATGGACGTTCATTTGTGATCACCAACTTCTCATGCGGATTTCAAGTTTCCTGATGGATTTTTTTGTAAAACCATGGGCATATTCGTAATCAGCGGAGCACAGTGCATTAAAAAAACTTGGGTGCGTGTAAAAATAATGATTTCTCAGAAAGATATCGTAGTATTACTGAAATTATCGGAAAACGAGAAAAATTAAGATCCTCGCTGCCGGCTTTTCACGGTTTTTATAAATTCTACGCACTCTATCACAAAAATAATGTTTTATTTCTGTTCAGCGACCTAAAATACATAATATAAACTATACGTAGATCCCGAGGAATGATGCAATCAGTTTTTTGCGTTTTTCTCGCTAAATATCGGTCCTAGCGCAAAAAGGACGTTCATTTGTGATCACTAACTTCTCATGCGGATTTCAAGTTTCCTGATGATTTTTTTGTAAAACCATGGGCATCCTCGTAATCAGCGGAGCACAGTGCATTGAAAAAACTTGGGCGCGTGTAAAAAAAATGATTTCTCAGAAAGATATCGTAGTATTACTGAGATTATCGGAAAACGAGAAAAATTAAGATCCTCGCAGCCGGCTTTTCACGGTTTTTATAAATTCTACGCACTCTATCACAAAAATAATGTTTTATTTCTGTTCAGCGACCTAAAAAGAATAATATAAACTATACGCAGATCCCGAGGAATGATGCAATCAGTTTTTTGCGTTTTTCTCGCTAAATATCGGTCCTAGCGCAAAAAGGACGTTCATTTGTGATCACTAACTTCTCATGCGGATTTCAAGTTTCCTGATGATTTTTTTGTAAAACCATGGGCATATTCGTAATCAGCGGAGCACAGTGCATTGAAAAAACTTGGGCGCGTGTAAAAATAATGATTTCTCAGAAAGATATCGTAGTATTACTGAGATTATCGGAAAACCAGAAAAATTAAGATCCTCGCTGCCGGCTTTTCACGGTTTTTATAAATTCTACGCACTCTATCACAAAAATAATGTTTTATTTCTGTTCAGCGACCTAAAATACATAATATAAACTATACGCAAATCCCGAGGAATGATGCAATTATTTTTTTGCGTTTTTCTCGCTAAATATCGGTCCTAGCGCAAAAAGGACGTTCATTTGTGATCACTAACTTCTCATGCGGATTTCAAGTTTCCTGATGATTTTTTTGTAAAACCATGGGCATATTCGTAATCAGCGGAGCACAGTGCATTGAAAAAACTTGGGCGCGTGTAAAAATAATGATTTCTCAGAAAGATATCGTAGTATTACTGAGATTATCGGAAAACGAGAAAAATTAAGATCCTCGCTGCCGGCTTTTCACGGTTTTTATAAATTCTACGCACTCTATCACAAAAATAATGTTTTATTTCTGTTCAGCGACCTAAAATACGTAATATAAACTATACGCAGATCCCGAGAAATGATGCAATCAGTTTTTTGCGTTTTTCTTGCTAAATATCGGTCCTAGCGCAAAATGGACGTTCATTTGTGATCACCAACTTCTCATGCGGATTTCAAGTTTCCTGATGGATTTTTTTGTAAAACCATGGGCATATTCGTAATCAGCGGAGCACAGTGCATTAAAAAAACTTGGGTGCGTGTAAAAATAATGATTTCTCAGAAAGATATCGTAGTATTACTGAAATTATCGGAAAACGAGAAAAATTAAGATCCTCGCTGCCGGCTTTTCACGGTTTTTATAAATTCTACGCACTCTATCACAAAAATAATGTTTTATTTCTGTTCAGCGACCTAAAATACATAATATAAACTATACGTAGATCCCGAGGAATGATGCAATCAGTTTTTTGCGTTTTTCTCGCTAAATATCGGTCCTAGCGCAAAAAGGACGTTCATTTGTGATCACTAACTTCTCATGCGGATTTCAAGTTTCCTGATGATTTTTTTGTAAAACCATGGGCATATTCGTAATCAGCGGAGCACAGTGCATTGAAAAAACTTGGGCGCGTGTAAGAATAATGATTTCTCAGAAAGATATCGTAGAATTACTGAGATTATCGGAAAACGAGAAAAATTAAGATCCTCGCTGCCGGTTTTTCACGGTTTTTATAAATTCTACGCACTCCATCACAAAAATGTTGTTTTATTCCTGTTCAACGACCTAAAATACATAATATAAACTATACGCAGATTCCGAGGAATGATGCAATCAGTTTTTTGCGTTTTTCTCGCTAAATATCGGTCCTAGCGCAAAAAGGACGTTCATTTGTGATCACTAACTTCTCATGCGGATTTAAAGTTTCCTGATGATTTTTTTGTAAAACCATGGGCATATTCGTAATCAGCAGAGGACAGTGCATTAAAAAAACTTGGGCGCGTGTAAAAATAATGATTTCTCAGAAAGATATCGTAGAATTACTGAGATTATCGGAAAACGAGAAAAATTAAGATCCTCGCTGCCGGTTTTTCACGGTTTTTATAAATCCTACGCACTCTATCACAAAAATAATGTCTTATTTCTGTTCAGCGACCTAAAATACATAATATAAACTATACGCAGATTCCGAGGAGTGATGCAATCAGTTTTTTGCGTTTTTCTCGCTAAATATCGGTCCTAGCGCAAAAAGGACGTTCATTTGTGATCACTAACTTCTCATGCGGATTTCAAGTTTCCTGATGATTTATTTGTAAAACCATGGGCATATTCGTAATCAGCGGAGCACAGTGCATTGAAAAAACTTGGGCGCGTGTAAAAATAATGATTTCTCAGAAAGATATCGTAGTATTACTGAGATTATCGGAAAACCAGAAAAATTAAGATCCTCGCTGCCGGCTTTTCACGGTTTTTATAAATTCTACGCACTCTATCACAAAAATAATGTTTTATTTCTGTTCAGCGACCTAAAATACATAATATAAACTATACGCAAATCCCGAGGAATGATGCAATCATTTTTTTGCGTTTTTCTCGCTAAATATCGGTCCTAGCGCAAAAAGGACGTTCATTTGTGATCACTAACTTCCCATGCGGATTTCAAGATTCCTGATGATTTTTCTGTAAAACCATCGGCATATTCGTAATCAGCGGAGCACAGTGCATTGAAAAAACTTGGGCGCGTGTAAAAATAATCATTTCTCAGAAAGATATCGTAGAATTACTGAGATTATCGGAAAACGAGAAAAATTAAGATCCTCGCTGCCGGTTTTTCACGGTTTTTATAAATTCTACGAACTCTATCACAAAAATAATGTTTTATTTCTGTTCAGCGACCTAAAATACATAATATAAACTATACGCAGATTCCGAGGAATGATGCAACCAGTTTTTTGCGTTTTTCTCGCTAAATATCGGTCCTAGCGCAAAAAGGACGTTCATTTGTGATCACTAACTTCCCATGCGGATTTCAAGATTCCTGATGATTTTTTTGTAAAACCATCGGCATATTCGTAATCAGCGGAGCACAGTGCATTGAAAAAACTTGGGCGCGTGTAAAAATAATGATTTCTCAGAAAGATATCGTAGTATTACTGAGATTATCGGAAAACGAGAAAAATTAAGATCCTCGCTGCCGGCTTTTCACGGTTTTTATAAATTCTACGCACTCTATCACAAAAATAATGTTTTATTTCTGTTCAGCGACCTAAAATACATAATATAAACTATACGCAGATCCCGAGAAATGATGCAATCAGTTTTTTGCGTTTTTCTTGCTAAATATCGGTCCTAGCGCAAAATGGACGTTCATTTGTGATCACCAACTTCTCATGCGGATTTCAAGTTTCCTGATGGATTTTCTTGTAAAACCATGGGCATATTCGTAATCAGCGGAGCACAGTGCATTAAAAAAACTTGGGTGCGTGTAAAAATAATGATTTCTCAGAAAGATATCGTAGTATTACTGAAATTATCGGAAAACGAGAAAAATTAAGATCCTCGCTGCCGGCTTTTCACGGTTTTTATAAATTCTACGCACTCTATCACAAAAATAATGTTTTATTTCTGTTCAGCGACCTAAAATACATAATATAAACTATACGTAGATCCCGAGGAATGATGCAATCAGTTTTTTGCGTTTTTCTCGCTAAATATCGGTCCTAGCGCAAAAAGGACGTTCATTTGTGATCACTAACTTCTCATGCGGATTTCAAGTTTCCTGATGATTTTTTTGTAAAACCATGGGCATATTCGTAATCAGCGGAGCACAGTGCATTGAAAAAACTTCGGCGCGTGTAAAAATAATGATTTCTCAGAAAGATATCGTAGAATTACTGAGATTATCGGAAAAAGAGAAAAATTAAGATCCTCGCTGCCGGTTTTTCACGGTTTTTATAAATTCTACGCCCTCTATCACAAAAATAATGTTTTATTTCTGTTCAGCGACCTAAAAAACATAATATAAACTATACGCAGATTCCGAGGAATGATGCAATCAGTTTTTTGCGTTTTTCTCGCTAAATATCGGTCCTAGCGCAAAAAGGACGTTCATTTGTGATCACTAACTTCTCATGCGGATTTCAAGTTTCCTGATGATTTTTTTGTAAAACCATGGGCATATTCGTAATCAGCGGAGCACAGTGCATTAAAAAAACTTGGGCGCGTGTAAAAATAATGATTTCTCAGAAAGATATCGTAGAATTACTGAGATTATCGGAAAACGAGAAAAATTAAGATCCTCGCTGCCGGTTCTTCACGGTTTTTATAAATTCTACGCCCTCTATCACAAAAATAATGTTTTATTTATGTTCAGCGACCTAAAATACATAATATAAACTATACGCAGATTCCGAGGAATGATGCAATCAGTTTTTTGCGTTTTTCTCGCTAAATATCGGTCCTAGCGCAAAAAGGACGTCCATTTGTGATCACTAACTTCTCATGCAGATTCTAAGTAACCTGATGAGTTTTTCGTAAAACCATGGGCATATTCGTAATCAGCGGAGCACAGTGCATTGAAAAAACTTGGGCGCGTGTAAAAAAAATGATTTCTCAGAAAGATATCGTAGTATTACTGAGATTATCGGAAAACGAGAAAAATTAAGATCCTCGCTGCCGGCTTTTCACGGTTTTTATAAATTCTACGCACTCTATCACAAAAATAATGTTTTATTTCTGTTCAGCGACCTAAAAAAAATAATATAAACTATACGCAGATCCCGAGGAATGATGCAATCAGTTTTTTGCGTTTTTCTCGCTAAATATCGGTCCTAGCGCAAAAAGGACGTTCATTTGTGATCACTAACTTCTCATGCGGATTTCAAGTTTCCTGATGATTTTTTTGTAAAACCATGGGCATATTCGTAATCAGCGGAGCACAGTGCATTGAAAAAACTTGGGCGCGTGTAAGAATAATGATTTCTCAGAAAGATATCGTAGAATTACTGAGATTATCGGAAAACGAGAAAAATTAAGATCCTCGCTGCCGGTTTTTATAAATTCTACGCACTCTATCACAAAAATAATGTTTTATTTCTGTTCAGCGACCTAAAATACATAATATAAACTAAACGCAGATCCCGAGGAATGATGCAATCAGTTTTTTGCGTTTTTCTTGCTAAATATCGGTCCTAGCGCAAAATGGACGTTCATTTGTGATCACTAACTTCTCATGCGGATTTCAAGTTTCCTGATGGATTTTTTTGTAAAACCAAGGGCATATTCGTAATCAGCGGAGCACAGTGCATTAAAAAAACTTGGGTGCGTGTAAAAATAATGATTTCTCAGAAAGATATCGTAGTATTACTGAGATTATCGGAAAACGAGAAAAATTAAGATCCTCGCTGCCGGCTTTTCACGGTTTTTATAAATTCTACGCACTCTATCACAAAAATAATGTTTTATTTCTGTTCAGCGACCTAAAATACATAATATAAACTATACGTAGATCCCGAGGAATGATGCAATCAGTTTTTTGCGTTTTTCTCGCTAAATATCGGTCCTAGCGCAAAAAGGACGTTCATTTGTGATCACTAACTTCTCATGCGGATTTCAAGTTTCCTGATGATTTTTTTGTAAAATCGTGGGCGAATTCGTAATCAGCGGAGCACAGTGCATTGAAAAAACTTGGGCGCGTGTAAAAATAATGATTTCTCAGAAAGATATCGTAGTATTACTGAGATTATCGGAAAACGAGAAAAATTAAGATCCTCGCTGCCGGCTTTTCACGGTTTTTATAAATTCTACGCACTCTATCACAAAAATAATGTTTTATTTCTGTTCAGCGACCTAAAATACATAATATAAACTATACGCAGATTCCGAGGAGTGATGCAATCAGTTTTTTGCGTTTTTCTCGCTAAATATCGGTCCTAGCGCAAAAAGGACGTTCATTTGTGTTCACTAACTTCTCATGCGGATTTCAAGTTTCCTGATGATTTTTTTGTAAAACCATGGGCATATTCGTAATCAGCGGAGCACAGTGCATTGAAAAAACTTGGGCGCGTGTAAAAATAATGATTTCTCAGAAAGATATCGTAGTATTACTGAGATTATCGGAAAACCAGAAAAATTAAGATCCTCGCTGCCGGCTTTTCACGGTTTTTATAAATTCTACGCACTCTATCACAAAAATAATGTTTTATTTCTGTTCAGCGACCTAAAATACATAATATAAACTATACGCAAATCCCGAGGAATGATGCAATCATTTTTTTGCGTTTTTCTCGCTAAATATCGGTCCTAGCGCAAAAAGGACGTTCATTTGTGATCACTAACTTCCCATGCGGATTTCAAGATTCCTGATGATTTTTCTGTAAAACCATCGGGATATTCGTAATCAGCGGAGCACAGTGCATTGAAAAAACTTGGGCGCGTGTAAAAATAATGATTTCTCAGAAAGATATCGTAGTATTACTGAGATTATCGGAAAACGAGAAAAATTAAGATCCTCGCTGCCGGTTTTTCACGGTTTTTATAAATTCTACGCACTCTATCACAAAAATAATGTTTTATTTCTGTTCAGCGACCTAAAATACATAATATAAACTATACGCAGATTCCGAGGAATGATGCAATCAGTTTTTTGCGTTTTTCTCGCTAAATATCGGTCCTAGCGCAAAAAGGACGTTCATTTGTGATCACTAACTTGTCATGCGGATTTCAAGTTTCCTGATGATTTTTTTGTAAAACCATCGGGATATTCGTAATCAGCGGAGCACAGTGCATTGAAAAAACTTGGGCGCGTGTAAAAATAATGATTTCTCAGAAAGATATCGTAGTATTACTGAGATTATCGGAAAACGAGAAAAATTAAGATCCTCGCTGCCGGTTTTTCACGGTTTTTATAAATTCTACGCACTCTATCACAAAAATAATGTTTTATTTCTGTTCAGCGACCTAAAATACATAATATAAACTATACGCAGATTCCGAGGAATGATGCAATCAGTTTTTTGCGTTTTTCTCGCTAAATATCGGTCCTAGCGCAAAAAGGACGTTCATTTGTGATCACTAACTTGTCATGCGGATTTCGAGTTTCCTGATGATTTTTTTGTAAAACCATGGGCATATTCGTAATCAGCGGAGCACAGTGCATTGAAAAAACTTGGGCGCGTGTAAAAATAATGATTTCTCAGAAAGATATCGTAGAATTACTGAGATTATCGGAAAACGAGAAAAATTAAGATCCTCGCTGCCGGTTTTTCACGGTTTTTATAAATTCTACGCACTCTATCACAAAAATAATGTTTTACTTCTGTTCAGCGACCTAAAATACATAATATAAACTATACGCAGATTCCGAGGAATGATGCAATCAGTTTTTTGCGTTTTTCTCGCTAAATATCGGTCCTAGCGCAAAAAGGACGTTCATTTGTGATCACTAACTTCTCATGCGGATTTCAAGTTTCCTGATGATTTTTTTGTAAAACCATGGGCATATTCGTAATCAGCGGAGCACAGTGCATTAAAAAAACTTGGGCGCGTGTAAAAATAATGATTTCTCAGAAAGATATCGTAGTATTACTGAGATTATCGGAAAACGAGAAAAATTAAGATCCTCGCTGCCGGCTTTTCACGGTTTTTATAAATTCTACGCACTCTATCACAAAAATAATGTTTTATTTCTGTTCAGCGACCTAAAATACATAATATAAACTATACGCAGATTCCGAGGAATGATGCAATCAGTTTTTTGCGTTTTTCTCGCTAAATATCGGTCCTAGCGCAAAAAGGACGTTCATTTGTGATCACTAACTTGTCATACGGATTTCAAGTTTCCTGATGATTTTTTTGTAAAACCATGGGCATATTCGTAATCAGCGGAGCACAGTGCATTGAAAAAACTTGGGCGCGTGTAAAAATAATGATTTCTCAGAAAGATATCGTAGTATTACTGAGATTATCGGAAAACGAGAAAAATTAAGATCCTCGCTGCCGGTTTTTCACGGTTTTTATAAATTCTACGCACTCTATCACAAAAATAATGTTTTATTTCTGTTCAGCGACCTAAAATACATAATATAAACTATACGCAGATTCCGAGGAATAATGCAACCAGTTTTTTGCGTTTTTCTCGCTAAATATCGGTCCTAGCGCAAAAAGGACGTTCATTTGTGATCACTAACTTCCCATGCGGATTTCAAGATTCCTGATGATTTTTTTGTAAAACCATCGGGATATTCGTAATCAGCGGAGCACAGTGCATTGAAAAAACTTGGGCGCGTGTAAAAATAATGATTTCTCAGAAAGATATCGTAGTATTACTGAGATTATCGGAAAACGAGAAAAATTAAGATCCTCGCTGCCGGTTTTTCACGGTTTTTATAAATTCTACGCACTCTATCACAAAAATAATGTTTTATTTCTGTTCAGCGACCTAAAATACATAATATAAACTATACGCAGATTCCGAGGAATGATGCAATCAGTTTTTTGCGTTTTTCTCGCTAAATATCGGTCCTAGCGCAAAAAGGACGTTCATTTGTGATCACTAACTTGTCATGCGGATTTCAAGTTTCCTGATGATTTTTTTGTAAAACCATGGGCATATTCGTAATCAGCGGAGCACAGTGCATTGAAAAAACTTGGGCGCGTGTAAAAATAATGATTTCTCAGAAAGATATCGTAGTATTACTGAGATTATCGGAAAACGAGAAAAATTAAGATCCTCGCTGCCGGCTTTTCACGGTTTTTATAAATTCTACGCACTCTATCACAAAAATAATGTTTTATTTCTGTTCAGCGACCTAAAATACATAATATAAACTATACGCAGATCCCGAGGAATGATGCAATCAGTTTTTTGCGTTTTTCTCGCTAAATATCGGTCCTAGCGCAAAAAGGACGTTCATTTGTGATCACTAACTTCTCATGCGGATTTCAAGTTTCCTGATGATTTTTTTGTAAAACCATGGGCATATTCGTAATCAGCGGAGCACAGTGCATTGAAAAAACTTGGGCGCGTGTAAAAATAATGATTTCTCAGAAAGATATCGTAGTATTACTGAGATTATCGGAAAACGAGAAAAATTAAGATCCTCGCTGCCGGCTTTTCACGGTTTTTATGAATTCTACGCACTCTATCACAAAAATAATGTTTTATTTATGTTCAGCGACCTAAAATACATAATAAAAACTATACGCAGATTCCGAGGAATGATGCAATCAGTTTTTTGCGTTTTTCTCGCTAAATATCGGTCCTAGCGCAAAAAGGACGTTCATTTGTGATCACTAACTTCCCATGCGGATTTCAAGATTCCTGATGATTTTTTTGTAAAACCATCGGCATATTCGTAATCAGCGGAGCACAGTGCATTGAAAAAACTTCGGCGCGTGTAAAAATAATGATTTCTCAGAAAGATATTGTAGAATTATTGAGATTATCGGAAAACGAGAAAAATTAAGATCCTCGCTGCCGGTTTTTCACGGTTTTTATAAATTCTACGCACTCTATCACAAAAATAATGTTTTATTTATGTTCAGCGACCTAAAATACATAATAAAAACTATACGAAGATTCCGAGGAATGATGCAATCAGTTTTTTGCGTTTTTCTCGCTAAATATCGGTCCTAGCGCAAAAAGGACGTTCATTTGTGATCACTAACTTCTCATGCGGATTTCAAGTTTCCTGATGATTTTTGTGTGGAACCATGGGCATATTCGTAATCAGCGGAGCAAAGTGCATTGAAAAAACTTGGGCGCGTGTAAAAATAATGATTTCTCAGAAAGATATCGTAGAATTACTGAGATTATCGGAAAACGAGAAAAATTAAGATCCTCGCTGCCGGTTTTTTACGGTTTTTATAAATTCTACGCACTCTATCACAAAAATAATGTTTTATTTCTGTTCAGCGACCTAAAATACATAATATAAACTATACGCAGATTCCGAGGAGTGATACAATCAGTTTTTTGCGTTTTTCTCGCTAAATATCGGTCCTAGCGCAAAAAGGACGTTCATTTGTGATCACTAACTTCCCATGCGGATTTCAAGATTCCTGATGATTTTTTTGTAAAACCATCGGCATATTCGTAATCAGCGGAGCACAGTGCATTGAAAAAACTTGGGCGCGTGTAAAAATAATGATTTCTCAGAAAGATATTGTAGAATTATTGAGATTATCGGAAAACGAGAAAAATTAAGATCCTCGCCGCCGGTTTTTCACGGTTTTTATAAATTCTACGCACTCTATCACAAAAATAATGTTTTATTTATGTTCAGCGACCTAAAATACATAATAAAAACTATACGAAGATTCCGAGGAATGATGCAATCAGTTTTTTGCGTTTTTCTCGCTAAATATCGGTCCTAGCGCAAAAAGGACGTTCATTTGTGATCACTAACTTCTCATGCGGATTTCAAGTTTCCTGATGATTTTTGTGTGAAATCATGGGCATATTCGTAATCAGCGGAGCAAAGTGCATTGAAAAAACTTGGGCGCGTGTAAGAATAATGATTTCTCAGAAAGATATCGTAGAATTACTGAGATTATCGGAAAACGAGAAAAATTAAGATCCTCGCTGCCGGTTTTTATAAATTCTACGCACTCTATCACAAAAATAATGTTTTATTTCTGTTCAGCGACCTAAAATACATAATATAAACTAAACGCAGATCCCGAGGAATGATGCAATCAGTTTTTTGCGTTTTTCTTGCTAAATATCGGTCCTAGCGCAAAATGGACGTTCATTTGTGATCACTAACTTCTCATGCGGATTTCAAGTTTCCTGATGGATTTTTTTTGTAAAACCAAGGGCATATTCGTAATCAGCGGAGCACAGTGCATTAAAAAAACTTGGGTGCGTGTAAAAATAATGATTTCTCAGAAAGATATCGTAGTATTACTGAGATTATCGGAAAACGAGAAAAATTAAGATCCTCGCTGCCGGCTTTTCACGGTTTTTATAAATTCTACGCACTCTATCACAAAAATAATGTTTTATTTCTGTTCAGCGACCTAAAATACATAATATAAACTATACGTAGATCCCGAGGAATGATGCAATCAGTTTTTTGCGTTTTTCTCGCTAAATATCGGTCCTAGCGCAAAAAGGACGTTCATTTGTGATCACTAACTTCTCATGCGGATTTCAAGTTTCCTGATGATTTTTTTGTAAAATCGTGGGCGAATTCGTAATCAGCGGAGCACAGTGCATTGAAAAAACTTGGGCGCGTGTAAAAATAATGATTTCTCAGAAAGATATCGTAGTATTACTGAGATTATCGGAAAACGAGAAAAATTAAGATCCTCGCTGCCGGCTTTTCACGGTTTTTATAAATTCTACGCACTCTATCACAAAAATAATGTTTTATTTCTGTTCAGCGACCTAAAATACATAATATAAACTATACGCAGATTCCGAGGAGTGATGCAATCAGTTTTTTGCGTTTTTCTCGCTAAATATCGGTCCTAGCGCAAAAAGGACGTTCATTTGTGTTCACTAACTTCTCATGCGGATTTCAAGTTTCCTGATGATTTTTTTGTAAAACCATGGGCATATTCGTAATCAGCGGAGCACAGTGCATTGAAAAAACTTGGGCGCGTGTAAAAATAATGATTTCTCAGAAAGATATCGTAGTATTACTGAGATTATCGGAAAACCAGAAAAATTAAGATCCTCGCTGCCGGCTTTTCACGGTTTTTATAAATTCTACGCACTCTATCACAAAAATAATGTTTTATTTCTGTTCAGCGACCTAAAATACATAATATAAACTATACGCAAATCCCGAGGAATGATGCAATCATTTTTTTGCGTTTTTCTCGCTAAATATCGGTCCTAGCGCAAAAAGGACGTTCATTTGTGATCACTAACTTCCCATGCGGATTTCAAGATTCCTGATGATTTTTCTGTAAAACCATCGGCATATTCGTAATCAGCGGAGCACAGTGCATTGAAAAAACTTGGGCGCGTGTAAAAATAATGATTTCTCAGAAAGATATCGTAGTATTACTGAGATTATCGGAAAACGAGAAAAATTAAGATCCTCGCTGCCGGTTTTTCACGGTTTTTATAAATTCTACGCACTCTATCACAAAAATAATGTTTTATTTCTGTTCAGCGACCTAAAATACATAATATAAACTATACGCAGATTCCGAGGAATGATGCAATCAGTTTTTTGCGTTTTTCTCGCTAAATATCGGTCCTAGCGCAAAAAGGACGTTCATTTGTGATCACTAACTTGTCATGCGGATTTCAAGTTTCCTGATGATTTTTTTGTAAAACCATCGGGATATTCGTAATCAGCGGAGCACAGTGCATTGAAAAAACTTGGGCGCGTGTAAAAATAATGATTTCTCAGAAAGATATCGTAGTATTACTGAGATTATCGGAAAACGAGAAAAATTAAGATCCTCGCTGCCGGTTTTTCACGGTTTTTATAAATTCTACGCACTCTATCACAAAAATAATGTTTTATTTCTGTTCAGCGACCTAAAATACATAATATAAACTATACGCAGATTCCGAGGAATGATGCAATCAGTTTTTTGCGTTTTTCTCGCTAAATATCGGTCCTAGCGCAAAAAGGACGTTCATTTGTGATCACTAACTTGTCATGCGGATTTCAAGTTTCCTGATGATTTTTTTGTAAAACCATGGGCATATTCGTAATCAGCGGAGCACAGTGCATTGAAAAAACTTGGGCGCGTGTAAAAATAATGATTTCTCAGAAAGATATCGTAGAATTACTGAGATTATCGGAAAACGAGAAAAATTAAGATCCTCGCTGCCGGTTTTTCACGGTTTTTATAAATTCTACGCACTCTATCACAAAAATAATGTTTTACTTCTGTTCAGCGACCTAAAATACATAATATAAACTATACGCAGATTCCGAGGAATGATGCAATCAGTTTTTTGCGTTTTTCTCGCTAAATATCGGTCCTAGCGCAAAAAGGACGTTCATTTGTGATCACTAACTTCTCATGCGGATTTCAAGTTTCCTGATGATTTTTTTGTAAAACCATGGGCATATTCGTAATCAGCGGAGCACAGTGCATTAAAAAAACTTGGGCGCGTGTAAAAATAATGATTTCTCAGAAAGATATCGTAGTATTACTGAGATTATCGGAAAACGAGAAAAATTAAGATCCTCGCTGCCGGCTTTTCACGGTTTTTATAAATTCTACGCACTCTATCACAAAAATAATGTTTTATTTCTGTTCAGCGACCTAAAATACATAATATAAACTATACGCAGATCCCGAGGAATGATGCAATCAGTTTTTTGCGTTTTTCTTGCTAAATATCGGTCCTTGCGCAAAAAGGACGTTCATTTGTGATCACTAACTTCTCATGCGGATTCCAAGTTTCCTGATGGATTTTTTGTAAAACCATGGGCATATTCGTAATCAGCGGAGCACAGTGCATTGAAAAAACTTGGGCGCGTGTAAAAATAATGATTTCCCAGAAAGATATCGTAGAATTACTGAGATTATCGGAAAACGAGAAAAATTAAGATCCTCGCTGCCGGTTTTTCACGGTTTTCATAAATTCTACGCACTCTATCACAAAAATAATGTTTTATTTCTGTTCAGCGACCTAAAATACATAATGAAAACTATACGCAGATTCCGAGGAATGATGCAACCAGTTTTTTGCGTTTTTCTCGCTAAATATCGGTCCTAGCGCAAAAAGGACGTTCATTTGTGATCACTAACTTCCCATGCGGATTTCAAGATTCCTGATGATTTTTTTGTAAAACCATCGGGATATTCGTAATCAGCGGAGCACAGTGCATTGAAAAAACTTGGGCGCGTGTAAAAATAATGATTTCTCAGAAAGATATCGTAGTATTACTGAGATTATCGGAAAACGAGAAAAATTAAGATCCTCGCTGCCGGTTTTTCACGGTTTTTATAAATTCTACGCACTCTATCACAAAAATAATGTTTTATTTCTGTTCAGCGACCTAAAATACATAATATAAACTATACGCAGATTCCGAGGAATGATGCAATCAGTTTTTTGCGTTTTTCTCGCTAAATATCGGTCCTAGCGCAAAAAGGACGTTCATTTGTGATCACTAACTTGTCATGCGGATTTCAAGTTTCCTGATGATTTTTTTGTAAAACCATCGGGATATTCGTAATCAGCGGAGCACAGTGCATTGAAAAAACTTGGGCGCGTGTAAAAATAATGATTTCTCAGAAAGATATCGTAGTATTACTGAGATTATCGGAAAACGAGAAAAATTAAGATCCTCGCTGCCGGTTTTTCACGGTTTTTATAAATTCTACGCACTCTATCACAAAAATAATGTTTTATTTCTGTTCAGCGACCTAAAATACATAATATAAACTATACGCAGATTCCGAGGAATGATGCAATCAGTTTTTTGCGTTTTTCTCGCTAAATATCGGTCCTAGCGCAAAAAGGACGTTCATTTGTGATCACTAACTTGTCATGCGGATTTCAAGTTTCCTGATGATTTTTTTGTAAAACCATGGGCATATTCGTAATCAGCGGAGCACAGTGCATTGAAAAAACTTGGGCGCGTGTAAAAATAATGATTTCTCAGAAAGATATCGTAGAATTACTGAGATTATCGGAAAACGAGAAAAATTAAGATCCTCGCTGCCGGTTTTTCACGGTTTTTATAAATTCTACGCACTCTATCACAAAAATAATGTTTTACTTCTGTTCAGCGACCTAAAATACATAATATAAACTATACGCAGATTCCGAGGAATGATGCAATCAGTTTTTTGCGTTTTTCTCGCTAAATATCGGTCCTAGCGCAAAAAGGACGTTCATTTGTGATCACTAACTTCTCATGCGGATTTCAAGTTTCCTGATGATTTTTTTGTAAAACCATGGGCATATTCGTAATCAGCGGAGCACAGTGCATTGAAAAAACTTGGGCGCGTGTAAAAATAATGATTTCTCAGAAAGATATCGTAGTATTACTGAGATTATCGGAAAACGAGAAAAATTAAGATCCTCGCTGCCGGCTTTTCACGGTTTTTATAAATTCTACGCACTCTATCACAAAAATAATGTTTTATTTCTGTTCAGCGACCTAAAATACATAATATAAACTATACGCAGATCCCGAGGAATGATGCAATCAGTTTTTTGCGTTTTTCTCGCTAAATATCGGTCCTAGCGCAAAAAGGACGTTCATTTGTGATCACTAACTTCTCATGCGGATTTCAAGTTTCCTGATGATTTTTTTGTAAAACCATGGGCATATTCGTAATCAGCGGAGCACAGTGCATTGAAAAAACTTGGGCGCGTGTAAAAATAATGATTTCTCAGAAAGATATCGTAGTATTACTGAGATTATCGGAAAACGAGAAAAATTAAGATCCTCGCTGCCGGCTTTTCACGGTTTTTATGAATTCTACGCACTCTATCACAAAAATAATGTTTTATTTATGTTCAGCGACCTAAAATACATAATAAAAACTATACGCAGATTCCGAGGAATGATGCAATCAGTTTTTTGCGTTTTTCTCGCTAAATATCGGTCCTAGCGCAAAAAGGACGTTCATTTGTGATCACTAACTTCCCATGCGGATTTCAAGATTCCTGATGATTTTTTTGTAAAACCATCGGCATATTCGTAATCAGCGGAGCACAGTGCATTGAAAAAACTTGGGCGCGTGTAAAAATAATGATTTCTCAGAAAGATATTGTAGAATTATTGAGATTATCGGAAAACGAGAAAAATTAAGATCCTCGCTGCCGGTTTTTCACGGTTTTTATAAATTCTACGCACTCTATCACAAAAATAATGTTTTATTTATGTTCAGCGACCTAAAATACATAATAAAAACTATACGAAGATTCCGAGGAATGATGCAATCAGTTTTTTGCGTTTTTCTCGCTAAATATCGGTCCTAGCGCAAAAAGGACGTTCATTTGTGATCACTAACTTCTCATGCGGATTTCAAGTTTCCTGATGATTTTTGTGTGGAACCATGGGCATATTCGTAATCAGCGGAGCAAAGTGCATTGAAAAAACTTGGGCGCGTGTAAAAATAATGATTTCTCAGAAAGATATCGTAGAATTACTGAGATTATCGGAAAACGAGAAAAATTAAGATCCTCGCTGCCGGTTTTTTACGGTTTTTATAAATTCTACGCACTCTATCACAAAAATAATGTTTTATTTCTGTTCAGCGACCTAAAATACATAATATAAACTATACGCAGATTCCGAGGAGTGATACAATCAGTTTTTTGCGTTTTTCTCGCTAAATATCGGTCCTAGCGCAAAAAGGACGTTCATTTGTGATCACTAACTTCCCATGCGGATTTCAAGATTCCTGATGATTTTTTTGTAAAACCATCGGCATATTCGTAATCAGCGGAGCACAGTGCATTGAAAAAACTTGGGCGCGTGTAAAAATAATGATTTCTCAGAAAGATATTGTAGAATTATTGAGATTATCGGAAAACGAGAAAAATTAAGATCCTCGCCGCCGGTTTTTCACGGTTTTTATAAATTCTACGCACTCTATCACAAAAATAATGTTTTATTTATGTTCAGCGACCTAAAATACATAATAAAAACTATACGAAGATTCCGAGGAATGATGCAATCAGTTTTTTGCGTTTTTCTCGCTAAATATCGGTCCTAGCGCAAAAAGGACGTTCATTTGTGATCACTAACTTCTCATGCGGATTTCAAGTTTCCTGATGATTTTTGTGTGAAATCATGGGCATATTCGTAATCAGCGGAGCAAAGTGCATTGAAAAAACTTGGGCGCGTGTAAGAATAATGATTTCTCAGAAAGATATCGTAGAATTACTGAGATTATCGGAAAACGAGAAAAATTAAGATCCTCGCTGCCGGTTTTTATAAATTCTACGCACTCTATCACAAAAATAATGTTTTATTTCTGTTCAGCGACCTAAAATACATAATATAAACTAAACGCAGATCCCGAGGAATGATGCAATCAGTTTTTTGCGTTTTTCTTGCTAAATATCGGTCCTAGCGCAAAATGGACGTTCATTTGTGATCACTAACTTCTCATGCGGATTTCAAGTTTCCTGATGGATTTTTTTGTAAAACCAAGGGCATATTCGTAATCAGCGGAGCACAGTGCATTAAAAAAACTTGGGTGCGTGTAAAAATAATGATTTCTCAGAAAGATATCGTAGTATTACTGAGATTATCGGAAAACGAGAAAAATTAAGATCCTCGCTGCCGGCTTTTCACGGTTTTTATAAATTCTACGCACTCTATCACAAAAATAATGTTTTATTTCTGTTCAGCGACCTAAAATACATAATATAAACTATACGTAGATCCCGAGGAATGATGCAATCAGTTTTTTGCGTTTTTCTCGCTAAATATCGGTCCTAGCGCAAAAAGGACGTTCATTTGTGATCACTAACTTCTCATGCGGATTTCAAGTTTCCTGATGATTTTTTTGTAAAATCGTGGGCGAATTCGTAATCAGCGGAGCACAGTGCATTGAAAAAACTTGGGCGCGTGTAAAAATAATGATTTCTCAGAAAGATATCGTAGTATTACTGAGATTATCGGAAAACGAGAAAAATTAAGATCCTCGCTGCCGGCTTTTCACGGTTTTTATAAATTCTACGCACTCTATCACAAAAATAATGTTTTATTTCTGTTCAGCGACCTAAAATACATAATATAAACTATACGCAGATTCCGAGGAGTGATGCAATCAGTTTTTTGCGTTTTTCTCGCTAAATATCGGTCCTAGCGCAAAAAGGACGTTCATTTGTGTTCACTAACTTCTCATGCGGATTTCAAGTTTCCTGATGATTTTTTTGTAAAACCATGGGCATATTCGTAATCAGCGGAGCACAGTGCATTGAAAAAACTTGGGCGCGTGTAAAAATAATGATTTCTCAGAAAGATATCGTAGTATTACTGAGATTATCGGAAAACCAGAAAAATTAAGATCCTCGCTGCCGGCTTTTCACGGTTTTTATAAATTCTACGCACTCTATCACAAAAATAATGTTTTATTTCTGTTCAGCGACCTAAAATACATAATATAAACTATACGCAAATCCCGAGGAATGATGCAATCATTTTTTTGCGTTTTTCTCGCTAAATATCGGTCCTAGCGCAAAAAGGACGTTCATTTGTGATCACTAACTTCCCATGCGGATTTCAAGATTCCTGATGATTTTTCTGTAAAACCATCGGCATATTCGTAATCAGCGGAGCACAGTGCATTGAAAAAACTTGGGCGCGTGTAAAAATAATGATTTCTCAGAAAGATATCGTAGTATTACTGAGATTATCGGAAAACGAGAAAAATTAAGATCCTCGCTGCCGGTTTTTCACGGTTTTTATAAATTCTACGCACTCTATCACAAAAATAATGTTTTATTTCTGTTCAGCGACCTAAAATACATAATATAAACTATACGCAGATTCCGAGGAATGATGCAATCAGTTTTTTGCGTTTTTCTCGCTAAATATCGGTCCTAGCGCAAAAAGGACGTTCATTTGTGATCACTAACTTGTCATGCGGATTTCAAGTTTCCTGATGATTTTTTTGTAAAACCATCGGGATATTCGTAATCAGCGGAGCACAGTGCATTGAAAAAACTTGGGCGCGTGTAAAAATAATGATTTCTCAGAAAGATATCGTAGTATTACTGAGATTATCGGAAAACGAGAAAAATTAAGATCCTCGCTGCCGGTTTTTCACGGTTTTTATAAATTCTACGCACTCTATCACAAAAATAATGTTTTATTTCTGTTCAGCGACCTAAAATACATAATATAAACTATACGCAGATTCCGAGGAATGATGCAATCAGTTTTTTGCGTTTTTCTCGCTAAATATCGGTCCTAGCGCAAAAAGGACGTTCATTTGTGATCACTAACTTGTCATGCGGATTTCAAGTTTCCTGATGATTTTTTTGTAAAACCATGGGCATATTCGTAATCAGCGGAGCACAGTGCATTGAAAAAACTTGGGCGCGTGTAAAAATAATGATTTCTCAGAAAGATATCGTAGAATTACTGAGATTATCGGAAAACGAGAAAAATTAAGATCCTCGCTGCCGGTTTTTCACGGTTTTTATAAATTCTACGCACTCTATCACAAAAATAATGTTTTACTTCTGTTCAGCGACCTAAAATACATAATATAAACTATACGCAGATTCCGAGGAATGATGCAATCAGTTTTTTGCGTTTTTCTCGCTAAATATCGGTCCTAGCGCAAAAAGGACGTTCATTTGTGATCACTAACTTCTCATGCGGATTTCAAGTTTCCTGATGATTTTTTTGTAAAACCATGGGCATATTCGTAATCAGCGGAGCACAGTGCATTAAAAAAACTTGGGCGCGTGTAAAAATAATGATTTCTCAGAAAGATATCGTAGTATTACTGAGATTATCGGAAAACGAGAAAAATTAAGATCCTCGCTGCCGGCTTTTCACGGTTTTTATAAATTCTACGCACTCTATCACAAAAATAATGTTTTATTTCTGTTCAGCGACCTAAAATACATAATATAAACTATACGCAGATCCCGAGGAATGATGCAATCAGTTTTTTGCGTTTTTCTTGCTAAATATCGGTCCTTGCGCAAAAAGGACGTTCATTTGTGATCACTAACTTCTCATGCGGATTCCAAGTTTCCTGATGGATTTTTTGTAAAACCATGGGCATATTCGTAATCAGCGGAGCACAGTGCATTGAAAAAACTTGGGCGCGTGTAAAAATAATGATTTCCCAGAAAGATATCGTAGAATTACTGAGATTATCGGAAAACGAGAAAAATTAAGATCCTCGCTGCCGGTTTTTCACGGTTTTCATAAATTCTACGCACTCTATCACAAAAATAATGTTTTATTTCTGTTCAGCGACCTAAAATACATAATGAAAACTATACGCAGATTCCGAGGAATGATGCAACCAGTTTTTTGCGTTTTTCTCGCTAAATATCGGTCCTAGCGCAAAAAGGACGTTCATTTGTGATCACTAACTTCCCATGCGGATTTCAAGATTCCTGATGATTTTTTTGTAAAACCATCGGGATATTCGTAATCAGCGGAGCACAGTGCATTGAAAAAACTTGGGCGCGTGTAAAAATAATGATTTCTCAGAAAGATATCGTAGTATTACTGAGATTATCGGAAAACGAGAAAAATTAAGATCCTCGCTGCCGGTTTTTCACGGTTTTTATAAATTCTACGCACTCTATCACAAAAATAATGTTTTATTTCTGTTCAGCGACCTAAAATACATAATATAAACTATACGCAGATTCCGAGGAATGATGCAATCAGTTTTTTGCGTTTTTCTCGCTAAATATCGGTCCTAGCGCAAAAAGGACGTTCATTTGTGATCACTAACTTGTCATGCGGATTTCAAGTTTCCTGATGATTTTTTTGTAAAACCATCGGGATATTCGTAATCAGCGGAGCACAGTGCATTGAAAAAACTTGGGCGCGTGTAAAAATAATGATTTCTCAGAAAGATATCGTAGTATTACTGAGATTATCGGAAAACGAGAAAAATTAAGATCCTCGCTGCCGGTTTTTCACGGTTTTTATAAATTCTACGCACTCTATCACAAAAATAATGTTTTATTTCTGTTCAGCGACCTAAAATACATAATATAAACTATACGCAGATTCCGAGGAATGATGCAATCAGTTTTTTGCGTTTTTCTCGCTAAATATCGGTCCTAGCGCAAAAAGGACGTTCATTTGTGATCACTAACTTGTCATGCGGATTTCAAGTTTCCTGATGATTTTTTTGTAAAACCATGGGCATATTCGTAATCAGCGGAGCACAGTGCATTGAAAAAACTTGGGCGCGTGTAAAAATAATGATTTCTCAGGAAGATATCGTAGAATTACTGAGATTATCGGAAAACGAGAAAAATTAAGATCCTCGCTGCCGGTTTTTCACGGTTTTTATAAATTCTACGCACTCTATCACAAAAATAATGTTTTACTTCTGTTCAGCGACCTAAAATACATAATATAAACTATACGCAGATTCCGAGGAATGATGCAATCAGTTTTTTGCGTTTTTCTCGCTAAATATCGGTCCTAGCGCAAAAAGGACGTTCATTTGTGATCACTAACTTCTCATGCGGATTTCAAGTTTCCTGATGATTTTTTTGTAAAACCATGGGCATATTCGTAATCAGCGGAGCACAGTGCATTAAAAAAACTTGGGCGCGTGTAAAAATAATGATTTCTCAGAAAGATATCGTAGTATTACTGAGATTATCGGAAAACGAGAAAAATTAAGATCCTCGCTGCCGGCTTTTCACGGTTTTTATAAATTCTACGCACTCTATCACAAAAATAATGTTTTATTTCTGTTCAGCGACCTAAAATACATAATATAAACTATACGCAGATCCCGAGGAATGATGCAATCAGTTTTTTGCGTTTTTCTTGCTAAATATCGGTCCTTGCGCAAAAAGGACGTTCATTTGTGATCACTAACTTCTCATGCGGATTCCAAGTTTCCTGATGGATTTTTTGTAAAACCATGGGCATATTCGTAATCAGCGGAGCACAGTGCATTGAAAAAACTTGGGCGCGTGTAAAAATAATGATTTCCCAGAAAGATATCGTAGAATTACTGAGATTATCGGAAAACGAGAAAAATTAAGATCCTCGCTGCCGGTTTTTCACGGTTTTCATAAATTCTACGCACTCTATCACAAAAATAATGTTTTATTTCTGTTCAGCGACCTAAAATACATAATGAAAACTATACGCAGATTCCGAGGAATGATGCAATCAGTTTTTTGCGTTTTTCTTGCTAAATATCGGTCCTTGCGCAAAAAGGACGTTCATTTGTGATCACTAACTTCTCATGCGGATTCCAAGTTTCCTGATGATTTTTCTGTAAAACCATCGGCATATTCGTAATCAGCGGAGCACAGTGCATTGAAAAAACTTGGGCGCGTGTAAAAATAATGATTTCTCAGAAAGATATCGTAGAATTACTGAGATTATCGGAAAACGAGAAAAATTAAGATCCTCGCTGCCGGTTTTTCACGGTTTTCATAAATTCTACGCACTCTATCACAAAAATAATGTTTTATTTCTGTTCAGCGACCTAAAATACATAATGAAAACTATACGCAGATTCCGAGGAATGATGCAATCAGTTTTTTGCGTTTTTCTCGCTAAATATCGGTCTTAGCGCAAAAAGGACGTTCATTTGTGATCACTAACTTCCCATGCGGATTTCAAGATTCCTGATGATTTTTCTGTAAAACCATCGGCATATTCGTAATCAGCGGAGCACAGTGCATTGAAAAAACTTGGGCGCGTGTAAAAATAATGATTTCTCAGAAAGATATCGTAGAATTACTGAGATTATCGGAAAACGAGAAAAATTAAGATCCTCGCTGCCGGTTTTTCACGGTTTTTATAAATTCTACGCACTCTATCACAAAAATAATGTTTTATTTCTGTTCAGCGACCTAAAATACATAATATAAACTATACGCAGATTCCGAGGAATGATGCAACCAGTTTTTTGCGTTTTTCTCGCTAAATATCGGTCCTAGCGCAAAAAGGACGTTCATTTGTGATCACTAACTTCCCATGCGGATTTCAAGATTCCTGATGATTTTTTTGTAAAACCATCGGGATATTCGTAATCAGCGGAGCACAGTGCATTGAAAAAACTTGGGCGCGTGTAAAAATAATGATTTCTCAGAAAGATATCGTAGTATTACTGAGATTATCGGAAAACGAGAAAAATTAAGATCCTCGCTGCCGGTTTTTCACGGTTTTTATAAATTCTACGCACTCTATCACAAAAATAATGTTTTATTTCTGTTCAGCGACCTAAAATACATAATATAAACTATACGCAGATCCCGAGGAATGATGCAATCAGTTTTTTGCGTTTTTCTTGCTAAATATCGGTCCTAGCGCAAAATGGACGTTCATTTGTGATCACTAACTTCTCATGCGGATTTCAAGTTTCCTGATGGATTTTTTTGTAAAACCATGGGCATATTCGTAATCAGCGGAGCACAGTGCATTAAAAAAACTTGGGTGCATGTAAAAATAATGATTTCTCAGAAAGATATCGTAGAATTACTGAGATTATCGGAAAACGAGAAAAATTAAGATCCTCGCTGCCGGTTTTTCACGGTTTTTATAAATTCTACGCACTCTATCACAAAAATAATGTTTTATTTCTGTTCAGCGACCTAAAATACATAATGAAAACTATACGCAGATTCCGAGGAATGATGCAATCAGTTTTTTGCGTTTTTCTCGCTAAATATCGGTCTTAGCGCAAAAAGGACGTTCATTTGTGATCACTAACTTCCCATGCGGATTTCAAGATTCCTGATGATTTTTCTGTAAAACCATCGGCATATTCGTAATCAGCGGAGCACAGTGCATTGAAAAAACTTGGGCGCGTGTAAAAATAATGATTTCTCAGAAAGATATCGTAGAATTACTGAGATTATCGGAAAACGAGAAAAATTAAGATCCTCGCTGCCGGTTTTTCCCGGTTTTTATAAATTCTACGCACTCTATCACAAAAATAATGTTTTATTTCTGTTCAGCGACCTAAAATACATAATATAAACTATACGCAGATTCCGAGGAATAATGCAACCAGTTTTTTGCGTTTTTCTCGCTAAATATCGGTCCTAGCGCAAAAAGGACGTTCATTTGTGATCACTAACTTCCCATGCGGATTTCAAGATTCCTGATGATTTTTTTGTAAAACCATCGGGATATTCGTAATCAGCGGAGCACAGTGCATTGAAAAAACTTGGGCGCGTGTAAAAATAATGATTTCTCAGAAAGATATCGTAGTATTACTGAGATTATCGGAAAACGAGAAAAATTAAGATCCTCGCTGCCGGTTTTTCACGGTTTTTATAAATTCTACGCACTCTATCACAAAAATAATGTTTTATTTCTGTTCAGCGACCTAAAATACATAATATAAACTATACGCAGATTCCGAGGAATGATGCAATCAGTTTTTTGCGTTTTTCTCGCTAAATATCGGTCCTAGCGCAAAAAGGACGTTCATTTGTGATCACTAACTTGTCATGCGGATTTCAAGTTTCCTGATGATTTTTTTGTAAAACCATGGGCATATTCGTAATCAGCGGAGCACAGTGCATTGAAAAAACTTGGGCGCGTGTAAAAATAATGATTTCTCAGAAAGATATCGTAGTATTACTGAGATTATCGGAAAACGAGAAAAATTAAGATCCTCGCTGCCGGCTTTTCACGGTTTTTATAAATTCTACGCACTCTATCACAAAAATAATGTTTTATTTCTGTTCAGCGACCTAAAATACATAATATAAACTATACGCAGATCCCGAGGAATGATGCAATCAGTTTTTTGCGTTTTTCTCGCTAAATATCGGTCCTAGCGCAAAAAGGACGTTCATTTGTGATCACTAACTTCTCATGCGGATTTCAAGTTTCCTGATGATTTTTTTGTAAAACCATGGGCATATTCGTAATCAGCGGAGCACAGTGCATTGAAAAAACTTGGGCGCGTGTAAAAATAATGATTTCTCAGAAAGATATCGTAGTATTACTGAGATTATCGGAAAACGAGAAAAATTAAGATCCTCGCTGCCGGCTTTTCACGGTTTTTATGAATTCTACGCACTCTATCACAAAAATAATGTTTTATTTATGTTCAGCGACCTAAAATACATAATAAAAACTATACGCAGATTCCGAGGAATGATGCAATCAGTTTTTTGCGTTTTTCTCGCTAAATATCGGTCCTAGCGCAAAAAGGACGTTCATTTGTGATCACTAACTTCCCATGCGGATTTCAAGATTCCTGATGATTTTTTTGTAAAACCATCGGCATATTCGTAATCAGCGGAGCACAGTGCATTGAAAAAACTTGGGCGCGTGTAAAAATAATGATTTCTCAGAAAGATATTGTAGAATTATTGAGATTATCGGAAAACGAGAAAAATTAAGATCCTCGCTGCCGGTTTTTCACGGTTTTTATAAATTCTACGCACTCTATCACAAAAATAATGTTTTATTTATGTTCAGCGACCTAAAATACATAATAAAAACTATACGAAGATTCCGAGGAATGATGCAATCAGTTTTTTGCGTTTTTCTCGCTAAATATCGGTCCTAGCGCAAAAAGGACGTTCATTTGTGATCACTAACTTCTCATGCGGATTTCAAGTTTCCTGATGATTTTTGTGTGGAACCATGGGCATATTCGTAATCAGCGGAGCAAAGTGCATTGAAAAAACTTGGGCGCGTGTAAAAATAATGATTTCTCAGAAAGATATCGTAGAATTACTGAGATTATCGGAAAACGAGAAAAATTAAGATCCTCGCTGCCGGTTTTTTACGGTTTTTATAAATTCTACGCACTCTATCACAAAAATAATGTTTTATTTCTGTTCAGCGACCTAAAATACATAATATAAACTATACGCAGATTCCGAGGAGTGATACAATCAGTTTTTTGCGTTTTTCTCGCTAAATATCGGTCGTAGCGCAAAAAGGACGTTCATTTGTGATCACTAACTTCCCATGCGGATTTCAAGATTCCTGATGATTTTTTTGTAAAACCATCGGCATATTCGTAATCAGCGGAGCACAGTGCATTGAAAAAACTTGGGCGCGTGTAAAAATAATGATTTCTCAGAAAGATATTGTAGAATTATTGAGATTATCGGAAAACGAGAAAAATTAAGATCCTCGCTGCCGGTTTTTCACGGTTTTTATAAATTCTACGCACTCTATCACAAAAATAATGTTTTATTTATGTTCAGCGACCTAAAATACATAATAAAAACTATACGAAGATTCCGAGGAATGATGCAATCAGTTTTTTGCGTTTTTCTCGCTAAATATCGGTCCTAGCGCAAAAAGGACGTTCATTTGTGATCACTAACTTCTCATGCGGATTTCAAGTTTCCTGATGATTTTTGTGTGAAACCATGGGCATATTCGTAATCAGCGGAGCAAAGTGCATTGAAAAAACTTGGGCGCGTGTAAGAATAATGATTTCTCAGAAAGATATCGTAGAATTACTGAGATTATCGGAAAACGAGAAAAATTAAGATCCTCGCTGCCGGTTTTTATAAATTCTACGCACTCTATCACAAAAATAATGTTTTATTTCTGTTCAGCGACCTAAAATACATAATATAAACTAAACGCAGATCCCGAGGAATGATGCAATCAGTTTTTTGCGTTTTTCTTGCTAAATATCGGTCCTAGCGCAAAATGGACGTTCATTTGTGATCACTAACTTCTCATGCGGATTTCAAGTTTCCTGATGGATTTTTTTGTAAAACCAAGGGCATATTCGTAATCAGCGGAGCACAGTGCATTAAAAAAACTTGGGTGCGTGTAAAAATAATGATTTCTCAGAAAGATATCGTAGTATTACTGAGATTATCGGAAAACGAGAAAAATTAAGATCCTCGCTGCCGGCTTTTCACGGTTTTTATAAATTCTACGCACTCTATCACAAAAATAATGTTTTATTTCTGTTCAGCGACCTAAAATACATAATATAAACTATACGCAGATTCCGAGGAGTGATGCAATCAGTTTTTTGCGTTTTTCTCGCTAAATATCGGTCCTAGCGCAAAAAGGACGTTCATTTGTGTTCACTAACTTCTCATGCGGATTTCAAGTTTCCTGATGATTTTTTTGTAAAACCATGGGCATATTCGTAATCAGCGGAGCACAGTGCATTGAAAAAACTTGGGCGCGTGTAAAAATAATGATTTCTCAGAAAGATATCGTAGTATTACTGAGATTATCGGAAAACCAGAAAAATTAAGATCCTCGCTGCCGGCTTTTCACGGTTTTTATAAATTCTACGCACTCTATCACAAAAATAATGTTTTATTTCTGTTCAGCGACCTAAAATACATAATATAAACTATACGCAAATCCCGAGGAATGATGCAATCATTTTTTTGCGTTTTTCTCGCTAAATATCGGTCCTAGCGCAAAAAGGACGTTCATTTGTGATCACTAACTTCCCATGCGGATTTCAAGATTCCTGATGATTTTTCTGTAAAACCATCGGCATATTCGTAATCAGCGGAGCACAGTGCATTGAAAAAACTTGGGCGCGTGTAAAAATAATGATTTCTCAGAAAGATATCGTAGAATTACTGAGATTATCGGAAAACGAGAAAAATTAAGATCCTCGCTGCCGGTTTTTCACGGTTTTTATAAATTCTACGCACTCTATCACAAAAATAATGTTTTATTTCTGTTCAGCGACCTAAAATACATAATGAAAACTATACGCAGATTCCGAGGAATGATGCAATCAGTTTTTTGCGTTTTTCTCGCTAAATATCGGTCTTAGCGCAAAAAGGACGTTCATTTGTGATCACTAACTTCCCATGCGGATTTCAAGATTCCTGATGATTTTTCTGTAAAACCATCGGCATATTCGTAATCAGCGGAGCACAGTGCATTGAAAAAACTTGGGCGCGTGTAAAAATAATGATTTCTCAGAAAGATATCGTAGAATTACTGAGATTATCGGAAAACGAGAAAAATTAAGATCCTCGCTGCCGGTTTTTCCCGGTTTTTATAAATTCTACGCACTCTATCACAAAAATAATGTTTTATTTCTGTTCAGCGACCTAAAATACATAATATAAACTATACGCAGATTCCGAGGAATAATGCAACCAGTTTTTTGCGTTTTTCTCGCTAAATATCGGTCCTAGCGCAAAAAGGACGTTCATTTGTGATCACTAACTTCCCATGCGGATTTCAAGATTCCTGATGATTTTTTTGTAAAACCATCGGGATATTCGTAATCAGCGGAGCACAGTGCATTGAAAAAACTTGGGCGCGTGTAAAAATAATGATTTCTCAGAAAGATATCGTAGTATTACTGAGATTATCGGAAAACGAGAAAAATTAAGATCCTCGCTGCCGGTTTTTCACGGTTTTTATAAATTCTACGCACTCTATCACAAAAATAATGTTTTATTTCTGTTCAGCGACCTAAAATACATAATATAAACTATACGCAGATTCCGAGGAATGATGCAATCAGTTTTTTGCGTTTTTCTCGCTAAATATCGGTCCTAGCGCAAAAAGGACGTTCATTTGTGATCACTAACTTGTCATGCGGATTTCAAGTTTCCTGATGATTTTTTTGTAAAACCATGGGCATATTCGTAATCAGCGGAGCACAGTGCATTGAAAAAACTTGGGCGCGTGTAAAAATAATGATTTCTCAGAAAGATATCGTAGTATTACTGAGATTATCGGAAAACGAGAAAAATTAAGATCCTCGCTGCCGGCTTTTCACGGTTTTTATAAATTCTACGCACTCTATCACAAAAATAATGTTTTATTTCTGTTCAGCGACCTAAAATACATAATATAAACTATACGCAGATCCCGAGGAATGATGCAATCAGTTTTTTGCGTTTTTCTCGCTAAATATCGGTCCTAGCGCAAAAAGGACGTTCATTTGTGATCACTAACTTCTCATGCGGATTTCAAGTTTCCTGATGATTTTTTTGTAAAACCATGGGCATATTCGTAATCAGCGGAGCACAGTGCATTGAAAAAACTTGGGCGCGTGTAAAAATAATGATTTCTCAGAAAGATATCGTAGTATTACTGAGATTATCGGAAAACGAGAAAAATTAAGATCCTCGCTGCCGGCTTTTCACGGTTTTTATGAATTCTACGCACTCTATCACAAAAATAATGTTTTATTTATGTTCAGCGACCTAAAATACATAATAAAAACTATACGCAGATTCCGAGGAATGATGCAATCAGTTTTTTGCGTTTTTCTCGCTAAATATCGGTCCTAGCGCAAAAAGGACGTTCATTTGTGATCACTAACTTCCCATGCGGATTTCAAGATTCCTGATGATTTTTTTGTAAAACCATCGGCATATTCGTAATCAGCGGAGCACAGTGCATTGAAAAAACTTGGGCGCGTGTAAAAATAATGATTTCTCAGAAAGATATTGTAGAATTATTGAGATTATCGGAAAACGAGAAAAATTAAGATCCTCGCTGCCGGTTTTTCACGGTTTTTATAAATTCTACGCACTCTATCACAAAAATAATGTTTTATTTATGTTCAGCGACCTAAAATACATAATAAAAACTATACGAAGATTCCGAGGAATGATGCAATCAGTTTTTTGCGTTTTTCTCGCTAAATATCGGTCCTAGCGCAAAAAGGACGTTCATTTGTGATCACTAACTTCTCATGCGGATTTCAAGTTTCCTGATGATTTTTGTGTGGAACCATGGGCATATTCGTAATCAGCGGAGCAAAGTGCATTGAAAAAACTTGGGCGCGTGTAAAAATAATGATTTCTCAGAAAGATATCGTAGAATTACTGAGATTATCGGAAAACGAGAAAAATTAAGATCCTCGCTGCCGGTTTTTTACGGTTTTTATAAATTCTACGCACTCTATCACAAAAATAATGTTTTATTTCTGTTCAGCGACCTAAAATACATAATATAAACTATACGCAGATTCCGAGGAGTGATACAATCAGTTTTTTGCGTTTTTCTCGCTAAATATCGGTCCTAGCGCAAAAAGGACGTTCATTTGTGATCACTAACTTCTCATGCAGATATCAAGTTTCCTGATGATTTTTTTGTGAAACCATGGGCATATTCGTAATCAGCGGAGCACAGTGCATTGAAAAAACTTGGGCGCGTGTAAAAATAATGATTTCTCAGAAAGATATCGTAGTATTACTGAGATTATCGGAAAACGAGAAAAATTAAGATCCTCGCTGCCGGCTTTTCACGGTTTTTATAAATTCTACGCACTCTATCACAAAATTAATGTTTTATTTCTGTTCAGCGACCTAAAATACATAATATAAACTATACGCAGATCCCGAGGAATGATGCAATCAGTTTTTTGCGTTTTTCTCGCTAAATATCGGTCCTAGCGCAAAAAGGACGTTCATTTGTGATCACTAACTTCTCATGCGGATTTCAAGTTTCCTGATGATTTTTTTGTAAAACCATCGGCATATTCGTAATCAGCGGAGCACAGTGCATTGAAAAAACTTGGGCGCGTGTAAAAAAAATGATTTCTCAGAAAGATATCGTAGAATTACTGAGATTATCGGAAAACGAGAAAAATTAAGATCCTCGCTGCCGGTTTTTCACGGTTTTTATAAATTCTACGCACTCTATCACAAAAATAATGTTTTATTTCTGTTCAGCGACCTAAAATACATAACATAAACTATACGCAGATTTCGAGGAATGATGCAATCAGTTTTTTGCGTTTTTCTCGCTAAATATCGGTCCTAGCGCAAAAAGGACGTTCATTTGTGATCACTAACTTCTCATGCGGATTTCAAGATTCCTGATGATTTTTTTGTAAAACCATGGGCATATTCGTAATCAGCGGAGCACAGTGCATTAAAAAAACTTGGGCGCGTGTAAAAATAATGATTTCTCAGAAAGATATCGTAGTATTACTGAGATTATCGGAAAACGAGAAAAATTAAGATCCTCGCTGCCGGCTTTTCACGGTTTTTATAAATTCTACGCACTCTATCACAAAAATAATGTTTTATTTCTGTTCAGCGACCTAAAATACATAATATAAACTATACGCAGATCCCGAGGAATGATGCAATCAGTTTTTTGCGTTTTTCTCGCTAAATATCGGTCCTAGCGCAAAAAGGACGTTCATTTGTGATCACTAACTTCTCATGCGGATTTCAAGTTTCCTGATGATTTTTTTGTAAAACCATGGGCATATTCGTAATCAGCGGAGCACAGTGCATTGAAAAAACTTGGGCGCGTGTAAAAATAATGATTTCTCAGAAAGATATCGTAGAATTACTGAGATTATCGGAAAACGAGAAAAATTAAGATCCTCGCTGCCGGTTTTTCACGGTTTTTATAAATTCTACGCACTCTATCACAAAAATAATGTTTTATTTCTGTTCAGCGACCTAAAATACATAATATAAACTATACGCAGATTCCGAGGAATGATGCAATCAGTTTTTTGCGTTTTTCTCGCTAAATATCGGTCCTAGCGCAAAAAGGACGTTCATTTGTGATCACTAACTTCCCATGCGGATTTCAAGATTCCTGATGATTTTTTTGTAAAACCATGGGCATATTCGTAATCAGCGGAGCACAGTGCATTGAAAAAACTTGGGCGCGTGTAAAAATAATGATTTCTCAGAAAGATATCGTAGTATTACTGAGATTATCGGAAAACCAGAAAAATTAAGATCCTCGCTGCCGGCTTTTCACGGTTTTTATAAATTCTACGCACTCTATCACAAAAATAATGTTTTATTCCTGTTCAGCGACCTAAAATACATAATATAAACTATAAGCAGATCCCGAGAAATGATGCAATCAGTTTTTTGCGTTTTTCTCGCTAAATATCGGTCCTAGCGCAAAAAGGACGTTCATTTGTGATCACTAACTTCTCATGCGGATTTCAAGTTTCCTGATGATTTTTTTGTAAAACCATCGGCATATTCGTAATCAGCGGAGCACAGTGCATTGAAAAAACTTGGGCGCGTGTAAAAATAATGATTTCTCAGAAAGATATCGTAGAATTACTGAGATTATCGGAAAACCAGAAAAATTAAGATCCTCGCTGCCGGCTTTTCACGGTTTTTATAAATTCTACGCACTCTATCACAAAAATAATGTTTTATTCCTGTTCAGCGACCTAAAATACATAATATAAACTATACGCAGATCCCGAGAAATGATGCAATCAGTTTTTTGCGTTTTTCTCGCTAAATATCGGTCCTAGCGCAAAAAGGACGTTCATTTGTGATCACTAACTTCTCATGCGGATTTCAAGTTTCCTGATGATTTTTTTGTAAAACCATGGGCATATTCGTAATCAGCGGAGCACAGTGCATTAAAAAAACTTGGGCGCGTGTAAAAATAATGATTTCTCAGAAAGATATCGTAGTATTACTGAGATTATCGGAAAACGAGAAAAATTAAGATCCTCGCTGCCGGCTTTTCACGGTTTTTATAAATTCTACGCACTCTATCACAAAAATAATGTTTTATTTCTGTTCAGCGACCTAAAATACATAATATAAACTATACGCAGATCCCGAGGAATGATGCAATCAGTTTTTTGCGTTTTTCTCGCTAAATATCGGTCCTAGCGCAAAAAGGACGTTCATTTGTGATCACTAACTTCTCATGCGGATTTCAAGTTTCCTGATGATTTTTTTGTAAAACCATGGGCATATTCGTAATCAGCGGAGCACAGTGCATTGAAAAAACTTGGGCGCGTGTAAAAATAATGATTTCTCAGAAAGATATCGTAGAATTACTGAGATTATCGGAAAACGAGAAAAATTAAGATCCTCGCTGCCGGTTTTTCACGGTTTTTATAAATTCTACGCACTCTATCACAAAAATAATGTTTTATTTCTGTTCAGCGACCTAAAATACATAATATAAACTATACGCAGATTCCGAGGAATGATGCAATCAGTTTTTTGCGTTTTTCTCGCTAAATATCGGTCCTAGCGCAAAAAGGACGTTCATTTGTGATCACTAACTTCCCATGCGGATTTCAAGATTCCTGATGATTTTTTTGTAAAACCATGGGCATATTCGTAATCAGCGGAGCACAGTGCATTGAAAAAACTTGGGCGCGTGTAAAAATAATGATTTCTCAGAAAGATATCGTAGAATTACTGAGATTATCGGAAAACGAGAAAAATTAAGATCCTCGCTGCCGGCTTTTCACGGTTTTTATAAATTCTACGCACTCTATCACAAAAATAATGTTTTATTCCTGTTCAGCGACCTAAAATACATAATATAAACTATAAGCAGATCCCGAGAAATGATGCAATCAGTTTTTTGCGTTTTTCTCGCTAAATATCGGTCCTAGCGCAAAAAGGACGTTCATTTGTGATCACTAACTTCTCATGCGGATTTCAAGTTTCCTGATGATTTTTTTGTAAAACTATGGGCATATTCGTAATCAGCGGAGCACAGTGCATTGAAAAAACTTGGGCGCGTGTAAAAATAATGATTTCTCAGAAAGATATCGTAGTATTACTGAGATTATCGGAAAACCAGAAAAATTAAGATCCTCGCTGCCGGCTTTTCACGGTTTTTATAAATTCTACGCACTCTATCACAAAAATAATGTTTTATTCCTGTTCAGCGACCTAAAATACATAATATAAACTATACGCAGATCCCGAGAAATGATGCAATCAGTTTTTTGCGTTTTTCTCGCTAAATATCGGTCCTAGCGCAAAAAGGACGTTCATTTGTGATCACTAACTTCTCATGCGGATTTCAAGTTTCCTGATGATTTTTTTGTAAAACCATCGGCATATTCGTAATCAGCGGAGCACAGTGCATTGAAAAAACTTGGGCGCGTGTAAAAATAATGATTTCTCAGAAAGATATCGTAGAATTACTGAGATTATCGGAAAACGAGAAAAATTAAGATCCTCGCTGCCGGTTTTTTACGGTTTTTATAAATTCTACGCACTCTATCACAAAAATAATGTTTTATTTCTGTTCAGCGACCTAAAATACATAATATAAACTATACGCAGATTCCGAGGAATGATGCAATCAGTTTTTTGCGTTTTTCTCGCTAAATATCGGTCCTAGCGCAAAAAGGACGTTCATTTGTGATCACTAACTTCTCATGCGGATTTCAAGTTTCCTGATGATTTTTTTGTAAAATCATGGGCGAATTCGTAATCAGCGGAGCACAGTGCATTGAAAAAACTTGGGCGCGTGTAAAAATAATGATTTCTCAGAAAGATATCGTAGTATTACTGAGATTATCGGAAAACGAGAAAAATTAAGATCCTCGCTGCCGGCTTTTCACGGTATTTATAAATTCTACGCACTCTATCACAAAAATAATGTTTTATTTCTGTTCAGCGACCTAAAATACATAATAAAAACTATACGCAGATTCCGAGGAATGATGCAATCAGTTTTTTGCGTTTTTCTCGCTAAATATCGGTCCTAGCGCAAAAAGGACGTTCATTTGTGATCACTAACTTCCCATGCGGATTTCAAGATTCCTGATGATTTTTTTGTAAAACCATCGGCATATTCGTAATCAGCGGAGCACAGTGCATTGAAAAAACTTGGGCGCGTGTAAAAATAATGATTTCTCAGAAAGATATCGTAGAATTACTGACATTATCGGAAAACGAGAAAAATTAAGATCCTCGCTGCCGGTTTTTCACGGTTTTTATAAATTCTACGCACTCTATCACAAAAATAATGTTTTATTTCTGTTCAGCGACCTAAAATACATAATATAAACTATACGCAGATTCCGAGGAATGATGCAATCAGTTTTTTGCGTTTTTCTCGCTAAATATCGGTCCTAGCGCAAAAAGGACGTTCATTTGTGATCACTAACTTCTCATGCGGATTTCAAGTTTCCTGATGATTTTTTTGTAAAATCATGGGCGAATTCGTAATCAGCGGAGCACAGTGCATTGAAAAAACTTGGGCGCGTGTAAAAATAATGATTTCTCAGAAAGATATCGTAGTATTACTGAGATTATCGGAAAACGAGAAAAATTAAGATCCTCGCTGCCGGCTTTTCACGGTTTTTATAAATTCTACGCACTCTATCACAAAAATAATGTTTTATTCCTGTTCAGCGACCTAAAATACATAATATAAACTATAAGCAGATCCCGAGAAATGATGCAATCAGTTTTTTGCGTTTTTCTCGCTAAATATCGGTCCTAGCGCAAAAAGGACGTTCATTTGTGATCACTAACTTCTCATGCGGATTTCAAGTTTCCTGATGATTTTTTTGTATAACCATCGGCATATTCGTAATCAGCGGAGCACAGTGCATTGAAAAAACTTGGGCGCGTGTAAAAATAATGATTTCTCAGAAAGATATCGTAGAATTACTGAGATTATCGGAAAACGAGAAAAATTAAGATCCTCGCTGCCGGTTTTTCACGGTTTTTATAAATTCTACGCACTCTATCACAAAAATAATGTTTTATTTCTGTTCAGCGACCTAAAATACATAATATAAACTATACGCAGATTCCGAGGAATGATGCAATCAGTTTTTTGCGTTTTTCTCGCTAAATATCGGTCCTAGCGCAAAAAGGACGTTCATTTGTGATCACTAACTTCTCATGCGGATTTCAAGTTTCCTGATGATTTTTTTGTAAAATCATGGGCGAATTCGTAATCAGCGGAGCACAGTGCATTGAAAAAACTTGGGCGCGTGTAAAAATAATGATTTCTCAGAAAGATATCGTAGTATTACTGAGATTATCGGAAAACGAGAAAAATTAAGATCCTCGCTGCCGGCTTTTCACGGTATTTATAAATTCTACGCACTCTATCACAAAAATAATGTTTTATTTCTGTTCAGCGACCTAAAATACATAATAAAAACTATACGCAGATTCCGAGGAATGATGCAATCAGTTTTTTGCGTTTTTCTCGCTAAATATCGGTCCTAGCGCAAAAAGGACGTTCATTTGTGATCACTAACTTCCCATGCGGATTTCAAGATTCCTGATGATTTTTTTGTAAAACCATCGGCATATTCGTAATCAGCGGAGCACAGTGCATTGAAAAACCTTGGGCGCGTGTAAAAATAATGATTTCTCAGAAAGATATCGTAGAATTACTGAGATTATCGGAAAACGAGAAAAATTAAGATCCTCGCTGCCGGTTTTTCACGGTTTTTATAAATTCTACGCACTCTATCACAAAAATAATGTTTTATTTCTGTTCAGCGACCTAAAATACATAATATAAACTATACGCAGATTCCGAGGAATGATGCAATCAGTTTTTTGCGTTTTTCTCGCTAAATATCGGTCCTAGCGCAAAAAGGACGTTCATTTGTGATCACTAACTTCTCATGCGGATTTCAAGTTTCCTGATGATTTTTTTGTAAAATCATGGGCGAATTCGTAATCAGCGGAGCACAGTGCATTGAAAAAACTTGGGCGCGTGTAAAAATAATGATTTCTCAGAAAGATATCGTAGTATTACTGAGATTATCGGAAAACGAGAAAAATTAAGATCCTCGCTGCCGGCTTTTCACGGTATTTATAAATTCTACGCACTCTATCACAAAAATAATGTTTTATTTCTGTTCAGCGACCTAAAATACATAATAAAAACTATACGCAGATTCCGAGGAATGATGCAATCAGTTTTTTGCGTTTTTCTCGCTAAATATCGGTCCTAGCGCAAAAAGGACGTTCATTTGTGATCACTAACTTCCCATGCGGATTTCAAGATTCCTGATGATTTTTTTGTAAAACCATCGGCATATTCGTAATCAGCGGAGCACAGTGCATTGAAAAAACTTGGGCGCGTGTAAAAATAATGATTTCTCAGAAAGATATCGTAGAATTACTGAGATTATCGGAAAACGAGAAAAATTAAGATCCTCGCTGCCGGTTTTTCACGGTTTTCATAAATTCTACGCACTCTATCACAAAAATAATGTTTTATTTCTGTTCAGCGACCTAAAATACATAATATAAACTATACGCAGATTCCGAGGAATGATGCAATCAGTTTTTTGCGTTTTTCTCGCTAAATATCGGTCCTAGCGCAAAAAGGACGTTCATTTGTGATCACTAACTTCCCATGCGGATTTCAAGATTCCTGATGATTTTTTTGTAAAACCATGGGCATATTCGTAATCAGCGGAGCACAGTGCATTGAAAAAACTTGGGCGCGTGTAAAAATAATGATTTCTCAGAAAGATATCGTAGTATTACTGAGATTATCGGAAAACGAGAAAAATTAAGATCCTCGCTGCCGGTTTTTCACGGTTTTAATAAATTCTACGCACTCTATCACAAAAATAATGTTTTATTTCTGTTCAGCGACCTAAAATACATAATATAAACTATACGCAGATTCCGAGGAATGATGCAATCAGTTTTTTGCGTTTTTCTCGCTAAATATCGGTCCTAGCGCAAAAAGGACGTTCATTTGTGATCACTAACTTGTCATGCGGATTTCAAGTTTCCTGATGATTTTTTTGTAAAACCATGGGCATATTCGTAATCAGCGGAGCACAGTGCATTGAAAAAACTTGGGCGCGTGTAAAAATAATGATTTCTCAGAAAGATATCGTAGAATTACTGAGATTATCGGAAAACGAGAAAAATTAAGATCCTCGCTGCCGGTTTTTCACGGTTTTTATAAATTCTACGCACTCTATCACAAAAATAATGTTTTACTTCTGTTCAGCGACCTAAAATACATAATATAAACTATACGCAGATTCCGAGGAATGATGCAATCAGTTTTTTGCGTTTTTCTCGCTAAATATCGGTCCTAGCGCAAAAAGGACGTTCATTTGTGATCACTAACTTCCCATGCGGATTTCAAGATTCCTGATGATTTTTTTGTAAAACCATGGGCATATTCGTAATCAGCGGAGCACAGTGCATTGAAAAAACTTGGGCGCGTGTAAAAATAATGATTTCTCAGAAAGATATCGTAGTATTACTGAGATTATCGGAAAACCAGAAAAATTAAGATCCTCGCTGCCGGCTTTTCACGGTTTTTATAAATTCTACGCACTCTATCACAAAAATAATGTTTTATTTCTGTTCAGCGACCTAAAATACATAATATAAACTATACGCAGATCCCGAGGAATGATGCAATCATTTTTTTGCGTTTTTCTCGCTAAATATCGGTCCTAGCGCAAAAAGGACGTTCATTTGTGATCACTAACTTCTCATGCGGATTTCAAGTTTCCTGATGATTTTTTTGTAAAACCATGGGCATATTCGCAATCAGCGGAGCACAGTGCATTAAAAAAACTTGGGCGCGTGTAAAAATAATGATTTCTCAGAAAGATATCGTAGTATTACTGAGATTATCGGAAAACGAGAAAAATTAAGATCCTCGCTGCCGGCTTTTCACGGTTTTTATAAATTCTACGCACTCTATCACAAAAATAATGTTTTATTTCTGTTCAGCGACCTAAAATACATAATATAAACTATACGCAGATCCCGAGGAATGATGCAATCAGTTTTTTGCGTTTTTCTCGCTAAATATCGGTCCTAGCGCAAAAAGGACGTTCATTTGTGATCACTAACTTCTCATGCGGATTTCAAGTTTCCTGATGATTTTTTTGTAAAACCATGGGCATATTCGTAATCAGCGGAGCACAGTGCATTAAAAAAACTTGGGCGCGTGTAAAAATAATGATTTCTCAGAAAGATATCGTAGTATTACTGAGATTATCGGAAAACGAGAAAAATTAAGATCCTCGCTGCCGGCTTTTCACGGTTTTTATAAATTCTACGCACTCTATCACAAAAATAATGTTTTATTTCTGTTCAGCGACCTAAAATACATAATATAAACTATACGCAGATCCCGAGGAATGATGCAATCAGTTTTTTGCGTTTTTCTCGCTAAATATCGGTCCTAGCGCAAAAAGGACGTTCATTTGTGATCACTAACGTCTCATGCGGATTTCAAGTTTCCTGATGATTTTTTCGTAAAACCATCGGCATATTCGTAATCAGCGGAGCACAGTGCATTGAAAAAACTTGGGCGCGTGTAAAAATAATGATTTCTCAGAAAGATATCGTAGAATTACTGAGATTATCGGAAAACGAGAAAAATTAAGATCCTCGCTGCCGGTTTTTCACGGTTTTTATAAATTCTACGCACTCTATCACAAAAATAATGTTTTATTTCTGTTCAGCGACCTAAAATACATAATATAAACTATACGCAGATTCCGAGGAGTGATGCAATCAGTTTTTTGCGTTTTTCTCGCTAAATATCGGTCCTAGCGCAAAAAGGACGTTTAATTGTGATCACTAACTTCTCATGCGGATTTCAAGTTTCCTGATGATTTTTTTGTAAAACCATGGGCATATTCGTAATCAGCGGAGCACAGTGCATTGAAAAAACTTGGGCGCGTGTAAAAATAATGATTTCTCAGAAAGATATCGTAGTATTACTGAGATTATCGGAAAACGAGAAAAATTAAGATCCTCGCTGCCGGCTTTTCACGGTTTTTATAAATTCTACGCACTCTATCACAAAAATAATGTTTTATTTCTGTTCAGCGACCTAAAATACATAATATAAACTATACGCAGATCCCGAGGAATGATGCCATCAGTTTTTTGCGTTTTTCTCGCTAAATATCGGTCCTAGCGCAAAAAGGACGTTCATTTGTGATCACTAACTTCTCATGCGGATTTCAAGTTTCCTGATGATTTTTTTGTAAAACCATAGGCATATTCGTAATCAGCGGAGCACAGTGCATTAAAAAAACTTGGGCGCGTGTAAAAATAATGATTTCTCAGAAAGATATCGTAGAATTACTGAGATTATCGGAAAACGAGAAAAATTAAGATTCTCGCTGCCGGCTTTTCACGGTTTTTATAAATTCTACGCACTCTATCACAAAAATAATGTTTTATTTCTGTTCAGCGACCTAAAATACATAATATAAACTATACGCAGATCCCGAGGAATGATGCAATCAGTTTTTTGCGTTTTTCTCGCTAAATATCGGTCCTAGCGCAAAAAGGACGTTCATTTGTGATCACTAACTTCTCATGCGGATTTCAAGTTTCCTGGTGATTTTTTTGTAAAACCATGGGCCTATTCGTAATCAGCGGAGCACAGTGCATTGAAAAAACTTGGGCGCGTGTAAAAATAATGATTTCTCAGAAAGATATCGTAGAATTACTGAGATTATCGGAAAACGAGAAAAATTAAGATCCTCGCTGCCGGTTTTTCACGGTTTTTATAAATTCTACGCACTCTATCACAAAAATAATGTTTTATTTCTGTTCACCGACCTAAAATACATAATAAAAACTATACGCAGATTCCGAGGAATGATGCAATCAGTTTTTTGCGTTTTTCTCGCTAAATATCGGTCCTAGCGCAAAAAGGACGTTCATTTGTGATCACTAACTTCCCATGCGGATTTCAAGTTTCTTGATGATTTTTTTGTAAAACCATGGGCATATTCGTAATCAGCGGAGCACAGTGCATTGAAAAAACTTGGGCGCGTGTAAAAATAATGATTTCTCAGAAAGATATCGTAGTATTACTGAGATTATCGGAAAACGAGAAAAATTAAGATCCTCGCTGCCGGCTTTTCACGGTTTTTATAAATTCTACGCACTCTATCACAAAAATAATGTTTTATTTCTGTTCAGCGACCTAAAATACATAATATAAACTATACGCAGATCCCGAGGAATGATGCAATCAGTTTTTTGCGTTTTTCTCGCTAAATATCGGTCCTAGCGCAAAAAGGACGTTCATTTGTGATCACTAACGTCTCATGCGGATTTCAAGTTTCCTGATGATTTTTTCGTAAAACCATCGGCATATTCGTAATCAGCGGAGCACAGTGCATTGAAAATACTTGGGCGCGTGTAAAAATAATGATTTCTCAGAAAGATATCGTAGAATTACTGAGATTATCGGAAAACGAGAAAAATTAAGATCCTCGCTGCCGGTTTTTCACGGTTTTTATAAATTCTACGCACTCTATCACAAAAATAATGTTTTATTTCTGTTCAGCGACCTAAAAAACATAATATAAACTATACGCAGATTCCGAGGAGTGATGCAATCAGTTTTTTGCGTTTTTCTCGCTAAATATCGGTCCTAGCGCAAAAAGAACGTTTAATTGTGATCACTAACTTCTCATGCGGATTTCAAGTTTCCTGATGATTTTTTTGTAAAACCATGGGCATATTCGTAATCAGCGGAGCACAGTGCATTGAAAAAACTTGGGCGCGTGTAAAAATAATGATTTCTCAGAAAGATATCGTAGTATTACTGAGATTATCGGAAAACGAGAAAAATTAAGATCCTCGCTGCCGGCTTTTCACGGTTTTTATAAATTCTACGCACTCTATCACAAAAATAATGTTTTATTTCTGTTCAGCGACCTAAAATACATAATATAAACTATACGCAGATCCCGAGGAATGATGCCATCAGTTTTTTGCGTTTTTCTCGCTAAATATCGGTCCTAGCGCAAAAAGGACGTTCATTTGTGATCACTAACTTCTCATGCGGATTTCAAGTTTCCTGATGATTTTTTTGTAAAACCATAGGCATATTCGTAATCAGCGGAGCACAGTGCATTAAAAAAACTTGGGCGCGTGTAAAAATAATGATTTCTCAGAAAGATATCGTAGAATTACTGAGATTATCGGAAAACGAGAAAAATTAAGATTCTCGCTGCCGGCTTTTCACGGTTTTTATAAATTCTACGCACTCTATCACAAAAATAATGTTTTATTTCTGTTCAGCGACCTAAAATACATAATATAAACTATACGCAGATCCCGAGGAATGATGCAATCAGTTTTTTGCGTTTTTCTCGCTAAATATCGGTCCTAGCGCAAAAAGGACGTTCATTTGTGATCACTAACTTCTCATGCGGATTTCAAGTTTCCTGGTGATTTTTTTGTAAAACCATGGGCCTATTCGTAATCAGCGGAGCACAGTGCATTGAAAAAACTTGGGCGCGTGTAAAAATAATGATTTCTCAGAAAGATATCGTAGAATTACTGAGATTATCGGAAAACGAGAAAAATTAAGATCCTCGCTGCCGGTTTTTCACGGTTTTTATAAATTCTACGCACTCTATCACAAAAATAATGTTTTATTTCTGTTCACCGACCTAAAATACATAATAAAAACTATACGCAGATTCCGAGGAATGATGCAATCAGTTTTTTGCGTTTTTCTCGCTAAATATCGGTCCTAGCGCAAAAAGGACGTTCATTTGTGATCACTAACTTCCCATGCGGATTTCAAGTTTCTTGATGATTTTTTTGTAAAACCATGGGCATATTCGTAATCAGCGGAGCACAGTGCATTGAAAAAACTTGGGCGCGTGTAAAAATAATGATTTCTCAGAAAGATATCGTAGTATTACTGAGATTATCGGAAAACGAGAAAAATTAAGATCCTCGCTGCCGGCTTTTCACGGTTTTTATAAATTCTACGCACTCTATCACAAAAATAATGGTTTATTTCTGTTCAGCGACCTAAAATACATAATATAAACTATACGCAGATCCCGAGGAATGATGCAATCAGTTTTTTGCGTTTTTCTCGCTAAATATCGGTCCTAGCGCAAAAAGGACGTTCATTTGTGATCACTAACGTCTCATGCGGATTTCAAGTTTCCTGATGATTTTTTCGTAAAACCATCGGCATATTCGTAATCAGCGGAGCACAGTGCATTGAAAAAACTTGGGCGCGTGTAAAAATAATGATTTCTCAGAAAGATATCGTAGAATTACTGAGATTATCGGAAAACGAGAAAAATTAAGATCCTCGCTGCCGGTTTTTCACGGTTTTTATAAATTCTACGCACTCTATCACAAAAATAATGTTTTATTTCTGTTCAGCGACCTAAAAAACATAATATAAACTATACGCAGATTCCGAGGAGTGATGCAATCAGTTTTTTGCGTTTTTCTCGCTAAATATCGGTCCTAGCGCAAAAAGGACGTTTAATTGTGATCACTAACTTCTCATGCGGATTTCAAGTTTCCTGATGATTTTTTTGTAAAACCATGGGCATATTCGTAATCAGCGGAGCACAGTGCATTGAAAAAACTTGGGCGCGTGTAAAAATAATGATTTCTCAGAAAGATATCGTAGTATTACTGAGATTATCGGAAAACGAGAAAAATTAAGATCCTCGCTGCCGGCTTTTCACGGTTTTTATAAATTCTACGCACTCTATCACAAAAATAATGTTTTATTTCTGTTCAGCGACCTAAAATACATAATATAAACTATACGCAGATCCCGAGGAATGATGCCATCAGTTTTTTGCGTTTTTCTCGCTAAATATCGGTCCTAGCGCAAAAAGGACGTTCATTTGTGATCACTAACTTCTCATGCGGATTTCAAGTTTCCTGATGATTTTTTTGTAAAACCATAGGCATATTCGTAATCAGCGGAGCACAGTGCATTAAAAAAACTTGGGCGCGTGTAAAAATAATGATTTCTCAGAAAGATATCGTAGTATTACTGAGATTATCGGAAAACGAGAAAAATTAAGATTCTCGCTGCCGGCTTTTCACGGTTTTTATAAATTCTACGCACTCTATCACAAAAATAATGTTTTATTTCTGTTCAGCGACCTAAAATACATAATATAAACTATACGCAGATCCCGAGGAATGATGCAATCAGTTTTTTGCGTTTTTCTCGCTAAATATCGGTCCTAGCGCAAAAAGGACGTTCATTTGTGATCACTAACTTCTCATGCGGATTTCAAGTTTCCTGGTGATTTTTTTGTAAAACCATGGGCCTATTCGTAATCAGCGGAGCACAGTGCATTGAAAAAACTTGGGCGCGTGTAAAAATAATGATTTCTCAGAAAGATATCGTAGAATTACTGAGATTATCGGAAAACGAGAAAAATTAAGATCCTCGCTGCCGGTTTTTCACGGTTTTTATAAATTCTACGCACTCTATCACAAAAATAATGTTTTATTTCTGTTCACCGACCTAAAATACATAATAAAAACTATACGCAGATTCCGAGGAATGATGCAATCAGTTTTTTGCGTTTTTCTCGCTAAATATCGGTCCTAGCGCAAAAAGGACGTTCATTTGTGATCACTAACTTCCCATGCGGATTTCAAGTTTCTTGATGATTTTTTTGTAAAACCATGGGCATATTCGTAATCAGCGGAGCACAGTGCATTGAAAAAACTTGGGCGCGTGTGAAAATAATGATTTCTCAGAAAGATATCGTAGTATTACTGAGATTATCGGAAAACGAGAAAAATTAAGATCCTCGCTGCCGGCTTTTCACGGTTTTTATAAATTCTACGCACTCTATCAGAAAAATAATGTTTTATTTCTGTTCAGCGACCTAAAATACATAATAAAAACTATACGCAGATTCCGAGGAATGATGCAATCAGTTTTTTGCGTTTTTCTCGCTAAATATCGGTCCTAGCGCAAAAAGGACGTTCATTTGTGATCACTAACTTCCCATGCGGATTTCAAGATTCCTGATGATTTTTTTGTAAAACCATCGGCATATTCGTAATCAGCGGAGCACAGTGCATTGAAAAAACTTGGGCGCGTGTAAAAATAATGATTTCTCAGAAAGATATCGTAGAATTACTGAGATTATCGGAAAACGAGAAAAATTAAGATCCTCGCTGCCGGTTTTTCACGGTTTTTATAAATTCTACGCACTCTATCACAAAAATAATGTTTTATTTCTGTTCACCGACCTAAAATACATAATAAAAACTATACGCAGATTCCGAGGAATGATGCAATCAGTTTTTTGCGTTTTTCTCGCTAAATATCGGTCCTAGCGCAAAAAGGACGTTCATTTGTGATCACTAACTTCCCATGCGGATTTCAAGTTTCTTGATGATTTTTTTGTAAAACCATGGGCATATTCGTAATCAGCGGAGCACAGTGCATTGAAAAAACTTGGGCGCGTGTGAAAATAATGATTTCTCAGAAAGATATCGTAGTATTACTGAGATTATCGGAAAACGAGAAAAATTAAGATCCTCGCTGCCGGCTTTTCACGGTTTTTATAAATTCTACGCACTCTATCAGAAAAATAATGTTTTATTTCTGTTCAGCGACCTAAAATACATAATAAAAACTATACGCAGATTCCGAGGAATGATGCAATCAGTTTTTTGCGTTTTTCTCGCTAAATATCGGTCCTAGCGCAAAAAGGACGTTCATTTGTGATCACTAACTTCCCATGCGGATTTCAAGATTCCTGATGATTTTTTTGTAAAACCATCGGCATATTCGTAATCAGCGGAGCACAGTGCATTGAAAAAACTTGGGCGCGTGTAAAAATAATGATTTCTCAGAAAGATATCGTAGAATTACTGACATTATCGGAAAACGAGAAAAATTAAGATCCTCGCTGCCGGTTTTTCACGGTTTTTATAAATTCTACGCACTCTATCACAAAAATAATGTTTTATTTCTGTTCAGCGACCTAAAATACATAATATAAACTATACGCAGATTCCGAGGAATGATGCAATCAGTTTTTTGCGTTTTTCTCGCTAAATATCGGTCCTAGCGCAAAAAGGACGTTCATTTGTGATCACTAACTTCCCATGCGGATTTCAAGATTCCTGATGATTTTTTTGTAAAACCATGGGCATATTCGTAATCAGCGGAGCACAGTGCATTGAAAAAACTTGGGCGCGTGTGAAAATAATGATTTCTCAGAAAGATATCGTAGAATTACTGAGATTATCGGAAAACGAGAAAAATTAAGATCCTCGCTGCCGGCTTTTCACGGTTTTTATAAATTCTACGCACTCTATCACAAAAATAATGTTTTATTCCTGTTCAGCGACCTAAAATACATAATATAAACTATAAGCAGATCCCGAGAAATGATGCAATCAGTTTTTTGCGTTTTTCTCGCTAAATATCGGTCCTAGCGCAAAAAGGACGTTCATTTGTGATCACTAACTTCTCATGCGGATTTCAAGTTTCCTGATGATTTTTTTGTAAAACCATCGGCATATTCGTAATCAGCGGAGCACAGTGCATTGAAAAAACTTGGGCGCGTGTAAAAATAATGATTTCTCAGAAAGATATCGTAGAATTACTGAGATTATCGGAAAACGAGAAAAATTAAGATCCTCGCTGCCGGTTTTTCACGGTTTTTATAAATTCTACGCACTCTATCACAAAAATAATGTTTTATTTCTGTTCAGCGACCTAAAATACATAATATAAACTATACGCAGATTCCGAGGAATGATGCAATCAGTTTTTTGCGTTTTTCTCGCTAAATATCGGTCCTAGCGCAAAAAGGACGTTCATTTGTGATCACTAACTTCTCATGCGGATTTCAAGTTTCCTGATGATTTTTTTGTAAAATCATGGGCGAATTCGTAATCAGCGGAGCACAGTGCATTGAAAAAACTTGGGCGCGTGTAAAAATAATGATTTCTCAGAAAGATATCGTAGTATTACTGAGATTATCGGAAAACGAGAAAAATTAAGATCCTCGCTGCCGGCTTTTCACGGTATTTATAAATTCTACGCACTCTATCACAAAAATAATGTTTTATTTCTGTTCAGCGACCTAAAATACATAATAAAAACTATACGCAGATTCCGAGGAATGATGCAATCAGTTTTTTGCGTTTTTCTCGCTAAATATCGGTCCTAGCGCAAAAAGGACGTTCATTTGTGATCACTAACTTCCCATGCGGATTTCAAGATTCCTGATGATTTTTTTGTAAAACCATCGGCATATTCGTAATCAGCGGAGCACAGTGCATTGAAAAAACTTGGGCGCGTGTAAAAATAATGATTTCTCAGAAAGATATCGTAGAATTACTGAGATTATCGGAAAACGAGAAAAATTAAGATCCTCGCTGCCGGTTTTTCACGGTTTTTATAAATTCTACGCACTCTATCACAAAAATAATGTTTTATTTCTGTTCAGCGACCTAAAATACATAATATAAACTATACGCAGATTCCGAGGAATGATGCAATCAGTTTTTTGCGTTTTTCTCGCTAAATATCGGTCCTAGCGCAAAAAGGACGTTCATTTGTGATCACTAACTTCTCATGCGGATTTCAAGTTTCCTGATGATTTTTTTGTAAAATCATGGGCGAATTCGTAATCAGCGGAGCACAGTGCATTGAAAAAACTTGGGCGCGTGTAAAAATAATGATTTCTCAGAAAGATATCGTAGTATTACTGAGATTATCGGAAAACGAGAAAAATTAAGATCCTCGCTGCCGGCTTTTCACGGTATTTATAAATTCTACGCACTCTATCACAAAAATAATGTTTTATTTCTGTTCAGCGACCTAAAATACATAATAAAAACTATACGCAGATTCCGAGGAATGATGCAATCAGTTTTTTGCGTTTTTCTCGCTAAATATCGGTCCTAGCGCAAAAAGGACGTTCATTTGTGATCACTAACTTCCCATGCGGATTTCAAGATTCCTGATGATTTTTTTGTAAAACCATCGGCATATTCGTAATCAGCGGAGCACAGTGCATTGAAAAAACTTGGGCGCGTGTAAAAATAATGATTTCTCAGAAAGATATCGTAGAATTACTGAGATTATCGGAAAACGAGAAAAATTAAGATCCTCGCTGCCGGTTTTTCACGGTTTTTATAAATTCTACGCACTCTATCACAAAAATAATGTTTTATTTCTGTTCAGCGACCTAAAATACATAATATAAACTATACGCAGATTCCGAGGAATGATGCAATCAGTTTTTTGCGTTTTTCTCGCTAAATATCGGTCCTAGCGGAAAAAGGACGTTCATTTGTGATCACTAACTTCCCATGCGGATTTCAAGATTCCTGATGATTTTTTTGTAAAACCATGGGCATATTCGTAATCAGCGGAGCACAGTGCATTGAAAAAACTTGGGCGCGTGTAAAAATAATGATTTCTCAGAAAGATATCGTAGAATTACTGAGATTATCGGAAAACGAGAAAAATTAAGATCCTCGCTGCCGGTTTTTCACGGTTTTTATAAATTCTACGCACTCTATCACAAAAATAATGTTTTATTTCTGTTCAGCGACCTAAAATACATAATATAAACTATACGCAGATTCCGAGGAATGATGCAATCAGTTTTTTGCGTTTTTCTCGCTAAATATCGGTCCTAGCGCAAAAAGGACGTTCATTTGTGATCACTAACTTGTCATGCGGATTTCAAGTTTCCTGATGATTTTTTTGTAAAATCATGGGCGAATTCGTAATCAGCGGAGCACAGTGCATTGAAAAAACTTGGGCGCGTGTAAAAATAATGATTTCTCAGAAAGATATCGTAGTATTACTGAGATTATCGGAAAACGAGAAAAATTAAGATCCTCGCTGCCGGTTTTTCACGGTTTTTATAAATTCTACGCACTCTATCACAAAAATAATGTTTTATTTCTGTTCAGCGACCTAAAATACATAATATAAACTATACGCAGATTCCGAGGAATGATGCAATCAGTTTTTTGCGTTTTTCTCGCTAAATATCGGTCCTAGCGCAAAAAGGACGTTCATTTGTGATCACTAACTTCCCATGCGGATTTCAAGATTCCTGATGATTTTTTTGTAAAACCATCGGCATATTCGTAATCAGCGGAGCACAGTGCATTGAAAAAACTTGGGCGCGTGTAAAAATAATGATTTCTCAGAAAGATATCGTAGAATTACTGAGATTATCGGAAAACGAGAAAAATTAAGATCCTCGCTGCCGGTTTTTCACGGTTTTTATAAATTCTACGCACTCTATCACAAAAATAATGTTTTATTTCTGTTCAGCGACCTAAAATACATAATATAAACTATACGCAGATTCCGAGGAATGATGCAATCAGTTTTTTGCGTTTTTCTCGCTAAATATCGGTCCTAGCGGAAAAAGGACGTTCATTTGTGATCACTAACTTCCCATGCGGATTTCAAGATTCCTGATGATTTTTTTGTAAAACCATGGGCATATTCGTAATCAGCGGAGCACAGTGCATTGAAAAAACTTGGGCGCGTGTAAAAATAATGATTTCTCAGAAAGATATCGTAGAATTACTGAGATTATCGGAAAACGAGAAAAATTAAGATCCTCGCTGCCGGTTTTTCACGGTTTTTATAAATTCTACGCACTCTATCACAAAAATAATGTTTTATTTCTGTTCAGCGACCTAAAATACATAATATAAACTATACGCAGATTCCGAGGAATGATGCAATCAGTTTTTTGCGTTTTTCTCGCTAAATATCGGTCCTAGCGCAAAAAGGACGTTCATTTGTGATCACTAACTTGTCATGCGGATTTCAAGTTTCCTGATGATTTTTTTGTAAAATCATGGGCGAATTCGTAATCAGCGGAGCACAGTGCATTGAAAAAACTTGGGCGCGTGTAAAAATAATGATTTCTCAGAAAGATATCGTAGTATTACTGAGATTATCGGAAAACGAGAAAAATTAAGATCCTCGCTGCCGGCTTTTCACGGTTTTTATAAATTCTACGCACTCTATCACAAAAATAATGTTTTATTTCTGTTCAGCGACCTAAAATACATAATATAAACTATACGCAGATCCCGAGGAATGATGCAATCAGTTTTTTGCGTTTTTCTCGCTAAATATCGGTCCTAGCGCAAAAAGGACGTTCATTTGTGTTCACTAACTTCTCATGCGGATTTCAAGTTTCCTGATGATTTTTTTGTAAAACCATCGGCATATTCGTAATCAGCGGAGCACAGTGCATTGAAAAAACTTGGGCGCGTGTAAAAATAATGATTTCTCAGAAAGATATCGTAGTATTACTGAGATTATCGGAAAACGAGAAAAATTAAGATCCTCGCTGCCGGCTTTTCACGGTTTTTATAAATTCTACGCACTCTATCACAAAAATAATGGTTTATTTCTGTTCAGCGACCTAAAATACATAATATAAACTATACGCAGATCCCGAGGAATGATGCAATCAGTTTTTTGCGTTTTTCTCGCTAAATATCGGTCCTAGCGCAAAAAGGACGTTCATTTGTGATCACTAACGTCTCATGCGGATTTCAAGTTTCCTGATGATTTTTTCGTAAAACCATCGGCATATTCGTAATCAGCGGAGCACAGTGCATTGAAAAAACTTGGGCGCGTGTAAAAATAATGGATTCTCAGAAAGATATCGTAGAATTACTGAGATTATCGGAAAACGAGAAAAATTAAGATCCTCGCTGCCGGTTTTTCACGGTTTTTATAAATTCTACGCACTCTATCACAAAAATAATGTTTTATTTCTGTTCAGCGACCTAAAATACATAATATAAACTATACGCAGATTCCGAGGAGTGATGCAATCAGTTTTTTGCGTTTTTCTCGCTAAATATCGGTCCTAGCGCAAAAAGGACGTTTAATTGTGATCACTAACTTCTCATGCGGATTTCAAGTTTCCTGATGATTTTTTTGTAAAACCATGGGCATATTCGTAATCAGCGGAGCACAGTGCATTGAAAAAACTTGGGCGCGTGTAAAAATAATGATTTCTCAGAAAGATATCGTAGTATTACTGAGATTATCGGAAAACGAGAAAAATTAAGATCCTCGCTGCCGGCTTTTCACGGTTTTTATAAATTCTACGCACTCTATCACAAAAATAATGTTTTATTTCTGTTCAGCGACCTAAAATACATAATATAAACTATACGCAGATCCCGAGGAATGATGCCATCAGTTTTTTGCGTTTTTCTCGCTAAATATCGGTCCTAGCGCAAAAAGGACGTTCATTTGTGATCACTAACTTCTCATGCGGATTTCAAGTTTCCTGATGATTTTTTTGTAAAACCATAGGCATATTCGTAATCAGCGGAGCACAGTGCATTAAAAAAACTTGGGCGCGTGTAAAAATAATGATTTCTCAGAAAGATATCGTAGAATTACTGAGATTATCGGAAAACGAGAAAAATTAAGATTCTCGCTGCCGGCTTTTCACGGTTTTTATAAATTCTACGCACTCTATCACAAAAATAATGTTTTATTTCTGTTCAGCGACCTAAAATACATAATATAAACTATACGCAGATCCCGAGGAATGATGCAATCAGTTTTTTGCGTTTTTCTCGCTAAATATCGGTCCTAGCGCAAAAAGGACGTTCATTTGTGATCACTAACTTCTCATGCGGATTTCAAGTTTCCTGGTGATTTGTTTGTAAAACCATGGGCCTATTCGTAATCAGCGGAGCACAGTGCATTGAAAAAACTTGGGCGCGTGTAAAAATAATGATTTCTCAGAAAGATATCGTAGAATTACTGAGATTATCGGAAAACGAGAAAAATTAAGATCCTCGCTGCCGGTTTTTCACGGTTTTTATAAATTCTACGCACTCTATCACAAAAATAATGTTTTATTTCTGTTCACCGACCTAAAATACATAATAAAAACTATACGCAGATTCCGAGGAATGATGCAATCAGTTTTTTGCGTTTTTCTCGCTAAATATCGGTCCTAGCGCAAAAAGGACGTTCATTTGTGATCACTAACTTCCCATGCGGATTTCAAGTTTCTTGATGATTTTTTTGTAAAACCATGGGCATATTCGTAATCAGCGGAGCACAGTGCATTGAAAAAACTTGGGCGCGTGTAAAAATAATGATTTCTCAGAAAGATATCGTAGTATTACTGAGATTATCGGAAAACGAGAAAAATTAAGATCCTCGCTGCCGGCTTTTCACGGTTTTTATAAATTCTACGCACTCTATCACAAAAATAATGGTTTATTTCTGTTCAGCGACCTAAAATACATAATATAAACTATACGCAGATCCCGAGGAATGATGCAATCAGTTTTTTGCGTTTTTCTCGCTAAATATCGGTCCTAGCGCAAAAAGGACGTTCATTTGTGATCACTAACGTCTCATGCGGATTTCAAGTTTCCTGATGATTTTTTCGTAAAACCATCGGCATATTCGTAATCAGCGGAGCACAGTGCATTGAAAAAACTTGGGCGCGTGTAAAAATAATGATTTCTCAGAAAGATATCGTAGAATTACTGAGATTATCGGAAAACGAGAAAAATTAAGATCCTCGCTGCCGGCTTTTCACGGTTTTTATAAATTCTACGCACTCTATCACAAAAATAATGTTTTATTCCTGTTCAGCGACCTAAAATACATAATATAAACTATAAGCAGATCCCGAGAAATGATGCAATCAGTTTTTTGCGTTTTTCTCGCTAAATATCGGTCCTAGCGCAAAAAGGACGTTCATTTGTGATCACTAACTTCTCATGCGGATTTCAAGTTTCCTGATGATTTTTTTGTAAAACCATCGGCATATTCGTAATCAGCGGAGCACAGTGCATTGAAAAAACTTGGGCGCGTGTAAAAATAATGATTTCTCAGAAAGATATCGTAGAATTACTGAGATTATCGGAAAACGAGAAAAATTAAGATCCTCGCTGCCGGTTTTTCACGGTTTTTATAAATTCTACGCACTCTATCACAAAAATAATGTTTTATTTCTGTTCAGCGACCTAAAATACATAATATAAACTATACGCAGATTCCGAGGAATGATGCAATCAGTTTTTTGCGTTTTTCTCGCTAAATATCGGTCCTAGCGCAAAAAGGACGTTCATTTGTGATCACTAACTTCTCATGCGGATTTCAAGTTTCCTGATGATTTTTTTGTAAAATCATGGGCGAATTCGTAATCAGCGGAGCACAGTGCATTGAAAAAACTTGGGCGCGTGTAAAAATAATGATTTCTCAGAAAGATATCGTAGTATTACTGAGATTATCGGAAAACGAGAAAAATTAAGATCCTCGCTGCCGGCTTTTCACGGTATTTATAAATTCTACGCACTCTATCACAAAAATAATGTTTTATTTCTGTTCAGCGACCTAAAATACATAATAAAAACTATACGCAGATTCCGAGGAATGATGCAATCAGTTTTTTGCGTTTTTCTCGCTAAATATCGGTCCTAGCGCAAAAAGGACGTTCATTTGTGATCACTAACTTCCCATGCGGATTTCAAGATTCCTGATGATTTTTTTGTAAAACCATCGGCATATTCGTAATCAGCGGAGCACAGTGCATTGAAAAAACTTGGGCGCGTGTAAAAATAATGATTTCTCAGAAAGATATCGTAGAATTACTGAGATTATCGGAAAACGAGAAAAATTAAGATCCTCGCTGCCGGTTTTTCACGGTTTTTATAAATTCTACGCACTCTATCACAAAAATAATGTTTTATTTCTGTTCAGCGACCTAAAATACATAATATAAACTATACGCAGATTCCGAGGAATGATGCAATCAGTTTTTTGCGTTTTTCTCGCTAAATATCGGTCCTAGCGCAAAAAGGACGTTCATTTGTGATCACTAACTTCTCATGCGGATTTCAAGTTTCCTGATGATTTTTTTGTAAAATCATGGGCGAATTCGTAATCAGCGGAGCACAGTGCATTGAAAAAACTTGGGCGCGTGTAAAAATAATGATTTCTCAGAAAGATATCGTAGTATTACTGAGATTATCGGAAAACGAGAAAAATTAAGATCCTCGCTGCCGGCTTTTCACGGTATTTATAAATTCTACGCACTCTATCACAAAAATAATGTTTTATTTCTGTTCAGCGACCTAAAATACATAATAAAAACTATACGCAGATTCCGAGGAATGATGCAATCAGTTTTTTGCGTTTTTCTCGCTAAATATCGGTCCTAGCGCAAAAAGGACGTTCATTTGTGATCACTAACTTCCCATGCGGATTTCAAGATTCCTGATGATTTTTTTGTAAAACCATCGGCATATTCGTAATCAGCGGAGCACAGTGCATTGAAAAAACTTGGGCGCGTGTAAAAATAATGATTTCTCAGAAAGATATCGTAGAATTACTGAGATTATCGGAAAACGAGAAAAATTAAGATCCTCGCTGCCGGTTTTTCACGGTTTTTATAAATTCTACGCACTCTATCACAAAAATAATGTTTTATTTCTGTTCAGCGACCTAAAATACATAATATAAACTATACGCAGATTCCGAGGAATGATGCAATCAGTTTTTTGCGTTTTTCTCGCTAAATATCGGTCCTAGCGCAAAAAGGACGTTCATTTGTGATCACTAACTTCCCATGCGGATTTCAAGATTCCTGATGATTTTTTTGTAAAACCATGGGCATATTCGTAATCAGCGGAGCACAGTGCATTGAAAAAACTTGGGCGCGTGTAAAAATAATGATTTCTCAGAAAGATATCGTAGAATTACTGAGATTATCGGAAAACGAGAAAAATTAAGATCCTCGCTGCCGGTTTTTCACGGTTTTTATAAATTCTACGCACTCTATCACAAAAATAATGTTTTATTTCTGTTCAGCGACCTAAAATACATAATATAAACTATACGCAGATTCCGAGGAATGATGCAATCAGTTTTTTGCGTTTTTCTCGCTAAATATCGGTCCTAGCGCAAAAAGGACGTTCATTTGTGATCACTAACTTGTCATGCGGATTTCAAGTTTCCTGATGATTTTTTTGTAAAATCATGGGCGAATTCGTAATCAGCGGAGCACAGTGCATTGAAAAAACTTGGGCGCGTGTAAAAATAATGATTTCTCAGAAAGATATCGTAGTATTACTGAGATTATCGGAAAACGAGAAAAATTAAGATCCTCGCTGCCGGTTTTTCACGGTTTTTATAAATTCTACGCACTCTATCACAAAAATAATGTTTTATTTCTGTTCAGCGACCTAAAATACATAATATAAACTATACGCAGATTCCGAGGAATGATGCAATCAGTTTTTTGCGTTTTTCTCGCTAAATATCGGTCCTAGCGCAAAAAGGACGTTCATTTGTGATCACTAACTTGTCATGCGGATTTCAAGTTTCCTGATGATTTTTTTGTAAAACCATGGGCATATTCGTAATCAGCGGAGCACAGTGCATTGAAAAAACTTGGGCGCGTGTAAAAATAATGATTTCTCAGAAAGATATCTTAGAATTACTGAGATTATCGGAAAACGAGAAAAATTAAGATCCTCGCTGCCGGTTTTTCACGGTTTTTATAAATTCTACGCACTCTATCACAAAAATAATGTTTTACTTCTGTTCAGCGACCTAAAATACATAATATAAACTATACGCAGATTCCGAGGAATGATGCAATCAGTTTTTTGCGTTTTTCTCGCTAAATATCGGTCCTAGCGCAAAAAGGACGTTCATTTGTGATCACTAACTTCCCATGCGGATTTCAAGATTCCTGATGATTTTTTTGTAAAACCATGGGCATATTCGTAATCAGCGGAGCACAGTGCATTGAAAAAACTTGGGCGCGTGTAAAAATAATGATTTCTCAGAAAGATATCGTAGTATTACTGAGATTATCGGAAAACCAGAAAAATTAAGATCCTCGCTGCCGGCTTTTCACGGTTTTTATAAATTCTACGCACTCTATCACAAAAATAATGTTTTATTTCTGTTCAGCGACCTAAAATACATAATATAAACTATACGCAGATCCCGAGGAATGATGCAATCATTTTTTTGCGTTTTTCTCGCTAAATATCGGTCCTAGCGCAAAAAGGACGTTCATTTGTGATCACTAACTTCTCATGCGGATTTCAAGTTTCCTGATGATTTTTTTGTAAAACCATGGGCATATTCGTAATCAGCGGAGCACAGTGCATTGAAAAAACTTGGGCGCGTGTAAAAATAATGATTTCTCAGAAAGATATCGTAGTATTACTGAGATTATCGGAAAACGAGAAAAATTAAGATCCTCGCTGCCGGCTTTTCACGGTTTTTATAAATTCTACGCACTCTATCACAAAAATAATGTTTTATTTCTGTTCAGCGACCTAAAATACATAATATAAACTATACGCAGATCCCGAGGAATGATGCAATCAGTTTTTTGCGTTTTTCTCGCTAAATATCGGTCCTAGCGCAAAAAGGACGTTCATTTGTGATCACTAACTTCTCATGCGGATTTCAAGTTTCCTGATGATTTTTTTGTAAAACCATCGGCATATTCGTAATCAGCGGAGCACAGTGCATTGAAAAAACTTGGGCGCGTGTAAAAATAATGATTTCTCAGAAAGATATCGTAGTATTACTGAGATTATCGGAAAACGAGAAAAATTAAGATCCTCGCTGCCGGCTTTTCACGGTTTTTATAAATTCTACGCACTCTATCACAAAAATAATGGTTTATTTCTGTTCAGCGACCTAAAATACATAATATAAACTATACGCAGATCCCGAGGAATGATGCAATCAGTTTTTTGCGTTTTTCTCGCTAAATATCGGTCCTAGCGCAAAAAGGACGTTCATTTGTGATCACTAACGTCTCATGCGGATTTCAAGTTTCCTGATGATTTTTTCGTAAAACCATCGGCATATTCGTAATCAGCGGAGCACAGTGCATTGAAAAAACTTGGGCGCGTGTAAAAATAATGGATTCTCAGAAAGATATCGTAGAATTACTGAGATTATCGGAAAACGAGAAAAATTAAGATCCTCGCTGCCGGTTTTTCACGGTTTTTATAAATTCTACGCACTCTATCACAAAAATAATGTTTTATTTCTGTTCAGCGACCTAAAATACATAATATAAACTATACGCAGATTCCGAGGAGTGATGCAATCAGTTTTTTGCGTTTTTCTCGCTAAATATCGGTCCTAGCGCAAAAAGGACGTTTAATTGTGATCACTAACTTCTCATGCGGATTTCAAGTTTTCTGATGATTTTTTTGTAAAACCATGGGCATATTCGTAATCAGCGGAGCACAGTGCATTGAAAAAACTTGGGCGCGTGTAAAAATAATGATTTCTCAGAAAGATATCGTAGTATTACTGAGATTATCGGAAAACGAGAAAAATTAAGATCCTCGCTGCCGGCTTTTCACGGTTTTTATAAATTCTACGCACTCTATCACAAAAATAATGTTTTATTTCTGTTCAGCGACCTAAAATACATAATATAAACTATACGCAGATCCCGAGGAATGATGCCATCAGTTTTTTGCGTTTTTCTCGCTAAATATCGGTCCTAGCGCAAAAAGGACGTTCATTTGTGATCACTAACTTCTCATGCGGATTTCAAGTTTCCTGATGATTTTTTTGTAAAACCATAGGCATATTCGTAATCAGCGGAGCACAGTGCATTAAAAAAACTTGGGCGCGTGTAAAAATAATGATTTCTCAGAAAGATATCGTAGAATTACTGAGATTATCGGAAAACGAGAAAAATTAAGATTCTCGCTGCCGGCTTTTCACGGTTTTTATAAATTCTACGCACTCTATCACAAAAATAATGTTTTATTTCTGTTCAGCGACCTAAAATACATAATATAAACTATACGCAGATCCCGAGGAATGATGCAATCAGTTTTTTGCGTTTTTCTCGCTAAATATCGGTCCTAGCGCAAAAAGGACGTTCATTTGTGATCACTAACTTCTCATGCGGATTTCAAGTTTCCTGGTGATTTTTTTGTAAAACCATGGGCCTATTCGTAATCAGCGGAGCACAGTGCATTGAAAAAACTTGGGCGCGTGTAAAAATAATGATTTCTCAGAAAGATATCGTAGAATTACTGAGATTATCGGAAAACGAGAAAAATTAAGATCCTCGCTGCCGGTTTTTCACGGTTTTTATAAATTCTACGCACTCTATCACAAAAATAATGTTTTATTTCTGTTCACCGACCTAAAATACATAATAAAAACTATACGCAGATTCCGAGGAATGATGCAATCAGTTTTTTGCGTTTTTCTCGCTAAATATCGGTCCTAGCGCAAAAAGGACGTTCATTTGTGATCACTAACTTCCCATGCGGATTTCAAGTTTCTTGATGATTTTTTTGTAAAACCATGGGCATATTCGTAATCAGCGGAGCACAGTGCATTGAAAAAACTTGGGCGCGTGTAAAAATAATGATTTCTCAGAAAGATATCGTAGTATTACTGAGATTATCGGAAAACGAGAAAAATTAAGATCCTCGCTGCCGGCTTTTCACGGTTTTTATAAATTCTACGCACTCTATCACAAAAATAATGGTTTATTTCTGTTCAGCGACCTAAAATACATAATATAAACTATACGCAGATCCCGAGGAATGATGCAATCAGTTTTTTGCGTTTTTCTCGCTAAATATCGGTCCTAGCGCAAAAAGGACGTTCATTTGTGATCACTAACGTCTCATGCGGATTTCAAGTTTCCTGATGATTTTTTCGTAAAACCATCGGCATATTCGTAATCAGCGGAGCACAGTGCATTGAAAAAACTTGGGCGCGTGTAAAAATAATGATTTCTCAGAAAGATATCGTAGAATTACTGAGATTATCGGAAAACGAGAAAAATTAAGATCCTCGCTGCCGGTTTTTCACGGTTTTTATAAATTCTACGCACTCTATCACAAAAATAATGTTTTATTTCTGTTCAGCGACCTAAAAAACATAATATAAACTATACGCAGATTCCGAGGAGTGATGCAATCAGTTTTTTGCGTTTTTCTCGCTAAATATCGGTCCTAGCGCAAAAAGGACGTTTAATTGTGATCACTAACTTCTCATGCGGATTTCAAGTTTCCTGATGATTTTTTTGTAAAACCATGGGCATATTCGTAATCAGCGGAGCACAGTGCATTGAAAAAACTTGGGCGCGTGTAAAAATAATGATTTCTCAGAAAGATATCGTAGTATTACTGAGATTATCGGAAAACGAGAAAAATTAAGATCCTCGCTGCCGGCTTTTCACGGTTTTTATAAATTCTACGCACTCTATCACAAAAATAATGTTTTATTTCTGTTCAGCGATCTAAAATACATAATATAAACTATACGCAGATCCCGAGGAATGATGCAATCATTTTTTTGCGTTTTTCTCGCTAAATATCGGTCCTAGCGCAAAAAGGACGTTCATTTGTGATCACTAACTTCTCATGCGGATTTCAAGTTTCCTGATGATTTTTTTGTAAAACCATGGGCATATTCGTAATCAGCGGAGCACAGTGCATTAAAAAAACTTGGGCGCGTGTAAAAATAATGATTTCTCAGAAAGATATCGTAGTATTACTGAGATTATCGGAAAACGAGAAAAATTAAGATCCTCGCTGCCGGCTTTTCACGGTTTTTATAAATTCTACGCACTCTATCACAAAAATAATGTTTTATTTCTGTTCAGCGACCTAAAATACATAATATAAACTATACGCAGATCCCGAGGAATGATGCAATCAGTTTTTTGCGTTTTTCTCGCTAAATATCGGTCCTAGCGCAAAAAGGACGTTCATTTGTGATCACTAACTTCTCATGCGGATTTCAAGTTTCCTGATGATTTTTTTGTAAAACCATCGGCATATTCGTAATCAGCGGAGCACAGTGCATTGAAAAAACTTGGGCGCGTGTAAAAATAATGATTTCTCAGAAAGATATCGTATTATTACTGAGATTATCGGAAAACGAGAAAAATTAAGATCCTCGCTGCCGGCTTTTCACGGTTTTTATAAATTCTACGCACTCTATCACAAAAATAATGGTTTATTTCTGTTCAGCGACCTAAAATACATAATATAAACTATACGCAGATCCCGAGGAATGATGCAATCAGTTTTTTGCGTTTTTCTCGCTAAATATCGGTCCTAGCGCAAAATGACGTTCATTTGTGATCACTAACGTCTCATGCGGATTTCAAGTTTCCTGATGATTTTTTCGTAAAACCATCGGCATATTCGTAATCAGCGGAGCACAGTGCATTGAAAAAACTTGGGCGCGTGTAAAAATAATGATTTCTCAGAAAGATATCGTAGAATTACTGAGATTATCGGAAAACGAGAAAAATTAAGATCCTCGCTGTCGGTTTTTCACGGTTTTTATAAATTCTACGCACTCTATCCCAAAAATAATGTTTTATTTCTGTTCAGCGACCTAAAATACATAATATAAACTATACGCAGATTCCGAGGAGTGATGCAATCAGTTTTTTGCGTTTTTCTCGCTAAATATCGGTCCTAGCGCAAAAAGGACGTTTAATTGTGATCACTAACTTCTCATGCGGATTTCAAGTTTCCTGATGATTTTTTTGTAAAACCATGGGCATATTCGTAATCAGCGGAGCACAGTGCATTGAAAAAACTTGGGCGCGTGTAAAAATAATGATTTCTCAGAAAGATATCGTAGTATTACTGAGATTATCGGAAAACGAGAAAAATTAAGATCCTCGCTGCCGGCTTTTCACGGTTTTTATAAATTCTACGCACTCTATCACAAAAATAATGTTTTATTTCTGTTCAGCGACCTAAAATACATAATATAAACTATACGCAGATCCCGAGGAATGATGCCATCAGTTTTTTGCGTTTTTCTCGCTAAATATCGGTCCTAGCGCAAAAAGGACGTTCATTTGTGATCACTAACTTCTCATGCGGATTTCAAGTTTCCTGATGATTTTTTTGTAAAACCATAGGCATATTCGTAATCAGCGGAGCACAGTGCATTAAAAAAACTTGGGCGCGTGTAAAAATAATGATTTCTCAGAAAGATATCGTAGAATTACTGAGATTATCGGAAAACGAGAAAAATTAAGATTCTCGCTGCCGGCTTTTCACGGTTTTTATAAATTCTACGCACTCTATCACAAAAATAATGTTTTATTTCTGTTCAGCGACCTAAAATACATAATATAAACTATACGCAGATCCCGAGGAATGTTGCAATCAGTTTTTTGCGTTTTTCTCGCTAAATATCGGTCCTAGCGCAAAAAGGACGTTCATTTGTGATCACTAACTTCTCATGCGGATTTCAAGTTTCCTGGTGATTTTTTTGTAAAACCATGGGCCTATTCGTAATCAGCGGAGCACAGTGCATTGAAAAAACTTGGGCGCGTGTAAAAATAATGATTTCTCAGAAAGATATCGTAGAATTACTGAGATTATCGGAAAACGAGAAAAATTAAGATCCTCGCTGCCGGTTTTTCACGGTTTTTATAAATTCTACGCACTCTATCACAAAAATAATGTTTTATTTCTGTTCACCGACCTAAAATACATAATAAAAACTATACGCAGATTCCGAGGAATGATGCAATCAGTTTTTTGCGTTTTTCTCGCTAAATATCGGTCCTAGCGCAAAAAGGACGTTCATTTGTGATCACTAACTTCCCATGCGGATTTCAAGTTTCTTGATGATTTTTTTGTAAAACCATGGGCATATTCGTAATCAGCGGAGCACAGTGCATTGAAAAAACTTGGGCGCGTGTAAAAATAATGATTTCTCAGAAAGATATCGTAGTATTACTGAGATTATCGGAAAACGAGAAAAATTAAGATCCTCGCTGCCGGCTTTTCACGGTTTTTATAAATTCTACGCACTCTATCACAAAAATAATGGTTTATTTCTGTTCAGCGACCTAAAATACATAATATAAACTATACGCAGATCCCGAGGAATGATGCAATCAGTTTTTTGCGTTTTTCTCGCTAAATATCGGTCCTAGCGCAAAAAGGACGTTCATTTGTGATCACTAACGTCTCATGCGGATTTCAAGTTTCCTGATGATTTTTTCGTAAAACCATCGGCATATTCGTAATCAGCGGAGCACAGTGCATTGAAAAAACTTGGGCGCGTGTAAAAATAATGATTTCTCAGAAAGATATCGTAGAATTACTGAGATTATCGGAAAACGAGAAAAATTAAGATCCTCGCTGCCGGTTTTTCACGGTTTTTATAAATTCTACGCACTCTATCACAAAAATAATGTTTTATTTCTGTTCAGCGACCTAAAAAACATAATATAAACTATACGCAGATTCCGAGGAGTGATGCAATCAGTTTTTTGCGTTTTTCTCGCTAAATATCGGTCCTAGCGCAAAAAGGACGTTTAATTGTGATCACTAACTTCTCATGCGGATTTCAAGTTTCCTGATGATTTTTTTGTAAAACCATGGGCATATTCGTAATCAGCGGAGCACAGTGCATTGAAAAAACTTGGGCGCGTGTAAAAATAATGATTTCTCAGAAAGATATCGTAGTATTACTGAGATTATCGGAAAACGAGAAAAATTAAGATCCTCGCTGCCGGCTTTTCACGGTTTTTATAAATTCTACGCACTCTATCACAAAAATAATGTTTTATTTCTGTTCAGCGACCTAAAATACATAATATAAACTATACGCAGATCCCGAGGAATGATGCCATCAGTTTTTTGCGTTTTTCTCGCTAAATATCGGTCCTAGCGCAAAAAGGACGTTCATTTGTGATCACTAACTTCTCATGCGGATTTCAAGTTTCCTGATGATTTTTTTGTAAAACCATAGGCATATTCGTAATCAGCGGAGCACAGTGCATTAAAAAAACTTGGGCGCGTGTAAAAATAATGATTTCTCAGAAAGATATCGTAGTATTACTGAGATTATCGGAAAACGAGAAAAATTAAGATTCTCGCTGCCGGCTTTTCACGGTTTTTATAAATTCTACGCACTCTATCACAAAAATAATGTTTTATTTCTGTTCAGCGACCTAAAATACATAATATAAACTATACGCAGATCCCGAGGAATGATGCAATCAGTTTTTTGCGTTTTTCTCGCTAAATATCGGTCCTAGCGCAAAAAGGACGTTCATTTGTGATCACTAACTTCTCATGCGGATTTCAAGATTCCTGATGATTTTTTTGTAAAACCATCGGCATATTCGTAATCAGCGGAGCACAGTGCATTGAAAAAACTTGGGCGCGTGTAAAAATAATGATTTCTCAGAAAGATATCGTAGAATTACTGACATTATCGGAAAACGAGAAAAATTAAGATCCTCGCTGCCGGTTTTTCACGGTTTTTATAAATTCTACGCACTCTATCACAAAAATAATGTTTTATTCCTGTTCAGCGACCTAAAATACATAATATAAACTATAAGCAGATCCCGAGAAATGATGCAATCAGTTTTTTGCGTTTTTCTCGCTAAATATCGGTCCTAGCGCAAAAAGGACGTTCATTTGTGATCACTAACTTCTCATGCGGATTTCAAGTTTCCTGATGATTTTTTTGTAAAACCATCGGCATATTCGTAATCAGCGGAGCACAGTGCATTGAAAAAACTTGGGCGCGTGTAAAAATAATGATTTCTCAGAAAGATATCGTAGAATTACTGAGATTATCGGAAAACGAGAAAAATTAAGATCCTCGCTGCCGGTTTTTCACGGTTTTTATAAATTCTACGCACTCTATCACAAAAATAATGTTTTATTTCTGTTCAGCGACCTAAAATACATAATATAAACTATACGCAGATTCCGAGGAATGATGCAATCAGTTTTTTGCGTTTTTCTCGCTAAATATCGGTCCTAGCGCAAAAAGGACGTTCATTTGTGATCACTAACTTCTCATGCGGATTTCAAGTTTCCTGATGATTTTTTTGTAAAATCATGGGCGAATTCGTAATCAGCGGAGCACAGTGCATTGAAAAAACTTGGGCGCGTGTAAAAATAATGATTTCTCAGAAAGATATCGTAGTATTACTGAGATTATCGGAAAACGAGAAAAATTAAGATCCTCGCTGCCGGCTTTTCACGGTATTTATAAATTCTACGCACTCTATCACAAAAATAATGTTTTATTTCTGTTCAGCGACCTAAAATACATAATAAAAACTATACGCAGATTCCGAGGAATGATGCAATCAGTTTTTTGCGTTTTTCTCGCTAAATATCGGTCCTAGCGCAAAAAGGACGTTCATTTGTGATCACTAACTTCCCATGCGGATTTCAAGATTCCTGATGATTTTTTTGTAAAACCATCGGCATATTCGTAATCAGCGGAGCACAGTGCATTGAAAAAACTTGGGCGCGTGTAAAAATAATGATTTCTCAGAAAGATATCGTAGAATTACTGAGATTATCGGAAAACGAGAAAAATTAAGATCCTCGCTGCCGGTTTTTCACGGTTTTTATAAATTCTACGCACTCTATCACAAAAATAATGTTTTATTTCTGTTCAGCGACCTAAAATACATAATATAAACTATACGCAGATTCCGAGGAATGATGCAATCAGTTTTTTGCGTTTTTCTCGCTAAATATCGGTCCTAGCGCAAAAAGGACGTTCATTTGTGATCACTAACTTCCCATGCGGATTTCAAGATTCCTGATGATTTTTTTGTAAAACCATGGGCATATTCGTAATCAGCGGAGCACAGTGCATTGAAAAAACTTGGGCGCGTGTAAAAATAATGATTTCTCAGAAAGATATCGTAGAATTACTGAGATTATCGGAAAACGAGAAAAATTAAGATCCTCGCTGCCGGTTTTTCACGGTTTTTATAAATTCTACGCACTCTATCACAAAAATAATGTTTTATTTCTGTTCAGCGACCTAAAATACATAATATAAACTATACGCAGATTCCGAGGAATGATGCAATCAGTTTTTTGCGTTTTTCTCGCTAAATATCGGTCCTAGCGCAAAAAGGACGTTCATTTGTGATCACTAACTTGTCATGCGGATTTCAAGTTTCCTGATGATTTTTTTGTAAAATCATGGGCGAATTCGTAATCAGCGGAGCACAGTGCATTGAAAAAACTTGGGCGCGTGTAAAAATAATGATTTCTCAGAAAGATATCGTAGTATTACTGAGATTATCGGAAAACGAGAAAAATTAAGATCCTCGCTGCCGGTTTTTCACGGTTTTTATAAATTCTACGCACTCTATCACAAAAATAATGTTTTATTTCTGTTCAGCGACCTAAAATACATAATATAAACTATACGCAGATTCCGAGGAATGATGCAATCAGTTTTTTGCGTTTTTCTCGCTAAATATCGGTCCTAGCGCAAAAAGGACGTTCATTTGTGATCACTAACTTGTCATGCGGATTTCAAGTTTCCTGATGATTTTTTTGTAAAACCATGGGCATATTCGTAATCAGCGGAGCACAGTGCATTGAAAAAACTTGGGCGCGTGTAAAAATAATGATTTCTCAGAAAGATATCGTAGAATTACTGAGATTATCGGAAAACGAGAAAAATTAAGATCCTCGCTGCCGGTTTTTCACGGTTTTTATAAATTCTACGCACTCTATCACAAAAATAATGTTTTACTTCTGTTCAGCGACCTAAAATACATAATATAAACTATACGCAGATTCCGAGGAATGATGCAATCAGTTTTTTGCGTTTTTCTCGCTAAATATCGGTCCTAGCGCAAAAAGGACGTTCATTTGTGATCACTAACTTCCCATGCGGATTTCAAGATTCCTGATGATTTTTTTGTAAAACCATGGGCATATTCGTAATCAGCGGAGCACAGTGCATTGAAAAAACTTGGGCGCGTGTAAAAATAATGATTTCTCAGAAAGATATCGTAGTATTACTGAGATTATCGGAAAACCAGAAAAATTAAGATCCTCGCTGCCGGCTTTTCACGGTTTTTATAAATTCTACGCACTCTATCACAAAAATAATGTTTTATTTCTGTTCAGCGACCTAAAATACATAATATAAACTATACGCAGATCCCGAGGAATGATGCAATCATTTTTTTGCGTTTTTCTCGCTAAATATCGGTCCTAGCGCAAAAAGGACGTTCATTTGTGATCACTAACTTCTCATGCGGATTTCAAGTTTCCTGATGATTTTTTTGTAAAACCATGGGCATATTCGTAATCAGCGGAGCACAGTGCATTAAAAAAACTTGGGCGCGTGTAAAAATAATGATTTCTCAGAAAGATATCGTAGTATTACTGAGATTATCGGAAAACGAGAAAAATTAAGATCCTCGCTGCCGGCTTTTCACGGTTTTTATAAATTCTACGCACTCTATCACAAAAATAATGTTTTATTTCTGTTCAGCGACCTAAAATACATAATATAAACTATACGCAGATCCCGAGGAATGATGCAATCAGTTTTTTGCGTTTTTCTCGCTAAATATCGGTCCTAGCGCAAAAAGGACGTTCATTTGTGATCACTAACTTCTCATGCGGATTTCAAGTTTCCTGATGATTTTTTTGTAAAACCATCGGCATATTCGTAATCAGCGGAGCACAGTGCATTGAAAAAACTTGGGCGCGTGTAAAAATAATGATTTCTCAGAAAGATATCGTAGTATTACTGAGATTATCGGAAAACGAGAAAAATTAAGATCCTCGCTGCCGGCTTTTCACGGTTTTTATAAATTCTACGCACTCTATCACAAAAATAATGTTTTATTTCTGTTCAGCGACCTAAAATACATAATATAAACTATACGCAGATCCCGAGGAATGATGCCATCAGTTTTTTGCGTTTTTCTCGCTAAATATCGGTCCTAGCGCAAAAAGGACGTTCATTTGTGATCACTAACTTCTCATGCGGATTTCAAGTTTCCTGATGATTTTTTTGTAAAACCATAGGCATATTCGTAATCAGCGGAGCACAGTGCATTAAAAAAACTTGGGCGCGTGTAAAAATAATGATTTCTCAGAAAGATATCGTAGAATTACTGAGATTATCGGAAAACGAGAAAAATTAAGATTCTCGCTGCCGGCTTTTCACGGTTTTTATAAATTCTACGCACTCTATCACAAAAATAATGTTTTATTTCTGTTCAGCGACCTAAAATACATAATATAAACTATACGCAGATCCCGAGGAATGATGCAATCAGTTTTTTGCGTTTTTCTCGCTAAATATCGGTCCTAGCGCAAAAAGGACGTTCATTTGTGATCACTAACTTCTCATGCGGATTTCAAGTTTCCTGGTGATTTTTTTGTAAAACCATGGGCCTATTCGTAATCAGCGGAGCACAGTGCATTGAAAAAACTTGGGCGCGTGTAAAAATAATGATTTCTCAGAAAGATATCGTAGAATTACTGAGATTATCGGAAAACGAGAAAAATTAAGATCCTCGCTGCCGGTTTTTCACGGTTTTTATAAATTCTACGCACTCTATCACAAAAATAATGTTTTATTTCTGTTCACCGACCTAAAATACATAATAAAAACTATACGCAGATTCCGAGGAATGATGCAATCAGTTTTTTGCGTTTTTCTCGCTAAATATCGGTCCTAGCGCAAAAAGGACGTTCATTTGTGATCACTAACTTCCCATGCGGATTTCAAGTTTCTTGATGATTTTTTTGTAAAACCATGGGCATATTCGTAATCAGCGGAGCACAGTGCATTGAAAAAACTTGGGCGCGTGTAAAAATAATGATTTCTCAGAAAGATATCGTAGTATTACTGAGATTATCGGAAAACGAGAAAAATTAAGATCCTCGCTGCCGGCTTTTCACGGTTTTTATAAATTCTACGCACTCTATCACAAAAATAATGGTTTATTTCTGTTCAGCGACCTAAAATACATAATATAAACTATACGCAGATCCCGAGGAATGATGCAATCAGTTTTTTGCGTTTTTCTCGCTAAATATCGGTCCTAGCGCAAAAAGGACGTTCATTTGTGATCACTAACGTCTCATGCGGATTTCAAGTTTCCTGATGATTTTTTCGTAAAACCATCGGCATATTCGTAATCAGCGGAGCACAGTGCATTGAAAAAACTTGGGCGCGTGTAAAAATAATGATTTCTCAGAAAGATATCGTAGAATTACTGAGATTATCGGAAAACGAGAAAAATTAAGATCCTCGCTGCCGGTTTTTCACGGTTTTTATAAATTCTACGCACTTTATCACAAAAATAATGTTTTATTTCTGTTCAGCGACCTAAAAAACATAATATAAACTATACGCAGATTCCGAGGAGTGATGCAATCAGTTTTTTGCGTTTTTCTCGCTAAATATCGGTCCTAGCGCAAAAAGGACGTTTAATTGTGATCACTAACTTCTCATGCGGATTTCAAGTTTCCTGATGATTTTTTTGTAAAACCATGGGCATATTCGTAATCAGCGGAGCACAGTGCATTGAAAAAACTTGGGCGCGTGTAAAAATAATGATTTCTCAGAAAGATATCGTAGTATTACTGAGATTATCGGAAAACGAGAAAAATTAAGATCCTCGCTGCCGGCTTTTCACGGTTTTTATAAATTCTACGCACTCTATCACAAAAATAATGTTTTATTTCTGTTCAGCGACCTAAAATACATAATATAAACTATACGCAGATCCCGAGGAATGATGCCATCAGTTTTTTGCGTTTTTCTCGCTAAATATCGGTCCTAGCGCAAAAAGGACGTTCATTTGTGATCACTAACTTCTCATGCGGATTTCAAGTTTCCTGATGATTTTTTTGTAAAACCATAGGCATATTCGTAATCAGCGGAGCACAGTGCATTAAAAAAACTTGGGCTCGTGTAAAAATAATGATTTCTCAGAAAGATATCGTAGTATTACTGAGATTATCGGAAAACGAGAAAAATTAAGATTCTCGCTGCCGGCTTTTCACGGTTTTTATAAATTCTACGCACTCTATCACAAAAATAATGTTTTATTTCTGTTCAGCGACCTAAAATACATAATATAAACTATACGCAGATCCCGAGGAATGATGCAATCAGTTTTTTGCGTTTTTCTCGCTAAATATCGGTCCTAGCGCAAAAAGGACGTTCATTTGTGATCACTAACTTCTCATGCGGATTTCAAGTTTCCTGGTGATTTTTTTGTAAAACCATGGGCCTATTCGTAATCAGCGGAGCACAGTGCATTGAAAAAACTTGGGCGCGTGTAAAAATAATGATTTCTCAGAAAGATATCGTAGTATTACTGAGATTATCGGAAAACGAGAAAAATTAAGATTCTCGCTGCCGGCTTTTCACGGTTTTTATAAATTCTACGCACTCTATCACAAAAATAATGTTTTATTTCTGTTCAGCGACCTAAAATACATAATATAAACTATACGCAGATCCCGAGGAATGATGCAATCAGTTTTTTGCGTTTTTCTCGCTAAATATCGGTCCTAGCGCAAAAAGGACGTTCATTTGTGATCACTAACTTCTCATGCGGATTTCAAGTTTCCTGGTGATTTTTTTGTAAAACCATGGGCCTATTCGTAATCAGCGGAGCACAGTGCATTGAAAAAACTTGGGCGCGTGTAAAAATAATGATTTCTCAGAAAGATATCGTAGAATTACTGAGATTATCGGAAAACGAGAAAAATTAAGATCCTCGCTGCCGGTTTTTCACGGTTTTTATAAATTCTACGCACTCTATCACAAAAATAATGTTTTATTTCTGTTCACCGACCTAAAATACATAATAAAAACTATACGCAGATTCCGAGGAATGATGCAATCAGTTTTTTGCGTTTTTCTCGCTAAATATCGGTCCTAGCGCAAAAAGGACGTTCATTTGTGATCACTAACTTCCCATGCGGATTTCAAGTTTCTTGATGATTTTTTTGTAAAACCATGGGCATATTCGTAATCAGCGGAGCACAGTGCATTGAAAAAACTTGGGCGCGTGTAAAAATAATGATTTCTCAGAAAGATATCGTAGTATTACTGAGATTATCGGAAAACGAGAAAAATTAAGATCCTCGCTGCCGGCTTTTCACGGTTTTTATAAATTCTACGCACTCTATCACAAAAATAATGGTTTATTTCTGTTCAGCGACCTAAAATACATAATATAAACTATACGCAGATCCCGAGGAATGATGCAATCAGTTTTTTGCGTTTTTCTCGCTAAATATCGGTCCTAGCGCAAAAAGGACGTTCATTTGTGATCACTAACGTCTCATGCGGATTTCAAGTTTCCTGATGATTTTTTCGTAAAACCATCGGCATATTCGTAATCAGCGGAGCACAGTGCATTGAAAAAACTTGGGCGCGTGTAAAAATAATGATTTCTCAGAAAGATATCGTAGAATTACTGAGATTATCGGAAAACGAGAAAAATTAAGATCCTCGCTGCCGGTTTTTCACGGTTTTTATAAATTCTACGCACTCTATCACAAAAATAATGTTTTATTTCTGTTCAGCGACCTAAAAAACATAATATAAACTATACGCAGATTCCGAGGAGTGATGCAATCAGTTTTTTGCGTTTTTCTCGCTAAATATCGGTCCTAGCGCAAAAAGGACGTTTAATTGTGATCACTAACTTCTCATGCGGATTTCAAGTTTCCTGATGATTTTTTTGTAAAACCATGGGCATATTCGTAATCAGCGGAGCACAGTGCATTGAAAAAACTTGGGCGCGTGTAAAAATAATGATTTCTCAGAAAGATATCGTAGTATTACTGAGATTATCGGAAAACGAGAAAAATTAAGATCCTCGCTGCCGGCTTTTCACGGTTTTTATAAATTCTACGCACTCTATCACAAAAATAATGTTTTATTTCTGTTCAGCGACCTAAAATACATAATATAAACTATACGCAGATCCCGAGGAATGATGCCATCAGTTTTTTGCGTTTTTCTCGCTAAATATCGGTCCTAGCGCAAAAAGGACGTTCATTTGTGATCACTAACTTCTCATGCGGATTTCAAGTTTCCTGATGATTTTTTTGTAAAACCATAGGCATATTCGTAATCAGCGGAGCACAGTGCATTAAAAAAACTTGGGCGCGTGTAAAAATAATGATTTCTCAGAAAGATATCGTAGTATTACTGAGATTATCGGAAAACGAGAAAAATTAAGATTCTCGCTGCCGGCTTTTCACGGTTTTTATAAATTCTACGCACTCTATCACAAAAATAATGTTTTATTTCTGTTCAGCGACCTAAAATACATAATATAAACTATACGCAGATCCCGAGGAATGATGCAATCAGTTTTTTGCGTTTTTCTCGCTAAATATCGGTCCTAGCGCAAAAAGGACGTTCATTTGTGATCACTAACTTCTCATGCGGATTTCAAGTTTCCTGGTGATTTTTTTGTAAAACCATGGGCCTATTCGTAATCAGCGGAGCACAGTGCATTGAAAAAACTTGGGCGCGTGTAAAAATAATGATTTCTCAGAAAGATATCGTAGAATTACTGAGATTATCGGAAAACGAGAAAAATTAAGATCCTCGCTGCCGGTTTTTCACGGTTTTTATAAATTCTACGCACTCTATCACAAAAATAATGTTTTATTTCTGTTCACCGACCTAAAATACATAATAAAAACTATACGCAGATTCCGAGGAATGATGCAATCAGTTTTTTGCGTTTTTCTCGCTAAATATCGGTCCTAGCGCAAAAAGGACGTTCATTTGTGATCACTAACTTCCCATGCGGATTTCAAGTTTCTTGATGATTTTTTTGTAAAACCATGGGCATATTCGTAATCAGCGGAGCACAGTGCATTGAAAAAACTTGGGCGCGTGTAAAAATAATGATTTCTCAGAAAGATATCGTAGTATTACTGAGATTATCGGAAAACGAGAAAAATTAAGATCCTCGCTGCCGGCTTTTCACGGTTTTTATAAATTCTACGCACTCTATCACAAAAATAATGGTTTATTTCTGTTCAGCGACCTAAAATACATAATATAAACTATACGCAGATCCCGAGGAATGATGCAATCAGTTTTTTGCGTTTTTCTCGCTAAATATCGGTCCTAGCGCAAAAAGGACGTTCATTTGTGATCACTAACGTCTCATGCGGATTTCAAGTTTCCTGATGATTTTTTCGTAAAACCATCGGCATATTCGTAATCAGCGGAGCACAGTGCATTGAAAAAACTTGGGCGCGTGTAAAAATAATGATTTCTCAGAAAGATATCGTAGAATTACTGAGATTATCGGAAAACGAGAAAAATTAAGATCCTCGCTGCCGGTTTTTCACGGTTTTTATAAATTCTACGCACTCTATCACAAAAATAATGTTTTATTTCTGTTCAGCGACCTAAAAAACATAATATAAACTATACGCAGATTCCGAGGAGTGATGCAATCAGTTTTTTGCGTTTTTCTCGCTAAATATCGGTCCTAGCGCAAAAAGGACGTTTAATTGTGATCACTAACTTCTCATGCGGATTTCAAGTTTCCTGATGATTTTTTTGTAAAACCATGGGCATATTCGTAATCAGCGGAGCACAGTGCATTGAAAAAACTTGGGCGCGTGTAAAAATAATGATTTCTCAGAAAGATATCGTAGTATTACTGAGATTATCGGAAAACGAGAAAAATTAAGATCCTCGCTGCCGGCTTTTCACGGTTTTTATAAATTCTACGCACTCTATCACAAAAATAATGTTTTATTTCTGTTCAGCGACCTAAAATACATAATATAAACTATACGCAGATCCCGAGGAATGATGCCATCAGTTTTTTGCGTTTTTCTCGCTAAATATCGGTCCTAGCGCAAAAAGGACGTTCATTTGTGATCACTAACTTCTCATGCGGATTTCAAGTTTCCTGATGATTTTTTTGTAAAACCATAGGCATATTCGTAATCAGCGGAGCACAGTGCATTAAAAAAACTTGGGCGCGTGTAAAAATAATGATTTCTCAGAAAGATATCGTAGTATTACTGAGATTATCGGAAAACGAGAAAAATTAAGATTCTCGCTGCCGGCTTTTCACGGTTTTTATAAATTCTACGCACTCTATCACAAAAATAATGTTTTATTTCTGTTCAGCGACCTAAAATACATAATATAAACTATACGCAGATCCCGAGGAATGATGCAATCAGTTTTTTGCGTTTTTCTCGCTAAATATCGGTCCTAGCGCAAAAAGGACGTTCATTTGTGATCACTAACTTCTCATGCGGATTTCAAGTTTCCTGGTGATTTTTTTGTAAAACCATGGGCCTATTCGTAATCAGCGGAGCACAGTGCATTGAAAAAACTTGGGCGCGTGTAAAAATAATGATTTCTCAGAAAGATATCGTAGAATTACTGAGATTATCGGAAAACGAGAAAAATTAAGATCCTCGCTGCCGGTTTTTCACGGTTTTTATAAATTCTACGCACTCTATCACAAAAATAATGTTTTATTTCTGTTCACCGACCTAAAATACATAATAAAAACTATACGCAGATTCCGAGGAATGATGCAATCAGTTTTTTGCGTTTTTCTCGCTAAATATCGGTCCTAGCGCAAAAAGGACGTTCATTTGTGATCACTAACTTCCCATGCGGATTTCAAGTTTCTTGATGATTTTTTTGTAAAACCATGGGCATATTCGTAATCAGCGGAGCACAGTGCATTGAAAAAACTTGGGCGCGTGTGAAAATAATGATTTCTCAGAAAGATATCGTAGTATTACTGAGATTATCGGAAAACGAGAAAAATTAAGATCCTCGCTGCCGGCTTTTCACGGTTTTTATAAATTCTACGCACTCTATCAGAAAAATAATGTTTTATTTCTGTTCAGCGACCTAAAATACATAATAAAAACTATACGCAGATTCCGAGGAATGATGCAATCAGTTTTTTGCGTTTTTCTCGCTAAATATCGGTCCTAGCGCAAAAAGGACGTTCATTTGTGATCACTAACTTCCCATGCGGATTTCAAGATTCCTGATGATTTTTTTGTAAAACCATCGGCATATTCGTAATCAGCGGAGCACAGTGCATTGAAAAAACTTGGGCGCGTGTAAAAATAATGATTTCTCAGAAAGATATCGTAGAATTACTGACATTATCGGAAAACGAGAAAAATTAAGATCCTCGCTGCCGGTTTTTCACGGTTTTTATAAATTCTACGCACTCTATCACAAAAATAATGTTTTATTTCTGTTCAGCGACCTAAAATACATAATATAAACTATACGCAGATTCCGAGGAATGATGCAATCAGTTTTTTGCGTTTTTCTCGCTAAATATCGGTCCTAGCGCAAAAAGGACGTTCATTTGTGATCACTAACTTCCCATGCGGATTTCAAGATTCCTGATGATTTTTTTGTAAAACCATGGGCATATTCGTAATCAGCGGAGCACAGTGCATTGAAAAAACTTGGGCGCGTGTGAAAATAATGATTTCTCAGAAAGATATCGTAGAATTACTAAGATTATCGGAAAACGAGAAAAATTAAGATCCTCGCTGCCGGCTTTTCACGGTTTTTATAAATTCTACGCACTCTATCACAAAAATAATGTTTTATTCCTGTTCAGCGACCTAAAATACATAATATAAACTATAAGCAGATCCCGAGAAATGATGCAATCAGTTTTTTGCGTTTTTCTCGCTAAATATCGGTCCTAGCGCAAAAAGGACGTTCATTTGTGATCACTAACTTCTCATGCGGATTTCAAGTTTCCTGATGATTTTTTTGTAAAACCATCGGCATATTCGTAATCAGCGGAGCACAGTGCATTGAAAAAACTTGGGCGCGTGTAAAAATAATGATTTCTCAGAAAGATATCGTAGAATTACTGAGATTATCGGAAAACGAGAAAAATTAAGATCCTCGCTGCCGGTTTTTCACGGTTTTTATAAATTCTACGCACTCTATCACAAAAATAATGTTTTATTTCTGTTCAGCGACCTAAAATACATAATATAAACTATACGCAGATTCCGAGGAATGATGCAATCAGTTTTTTGCGTTTTTCTCGCTAAATATCGGTCCTAGCGCAAAAAGGACGTTCATTTGTGATCACTAACTTCTCATGCGGATTTCAAGTTTCCTGATGATTTTTTTGTAAAATCATGGGCGAATTCGTAATCAGCGGAGCACAGTGCATTGAAAAAACTTGGGCGCGTGTAAAAATAATGATTTCTCAGAAAGATATCGTAGTATTACTGAGATTATCGGAAAACGAGAAAAATTAAGATCCTCGCTGCCGGCTTTTCACGGTATTTATAAATTCTACGCACTCTATCACAAAAATAATGTTTTATTTCTGTTCAGCGACCTAAAATACATAATAAAAACTATACGCAGATTCCGAGGAATGATGCAATCAGTTTTTTGCGTTTTTCTCGCTAAATATCGGTCCTAGCGCAAAAAGGACGTTCATTTGTGATCACTAACTTCCCATGCGGATTTCAAGATTCCTGATGATTTTTTTGTAAAACCATCGGCATATTCGTAATCAGCGGAGCACAGTGCATTGAAAAAACTTGGGCGCGTGTAAAAATAATGATTTCTCAGAAAGATATCGTAGAATTACTGAGATTATCGGAAAACGAGAAAAATTAAGATCCTCGCTGCCGGTTTTTCACGGTTTTTATAAATTCTACGCACTCTATCACAAAAATAATGTTTTATTTCTGTTCAGCGACCTAAAATACATAATATAAACTATACGCAGATTCCGAGGAATGATGCAATCAGTTTTTTGCGTTTTTCTCGCTAAATATCGGTCCTAGCGCAAAAAGGACGTTCATTTGTGATCACTAACTTCTCATGCGGATTTCAAGTTTCCTGATGATTTTTTTGTAAAATCATGGGCGAATTCGTAATCAGCGGAGCACAGTGCATTGAAAAAACTTGGGCGCGTGTAAAAATAATGATTTCTCAGAAAGATATCGTAGTATTACTGAGATTATCGGAAAACGAGAAAAATTAAGATCCTCGCTGCCGGCTTTTCACGGTATTTATAAATTCTACGCACTCTATCACAAAAATAATGTTTTATTTCTGTTCAGCGACCTAAAATACATAATAAAAACTATACGCAGATTCCGAGGAATGATGCAATCAGTTTTTTGCGTTTTTCTCGCTAAATATCGGTCCTAGCGCAAAAAGGACGTTCATTTGTGATCACTAACTTCCCATGCGGATTTCAAGATTCCTGATGATTTTTTTGTAAAACCATCGGCATATTCGTAATCAGCGGAGCACAGTGCATTGAAAAAACTTGGGCGCGTGTAAAAATAATGATTTCTCAGAAAGATATCGTAGAATTACTGAGATTATCGGAAAACGAGAAAAATTAAGATCCTCGCTGCCGGTTTTTCACGGTTTTTATAAATTCTACGCACTCTATCACAAAAATAATGTTTTATTTCTGTTCAGCGACCTAAAATACATAATATAAACTATACGCAGATTCCGAGGAATGATGCAATCAGTTTTTTGCGTTTTTCTCGCTAAATATCGGTCCTAGCGCAAAAAGGACGTTCATTTGTGATCACTAACTTCTCATGCGGATTTCAAGTTTCCTGATGATTTTTTTGTAAAATCATGGGCGAATTCGTAATCAGCGGAGCACAGTGCATTGAAAAAACTTGGGCGCGTGTAAAAATAATGATTTCTCAGAAAGATATCGTAGTATTACTGAGATTATCGGAAAACGAGAAAAATTAAGATCCTCGCTGCCGGCTTTTCACGGTATTTATAAATTCTACGCACTCTATCACAAAAATAATGTTTTATTTCTGTTCAGCGACCTAAAATACATAATAAAAACTATACGCAGATTCCGAGGAATGATGCAATCAGTTTTTTGCGTTTTTCTCGCTAAATATCGGTCCTAGCGCAAAAAGGACGTTCATTTGTGATCACTAACTTCCCATGCGGATTTCAAGATTCCTGATGATTTTTTTGTAAAACCATCGGCATATTCGTAATCAGCGGAGCACAGTGCATTGAAAAAACTTGGGCGCGTGTAAAAATAATGATTTCTCAGAAAGATATCGTAGAATTACTGAGATTATCGGAAAACGAGAAAAATTAAGATCCTCGCTGCCGGTTTTTCACGGTTTTTATAAATTCTACGCACTCTATCACAAAAATAATGTTTTATTTCTGTTCAGCGACCTAAAATACATAATATAAACTACACGCAGATTCCGAGGAATGATGCAATCAGTTTTTTGCGTTTTTCTCGCTAAATATCGGTCCTAGCGCAAAAAGGACGTTCATTTGTGATCACTAACTTCCCATGCGGATTTCAAGATTCCTGATGATTTTTTTGTAAAACCATGGGCATATTCGTAATCAGCGGAGCACAGTGCATTGAAAAAACTTGGGCGCGTGTAAAAATAATGATTTCTCAGAAAGATATCGTAGAATTACTGAGATTATCGGAAAACGAGAAAAATTAAGATCCTCGCTGCCGGTTTTTCACGGTTTTTATAAATTCTACGCACTCTATCACAAAAATAATGTTTTATTTCTGTTCAGCGACCTAAAATACATAATATAAACTATACGCAGATTCCGAGGAATGATGCAATCAGTTTTTTGCGTTTTTCTCGCTAAATATCGGTCCTAGCGCAAAAAGGACGTTCATTTGTGATCACTAACTTGTCATGCGGATTTCAAGTTTCCTGATGATTTTTTTGTAAAATCATGGGCGAATTCGTAATCAGCGGAGCACAGTGCATTGAAAAAACTTGGGCGCGTGTAAAAATAATGATTTCTCAGAAAGATATCGTAGTATTACTGAGATTATCGGAAAACGAGAAAAATTAAGATCCTCGCTGCCGGTTTTTCACGGTTTTTATAAATTCTACGCACTCTATCACAAAAATAATGTTTTATTTCTGTTCAGCGACCTAAAATACATAATATAAACTATACGCAGATTCCGAGGAATGATGCAATCAGTTTTTTGCGTTTTTCTCGCTAAATATCGGTCCTAGCGCAAAAAGGACGTTCATTTGTGATCACTAACTTGTCATGCGGATTTCAAGTTTCCTGATGATTTTTTTGTAAAACCATGGGCATATTCGTAATCAGCGGAGCACAGTGCATTGAAAAAACTTGGGCGCGTGTAAAAATAATGATTTCTCAGAAAGATATCGTAGAATTACTGAGATTATCGGAAAACGAGAAAAATTAAGATCCTCGCTGCCGGTTTTTCACGGTTTTTATAAATTCTACGCACTCTATCACAAAAATAATGTTTTACTTCTGTTCAGCGACCTAAAATACATAATATAAACTATACGCAGATTCCGAGGAATGATGCAATCAGTTTTTTGCGTTTTTCTCGCTAAATATCGGTCCTAGCGCAAAAAGGACGTTCATTTGTGATCACTAACTTCCCATGCGGATTTCAAGATTCCTGATGATTTTTTTGTAAAACCATGGGCATATTCGTAATCAGCGGAGCACAGTGCATTGAAAAAACTTGGGCGCGTGTAAAAATAATGATTTCTCAGAAAGATATCGTAGTATTACTGAGATTATCGGAAAACCAGAAAAATTAAGATCCTCGCTGCCGGCTTTTCACGGTTTTTATAAATTCTACGCACTCTATCACAAAAATAATGTTTTATTTCTGTTCAGCGACCTAAAATACATAATATAAACTATACGCAGATCCCGAGGAATGATGCAATCATTTTTTTGCGTTTTTCTCGCTAAATATCGGTCCTAGCGCAAAAAGGACGTTCATTTGTGATCACTAACTTCTCATGCGGATTTCAAGTTTCCTGATGATTTTTTTGTAAAACCATGGGCATATTCGTAATCAGCGGAGCACAGTGCATTGAAAAAACTTGGGCGCGTGTAAAAATAATGATTTCTCAGAAAGATATCGTAGTATTACTGAGATTATCGGAAAACGAGAAAAATTAAGATCCTCGCTGCCGGCTTTTCACGGTTTTTATAAATTCTACGCACTCTATCACAAAAATAATGTTTTATTTCTGTTCAGCGACCTAAAATACATAATATAAACTATACGCAGATCCCGAGGAATGATGCAATCAGTTTTTTGCGTTTTTCTCGCTAAATATCGGTCCTAGCGCAAAAAGGACGTTCATTTGTGATCACTAACTTCTCATGCGGATTTCAAGTTTCCTGATGATTTTTTTGTAAAACCATCGGCATATTCGTAATCAGCGGAGCACAGTGCATTGAAAAAACTTGGGCGCGTGTAAAAATAATGATTTCTCAGAAAGATATCGTAGTATTACTGAGATTATCGGAAAACGAGAAAAATTAAGATCCTCGCTGCCGGCTTTTCACGGTTTTTATAAATTCTACGCACTCTATCACAAAAATAATGGTTTATTTCTGTTCAGCGACCTAAAATACATAATATAAACTATACGCAGATTCCGAGGAGTGATGCAATCAGTTTTTTGCGTTTTTCTCGCTAAATATCGGTCCTAGCGCAAAAAGGACGTTTAATTGTGATCACTAACGTCTCATGCGGATTTCAAGTTTCCTGATGATTTTTTTGTAAAACCATAGGCATATTCGTAATCAGCGGAGCACAGTGCATTAAAAAAACTTGGGCGCGTGTAAAAATAATGATTTCTCAGAAAGATATCGTAGTATTACTGAGATTATCGGAAAACGAGAAAAATTAAGATTCTCGCTGCCGGCTTTTCACGGTTTTTATAAATTCTACGCACTCTATCACAAAAATAATGTTTTATTTCTGTTCAGCGACCTAAAATACATAATATAAACTATACGCAGATCCCGAGGAATGATGCAATCAGTTTTTTGCGTTTTTCTCGCTAAATATCGGTCCTAGCGCAAAAAGGACGTTCATTTGTGATCACTAACTTCTCATGCGGATTTCAAGTTTCCTGGTGATTTTTTTGTAAAACCATGGGCCTATTCGTAATCAGCGGAGCACAGTGCATTGAAAAAACTTGGGCGCGTGTAAAAATAATGATTTCTCAGAAAGATATCGTAGAATTACTGAGATTATCGGAAAACGAGAAAAATTAAGATCCTCGCTGCCGGCTTTTCACGGTATTTATAAATTCTACGCACTCTATCACAAAAATAATGTTTTATTTCTGTTCAGCGACCTAAAATACATAATAAAAACTATACGCAGATTCCGAGGAATGATGCAATCAGTTTTTTGCGTTTTTCTCGCTAAATATCGGTCCTAGCGCAAAAAGGACGTTCATTTGTGATCACTAACTTCCCATGCGGATTTCAAGATTCCTAATGATTTTTTTGTAAAACCATCGGCATATTCGTAATCAGCGGAGCACAGTGCATTGAAAAAACTTGGGCGCGTGTAAAAATAATGATTTCTCAGAAAGATATCGTAGAATTACTGAGATTATCGGAAAACGAGAAAAATTAAGATCCTCGCTGCCGGTTTTTCACGGTTTTTATAAATTCTACGCACTCTATCACAAAAATAATGTTTTATTTCTGTTCAGCGACCTAAAATACATAATATAAACTATACGCAGATTCCGAGGAATGATGCAATCAGTTTTTTGCGTTTTTCTCGCTAAATATCGGTCCTAGCGCAAAAAGGACGTTCATTTGTGATCACTAACTTCCCATGCGGATTTCAAGATTCCTGATGATTTTTTTGTAAAACCATGGGCATATTCGTAATCAGCGGAGCACAGTGCATTGAAAAAACTTGGGCGCGTGTAAAAATAATGATTTCTCAGAAAGATATCGTAGAATTACTGAGATTATCGGAAAACGAGAAAAATTAAGATCCTCGCTGCCGGTTTTTCACGGTTTTTATAAATTCTACGCACTCTATCACAAAAATAATGTTTTATTTCTGTTCAGCGACCTAAAATACATAATATAAACTATACGCAGATTCCGAGGAATGATGCAATCAGTTTTTTGCGTTTTTCTCGCTAAATATCGGTCCTAGCGCAAAAAGGACGTTCATTTGTGATCACTAACTTGTCATGCGGATTTCAAGTTTCCTGATGATTTTTTTGTAAAATCATGGGCGAATTCGTAATCAGCGGAGCACAGTGCATTGAAAAAACTTGGGCGCGTGTAAAAATAATGATTTCTCAGAAAGATATCGTAGTATTACTGAGATTATCGGAAAACGAGAAAAATTAAGATCCTCGCTGCCGGTTTTTCACGGTTTTTATAAATTCTACGCACTCTATCACAAAAATAATGTTTTATTTCTGTTCAGCGACCTAAAATACATAATATAAACTATACGCAGATTCCGAGGAATGATGCAATCAGTTTTTTGCGTTTTTCTCGCTAAATATCGGTCCTAGCGCAAAAAGGACGTTCATTTGTGATCACTAACTTGTCATGCGGATTTCAAGTTTCCTGATGATTTTTTTGTAAAACCATGGGCATATTCGTAATCAGCGGAGCACAGTGCATTGAAAAAACTTGGGCGCGTGTAAAAATAATGATTTCTCAGAAAGATATCGTAGAATTACTGAGATTATCGGATAACGAGAAAAATTAAGATCCTCGCTGCCGGTTTTTCACGGTTTTTATAAATTCTACGCACTCTATCACAAAAATAATGTTTTACTTCTGTTCAGCGACCTAAAATACATAATATAAACTATACGCAGATTCCGAGGAATGATGCAATCAGTTTTTTGCGTTTTTCTCGCTAAATATCGGTCCTAGCGCAAAAAGGACGTTCATTTGTGATCACTAACTTCCCATGCGGATTTCAAGATTCCTGATGATTTTTTTGTAAAACCATGGGCATATTCGTAATCAGCGGAGCACAGTGCATTGAAAAAACTTGGGCGCGTGTAAAAATAATGATTTCTCAGAAAGATATCGTAGTATTACTGAGATTATCGGAAAACCAGAAAAATTAAGATCCTCGCTGCCGGCTTTTCACGGTTTTTATAAATTCTACGCACTCTATCACAAAAATAATGTTTTATTTCTGTTCAGCGACCTAAAATACATAATATAAACTATACGCAGATCCCGAGGAATGATGCAATCATTTTTTTGCGTTTTTCTCGCTAAATATCGGTCCTAGCGCAAAAAGGACGTTCATTTGTGATCACTAACTTCTCATGCGGATTTCAAGTTTCCTGATGATTTTTTTGTAAAACCATGGGCATATTCGTAATCAGCGGAGCACAGTGCATTAAAAAAACTTGGGCGCGTGTAAAAATAATGATTTCTCAGAAAGATATCGTAGTATTACTGAGATTATCGGAAAACGAGAAAAATTAAGATCCTCGCTGCCGGCTTTTCACGGTTTTTATAAATTCTACGCACTCTATCACAAAAATAATGTTTTATTTCTGTTCAGCGACCTAAAATACATAATATAAACTATACGCAGATCCCGAGGAATGATGCAATCAGTTTTTTGCGTTTTTCTCGCTAAATATCGGTCCTAGCGCAAAAAGGACGTTCATTTGTGATCACTAACTTCTCATGCGGATTTCAAGTTTCCTGATGATTTTTTTGTAAAACCATCGGCATATTCGTAATCAGCGGAGCACAGTGCATTGAAAAAACTTGGGCGCGTGTAAAAATAATGATTTCTCAGAAAGATATCGTAGTATTACTGAGATTATCGGAAAACGAGAAAAATTAAGATCCTCGCTGCCGGCTTTTCACGGTTTTTATAAATTCTACGCACTCTATCACAAAAATAATGGTTTATTTCTGTTCAGCGACCTAAAATACATAATATAAACTATACGCAGATCCCGAGGAATGATGCAATCAGTTTTTTGCGTTTTTCTCGCTAAATATCGGTCCTAGCGCAAAAAGGACGTTCATTTGTGATCACTAACGTCTCATGCGGATTTCAAGTTTCCTGATGATTTTTTCGTAAAACCATCGGCATATTCGTAATCAGCGGAGCACAGTGCATTGAAAAAACTTGGGCGCGTGTAAAAATAATGATTTCTCAGAAAGATATCGTAGTATTACTGAGATTATCGGAAAACGAGAAAAATTAAGATCCTCGCTGCCGGCTTTTCACGGTTTTTATAAATTCTACGCACTCTATCACAAAAATAATGTTTTATTTCTGTTCAGCGACCTAAAATACATAATATAAACTATACGCAGATCCCGAGGAATGATGCAATCAGTTTTTTGCGTTTTTCTCGCTAAATATCGGTCCTAGCGCAAAAAGGACGTTCATTTGTGATCACTAACTTCTCATGCGGATTTCAAGTTTCCTGGTGATTTTTTTGTAAAACCATGGGCCTATTCGTAATCAGCGGAGCACAGTGCATTGAAAAAACTTGGGCGCGTGTAAAAATAATGATTTCTCAGAAAGATATCGTAGAATTACTGAGATTATCGGAAAACGAGAAAAATTAAGATCCTCGCTGCCGGCTTTTCACGGTATTTATAAATTCTACGCACTCTATCACAAAAATAATGTTTTATTTCTGTTCAGCGACCTAAAATACATAATAAAAACTATACGCAGATTCCGAGGAATGATGCAATCAGTTTTTTGCGTTTTTCTCGCTAAATATCGGTCCTAGCGCAAAAAGGACGTTCATTTGTGATCACTAACTTCCCATGCGGATTTCAAGATTCCTGATGATTTTTTTGTAAAACCATCGGCATATTCGTAATCAGCGGAGCACAGTGCATTGAAAAAACTTGGGCGCGTGTAAAAATAATGATTTCTCAGAAAGATATCGTAGAATTACTGAGATTATCGGAAAACGAGAAAAATTAAGATCCTCGCTGCCGGTTTTTCACGGTTTTTATAAATTCTACGCACTCTATCACAAAAATAATGTTTTATTTCTGTTCAGCGACCTAAAATACATAATATAAACTATACGCAGATTCCGAGGAATGATGCAATCAGTTTTTTGCGTTTTTCTCGCTAAATATCGGTCCTAGCGCAAAAAGGACGTTCATTTGTGATCACTAACTTCCCATGCGGATTTCAAGATTCCTGATGATTTTTTTGTAAAACCATGGGCATATTCGTAATCAGCGGAGCACAGTGCATTGAAAAAACTTGGGCGCGTGTAAAAATAATGATTTCTCAGAAAGATATCGTAGAATTACTGAGATTATCGGAAAACGAGAAAAATTAAGATCCTCGCTGCCGGTTTTTCACGGTTTTTATAAATTCTACGCACTCTATCACAAAAATAATGTTTTATTTCTGTTCAGCGACCTAAAATACATAATATAAACTATACGCAGATTCCGAGGAATGATGCAATCAGTTTTTTGCGTTTTTCTCGCTAAATATCGGTCCTAGCGCAAAAAGGACGTTCATTTGTGATCACTAACTTGTCATGCGGATTTCAAGTTTCCTGATGATTTTTTTGTAAAATCATGGGCGAATTCGTAATCAGCGGAGCACAGTGCATTGAAAAAACTTGGGCGCGTGTAAAAATAATGATTTCTCAGAAAGATATCGTAGTATTACTGAGATTATCGGAAAACGAGAAAAATTAAGATCCTCGCTGCCGGTTTTTCACGGTTTTTATAAATTCTACGCACTCTATCACAAAAATAATGTTTTATTTCTGTTCAGCGACCTAAAATACATAATATAAACTATACGCAGATTCCGAGGAATGATGCAATCAGTTTTTTGCGTTTTTCTCGCTAAATATCGGTCCTAGCGCAAAAAGGACGTTCATTTGTGATCACTAACTTGTCATGCGGATTTCAAGTTTCCTGATGATTTTTTTGTAAAACCATGGGCATATTCGTAATCAGCGGAGCACAGTGCATTGAAAAAACTTGGGCGCGTGTAAAAATAATGATTTCTCAGAAAGATATCGTAGAATTACTGAGATTATCGGATAACGAGAAAAATTAAGATCCTCGCTGCCGGTTTTTCACGGTTTTTATAAATTCTACGCACTCTATCACAAAAATAATGTTTTACTTCTGTTCAGCGACCTAAAATACATAATATAAACTATACGCAGATTCCGAGGAATGATGCAATCAGTTTTTTGCGTTTTTCTCGCTAAATATCGGTCCTAGCGCAAAAAGGACGTTCATTTGTGATCACTAACTTCCCATGCGGATTTCAAGATTCCTGATGATTTTTTTGTAAAACCATGGGCATATTCGTAATCAGCGGAGCACAGTGCATTGAAAAAACTTGGGCGCGTGTAAAAATAATGATTTCTCAGAAAGATATCGTAGTATTACTGAGATTATCGGAAAACCAGAAAAATTAAGATCCTCGCTGCCGGCTTTTCACGGTTTTTATAAATTCTACGCACTCTATCACAAAAATAATGTTTTATTTCTGTTCAGCGACCTAAAATACATAATATAAACTATACGCAGATCCCGAGGAATGATGCAATCATTTTTTTGCGTTTTTCTCGCTAAATATCGGTCCTAGCGCAAAAAGGACGTTCATTTGTGATCACTAACTTCTCATGCGGATTTCAAGTTTCCTGATGATTTTTTTGTAAAACCATGGGCATATTCGTAATCAGCGGAGCACAGTGCATTAAAAAAACTTGGGCGCGTGTAAAAATAATGATTTCTCAGAAAGATATCGTAGTATTACTGAGATTATCGGAAAACGAGAAAAATTAAGATCCTCGCTGCCGGCTTTTCACGGTTTTTATAAATTCTACGCACTCTATCACAAAAATAATGTTTTATTTCTGTTCAGCGACCTAAAATACATAATATAAACTATACGCAGATCCCGAGGAATGATGCAATCAGTTTTTTGCGTTTTTCTCGCTAAATATCGGTCCTAGCGCAAAAAGGACGTTCATTTGTGATCACTAACTTCTCATGCGGATTTCAAGTTTCCTGATGATTTTTTTGTAAAACCATCGGCATATTCGTAATCAGCGGAGCACAGTGCATTGAAAAAACTTGGGCGCGTGTAAAAATAATGATTTCTCAGAAAGATATCGTAGTATTACTGAGATTATCGGAAAACGAGAAAAATTAAGATCCTCGCTGCCGGCTTTTCACGGTTTTTATAAATTCTACGCACTCTATCACAAAAATAATGGTTTATTTCTGTTCAGCGACCTAAAATACATAATATAAACTATACGCAGATCCCGAGGAATGATGCAATCAGTTTTTTGCGTTTTTCTCGCTAAATATCGGTCCTAGCGCAAAAAGGACGTTCATTTGTGATCACTAACGTCTCATGCGGATTTCAAGTTTCCTGATGATTTTTTCGTAAAACCATCGGCATATTCGTAATCAGCGGAGCACAGTGCATTGAAAAAACTTGGGCGCGTGTAAAAATAATGATTTCTCAGAAAGATATCGTAGAATTACTGAGATTATCGGAAAACGAGAAAAATTAAGATCCTCGCTGCCGGTTTTTCACGGTTTTTATAAATTCTACGCACTCTATCACAAAAATAATGTTTTATTTCTGTTCAGCGACCTAAAATACATAATATAAACTATACGCAGATTCCGAGGAGTGATGCAATCAGTTTTTTGCGTTTTTCTCGCTAAATATCGGTCCTAGCGCAAAAAGGACGTTTAATTGTGATCACTAACTTCTCATGCGGATTTCAAGTTTCCTGATGATTTTTTTGTAAAACCATGGGCATATTCGTAATCAGCGGAGCACAGTGCATTGAAAAAACTTGGGCGCGTGTAAAAATAATGATTTCTCAGAAAGATATCGTAGTATTACTGAGATTATCGGAAAACGAGAAAAATTAAGATCCTCGCTGCCGGCTTTTCACGGTTTTTATAAATTCTACGCACTCTATCACAAAAATAATGTTTTATTTCTGTTCAGCGACCTAAAATACATAATATAAACTATACGCAGATCCCGAGGAATGATGCCATCAGTTTTTTGCGTTTTTCTCGCTAAATATCGGTCCTAGCGCAAAAAGGACGTTCATTTGTGATCACTAACTTCTCATGCGGATTTTAAGTTTCCTGATGATTTTTTTGTAAAACCATAGGCATATTCGTAATCAGCGGAGCACAGTGCATTAAAAAAACTTGGGCGCGTGTAAAAATAATGATTTCTCAGAAAGATATCGTAGAATTACTGAGATTATCGGAAAACGAGAAAAATTAAGATTCTCGCTGCCGGCTTTTCACGGTTTTTATAAATTCTACGCACTCTATCACAAAAATAATGTTTTATTTCTGTTCAGCGACCTAAAATACATAATATAAACTATACGCAGATCCCGAGGAATGATGCAATCAGTTTTTTGCGTTTTTCTCGCTAAATATCGGTCCTAGCGCAAAAAGGACGTTCATTTGTGATCACTAACTTCTCATGCGGATTTCAAGTTTCCTGGTGATTTTTTTGTAAAACCATGGGCCTATTCGTAATCAGCGGAGCACAGTGCATTGAAAAAACTTGGGCGCGTGTAAAAATAATGATTTCTCAGAAAGATATCGTAGAATTACTGAGATTATCGGAAAACGAGAAAAATTAAGATCCTCGCTGCCGGTTTTTCACGGTTTTTATAAATTCTACGCACTCTATCACAAAAATAATGTTTTATTTCTGTTCACCGACCTAAAATACATAATAAAAACTATACGCAGATTCCGAGGAATGATGCAATCAGTTTTTTGCGTTTTTCTCGCTAAATATCGGTCCTAGCGCAAAAAGGACGTTCATTTGTGATCACTAACTTCCCATGCGGATTTCAAGTTTCTTGATGATTTTTTTGTAAAACCATGGGCATATTCGTAATCAGCGGAGCACAGTGCATTGAAAAAACTTGGGCGCGTGTAAAAATAATGATTTCTCAGAAAGATATCGTAGTATTACTGAGATTATCGGAAAACGAGAAAAATTAAGATCCTCGCTGCCGGCTTTTCACGGTTTTTATAAATTCTACGCACTCTATCACAAAAATAATGGTTTATTTCTGTTCAGCGACCTAAAATACATAATATAAACTATACGCAGATCCCGAGGAATGATGCAATCAGTTTTTTGCGTTTTTCTCGCTAAATATCGGTCCTAGCGCAAAAAGGACGTTCATTTGTGATCACTAACGTCTCATGCGGATTTCAAGTTTCCTGATGATTTTTTCGTAAAACCATCGGCATATTCGTAATCAGCGGAGCACAGTGCATTGAAAAAACTTGGGCGCGTGTAAAAATAATGATTTCTCAGAAAGATATCGTAGAATTACTGAGATTATCGGAAAACGAGAAAAATTAAGATCCTCGCTGCCGGTTTTTCACGGTTTTTATAAATTCTACGCACTCTATCACAAAAATAATGTTTTATTTCTGTTCAGCGACCTAAAAAACATAATATAAACTATACGCAGATTCCGAGGAGTGATGCAATCAGTTTTTTGCGTTTTTCTCGCTAAATATCGGTCCTAGCGCAAAAAGGACGTTTAATTGTGATCACTAACTTCTCATGCGGATTTCAAGTTTCCTGATGATTTTTTTGTAAAACCATGGGCATATTCGTAATCAGCGGAGCACAGTGCATTGAAAAAACTTGGGCGCGTGTAAAAATAATGATTTCTCAGAAAGATATCGTAGTATTACTGAGATTATCGGAAAACGAGAAAAATTAAGATCCTCGCTGCCGGCTTTTCACGGTTTTTATAAATTCTACGCACTCTATCACAAAAATAATGTTTTATTTCTGTTCAGCGACCTAAAATACATAATATAAACTATACGCAGATCCCGAGGAATGATGCCATCAGTTTTTTGCGTTTTTCTCGCTAAATATCGGTCCTAGCGCAAAAAGGACGTTCATTTGTGATCACTAACTTCTCATGCGGATTTCAAGTTTCCTGATGATTTTTTTGTAAAACCATAGGCATATTCGTAATCAGCGGAGCACAGTGCATTAAAAAAACTTGGGCGCGTGTAAAAATAATGATTTCTCAGAAAGATATCGTAGTATTACTGAGATTATCGGAAAACGAGAAAAATTAAGATTCTCGCTGCCGGCTTTTCACGGTTTTTATAAATTCTACGCACTCTATCACAAAAATAATGTTTTATTTCTGTTCAGCGACCTAAAATACATAATATAAACTATACGCAGATCCCGAGGAATGATGCAATCAGTTTTTTGCGTTTTTCTCGCTAAATATCGGTCCTAGCGCAAAAAGGACGTTCATTTGTGATCACTAACTTCTCATGCGGATTTCAAGTTTCCTGGTGATTTTTTTGTAAAACCATGGGCCTATTCGTAATCAGCGGAGCACAGTGCATTGAAAAAACTTGGGCGCGTGTAAAAATAATGATTTCTCAGAAAGATATCGTAGAATTACTGAGATTATCGGAAAACGAGAAAAATTAAGATCCTCGCTGCCGGTTTTTCACGGTTTTTATAAATTCTACGCACTCTATCACAAAAATAATGTTTTATTTCTGTTCAGCGACCTAAAATACATAATATAAACTATACGCAGATTCCGAGGAGTGATGCAATCAGTTTTTTGCGTTTTTCTCGCTAAATATCGGTCCTAGCGCAAAAAGGACGTTTATTTGTGATCACTAACTTCTCATGCGGATTTCAAGTTTCCTGATGATTTTTTTGTAAAACCATGGGCATATTCGTAATCAGCGGAGCACAGTGCATTGAAAAAACTTGGGCGCGTGTAAAAATAATGATTTCTCAGAAAGATATCGTAGTATTACTGAGATTATCGGAAAACGAGAAAAATTAAGATCCTCGCTGCCGGCTTTTCACGGTTTTTATAAATTCTACGCACTCTATCACAAAAATAATGTTTTATTTCTGTTCAGCGACCTAAAATACATAATATAAACTATACGCAGATCCCGAGGAATGATGCCATCAGTTTTTTGCGTTTTTCTCGCTAAATATCGGTCCTAGCGCAAAAAGGACGTTCATTTGTGATCACTAACTTCTCATGCGGATTTCAAGTTTCCTGATGATTTTTTTGTAAAACCATAGGCATATTCGTAATCAGCGGAGCACAGTGCATTAAAAAAACTTGGGCGCGTGTAAAAATAATGATTTCTCAGAAAGATATCGTAGTATTACTGAGATTATCGGAAAACGAGAAAAATTAAGATTCTCGCTGCCGGCTTTTCACGGTTTTTATAAATTCTACGCACTCTATCACAAAAATAATGTTTTATTTCTGTTCAGCGACCTAAAATACATAATATAAACTATACGCAGATTCCGAGGAATGATGCAATCAGTTTTTTGCGTTTTTCTCGCTAAATATCGGTCCTAGCGCAAAAAGGACGTTCATTTGTGATCACTAACTTCTCATGCGGATTTCAAGTTTCCTGATGATTTTTTTGTAAAACCATGGGCATATTCGTAATCAGCGGAGCACAGTGCATTAAAAAAACTTGGGCGCGTGTAAAAATAATGATTTCTCAGAAAGATATCGTAGTATTACTGAGATTATCGGAAAACGAGAAAAATTAAGATCCTCGCTGCCGGCTTTTCACGGTTTTTATAAATTCTACGCACTCTATCACAAAAATAATGTTTTATTTATGTTCAGCGACCTAAAATACATAATAAAAACTATACGAAGATTCCGAGGAATGATGCAATCAGTTTTTTGCGTTTTTCTCGCTAAATATCGGTCCTAGCGCAAAAAGGACGTTCATTTGTGATCACTAACTTCTCATGCGGATTTCAAGTTTCCTGATGATTTTTTTGTAAAACCATGGGCATATTCGTAATCAGCGGAGCACAGTGCATTGAAAAAACTTGGGCGCGTGTAAAAATAATGATTTCTCAGAAAGATATCGTAGAATTACTGAGATTATCGGAAAACGAGAAAAATTAAGATCCTCGCTGCCGGTTTTTCACGGTTTTTATAAATTCTACACACTCTATCACAAAAATAATGTTTTATTTCTGTTCAGCGACCTAAAATACATAATAAAAACTATACGCAGATTCCGAGGAATGATGCAATCAGTTTTTTGCGTTTTTCTCGCTAAATATCGGTCCTAGCGCAAAAAGGACGTTCATTTGTGATCACTAACTTCCCATGCGGATTTCAAGATTCCTGATGATCTTTTTGTAAAACCATCGGCATATTCGTAATCAGCGGAGCACAGTGCATTGAAAAAACTTGGGCGCGTGTAAAAATAATAATTTCTCAGAAAGATATCGTAGAATTACTGAGATTATCGGAAAACGAGAAAAATTAAGATCCTCGCTGCCGGTTTTTCACGGTTTTTATAAATTCTACGCACTCTATCACAAAAATAATGTTTTATTTCTGTTCAGCGACCTAAAATACATAATAAAAACTATACGCAGATTCCGAGGAATGATGCAATCAGTTTTTTGCGTTTTTCTCGCTGAATATCGGTCCTAGCGCAAAAAGGACGTTCATTTGTGATCACTAACTCCCCATGCGGATTTCAAGATTCCTGGAGATATTTTTGTAAAACCATCGGCATATTCGTGATCAGCGGAGCACAGTGCATTGAAAAAACTTGGGCGCGTGTAAAAATAATCATTTCTCAGGAAGATATCGTAGAATTACTGAGATTATCGGAAAACGAGAAAAATTAAGATCCTCGCTGCCGGTTTTTCACGGTTTTTATAAATTCTACGCACTCTATCACAAAAATAATGTTTTATTTCTGTTCAGCGACCTAAAATACATAATATAAACTATACGCAGATTCCGAGGAATGATGCAATCAGTTTTTTGCGTTTTTCTCGCTAGATATCGGTCCTAGCGCAAAAAGGACGTTCATTTGTGATCACTAACTTCTCATGCGGATTTCAAGTTTCCTGATGATTTTTTTGTAAAACCATGGGCATATTCGTAATCAGCGGAGCACAGTGCATTGAAAAAACTTGGGCGCGTGTAAAAATAATGATTTCTCAGAAAGATATCGTAGTATTACTGAGATTATCGGAAAACGAGAAAAATTAAGATCCTCGCTGCCGGCTTTTCACGGTTTTTATAAATTCTACGCACTCTATCACAAAAATAATGGTTTATTTCTGTTCAGCGACCTAAAATACATAATATAAACTATACGCAGATCCCGAGGAATGATGCAATCAGTTTTTTGCGTTTTTCTCGCTAAATATCGGTCCTAGCGCAAAAAGGACGTTCATTTGTGATCACTAACGTCTCATGCGGATTTCAAGTTTCCTGATGATTTTTTCGTAAAACCATCGGCATATTCGTAATCAGCGGAGCACAGTGCATTGAAAAAACTTGGGCGCGTGTAAAAATAATGATTTCTCAGAAAGATATCGTAGAATTACTGAGATTATCGGAAAACGAGAAAAATTAAGATCCTCGCTGCCGGTTTTTCACGGTTTTTATAAATTCTACGCACTCTATCACAAAAATAATGTTTTATTTCTGTTCAGCGACCTAAAAAACATAATATAAACTATACGCAGATTCCGAGGAGTGATGCAATCAGTTTTTTGCGTTTTTCTCGCTAAATATCGGTCCTAGCGCAAAAAGGACGTTTAATTGTGATCACTAACTTCTCATGCGGATTTCAAGTTTCCTGATGATTTTTTTGTAAAACCATGGGCATATTCGTAATCAGCGGAGCACAGTGCATTGAAAAAACTTGGGCGCGTGTAAAAATAATGATTTCTCAGAAAGATATCGTAGTATTACTGAGATTATCGGAAAACGAGAAAAATTAAGATCCTCGCTGCCGGCTTTTCACGGTTTTTATAAATTCTACGCACTCTATCACAAAAATAATGTTTTATTTCTGTTCAGCGACCTAAAATACATAATATAAACTATACGCAGATCCCGAGGAATGATGCCATCAGTTTTTTGCGTTTTTCTCGCTAAATATCGGTCCTAGCGCAAAAAGGACGTTCATTTGTGATCACTAACTTCTCATGCGGATTTCAAGTTTCCTGATGATTTTTTTGTAAAACCATAGGCATATTCGTAATCAGCGGAGCACAGTGCATTAAAAAAACTTGGGCGCGTGTAAAAATAATGATTTCTCAGAAAGATATCGTAGTATTACTGAGATTATCGGAAAACGAGAAAAATTAAGATTCTCGCTGCCGGCTTTTCACGGTTTTTATAAATTCTACGCACTCTATCACAAAAATAATGTTTTATTTCTGTTCAGCGACCTAAAATACATAATATAAACTATACGCAGATCCCGAGGAATGATGCAATCAGTTTTTTGCGTTTTTCTCGCTAAATATCGGTCCTAGCGCAAAAAGGACGTTCATTTGTGATCACTAACTTCTCATGCGGATTTCAAGTTTCCTGGTGATTTTTTTGTAAAACCATGGGCCTATTCGTAATCAGCGGAGCACAGTGCATTGAAAAAACTTGGGCGCGTGTAAAAATAATGATTTCTCAGAAAGATATCGTAGAATTACTGAGATTATCGGAAAACGAGAAAAATTAAGATCCTCGCTGCCGGTTTTTCACGGTTTTTATAAATTCTACGCACTCTATCACAAAAATAATGTTTTATTTCTGTTCAGCGACCTAAAATACATAATATAAACTATACGCAGATTCCGAGGAGTGATGCAATCAGTTTTTTGCGTTTTTCTCGCTAAATATCGGTCCTAGCGCAAAAAGGACGTTTATTTGTGATCACTAACTTCTCATGCGGATTTCAAGTTTCCTGATGATTTTTTTGTAAAACCATGGGCATATTCGTAATCAGCGGAGCACAGTGCATTGAAAAAACTTGGGCGCGTGTAAAAATAATGATTTCTCAGAAAGATATCGTAGTATTACTGAGATTATCGGAAAACGAGAAAAATTAAGATCCTCGCTGCCGGCTTTTCACGGTTTTTATAAATTCTACGCACTCTATCACAAAAATAATGTTTTATTTCTGTTCAGCGACCTAAAATACATAATATAAACTATACGCAGATCCCGAGGAATGATGCCATCAGTTTTTTGCGTTTTTCTCGCTAAATATCGGTCCTAGCGCAAAAAGGACGTTCATTTGTGATCACTAACTTCTCATGCGGATTTCAAGTTTCCTGATGATTTTTTTGTAAAACCATAGGCATATTCGTAATCAGCGGAGCACAGTGCATTAAAAAAACTTGGGCGCGTGTAAAAATAATGATTTCTCAGAAAGATATCGTAGTATTACTGAGATTATCGGAAAACGAGAAAAATTAAGATTCTCGCTGCCGGCTTTTCACGGTTTTTATAAATTCTACGCACTCTATCACAAAAATAATGTTTTATTTCTGTTCAGCGACCTAAAATACATAATATAAACTATACGCAGATTCCGAGGAATGATGCAATCAGTTTTTTGCGTTTTTCTCGCTAAATATCGGTCCTAGCGCAAAAAGGACGTTCATTTGTGATCACTAACTTCTCATGCGGATTTCAAGTTTCCTGATGATTTTTTTGTAAAACCATGGGCATATTCGTAATCAGCGGAGCACAGTGCATTAAAAAAACTTGGGCGCGTGTAAAAATAATGATTTCTCAGAAAGATATCGTAGTATTACTGAGATTATCGGAAAACGAGAAAAATTAAGATCCTCGCTGCCGGCTTTTCACGGTTTTTATAAATTCTACGCACTCTATCACAAAAATAATGTTTTATTTATGTTCAGCGACCTAAAATACATAATAAAAACTATACGAAGATTCCGAGGAATGATGCAATCAGTTTTTTGCGTTTTTCTCGCTAAATATCGGTCCTAGCGCAAAAAGGACGTTCATTTGTGATCACTAACTTCTCATGCGGATTTCAAGTTTCCTGATGATTTTTTTGTAAAACCATGGGCATATTCGTAATCAGCGGAGCACAGTGCATTGAAAAAACTTGGGCGCGTGTAAAAATAATGATTTCTCAGAAAGATATCGTAGAATTACTGAGATTATCGGAAAACGAGAAAAATTAAGATCCTCGCTGCCGGTTTTTCACGGTTTTTATAAATTCTACACACTCTATCACAAAAATAATGTTTTATTTCTGTTCAGCGACCTAAAATACATAATAAAAACTATACGCAGATTCCGAGGAATGATGCAATCAGTTTTTTGCGTTTTTCTCGCTAAATATCGGTCCTAGCGCAAAAAGGACGTTCATTTGTGATCACTAACTTCCCATGCGGATTTCAAGATTCCTGATGATCTTTTTGTAAAACCATCGGCATATTCGTAATCAGCGGAGCACAGTGCATTGAAAAAACTTGGGCGCGTGTAAAAATAATAATTTCTCAGAAAGATATCGTAGAATTACTGAGATTATCGGAAAACGAGAAAAATTAAGATCCTCGCTGCCGGTTTTTCACGGTTTTTATAAATTCTACGCACTCTATCACAAAAATAATGTTTTATTTCTGTTCAGCGACCTAAAATACATAATAAAAACTATACGCAGATTCCGAGGAATGATGCAATCAGTTTTTTGCGTTTTTCTCGCTGAATATCGGTCCTAGCGCAAAAAGGACGTTCATTTGTGATCACTAACTCCCCATGCGGATTTCAAGATTCCTGGAGATATTTTTGTAAAACCATCGGCATATTCGTGATCAGCGGAGCACAGTGCATTGAAAAAACTTGGGCGCGTGTAAAAATAATCATTTCTCAGGAAGATATCGTAGAATTACTGAGATTATCGGAAAACGAGAAAAATTAAGATCCTCGCTGCCGGTTTTTCACGGTTTTTATAAATTCTACGCACTCTATCACAAAAATAATGTTTTATTTCTGTTCAGCGACCTAAAATACATAATATAAACTATACGCAGATTCCGAGGAATGATGCAATCAGTTTTTTGCGTTTTTCTCGCTAGATATCGGTCCTAGCGCAAAAAGGACGTTCATTTGTGATCACTAACTTCTCATGCGGATTTCAAGTTTCCTGATGATTTTTTTGTAAAACCATGGGCATATTCGTAATCAGCGGAGCACAGTGCATTAAAAAAACTTGGGCGCGTGTAAAAATAATGATTTCTCAGAAAGATATCGTAGTATTACTGAGATTATCGGAAAACGAGAAAAATTAAGATCCTCGCTGCCGGCTTTTCACGGTTTTTATAAATTCTACGCACTCTATCACAAAAATAATGTTTTATTTCTGTTCAGCGACCTAAAATACATAATATAAACTATACGCAGATCCCGAGGAATGATGCAATCAGTTTTTTGCGTTTTTCAGGCTAAATATCGGTCCTAGCGCAAAACGGACGTTCATTTGTGATCACTAACTTCTCATGCGGATTTCAAGTTTCCTGATGATTTTTTTGTAAAACCATGGGCATATTCGTAATCAGCGGAGCACAGTGCATTGAAAAAACTTGGGCGCGTGTAAAAATAATGATTTCTCAGAAAGATATCGTAGTATTACTGAGATTATCGGAAAACGAGAAAAATTAACATCCTCGCTGCCGGCTTTTCACGGTTTTTATCAATTCTACGCACTCTATCACAAAAATAATGTTTTATTTATGTTCAGCGACCTAAAATACATAATAAAAACTATACGAAAATTCCGAGGAATGATGCAATCAGTTTTTTGCGTTTTTCTCGCTAAATATCGGTCCTAGCGCAAAAAGGACGTTCATTTGTGATCACTAACTTCTCATGCGGATTTCAAGTTTCCTGATGATTTTTTTGTAAAACCATGGGCATATTCGTAATCAGCGGAGCACAGTGCATTGAAAAAACTTGGGCGCGTGTAAAAATAATGATTTCTCAGAAAGATATCGTAGTATTACTGAGATTATCGGAAAACGAGAAAAATTAAGATCCTCGCTGCCGGCTTTTCACGGTTTTTATAAATTCTACGCACTCTATCACAAAAATAATGTTTTATTTCTGTTCAGCAACCTAAAATACATAATATAAACTATACGCAGATCCCGAGGAATGATGCAATCAGTTTTTTGCGTTTTTCAGGCTAAATATCGGTCCTAGCGCAAAAAGGACGTTCATTTGTGATCACTAACTTCTCATGCGGATTTCAAGTTTCCTGATGATTTTTTTGTAAAACCATGGGCATATTCGTAATCAGCGGAGCACAGTGCATTGAAAAAACTTGGGCGCGTGTAAAAATAATGATTTCTCAGAAAGATATCGTAGTATTACTGAGATTATCGGAAAACGAGAAAAATTAACATCCTCGCTGCCGGCTTTTCACGGTTTTTATAAATTCTACGCACTCTATCACAAAAATAATGTTTTATTTCTGTTCAGCGACCTAAAATACATAATATAAACTATACGCAGATCCCGAGGAATGATGCGATCAGTTTTTTGCGTTTTTCTCGCTAAATATCGGTCCTAGCGCAAAAAGGACGTTCATTTGTGATCACTAACTTCTCATGCGGATTTCAAGTTTCCTGATGATTTTTTTGTAAAACCATGGGCATATTCGTAATCAGCGGAGCACAGTGCATTGAAAAAACTTGGGCGCGTGTAAAAATAATGATTTCTCAGAAAGATATCGTAGTATTACTGAGATTATCGGAAAACGAGAAAAATAAAGATCCTCGCTGCCGGTTTTTCACGGTTTTTATAAATTCTACGAACTCTATCACAAAAATAATGTTTTATTTATGTTCAGCGACCTGAAATACATAATAAAAACTATACGAAGATTCCGAGGAATGATGCAATCAGTTTTTTGCGTTTTTCTCGCTAAATATCGGTCCTAGCGCAAAAAGGACGTTCATTTGTGATCACTAACTTCTCATGCGGATTTCAAGTTTCCTGATGATTTTTTTGTAAAACCATGGGCATATTCGTAATCAGCGGAGCACAGTGCATTAAAAAAACTTGGGCGCGTGTAAAAATAATGATTTCTCAGAAAGATATCGTAGTATTACTGAGATTATCGGAAAACGAGAAAAATTAAGATCCTCGCTGCCGGCTTTTCACGGTTTTTATAAATTCTACGCACTCTATCACAAAAATAATGTTTTATTTCTGTTCAGCGACCTAAAATACATAATATAAACTATACGCAGATCCCGAGGAATGATGCAATCAGTTTTTTGCGTTTTTCTCGCTAAATATCGGTCCTAGCGCAAAAAGGACGTTCATTTGTGATCACTAACTTCTCATGCGGATTTCAAGTTTCCTGATGATTTTTTTGTAAAACCATCGGCATATTCGTAATCAGCGGAGCACAGTGCATTGAAAAAACTTGGGCGCGTGTAAAAATAATGATTTCTCAGAAAGATATCGTAGTATTACTGAGATTATCGGAAAACGAGAAAAATTAAGATCCTCGCTGCCGGCTTTTCACGGTTTTTATAAATTCTACGCACTCTATCACAAAAATAATGGTTTATTTCTGTTCAGCGAACTAAAATACATAATATAAACTATACGCAGATCCCGAGGAATGATGCAATCAGTTTTTTGCGTTTTTCTCGCTAAATATCGGTCCTAGCGCAAAAAGGACGTTCATTTGTGATCACTAACGTCTCATGCGGATTTCAAGTTTCCTGATGATTTTTTCGTAAAACCATCGGCATATTCGTAATCAGCGGAGCACAGTGCATTGAAAAAACTTGGGCGCGTGTAAAAATAATTATTTCTCAGAAAGATATCGTAGAATTACTGAGATTATCGGAAAACGAGAAAAATTAAGATCCTCGCTGCCGGTTTTTCACGGTTTTTATAAATTCTACGCACTCTATCACAAAAATAATGTTTTATCTCTGTTCAGCGACCTAAAATACATAATATAAACTATACGCAGATTCCGAGGAGTGATGCAATCAGTTTTTTGCGTTTTTCTCGCTAAATATCGGTCCTAGCGCAAAAAGGACGTTTAATTGTGATCACTAACTTCTCATGCGGATTTCAAGTTTCCTGATGATTTTTTTGTAAAACCATGGGCATATTCGTAATCAGCGGAGCACAGTGCATTGAAAAAACTTGGGCGCGTGTAAAAATAATGATTTCTCAGAAAGATATCGTAGTATTACTGAGATTATCGGAAAACGAGAAAAATTAAGATCCTCGCTGCCGGCTTTTCACGGTTTTTATAAATTCTACGCACTCTATCACAAAAATAATGTTTTATTTCTGTTCAGCGACCTAAAATACATAATATAAACTATACGCAGATCCCGAGGAATGATGCCATCAGTTTTTTGCGTTTTTCTCGCTAAATATCGGTCCTAGCGCAAAAAGGACGTTCATTTGTGATCACTAACTTCTCATGCGGATTTCAAGTTTCCTGATGATTTTTTTGTAAAACCATAGGCATATTCGTAATCAGCGGAGCACAGTGCATTAAAAAAACTTGGGCGCGTGTAAAAATAATGATTTCTCAGAAAGATATCGTAGAATTACTGAGATTATCGGAAAACGAGAAAAATTAAGATTCTCGCTGCCGGCTTTTCACGGTTTTTATAAATTCTACGCACTCTATCACAAAAATAATGTTTTATTTCTGTTCAGCGACCTAAAATACATAATATAAACTATACGCAGATCCCGAGGAATGATGCAATCAGTTTTTTGCGTTTTTCTCGCTAAATATCGGTCCTAGCGCAAAAAGGACGTTCATTTGTGATCACTAACTTCTCATGCGGATTTCAAGTTTCCTGGTGATTTTTTTGTAAAACCATGGGCCTATTCGTAATCAGCGGAGCACAGTGCATTGAAAAAACTTGGGCGCGTGTAAAAATAATGATTTCTCAGAAAGATATCGTAGAATTACTGAGATTATCGGAAAACGAGAAAAATTAAGATCCTCGCTGCCGGTTTTTCACGGTTTTTATAAATTCTACGCACTCTATCACAAAAATAATGTTTTATTTCTGTTCACCGACCTAAAATACATAATAAAAACTATACGCAGATTCCGAGGAATGATGCAATCAGTTTTTTGCGTTTTTCTCGCTAAATATCGGTCCTAGCGCAAAAAGGACGTTCATTTGTGATCACTAACTTCCCATGCGGATTTCAAGTTTCTTGATGATTTTTTTGTAAAACCATGGACATATTCGTAATCAGCGGAGCACAGTGCATTGAAAAAACTTGGGCGCGTGTAAAAATAATGATTTCTCAGAAAGATATCGTAGTATTACTGAGATTATCGGAAAACGAGAAAAATTAAGATCCTCGCTGCCGGCTTTTCACGGTTTTTATAAATTCTACGCACTCTATCACAAAAATAATGGTTTATTTCTGTTCAGCGACCTAAAATACATAATATAAACTATACGCAGATCCCGAGGAATGATGCAATCAGTTTTTTGCGTTTTTCTCGCTAAATATCGGTCCTAGCGCAAAAAGGACGTTTAATTGTGATCACTAACTTCTCATGCGGATTTCAAGTTTCCTGATGATTTTTTTGTAAAACCATGGGCATATTCGTAATCAGCGGAGCACAGTGCATTGAAAAAACTTGGGCGCGTGTAAAAATAATGATTTCTCAGAAAGATATCGTAGTATTACTGAGATTATCGGAAAACGAGAAAAATTAAGATCCTCGCTGCCGGCTTTTCACGGTTTTTATAAATTCTACGCACTCTATCACAAAAATAATGTTTTATTTCTGTTCAGCGACCTAAAATACATAATATAAACTATACGCAGATCCCGAGGAATGATGCCATCAGTTTTTTGCGTTTTTCTCGCTAAATATCGGTCCTAGCGCAAAAAGGACGTTCATTTGTGATCACTAACTTCTCATGCGGATTTCAAGTTTCCTGATGATTTTTTTGTAAAACCATAGGCATATTCGTAATCAGCGGAGCACAGTGCATTAAAAAAACTTGGGCGCGTGTAAAAATAATGATTTCTCAGAAAGATATCGTAGTATTACTGAGATTATCGGAAAACGAGAAAAATTAAGATTCTCGCTGCCGGCTTTTCACGGTTTTTATAAATTCTACGCACTCTATCACAAAAATAATGTTTTATTTCTGTTCAGCGACCTAAAATACATAATATAAACTATACGCAGATCCCGAGGAATGATGCAATCAGTTTTTTGCGTTTTTCTCGCTAAATATCGGTCCTAGCGCAAAAAGGACGTTCATTTGTGATCACTAACTTCTCATGCGGATTTCAAGTTTCCTGGTGATTTTTTTGTAAAACCATGGGCCTATTCGTAATCAGCGGAGCACAGTGCATTGAAAAAACTTGGGCGCGTGTAAAAATAATGATTTCTCAGAAAGATATCGTAGAATTACTGAGATTATCGGAAAACGAGAAAAATTAAGATCCTCGCTGCCGGCTTTTCACGGTATTTATAAATTCTACGCACTCTATCACAAAAATAATGTTTTATTTCTGTTCAGCGACCTAAAATACATAATAAAAACTATACGCAGATTCCGAGGAATGATGCAATCAGTTTTTTGCGTTTTTCTCGCTAAATATCGGTCCTAGCGCAAAAAGGACGTTCATTTGTGATCACTAACTTCCCATGCGGATTTCAAGATTCCTGATGATTTTTTTGTAAAACCATCGGCATATTCGTAATCAGCGGAGCACAGTGCATTGAAAAAACTTGGGCGCGTGTAAAAATAATGATTTCTCAGAAAGATATCGTAGAATTACTGAGATTATCGGAAAACGAGAAAAATTAAGATCCTCGCTGCCGGTTTTTCACGGTTTTTATAAATTCTACGCACTCTATCACAAAAATAATGTTTTATTTCTGTTCAGCGACCTAAAATACATAATATAAACTATACGCAGATTCCGAGGAATGATGCAATCAGTTTTTTGCGTTTTTCTCGCTAAATATCGGTCCTAGCGCAAAAAGGACGTTCATTTGTGATCACTAACTTCCCATGCGGATTTCAAGATTCCTGATGATTTTTTTGTAAAACCATGGGCATATTCGTAATCAGCGGAGCACAGTGCATTGAAAAAACTTGGGCGCGTGTAAAAATAATGATTTCTCAGAAAGATATCGTAGAATTACTGAGATTATCGGAAAACGAGAAAAATTAAGATCCTCGCTGCCGGTTTTTCACGGTTTTTATAAATTCTACGCACTCTATCACAAAAATAATGTTTTATTTCTGTTCAGCGACCTAAAATACATAATATAAACTATACGCAGATTCCGAGGAATGATGCAATCAGTTTTTTGCGTTTTTCTCGCTAAATATCGGTCCTAGCGCAAAAAGGACGTTCATTTGTGATCACTAACTTGTCATGCGGATTTCAAGTTTCCTGATGATTTTTTTGTAAAATCATGGGCGAATTCGTAATCAGCGGAGCACAGTGCATTGAAAAAACTTGGGCGCGTGTAAAAATAATGATTTCTCAGAAAGATATCGTAGTATTACTGAGATTATCGGAAAACGAGAAAAATTAAGATCCTCGCTGCCGGTTTTTCACGGTTTTTATAAATTCTACGCACTCTATCACAAAAATAATGTTTTATTTCTGTTCAGCGACCTAAAATACATAATATAAACTATACGCAGATTCCGAGGAATGATGCAATCAGTTTTTTGCGTTTTTCTCGCTAAATATCGGTCCTAGCGCAAAAAGGACGTTCATTTGTGATCACTAACTTGTCATGCGGATTTCAAGTTTCCTGATGATTTTTTTGTAAAACCATGGGCATATTCGTAATCAGCGGAGCACAGTGCATTGAAAAAACTTGGGCGCGTGTAAAAATAATGATTTCTCAGAAAGATATCGTAGAATTACTGAGATTATCGGAAAACGAGAAAAATTAAGATCCTCGCTGCCGGTTTTTCACGGTTTTTATAAATTCTACGCACTCTATCACAAAAATAATGTTTTACTTCTGTTCAGCGACCTAAAATACATAATATAAACTATACGCAGATTCCGAGGAATGATGCAATCAGTTTTTTGCGTTTTTCTCGCTAAATATCGGTCCTAGCGCAAAAAGGACGTTTATTTGTGATCACTAACTTCCCATGCGGATTTCAAGATTCCTGATGATTTTTTTGTAAAACCATGGGCATATTCGTAATCAGCGGAGCACAGTGCATTGAAAAAACTTGGGCGCGTGTAAAAATAATGATTTCTCAGAAAGATATCGTAGTATTACTGAGATTATCGGAAAACCAGAAAAATTAAGATCCTCGCTGCCGGCTTTTCACGGTTTTTATAAATTCTACGCACTCTATCACAAAAATAATGTTTTATTTCTGTTCAGCGACCTAAAATACATAATATAAACTATACGCAGATCCCGAGGAATGATGCAATCATTTTTTTGCGTTTTTCTCGCTAAATATCGGTCCTAGCGCAAAAAGGACGTTCATTTGTGATCACTAACTTCTCATGCGGATTTCAAGTTTCCTGATGATTTTTTTGTAAAACCATGGGCATATTCGTAATCAGCGGAGCACAGTGCATTAAAAAAACTTGGGCGCGTGTAAAAATAATGATTTCTCAGAAAGATATCGTAGTATTACTGAGATTATCGGAAAACGAGAAAAATTAAGATCCTCGCTGCCGGCTTTTCACGGTTTTTATAAATTCTACGCACTCTATCACAAAAATAATGTTTTATTTCTGTTCAGCGACCTAAAATACATAATATAAACTATACGCAGATCCCGAGGAATGATGCAATCAGTTTTTTGCGTTTTTCTCGCTAAATATCGGTCCTAGCGCAAAAAGGACGTTCATTTGTGATCACTAACTTCTCATGCGGATTTCAAGTTTCCTGATGATTTTTTTGTAAAACCATCGGCATATTCGTAATCAGCGGAGCACAGTGCATTGAAAAAACTTGGGCGCGTGTAAAAATAATGATTTCTCAGAAAGATATCGTAGTATTACTGAGATTATCGGAAAACGAGAAAAATTAAGATCCTCGCTGCCGGCTTTTCACGGTTTTTATAAATTCTACGCACTCTATCACAAAAATAATGGTTTATTTCTGTTCAGCGACCTAAAATACATAATATAAACTATACGCAGATCCCGAGGAATGATGCAATCAGTTTTTTGCGTTTTTCTCGCTAAATATCGGTCCTAGCGCAAAAAGGACGTTCATTTGTGATCACTAACGTCTCATGCGGATTTCAAGTTTCCTGATGATTTTTTCGTAAAACCATCGGCATATTCGTAATCAGCGGAGCACAGTGCATTGAAAAAACTTGGGCGCGTGTAAAAATAATGATTTCTCAGAAAGATATCGTAGAATTACTGAGATTATCGGAAAACGAGAAAAATTAAGATCCTCGCTGCCGGTTTTTCACGGTTTTTATAAATTCTACGCACTCTATCACAAAAATAATGTTTTATTTCTGTTCAGCGACCTAAAATACATAATATAAACTATACGCAGATTCCGAGGAGTGATGCAATCAGTTTTTTGCGTTTTTCTCGCTAAATATCGGTCCTAGCGCAAAAAGGACGTTTAATTGTGATCACTAACTTCTCATGCGGATTTCAAGTTTCCTGATGATTTTTTTGTAAAACCATGGGCATATTCGTAATCAGCGGAGCACAGTGCATTGAAAAAACTTGGGCGCGTGTAAAAATAATGATTTCTCAGAAAGATATCGTAGTATTACTGAGATTATCGGAAAACGAGAAAAATTAAGATCCTCGCTGCCGGCTTTTCACGGTTTTTATAAATTCTACGCACTCTATCACAAAAATAATGTTTTATTTCTGTTCAGCGACCTAAAATACATAATATAAACTATACGCAGATCCCGAGGAATGATGCCATCAGTTTTTTGCGTTTTTCTCGCTAAATATCGGTCCTAGCGCAAAAAGGACGTTCATTTGTGATCACTAACTTCTCATGCGGATTTCAAGTTTCCTGATGATTTTTTTGTAAAACCATAGGCATATTCGTAATCAGCGGAGCACAGTGCATTAAAAAAACTTGGGCGCGTGTAAAAATAATGATTTCTCAGAAAGATATCGTAGTATTACTGAGATTATCGGAAAACCAGAAAAATTAAGATCCTCGCTGCCGGCTTTTCACGGTTTTTATAAATTCTACGCACTCTATCACAAAAATAATGTTTTATTTCTGTTCAGCGACCTAAAATACATAATATAAACTATACGCAGATCCCGAGGAATGATGCAATCATTTTTTTGCGTTTTTCTCGCTAAATATCGGTCCTAGCGCAAAAAGGACGTTCATTTGTGATCACTAACTTCTCATGCGGATTTCAAGTTTCCTGATGATTTTTTTGTAAAACCATGGGCATATTCGTAATCAGCGGAGCACAGTGCATTAAAAAAACTTGGGCGCGTGTAAAAATAATGATTTCTCAGAAAGATATCGTAGTATTACTGAGATTATCGGAAAACGAGAAAAATTAAGATCCTCGCTGCCGGCTTTTCACGGTTTTTATAAATTCTACGCACTCTATCACAAAAATAATGTTTTATTTCTGTTCAGCGACCTAAAATACATAATATAAACTATACGCAGATCCCGAGGAATGATGCAATCAGTTTTTTGCGTTTTTCTCGCTAAATATCGGTCCTAGCGCAAAAAGGACGTTCATTTGTGATCACTAACTTCTCATGCGGATTTCAAGTTTCCTGATGATTTTTTTGTAAAACCATCGGCATATTCGTAATCAGCGGAGCACAGTGCATTGAAAAAACTTGGGCGCGTGTAAAAATAATGATTTCTCAGAAAGATATCGTAGTATTACTGAGATTATCGGAAAACGAGAAAAATTAAGATCCTCGCTGCCGGCTTTTCACGGTTTTTATAAATTCTACGCACTCTATCACAAAAATAATGGTTTATTTCTGTTCAGCGACCTAAAATACATAATATAAACTATACGCAGATCCCGAGGAATGATGCAATCAGTTTTTTGCGTTTTTCTCGCTAAATATCGGTCCTAGCGCAAAAAGGACGTTCATTTGTGATCACTAACGTCTCATGCGGATTTCAAGTTTCCTGATGATTTTTTCGTAAAACCATCGGCATATTCGTAATCAGCGGAGCACAGTGCATTGAAAAAACTTGGGCGCGTGTAAAAATAATGATTTCTCAGAAAGATATCGTAGAATTACTGAGATTATCGGAAAACGAGAAAAATTAAGATCCTCGCTGCCGGTTTTTCACGGTTTTTATAAATTCTACGCACTCTATCACAAAAATAATGTTTTATTTCTGTTCAGCGACCTAAAATACATAATATAAACTATACGCAGATTCCGAGGAGTGATGCAATCAGTTTTTTGCGTTTTTCTCGCTAAATATCGGTCCTAGCGCAAAAAGGACGTTTAATTGTGATCACTAACTTCTCATGCGGATTTCAAGTTTCCTGATGATTTTTTTGTAAAACCATGGGCATATTCGTAATCAGCGGAGCACAGTGCATTGAAAAAACTTGGGCGCGTGTAAAAATAATGATTTCTCAGAAAGATATCGTAGTATTACTGAGATTATCGGAAAACGAGAAAAATTAAGATCCTCGCTGCCGGCTTTTCACGGTTTTTATAAATTCTACGCACTCTATCACAAAAATAATGTTTTATTTCTGTTCAGCGACCTAAAATACATAATATAAACTATACGCAGATCCCGAGGAATGATGCCATCAGTTTTTTGCGTTTTTCTTGCTAAATATCGGTCCTAGCGCAAAAAGGACGTTCATTTGTGATCACTAACTTCTCATGCGGATTTCAAGTTTCCTGATGATTTTTTTGTAAAACCATAGGCATATTCGTAATCAGCGGAGCACAGTGCATTAAAAAAACTTGGGCGCGTGTAAAAATAATGATTTCTCAGAAAGATATCGTAGAATTACTGAGATTATCGGAAAACGAGAAAAATTAAGATTCTCGCTGCCGGCTTTTCACGGTTTTTATAAATTCTACGCACTCTATCACAAAAATAATGTTTTATTTCTGTTCAGCGACCTAAAATACATAATATAAACTATACGCAGATCCCGAGGAATGATGCAATCAGTTTTTTGCGTTTTTCTCGCTAAATATCGGTCCTAGCGCAAAAAGGACGTTCATTTGTGATCACTAACTTCTCATGCGGATTTCAAGTTTCCTGGTGATTTTTTTGTAAAACCATGGGCCTATTCGTAATCAGCGGAGCACAGTGCATTGAAAAAACTTGGGCGCGTGTAAAAATAATGATTTCTCAGAAAGATATCGTAGAATTACTGAGATTATCGGAAAACGAGAAAAATTAAGATCCTCGCTGCCGGTTTTTCACGGTTTTTATAAATTCTACGCACTCTATCACAAAAATAATGTTTTATTTCTGTTCACCGACCTAAAATACATAATAAAAACTATACGCAGATTCCGAGGAATGATGCAATCAGTTTTTTGCGTTTTTCTCGCTAAATATCGGTCCTAGCGCAAAAAGGACGTTCATTTGTGATCACTAACTTCCCATGCGGATTTCAAGTTTCTTGATGATTTTTTTGTAAAACCATGGGCATATTCGTAATCAGCGGAGCACAGTGCATTGAAAAAACTTGGGCGCGTGTAAAAATAATGATTTCTCAGAAAGATATCGTAGTATTACTGAGATTATCGGAAAACGAGAAAAATTAAGATCCTCGCTGCCGGCTTTTCACGGTTTTTATAAATTCTACGCACTCTATCACAAAAATAATGGTTTATTTCTGTTCAGCGACCTAAAATACATAATATAAACTATACGCAGATCCCGAGGAATGATGCAATCAGTTTTTTGCGTTTTTCTCGCTAAATATCGGTCCTAGCGCAAAAAGGACGTTCATTTGTGATCACTAACGTCTCATGCGGATTTCAAGTTTCCTGATGATTTTTTCGTAAAACCATCGGCATATTCGTAATCAGCGGAGCACAGTGCATTGAAAAAACTTGGGCGCGTGTAAAAATAATGATTTCTCAGAAAGATATCGTAGAATTACTGAGATTATCGGAAAACGAGAAAAATTAAGATCCTCGCTGCCGGTTTTTCACGGTTTTTATAAATTCTACGCACTCTATCACAAAAATAATGTTTTATTTCTGTTCAGCGACCTAAAAAACATAATATAAACTATACGCAGATTCCGAGGAGTGATGCAATCAGTTTTTTGCGTTTTTCTCGCTAAATATCGGTCCTAGCGCAAAAAGGACGTTTAATTGTGATCACTAACTTCTCATGCGGATTTCAAGTTTCCTGATGATTTTTTTGTAAAACCATGGGCATATTCGTAATCAGCGGAGCACAGTGCATTGAAAAAACTTGGGCGCGTGTAAAAATAATGATTTCTCAGAAAGATATCGTAGTATTACTGAGATTATCGGAAAACGAGAAAAATTAAGATCCTCGCTGCCGGCTTTTCACGGTTTTTATAAATTCTACGCACTCTATCACAAAAATAATGTTTTATTTCTGTTCAGCGACCTAAAATACATAATATAAACTATACGCAGATCCCGAGGAATGATGCCATCAGTTTTTTGCGTTTTTCTCGCTAAATATCGGTCCTAGCGCAAAAAGGACGTTCATTTGTGATCACTAACTTCTCATGCGGATTTCAAGTTTCCTGATGATTTTTTTGTAAAACCATGGGCATATTCGTAATCAGCGGAGCACAGTGCATTGAAAAAACTTGGGCGCGTGTAAAAATAATGATTTCTCAGAAAGATATCGTAGTATTACTGAGATTATCGGAAAACGAGAAAAATTAACATCCTCGCTGCCGGCTTTTCACGGTTTTTATCAATTCTACGCACTCTATCACAAAAATAATGTTTTATTTATGTTCAGCGACCTAAAATACATAATAAAAACTATACGAAAATTCCGAGGAATGATGCAATCAGTTTTTTGCGTTTTTCTCGCTAAATATCGGTCCTAGCGCAAAAAGGACGTTCATTTGTGATCACTAACTTCTCATGCGGATTTCAAGTTTCCTGATGATTTTTTTGTAAAACCATGGGCATATTCGTAATCAGCGGAGCACAGTGCATTGAAAAAACTTGGGCGCGTGTAAAAATAATGATTTCTCAGAAAGATATCGTAGTATTACTGAGATTATCGGAAAACGAGAAAAATTAAGATCCTCGCTGCCGGCTTTTCACGGTTTTTATAAATTCTACGCACTCTATCACAAAAATAATGTTTTATTTCTGTTCAGCAACCTAAAATACATAATATAAACTATACGCAGATCCCGAGGAATGATGCAATCAGTTTTTTGCGTTTTTCAGGCTAAATATCGGTCCTAGCGCAAAAAGGACGTTCATTTGTGATCACTAACTTCTCATGCGGATTTCAAGTTTCCTGATGATTTTTTTGTAAAACCATGGGCATATTCGTAATCAGCGGAGCACAGTGCATTGAAAAAACTTGGGCGCGTGTAAAAATAATGATTTCTCAGAAAGATATCGTAGAATTACTGAGATTATCGGAAAACGAGAAAAATTAAGATCCTCGCTGCCGGTTTTTCACGGTTTTTATAAATTCTACGCACTCTATCACAAAAATAATGTTTTATTTCTGTTCAGCGACCTAAAATACATAATATAAACTATACGCAGATTCCGAGGAATGATGCAATCAGTTTTTTGCGTTTTTCTCGCTAAATATCGGTCCTAGCGCAAAAAGGACGTTCATTTGTGATCACTAACTTCCCATGCGGATTTCAAGATTCCTGATGATTTTTTTGTAAAACCATGGGCATATTCGTAATCAGCGGAGCACAGTGCATTGAAAAAACTTGGGCGCGTGTAAAAATAATGATTTCTCAGAAAGATATCGTAGAATTACTGAGATTATCGGAAAACGAGAAAAATTAAGATCCTCGCTGCCGGTTTTTCACGGTTTTTATAAATTCTACGCACTCTATCACAAAAATAATGTTTTATTTCTGTTCAGCGACCTAAAATACATAATATAAACTATACGCAGATTCCGAGGAATGATGCAATCAGTTTTTTGCGTTTTTCTCGCTAAATATCGGTCCTAGCGCAAAAAGGACGTTCATTTGTGATCACTAACTTGTCATGCGGATTTCAAGTTTCCTGATGATTTTTTTGTAAAATCATGGGCGAATTCGTAATCAGCGGAGCACAGTGCATTGAAAAAACTTGGGCGCGTGTAAAAATAATGATTTCTCAGAAAGATATCGTAGTATTACTGAGATTATCGGAAAACGAGAAAAATTAAGATCCTCGCTGCCGGTTTTTCACGGTTTTTATAAATTCTACGCACTCTATCACAAAAATAATGTTTTATTTCTGTTCAGCGACCTAAAATACATAATATAAACTATACGCAGATTCCGAGGAATGATGCAATCAGTTTTTTGCGTTTTTCTCGCTAAATATCGGTCCTAGCGCAAAAAGGACGTTCATTTGTGATCACTAACTTGTCATGCGGATTTCAAGTTTCCTGATGATTTTTTTGTAAAACCATGGGCATATTCGTAATCAGCGGAGCACAGTGCATTGAAAAAACTTGGGCGCGTGTAAAAATAATGATTTCTCAGAAAGATATCGTAGAATTACTGAGATTATCGGAAAACGAGAAAAATTAAGATCCTCGCTGCCGGTTTTTCACGGTTTTTATAAATTCTACGCACTCTATCACAAAAATAATGTTTTACTTCTGTTCAGCGACCTAAAATACATAATATAAACTATACGCAGATTCCGAGGAATGATGCAATCAGTTTTTTGCGTTTTTCTCGCTAAATATCGGTCCTAGCGCAAAAAGGACGTTTATTTGTGATCACTAACTTCCCATGCGGATTTCAAGATTCCTGATGATTTTTTTGTAAAACCATGGGCATATTCGTAATCAGCGGAGCACAGTGCATTGAAAAAACTTGGGCGCGTGTAAAAATAATGATTTCTCAGAAAGATATCGTAGTATTACTGAGATTATCGGAAAACCAGAAAAATTAAGATCCTCGCTGCCGGCTTTTCACGGTTTTTATAAATTCTACGCACTCTATCACAAAAATAATGTTTTATTTCTGTTCAGCGACCTAAAATACATAATATAAACTATACGCAGATCCCGAGGAATGATGCAATCATTTTTTTGCGTTTTTCTCGCTAAATATCGGTCCTAGCGCAAAAAGGACGTTCATTTGTGATCACTAACTTCTCATGCGGATTTCAAGTTTCCTGATGATTTTTTTGTAAAACCATGGGCATATTCGTAATCAGCGGAGCACAGTGCATTAAAAAAACTTGGGCGCGTGTAAAAATAATGATTTCTCAGAAAGATATCGTAGTATTACTGAGATTATCGGAAAACGAGAAAAATTAAGATCCTCGCTGCCGGCTTTTCACGGTTTTTATAAATTCTACGCACTCTATCACAAAAATAATGTTTTATTTCTGTTCAGCGACCTAAAATACATAATATAAACTATACGCAGATCCCGAGGAATGATGCAATCAGTTTTTTGCGTTTTTCTCGCTAAATATCGGTCCTAGCGCAAAAAGGACGTTCATTTGTGATCACTAACTTCTCATGCGGATTTCAAGTTTCCTGATGATTTTTTTGTAAAACCATCGGCATATTCGTAATCAGCGGAGCACAGTGCATTGAAAAAACTTGGGCGCGTGTAAAAATAATGATTTCTCAGAAAGATATCGTAGTATTACTGAGATTATCGGAAAACGAGAAAAATTAAGATCCTCGCTGCCGGCTTTTCACGGTTTTTATAAATTCTACGCACTCTATCACAAAAATAATGGTTTATTTCTGTTCAGCGACCTAAAATACATAATATAAACTATACGCAGATCCCGAGGAATGATGCAATCAGTTTTTTGCGTTTTTCTCGCTAAATATCGGTCCTAGCGCAAAAAGGACGTTCATTTGTGATCACTAACGTCTCATGCGGATTTCAAGTTTCCTGATGATTTTTTCGTAAAACCATCGGCATATTCGTAATCAGCGGAGCACAGTGCATTGAAAAAACTTGGGCGCGTGTAAAAATAATGATTTCTCAGAAAGATATCGTAGAATTACTGAGATTATCGGAAAACGAGAAAAATTAAGATCCTCGCTGCCGGTTTTTCACGGTTTTTATAAATTCTACGCACTCTATCACAAAAATAATGTTTTATTTCTGTTCAGCGACCTAAAATACATAATATAAACTATACGCAGATTCCGAGGAGTGATGCAATCAGTTTTTTGCGTTTTTCTCGCTAAATATCGGTCCTAGCGCAAAAAGGACGTTTAATTGTGATCACTAACTTCTCATGCGGATTTCAAGTTTCCTGATGATTTTTTTGTAAAACCATGGGCATATTCGTAATCAGCGGAGCACAGTGCATTGAAAAAACTTGGGCGCGTGTAAAAATAATGATTTCTCAGAAAGATATCGTAGTATTACTGAGATTATCGGAAAACGAGAAAAATTAAGATCCTCGCTGCCGGCTTTTCACGGTTTTTATAAATTCTACGCACTCTATCACAAAAATAATGTTTTATTTCTGTTCAGCGACCTAAAATACATAATATAAACTATACGCAGATCCCGAGGAATGATGCCATCAGTTTTTTGCGTTTTTCTCGCTAAATATCGGTCCTAGCGCAAAAAGGACGTTCATTTGTGATCACTAACTTCTCATGCGGATTTCAAGTTTCCTGATGATTTTTTTGTAAAACCATAGGCATATTCGTAATCAGCGGAGCACAGTGCATTAAAAAAACTTGGGCGCGTGTAAAAATAATGATTTCTCAGAAAGATATCGTAGAATTACTGAGATTATCGGAAAACGAGAAAAATTAAGATCCTCGCTGCCGGTTTTTCACGGTTTTTATAAATTCTACGCACTCTATCACAAAAATAATGTTTTACTTCTGTTCAGCGACCTAAAATACATAATATAAACTATACGCAGATTCCGAGGAATGATGCAATCAGTTTTTTGCGTTTTTCTCGCTAAATATCGGTCCTAGCGCAAAAAGGACGTTTATTTGTGATCACTAACTTCCCATGCGGATTTCAAGATTCCTGATGATTTTTTTGTAAAACCATGGGCATATTCGTAATCAGCGGAGCACAGTGCATTGAAAAAACTTGGGCGCGTGTAAAAATAATGATTTCTCAGAAAGATATCGTAGTATTACTGAGATTATCGGAAAACCAGAAAAATTAAGATCCTCGCTGCCGGCTTTTCACGGTTTTTATAAATTCTACGCACTCTATCACAAAAATAATGTTTTATTTCTGTTCAGCGACCTAAAATACATAATATAAACTATACGCAGATCCCGAGGAATGATGCAATCATTTTTTTGCGTTTTTCTCGCTAAATATCGGTCCTAGCGCAAAAAGGACGTTCATTTGTGATCACTAACTTCTCATGCGGATTTCAAGTTTCCTGATGATTTTTTTGTAAAACCATGGGCATATTCGTAATCAGCGGAGCACAGTGCATTAAAAAAACTTGGGCGCGTGTAAAAATAATGATTTCTCAGAAAGATATCGTAGTATTACTGAGATTATCGGAAAACGAGAAAAATTAAGATCCTCGCTGCCGGCTTTTCACGGTTTTTATAAATTCTACGCACTCTATCACAAAAATAATGTTTTATTTCTGTTCAGCGACCTAAAATACATAATATAAACTATACGCAGATCCCGAGGAATGATGCAATCAGTTTTTTGCGTTTTTCTCGCTAAATATCGGTCCTAGCGCAAAAAGGACGTTCATTTGTGATCACTAACTTCTCATGCGGATTTCAAGTTTCCTGATGATTTTTTTGTAAAACCATCGGCATATTCGTAATCAGCGGAGCACAGTGCATTGAAAAAACTTGGGCGCGTGTAAAAATAATGATTTCTCAGAAAGATATCGTAGTATTACTGAGATTATCGGAAAACGAGAAAAATTAAGATCCTCGCTGCCGGCTTTTCACGGTTTTTATAAATTCTACGCACTCTATCACAAAAATAATGGTTTATTTCTGTTCAGCGACCTAAAATACATAATATAAACTATACGCAGATCCCGAGGAATGATGCAATCAGTTTTTTGCGTTTTTCTCGCTAAATATCGGTCCTAGCGCAAAAAGGACGTTCATTTGTGATCACTAACGTCTCATGCGGATTTCAAGTTTCCTGATGATTTTTTCGTAAAACCATCGGCATATTCGTAATCAGCGGAGCACAGTGCATTGAAAAAACTTGGGCGCGTGTAAAAATAATGATTTCTCAGAAAGATATCGTAGAATTACTGAGATTATCGGAAAACGAGAAAAATTAAGATCCTCGCTGCCGGTTTTTCACGGTTTTTATAAATTCTACGCACTCTATCACAAAAATAATGTTTTATTTCTGTTCAGCGACCTAAAATACATAATATAAACTATACGCAGATTCCGAGGAGTGATGCAATCAGTTTTTTGCGTTTTTCTCGCTAAATATCGGTCCTAGCGCAAAAAGGACGTTTAATTGTGATCACTAACTTCTCATGCGGATTTCAAGTTTCCTGATGATTTTTTTGTAAAACCATGGGCATATTCGTAATCAGCGGAGCACAGTGCATTGAAAAAACTTGGGCGCGTGTAAAAATAATGATTTCTCAGAAAGATATCGTAGTATTACTGAGATTATCGGAAAACGAGAAAAATTAAGATCCTCGCTGCCGGCTTTTCACGGTTTTTATAAATTCTACGCACTCTATCACAAAAATAATGTTTTATTTCTGTTCAGCGACCTAAAATACATAATATAAACTATACGCAGATCCCGAGGAATGATGCCATCAGTTTTTTGCGTTTTTCTTGCTAAATATCGGTCCTAGCGCAAAAAGGACGTTCATTTGTGATCACTAACTTCTCATGCGGATTTCAAGTTTCCTGATGATTTTTTTGTAAAACCATAGGCATATTCGTAATCAGCGGAGCACAGTGCATTAAAAAAACTTGGGCGCGTGTAAAAATAATGATTTCTCAGAAAGATATCGTAGAATTACTGAGATTATCGGAAAACGAGAAAAATTAAGATTCTCGCTGCCGGCTTTTCACGGTTTTTATAAATTCTACGCACTCTATCACAAAAATAATGTTTTATTTCTGTTCAGCGACCTAAAATACATAATATAAACTATACGCAGATCCCGAGGAATGATGCAATCAGTTTTTTGCGTTTTTCTCGCTAAATATCGGTCCTAGCGCAAAAAGGACGTTCATTTGTGATCACTAACTTCTCATGCGGATTTCAAGTTTCCTGGTGATTTTTTTGTAAAACCATGGGCCTATTCGTAATCAGCGGAGCACAGTGCATTGAAAAAACTTGGGCGCGTGTAAAAATAATGATTTCTCAGAAAGATATCGTAGAATTACTGAGATTATCGGAAAACGAGAAAAATTAAGATCCTCGCTGCCGGTTTTTCACGGTTTTTATAAATTCTACGCACTCTATCACAAAAATAATGTTTTATTTCTGTTCACCGACCTAAAATACATAATAAAAACTATACGCAGATTCCGAGGAATGATGCAATCAGTTTTTTGCGTTTTTCTCGCTAAATATCGGTCCTAGCGCAAAAAGGACGTTCATTTGTGATCACTAACTTCCCATGCGGATTTCAAGTTTCTTGATGATTTTTTTGTAAAACCATGGGCATATTCGTAATCAGCGGAGCACAGTGCATTGAAAAAACTTGGGCGCGTGTAAAAATAATGATTTCTCAGAAAGATATCGTAGTATTACTGAGATTATCGGAAAACGAGAAAAATTAAGATCCTCGCTGCCGGCTTTTCACGGTTTTTATAAATTCTACGCACTCTATCACAAAAATAATGGTTTATTTCTGTTCAGCGACCTAAAATACATAATATAAACTATACGCAGATCCCGAGGAATGATGCAATCAGTTTTTTGCGTTTTTCTCGCTAAATATCGGTCCTAGCGCAAAAAGGACGTTCATTTGTGATCACTAACGTCTCATGCGGATTTCAAGTTTCCTGATGATTTTTTCGTAAAACCATCGGCATATTCGTAATCAGCGGAGCACAGTGCATTGAAAAAACTTGGGCGCGTGTAAAAATAATGATTTCTCAGAAAGATATCGTAGAATTACTGAGATTATCGGAAAACGAGAAAAATTAAGATCCTCGCTGCCGGTTTTTCACGGTTTTTATAAATTCTACGCACTCTATCACAAAAATAATGTTTTATTTCTGTTCAGCGACCTAAAAAACATAATATAAACTATACGCAGATTCCGAGGAGTGATGCAATCAGTTTTTTGCGTTTTTCTCGCTAAATATCGGTCCTAGCGCAAAAAGGACGTTTAATTGTGATCACTAACTTCTCATGCGGATTTCAAGTTTCCTGATGATTTTTTTGTAAAACCATGGGCATATTCGTAATCAGCGGAGCACAGTGCATTGAAAAAACTTGGGCGCGTGTAAAAATAATGATTTCTCAGAAAGATATCGTAGTATTACTGAGATTATCGGAAAACGAGAAAAATTAAGATCCTCGCTGCCGGCTTTTCACGGTTTTTATAAATTCTACGCACTCTATCACAAAAATAATGTTTTATTTCTGTTCAGCGACCTAAAATACATAATATAAACTATACGCAGATCCCGAGGAATGATGCCATCAGTTTTTTGCGTTTTTCTCGCTAAATATCGGTCCTAGCGCAAAAAGGACGTTCATTTGTGATCACTAACTTCTCATGCGGATTTCAAGTTTCCTGATGATTTTTTTGTAAAACCATGGGCATATTCGTAATCAGCGGAGCACAGTGCATTGAAAAAACTTGGGCGCGTGTAAAAATAATGATTTCTCAGAAAGATATCGTAGTATTACTGAGATTATCGGAAAACGAGAAAAATTAACATCCTCGCTGCCGGCTTTTCACGGTTTTTATCAATTCTACGCACTCTATCACAAAAATAATGTTTTATTTATGTTCAGCGACCTAAAATACATAATAAAAACTATACGAAAATTCCGAGGAATGATGCAATCAGTTTTTTGCGTTTTTCTCGCTAAATATCGGTCCTAGCGCAAAAAGGACGTTCATTTGTGATCACTAACTTCTCATGCGGATTTCAAGTTTCCTGATGATTTTTTTGTAAAACCATGGGCATATTCGTAATCAGCGGAGCACAGTGCATTGAAAAAACTTGGGCGCGTGTAAAAATAATGATTTCTCAGAAAGATATCGTAGTATTACTGAGATTATCGGAAAACGAGAAAAATTAAGATCCTCGCTGCCGGCTTTTCACGGTTTTTATAAATTCTACGCACTCTATCACAAAAATAATGTTTTATTTCTGTTCAGCAACCTAAAATACATAATATAAACTATACGCAGATCCCGAGGAATGATGCAATCAGTTTTTTGCGTTTTTCAGGCTAAATATCGGTCCTAGCGCAAAAAGGACGTTCATTTGTGATCACTAACTTCTCATGCGGATTTCAAGTTTCCTGATGATTTTTTTGTAAAACCATGGGCATATTCGTAATCAGCGGAGCACAGTGCATTGAAAAAACTTGGGCGCGTGTAAAAATAATGATTTCTCAGAAAGATATCGTAGTATTACTGAGATTATCGGAAAACGAGAAAAATTAACATCCTCGCTGCCGGCTTTTCACGGTTTTTATAAATTCTACGCACTCTATCACAAAAATAATGTTTTATTTCTGTTCAGCGACCTAAAATACATAATATAAACTATACGCAGATCCCGAGGAATGATGCGATCAGTTTTTTGCGTTTTTCTCGCTAAATATCGGTCCTAGCGCAAAAAGGACGTTCATTTGTGATCACTAACTTCTCATGCGGATTTCAAGTTTCCTGATGATTTTTTTGTAAAACCATGGGCATATTCGTAATCAGCGGAGCACAGTGCATTGAAAAAACTTGGGCGCGTGTAAAAATAATGATTTCTCAGAAAGATATCGTAGTATTACTGAGATTATCGGAAAACGAGAAAAATAAAGATCCTCGCTGCCGGTTTTTCACGGTTTTTATAAATTCTACGAACTCTATCACAAAAATAATGTTTTATTTATGTTCAGCGACCTGAAATACATAATAAAAACTATACGAAGATTCCGAGGAATGATGCAATCAGTTTTTTGCGTTTTTCTCGCTAAATATCGGTCCTAGCGCAAAAAGGACGTTCATTTGTGATCACTAACTTCTCATGCGGATTTCAAGTTTCCTGATGATTTTTTTGTAAAACCATGGGCATATTCGTAATCAGCGGAGCACAGTGCATTAAAAAAACTTGGGCGCGTGTAAAAATAATGATTTCTCAGAAAGATATCGTAGTATTACTGAGATTATCGGAAAACGAGAAAAATTAAGATCCTCGCTGCCGGCTTTTCACGGTTTTTATAAATTCTACGCACTCTATCACAAAAATAATGTTTTATTTCTGTTCAGCGACCTAAAATACATAATATAAACTATACGAAGATTCCGAGGAATGATGCAATCAGTTTTTTGCGTTTTTCTCGCTAAATATCGGTCCTAGCGCAAAAAGGACGTTCATTTGTGATCACTAACTTCTCATGCAGATTTCAAGTTTCCTGATGATTTTTTTGTAAAACCATGGGCATATTCGTAATCAGCGGAGCACAGTGCATTGAAAAAACTTGGGCGCGTGTAAAAATAATGATTTCTCAGAAAGATATCGTAGTATTACTGAGATTATCGGAAAACGAGAAAAATTAAGATCCTCTCCAGACATTTTGCCCTCAAACATCCAGACATTTTGCCCTCAAACAATTAGAGAACATCCAACCACTCTGCAGCCTACCGCAACAAAATGTAGCTAGAAAGACTAAATTCCCCACACACACCACTTATCAACTCCTAGAAACAATGCGTAATGAAGAAATCGCTGATAACTATTAAGTACTAAATGTAACTGTAATAAAATAGAATTCCTCTTAAAAATGTTGAAAATTTATGTTAAAAAAAAAAAAAAAAACTCATACAAAAACTAGAAGCATGGGCTGAAGGACTGCGGTCGATGGCCCATTGACAATATTGTTAATTAATAAGGTTAATCCTAAGCGATGTACTCAATCAAATTCTGTCATGTATTGTCAATAAATGTTCACTTACTACTACTACTACTAAGATCCTCGCTGCCGGCTTTTCACGGTTTTTATAAATTCTACGCACTCTATCACAAAAATAATGTTTTATTTCTGTTCAGCAACCTAAAATACATAATATAAACTATACGCAGATCCCGAGGAATGATGCAATCAGTTTTTTGCGTTTTTCAGGCTAAATATCGGTCCTAGCGCAAAAAGGACGTTCATTTGTGATCACTAACTTCTCATGCGGATTTCAAGTTTCCTGATGATTTTTTTGTAAAACCATGGGCATATTCGTAATCAGCGGAGCACAGTGCATTGAAAAAACTTGGGCGCGTGTAAAAATAATGATTTCTCAGAAAGATATCGTAGTATTACTGAGATTATCGGAAAACGAGAAAAATTAACATCCTCGCTGCCGGCTTTTCACGGTTTTTATCAATTCTACGCACTCTATCACAAAAATAATGTTTTATTTATGTTCAGCGACCTAAAATACATAATAAAAACTATACGAAAATTCCGAGGAATGATGCAATCAGTTTTTTGCGTTTTTCTCGCTAAATATCGGTCCTAGCGCAAAAAGGACGTTCATTTGTGATCACTAACTTCTCATGCGGATTTCAAGTTTCCTGATGATTTTTTTGTAAAACCATGGGCATATTCGTAATCAGCGGAGCACAGTGCATTCAAAAAACTTGGGCGCGTGTAAAAATAATGATTTCTCAGAAAGATATCGTAGAATTACTGAGATTATCGGAAAACGAGAAAAATTAAGATCCTCGCTGCCGGTTTTTCACGGTTTTTATAAATTCTACGCACTCTATCACAAAAATAATGTTTTATTTATGTTCAGCGACCTAAAATACATAATAAAAACTATACGCAGATTCCGAGGAATGATGCAATCAGTTTTTTGCGTTTTTCTCGCTAAATATCGGTCCTAGCGCAAAAAGGACGTTCATTTGTGATCACTAACTTCCCATGCGGATTTCAAGATTCCTGATGATTTTTTTGTAAAACCATCGGCATATTCGTAATCAGCGGAGCACAGTGCATTGAAAAAACTTGGGCGCGTGTAAAAATAATGATTTCTCAGAAAGATATCGTAGTATTACTGAGATTATCGGAAAACGAGAAAAATTAAGATCCCCGCTGCCGGTTTTTCACGGTTTTTATAAATTCTACGAACTCTATCACAAAAATAATGTTTTATTTATGTTCAGCGACCTGAAATACATAATAAAAACTATACGAAGATTCCGAGGAATGATGCAATCAGTTTTTTGCGTTTTTCTCGCTAAATATCGGTCCTAGCGCAAAAAGGACGTTCATTCGTGATCACTAACTTCTCATGCGGATTTCAAGTTTCCTGATGATTTTTTTGTAAAACCATAGGCATATTCGTAATCAGCGGAGCACAGTGCATTAAAAAAACTTGGGCGCGTGTAAAAATAATGATTTCTCAGAAAGATATCGTAGAATTACTGAGATTATCGGAAAACGAGAAAAATTAAGATCCTCGCTGCCGGTTTTTCACGGTTTTTATAAATTCTACGCACTCTATCACAAAAATAATGTTTTATTTATGTTCAGCGACCTAAAATACATAATAAAAACTATACGCAGATTCCGAGGAATGATGCAATCAGTTTTTTGCGTTTTTCTCGCTAAATATCGGTCCTAGCGCAAAAAGGACGTTCATTTGTGATCACTAACTTCCCATGCGGATTTCAAGATTCCTGATGATTTTTTTGTAAAACCATCGGCATATTCGTAATCAGCGGAGCACAGTGCATTGAAAAAACTTGGGCGCGTGTGAAAATAATGATTTCTCAGAAAGATATCGTAGTATTACTGAGATTATCGGAAAACGAGAAAAATTAAGATCCTCGCTGCCGGCTTTTCACGGTTTTTATAAATTCTACGCACTCTATCACAAAAATAATGTTTTATTTCTGTTCAGCGACCTAAAATACATAATATAAACTATACGCAGATCCCGAGGAATGATGCAATCAGTTTTTTGCGTTTTTCTCGCTAAATATCGGTCCTAGCGCAAAAAGGACGTTCATTTGTGATCACTAACTTCTCATGCGGATTTCAAGTTTCCTGATGATTTTTTTGTAAAACCATGGGCATATTCGTAATCAGCGGAGCACAGTGCATTAAAAAAACTTGGGCGCGTGTAAAAATAATGATTTCTCAGAAAGATATCGTAGTATTACTGAGATCATCGGAAAACGAGAAAAATTAAGATCCTCGCTGCCGGCTTTTCACGGTTTTTATAAATTCTACGCACTCTATCACAAAAATAATGTTTTATTTCTGTTCAGCGACCTTAAATACATAATATAAACTATACGCAGATCCCGAGGAATGATGCAATCAGTTTTTTGCGTTTTTCTCGCTAAATATCGGTCCTAGCGCAAAAAGGACGTTCATTTGTGATCACTAACTTCTCATGCGGATTTCAAGTTTCCTGATGATTTTTTTGTAAAACCATAGGCATATTCGTAATCAGCGGAGCACAGTGCATTAAAAAAACTTGGGCGCGTGTAAAAATAATGATTTCTCAGAAAGATATCGTAGTATTACTGAGATTATCGGAAAACGAGAAAAATTAAGATCCTCGCTGCCGGTTTTTTACGGTTTTTATAAATTCTACGAACTCTATCACAAAAATAATGTTTTATTTATGTTCAGCGACCTGAAATACATAATAAAAACTATACGAAGATTCCGAGGAATGATGCAATCAGTTTTTTGCGTTTTTCTCGCTAAATATCGGTCCTAGCGCAAAAAGGACGTTCATTTGTGATCACTAACTTCTCATGCGGATTTCAAGTTTCCTGATGATTTTTTTGTAAAACCATGGGCATATTCGTAATCAGCGGAGCACAGTGCATTAAAAAAACTTGGGCGCGTGTAAAAATAATGATTTCTCAGAAAGATATCGTAGAATTACTGAGATTATCGGAAAACGAGAAAAATTAAGATCCTCGCTGCCGGTTTTTCACGGTTTTTATAAATTCTACGCACTCTATCACAAAAATAATGTTTTATTTATGTTCAGCGACCTAAAATACATAATAAAAACTATACGCAGATTCCGAGGAATGATGCAATCAGTTTTTTGCGTTTTTCTCGCTAAATATCGGTCCTAGCGCAAAAAGGACGTTCATTTGTGATCACTAACTTCCCATGCGGATTTCAAGATTCCTGATGATTTTTTTGTAAAACCATCGGCATATTCGTAATCAGCGGAGCACAGTGCATTGAAAAAACTTGGGCGCGTGTAAAAATAATGATTTCTCAGAAAGATATCGTAGTATTACTGAGATTATCGGAAAACGAGAAAAATTAAGATCCCCGCTGCCGGTTTTTCACGGTTTTTATAAATTCTACGAACTCTATCACAAAAATAATGTTTTATTTATGTTCAGCGACCTGAAATACATAATAAAAACTATACGAAGATTCCGAGGAATGATGCAATCAGTTTTTTGCGTTTTTCTCGCTAAATATCGGTCCTAGCGCAAAAAGGACGTTCATTCGTGATCACTAACTTCTCATGCGGATTTCAAGTTTCCTGATGATTTTTTTGTAAAACCATGGGCATATTCGTAATCAGCGGAGCACAGTGCATTAAAAAAACTTGGGCGCGTGTAAAAATAATGATTTCTCAGAAAGATATCGTAGAATTACTGAGATTATCGGAAAACGAGAAAAATTAAGATCCTCGCTGCCGGTTTTTCACGGTTTTTATAAATTCTACGCACTCTATCACAAAAATAATGTTTTATTTATGTTCAGCGACCTAAAATACATAATAAAAACTATACGCAGATTCCGAGGAATGATGCAATCAGTTTTTTGCGTTTTTCTCGCTAAATATCGGTCCTAGCGCAAAAAGGACGTTCATTTGTGATCACTAACTTCCCATGCGGATTTCAAGATTCCTGATGATTTTTTTGTAAAACCATCGGCATATTCGTAATCAGCGGAGCACAGTGCATTGAAAAAACTTGGGCGCGTGTAAAAATAATGATTTCTCAGAAAGATATCGTAGAATTACTGAGATTATCGGAAAACGAGAAAAATTAAGATCCTCGCTGCCGGTTTTTCACGGTTTTTATAAATTCTACGCACTCTATCACAAAAATAATGTTTTATTTCTGTTCAGCGACCTAAAATACATAATAAAAACTATACGCAGATTCCGAGGAATGATGCAATCAGTTTTTTGCGTTTTTCTCGCTAAATATCGGTCCTAGCGCAAAAAGGACGTTCATTTGTGATCACTAACTTCCCATGCGGATTTCAAGATTCCTGATGATTTTTTTGTAAAACCATCGGCATATTCGTAATCAGCGGAGCACAGTGCATTGAAAAAACTTGGGCGCGTGTAAAAATAGTAATTTCTCAGAAAGATATCGTAGAATTACTGAGATTATCGGAAAACGAGAAAAATTAAGATCCTCGCTGCCGGTTTTTCACGGTTTTTATAAATTCTACGCACTCTATCACAAAAATAATGTTTTATTTCTGTTCAGCGACCTAAAATACATAATAAAAACTATACGCAGATTCCGAGGAATGATGCAATCAGTTTTTTGCGTTTTTCTCGCTAAATATCGGTCCTAGCGCAAAAAGGACGTTCATTTGTGATCACTAACTTCTCATGCGGATTTCAAGTTTCCTGATGATTTTTTTGTAAAACCATGGGCATATTCGTAATCAGCGGAGCACAGTGCATTGAAAAAACTTGGGCGCGTGTAAAAATAATGATTTCTTAGAAAGATATCGTAGTATTACTGAGATTATCGGAAAACGAGAAAAATTAAGATCCTCGCTGCCGGCTTTTCACGGTTTTTATAAATTCTACGCACTCTATCACAAAAATAATGTTTTATTTCTGTTCAGCGACCTAAAATACATAATATAAACTATACGCAGATCCCGAGGAATGATGCAATCAGTTTTTTGCGTTTTTCTCGCTAAATATCGGTCCTAGCGCAAAAAGGACGTTCATTTGTGATCACTAACTTCTCATGCAGATTGCAAGTTTCCTGATGATTTTTTTGTAAAACCATGGGCATATTCGTAATCAGCGGAGCACAGTGCATTAAAAAAACTTGGGCGCGTGTAAAAATAATGATTTCTCAGAAAGATATCGTAGTATTACTGAGATTATCGGAAAACGAGAAAAATTAAGATCCTCGCTGCCGGCTTTTCACGGTTTTTATAAATTCTACGCACTCTATCACAAAAATAATGTTTTATTTCTGTTCAGCGACCTAAAATACATAATATAAACTATACGCAGATCCCGAGGAATGATGCAATCAGTTTTTTGCGTTTTTCTCGCTAAATATCGGTCCTAGCGCAAAAAGGACGTTCATTTGTGATCACTAACTTCTCATGCGGATTTCAAGTTTCCTGATGATTTTTTTGTAAAACCATGGGCATATTCGTAATCAGCGGAGCACAGTGCATTAAAAAAACTTGGGCGCGTGTAAAAATAATGATTTCTCAGAAAGATATCGTAGTATTACTGAGATTATCGGAAAACGAGAAAAATTAAGATCCTCGCTGCCGGTTTTTCACGGTTTTTATAAATTCTACGCACTCTATCACAAAAATAATGTTTTATTTATGTTCAGCGACCTAAAATACATAATATAAACTATACGCAGATCCCGAGGAATGATGCAATCAGTTTTTTGCGTTTTTCTCGCTAAATATCGGTCCTAGCGCAAAAAGGACGTTCATTTGTGATCACTAACTTCTCATGCGGATTTCAAGTTTCCTGATGATTTTTTTGTAAAACCATGGGCATATTCGTAATCAGCGGAGCACAGTGCATTAAAAAAACTTGGGCGCGTGTAAAAATAATGATTTCTCAGAAAGATATCGTAGTATTACTGAGATCATCGGAAAACGAGAAAAATTAAGATCCTCGCTGCCGGCTTTTCACGGTTTTTATCAATTCTACGCACTCTATCACAAAAATAATGTTTTATTTCTGTTCAGCGACCTAAAATACATAATATAAACTATACGCAGATCCCGAGGAATGATGCAATCAGTTTTTTGCGTTTTTCTCGCTAAATATCGGTCCTAGCGCAAAAAGGACGTTCATTTGTGATCACTAACTTCTCATGCGGATTTCAAGTTTCCTGATGATTTTTTTGTAAAACCATGGGCATATTCGTAATCAGCGGAGCACAGTGCATTAAAAAAACTTGGGCGCGTGTAAAAATAATGATTTCTCAGAAAGATATCGTAGTATTACTGAGATTATCGGAAAACGAGAAAAATTAAGATCCTCGCTGCCGGTTTTTTACGGTTTTTATAAATTCTACGAACTCTATCACAAAAATAATGTTTTATTTATGTTCAGCGACCTGAAATTCATAATAAAAACTATACGAAGATTCCGAGGAATGATGCAATCAGTTTTTTGCGTTTTTCTCGCTAAATATCGGTCCTAGCGCAAAAAGGACGTTCATTTGTGATCACTAACTTCTCATGCGGATTTCAAGTTTCCTGATGATTTTTTTGTAAAACCATGGGCATATTCGTAATCAGCGGAGCACAGTGCATTGAAAAAACTTGGGCGCGTGTAAAAATAATGATTTCTCAGAAAGATATCGTAGAATTACTGAGATTATCGGAAAACGAGAAAAATTAAGATCCTCGCTGCCGGTTTTTCACGGTTTTTATAAATTCTACGCACTCTATCACAAAAATAATGTTTTATTTATGTTCAGCGACCTAAAATACATAATATAAACTATACGCAGATCCCGAGGAATGATGCAATCAGTTTTTTGCGTTTTTCTCGCTAAATATCGGTCCTAGCGCAAAAAGGACGTTCATTTGTGATCACTAACTTCTCATGCGGATTTCAAGTTTCCTGATGATTTTTTTGTAAAACCATGGGCATATTCGTAATCAGCGGAGCACAGTGCATTAAAAAAACTTGGGCGCGTGTAAAAATAATGATTTCTCAGAAAGATATCGTAGTATTACTGAGATCATCGGAAAACGAGAAAAATTAAGATCCTCGCTGCCGGCTTTTCACGGTTTTTATCAATTCTACGCACTCTATCACAAAAATAATGTTTTATTTCTGTTCAGCGACCTAAAATACATAATATAAACTATACGCAGATCCCGAGGAATGATGCAATCAGTTTTTTGCGTTTTTCTCGCTAAATATCGGTCCTAGCGCAAAAAGGACGTTCATTTGTGATCACTAACTTCTCATGCGGATTTCAAGTTTCCTGATGATTTTTTTGTAAAACCATGGGCATATTCGTAATCAGCGGAGCACAGTGCATTAAAAAAACTTGGGCGCGTGTAAAAATAATGATTTCTCAGAAAGATATCGTAGTATTACTGAGATTATCGGAAAACGAGAAAAATTAAGATCCTCGCTGCCGGTTTTTTACGGTTTTTATAAATTCTACGAACTCTATCACAAAAATAATGTTTTATTTATGTTCAGCGACCTGAAATACATAATAAAAACTATACGAAGATTCCGAGGAATGATGCAATCAGTTTTTTGCGTTTTTCTCGCTAAATATCGGTCCTAGCGCAAAAAGGACGTTCATTTGTGATCACTAACTTCTCATGCGGATTTCAAGTTTCCTGATGATTTTTTTGTAAAACCATGGGCATATTCGTAATCAGCGGAGCACAGTGCATTAAAAAAACTTGGGCGCGTGTAAAAATAATGATTTCTCAGAAAGATATCGTAGAATTACTGAGATTATCGGAAAACGAGAAAAATTAAGATCCTCGCTGCCGGTTTTTCACGGTTTTTATAAATTCTACGCACTCTATCACAAAAATAATGTTATATTTATGTTCAGCGACCTAAAATACATAATAAAAACTATACGCAGATTCCGAGGAATGATGCAATCAGTTTTTTGCGTTTTTCTCGCTAAATATCGGTCCTAGCGCAAAAAGGACGTTCATTTGTGATCACTAACTTCCCATGCGGATTTCAAGATTCCTGATGATTTTTTTGTAAAACCATCGGCATATTCGTAATCAGCGGAGCACAGTGCATTGAAAAAACTTGGGCGCGTGTAAAAATAATGATTTCTCAGAAAGATATCGTAGTATTACTGAGATTATCGGAAAACGAGAAAAATTAAGATCCCCGCTGCCGGTTTTTCACGGTTTTTATAAATTCTACGAACTCTATCACAAAAATAATGTTTTATTTATGTTCAGCGACCTGAAATACATAATAAAAACTATACGAAGATTCCGAGGAATGATGCAATCAGTTTTTTGCGTTTTTCTCGCTAAATATCGGTCCTAGCGCAAAAAGGACGTTCATTCGTGATCACTAAGTTCTCATGCGGATTTCAAGTTTCCTGATGATTTTTTTGTAAAACCATGGGCATATTCGTAATCAGCGGAGCACAGTGCATTAAAAAAACTTGGGCGCGTGTAAAAATAATGATTTCTCAGAAAGATATCGTAGAATTACTGAGATTATCGGAAAACGAGAAAAATTAAGATCCTCGCTGCCGGTTTTTCACGGTTTTTATAAATTCTACGCACTCTATCACAAAAATAATGTTTTATTTATGTTCAGCGACCTAAAATACATAATAAAAACTATACGCAGATTCCGAGGAATGATGCAATCAGTTTTTTGCGTTTTTCTCGCTAAATATCGGTCCTAGCGCAAAAAGGACGTTCATTTGTGATCACTAACTTCCCATGCGGATTTCAAGATTCCTGATGATTTTTTTGTAAAACCATCGGCATATTCGTAATCAGCGGAGCACAGTGCATTGAAAAAACTTGGGCGCGTGTAAAAATAATGATTTCTCAGAAAGATATCGTAGAATTACTGAGATTATCGGAACACGAGAAAAATTAAGATCCTCGCTGCCGGTTTTTCACGGTTTTTATAAATTCTACGCACTCTATCACAAAAATAATGTTTTATTTCTGTTCAGCGACCTAAAATACATAATAAAAACTATACGCAGATTCCGAGGAATGATGCAATCAGTTTTTTGCGTTTTTCTCGCTAAATATCGGTCCTAGCGCAAAAAGGACGTTCATTTGTGATCACTAACTTCCCATGCGGATTTCAAGATTCCTGATGATTTTTTTGTAAAACCATCGGCATATTCGTAATCAGCGGAGCACAGTGCATTGAAAAAACTTGGGCGCGTGTAAAAATAGTAATTTCTCAGAAAGATATCGTAGAATTACTGAGATTATCGGAAAACGAGAAAAATTAAGATCCTCGCTGCCGGTTTTTCACGGTTTTTATAAATTCTACGCACTCTATCACAAAAATAATGTTTTATTTCTGTTCAGCGACCTAAAATACATAATAAAAACTATACGCAGATTCCGAGGAATGATGCAATCAGTTTTTTGCGTTTTTCTCGCTAAATATCGGTCCTAGCGCAAAAAGGACGTTCATTTGTGATCACTAACTTCTCATGCGGATTTCAAGTTTCCTGATGATTTTTTTGTAAAACCATGGGCATATTCGTAATCAGCGGAGCACAGTGCATTGAAAAAACTTGGGCGCGTGTAAAAATAATGATTTCTTAGAAAGATATCGTAGTATTACTGAGATTATCGGAAAACGAGAAAAATTAAGATCCTCGCTGCCGGCTTTTCACGGTTTTTATAAATTCTACGCACTCTATCACAAAAATAATGTTTTATTTCTGTTCAGCGACCTAAAATACATAATATAAACTATACGCAGATCCCGAGGAATGATGCAATCAGTTTTTTGCGTTTTTCTCGCTAAATATCGGTCCTAGCGCAAAAAGGACGTTCATTTGTGATCACTAACTTCTCATGCAGATTTCAAGTTTCCTGATGATTTTTTTGTAAAACCATGGGCATATTCGTAATCAGCGGAGCACAGTGCATTAAAAAAACTTGGGCGCGTGTAAAAATAATGATTTCTCAGAAAGATATCGTAGTATTACTGAGATTATCGGAAAACGAGAAAAATTAAGATCCTCGCTGCCGGCTTTTCACGGTTTTTATAAATTCTACGCACTCTATCACAAAAATAATGTTTTATTTCTGTTCAGCGACCTAAAATACATAATATAAACTATACGCAGATCCCGAGGAATGATGCAATCAGTTTTTTGCGTTTTTCTCGCTAAATATCGGTCCTAGCGCAAAAAGGACGTTCATTTGTGATCACTAACTTCTCATGCGGATTTCAAGTTTCCTGATGATTTTTTTGTAAAACCATGGGCATATTCGTAATCAGCGGAGCACAGTGCATTAAAAAAACTTGGGCGCGTGTAAAAATAATGATTTCTCAGAAAGATATCGTAGTATTACTGAGATTATCGGAAAACGAGAAAAATTAAGATCCTCGCTGCCGGTTTTTCACGGTTTTTATAAATTCTACGCACTCTATCACAAAAATAATGTTTTATTTATGTTCAGCGACCTAAAATACATAATAAAAACTATACGAAGATTCCGAGGAATGATGCAATCAGTTTTTTGCGTTTTTCTCGCTAAATATCGGTCCTAGCGCAAAAAGGACGTTCATTTGTGATCACTAACTTCTCATGCGGATTTCAAGTTTCCTGATGATTTTTTTGTAAAACCATGGGCATATTCGTAATCAGCGGAGCACAGTGCATTGAAAAAACTTGGGCGCGTGTAAAAATAATGATTTCTCAGAAAGATATCGTAGTATTACTGAGATTATCGGAAAACGAGAAAAATTAAGATCCTCGCTGCCGGCTTTTCACGGTTTTTATCAATTCTACGCACTCTATCACAAAAATAATGTTTTATTTCTGTTCAGCGACCTAAAATACATAATATAAACTATACGCAGATCCCGAGGAATGATGCAATCAGTTTTTTGCGTTTTTCTCGCTAAATATCGGTCCTAGCGCAAAAAGGACGTTCATTTGTGATCACTAACTTCTCATGCGGATTTCAAGTTTCCTGATGATTTTTTTGTAAAACCATGGGCATATTCGTAATCAGCGGAGCACAGTGCATTAAAAAAACTTGGGCGCGTGTAAAAATAATGATTTCTCAGAAAGATATCGTAGTATTACTGAGATTATCGGAAAACGAGAAAAATTAAGATCCTCGCTGCCGGCTTTTCACGGTTTTTATAAATTCTACGCACTCTATCACAAAAATAATGTTTTATTTCTGTTCAGCGACCTAAAATACATAATATAAACTATACGCAGATCCCGAGGAATGATGCAATCAGTTTTTTGCGTTTTTCTCGCTAAATATCGGTCCTAGCGCAAAAAGGACGTTCATTTGTGATCACTAACTTCTCATGCGGATTTCAAGTTTCCTGATGATTTTTTTGTAAAACCATGGGCATATTCGTAATCAGCGGAGCACAGTGCATTAAAAAAACTTGGGCGCGTGTAAAAATAATGATTTCTCAGAAAGATATCGTAGTATTACTGAGATTATCGGAACACGAGAAAAATTAAGATCCTCGCTGCCGGTTTTTCACGGTTTTTATAAATTCTACGCACTCTATCACAAAAATAATGTTTTATTTCTGTTCAGCGACCTAAAATACATAATATAAACTATACGCAGATCCCGAGGAATGATGCAATCAGTTTTTTGCGTTTTTCTCGCTAAATATCGGTCCTAGCGCAAAAAGGACGTTCATTTGTGATCACTAACTTCTCATGCGGATTTCAAGTTTCCTGATGATTTTTTTTTTAAACCATGGGCATATTCGTAATCAGCGGAGCACAGTGCATTAAAAAAACTTGGGCGCGTGTAAAAATAATGATTTCTCAGAAAGATATCGTAGTATTACTGAGATTATCGGAAAACGAGAAAAATTAAGATCCTCGCTGCCGGTTTTTCACGGTTTTTATAAATTCTACGCACTCTATCACAAAAATAATGTTTTATTTATGTTCAGCGACCTAAAATACATAATAAAAACTATACGAAGATTCCGAGGAATGATGCAATCAGTTTTTTGCGTTTTTCTCGCTAAATATCGGTCCTAGCGCAAAAAGGACGTTCATTTGTGATCACTAACTTCTCATGCGGATTTCAAGTTTCCTGATGATTTTTTTGTAAAACCATGGGCATATTCGTAATCAGCGGAGCACAGTGCATTGAAAAAACTTGGGCGCGTGTAAAAATAATGATTTCTCAGAAAGATATCGTAGTATTACTGAGATTATCGGAAAACGAGAAAAATTAAGATCCTCGCTGCCGGCTTTTCACGGTTTTTATCAATTCTACGCACTCTATCACAAAAATAATGTTTTATTTCTGTTCAGCGACCTAAAATACATAATATAAACTATACGCAGATCCCGAGGAATGATGCAATCAGTTTTTTGCGTTTTTCTCGCTAAATATCGGTCCTAGCGCAAAAAGGACGTTCATTTGTGATCACTAACTTCTCATGCGGATTTCAAGTTTCCTGATGATTTTTTTGTAAAACCATGGGCATATTCGTAATCAGCGGAGCACAGTGCATTAAAAAAACTTGGGCGCGTGTAAAAATAATGATTTCTCAGAAAGATATCGTAGTATTACTGAGATTATCGGAAAACGAGAAAAATTAAGATCCTCGCTGCCGGCTTTTCACGGTTTTTATAAATTCTACGCACTCTATCACAAAAATAATGTTTTATTTATGTTCAGCGACCTGAAATACATAATAAAAACTATACGAAGATTCCGAGGAATGATGCAATCAGTTTTTTGCGTTTTTCTCGCTAAATATCGGTCCTAGCGCAAAAAGGACGTTCATTTGTGATCACTAACTTCTCATGCGGATTTCAAGTTTCCTGATGATTTTTTTGTAAAACCATGGGCATATTCGTAATCAGCGGAGCACAGTGCATTAAAAAAACTTGGGCGCGTGTAAAAATAATGATTTCTCAGAAAGATATCGTAGTATTACTGAGATTATCGGAAAACGAGAAAAATTAAGATCCTCGCTGCCGGCTTTTCACGGTTTTTATAAATTCTACGCACTCTATCACAAAAATAATGTTTTATTTCTGTTCAGCGACCTAAAATACATAATATAAACTATACGAAGATTCCGAGGAATGATGCAATCAGTTTTTTGCGTTTTTCTCGCTAAATATCGGTCCTAGCGCAAAAAGGACGTTCATTTGTGATCACTAACTTCTCATGCAGATTTCAAGTTTCCTGATGATTTTTTTGTAAAACCATGGGCATATTCGTAATCAGCGGAGCACAGTGCATTGAAAAAACTTGGGCGCGTGTAAAAATAATGATTTCTCAGAAAGATATCGTAGTATTACTGAGATTATCGGAAAACGAGAAAAATTAAGATCCTCGCTGCCGGCTTTTCACGGTTTTTATAAATTCTACGCACTCTATCACAAAAATAATGTTTTATTTCTGTTCAGCGACCTAAAATACATAATATAAACTATACGCAGATCCCGAGGAATGATGCAATCAGTTTTTTGCGTTTTTCTCCCTAAATATCGGTCCCAGCGCAAAAAGGACGTTCATTTGTGATCACTAACTTCTCATGCGGATTTCAAGTTTCCTGATGATTTTTTTGTAAAACCATGGGCATATTCGTAATCAGCGGAGCACAGTGCATTTGAAAAACTTGGGCGCGTGTAAAAATAATGATTTCTCAGAAAGATATCGTAGTATTACTGAGATTATCGGAAAACGAGAAAAATTGAGATCCTCGCTGCCGGTTTTTCACGGTTTTTATAAATTCTACGCACTCTATCACAAAAATAATGTTTTATTTATGTTCAGCGACCTGAAATACACAATAAAAACTATACGAAGATTCCGCGGAATGATGCAATCAGTTTTTTGCGTTTTTCTCGCTAAATATCGGTCCTAGCGCAAAAAGGACGTTCATTTGTGATCACTAACTTCTCATGCGGATTTCAAGTTTCCTGATGATTTTTTTGTAAAACCATGGGCATATTCGTAATCAGCGGAGCACAGTGCATTAAAAAAACTTGGGCGCGTGTAAAAATAATGATTTCTCAGAAAGATATCGTAGTATTACTGAGATTATCGGAAAACGAGAAAAATTAAGATCCTCGCTGCCGGTTTTTCACGGTTTTTATAAATTCTACAAACTCTATCACAAAAATAATGTTTTATTTATGTTCAGCGACCTGAAATACATAATAAAAACTATACGAAGATTCCATGGAATGATGCAATCAGTTTTTTGCGTTTTTCTCGCTAAATATCGGTCCTAGCGCAAAAAGGACGTTCATTTGTGATCACTAACTTCCCATGCGGATTTCAAGATTCCTGATGATTTTTTTGTAAAACCATCGGCATATTCGTAATCAGCGGAGCACAGTGCATTGAAAAAACTTGGGCGCGTGTAAAAATAGTAATTTCTCAGAAAGATATCGTAGAATTACTGAGATTATCGGAAAACGAGAAAAATTAAGATCCTCGCTGCCGGTTTTTCACGGTTTTTATAAATTCTACGCACTCTATCACAAAAATAATGTTTTATTTCTGTTCAGCGACCTAAAATACATAATAAAAACTATACGCAGATTCCGAGGAATGATGCAATCAGTTTTTTGCGTTTTTCTCGCTAAATATCGGTCCTAGCGCAAAAAGGACGTTCATTTGTGATCACTAACTTCTCATGCGGATTTCAAGTTTCTTGATGATTTTTTTGTAAAACCATGGGCATATTCGTAATCAGCGGAGCACAGTGCATTGAAAAAACTTGGGCGCGTGTAAAAATAATGATTTCTCAGAAAGATATCGTAGTATTACTGAGATTATCGGAAAACGAGAAAAATTAAGATCCTCGCTGCCGGCTTTTCACGGTTTTTATAAATTCTACGCACTCTATCACAAAAATAATGTTTTATTTTTGTTCAGCGACCTAAAATACATAATATAAACTATACGCAGATCCCGAGGAATGATGCCATCAGTTTTTTGCGTTTTTCTCGCTAAATATCGGTCCTAGCGCAAAAAGGACGTTCATTTGTGATCACTAACTTCTCATGCGGATTTCAAGTTTCCTGATGATTTTTTTGTAAAACCATAGGCATATTCGTAATCAGCGGAGCACAGTGCATTAAAAAAACTTGGGCGCGTGTAAAAATAATGATTTCTCAGAAAGATATCGTAGAATTACTGAGATTATCGGAAAACGAGAAAAATTAAGATCCTCGCTGCCGGTTTTTCACGGTTTTTATAAATTCTACGCACTCTATCACAAAAATAATGTTTTATTTATGTTCAGCGACCTAAAATACATAATAAAACCTATACGCAGATTCCGAGGAATGATGCAATCAGTTTTTTGCGTTTTTCTCCCTAAATATCGGTCCCAGCGCAAAAAGGACGTTCATTTGTGATCACTAACTTCTCATGCGGATTTCAAGTTTCCTGATGATTTTTTTGTAAAACCATGGGCATATTCGTAATCAGCGGAGCACAGTGCATTTGAAAAACTTGGGCGCGTGTAAAAATAATGATTTCTCAGAAAGATATCGTAGTATTACTGAGATTATCGGAAAACGAGAAAAATTAAGATCCTCGCTGCCGGTTTTTCACGGTTTTTATAAATTCTACGCACTCTATCACAAAAATAATGTTTTATTTATGTTCAGCGACCTGAAATACACAATAAAAACTATACGAAGATTCCGAGGAATGATGCAATCAGTTTTTTGCGTTTTTCTCGCTAAATATCGGTCCTAGCGCAAAAAGGACGTTCATTTGTGATCACTAACTTCTCATGCGGATTTCAAGTTTCCTGATGATTTTTTTGTAAAACCATGGGCATATTCGTAATCAGCGGAGCACAGTGCATTAAAAAAACTTGGGCGCGTGTAAAAATAATGATTTCTCAGAAAGATATCGTAGTATTACTGAGATTATCGGAAAACGAGAAAAATTAAGATCCTCGCTGCCGGTTTTTCACGGTTTTTATAAATTCTACAAACTCTATCACAAAAATAATGTTTTATTTATGTTCAGCGACCTGAAATACATAATAAAAACTATACGAAGATTCCATGGAATGATGCAATCAGTTTTTTGCGTTTTTCTCGCTAAATATCGGTCCTAGCGCAAAAAGGACGTTCATTTGTGATCACTAACTTCCCATGCGGATTTCAAGATTCCTGATGATTTTTTTGTAAAACCATCGGCATATTCGTAATCAGCGGAGCACAGTGCATTGAAAAAACTTGGGCGCGTGTAAAAATAGTAATTTCTCAGAAAGATATCGTAGAATTACTGAGATTATCGGAAAACGAGAAAAATTAAGATCCTCGCTGCCGGTTTTTCACGGTTTTTATAAATTCTACGCACTCTATCACAAAAATAATGTTTTATTTCTGTTCAGCGACCTAAAATACATAATAAAAACTATACGCAGATTCCGAGGAATGATGCAATCAGTTTTTTGCGTTTTTCTCGCTAAATATCGGTCCTAGCGCAAAAAGGACGTTCATTTGTGATCACTAACTTCTCATGCGGATTTCAAGTTTCTTGATGATTTTTTTGTAAAACCATGGGCATATTCGTAATCAGCGGAGCACAGTGCATTGAAAAAACTTGGGCGCGTGTAAAAATAATGATTTCTCAGAAAGATATCGTAGTATTACTGAGATTATCGGAAAACGAGAAAAATTAAGATCCTCGCTGCCGGCTTTTCACGGTTTTTATAAATTCTACGCACTCTATCACAAAAATAATGTTTTATTTTTGTTCAGCGACCTAAAATACATAATATAAACTATACGCAGATCCCGAGGAATGATGCCATCAGTTTTTTGCGTTTTTCTCGCTAAATATCGGTCCTAGCGCAAAAAGGACGTTCATTTGTGATCACTAACTTCTCATGCGGATTTCAAGTTTCCTGATGATTTTTTTGTAAAACCATAGGCATATTCGTAATCAGCGGAGCACAGTGCATTAAAAAAACTTGGGCGCGTGTAAAAATAATGATTTCTCAGAAAGATATCGTAGAATTACTGAGATTATCGGAAAACGAGAAAAATTAAGATCCTCGCTGCCGGTTTTTCACGGTTTTTATAAATTCTACGCACTCTATCACAAAAATAATGTTTTATTTATGTTCAGCGACCTAAAATACATAATAAAACCTATACGCAGATTCCGAGGAATGATGCAATCAGTTTTTTGCGTTTTTCTCGCTAAATATCGGTCCTAGCGCAAAAAGGACGTTCATTTGTGATCACTAACTTCCCATGCGGATTTCAAGATTCCTGATGATTTTTTTGTAAAACCATCGGCATATTCGTAATCAGCGGAGCACAGTGCATTGAAAAAACTTGGGCGCGTGTAAAAATAATGATTTCTCAGAAAGATATCGTAGAATTACTGAGATTATCGGAAAACGAGAAAAATTAAGATCCTCGCTGCCGGTTTTTCACGGTTTTTATAAATTCTACGCACTCTATCACAAAAATAATGTTTTATTTCTGTTCAGCGACCTAAAATACATAATATAAACTATACGCAGATCCCGAGGAATGATGCAATCAGTTTTTTGCGTTTTTCTCGCTAAATATCGGTCCTAGCGCAAAAAGGACGTTCATTTGTGATCACTAACTTCTCATGCGGATTTCAAGTTTCCTGATGATTTTTTTGTAAAACCATGGGCATATTCGTAATCAGCGGAGCACAGTGCATTGAAAAAACTTGGGCGCGTGTAAAAATAATGATTTCTCAGAAAGATATCGTAGTATTACTGAGATTATCGGAAAACGAGAAAAATTAAGATCCTCGCTGCCGGCTTTTCACGGTTTTTATAAATTCTACGCACTCTATCACAAAAATAATGTTTTATTTCTGTTCAGCGACCTAAAATACATAATATAAACTATACGCAGATCCCGAGGAATGATGCAATCAGTTTTTTGCGTTTTTCTCGCTAAATATCGGTCCTAGCGCAAAAAGGACGTTCATTTGTGATCACTAACTTCTCATGCGGATTTCAAGTTTCCTGATGATTTTTTTGTAAAACCATGGGCATATTCGTAATCAGCGGAGCACAGTGCATTAAAAAAACTTGGGCGCGTGTAAAAATAATGATTTCTCAGAAAGATATCGTAGTATTACTGAGATTATCGGAAAACGAGAAAAATTAAGATCCTCGCTGCCGGCTTTTCACGGTTTTCATAAATTCTACGCACTCTATCACAAAAATAATGTTTTATTTCTGTTCAGCGACCTAAAATACATAATATAAACTATACGCAGATCCCGAGGAATGATGCAATCAGTTTTTTGCGTTTTTCTCGCTAAATATCGGTCCTAGCGCAAAAAGGACGTTCATTTGTGATCACTAACTTCTCATGCGGATTTCAAGTTTCCTGATGATTTTTTTGTAAAACCATGGGCATATTCGTAATCAGCGGAGCACAGTGCATTAAAAAAACTTGGGCGCGTGTAAAAATAATGATTTCTCAGAAAGATATCGTAGTATTACTGAGATTATCGGAAAACGAGAAAAATTAAGATCCTCGCTGCCGGTTTTTCACGGTTTTTATAAATTCTACAAACTCTATCACAAAAATAATGTTTTATTTATGTTCAGCGACCTGAAATACATAATAAAAACTATACGAAGATTCCATGGAATGATGCAATCAGTTTTTTGCGTTTTTCTCGCTAAATATCGGTCCTAGCGCAAAAAGGACGTTCATTTGTGATCACTAACTTCCCATGCGGATTTCAAGATTCCTGATGATTTTTTTGTAAAACCATCGGCATATTCGTAATCAGCGGAGCACAGTGCATTGAAAAAACTTGGGCGCGTGTAAAAATAGTAATTTCTCAGAAAGATATCGTAGAATTACTGAGATTATCGGAAAACGAGAAAAATTAAGATCCTCGCTGCCGGTTTTTCACGGTTTTTATAAATTCTACGCACTCTATCACAAAAATAATGTTTTATTTCTGTTCAGCGACCTAAAATACATAATAAAAACTATACGCAGATTCCGAGGAATGATGCAATCAGTTTTTTGCGTTTTTCTCGCTAAATATCGGTCCTAGCGCAAAAAGGACGTTCATTTGTGATCACTAACTTCTCATGCGGATTTCAAGTTTCTTGATGATTTTTTTGTAAAACCATGGGCATATTCGTAATCAGCGGAGCACAGTGCATTGAAAAAACTTGGGCGCGTGTAAAAATAATGATTTCTCAGAAAGATATCGTAGTATTACTGAGATTATCGGAAAACGAGAAAAATTAAGATCCTCGCTGCCGGCTTTTCACGGTTTTTATAAATTCTACGCACTCTATCACAAAAATAATGTTTTATTTTTGTTCAGCGACCTAAAATACATAATATAAACTATACGCAGATCCCGAGGAATGATGCCATCAGTTTTTTGCGTTTTTCTCGCTAAATATCGGTCCTAGCGCAAAAAGGACGTTCATTTGTGATCACTAACTTCTCATGCGGATTTCAAGTTTCCTGATGATTTTTTTGTAAAACCATGGGCATATTCGTAATCAGCGGAGCACAGTGCATTGAAAAAACTTGGGCGCGTGTAAAAATAATGATTTCTCAGAAAGATATCGTAGTATTACTGAGATTATCGGAAAACGAGAAAAATTAAGATCCTCGCTGCCGGCTTTTCACGGTTTTCATAAATTCTACGCACTCTATCACAAAAATAATGTTTTATTTCTGTTCAGCGACCTAAAATACATAATATAAACTATACGCAGATCCCGAGGAATGATGCAATCAGTTTTTTGCGTTTTTCTCGCTAAATATCGGTCCTAGCGCAAAAAGGACGTTCATTTGTGATCACTAACTTCTCATGCGGATTTCAAGTTTCCTGATGATTTTTTTGTAAAACCATGGGCATATTCGTAATCAGCGGAGCACAGTGCATTAAAAAAACTTGGGCGCGTGTGAAAATAATGATTTCTCAGAAAGATATCGTAGTATTACTGAGATTATCGGAAAACGAGAAAAATTCAGATCCTCGCTGCCGGCTTTTCACGGTTTTTATAAATTCTACGCACTCTATCACAAAAATAATGTTTTATTTCTGTTCAGCGACCTAAAATACATAATATAAACTATACGCAGATCCCGAGGAATGATGCAATCAGTTTTTTGCGTTTTTCTCGCTAAATATCGGTCCTAGCGCAAAAAGGACGTTCATTTGTGATCACTAACTTCTCATGCGGATTTCAAGTTTCCTGATGATTTTTTTGTAAAACCATGGGCATATTCGTAATCAGCGGAGCACAGTGCATTAAAAAAACTTGGGCGCGTGTAAAAATAATGATTTCTCAGAAAGATATCGTAGTATTACTGAGATTATCGGAAAACGAGAAAAATTAAGATCCTCGCTGCCGGTTTTTCACGGTTTTTATAAATTCTACGCACTCTATCACAAAAATAATGTTTTATTTATGTTCAGCGACCTAAAATACATAATAAAAACTATACGAAGATTCCGAGGAATGATGCAATCAGTTTTTTGCGTTTTTCTCGCTAAATATCGGTCCTAGCGCAAAAAGGACGTTCATTTGTGATCACTAACTTCTCATGCGGATTTCAAGTTTCCTGATGATTTTTTTGTAAAACCATGGGCATATTCGTAATCAGCGGAGCACAGTGCATTAAAAAAACTTGGGCTCGTGTGAAAATAATGATTTCTCAGAAAGATATCGTAGTATTACTGAGATTATCGGAAAACGAGAAAAATTAAGATCCTCGCTGCCGGCTTTTCACGGTTTTTATAAATTCTACGCACTCTATCACAAAAATAATGTTTTATTTCTGTTCAGCGACCTAAAATACATAATATAAACTATACGAAGATTCCGAGGAATGATGCAATCAGTTTTTTGCGTTTTTCTCGCTAAATATCGGTCCTAGCGCAAAAAGGACGTTCATTTGTGATCACTAATTTCTCATGCGGATTTCAAGTTTCCTGATGATTTTTTTGTAAAACCATGGGCATATTCGTAATCAGCGGAGCACAGTGCATTAAAAAAACTTGGGCGCGTGTAAAAATAATGATTTCTCAGAAAGATATCGTAGTATTACTGAGATTATCGGAAAACGAGAAAAATTAAGATCCTCGCTGCCGGTTTTTCACGGTTTTTATAAATTCTACGCACTCTATCACAAAAATAATGTTTTATTTATGTTCAGCGACCTAAAATACATAATAAAAACTATACGAAGATTCCGAGGAATGATGCAATCAGTTTTTTGCGTTTTTCTCGCTAAATATCGGTCCTAGCGCAAAAAGGACGTTCATTTGTGATCACTAACTTCTCATGCGGATTTCAAGTTTCCTGATGATTTTTTTGTAAAACCATGGGCATATTCGTAATCAGCGGAGCACAGTGCATTGAAAAAACTTGGGCGCGTGTAAAAATAATGATTTCTCAGAAAGATATCGTAGTATTACTGAGATTATCGGAAAACGAGAAAAATTAAGATCCTCGCTGCCGGCTTTTCACGGTTTTTATCAATTCTACGCACTCTATCACAAAAATAATGTTTTATTTCTGTTCAGCGACCTAAAATACATAATATAAACTATACGCAGATCCCGAGGAATGATGCAATCAGTTTTTTGCGTTTTTCTCGCTAAATATCGGTCCTAGCGCAAAAAGGACGTTCATTTGTGATCACTAACTTCTCATGCGGATTTCAAGTTTCCTGATGATTTTTTTGTAAAACCATGGGCGTATTCGTAATCAGCGGAGCACAGTGCATTGAAAAAACTTGGGCGCGTGTAAAAATAATGATTTCTCAGAAAGATATCGTAGTATTACTGAGATTATCGGAAAACGAGAAAAATTAAGATCCTCGCTGCCGGCTTTTCACGGTTTTTATAAATTCTACGCACTCTATCACAAAAATAATGTTTTATTTCTGTTCAGCGACCTAAAATACATAATATAAACTATACGCAGATCCCGAGGAATGATGCAATCAGCTTTTTGCGTTTTTCTCGCTAAATATCGGTCCTAGCGCAAAAAGGACGTTCATTTGTGATCACTAACTTCTCATGCGGATTTCAAGTTTCCTGATGATTTTTTTGTAAAACCATGGGCATATTCGTAATCAGCGGAGCACAGTGCATTAAAAAAACTTGGGCGCGTGTAAAAATAATGATTTCTCAGAAAGATATCGTAGTATTACTGAGATTATCGGAAAACGAGAAAAATTAAGATCCTCGCTGCCGGCTTTTCACGGTTTTTATAAATTCTACGCACTCTATCACAAAAATAATGTTTTATTTCTGTTCAGCGACCTAAAATACATAATATAAACTATACGAAGATTCCGAGGAATGATGCAATCAGTTTTTTGCGTTTTTCTCGCTAAATATCGGTCCTAGCGCAAAAAGGACGTTCATTTGTGATCACTAACTTCTCATGCAGATTTAAAGTTTCCTGATGATTTTTCTGTAAAACCATGGGCATATTCGTAATCAGCGAAGCACAGTGCATTGAAAAAACTTGGGCGCGTGTAAAAATAATGATTTCTCAGAAAGATATCGTAGTATTACTGAGATTATCGGAAAACGAGAAAAATTAAGATCCTCGCTGCCGGCTTTTCACGGTTTTTATAAATTCTACGCACTCTATCACAAAAATAATGTTTTATTTCTGTTCAGCGACCTAAAATACATAATATAAACTATACGCAGATCCCGAGGAATGATGCAATCAGTTTTTTGCGTTTTTCTCCCTAAATATCGGTCCTAGCGCAAAAAGGACGTTCATTTGTGATCACTAACTTCTCATGCGGATTTCAAGTTTCCTGATGATTTTTTTGTAAAACCATGGGCATATTCGTAATCAGCGGAGCACAGTGCATTTAAAAAACTTGGGCGCGTGTAAAAATAATGATTTCTCAGAAAGATATCGTAGTATTACTGAGATTATCGGAAAACGAGAAAAATTAAGATCCTCGCTGCCGGTTTTTCACGGTTTTTATAAATTCTACGCACTCTATCACAAAAATAATGTTTTATTTATGTTCAGCAACCTAAAATACATAATAAAAACTATACGAAGATTCCGAGGAATGATGCAATCAGTTTTTTGCGTTTTTCTCGCTAAATATCGGTCCTAGCGCAAAAAGGACGTTCATTTGTGATCACTAACTTCTCATGCGGATTTCAAGTTTCCTGATGATTTTTTTGTAAAACCATGGGCATATTCGTAATCAGCGGAGCACAGTGCATTAAAAAAACTTGGGCGCGTGTAAAAATAATGATTTCTCAGAAAGATGTCGTAGTATTACTGAGATTATCGGAAAACGAGAAAAATTAAGATCCTCGCTGCCGGCTTTTCACGGTTTTTATCAATTCTACGCACTATATCACAAAAATAATGTTTTATTTCTGTTCAGCGACCTAAAATACATAATATAAACTATACGCAGATCCCGAGGAATGATGCAATCAGTTTTTTGCGTTTTTCTCGCTAAATATCGGTCCTAGCGCAAAAAGGACGTTCATTTGTGATCACTAACTTCTCATGCGGATTTCAAGTTTCCTGATGATTTTTTTGTAAAACCATGGGCATATTCGTAATCAGCGGAGCACAGTGCATTAAAAAAACTTGGGCGCGTGTAAAAATAATGATTTCTCAGAAAGATATCGTAGTATTACTGAGATTATCGGAAAACGAGAAAAATTAAGATCCTCGCTGGCGGTTTTTCACGGTTTTTATAAATTCTACGCACTCTATCACAAAAATAATGTTTTATTTATGTTCAGCGACCTAAAATACATAATAAAAACTATACGAAGATTCCGAGGAATGATGCAATCAGTTTTTTGCGTTTTTCTCGCTAAATATCGGTCCTAGCGCAAAAAGGACGTTCATTTGTGATCACTAACTTCTCATGCGGATTTCAAGTTTCCTGATGATTTTTTTGTAAAACCATGGGCATATTCGTAATCAGCGGAGCACAGTGCATTAAAAAAACTTGGGCTCGTGTGAAAATAATGATTTCTCAGAAAGATATCGTAGTATTACTGAGATTATCGGAAAACGAGAAAAATTAAGATCCTCGCTGCCGGCTTTTCACGGTTTTTATAAATTCTACGCACTCTATCACAAAAATAATGTTTTATTTCTGTTCAGCGACCTAAAATACATAATATAAACTATACGAAGATTCCGAGGAATGATGCAATCAGTTTTTTGCGTTTTTCTCGCTAAATATCGGTCCTAGCGCAAAAAGGACGTTCATTTGTGATCACTAATTTCTCATGCGGATTTCAAGTTTCCTGATGATTTTTTTGTAAAACCATGGGCATATTCGTAATCAGCGGAGCACAGTGCATTAAAAAAACTTGGGCGCGTGTAAAAATAATGATTTCTCAGAAAGATATCGTAGTATTACTGAGATTATCGGAAAACGAGAAAAATTAAGATCCTCGCTGCCGGTTTTTCACGGTTTTTATAAATTCTACGCACTCTATCACAAAAATAATGTTTTATTTATGTTCAGCGACCTAAAATACATAATAAAAACTATACGAAGATTCCGAGGAATGATGCAATCAGTTTTTTGCGTTTTTCTCGCTAAATATCGGTCCTAGCGCAAAAAGGACGTTCATTTGTGATCACTAACTTCTCATGCGGATTTCAAGTTTCCTGATGATTTTTTTGTAAAACCATGGGCATATTCGTAATCAGCGGAGCACAGTGCATTGAAAAAACTTGGGCGCGTGTAAAAATAATGATTTCTCAGAAAGATATCGTAGTATTACTGAGATTATCGGAAAACGAGAAAAATTAAGATCCTCGCTGCCGGCTTTTCACGGTTTTTATCAATTCTACGCACTCTATCACAAAAATAATGTTTTATTTCTGTTCAGCGACCTAAAATACATAATATAAACTATACGCAGATTCCGAGGAATGATGCAATCAGTTTTTTGCGTTTTTCTCGCTAAATATCGGTCCTAGCGCAAAAAGGACGTTCATTTGTGATCACTAACTTCTCATGCGGATTTCAAGTTTCCTGATGATTTTTTTGTAAAACCATGGGCATATTCGTAATCAGCGGAGCACAGTGCATTGAAAAAACTTGGGCGCGTGTAAAAATAATGATTTCTCAGAAAGATATCGTAGTATTACTGAGATTATCGGAAAACGAGAAAAATTAAGATCCTCGCTGCCGGCTTTTCACGGTTTTTATAAATTCTACGCACTCTATCACAAAAATAATGTTTTATTTCTGTTCAGCGACCTAAAATACATAATATAAACTATACGCAGATCCCGAGGAATGATGCAATCAGTTTTTTGCGTTTTTCTCGCTAAATATCGGTCCTAGCGCAAAAAGGACGTTCATTTGTGATCACTAACTTCTCATGCGGATTTCAAGTTTCCTGATGATTTTTTTGTAAAACCATGGGCATATTCGTAATCAGCGGAGCACAGTGCATTAAAAAAACTTGGGCGCGTGTAAAAATAATGATTTCTCAGAAAGATATCGTAGTATTACTGAGATTATCGGAAAACGAGAAAAATTAAGATCCTCGCTGCCGGCTTTTCACGGTTTTTATAAATTCTACGCACTCTATCACAAAAATAATGTTTTATTTCTGTTCAGCGACCTAAAATACATAATATAAACTATACGAAGATTCCGAGGAATGATGCAATCAGTTTTTTGCGTTTTTCTCGCTAAATATCGGTCCTAGCGCAAAAAGGACGTTCATTTGTGATCACTAACTTCTCATGCAGATTTAAAGTTTCCTGATGATTTTTCTGTAAAACCATGGGCATATTCGTAATCAGCGGAGCACAGTGCATTGAAAAAACTTGGGCGCGTGTAAAAATAATGATTTCTCAGAAAGATATCGTAGTATTACTGAGATTATCGGAAAACGAGAAAAATTAAGATCCTCGCTGCCGGCTTTTCACGGTTTTTATAAATTCTACGCACTCTATCACAAAAATAATGTTTTATTTCTGTTCAGCGACCTAAAATACATAATATAAACTATACGCAGATCCCGAGGAATGATGCAATCAGTTTTTTGCGTTTTTCTCGCTAAATATCGGTCCTAGCGCAAAAAGGACGTTCATTTGTGATCACTAACTTCTCATGCGGATTTCAAGTTTCCTGATGATTTTTTTGTAAAACCATGGGCATATTCGTAATCAGCGGAGCACAGTGCATTTAAAAAACTTGGGCGCGTGTAAAAATAATGATTTCTCAGAAAGATATCGTAGTATTACTGAGATTATCGGAAAACGAGAAAAATTAAGATCCTCGCTGCCGGTTTTTCACGGTTTTTATAAATTCTACGCACTCTATCACAAAAATAATGTTTTATTTCTGTTCAGCGACCTAAAATACATAATAAAAACTATACGAAGATTCCGAGGAATGATGCAATCAGTTTTTTGCGTTTTTCTCGCTAAATATCGGTCCTAGCGCAAAAAGGACGTTCATTTGTGATCACTAACTTCTCATGCGGATTTCAAGTTTCCTGATGATTTTTTTGTAAAACCATGGGCATATTCGTAATCAGCGGAGCACAGTGCATTAAAAAAACTTGGGCGCGTGTAAAAATAATGATTTCTCAGAAAGATATCGTAGTATTACTGAGATTATCGGAAAACGAGAAAAATTAAGATCCTCGCTGCCGGCTTTTCACGGTTTTCATAAATTCTACGCACTCTATCACAAAAATAATGTTTTATTTCTGTTCAGCGACCTAAAATACATAATAAAAACTATACGAAGATTCCGAGGAATGATGCAATCAGTTTTTTGCGTTTTTCTCGCTAAATATCGGTCCTAGCGCAAAAAGGACGTTCATTTGTGATCACTACCTTCTCATGCGGATTTCAAGTTTCCTGATGATTTTTTTGTAAAACCATGGGCATATTCGTAATCAGCGGAGCACAGTGCATTAAAAAAACTTGGGCGCGTGTAAAAATAATGATTTCTCAGAAAGATATCGTAGTATTACTGAGATTATCGGAAAACGAGAAAAATTAAGATCCTCGCTGCCGGTTTTTCACGGTTTTTATAAATTCTACGAACTCTATCACAAAAATAATGTTTTATTTATGTTCAGCGACCTGAAATACATAATAAAAACTATACGAAGATTCCGAGGAATGATGCAATCAGTTTTTTGCGTTTTTCTCGCTAAATATCGGTCCTAGCGCAAAAAGGACGTTCATTTGTGATCACTTACTTCCCATGCGGATTTCAAGATTCCTGATGATTTTTTTGTAAAACCATTGGCATATTCGTAATCAGCGGAGCACAGTGCATTGAAAAAACTTGGGCGCGTGTAAAAATAGTAATTTCTCAGAAAGATATCGTAGAATTACTGAGATTATCGGAAAACGAGAAAAATTAAGATCCTCGCTGCCGGTTTTTCACGGTTTTTATAAATTCTACGCACTCTATCACAAAAATAATGTTTTATTTCTGTTCAGCGACCTAAAATACATAATAAAAACTATACGCAGATTCCGAGGAATGATGCAATCAGTTTTTTGCGTTTTTCTCGCTAAATATCGGTCCTAGCGCAAAAAGGACGTTCATTTGTGATCACTAACTTCTCATGCGGATTTCAAGTTTCTTGATGATTTTTTTGTAAAACCATGGGCATATTCGTAATCAGCGGAGCACAGTGCATTGAAAAAACTTGGGCGCGTGTAAAAATAATGATTTCTCAGAAAGATATCGTAGTATTACTGAGATTATCGGAAAACGAGAAAAATTAAGATCCTCGCTGCCGGCTTTTCACGGTTTTTATAAATTCTACGCACTCTATCACAAAAATAATGTTTTATTTTTGTTCAGCGACCTAAAATACATAATATAAACTATACGCAGATCCCGAGGAATGATGCCATCAGTTTTTTGCGTTTTTCTCGCTAAATATCGGTCCTAGCGCAAAAAGGACGTTCATTTGTGATCACTAACTTCTCATGCGGATTTCAAGTTTCCTGATGATTTTTTTGTAAAACCATAGGCATATTCGTAATCAGCGGAGCACAGTGCATTAAAAAAACTTGGGCGCGTGTAAAAATAATGATTTCTCAAAAAGATATCGTAGAATTACTGAGATTATCGGAAAACGAGAAAAATTAAGATCCTCGCTGCCGGTTTTTCACGGTTTTTATAAATTCTACGCACTCTATCACAAAAATAATGTTTTATTTATGTTCAGCGACCTAAAATACATAATAAAACCTATACGCAGATTCCGAGGAATGATGCAATCAGTTTTTTGCGTTTTTCTCGCTAAATATCGGTCCTAGCGCAAAAAGGACGTTCATTTGTGATCACTAACTTCCCATGCGGATTTCAAGATTCCTGATGATTTTTTTGTAACACCATCGGCATATTCGTAATCAGCGGAGCACAGTGCATTGAAAAAACTTGGGCGCGTGTAAAAATAATGATTTCTCAGAAAGATATCGTAGAATTACTGAGATTATCGGAAAACGAGAAAAATTAAGATCCTCGCTGCCGGTTTTTCACGGTTTTTATAAATTCTACGCACTCTATCACAAAAATAATGTTTTATTTCTGTTCAGCGACCTAAAATACATAATATAAACTATACGCAGATCCCGAGGAATGATGCAATCAGTTTTTTGCGTTTTTCTCGCTAAATATCGGTCCTAGCGCAACAAGGACGTTCATTTGTGATCACTAACTTCTCATGCGGATTTCAAGTTTCCTGATGATTTTTTTGTAAAACCATGGGCATATTCGTAATCAGCGGAGCACAGTGCATTAAAAAAACTTGGGCGCGTGTGAAAATAATGATTTCACTGAAAGATATCGTAGTATTACTGAGATTATCGGAAAACGAGAAAAATTCAGATCCTCGCTGCCGGCTTTTCACGGTTTTTATAAATTCTACGCACTCTATCACAAAAATAATGTTTTATTTCTGTTCAGCGACCTAAAATACATAATATAAACTATACGCAGATCCCGAGGAATGATGCAATCAGTTTTTTGCGTTTTTCTCGCTAGATATCGGTCCTAGCGCAAAAAGGACGTTCATTTGTGATCACTAACTTCTCATGCGGATTTCAAGTTTCCTGATGATTTTTTTGTAAAACCATGGGCATATTCGTAATCAGCGGAGCACAGTGCATCAAAAAAACTTGGGCGCGTGTAAAAATAATGATTTCTCAGAAAGATATCGTAGTATTACTGAGATTATCGGAAAACGAGAAAAATTAAGATCCTCGCTGCCGGTTTTTCACGGTTTTTATAAATTCTACGCACTCAATCACAAAAATAATGTTTTATTTATGTTCAGCGACCTAAAATTCATAATAAAAACTATACGAAGATTCCGAGGAATGATGCAATCAGTTTTTTGCGTTTTTCTCGCTAAATATCGGTCCTAGCGCAAAAAGGACGTTCATTTGTGATCACTAACTTCTCATGCGGATTTCAAATTTCCTGATGATTTTTTTGTAAAACCATGGGCATATTCGTAATCAGCGGAGCACAGTGCATTAAAAAAACTTGGGCGCGTGTAAAAATAATGATTTCTCAGAAAGATATCGTAGTATTACTGAGATTATCGGAAAACGAGAAAAATTAAGATCCTCGCTGCCGGCTTTTCACGGTTTTCATAAATTCTACGCACTCTATCACAAAAATAATGTTTTATTTCTGTTCAGCGACCTAAAATACATAATAAAAACTATACGAAGATTCCGAGGAATGATGCAATCAGTTTTTTGCGTTTTTCTCGCTAAATATCGGTCCTAGCGCAAAAAGGACGTTCATTTGTGATCACTACCTTCTCATGCGGATTTCAAGTTTCCTGATGATTTTTTTGTAAAACCATGGGCATATTCGTAATCAGCGGAGCACAGTGCATTAAAAAAACTTGGGCGCGTGTAAAAATAGTAATTTCTCAGAAAGATATCGTAGAATTACTGAGATTATCGGAAAACGAGAAAAATTAAGATCCTCGCTGCCGGTTTTTCACGGTTTTTATAAATTCTACGCACTCTATCACAAAAATAATGTTTTATTTCTGTTCAGCGACCTAAAATACATAATAAAAACTATACGCAGATTCCGAGGAATGATGCAATCAGTTTTTTGCGTTTTTCTCGCTAAATATCGGTCCTAGCGCAAAAAGGACGTTCATTTGTGATCACTAACTTCTCATGCGGATTTCAAGTTTCTTGATGATTTTTTTGTAAAACCATGGGCATATTCGTAATCAGCGGAGCACAGTGCATTGAAAAAACTTGGGCGCGTGTAAAAATAATGATTTCTCAGAAAGATATCGTAGTATTACTGAGATTATCGGAAAACGAGAAAAATTAAGATCCTCGCTGCCGGCTTTTCACGGTTTTTATAAATTCTACGCACTCTATCACAAAAATAATGTTTTATTTTTGTTCAGCGACCTAAAATACATAATATAAACTATACGCAGATCCCGAGGAATGATGCCATCAGTTTTTTGCGTTTTTCTCGCTAAATATCGGTCCTAGCGCAAAAAGGACGTTCATTTGTGATCACTAACTTCTCATGCGGATTTCAAGTTTCCTGATGATTTTTTTGTAAAACCATAGGCATATTCGTAATCAGCGGAGCACAGTGCATTAAAAAAACTTGGGCGCGTGTAAAAATAATGATTTCTCAAAAAGATATCGTAGAATTACTGAGATTATCGGAAAACGAGAAAAATTAAGATCCTCGCTGCCGGTTTTTCACGGTTTTTATAAATTCTACGCACTCTATCACAAAAATAATGTTTTATTTATGTTCAGCGACCTAAAATACATAATAAAACCTATACGCAGATTCCGAGGAATGATGCAATCAGTTTTTTGCGTTTTTCTCGCTAAATATCGGTCCTAGCGCAAAAAGGACGTTCATTTGTGATCACTAACTTCCCATGCGGATTTCAAGATTCCTGATGATTTTTTTGTAAAACCATCGGCATATTCGTAATCAGCGGAGCACAGTGCATTGAAAAAACTTGGGCGCGTGTAAAAATAATGATTTCTCAGAAAGATATCGTAGAATTACTGAGATTATCGGAAAACGAGAAAAATTAAGATCCTCGCTGCCGGTTTTTCACGGTTTTTATAAATTCTACGCACTCTATCACAAAAATAATGTTTTATTTATGTTCAGCGACCTAAAATACATAATAAAAACTATACGAAGATTCCGAGGAATGATGCAATCAGTTTTTTGCGTTTTTCTCGCTAAATATCGGTCCTAGCGCAAAAAGGACGTTCATTTGTGATCACTAACTTCTCATGCGGATTTCAAGTTTCCTGATGATTTTTTTGTAAAACCATGGGCATATTCGTAATCAGCGGAGCACAGTGCATTGAAAAAACTTGGGCGCGTGTAAAAATAATGATTTCTCAGAAAGATATCGTAGTATTACTGAGATTATCGGAAAACGAGAAAAATTAAGATCCTCGCTGCCGGCTTTTCACGGTTTTTATAAATTCTACGCACTCTATCACAAAAATAATGTTTTATTTCTGTTCAGCGACCTAAAATACATAATATAAACTATACGCAGATCCCGAGGAATGATGCAATCAGTTTTTTGCGTTTTTCTCGCTAGATATCGGTCCTAGCGCAAAAAGGACGTTCATTTGTGATCACTAACTTCTCATGCGGATTTCAAGTTTCCTGATGATTTTTTTGTAAAACCATGGGCATATTCGTAATCAGCGCAGCACAGTGCATTAAAAAAACTTGGGCGCGTGTAAAAATAATGATTTCTCAGAAAGATATCGTAGTATTACTGAGATTATCGGAAAACGAGAAAAATTAAGATCCTCGCTGCCGGTTTTTCACGGTTTTTATAAATTCTACGAACTCTATCACAAAAATAATGTTTTATTTCTGTTCAGCGACCTAAAATACATAATATAAACTATACGAAGATTCCGAGGAATGATGCAATCAGTTTTTTGCGTTTTTCTCGCTAAATATCGGTCCTAGCGCAAAAAGGACGTTCATTTGTGATCACTAACTTCTCATGCGGATTTCAAGTTTCCTGATGATTTTTTTGTAAAACCATGGGCATATTCGTAATCAGCGGAGCACAGTGCATTGAAAAAACTTGGGCGCGTGTAAAAATAATGATTTCTCAGAAAGATATCGTAGTATTACTGAGATTATCGGAAAACGAGAAAAATTAAGATCCTCGCTGCCGGCTTTTCACGGTTTCTATAAATTCTACGCACTCTATCACAAAAATAATGTTTTATTTCTGTTCAGCGACCTAAAATACATAATATAAACTATACGCAGATCCCGAGGAATGATGCAATCAGTTTTTTGCGTTTTTCTCGCTAAATATCGGTCCTAGCGCAAAAAGGACGTTCATTTGTGATCACCAACTTCTCATGCGGATTTCAAGTTTCCTGATGATTTTTTTGTAAAACCATGGGCATATTCGTAATCAGCGGAGCACAGTGCATTGAAAAAACTTGGGCGCGTGTAAAAATAATGATTTCTCAGAAAGATATCGTAGTATTACTGAGATTATCGGAAAACCAGAAAAATTAAGATCCTCGCTGCCGGTTTTTCACGGTTTTTATAAATTCTACGCACTCTATCACAAAAATAATGTTTTATTTCTGTTCAGCGACCTAAAATACATAATATAAACTATACGCAGATTCCGAGGAATGATGCAATCAGTTTTTTGCGTTTTTCTCGCTAAATATCGGTCCTAGCGCAAAAAGGACGTTCATTTGTGATCACTAACTTCTCATGCGGATTTCAAGTTTCCTGATGATTTTTTTGTAAAACCATGGGCATATTCGTAATCAGCGGAGCACAGTGCATTGAAAAAACTTGGGCGCGTGTAAAAATAATGATTTCTCAGAAAGATATCGTAGTATTACTGAGATTATCGGAAAACGAGAAAAATTAAGATCCTCGCTGCCGGTTTTTCACGGTTTTTATAAATTCTACGCACTCTATCACAAAAATAATGTTTTATTTATGTTCAGCGACCTAAAATACATAATAAAAACTATACGAAGATTCCGAGGAATGATGCAATCAGTTTTTTGCGTTTTTCTCGCTAAATATCGGTCCTAGCGCAAAAAGGACGTTCATTTGTGATCACTAACTTCTCATGCGGATTTCAAGATTCCTGATGATTTTTTTGTAAAACCATCGGCATATTCGTAATCAGCGGAGCACAGTGCATTGAAAAAACTTGGGCGCGTGTAAAAATAATGATTTCTTAGAAAGATATCGTAGTATTACTGAGATTATCGGAAAACGAGAAAAATTAAGATCCTCGCTGCCGGCTTTTCACGGTTTTTATAAATTCTACGCACTCTATCACAAAAATAATGTTTTATTTCTGTTCAGCGACCTAAAATACATAATATAAACTATACGCAGATCCCGAGGAATGATGCAATCAGTTTTTTGCGTTTTTCTCGCTAAATATCGGTCCTAGCGCAAAAAGGACGTTCATTTGTGATCACTAACTTCTCATGCAGATTTCAAGTTTCCTGATGATTTTTTTGTAAAACCATGGGCATATTCGTAATCAGCGGAGCACAGTGCATTAAAAAAACTTGGGCGCGTGTAAAAATAATGATTTCTCAGAAAGATATCGTAGTATTACTGAGATTATCGGAAAACGAGAAAAATTAAGATCCTCGCTGCCGGCTTTTCACGGTTTTTATAAATTCTACGCACTCTATCACAAAAATAATGTTTTATTTCTGTTCAGCGACCTAAAATACATAATATAAACTATACGCAGATCCCGAGGAATGATGCAATCAGTTTTTTGCGTTTTTCTCGCTAAATATCGGTCCTAGCGCAAAAAGGACGTTGATTTGTGATCACTAACTTCTCATGCGGATTTCAAGTTTCCTGATGATTTTTTTGTAAAACCATGGGCATATTCGTAATCAGCGGAGCACAGTGCATTGAAAAAACTTGGGCGCGTGTAAAAATAATGATTTCTCAGAAAGATATCGTAGTATTACTGAGATTATCGGAAAACGAGAAAAATTAAGATCCTCGCTGCCGGTTTTTCACGGTTTTTATAAATTCTACGCACTCTATCACAAAAATAATGTTTTATTTATGTTCAGCGACCTAAAATACATAATAAAAACTATACGAAGATTCCGAGGAATGATGCAATCAGTTTTTTGCGTTTTTCTCGCTAAATATCGGTCCTAGCGCAAAAAGGACGTTCATTTGTGATCACTAACTTCTCATGCGGATTTCAAGATTCCTGATGATTTTTTTGTAAAACCATCGGCATATTCGTAATCAGCGGAGCACAGTGCATTGAAAAAACTTGGGCGCGTGTAAAAATAATGATTTCTTAGAAAGATATCGTAGTATTACTGAGATTATCGGAAAACGAGAAAAATTAAGATCCTCGCTGCCGGCTTTTCACGGTTTTTATAAATTCTACGCACTCTATCACAAAAATAATGTTTTATTTCTGTTCAGCGACCTAAAATACATAATATAAACTATACGCAGATCCCGAGGAATGATGCAATCAGTTTTTTGCGTTTTTCTCGCTAAATATCGGTCCTAGCGCAAAAAGGACGTTCATTTGTGATCACTAACTTCTCATGCAGATTTCAAGTTTCCTGATGATTTTTTTGTAAAACCATGGGCATATTCGTAATCAGCGGAGCACAGTGCATTAAAAAAACTTGGGCGCGTGTAAAAATAATGATTTCTCAGAAAGATATCGTAGTATTACTGAGATTATCGGAAAACGAGAAAAATTAAGATCCTCGCTGCCGGCTTTTCACGGTTTTTATAAATTCTACGCACTCTATCACAAAAATAATGTTTTATTTCTGTTCAGCGACCTAAAATACATAATATAAACTATACGCAGATCCCGAGGAATGATGCAATCAGTTTTTTGCGTTTTTCTCGCTAAATATCGGTCCTAGCGCAAAAAGGACGTTGATTTGTGATCACTAACTTCTCATGCGGATTTCAAGTTTCCTGATGATTTTTTTGTAAAACCATGGGCATATTCGTAATCAGCGGAGCACAGTGCATTGAAAAAACTTGGGCGCGTGTAAAAATAATGATTTCTCAGAAAGATATCGTAGAATTACTGAGAATATCGGAAAACGAGAAAAATTAAGATCCTCGCTGCCGGCTTTTCACGGTTTTTATAAATTCTACGCACTCTATCACAAAAATAATGTTTTATTTCTGTTCAGCGACCTAAAATACATAATATAAACTATACGCAGATCCCGAGGAATGATGCAATCAGTTTTTTGCGTTTTTCTCGCTAAATATCGGTCCTAGCGCAAAAAGGACGTTCATTTGTGATCACTAACTTCCCATGCGGATTTCAAGTTTCCTGATGATTTTTTTGTAAAACCATGGGCATATTCGTAATCAGCGGAGCACAGTGCATTAAAAAAACTTGGGCGCGTGTAAAAATAATGATTTCTCAGAAAGATATCGTAGTATTACTGAGATTATCGGAAAACGAGAAAAATTAAGATCCTCGCTGCCGGCTTTTCACGGTTTTTATAAATTCTACGCACTCTATCACAAAAATAATGTTTTATTTCTGTTCAGCGACCTAAAATACATAATATAAACTATACGCAGATCCCGAGGAATGATGCAATCAGTTTTTTGCGTTTTTCTCGCTAAATATCGGTCCTAGCGCAAAAAGGACGTTCATTTGTGATCACTAACTTCTCATGCGGATTTCAAGTTTCCTGATGATTTTTTTGTAAAACCATGGGCATATTCGTAATCAGCGGAGCACAGTGCATTAAAAAAACTTGGGCGCGTGTAAAAATAATGATTTCTCAGAAAGATATCGTAGTATTACTGAGATTATCGGAAAACGAGAAAAATTAAGATCCTCGCTGCCGGTTTTTCACGGTTTTCATAAATTCTACGCACTCTATCACAAAAATAATGTTTTATTTATGTTCAGCGACCTAAAATACATAATAAAAACTATACGAAGATTCCGAGGAATGATGCAATCAGTTTTTTGCGTTTTTCTCGCTAAATATCGGTCCTAGCGCAAAAAGGACGTTCATTTGTGATCACTAACTTCTCATGCGGATTTCAAGTTTCCTGATGATTTTTTTGTAAAACCATGGGCATATTCGTAATCAGCGGAGCACAGTGCATTAAAAAAACTTGGGCGCGTGTAAAATTAATGATTTCTCAGAAAGATATCGTAGTATTACTGAGATTATCGGAAAACGAGAAAAATTAAGATCCTCGCTGCCGGCTTTTCACGGTTTTTATAAATTCTACGCACTCTATCACAAAAATAATGTTTTATTTCTGTTCAGCGACCTAAAATACATAATATAAACTATACGAAGATTCCGAGGAATGATGCAATCAGTTTTTTGCGTTTTTCTCGCTAAATATCGGTCCTAGCGCAAAAAGGACGTTCATTTGTGATCACTAACTTCTCATGCAGATTTCAAGTTTCCTGATGATTTTTTTGTAAAACCATGGGCATATTCGTAATCAGCGGAGCACAGTGCATTGAAAAAACTTGGGCGCGTGTAAAAATAATGATTTCTCAGAAAGATATCGTAGTATTACTGAGATTATCGGAAAACGAGAAAAATTAAGATCCTCGCTGCCGGCTTTTCACGGTTTTTATAAATTCTACGCACTCTATCACAAAAATAATGTTTTATTTCTGTTCAGCGACCTAAAATACATAATATAAACTATACGAAGATTCCGAGGAATGATGCAATCAGTTTTTTGCGTTTTTCTCGCTAAATATCGGTCCTAGCGCAAAAAGGACGTTCATTTGTGATCACTAACTTCTCATGCAGATTTCAAGTTTCCTGATGATTTTTTTGTAAAACCATGGGCATATTCGTAATCAGCGGAGCACAGTGCATTGAAAAAACTTGGGCGCGTGTAAAAATAATGATTTCTCAGAAAGATATCGTAGTATTACTGAGATTATCGGAAAACGAGAAAAATTAAGATCCTCGCTGCCGGCTTTTCACGGTTTTTATAAATTCTACGCACTCTATCACAAAAATAATGTTTTATTTCTGTTCAGCGACCTAAAATACATAATATAAACTATACGCAGATCCCGAGGAATGATGCAATCAGTTTTTTGCGTTTTTCTCGCTAAATATCGGTCCTAGCGCAAAAAGGACGTTCATTTGTGATCACTAACTTCTCATGCGGATTTCAAGTTTCCTGATGATTTTTTTGTAAAACCATGGGCATATTCGTAATCAGCGGAGCACAGTGCATTAAAAAAACTTGGGCGCGTGTAAAAATAATGATTTCTCAGAAAGATATCGTAGTAGTACTGAGATTATCGGAAAACGAGAAAAATTAAGATCCTCGCTGCCGGCTTTTCACGGTTTTTATAAATTCTACGCACTCTATCACAAAAATAATGTTTTATTTCTGTTCAGCGACCTAAAATACATAATATAAACTATACGCAGATCCCGAGGAATGATGCAATCAGTTTTTTGCGTTTTTCTCGCTAAATATCGGTCCTAGCGCAAAAAGGACGTTCATTTGTGATCACTAACTTCTCATGCAGATTTCAAGTTTCCTGATGATTTTTTTGTAAAACCATGGGCATATTCGTAATCAGCGGAGCACAGTGCATTGAAAAAACTTGGGCGCGTGTAAAAATAATGATTTCTCAGAAAGATATCGTAGTATTACTGAGATTATCGGAAAACGAGAAAAATTAAGATCCTCGCTGCCGGCTTTTCACGGTTTTTATAAATTCTACGCACTCTATCACAAAAATAATGTTTTATTTCTGTTCAGCGACCTAAAATACATAATATAAACTATACGAAGATTCCGAGGAATGATGCAATCAGTTTTTTGCGTTTTTCTCGCTAAATATCGGTCCTAGCGCAAAAAGGACGTTCATTTGTGATCACTAACTTCTCATGCAGATTTCAAGTTTCCTGATGATTTTTTTGTAAAACCATGGGCATATTCGTAATCAGCGGAGCACAGTGCATTGAAAAAACTTGGGCGCGTGTAAAAATAATGATTTCTCAGAAAGATATCGTAGTATTACTGAGATTATCGGAAAACGAGAAAAATTAAGATCCTCGCTGCCGGCTTTTCACGGTTTTTATAAATTCTACGCACTCTATCACAAAAATAATGTTTTATTTCTGTTCAGCGACCTAAAATACATAATATAAACTATACGCAGATCCCGAGGAATGATGCAATCAGTTTTTTGCGTTTTTCTCGCTAAATATCGGTCCTAGCGCAAAAAGGACGTTCATTTGTGATCACTAACTTCTCATGCGGATTTCAAGTTTCCTGATGATTTTTTTGTAAAACCATGGGCATATTCGTAATCAGCGGAGCACAGTGCATTAAAAAAACTTGGGCGCGTGTAAAAATAATGATTTCTCAGAAAGATATCGTAGTAGTACTGAGATTATCGGAAAACGAGAAAAATTAAGATCCTCGCTGCCGGCTTTTCACGGTTTTTATAAATTCTACGCACTCTATCACAAAAATAATGTTTTATTTCTGTTCAGCGACCTAAAATACATAATATAAACTATACGCAGATCCCGAGGAATGATGCAATCAGTTTTTTGCGTTTTTCTCGCTAAATATCGGTCCTAGCGCAAAAAGGACGTTCATTTGTGATCACTAACTTCTTATGCGGATTTCAAGTTTCCTGATGATTTTTTTGTAAAACCATGGGCATATTCGTAATCAGCGGAGCACAGTGCATTAAAAAAACTTGGGCGCGTGTAAAAATAATGATTTCTCAGAAAGATATCGTAGTATTACTGAGATTATCGGAAAACGAGAAAAATTAAGATCCTCGCTGCCGGCTTTTCACGGTTTTTATCAATTCTACGCACTCTATCACAAAAATAATGTTTTATTTCTGTTCAGCGACCTAAAATACATAATATAAACTATACGCAGATCCCGAGGAATGATGCAATCAGTTTTTTGCGTTTTTCTCGCTAAATATCGGTCCTAGCGCAAAAAGGACGTTCATTTGTGATCACTAACTTCTCATGCGGATTTCAAGTTTCCTGATGATTTTTTTGTAAAACCATGGGCATATTCGTAATCAGCGGAGCACAGTGCATTGAAAAAACTTGGGCGCGTGTAAAAATAATGATTTCTCAGAAAGATATCGTAGTATTACTGAGATTATCGGAAAACCAGAAAAATTAAGATCCTCGCTGCCGGCTTTTCACGGTTTTTATAAATTCTACGCACTCTATCACAAAAATAATGTTTTATTTCTGTTCAGCGACCTAAAATACATAATATAAACTATACGCAGATCCCGAGGAATGATGCAATCATTTTTTTGCGTTTTTCTCGCTAAATATCGGTCCTAGCGCAAAAAGGACGTTCATTTGTGATCACTAACTTCTCATGCGGATTTCAAGTTTCCTGATGATTTTTTTGTAAAACCATGGGCATATTCGTAATCAGCGGAGCACAGTGCATTGAAAAAACTTGGGCGCGTGTAAAAATAATGATTTCTCAGAAAGATATCGTAGAATTACTGAGATTATCGGAAAACGAGAAAAATTAAGATCCTCGCTGCCGGCTTTTCACGGTTTTCATAAATTCTACGCACTCTATCACAAAAATAATGTTTTATTTCTGTTCAGCGACCTAAAATACATAATATAAACTATACGCAGATCCCGAGGAATGATGCAATCAGTTTTTTGCGTTTTTCTCGCTAAATATCGGTCCTAGCGCAAAAAGGACGTTCATTTGTGATCACTAACTTCTCATGCGGATTTCAAGTTTCCTGATGATTTTTTTGTAAAACCATGGGCATATTCGTAATCAGCGGAGCACAGTGCATTAAAAAAACTTGGGCGCGTGTAAAAATAATGATTTCTCAGAAAGATATCGTAGTATTACTGAGATTATCGGAAAACGAGAAAAATTCAGATCCTCGCTGCCGGCTTTTCACGGTTTTTATAAATTCTACGCACTCTATCACAAAAATAATGTTTTATTTCTGTTCAGCGACCTAAAATACATAATATAAACCATACGCAGATCCCGAGGAATGATGCAATCAGTTTTTTGCGTTTTTCTCGCTAAATATCGGTCCTAGCGCAAAAAGGACGTTCATTTGTGATCACTAACTTCTCATGCGGATTTCAAGTTTCCTGATGATTTTTTTGTAAAACCATGGGCATATTCGTAATCAGCGGAGCACAGTGCATTAAAAAAACTTGGGCGCGTGTAAAAATAATGATTTCTCAGAAAGATATCGTAGTATTACTGAGATTATCGGAAAACGAGAAAAATTAAGATCCTCGCTGCCGGTTTTTCACGGTTTTTATAAATTCTACGCACTCTATCACAAAAATAATGTTTTATTTCTGTTCAGCGACCTAAAATACATAATAAAAACTATACGAAGATTCCGAGGAATGATGCAATCAGTTTTTTGCGTTTTTCTCGCTAAATATCGGTCCTAGCGCAAAAAGGACGTTCATTTGTGATCACTAACTTCTCATGCGGATTTCAAGTTTCCTGATGATTTTTTTGTAAAACCATGGGCATATTCGTAATCAGCGGAGCACAGTGCATTGAAAAAACTTGGGCGCGTGTAAAAATAATGATTTCTTAGAAAGATATCGTAGTATTACTGAGATTATCGGAAAACGAGAAAAATTAAGATCCTCGCTGCCGGCTTTTCACGGTTTTTATAAATTCTACGCACTCTATCACAAAAATAATGTTTTATTTCTGTTCAGCGACCTAAAATACATAATATAAACTATACGCAGATCCCGAGGAATGATGCAATCAGTTTTTTGCGTTTTTCTCGCTAAATATCGGTCCTAGCGCAAAAAGGACGTTCATTTGTGATCACTAACTTCTCATGCAGATTTCAAGTTTCCTGATGATTTTTTTGTAAAACCATGGGCATATTCGTAATCAGCGGAGCACAGTGCATTAAAAAAACTTGGGCGCGTGTAAAAATAATGATTTCTCAGAAAGATATCGTAGTATTACTGAGATTATCGGAAAACGAGAAAAATTAAGATCCTCGCTGCCGGCTTTTCACGGTTTTCATAAATTCTACGCACTCTATCACAAAAATAATGTTTTATTTCTGTTCAGCGACCTAAAATACATAATAAAAACTATACGAAGATTCCGAGGAATGATGCAATCAGTTTTTTGCGTTTTTCTCGCTAAATATCGGTCCTAGCGCAAAAAGGACGTTCATTTGTGATCACTACCTTCTCATGCGGATTTCAAGTTTCCTGATGATTTTTTTGTAAAACCATGGGCATATTCGTAATCAGCGGAGCACAGTGCATTAAAAAAACTTGGGCGCGTGTAAAAATAATGATTTCTCAGAAAGATATCGTAGTATTACTGAGATTATCGGAAAACGAGAAAAATTAAGATCCTCGCTGCCGGTTTTTCACGGTTTTTATAAATTCTACGAACTCTATCACAAAAATAATGTTTTATTTATGTTCAGCGACCTGAAATACATAATAAAAACTATACGAAGATTCCGAGGAATGATGCAATCAGTTTTTTGCGTTTTTCTCGCTAAATATCGGTCCTAGCGCAAAAAGGACGTTCATTTGTGATCACTTACTTCCCATGCGGATTTCAAGATTCCTGATGATTTTTTTGTAAAACCATTGGCATATTCGTAATCAGCGGAGCACAGTGCATTGAAAAAACTTGGGCGCGTGTAAAAATAGTAATTTCTCAGAAAGATATCGTAGAATTACTGAGATTATCGGAAAACGAGAAAAATTAAGATCCTCGCTGCCGGTTTTTCACGGTTTTTATAAATTCTACGCACTCTATCACAAAAATAATGTTTTATTTCTGTTCAGCGACCTAAAATACATAATAAAAACTATACGCAGATTCCGAGGAATGATGCAATCAGTTTTTTGCGTTTTTCTCGCTAAATATCGGTCCTAGCGCAAAAAGGACGTTCATTTGTGATCACTAACTTCTCATGCGGATTTCAAGTTTCTTGATGATTTTTTTGTAAAACCATGGGCATATTCGTAATCAGCGGAGCACAGTGCATTGAAAAAACTTGGGCGCGTGTAAAAATAATGATTTCTCAGAAAGATATCGTAGTATTACTGAGATTATCGGAAAACGAGAAAAATTAAGATCCTCGCTGCCGGCTTTTCACGGTTTTTATAAATTCTACGCACTCTATCACAAAAATAATGTTTTATTTTTGTTCAGCGACCTAAAATACATAATATAAACTATACGCAGATCCCGAGGAATGATGCCATCAGTTTTTTGCGTTTTTCTCGCTAAATATCGGTCCTAGCGCAAAAAGGACGTTCATTTGTGATCACTAACTTCTCATGCGGATTTCAAGTTTCCTGATGATTTTTTTGTAAAACCATAGGCATATTCGTAATCAGCGGAGCACAGTGCATTAAAAAAACTTGGGCGCGTGTAAAAATAATGATTTCTCAAAAAGATATCGTAGAATTACTGAGATTATCGGAAAACGAGAAAAATTAAGATCCTCGCTGCCGGTTTTTCACGGTTTTTATAAATTCTACGCACTCTATCACAAAAATAATGTTTTATTTATGTTCAGCGACCTAAAATACATAATAAAACCTATACGCAGATTCCGAGGAATGATGCAATCAGTTTTTTGCGTTTTTCTCGCTAAATATCGGTCCTAGCGCAAAAAGGACGTTCATTTGTGATCACTAACTTCCCATGCGGATTTCAAGATTCCTGATGATTTTTTTGTAACACCATCGGCATATTCGTAATCAGCGGAGCACAGTGCATTGAAAAAACTTGGGCGCGTGTAAAAATAATGATTTCTCAGAAAGATATCGTAGAATTACTGAGATTATCGGAAAACGAGAAAAATTAAGATCCTCGCTGCCGGTTTTTCACGGTTTTTATAAATTCTACGCACTCTATCACAAAAATAATGTTTTATTTCTGTTCAGCGACCTAAAATACATAATATAAACTATACGCAGATCCCGAGGAATGATGCAATCAGTTTTTTGCGTTTTTCTCGCTAAATATCGGTCCTAGCGCAACAAGGACGTTCATTTGTGATCACTAACTTCTCATGCGGATTTCAAGTTTCCTGATGATTTTTTTGTAAAACCATGGGCATATTCGTAATCAGCGGAGCACAGTGCATTAAAAAAACTTGGGCGCGTGTAAAAATAATGATTTCTCAGAAAGATATCGTAGTATTACTGAGATTATCGGAAAACGAGAAAAATTAAGATCCTCGCTGCCGGTTTTTCACGGTTTTTATAAATTCTACGCACTCTATCACAAAAATAATGTTTTATTTATGTTCAGCGACCTAAAATACATAATAAAAACTATACGAAGATTCCGAGGAATGATGCAATCAGTTTTTTGCGTTTTTCTCGCTAAATATCGGTCCTAGCGCAAAAAGGACGTTCATTTGTGATCACTAACTTCTCATGCGGATTTCAAGTTTCCTGATGATTTTTTTGTAAAACCATGGGCATATTCGTAATCAGCGGAGCACAGTGCATTGAAAAAACTTGGGCGCGTGTAAAAATAATGATTTCTCAGAAAGATATCGTAGTATTACTGAGATTATCGGAAAACGAGAAAAATTAAGATCCTCGCTGCCGGCTTTTCACGGTTTTCATAAATTCTACGCACTCTATCACAAAAATAATGTTTTATTTCTGTTCAGCGACCTAAAATACATAATATAAACTATACGCAGATCCCGAGGAATGATGCAATCAGTTTTTTGCGTTTTTCTCGCTAAATATCGGTCCTAGCGCAAAAAGGACGTTCATTTGTGATCACTAACTTCTCATGCGGATTTCAAGTTTCCTGATGATTTTTTTGTAAAACCATGGGCATATTCGTAATCAGCGGAGCACAGTGCATTAAAAAAACTTGGGCGCGTGTGAAAATAATGATTTCACTGAAAGATATCGTAGTATTACTGAGATTATCGGAAAACGAGAAAAATTCAGATCCTCGCTGCCGGCTTTTCACGGTTTTTATAAATTCTACGCACTCTATCACAAAAATAATGTTTTATTTCTGTTCAGCGACCTAAAATACATAATATAAACTATACGCAGATCCCGAGGAATGATGCAATCAGTTTTTTGCGTTTTTCTCGCTAGATATCGGTCCTAGCGCAAAAAGGACGTTCATTTGTGATCACTAACTTCTCATGCGGATTTCAAGTTTCCTGATGATTTTTTTGTAAAACCATGGGCATATTCGTAATCAGCGGAGCACAGTGCATTAAAAAAACTTGGGCGCGTGTAAAAATAATGATTTCTCAGAAAGATATCGTAGTATTACTGAGATTATCGGAAAACGAGAAAAATTAAGATCCTCGCTGCCGGTTTTTCACGGTTTTTATAAATTCTACGCACTCAATCACAAAAATAATGTTTTATTTATGTTCAGCGACCTAAAATTCATAATAAAAACTATACGAAGATTCCGAGGAATGATGCAATCAGTTTTTTGCGTTTTTCTCGCTAAATATCGGTCCTAGCGCAAAAAGGACGTTCATTTGTGATCACTAACTTCTCATGCGGATTTCAAGTTTCCTGATGATTTTTTTGTAAAACCATGGGCATATTCGTAATCAGCGGAGCACAGTGCATTAAAAAAACTTGGGCGCGTGTAAAAATAATGATTTCTCAGAAAGATATCGTAGTATTACTGAGATTATCGGAAAACGAGAAAAATTAAGATCCTCGCTGCCGGCTTTTCACGGTTTTCATAAATTCTACGCACTCTATCACAAAAATAATGTTTTATTTCTGTTCAGCGACCTAAAATACATAATAAAAACTATACGAAGATTCCGAGGAATGATGCAATCAGTTTTTTGCGTTTTTCTCGCTAAATATCGGTCCTAGCGCAAAAAGGACGTTCATTTGTGATCACTACCTTCTCATGCGGATTTCAAGTTTCCTGATGATTTTTTTGTAAAACCATGGGCATATTCGTAATCAGCGGAGCACAGTGCATTAAAAAAACTTGGGCGCGTGTAAAAATAGTAATTTCTCAGAAAGATATCGTAGAATTACTGAGATTATCGGAAAACGAGAAAAATTAAGATCCTCGCTGCCGGTTTTTCACGGTTTTTATAAATTCTACGCACTCTATCACAAAAATAATGTTTTATTTCTGTTCAGCGACCTAAAATACATAATAAAAACTATACGCAGATTCCGAGGAATGATGCAATCAGTTTTTTGCGTTTTTCTCGCTAAATATCGGTCCTAGCGCAAAAAGGACGTTCATTTGTGATCACTAACTTCTCATGCGGATTTCAAGTTTCTTGATGATTTTTTTGTAAAACCATGGGCATATTCGTAATCAGCGGAGCACAGTGCATTGAAAAAACTTGGGCGCGTGTAAAAATAATGATTTCTCAGAAAGATATCGTAGTATTACTGAGATTATCGGAAAACGAGAAAAATTAAGATCCTCGCTGCCGGCTTTTCACGGTTTTTATAAATTCTACGCACTCTATCACAAAAATAATGTTTTATTTTTGTTCAGCGACCTAAAATACATAATATAAACTATACGCAGATCCCGAGGAATGATGCCATCAGTTTTTTGCGTTTTTCTCGCTAAATATCGGTCCTAGCGCAAAAAGGACGTTCATTTGTGATCACTAACTTCTCATGCGGATTTCAAGTTTCCTGATGATTTTTTTGTAAAACCATAGGCATATTCGTAATCAGCGGAGCACAGTGCATTAAAAAAACTTGGGCGCGTGTAAAAATAATGATTTCTCAAAAAGATATCGTAGAATTACTGAGATTATCGGAAAACGAGAAAAATTAAGATCCTCGCTGCCGGTTTTTCACGGTTTTTATAAATTCTACGCACTCTATCACAAAAATAATGTTTTATTTATGTTCAGCGACCTAAAATACATAATAAAACCTATACGCAGATTCCGAGGAATGATGCAATCAGTTTTTTGCGTTTTTCTCGCTAAATATCGGTCCTAGCGCAAAAAGGACGTTCATTTGTGATCACTAACTTCCCATGCGGATTTCAAGATTCCTGATGATTTTTTTGTAAAACCATCGGCATATTCGTAATCAGCGGAGCACAGTGCATTGAAAAAACTTGGGCGCGTGTAAAAATAATGATTTCTCAGAAAGATATCGTAGAATTACTGAGATTATCGGAAAACGAGAAAAATTAAGATCCTCGCTGCCGGTTTTTCACGGTTTTTATAAATTCTACGCACTCTATCACAAAAATAATGTTTTATTTCTGTTCAGCGACCTAAAATACATAATATAAACTATACGCAGATCCCGAGGAATGATGCAATCAGTTTTTTGCGTTTTTCTCGCTAAATATCGGTCCTAGCGCAAAAAGGACGTTCATTTGTGATCACTAACTTCTCATGCGGATTTCAAGTTTCCTGATGATTTTTTTGTAAAACCATGGGCATATTCGTAATCAGCGGAGCACAGTGCATTAAAAAAACTTGGGCGCGTGTAAAAATAATGATTTCTCAGAAAGATATCGTAGTATTACTGAGATTATCGGAAAACGAGAAAAATTAAGATCCTCGCTGCCGGTTTTTCACGGTTTTTATAAATTCTACGCACTCTATCACAAAAATAATGTTTTATTTATGTTCAGCGACCTAAAATACATAATAAAAACTATACGAAGATTCCGAGGAATGATGCAATCAGTTTTTTGCGTTTTTCTCGCTAAATATCGGTCCTAGCGCAAAAAGGACGTTCATTTGTGATCACTAACTTCTCATGCGGATTTCAAGTTTCCTGATGATTTTTTTGTAAAACCATGGGCATATTCGTAATCAGCGGAGCACAGTGCATTGAAAAAACTTGGGCGCGTGTAAAAATAATGATTTCTCAGAAAGATATCGTAGTATTACTGAGATTATCGGAAAACGAGAAAAATTAAGATCCTCGCTGCCGGCTTTTCACGGTTTTCATAAATTCTACGCACTCTATCACAAAAATAATGTTTTATTTCTGTTCAGCGACCTAAAATACATAATATAAACTATACGCAGATCCCGAGGAATGATGCAATCAGTTTTTTGCGTTTTTCTCGCTAAATATCGGTCCTAGCGCAAAAAGGACGTTCATTTGTGATCACTAACTTCTCATGCGGATTTCAAGTTTCCTGATGATTTTTTTGTAAAACCATGGGCATATTCGTAATCAGCGGAGCACAGTGCATTAAAAAAACTTGGGCGCGTGTAAAAATAATGATTTCTCAGAAAGATATCGTAGTATTACTGAGATTATCGGAAAACGAGAAAAATTAAGATCCTCGCTGCCGGTTTTTCACGGTTTTTATAAATTCTACGCACTCTATCACAAAAATAATGTTTTATTTATGTTCAGCGACCTAAAATACATAATAAAAACTATACGAAGATTCCGAGGAATGATGCAATCAGTTTTTTGCGTTTTTCTCGCTAAATATCGGTCCTAGCGCAAAAAGGACGTTCATTTGTGATCACTAACTTCTCATGCGGATTTCAAGTTTCCTGATGATTTTTTTGTAAAACCATGGGCATATTCGTAATCAGCGGAGCACAGTGCATTGAAAAAACTTGGGCGCGTGTAAAAATAATGATTTCTCAGAAAGATATCGTAGTATTACTGAGATTATCGGAAAACCAGAAAAATTAAGATCCTCGCTGCCGGCTTTTCACGGTTTTTATAAATTCTACGCACTCTATCACAAAAATAATGTTTTATTTCTGTTCAGCGACCTAAAATACATAATATAAACTATACGCAGATCCCGAGGAATGATGCAATCAGTTTTTTGCGTTTTTCTCGCTAGATATCGGTCCTAGCGCAAAAAGGACGTTCATTTGTGATCACTAACTTCTCATGCGGATTTCAAGTTTCCTGATGATTTTTTTGTAAAACCATGGGCATATTCGTAATCAGCGCAGCACAGTGCATTAAAAAAACTTGGGCGCGTGTAAAAATAATGATTTCTCAGAAAGATATCGTAGTATTACTGAGATTATCGGAAAACGAGAAAAATTAAGATCCTCGCTGCCGGTTTTTCACGGTTTTTATAAATTCTACGAACTCTATCACAAAAATAATGTTTTATTTCTGTTCAGCGACCTAAAATACATAATATAAACTATACGAAGATTCCGAGGAATGATGCAATCAGTTTTTTGCGTTTTTCTCGCTAAATATCGGTCCTAGCGCAAAAAGGACGTTCATTTGTGATCACTAACTTCTCATGCGGATTTCAAGTTTCCTGATGATTTTTTTGTAAAACCATGGGCATATTCGTAATCAGCGGAGCACAGTGCATTGAAAAAACTTGGGCGCGTGTAAAAATAATGATTTCTCAGAAAGATATCGTAGTATTACTGAGATTATCGGAAAACGAGAAAAATTAAGATCCTCGCTGCCGGCTTTTCACGGTTTCTATAAATTCTACGCACTCTATCACAAAAATAATGTTTTATTTCTGTTCAGCGACCTAAAATACATAATATAAACTATACGCAGATCCCGAGGAATGATGCAATCAGTTTTTTGCGTTTTCTCGCTAAATATCGGTCCTAGCGCAAAAAGGACGTTCATTTGTGATCACTAACTTCTCATGCAGATTTCAAGTTTCCTGATGATTTTTTTGTAAAACCATGGGCATATTCGTAATCAGCGGAGCACAGTGCATTAAAAAAACTTGGGCGCGTGTAAAAATAATGATTTCTCAGAAAGATATCGTAGTATTACTGAGATTATCGGAAAACGAGAAAAATTAAGATCCTCGCTGCCGGCTTTTCACGGTTTTTATAAATTCTACGCACTCTATCACAAAAATAATGTTTTATTTCTGTTCAGCGACCTAAAATACATAATATAAACTATACGCAGATCCCGAGGAATGATGCAATCAGTTTTTTGCGTTTTTCTCGCTAAATATCGGTCCTAGCGCAAAAAGGACGTTCATTTGTGATCACTAACTTCTCATGCGGATTTCAAGTTTCCTGATGATTTTTTTGTAAAACCATGGGCATATTCGTAATCAGCGGAGCACAGTGCATTAAAAAAACTTGGGCGCGTGTAAAAATAATGATTTCTCAGAAAGATATCGTAGTATTACTGAGATTATCGGAAAACGAGAAAAATTAAGATCCTCGCTGCCGGTTTTTCACGGTTTTTATAAATTCTACGCACTCTATCACAAAAATAATGTTTTATTTCTGTTCAGCGACCTAAAATACATAATATAAACTATACGCAGATCCCGAGGAATGATGCAATCAGTTTTTTGCGTTTTTCTCGCTAAATATCGGTCCTAGCGCAAAAAGGACGTTCATTTGTGATCACTAACTTCTCATGCGGATTTCAAGTTTCCTGATGATTTTTTTGTAAAACCATGGGCATATTCGTAATCAGCGGAGCACAGTGCATTGAAAAAACTTGGGCGCGTGTAAAAATAATGATTTCTCAGAAAGATATCGTAGTATTACTGAGATTATCGGAAAACGAGAAAAATTAAGATCCTCGCTGCCGGTTTTTCACGGTTTTTATAAATTCTACGCACTCTATCACAAAAATAATGTTTTATTTATGTTCAGCCACCTAAAATACATAATAAAAACTATACGAAGATTCCGAGGAATGATGCAATCAGTTTTTTGCGTTTTTCTCGCTAAATATCGGTCCTAGCGCAAAAAGGACGTTCATTTGTGATCACTAACTTCTCATGCGGATTTCAAGTTTCCTGATGATTTTTTTGTAAAACCATGGGCATATTCGTAATCAGCGGAGCACAGTGCATTGAAAAAACTTGGGCGCGTGTAAAAATAATGATTTCTCAGAAAGATATCGTAGTATTACTGAGATTATCGGAAAACGAAAAAATTAAGATCCTCGCTGCCGGCTTTTCACGGTTTTTATCAATTCTACGCACTCTATCACAAAAATAATGTTTTATTTCTGTTCAGCGACCTAAAATACATAATATAAACTATACGCAGATCCCGAGGAATGATGCAATCAGTTTTTTGCGTTTTTCTCGCTAAATATCGGTCCTAGCGCAAAAAGGACGTTCATTTGTGATCACTAACTTCTCATGCGGATTTCAAGTTTCCTGATGATTTTTTTGTAAAACCATGGGCATATTCGTAATCAGCGGAGCACAGTGCATTAAAAAAACTTGGGCGCGTGTAAAAATAATGATTTCTCAGAAAGATATCGTAGTATTACTGAGATTATCGGAAAACGAGAAAAATTAAGATCCTCGCTGCCGGCTTTTCACGGTTTTTATAAATTCTACGCACTCTATCACAAAAATAATGTTTTATTTCTGTTCAGCGACCTAAAATACATAATATAAACTATACGCAGATCCCGAGGAATGATGCAATCAGTTTTTTGCGTTTTTCTCGCTAAATATCGGTCCTAGCGCAAAAAGGACGTTCATTTGTGATCACTAACTTCTCATGCGGATTTCAAGTTTCCTGATGATTTTTTTGTAAAACCATGGGCATATTCGTAATCAGCGGAGCACAGTGCATTGAAAAAACTTGGGCGCGTGTAAAAATAATGATTTCTCAGAAAGATATCGTAGTATTACTGAGATTATCGGAAAACGAGAAAAATTAAGATCCTCGCTGCCGGCTTTTCACGGTTTCTATAAATTCTACGCACTCTATCACAAAAATAATGTTTTATTTCTGTTCAGCGACCTAAAATACATAATATAAACTATACGCAGATCCCGAGGAATGATGCAATCAGTTTTTTGCGTTTTCTCGCTAAATATCGGTCCTAGCGCAAAAAGGACGTTCATTTGTGATCACTAACTTCTCATGCAGATTTCAAGTTTCCTGATGATTTTTTTGTAAAACCATGGGCATATTCGTAATCAGCGGAGCACAGTGCATTAAAAAAACTTGGGCGCGTGTAAAAATAATGATTTCTCAGAAAGATATCGTAGTATTACTGAGATTATCGGAAAACGAGAAAAATTAAGATCCTCGCTGCCGGCTTTTCACGGTTTTTATAAATTCTACGCACTCTATCACAAAAATAATGTTTTATTTCTGTTCAGCGACCTAAAATACATAATATAAACTATACGCAGATCCCGAGGAATGATGCAATCAGTTTTTTGCGTTTTTCTCGCTAAATATCGGTCCTAGCGCAAAAAGGACGTTCATTTGTGATCACTAACTTCTCATGCGGATTTCAAGTTTCCTGATGATTTTTTTGTAAAACCATGGGCATATTCGTAATCAGCGGAGCACAGTGCATTAAAAAAACTTGGGCGCGTGTAAAAATAATGATTTCTCAGAAAGATATCGTAGTATTACTGAGATTATCGGAAAACGAGAAAAATTAAGATCCTCGCTGCCGGTTTTTCACGGTTTTTATAAATTCTACGCACTCTATCACAAAAATAATGTTTTATTTCTGTTCAGCGACCTAAAATACATAATATAAACTATACGCAGATCCCGAGGAATGATGCAATCAGTTTTTTGCGTTTTTCTCGCTAAATATCGGTCCTAGCGCAAAAAGGACGTTCATTTGTGATCACTAACTTCTCATGCGGATTTCAAGTTTCCTGATGATTTTTTTGTAAAACCATGGGCATATTCGTAATCAGCGGAGCACAGTGCATTGAAAAAACTTGGGCGCGTGTAAAAATAATGATTTCTCAGAAAGATATCGTAGTATTACTGAGATTATCGGAAAACGAGAAAAATTAAGATCCTCGCTGCCGGTTTTTCACGGTTTTTATAAATTCTACGCACTCTATCACAAAAATAATGTTTTATTTATGTTCAGCCACCTAAAATACATAATAAAAACTATACGAAGATTCCGAGGAATGATGCAATCAGTTTTTTGCGTTTTTCTCGCTAAATATCGGTCCTAGCGCAAAAAGGACGTTCATTTGTGATCACTAACTTCTCATGCGGATTTCAAGTTTCCTGATGATTTTTTTGTAAAACCATGGGCATATTCGTAATCAGCGGAGCACAGTGCATTGAAAAAACTTGGGCGCGTGTAAAAATAATGATTTCTCAGAAAGATATCGTAGTATTACTGAGATTATCGGAAAACGAAAAAATTAAGATCCTCGCTGCCGGCTTTTCACGGTTTTTATCAATTCTACGCACTCTATCACAAAAATAATGTTTTATTTCTGTTCAGCGACCTAAAATACATAATATAAACTATACGCAGATCCCGAGGAATGATGCAATCAGTTTTTTGCGTTTTTCTCGCTAAATATCGGTCCTAGCGCAAAAAGGACGTTCATTTGTGATCACTAACTTCTCATGCGGATTTCAAGTTTCCTGATGATTTTTTTGTAAAACCATGGGCATATTCGTAATCAGCGGAGCACAGTGCATTAAAAAAAACTTGGGCGCGTGTAAAAATAATGATTTCTCAGAAAGATATCGTAGTATTACTGAGATTATCGGAAAACGAGAAAAATTAAGATCCTCGCTGCCGGCTTTTCACGGTTTTTATAAATTCTACGCACTCTATCACAAAAATAATGTTTTATTTCTGTTCAGCGACCTAAAATACATAATATAAACTATACGCAGATCCCGAGGAATGATGCAATCAGTTTTTTGCGTTTTTCTCGCTAAATATCGGTCCTAGCGCAAAAAGGACGTTCATTTGTGATCACTAACTTCTCATGCGGATTTCAAGTTTCCTGATGATTTTTTTGTAAAACCATGGGCATATTCGTAATCAGCGGAGCACAGTGCATTAAAAAAACTTGGGCGCGTGTAAAAATAATGATTTCTCAGAAAGATATCGTAGTATTACTGAGATTATCGGAAAACGAGAAAAATTAAGATCCTCGCTGCCGGTTTTTCACGGTTTTTATAAATTCTACGCACTCTATCACAAAAATAATGTTTTATTTCTGTTCAGCGACCTAAAATACATAATATAAACTATACGCAGATCCCGAGGAATGATGCAATCAGTTTTTTGCGTTTTTCTCGCTAAATATCGGTCCTAGCGCAAAAAGGACGTTCATTTGTGATCACTAACTTCTCATGCGGATTTCAAGTTTCCTGATGATTTTTTTGTAAAACCATGGGCATATTCGTAATCAGCGGAGCACAGTGCATTGAAAAAACTTGGGCGCGTGTAAAAATAATGATTTCTCAGAAAGATATCGTAGTATTACTGAGATTATCGGAAAACGAGAAAAATTAAGATCCTCGCTGCCGGTTTTTCACGGTTTTTATAAATTCTACGCACTCTATCACAAAAATAATGTTTTATTTATGTTCAGCCACCTAAAATACATAATAAAAACTATACGAAGATTCCGAGGAATGATGCAATCAGTTTTTTGCGTTTTTCTCGCTAAATATCGGTCCTAGCGCAAAAAGGACGTTCATTTGTGATCACTAACTTCTCATGCGGATTTCAAGTTTCCTGATGATTTTTTTGTAAAACCATGGGCATATTCGTAATCAGCGGAGCACAGTGCATTGAAAAAACTTGGGCGCGTGTAAAAATAATGATTTCTCAGAAAGATATCGTAGTATTACTGAGATTATCGGAAAACGAAAAAATTAAGATCCTCGCTGCCGGCTTTTCACGGTTTTTATCAATTCTACGCACTCTATCACAAAAATAATGTTTTATTTCTGTTCAGCGACCTAAAATACATAATATAAACTATACGCAGATCCCGAGGAATGATGCAATCAGTTTTTTGCGTTTTTCTCGCTAAATATCGGTCCTAGCGCAAAAAGGACGTTCATTTGTGATCACTAACTTCTCATGCGGATTTCAAGTTTCCTGATGATTTTTTTGTAAAACCATGGGCATATTCGTAATCAGCGGAGCACAGTGCATTAAAAAAACTTGGGCGCGTGTAAAAATAATGATATCTCAGAAAGATATCGTAGTATTACTGAGATTATCGGAAAACGAGAAAAATTAAGATCCTCGCTGCCGGCTTTTCACGGTTTTTATAAATTCTACGCACTCTATCACAAAAATAATGTTTTATTTCTGTTCAGCGACCTAAAATACATAATATAAACTATACGCAGATCCCGAGGAATGATGCAATCAGTTTTTTGCGTTTTTCTCGCTAAATATCGGTCCTAGCGCAAAAAGGACGTTCATTTGTGATCACTAACTTCTCATGCGGATTTCAAGTTTCCTGATGATTTTTTTGTAAAACCATGGGCATATTCGTAATCAGCGGAGCACAGTGCATTAAAAAAACTTGGGCGCGTGTAAAAATAATGATTTCTCAGAAAGATATCGTAGTATTACTGAGATTATCGGAAAACGAGAAAAATTAAGATCCTCGCTGCCGGTTTTTCACGGTTTTTATAAATTCTACGAACTCTATCACAAAAATAATGTTTTATTTATGTTCAGCGACCTGAAATACATAATAAAAACTATACGAAGATTCCGAGGAATGATGCAATCAGTTTTTTGCGTTTTTCTCGCTAAATATCGGTCCTAGCGCAAAAAGGACGTTCATTTGTGATCACTAACTTCTCATGCGGATTTCAAGTTTCCTGATGATTTTTTTGTAAAACCATGGGCATATTCGTAATCAGCGGAGCACAGTGCATTGAAAAAACTTGGGCGCGTGTAAAAATAATGATTTCTCAGAAAGATATCGTAGTATTACTGAGATTATCGGAAAACCAGAAAAATTAAGATCCTCGCTGCCGGCTTTTCACGGTTTTTATAAATTCTACGCACTCTATCACAAAAATAATGTTTTATTTCTGTTCAGCGACCTAAAATACATAATATAAACTATACGCAGATCCCGAGGAATGATGCAATCAGTTTTTTGCGTTTTTCTCGCTAAATATCGGTCCTAGCGCAAAAAGGACGTTCATTTGTGATCACTAACTTCTCATGCGGATTTCAAGTTTCCTGATGATTTTTTTGTAAAACCATGGGCATATTCGTAATCAGCGGAGCACAGTGCATTAAAAAAACTTGGGCGCGTGTAAAAATAATGATTTCTCAGAAAGATATCGTAGTATTACTGAGATTATCGGAAAACGAGAAAAATTCAGATCCTCGCTGCCGGCTTTTCACGGTTTTTATAAATTCTACGCACTCTAACACAAAAATAATGTTTTATTTCTGTTCAGCGACCTAAAATACATAATATAAACTATACGCAGATCCCGAGGAATGATGCAATCAGTTTTTTGCGTTTTTCTCGCTAAATATCGGTCCTAGCGCAAAAAGGACGTTCATTTGTGATCACTAACTTCTCATGCGGATTTCAAGTTTCCTGATGATTTTTTTGTAAAACCATGGGCATATTCGTAATCAGCGGAGCACAGTGCATTAAAAAAACTTGGGCGCGTGTAAAAATAATGATTTCTCAGAAAGATATCGTAGTATTACTGAGATTATCGGAAAACGAGAAAAATTAAGATCCTCGCTGCCGGTTTTTCACGGTTTTTATAAATTCTACGCACTCTATCACAAAAATAATGTTTTATTTATGTTCAGCGACCTAAAATACATAATAAAAACTATACGAAGATTCCGAGGAATGATGCAATCAGTTTTTTGCGTTTTTCTCGCTAAATATCGGTCCTAGCGCAAAAAGGACGTTCATTTGTGATCACTAACTTCTCATGCGGATTTCAAGTTTCCTGATGATTTTTTTGTAAAACCATGGGCATATTCGTAATCAGCGGAGCACAGTGCATTGAAAAAACTTGGGCGCGTGTAAAAATAATGATTTCTTAAAAAGATATCGTAGTATTACTGAGATTATCGGAAAACGAGAAAAATTAAGATCCTCGCTGCCGGCTTTTCACGGTTTTTATAAATTCTACGCACTCTATCACAAAAATAATGTTTTATTTCTGTTCAGCGACCTAAAATACATAATATAAACTATACGCAGATCCCGAGGAATGATGCAATCAGTTTTTTGCGTTTTTCTCGCTAAATATCGGTCCTAGCGCAAAAAGGACGTTCATTTGTGATCACTAACTTCTCATGCAGATTTCAAGTTTCCTGATGATTTTTTTGTAAAACCATGAGCATATTCGTAATCAGCGGAGCACAGTGCATTAAAAAAACTTGGGCGCGTGTAAAAATAATGATTTCTCAGAAAGATATCGTAGTATTACTGAGATTATCGGAAAACGAGAAAAATTAAGATCCTCGCTGCCGGCTTTTCACGGTTTTTATAAATTCTACGCACTCTATCACAAAAATAATGTTTTATTTCTGTTCAGCGACCTAAAATACATAATATAAACTATACGCAGATCCCGAGGAATGATGCAATCAGTTTTTTGCGTTTTTCTCGCTAAATATCGGTCCTAGCGCAAAAAGGACGTTCATTTGTGATCACTAACTTCCCATGCGGATTTCAAGATTCCTGATGATTTTTTTGTAAAACCATGGGCATATTCGTAATCAGCGGAGCACAGTGCATTGAAAAAACTTGGGCGCGTGTAAAAATAATGATTTCTCAGAAAGATATCGTAGTATTACTGAGATTATCGGAAAACGAGAAAAATTAAGATCCTCGCTGCCGGCTTTTCACGGTTTTTATAAATTCTACGCACTCTATCACAAAAATAATGTTTTATTTATGTTCAGCGACCTAAAATACATAATAAAAACTATACGAAGATTCCGAGGAATGATGCAATCAGTTTTTTGCGTTTTTCTCGCTAAATATCGGTCCTAGCGCAAAAAGGACGTTCATTTGTGATCACTAACTTCTCATGCGGATTTCAAGATTCCTGATGATTTTTTTGTAAAACCATGGGCATATTCGTAATCAGCGGAGCACAGTGCATTGAAAAAACTTGGGCGCGTGTAAAAATAATGATTTCTCAGAAAGATATCGTAGTATTACTGAGATTATCGGAAAACGAGAAAAATTAAGATCCTCGCTGCCGGCTTTTCACGGTTTTTATAAATTCTACGCACTCTATCACAAAAATAATGTTTTATTTCTGTTCAGCGACCTAAAATACATAATATAAACTATACGCAGATTCCGAGGAATGATGCAATCAGTTTTTTGCGTTTTTCTCGCTAAATATCGGTCCTAGCGCAAAAAGGACGTTCATTTGTGATCACTAACTTCTCATGCGGATTTCAAGTTTCCTGATGATTTTTTTGTAAAACCATGGGCATATTCGTAATCAGCGGAGCACAGTGCATTAAAAAAACTTGGGCGCGTGTAAAAATAATGATTTCTCAGAAAGATATCGTAGTATTACTGAGATTATCGGAAAACGAGAAAAATTAAGATCCTCGCTGCCGGTTTTTCACGGTTTTTATAAATTCTACGCACTCTATCACAAAAATAATGTTTTATTTATGTTCAGCGACCTAAAATACATAATAAAAACTATACGAAGATTCCGAGGAATGATGCAATCAGTTTTTTGCGTTTTTCTCGCTAAATATCGGTCCTAGCGCAAAAAGGACGTTCATTTGTGATCACTAACTTCTCATGCGGATTTCAAGTTTCCTGATGATTTTTTTGTAAAACCATGGGCATATTCGTAATCAGCGGAGCACAGTGCATTGAAAAAACTTGGGCGCGTGTAAAAATAATGATTTCTCAGAAAGATATCGTAGTATTACTGAGATTATCGGAAAACGAGAAAAATTAAGATCCTCGCTGCCGGCTTTTCACGGTTTTTATAAATTCTACGCACTCTATCACAAAAATAATGTTTTATTTCTGTTCAGCGACCTAAAATACATAATATAAACTGTACGCAGATCCCGAGGAATGATGCAATCAGTTTTTTGCGTTTTTCTCGCTAAATATCGGTCCTAGCGCAAAAAGGACGTTCATTTGTGATCACCAACTTCTCATGCGGATTTCAAGTTTCCTGATAATTTGTTTTGTAAAACCATGGGCATATTCGTAATCAGCGGAGCACAGTGCATTGAAAAAACTTGGGCGCGTGTAAAAATAATGATTTTTCAGAAAGATATCGTAGAATTACTGAGAATATCGGAAAACGAGAAAAATTAGGTTCCTCGCTGCCGGCTTTTCACGGTTTTTATAAATTCTACGCACTCTATCACAAAAATAATGTTTTATTTCTGTTCAGCGACCTAAAATACATAATATAAACTATACGCAGATCCCGAGGAATGATGCAATCAGTTTTTTGCGTTTTTCTCGCTAAATATCGGTCCTAGCGCAAAAAGGACGTTCATTTGTGATCACTAACTTCCCATGCGGATTTCAAGTTTCCTGATGATTTTTTTGTAAAACCATGGGCATATTCGTAATCAGCGGAGCACAGTGCATTAAAAAAACTTGGGCGCGTGTAAAAATAATGATTTCTCAGAAAGATATCGTAGTATTACTGAGATTATCGGAAAACGAGAAAAATTAAGATCCTCGCTGCCGGCTTTTCACGGTTTTTATAAATTCTACGCACTCTATCACAAAAATAATGTTTTATTTCTGTTCAGCGACCTAAAATACATAATATAAACTATACGCAGATCCCGAGGAATGATGCAATCAGTTTTTTGTGTTTTTCTCGCTAAATATCGGTCCTAGCGCAAAAAGGACGTTCATTTGTGATCACTAACTTCTCATGCGGATTTCAAGTTTCCTGATGATTTTTTTGTAAAACCATGGGCATATTCGTAATCAGCGGAGCACAGTGCATTAAAAAAACTTGGGCGCGTGTAAAAATAATGATTTCTCAGAAAGATATCGTAGTATTACTGAGATTATCGGAAAACGAGAAAAATTAAGATCCTCGCTGCCGGTTTTTCACGGTTTTTATAAATTCTACGCACTCTATCACAAAAATAATGTTTTATTTCTGTTCAGCGACCTAAAATACATAATATAAACTATACGCAGATCCCGAGGAATGATGCAATCAGTTTTTTGCGTTTTTCTCGCTAAATATCGGTCTGTTACGTCCCCGAATAAAATATATCTTGGACGATGCAACCCTCCCGACACCGCTGCATATACCAATGACGGCCCTGCAGTCGGTGGTCGGTAAATAGGGAAAGCAACGTTCAGCTCCCTAAATAAGATATATCCTTTTTAACATAGCTACAATATTCAAAGAAAGGCCTGGAAGTCAGTGGCCGGTAAAAAAGGGAAAATAACACTATATCCTAAGAGGGGTAGATGGAGCTAGTTGTAAAAGAGGGGTGTAAGGCCCTCCACTAGCTCAAGGCGACGAAATACCCCACGCAAACACCAGGGAAGTGGAAGACGGTAGATCGACAGCCAATGAAGCGTGAACTCTGCCCTCTTCAAACTCCCGAAAAACACACTCACTAGATTTAAGATGAAAATGAATTTGTAAAGTGGGAGACGATAGTTTTTCCGACCAATTAGAGGATTTGAGAAACTACCCTCTCCTAACTCTGGGTCAGACAAGAAGCTGACGGGACTAGTATATAAGGACGCAATTTTTGTATTTTACGCAGTCTCAAAATGTAAAATCACCGGGCAACATCTCCTAAACTAAGGAGGGTATTTAGTCAGTAAAATGTAATAGTCAGTCTAAAAATTATTTTTATCTACGATCAACAAGCTCCAGAAGTAAAGTGTCAACCAGAGCAGCTCAACTAGTAAGTTTTCTTTTTCAAAACCCTGAACCTTTAGAATGAATGCAGAACAGTTGCATTCATTCATTTCCTAACTTCTAAATCCAGAACGTCTGCAGAACAGTTGCAAACGTTCATTCCTCCTAAACCTTCAACCTCGAATCGTTTGCAGAACTGTTGCAAACGATTTCTTTCCAAAGACTGTCGTTTTCCTTCGCAGACAGACCCAGCTTAAAACAGTAAACGAATGCAGAACAGTTGCACGCGTTTCACTTTAATAACAGCTGACTGTATGCAGGGTAACGAAGTCATAGCAATTCCTAAACCTTCCTTCATTGATATTCATTCTAAATGGTATTCATTTTTGTCTCATTTGTATTTAATCTAACTTCCTTAAAAGCAAATATATTTCAACAACCGATCCGCGGTTCAAATTCTATAATAGTGAGGAAATTAAAAGTAATAATAAAAATCAAGTTCAATCCAAAGATCAAATCGTTCAGCCCGAATCCCAAACCAATTAGCCGTAGCTAAGGTTTTAAACAGGGCAACATTCTTTGTTACTCGGACGTAACATACTTTTTGGTGACAGCGGTGGGATACAAAGAACGATTTGATTCATCTAACTGAACATACACCACAGAAAAAGAATGTGTAGGAAGTTTTTTTTGACGGCCTCAAACAAAACATACAGTTCAGTATGAAAATTGCTAAAGACTCACTGACGGACGCCGGAACAGACGCAATAAAAGTGACAAAAAACAGACGGCCCTAAATGATCTTCAAAGGCACCAGCGGACGGAAAATCGGGCCTTCGTAAGGAGACTATCGCTACAGTCTCAACGAGCCCGGTCATGTATTCAATATGTCAGCGCCTGGGCCACACACGCCTCTCGTGGTGGGACAGACATTTTAACCGCCGGGCCCTCTCAGCAGGGTAATAAACACCCCGCTCAAGATCGTAGTACACCGCCGAGTATGAAATCCGAGCTCCTCATGTAAAATAGAGCGAGCATTATTCACCTTCAACTTTCCAAATAAAATTTCTAAATCTTTAATGTCTAGTAGAACTTTCAATTAATTCTGGTTCAGAATCTACTTTAAAAATCAGTACGTCAATTTAGAATCAGAACCAAGCAGACATTTTGGGAATCATTTTATTCAAAAATACAAAACGATCTGATGAAATCTTACCGATTGAAAGCGGTATTTCGTGTTGAAGTAACAAATTCTTTTAATAAATTCGTTAACTTACGAAATTTACAAGCTTGACAAATTCACAAACTTCACAAAATTCACAATTTAACAAAATTAAAATTCCAAATAAATTAAAAAATCACTTCTCGACTAATAAATAATGGAAGTCCAAATCTAGAATCGTGAGAAATGCGGTCCCGATCGAAATCCTTTATATAATATTTTGGAGTTGTACTGTATAACGGCGCATCCCGTAGAAACCCGAGGGTCATTCTCGATAGACGTCTTAGGAAAGTCGAGTCGTTTGCAGACAATTTTTTTTGATCGATCAAGCAAGGACTTTGGAGTACGAATTTTTCCATATGAGTCGATTAGTGATTTCAAATAAATTGTTTTGACTACAGAGATGATGTACAATTTTGTTATTCTTTATCTCAAAGTCGTACCTAGTTCTGCCTGATTCACATACGATGTTTCATGTCAAAGTAAAAACGAAGTTAAAACTATTCTTGTTCAATTTATATTTAATTGTTTATGTAAAAGTAAAAACAAAGAATTCGAAACGGACAGTTTAAAAAAAAAAAAAAAAAGAAAATCATTCAAAGACTGTTTTTCATAACACATCTTACAACACGTCGCATGTTACAGTCTTCTTTATAATCTAAAATACCTGATCATTATTTAAATGACAATGACACTGACTAGCCCCAGAACCTAAAATCAGAATGGCTAATTGCATGACAATTTTAATAACGAAATCTCTTAAATAAAAATCGTAAATTGCACGACAATTGTGATTACTAGATCTCCTAAATCGAAATCGCAAATTGCAAGGCAATTATGATTACTAAATCTTCTAAATCAAAATCGCACATTGTACGACAATTGTGATTACTAAATCTCCCAAATCGAAATCGCAAACTGCATGGCAATTGTGATTACTAAATCTCCTAAATCAAAATCGCAAATTGTACGACAATTGTGATTACTAAATCTCCTAAATCAAATCGCAAATTGCATGACGATTGTGATTAATAAATCTCCTAAATCAAAATCGCTAATTGTACGACAATTGTGATTACTAAATCTCTTAAATCAAATCGCAAATTGCATGACGATTGTGATTACTAAATCTCCTAAATCAAAATCGCAAATTGTACGACAATTGTGATTACTAAATCTCCTAAATCAAATCGCAAATTGCATGACGATTGTGATTACTAAATCTCCTAATACAAAATCACGAATTGCATGATAATTGTGATAAATAAATCTACTAAAATCCTTAGAACCTTCGGAACATCTATAGCTCCCAAGCCTTGAAATTCGTTCCTATCCAATTCACACCTGTAAGCCACCATCGAACAAGTCTAATGGACCTCTGAGTCGACAGCTATAGGTCTCAAAAAATCATAAACTAACGGCACAAGATTGCATACATAAGCTGAATCATCGCCTAAATTTTAATCCGTGCTCAAATCGAAGGTTCGGCGATAAGAATAAAAGAATAAGCAAACATTCAAAAACAAAAATGAACGAAAGATCACACAGCAAAATTTTCTAAAGAACATTTCATAAGAAATGTTGATTCTCAAATATTCAATTCGAAAATAAAATTTTCAGTCAAATTCAAATAAAATTGGATAAATAAAACATATATATTCATCTCGGACTATCAAGGAAATAAAATTGTAAAAAAAAAAAGGGGAAAACTGCTTAAAAATTAATCCATAAAGGAAGTCTACAAAAAAGTATTTCTATATCAACAAGACGAGCATTACGTGTTCATATTATATCTATCCTTGAAGAATATTGTTCGAGATGGAATCTCAATATGAGAAAAAAATAATTATACCAATTAAAATTGACTATAAATCGAATTAGGTTAAGATCGGGAACGACGTGCTTACTAACGGACCAAAATTGCATTGCTTTTCCAAATATCCCCAAACAGTTTATACGCTCTCAACTAAGGATATAACCTTCGCGTTAACAAAAAATCTGAGCAAATGTTTTGTGGTTATACGTTAGTACGCACTGAACATCCTAAATTACTTATATTTGAAACTAGAAAGGGAGAAACGTTTGCAAAACAAAAACCGATAGCTGTAGAAAATTTAGATATATTCACACATACTAATTCAAAATTTGTTTTCATCGAAAAACACATTCAAAAGCAAATTGTGCAACTATATCTCGACGTTTTAACTCAACGCTGCCTACTCGAGCAGCAGGTACTGAAGAACACCTTAATCATCGCTACACAATCACCGGATGAATTCGCCCACCACCTCATGAAGGGACCCGGGTACATGGCAGTCGTTGCGGGCGAAGTCGCGCATATCGTCAAATGCATACCAGTCGACGTTAAAGTGAAGAGGACAGAACAGTGCTACCACCAGTTACCAGTATCCAGAGGGAATCAGAGTTTGTTTCTGTCGCCAGTACGGGGCCAGTACAGAGTCTACCCCCTGCCATAGTAAAACCAATGACCAAACCAACGTGGACGTACACAAATCTAGCCTCACTAGCAACCAGCGGAATTTACACCGAGGAAGACCTAAGCAAGCTCAGGGATCACATTATGTTTCCTGTCGAGAAACCAGCGGTCCTAAATACTATTGCTCGTGGGATTTCGGGCCAGCAGATCCAAACACAGGGTCTCGCCTTTTCCAACATGTTGGGTGCTGATGGATTGAAAGACCTTGCAGACTCTGTATGGAACACCATATGGGGCCGTTTCGTCTTCTTTGGAACCGCTAGTGCTGGGATCATCGGGGTTATCTTCTTAATCCGTATAATCAAACTCATCGTGGACACAATAATTCATGGGTATGCGCTGCATACCGTCTATGGATGGTCTTTATTTCTGGTTGGAGCTATCTGGGATTCTGTCACGCATCTCCTCTTGCACTTGCGCAGACACACCAATAAACCACTAACTCGAGAAGTGATCACTAAAGAATCAACTGAACTGTTCGAAGTACATGTACCAGCCGCGCACAGCGACAGCCCTGTGCCCCCTTCATCGACATCGGGCGTTTTCTCATTGAAGAAGTAAAAAACATCAAGATCAGCGATCATCAATGCGAATCAAAATAATTCTAAGTTAACGGTTAATACTGTATAATTACAATTGTTTCTTTTCTACAAATAATTAAGCCCAACGTTTGTGACCAATGATTATCGTCTAACTCAAAATTCAACCAAATGTCACTTCATTAAAAATTCAATACCGACATTTGATTTTAGGCGGGGGGTGTTACGTCCCCGAATAAAATATATCTTGGACGATGCAACCCTCCCGACACCGCTGCATATACCAATGACGGCCCTGCAGTCGGTGGTCGGTAAATAGGGAAAGCAACGTTCAGCTCCCTAAATAAGATATATCCTTTTTAACATAGCTACAATATTCAAAGAAAGGCCTGGAAGTCAGTGGCCGGTAAAAAAGGGAAAATAACACTATATCCTAAGAGGGGTAGATGGAGCTAGTTGTAAAAGAGGGGTGTAAGGCCCTCCACTAGCTCAAGGCGACGAAATACCCCACGCAAACACCAGGGAAGTGGAAGACGGTAGATCGACAGCCAATGAAGCGTGAACTCTGCCCTCTTCAAACTCCCGAAAAACACACTCACTAGATTTAAGATGAAAATGAATTTGTAAAGTGGGAGACGATAGTTTTTCCGACCAATTAGAGGATTTGAGAAACTACCCTCTCCTAACTCTGGGTCAGACAAGAAGCTGACGGGACTAGTATATAAGGACGCAATTTTTGTATTTTACGCAGTCTCAAAATGTAAAATCACCGGGCAACATCTCCTAAACTAAGGAGGGTATTTAGTCAGTAAAATGTAATAGTCAGTCTAAAAATTATTTTTATCTACGATCAACAAGCTCCAGAAGTAAAGTGTCAACCAGAGCAGCTCAACTAGTAAGTTTTCTTTTTCAAAACCCTGAACCTTTAGAATGAATGCAGAACAGTTGCATTCATTCATTTCCTAACTTCTAAATCCAGAACGTCTGCAGAACAGTTGCAAACGTTCATTCCTCCTAAACCTTCAACCTCGAATCGTTTGCAGAACTGTTGCAAACGATTTCTTTCCAAAGACTGTCGTTTTCCTTCGCAGACAGACCCAGCTTAAAACAGTAAACGAATGCAGAACAGTTGCACGCGTTTCACTTTAATAACAGCTGACTGTATGCAGGGTAACGAAGTCATAGCAATTCCTAAACCTTCCTTCATTGATATTCATTCTAAATGGTATTCATTTTTGTCTCATTTGTATTTAATCTAACTTCCTTAAAAGCAAATATATTTCAACAACCGATCCGCGGTTCAAATTCTATAATAGTGAGGAAATTAAAAGTAATAATAAAAATCAAGTTCAATCCAAAGATCAAATCGTTCAGCCCGAATCCCAAACCAATTAGCCGTAGCTAAGGTTTTAAACAGGGCAACATTCTTTGTTACTCGGACGTAACAGGTCCTAGCGCAAAAAGGACGTTCATTTGTGATCACTAACTTCTCATGCGGATTTCAAGTTTCCTGATGATTTTTTTGTAAAACCATGGGCATATTCGTAATCAGCGGAGCACAGTGCATTGAAAAAACTTGGGCGCGTGTAAAAATAATGATTTCTCAGAAAGATATCGTAGTATTACTGAGATTATCGGAAAACGAGAAAAATTAAGATCCTCGCTGCCGGTTTTTCACGGTTTTTATAAATTCTACGCACTCTATCACAAAAATAATGTTTTATTTATGTTCAGCGACCTAAAATACATAATAAAAACTATACGAAGATTCCGAGGAATGATGCAATCAGTTTTTTGCGTTTTTCTCGCTAAATATCGGTCCTAGCGCAAAAAGGACGTTCATTTGTGATCACTAACTTCTCATGCGGATTTCAAGTTTCCTGATGATTTTTTTGTAAAACCATGGGCATATTCGTAATCAGCGGAGCACAGTGCATTGAAAAAACTTGGGCGCGTGTAAAAATAATGATTTCTCAGAAAGATATCGTAGTATTACTGAGATTATCGGAAAACGAAAAAATTAAGATCCTCGCTGCCGGCTTTTCACGGTTTTTATCAATTCTACGCACTCTATCACAAAAATAATGTTTTATTTCTGTTCAGCGACCTAAAATACATAATATAAACTATACGCAGATCCCGAGGAATGATGCAATCAGTTTTTTGCGTTTTCTCGCTAAATATCGGTCCTAGCGCAAAAAGGACGTTCATTTGTGATCACTAACTTCTCATGCAGATTTCAAGTTTCCTGATGATTTTTTTGTAAAACCATGGGCATATTCGTAATCAGCGGAGCACAGTGCATTAAAAAAACTTGGGCGCGTGTAAAAATAATGATTTCTCAGAAAGATATCGTAGTATTACTGAGATTATCGGAAAACGAGAAAAATTAAGATCCTCGCTGCCGGTTTTTCACGGTTTTTATAAATTCTACGCACTCTATCACAAAAATAATGTTTTATTTCTGTTCAGCGACCTAAAATACATAATATAAACTATACGCAGATCCCGAGGAATGATGCAATCAGTTTTTTGCGTTTTTCTCGCTAAATATCGGTCCTAGCGCAAAAAGGACGTTCATTTGTGATCACTAACTTCTCATGCGGATTTCAAGTTTCCTGATGATTTTTTTGTAAAACCATGGGCATATTCGTAATCAGCGGAGCACAGTGCATTGAAAAAACTTGGGCGCGTGTAAAAATAATGATTTCTCAGAAAGATATCGTAGTATTACTGAGATTATCGGAAAACGAGAAAAATTAAGATCCTCGCTGCCGGTTTTTCACGGTTTTTATAAATTCTACGCACTCTATCACAAAAATAATGTTTTATTTATGTTCAGCGACCTAAAATACATAATAAAAACTATACGAAGATTCCGAGGAATGATGCAATCAGTTTTTTGCGTTTTTCTCGCTAAATATCGGTCCTAGCGCAAAAAGGACGTTCATTTGTGATCACTAACTTCTCATGCGGATTTCAAGTTTCCTGATGATTTTTTTGTAAAACCATGGGAATATTCGTAATCAGCGGAGCACAGTGCATTGAAAAAACTTGGGCGCGTGTAAAAATAATGATTTCTCAGAAAGATATCGTAGTATTACTGAGATTATCGGAAAACGAGAAAAATTAAGATCCTCGCTGCCGGTTTTTCACGGTTTTTATAAATTCTACGCACTCTATCACAAAAATAATGTTTTATTTATGTTCAGCGACCTAAAATACATAATAAAAACTATACGAAGATTCCGAGGAATGATGCAATCAGTTTTTTGCGTTTTTCTCGCTAAATATCGGTCCTAGCGCAAAAAGGACGTTCATTTGTGATCACTAACTTCTCATGCGGATTTCAAGTTTCCTGATGATTTTTTTGTAAAACCATGGGCATATTCGTAATCAGCGGAGCACAGTGCATTGAAAAAACTTGGGCGCGTGTAAAAATAATGATTTCTCAGAAAGATATCGTAGTATTACTGAGATTATCGGAAAACGAAAAAATTAAGATCCTCGCTGCCGGCTTTTCACGGTTTTTATCAATTCTACGCACTCTATCACAAAAATAATGTTTTATTTCTGTTCAGCGACCTAAAATACATAATATAAACTATACGCAGATCCCGAGGAATGATGCAATCAGTTTTTTGCGTTTTTCTCGCTAAATATCGGTCCTAGCGCAAAAAGGACGTTCATTTGTGATCACTAACTTCTCATGCGGATTTCAAGTTTCCTGATGATTTTTTTGTAAAACCATGGGCATATTCGTAATCAGCGGAGCACAGTGCATTAAAAAAACTTGGGCGCGTGTAAAAATAATGATATCTCAGAAAGATATCGTAGTATTACTGAGATTATCGGAAAACGAGAAAAATTAAGATCCTCGCTGCCGGCTTTTCACGGTTTTTATAAATTCTACGCACTCTATCACAAAAATAATGTTTTATTTCTGTTCAGCGACCTAAAATACATAATATAAACTATACGCAGATCCCGAGGAATGATGCAATCAGTTTTTTGCGTTTTTCTCGCTAAATATCGGTCCTAGCGCAAAAAGGACGTTCATTTGTGATCACTAACTTCTCATGCGGATTTCAAGTTTCCTGATGATTTTTTTGTAAAACCATGGGCATATTCGTAATCAGCGGAGCACAGTGCATTAAAAAAACTTGGGCGCGTGTAAAAATAATGATTTCTCAGAAAGATATCGTAGTATTACTGAGATTATCGGAAAACGAGAAAAATTAAGATCCTCGCTGCCGGTTTTTCACGGTTTTTATAAATTCTACGAACTCTATCACAAAAATAATGTTTTATTTATGTTCAGCGACCTGAAATACATAATAAAAACTATACGAAGATTCCGAGGAATGATGCAATCAGTTTTTTGCGTTTTTCTCGCTAAATATCGGTCCTAGCGCAAAAAGGACGTTCATTTGTGATCACTAACTTCTCATGCGGATTTCAAGTTTCCTGATGATTTTTTTGTAAAACCATGGGCATATTCGTAATCAGCGGAGCACAGTGCATTGAAAAAACTTGGGCGCGTGTAAAAATAATGATTTCTCAGAAAGATATCGTAGTATTACTGAGATTATCGGAAAACCAGAAAAATTAAGATCCTCGCTGCCGGCTTTTCACGGTTTTTATAAATTCTACGCACTCTATCACAAAAATAATGTTTTATTTCTGTTCAGCGACCTAAAATACATAATATAAACTATACGCAGATCCCGAGGAATGATGCAATCAGTTTTTTGCGTTTTTCTCGCTAAATATCGGTCCTAGCGCAAAAAGGACGTTCATTTGTGATCACTAACTTCTCATGCGGATTTCAAGTTTCCTGATGATTTTTTTGTAAAACCATGGGCATATTCGTAATCAGCGGAGCACAGTGCATTAAAAAAACTTGGGCGCGTGTAAAAATAATGATTTCTCAGAAAGATATCGTAGTATTACTGAGATTATCGGAAAACGAGAAAAATTCAGATCCTCGCTGCCGGCTTTTCACGGTTTTTATAAATTCTACGCACTCTAACACAAAAATAATGTTTTATTTCTGTTCAGCGACCTAAAATACATAATATAAACTATACGCAGATCCCGAGGAATGATGCAATCAGTTTTTTGCGTTTTTCTCGCTAAATATCGGTCCTAGCGCAAAAAGGACGTTCATTTGTGATCACTAACTTCTCATGCGGATTTCAAGTTTCCTGATGATTTTTTTGTAAAACCATGGGCATATTCGTAATCAGCGGAGCACAGTGCATTAAAAAAACTTGGGCGCGTGTAAAAATAATGATTTCTCAGAAAGATATCGTAGTATTACTGAGATTATCGGAAAACGAGAAAAATTAAGATCCTCGCTGCCGGTTTTTCACGGTTTTTATAAATTCTACGCACTCTATCACAAAAATAATGTTTTATTTATGTTCAGCGACCTAAAATACATAATAAAAACTATACGAAGATTCCGAGGAATGATGCAATCAGTTTTTTGCGTTTTTCTCGCTAAATATCGGTCCTAGCGCAAAAAGGACGTTCATTTGTGATCACTAACTTCTCATGCGGATTTCAAGTTTCCTGATGATTTTTTTGTAAAACCATGGGCATATTCGTAATCAGCGGAGCACAGTGCATTGAAAAAACTTGGGCGCGTGTAAAAATAATGATTTCTTAAAAAGATATCGTAGTATTACTGAGATTATCGGAAAACGAGAAAAATTAAGATCCTCGCTGCCGGCTTTTCACGGTTTTTATAAATTCTACGCACTCTATCACAAAAATAATGTTTTATTTCTGTTCAGCGACCTAAAATACATAATATAAACTATACGCAGATCCCGAGGAATGATGCAATCAGTTTTTTGCGTTTTTCTCGCTAAATATCGGTCCTAGCGCAAAAAGGACGTTCATTTGTGATCACTAACTTCCCATGCGGATTTCAAGATTCCTGATGATTTTTTTGTAAAACCATGGGCATATTCGTAATCAGCGGAGCACAGTGCATTGAAAAAACTTGGGCGCGTGTAAAAATAATGATTTCTCAGAAAGATATCGTAGTATTACTGAGATTATCGGAAAACGAGAAAAATTAAGATCCTCGCTGCCGGCTTTTCACGGTTTTTATAAATTCTACGCACTCTATCACAAAAATAATGTTTTATTTATGTTCAGCGACCTAAAATACATAATAAAAACTATACGAAGATTCCGAGGAATGATGCAATCAGTTTTTTGCGTTTTTCTCGCTAAATATCGGTCCTAGCGCAAAAAGGACGTTCATTTGTGATCACTAACTTCTCATGCGGATTTCAAGATTCCTGATGATTTTTTTGTAAAACCATGGGCATATTCGTAATCAGCGGAGCACAGTGCATTGAAAAAACTTGGGCGCGTGTAAAAATAATGATTTCTCAGAAAGATATCGTAGTATTACTGAGATTATCGGAAAACGAGAAAAATTAAGATCCTCGCTGCCGGCTTTTCACGGTTTTTATAAATTCTACGCACTCTATCACAAAAATAATGTTTTATTTCTGTTCAGCGACCTAAAATACATAATATAAACTATACGCAGATTCCGAGGAATGATGCAATCAGTTTTTTGCGTTTTTCTCGCTAAATATCGGTCCTAGCGCAAAAAGGACGTTCATTTGTGATCACTAACTTCTCATGCGGATTTCAAGTTTCCTGATGATTTTTTTGTAAAACCATGGGCATATTCGTAATCAGCGGAGCACAGTGCATTAAAAAAACTTGGGCGCGTGTAAAAATAATGATTTCTCAGAAAGATATCGTAGTATTACTGAGATTATCGGAAAACGAGAAAAATTAAGATCCTCGCTGCCGGTTTTTCACGGTTTTTATAAATTCTACGCACTCTATCACAAAAATAATGTTTTATTTATGTTCAGCGACCTAAAATACATAATAAAAACTATACGAAGATTCCGAGGAATGATGCAATCAGTTTTTTGCGTTTTTCTCGCTAAATATCGGTCCTAGCGCAAAAAGGACGTTCATTTGTGATCACTAACTTCTCATGCGGATTTCAAGTTTCCTGATGATTTTTTTGTAAAACCATGGGCATATTCGTAATCAGCGGAGCACAGTGCATTGAAAAAACTTGGGCGCGTGTAAAAATAATGATTTCTCAGAAAGATATCGTAGTATTACTGAGATTATCGGAAAACGAGAAAAATTAAGATCCTCGCTGCCGGCTTTTCACGGTTTTTATAAATTCTACGCACTCTATCACAAAAATAATGTTTTATTTCTGTTCAGCGACCTAAAATACATAATATAAACTGTACGCAGATCCCGAGGAATGATGCAATCAGTTTTTTGCGTTTTTCTCGCTAAATATCGGTCCTAGCGCAAAAAGGACGTTCATTTGTGATCACCAACTTCTCATGCGGATTTCAAGTTTCCTGATAATTTGTTTTGTAAAACCATGGGCATATTCGTAATCAGCGGAGCACAGTGCATTGAAAAAACTTGGGCGCGTGTAAAAATAATGATTTCTCAGAAAGATATCGTAGAATTACTGAGAATATCGGAAAACGAGAAAAATTAGGTTCCTCGCTGCCGGCTTTTCACGGTTTTTATAAATTCTACGCACTCTATCACAAAAATAATGTTTTATTTCTGTTCAGCGACCTAAAATACATAATATAAACTATACGCAGATCCCGAGGAATGATGCAATCAGTTTTTTGCGTTTTTCTCGCTAAATATCGGTCCTAGCGCAAAAAGGACGTTCATTTGTGATCACTAACTTCCCATGCGGATTTCAAGTTTCCTGATGATTTTTTTGTAAAACCATGGGCATATTCGTAATCAGCGGAGCACAGTGCATTAAAAAAACTTGGGCGCGTGTAAAAATAATGATTTCTCAGAAAGATATCGTAGTATTACTGAGATTATCGGAAAACGAGAAAAATTAAGATCCTCGCTGCCGGCTTTTCACGGTTTTTATAAATTCTACGCACTCTATCACAAAAATAATGTTTTATTTCTGTTCAGCGACCTAAAATACATAATATAAACTATACGCAGATCCCGAGGAATGATGCAATCAGTTTTTTGCGTTTTTCTCGCTAAATATCGGTCCTAGCGCAAAAAGGACGTTCATTTGTGATCACTAACTTCTCATGCGGATTTCAAGTTTCCTGATGATTTTTTTGTAAAACCATGGGCATATTCGTAATCAGCGGAGCACAGTGCATTAAAAAAACTTGGGCGCGTGTAAAAATAATGATTTCTCAGAAAGATATCGTAGTATTACTGAGATTATCGGAAAACGAGAAAAATTAAGATCCTCGCTGCCGGCTTTTCACGGTTTTTATCAATTCTACGCACTCTATCACAAAAATAATGTTTTATTTCTGTTCAGCGACCTAAAATACATAATATAAACTATACGCAGATCCCGAGGAATGATGCAATCAGTTTTTTGCGTTTTTCTCGCTAAATATCGGTCCTAGCGCAAAAAGGACGTTCATTTGTGATCACTAACTTCCCATGCGGATTTCAAGTTTCCTGATGATTTTTTTGTAAAACCATGGGCATATTCGTAATCAGCGGAGCACAGTGCATTAAAAAAACTTGGGCGCGTGTAAAAATAATGATTTCTCAGAAAGATATCGTAGTATTACTGAGATTATCGGAAAACGAGAAAAATTAAGATCCTCGCTGCCGGCTTTTCACGGTTTTTATAAATTCTACGCACTCTATCACAAAAATAATGTTTTATTTCTGTTCAGCGACCTAAAATACATAATATAAACTATACGCAGATCCCGAGGAATGATGCAATCAGTTTTTTGCGTTTTTCTCGCTAAATATCGGTCCTAGCGCAAAAAGGACGTTCATTTGTGATCACTAACTTCTCATGCGGATTTCAAGTTTCCTGATGATTTTTTTGTAAAACCATGGGCATATTCGTAATCAGCGGAGCACAGTGCATTAAAAAAACTTGGGCGCGTGTAAAAATAATGATTTCTCAGAAAGATATCGTAGTATTACTGAGATTATCGGAAAACGAGAAAAATTAAGATCCTCGCTGCCGGTTTTTCACGGTTTTTATAAATTCTACGCACTCTATCACAAAAATAATGTTTTATTTATGTTCAGCGACCTAAAATACATAATAAAAACTATACGAAGATTCCGAGGAATGATGCAATCAGTTTTTTGCGTTTTTCTCGCTAAATATCGGTCCTAGCGCAAAAAGGACGTTCATTTGTGATCACTAACTTCTCATGCGGATTTCAAGTTTCCTGATGATTTTTTTGTAAAACCATGGGCATATTCGTAATCAGCGGAGCACAGTGCATTAAAAAAACTTGGGCGCGTGTAAAAATAATGATTTCTCAGAAAGATATCGTAGTATTACTGAGATTATCGGAAAACGAGAAAAATTAAGATCCTCGCTGCCGGCTTTTCACGGTTTTTATAAATTCTACGCACTCTATCACAAAAATAATGTTTTATTTCTGTTCAGCGACCTAAAATACATAATATAAACTATACGAAGATTCCGAGGAATGATGCAATCAGTTTTTTGCGTTTTTCTCGCTAAATATCGGTCCTAGCGCAAAAAGGACGTTCATTTGTGATCACTAACTTCTCATGCAGATTTCAAGTTTCCTGATGATTTTTTTGTAAAACCATGGGCATATTCGTAATCAGCGGAGCACAGTGCATTGAAAAAACTTGGGCGCGTGTAAAAATAATGATTTCTCAGAAAGATATCGTAGTATTACTGAGATTATCGGAAAACGAGAAAAATTAAGATCCTCGCTGCCGGCTTCTCACGGTTTTTATAAATTCTACGCACTCTATCACAAAAATAATGTTTTATTTCTGTTCAGCGACCTAAAATACATAATATAAACTATACGCAGATCCCGAGGAATGATGCAATCAGTTTTTTGCGTTTTTCTCGCTAAATATCGGTCCTAGCGCAAAAAGGACGTTCATTTGTGATCACTAACTTCTCATGCGGATTTCAAGTTTCCTGATGATTTTTTTGTAAAACCATGGGCATATTCGTAATCAGCGGAGCACAGTGCATTAAAAAAACTTGGGCGCGTGTAAAAATAATGATTTCTCAGAAAGATATCGTAGTATTACTGAGATTATCGGAAAACGAGAAAAATTAAGATCCTCGCTGCCGGCTTTTCACGGTTTTTATAAATTCTACGCACTCTATCACAAAAATAATGTTTTATTTCTGTTCAGCGACCTAAAATACATAATATAAACTATACGCAGATCCCGAGGAATGATGCAATCAGTTTTTTGCGTTTTTCTCGCTAAATATCGGTCCTAGCGCAAAAAGGACGTTCATTTGTGATCACTAACTTCTTATGCGGATTTCAAGTTTCCTGATGATTTTTTTGTAAAACCATGGGCATATTCGTAATCAGCGGAGCACAGTGCATTAAAAAAACTTGGGCGCGTGTAAAAATAATGATTTCTCAGAAAGATATCGTAGTATTACTGAGATTATCGGAAAACGAGAAAAATTAAGATCCTCGCTGCCGGTTTTTCACGGTTTTTATAAATTCTACGCACTCTATCACAAAAATAATGTTTTATTTATGTTCAGCGACCTAAAATACATAATAAAAACTATACGAAGATTCCGAGGAATGATGCAATCAGTTTTTTGCGTTTTTCTCGCTAAATATCGGTCCTAGCGCAAAAAGGACGTTCATTTGTGATCACTAACTTCTCATGCGGATTTCAAGTTTCCTGATGATTTTTTTGTAAAACCATGGGCATATTCGTAATCAGCGGAGCACAGTGCATTGAAAAAACTTGGGCGCGTGTAAAAATAATGATTTCTCAGAAAGATATCGTAGTATTACTGAGATTATCGGAAAACGAGAAAAATTAAGATCCTCGCTGCCGGCTTTTCACGGTTTTTATCAATTCTACGCACTCTATCACAAAAATAATGTTTTATTTCTGTTCAGCGACCTAAAATACATAATATAAACTATACGCAGATCCCGAGGAATGATGCAATCAGTTTTTTGCGTTTTTCTCGCTAAATATCGGTCCTAGCGCAAAAAGGACGTTCATTTGTGATCACTAACTTCTCATGCGGATTTCAAGTTTCCTGATGATTTTTTTGTAAAACCATGGGCATATTCGTAATCAGCGGAGCACAGTGCATTGAAAAAACTTGGGCGCGTGTAAAAATAATGATTTCTCAGAAAGATATCGTAGTATTACTGAGATTATCGGAAAACGAGAAAAATTAAGATCCTCGCTGCCGGCTTTTCACGGTTTTTATCAATTCTACGCACTCTATCACAAAAATAATGTTTTATTTCTGTTCAGCGACCTAAAATACATAATATAAACTATACGCAGATCCCGAGGAATGATGCAATCAGTTTTTTGCGTTTTTCTCGCTAAATATCGGTCCTAGCGCAAAAAGGACGTTCATTTGTGATCACTAACTTCTCATGCGGATTTCAAGTTTCCTGATGATTTTTTTGTAAAACCATGGGCATATTCGTAATCAGCGGAGCACAGTGCATTAAAAAAACTTGGGCGCGTGTAAAAATAATGATTTCTCAGAAAGATATCGTAGTATTACTAAGATTATCGGAAAACGAGAAAAATTAAGATCCTCGCTGCCGGCTTTTCACGGTTTTTATAAATTCTACGCACTCTATCACAAAAATAATGTTTTATTTCTGTTCAGCGACCTAAAATACATAATATAAACTATACGCAGATCCCGAGGAATGATGCAATCAGTTTTTTGCGTTTTTCTCGCTAAATATCGGTCCTAGCGCAAAAAGGACGTTCATTTCTGATCACTAACTTCTCATGCGGATTTCAAGTTTCCTGATGATTTTTTTGTAAAACCATGGGCATATTCGTAATCAGCGGAGCACAGTGCATTAAAAAAACTTGGGCGCGTGTAAAAATAATGATTTCTCAGAAAGATATCGTAGTATTACTGAGATTATCGGAAAACGAGAAAAATTAAGATCCTCGCTGCCGGTTTTTCACGGTTTTTATAAATTCTACGAACTCTATCACAAAAATAATGTTTTATTTCTGTTCAGCGACCTAAAATACATAATATAAACTATACGAAGATTCCGAGGAATGATGCAATCAGTTTTTTGCGTTTTTCTCGCTAAATATCGGTCCTAGCGCAAAAAGGACGTTCATTTGTGATCACTAACTTCTCATGCGGATTTCAAGTTTCCTGATGATTTTTTTGTAAAACCATGGGCATATTCGTAATCAGCGGAGCACAGTGCATTGAAAAAACTTGGGCGCGTGTAAAAATAATGATTTCTCAGAAAGATATCGTAGTATTACTGAGATTATCGGAAAACGAGAAAAATTAAGATCCTCGCTGCCGGCTTTTCACGGTTTTTATAAATTCTACGCACTCTATCACAAAAATAATGTTTTATTTCTGTTCAGCGACCTAAAATACATAATATAAACTATACGCAGATCCCGAGGAATGATGCAATCAGTTTTTTGCGTTTTTCTCGCTAAATATCGGTCCTAGCGCAAAAAGGACGTTCATTTGTGATCACTAACTTCTCATGCGGATTTCAAGTTTCCTGATGATTTTTTTGTAAAACCATGGGCATATTCGTAATCAGCGGAGCACAGTGCATTAAAAAAACTTGGGCGCGTGTAAAAATAATGATTTCTCAGAAAGATATCGTAGTATTACTGAGATTATCGGAAAACGAGAAAAATTAAGATCCTCGCTGCCGGCTTTTCACGGTTTTTATCAATTCTACGCACTCTATCACAAAAATAATGTTTTATTTCTGTTCAGCGACCTAAAATACATAATATAAACTATACGCAGATCCCGAGGAATGATGCAATCAGTTTTTTGCGTTTTTCTCGCTAAATATCGGTCCTAGCGCAAAAAGGACGTTCATTTGTGATCACTAACTTCTCATGCGGATTTCAAGTTTCCTGATAATTTTTTTGTAAAACCATGGGCATATTCGTAATCAGTGGAGCACAGTGCATTGAAAAAACTTGGGCGCGTGTAAAAATAATGATTTCTCAGAAAGATATCGTAGTATTACTGAGATTATCGGAAAACGAGAAAAATTAAGATCCTCGCTGCCGGCTTTTCACGGTTTTTATCAATTCTACGCACTCTATCACAAAAATAATGTTTTATTTCTGTTCAGCGACCTAAAATACATAATATAAACTATACGCAGATCCCGAGGAATGATGCAATCAGTTTTTTGCGTTTTTCTCGCTAAATATCGGTCCTAGCGCAAAAAGGACGTTCATTTGTGATCACTAACTTCCCATGCGGATTTCAAGTTTCCTGATGATTTTTTTGTAAAACCATGGGCATATTCGTAATCAGCGGAGCACAGTGCATTAAAAAAACTTGGGCGCGTGTAAAAATAATGATTTCTCAGAAAGATATCGTAGTATTACTGAGATTATCGGAAAACGAGAAAAATTAAGATCCTCGCTGCCGGCTTTTCACGGTTTTTATAAATTCTACGCACTCTATCACAAAAATAATGTTTTATTTCTGTTCAGCGACCTAAAATACATAATATAAACTATACGCAGATCCCGAGGAATGATGCAATCAGTTTTTTGCGTTTTTCTCGCTAAATATCGGTCCTAGCGCAAAAAGGACGTTCATTTGTGATCACTAACTTCTCATGCGGATTTCAAGTTTCCTGATGATTTTTTTGTAAAACCATGGGCATATTCGTAATCAGCGGAGCACAGTGCATTGAAAAAACTTGGGCGCGTGTAAAAATAATGATTTCTCAGAAAGATATCGTAGAATTACTGAGATTATCGGAAAACGAGAAAAATTAAGATCCTCGCTGCCGGTTTTTCACGGTTTTTATAAATTCTACGCACTCTATCACAAAAATAATGTTTTATTTCTGTTCAGCGACCTAAAATACATAATATAAACTATACGCAGATCCCGAGGAATGATGCAATCAGTTTTTTGCGTTTTTCTCGCTAAATATCGGTCCTAGCGCAAAAAGGACGTTCATTTGTGATCACTAACTTCTTATGCGGATTTCAAGTTTCCTGATGATTTTTTTGTAAAACCATGGGCATATTCGTAATCAGCGGAGCACAGTGCATTAAAAAAACTTGGGCGCGTGTAAAAATAATGATTTCTCAGAAAGATATCGTAGTATTACTGAGATTATCGGAAAACGAGAAAAATTAAGATCCTCGCTGCCGGTTTTTCACGGTTTTTATAAATTCTACGCACTCTATCACAAAAATAATGTTTTATTTATGTTCAGCGACCTAAAATACATAATAAAAACTATACGAAGATTCCGAGGAATGATGCAATCAGTTTTTTGCGTTTTTCTCGCTAAATATCGGTCCTAGCGCAAAAAGGACGTTCATTTGTGATCACTAACTTCTCATGCGGATTTCAAGTTTCCTGATGATTTTTTTGTAAAACCATGGGCATATTCGTAATCAGCGGAGCACAGTGCATTGAAAAAACTTGGGCGCGTGTAAAAATAATGATTTCTCAGAAAGATATCGTAGTATTACTGAGATTATCGGAAAACGAGAAAAATTAAGATCCTCGCTGCCGGCTTTTCACGGTTTTTATCAATTCTACGCACTCTATCACAAAAATAATGTTTTATTTCTGTTCAGCGACCTAAAATACATAATATAAACTATACGCAGATCCCGAGGAATGATGCAATCAGTTTTTTGCGTTTTTCTCGCTAAATATCGGTCCTAGCGCAAAAAGGACGTTCATTTGTGATCACTAACTTCTCATGCGGATTTCAAGTTTCCTGATGATTTTTTTGTAAAACCATGGGCATATTCGTAATCAGCGGAGCACAGTGCATTGAAAAAACTTGGGCGCGTGTAAAAATAATGATTTCTCAGAAAGATATCGTAGTATTACTGAGATTATCGGAAAACGAGAAAAATTAAGATCCTCGCTGCCGGCTTTTCACGGTTTTTATCAATTCTACGCACTCTATCACAAAAATAATGTTTTATTTCTGTTCAGCGACCTAAAATACATAATATAAACTATACGCAGATCCCGAGGAATGATGCAATCAGTTTTTTGCGTTTTTCTCGCTAAATATCGGTCCTAGCGCAAAAAGGACGTTCATTTGTGATCACTAACTTCTCATGCGGATTTCAAGTTTCCTGATGATTTTTTTGTAAAACCATGGGCATATTCGTAATCAGCGGAGCACAGTGCATTAAAAAAACTTGGGCGCGTGTAAAAATAATGATTTCTCAGAAAGATATCGTAGTATTACTAAGATTATCGGAAAACGAGAAAAATTAAGATCCTCGCTGCCGGCTTTTCACGGTTTTTATAAATTCTACGCACTCTATCACAAAAATAATGTTTTATTTCTGTTCAGCGACCTAAAATACATAATATAAACTATACGCAGATCCCGAGGAATGATGCAATCAGTTTTTTGCGTTTTTCTCGCTAAATATCGGTCCTAGCGCAAAAAGGACGTTCATTTGTGATCACTAACTTCTCATGCGGATTTCAAGTTTCCTGATGATTTTTTTGTAAAACCATGGGCATATTCGTAATCAGCGGAGCACAGTGCATTAAAAAAACTTGGGCGCGTGTAAAAATAATGATTTCTCAGAAAGATATCGTAGTATTACTGAGATTATCGGAAAACGAGAAAAATTAAGATCCTCGCTGCCGGTTTTTCACGGTTTTTATAAATTCTACGAACTCTATCACAAAAATAATGTTTTATTTCTGTTCAGCGACCTAAAATACATAATATAAACTATACGAAGATTCCGAGGAATGATGCAATCAGTTTTTTGCGTTTTTCTCGCTAAATATCGGTCCTAGCGCAAAAAGGACGTTCATTTGTGATCACTAACTTCTCATGCGGATTTCAAGTTTCCTGATGATTTTTTTGTAAAACCATGGGCATATTCGTAATCAGCGGAGCACAGTGCATTGAAAAAACTTGGGCGCGTGTAAAAATAATGATTTCTCAGAAAGATATCGTAGTATTACTGAGATTATCGGAAAACGAGAAAAATTAAGATCCTCGCTGCCGGTTTTTCACGGTTTTTATAAATTCTACGCACTCTATCACAAAAATAATGTTTTATTTCTGTTCAGCGACCTAAAATACATAATATAAACTATACGCAGATCCCGAGGAATGATGCAATCAGTTTTTTGCGTTTTTCTCGCTAAATATCGGTCCTAGCGCAAAAAGGACGTTCATTTGTGATCACTAACTTCTCATGCGGATTTCAAGTTTCCTGATGATTTTTTTGTAAAACCATGGGCATATTCGTAATCAGCGGAGCACAGTGCATTAAAAAAACTTGGGCGCGTGTAAAAATAATGATTTCTCAGAAAGATATCGTAGTATTACTGAGATTATCGGAAAACGAGAAAAATTAAGATCCTCGCTGCCGGCTTTTCACGGTTTTTATCAATTCTACGCACTCTATCACAAAAATAATGTTTTATTTCTGTTCAGCGACCTAAAATACATAATATAAACTATACGCAGATCCCGAGGAATGATGCAATCAGTTTTTTGCGTTTTTCTCGCTAAATATCGGTCCTAGCGCAAAAAGGACGTTCATTTGTGATCACTAACTTCTCATGCGGATTTCAAGTTTCCTGATGATTTTTTTGTAAAACCATGGGCATATCCGTAATCAGTGGAGCACAGTGCATTGAAAAAACTTGGGCGCGTGTAAAAATAATGATTTCTCAGAAAGATATCGTAGTATTACTGAGATTATCGGAAAACGAGAAAAATTAAGATCCTCGCTGCCGGTTTTTCACGGTTTTTATAAATTCTACGAACTCTATCACAAAAATAATGTTTTATTTCTGTTCAGCGACCTAAAATACATAATATAAACTATACGAAGATTCCGAGGAATGATGCAATCAGTTTTTTGCGTTTTTCTCGCTAAATATCGGTCCTAGCGCAAAAAGGACGTTCATTTGTGATCACTAACTTCTCATGCGGATTTCAAGTTTCCTGATGATTTTTTTGTAAAACCGTGGGCATATTCGTAATCAGCGGAGCACAGTGCATTAAAAAAACTTGGGCGCGTGTAAAAATAATGATTTCTCAGAAAGATATCGTAGTATTACTGAGATTATCGGAAAACGAGAAAAATTAAGATCCTCGCTGCCGGTTTTTCACGGTTTTTATAAATTCTACGCACTCTATCACAAAAATAATGTTTTATTTCTGTTCAGCGACCTAAAATACATAATATAAACTATACGCAGATCCCGAGGAATGATGCAATCAGTTTTTTGCGTTTTTCTCGCTAAATATCGGTCCTAGCGCAAAAAGGACGTTCATTTGTGATCACTAACTTCTCATGCGGATTTCAAGTTTCCTGATGATTTTTTTGTAAAACCATGGGCATATTCGTAATCAGCGGAGCACAGTGCATTGAAAAAACTTGGGCGCGTGTAAAAATAATGATTTCTCAGAAAGATATCGTAGTATTACTGAGATTATCGGAAAACGAGAAAAATTAAGATCCTCGCTGCCGGCTTTTCACGGTTTTTATAAATTCTACGCACTCTATCACAAAAATAATGTTTTATTTCTGTTCAGCGACCTAAAATACATAATATAAACTATACGCAGATCCCGAGGAATGATGCAATCAGTTTTTTGCGTTTTCTCGCTAAATATCGGTCCTAGCGCAAAAAGGACGTTCATTTGTGATCACTAACTTCTCATGCAGATTTCAAGTTTCCTGATGATTTTTTTGTAAAACCATGGGCATATTCGTAATCAGCGGAGCACAGTGCATTAAAAAAACTTGGGCGCGTGTAAAAATAATGATTTCTCAGAAAGATATCGTAGTATTACTGAGATTATCGGAAAACGAGAAAAATTAAGATCCTCGCTGCCGGCTTTTCACGGTTTTTATAAATTCTACGCACTCTATCACAAAAATAATGTTTTATTTCTGTTCAGCGACCTAAAATACATAATATAAACTATACGCAGATCCCGAGGAATGATGCAATCAGTTTTTTGCGTTTTTCTCGCTAAATATCGGTCCTAGCGCAAAAAGGACGTTCATTTGTGATCACTAACTTCTCATGCGGATTTCAAGTTTCCTGATCATTTTTTTGTAAAACCATGGGCATATTCGTAATCAGCGGAGCACAGTGCATTAAAAAAACTTGGGCGCGTGTAAAAATAATGATTTCTCAGAAAGATATCGTAGTATTACTGAGATTATCGGAAAACGAGAAAAATTAAGATCCTCGCTGCCGGTTTTTCACGGTTTTTATAAATTCTACGCACTCTATCACAAAAATAATGTTTTATTTCTGTTCAGCGACCTAAAATACATAATATAAACTATACGCAGATCCCGAGGAATGATGCAATCAGTTTTTTGCGTTTTTCTCGCTAAATATCGGTCCTAGCGCAAAAAGGACGTTCATTTGTGATCACTAACTTCTCATGCGGATTTCAAGTTTCCTGATGATTTTTTTGTAAAACCATGGGCATATTCGTAATCAGCGGAGCACAGTGCATTGAAAAAACTTGGGCGCGTGTAAAAATAATGATTTCTCAGAAAGATATCGTAGTATTACTGAGATTATCGGAAAACGAGAAAAATTAAGATCCTCGCTGCCGGTTTTTCACGGTTTTTATAAATTCTACGCACTCTATCACAAAAATAATGTTTTATTTATGTTCAGCGACCTAAAATACATAATAAAAACTATACGAAGATTCCGAGGAATGATGCAATCAGTTTTTTGCGTTTTTCTCGCTAAATATCGGTCCTAGCGCAAAAAGGACGTTCATTTGTGATCACTAACTTCTCATGCGGATTTCAAGTTTCCTGATGATTTTTTTGTAAAACCATGGGCATATTCGTAATCAGCGGAGCACAGTGCATTGAAAAAACTTGGGCGCGTGTAAAAATAATGATTTCTCAGAAAGATATCGTAGTATTACTGAGATTATCGGAAAACGAAAAAATTAAGATCCTCGCTGCCGGCTTTTCACGGTTTTTATCAATTCTACGCACTCTATCACAAAAATAATGTTTTATTTCTGTTCAGCGACCTAAAATACATAATATAAACTATACGCAGATCCCGAGGAATGATGCAATCAGTTTTTTGCGTTTTTCTCGCTAAATATCGGTCCTAGCGCAAAAAGGACGTTCATTTGTGATCACTAACTTCTCATGCGGATTTCAAGTTTCCTGATGATTTTTTTGTAAAACCATGGGCATATTCGTAATCAGCGGAGCACAGTGCATTAAAAAAACTTGGGCGCGTGTAAAAATAATGATATCTCAGAAAGATATCGTAGTATTACTGAGATTATCGGAAAACGAGAAAAATTAAGATCCTCGCTGCCGGCTTTTCACGGTTTTTATAAATTCTACGCACTCTATCACAAAAATAATGTTTTATTTCTGTTCAGCGACCTAAAATACATAATATAAACTATACGCAGATCCCGAGGAATGATGCAATCAGTTTTTTGCGTTTTTCTCGCTAAATATCGGTCCTAGCGCAAAAAGGACGTTCATTTGTGATCACTAACTTCTCATGCGGATTTCAAGTTTCCTGATGATTTTTTTGTAAAACCATGGGCATATTCGTAATCAGCGGAGCACAGTGCATTAAAAAAACTTGGGCGCGTGTAAAAATAATGATTTCTCAGAAAGATATCGTAGTATTACTGAGATTATCGGAAAACGAGAAAAATTAAGATCCTCGCTGCCGGTTTTTCACGGTTTTTATAAATTCTACGAACTCTATCACAAAAATAATGTTTTATTTATGTTCAGCGACCTGAAATACATAATAAAAACTATACGAAGATTCCGAGGAATGATGCAATCAGTTTTTTGCGTTTTTCTCGCTAAATATCGGTCCTAGCGCAAAAAGGACGTTCATTTGTGATCACTAACTTCTCATGCGGATTTCAAGTTTCCTGATGATTTTTTTGTAAAACCATGGGCATATTCGTAATCAGCGGAGCACAGTGCATTGAAAAAACTTGGGCGCGTGTAAAAATAATGATTTCTCAGAAAGATATCGTAGTATTACTGAGATTATCGGAAAACCAGAAAAATTAAGATCCTCGCTGCCGGCTTTTCACGGTTTTTATAAATTCTACGCACTCTATCACAAAAATAATGTTTTATTTCTGTTCAGCGACCTAAAATACATAATATAAACTATACGCAGATCCCGAGGAATGATGCAATCAGTTTTTTGCGTTTTTCTCGCTAAATATCGGTCCTAGCGCAAAAAGGACGTTCATTTGTGATCACTAACTTCTCATGCGGATTTCAAGTTTCCTGATGATTTTTTTGTAAAACCATGGGCATATTCGTAATCAGCGGAGCACAGTGCATTAAAAAAACTTGGGCGCGTGTAAAAATAATGATTTCTCAGAAAGATATCGTAGTATTACTGAGATTATCGGAAAACGAGAAAAATTCAGATCCTCGCTGCCGGCTTTTCACGGTTTTTATAAATTCTACGCACTCTAACACAAAAATAATGTTTTATTTCTGTTCAGCGACCTAAAATACATAATATAAACTATACGCAGATCCCGAGGAATGATGCAATCAGTTTTTTGCGTTTTTCTCGCTAAATATCGGTCCTAGCGCAAAAAGGACGTTCATTTGTGATCACTAACTTCTCATGCGGATTTCAAGTTTCCTGATGATTTTTTTGTAAAACCATGGGCATATTCGTAATCAGCGGAGCACAGTGCATTAAAAAAACTTGGGCGCGTGTAAAAATAATGATTTCTCAGAAAGATATCGTAGTATTACTGAGATTATCGGAAAACGAGAAAAATTAAGATCCTCGCTGCCGGTTTTTCACGGTTTTTATAAATTCTACGCACTCTATCACAAAAATAATGTTTTATTTATGTTCAGCGACCTAAAATACATAATAAAAACTATACGAAGATTCCGAGGAATGATGCAATCAGTTTTTTGCGTTTTTCTCGCTAAATATCGGTCCTAGCGCAAAAAGGACGTTCATTTGTGATCACTAACTTCTCATGCGGATTTCAAGTTTCCTGATGATTTTTTTGTAAAACCATGGGCATATTCGTAATCAGCGGAGCACAGTGCATTGAAAAAACTTGGGCGCGTGTAAAAATAATGATTTCTTAAAAAGATATCGTAGTATTACTGAGATTATCGGAAAACGAGAAAAATTAAGATCCTCGCTGCCGGCTTTTCACGGTTTTTATAAATTCTACGCACTCTATCACAAAAATAATGTTTTATTTCTGTTCAGCGACCTAAAATACATAATATAAACTATACGCAGATCCCGAGGAATGATGCAATCAGTTTTTTGCGTTTTTCTCGCTAAATATCGGTCCTAGCGCAAAAAGGACGTTCATTTGTGATCACTAACTTCTCATGCAGATTTCAAGTTTCCTGATGATTTTTTTGTAAAACCATGAGCATATTCGTAATCAGCGGAGCACAGTGCATTAAAAAAACTTGGGCGCGTGTAAAAATAATGATTTCTCAGAAAGATATCGTAGTATTACTGAGATTATCGGAAAACGAGAAAAATTAAGATCCTCGCTGCCGGCTTTTCACGGTTTTTATAAATTCTACGCACTCTATCACAAAAATAATGTTTTATTTCTGTTCAGCGACCTAAAATACATAATATAAACTATACGCAGATCCCGAGGAATGATGCAATCAGTTTTTTGCGTTTTTCTCGCTAAATATCGGTCCTAGCGCAAAAAGGACGTTCATTTGTGATCACTAACTTCCCATGCGGATTTCAAGATTCCTGATGATTTTTTTGTAAAACCATGGGCATATTCGTAATCAGCGGAGCACAGTGCATTGAAAAAACTTGGGCGCGTGTAAAAATAATGATTTCTCAGAAAGATATCGTAGTATTACTGAGATTATCGGAAAACGAGAAAAATTAAGATCCTCGCTGCCGGCTTTTCACGGTTTTTATAAATTCTACGCACTCTATCACAAAAATAATGTTTTATTTATGTTCAGCGACCTAAAATACATAATAAAAACTATACGAAGATTCCGAGGAATGATGCAATCAGTTTTTTGCGTTTTTCTCGCTAAATATCGGTCCTAGCGCAAAAAGGACGTTCATTTGTGATCACTAACTTCTCATGCGGATTTCAAGATTCCTGATGATTTTTTTGTAAAACCATGGGCATATTCGTAATCAGCGGAGCACAGTGCATTGAAAAAACTTGGGCGCGTGTAAAAATAATGATTTCTCAGAAAGATATCGTAGTATTACTGAGATTATCGGAAAACGAGAAAAATTAAGATCCTCGCTGCCGGCTTTTCACGGTTTTTATAAATTCTACGCACTCTATCACAAAAATAATGTTTTATTTCTGTTCAGCGACCTAAAATACATAATATAAACTATACGCAGATTCCGAGGAATGATGCAATCAGTTTTTTGCGTTTTTCTCGCTAAATATCGGTCCTAGCGCAAAAAGGACGTTCATTTGTGATCACTAACTTCTCATGCGGATTTCAAGTTTCCTGATGATTTTTTTGTAAAACCATGGGCATATTCGTAATCAGCGGAGCACAGTGCATTAAAAAAACTTGGGCGCGTGTAAAAATAATGATTTCTCAGAAAGATATCGTAGTATTACTGAGATTATCGGAAAACGAGAAAAATTAAGATCCTCGCTGCCGGTTTTTCACGGTTTTTATAAATTCTACGCACTCTATCACAAAAATAATGTTTTATTTATGTTCAGCGACCTAAAATACATAATAAAAACTATACGAAGATTCCGAGGAATGATGCAATCAGTTTTTTGCGTTTTTCTCGCTAAATATCGGTCCTAGCGCAAAAAGGACGTTCATTTGTGATCACTAACTTCTCATGCGGATTTCAAGTTTCCTGATGATTTTTTTGTAAAACCATGGGCATATTCGTAATCAGCGGAGCACAGTGCATTGAAAAAACTTGGGCGCGTGTAAAAATAATGATTTCTTAAAAAGATATCGTAGTATTACTGAGATTATCGGAAAACGAGAAAAATTAAGATCCTCGCTGCCGGCTTTTCACGGTTTTTATAAATTCTACGCACTCTATCACAAAAATAATGTTTTATTTCTGTTCAGCGACCTAAAATACATAATATAAACTATACGCAGATCCCGAGGAATGATGCAATCAGTTTTTTGCGTTTTTCTCGCTAAATATCGGTCCTAGCGCAAAAAGGACGTTCATTTGTGATCACTAACTTCTCATGCAGATTTCAAGTTTCCTGATGATTTTTTTGTAAAACCATGAGCATATTCGTAATCAGCGGAGCACAGTGCATTAAAAAAACTTGGGCGCGTGTAAAAATAATGATTTCTCAGAAAGATATCGTAGTATTACTGAGATTATCGGAAAACGAGAAAAATTAAGATCCTCGCTGCCGGCTTTTCACGGTTTTTATAAATTCTACGCACTCTATCACAAAAATAATGTTTTATTTCTGTTCAGCGACCTAAAATACATAATATAAACTATACGCAGATCCCGAGGAATGATGCAATCAGTTTTTTGCGTTTTTCTCGCTAAATATCGGTCCTAGCGCAAAAAGGACGTTCATTTGTGATCACTAACTTCCCATGCGGATTTCAAGATTCCTGATGATTTTTTTGTAAAACCATGGGCATATTCGTAATCAGCGGAGCACAGTGCATTGAAAAAACTTGGGCGCGTGTAAAAATAATGATTTCTCAGAAAGATATCGTAGTATTACTGAGATTATCGGAAAACGAGAAAAATTAAGATCCTCGCTGCCGGCTTTTCACGGTTTTTATAAATTCTACGCACTCTATCACAAAAATAATGTTTTATTTATGTTCAGCGACCTAAAATACATAATAAAAACTATACGAAGATTCCGAGGAATGATGCAATCAGTTTTTTGCGTTTTTCTCGCTAAATATCGGTCCTAGCGCAAAAAGGACGTTCATTTGTGATCACTAACTTCTCATGCGGATTTCAAGATTCCTGATGATTTTTTTGTAAAACCATGGGCATATTCGTAATCAGCGGAGCACAGTGCATTGAAAAAACTTGGGCGCGTGTAAAAATAATGATTTCTCAGAAAGATATCGTAGTATTACTGAGATTATCGGAAAACGAGAAAAATTAAGATCCTCGCTGCCGGCTTTTCACGGTTTTTATAAATTCTACGCACTCTATCACAAAAATAATGTTTTATTTCTGTTCAGCGACCTAAAATACATAATATAAACTATACGCAGATTCCGAGGAATGATGCAATCAGTTTTTTGCGTTTTTCTCGCTAAATATCGGTCCTAGCGCAAAAAGGACGTTCATTTGTGATCACTAACTTCTCATGCGGATTTCAAGTTTCCTGATGATTTTTTTGTAAAACCATGGGCATATTCGTAATCAGCGGAGCACAGTGCATTAAAAAAACTTGGGCGCGTGTAAAAATAATGATTTCTCAGAAAGATATCGTAGTATTACTGAGATTATCGGAAAACGAGAAAAATTAAGATCCTCGCTGCCGGTTTTTCACGGTTTTTATAAATTCTACGCACTCTATCACAAAAATAATGTTTTATTTATGTTCAGCGACCTAAAATACATAATAAAAACTATACGAAGATTCCGAGGAATGATGCAATCAGTTTTTTGCGTTTTTCTCGCTAAATATCGGTCCTAGCGCAAAAAGGACGTTCATTTGTGATCACTAACTTCTCATGCGGATTTCAAGTTTCCTGATGATTTTTTTGTAAAACCATGGGCATATTCGTAATCAGCGGAGCACAGTGCATTGAAAAAACTTGGGCGCGTGTAAAAATAATGATTTCTCAGAAAGATATCGTAGTATTACTGAGATTATCGGAAAACGAGAAAAATTAAGATCCTCGCTGCCGGCTTTTCACGGTTTTTATAAATTCTACGCACTCTATCACAAAAATAATGTTTTATTTCTGTTCAGCGACCTAAAATACATAATATAAACTGTACGCAGATCCCGAGGAATGATGCAATCAGTTTTTTGCGTTTTTCTCGCTAAATATCGGTCCTAGCGCAAAAAGGACGTTCATTTGTGATCACCAACTTCTCATGCGGATTTCAAGTTTCCTGATAATTTGTTTTGTAAAACCATGGGCATATTCGTAATCAGCGGAGCACAGTGCATTGAAAAAACTTGGGCGCGTGTAAAAATAATGATTTCTCAGAAAGATATCGTAGAATTACTGAGAATATCGGAAAACGAGAAAAATTAGGTTCCTCGCTGCCGGCTTTTCACGGTTTTTATAAATTCTACGCACTCTATCACAAAAATAATGTTTTATTTCTGTTCAGCGACCTAAAATACATAATATAAACTATACGCAGATCCCGAGGAATGATGCAATCAGTTTTTTGCGTTTTTCTCGCTAAATATCGGTCCTAGCGCAAAAAGGACGTTCATTTGTGATCACTAACTTCCCATGCGGATTTCAAGTTTCCTGATGATTTTTTTGTAAAACCATGGGCATATTCGTAATCAGCGGAGCACAGTGCATTAAAAAAACTTGGGCGCGTGTAAAAATAATGATTTCTCAGAAAGATATCGTAGTATTACTGAGATTATCGGAAAACGAGAAAAATTAAGATCCTCGCTGCCGGCTTTTCACGGTTTTTATAAATTCTACGCACTCTATCACAAAAATAATGTTTTATTTCTGTTCAGCGACCTAAAATACATAATATAAACTATACGCAGATCCCGAGGAATGATGCAATCAGTTTTTTGCGTTTTTCTCGCTAAATATCGGTCCTAGCGCAAAAAGGACGTTCATTTGTGATCACTAACTTCTCATGCGGATTTCAAGTTTCCTGATGATTTTTTTGTAAAACCATGGGCATATTCGTAATCAGCGGAGCACAGTGCATTAAAAAAACTTGGGCGCGTGTAAAAATAATGATTTCTCAGAAAGATATCGTAGTATTACTGAGATTATCGGAAAACGAGAAAAATTAAGATCCTCGCTGCCGGCTTTTCACGGTTTTTATAAATTCTACGCACTCTATCACAAAAATAATGTTTTATTTCTGTTCAGCGACCTAAAATACATAATATAAACTATACGCAGATCCCGAGGAATGATGCAATAATTTTTTCGCGTTTTTCTCGCTAAATATCGGTCCTAGCGCAAAAAGGACGTTCATTTGTGATCACTAACTTCTTATGCGGATTTCAAGTTTCCTGATGATTTTTTTGTAAAACCATGGGCATATTCGTAATCAGCGGAGCACAGTGCATTGAAAAAACTTGGGCGCGTGTAAAAATAATGATTTCTCAGAAAGATATCGTAGTATTACTGAGATTATCGGAAAACGAGAAAAATTAAGATCCTCGCTGCCGGCTTTTCACGGTTTTTATCAATTCTACGCACTCTATCACAAAAATAATGTTTTATTTCTGTTCAGCGACCTAAAATACATAATATAAACTATACGCAGATCCCGAGGAATGATGCAATCAGTTTTTTGCGTTTTTCTCGCTAAATATCGGTCCTAGCGCAAAAAGGACGTTCATTTGTGATCACTAACTTCTCATGCGGATTTCAAGTTTCCTGATAATTTTTTTGTAAAACCATGGGCATATTCGTAATCAGTGGAGCACAGTGCATTGAAAAAACTTGGGCGCGTGTAAAAATAATGATTTCTCAGAAAGATATCGTAGTATTACTGAGATTATCGGAAAACGAGAAAAATTAAGATCCTCGCTGCCGGCTTTTCACGGTTTTTATCAATTCTACGCACTCTATCACAAAAATAATGTTTTATTTCTGTTCAGCGACCTAAAATACATAATATAAACTATACGCAGATCCCGAGGAATGATGCAATCAGTTTTTTGCGTTTTTCTCGCTAAATATCGGTCCTAGCGCAAAAAGGACGTTCATTTGTGATCACTAACTTCCCATGCGGATTTCAAGTTTCCTGATGATTTTTTTGTAAAACCATGGGCATATTCGTAATCAGCGGAGCACAGTGCATTAAAAAAACTTGGGCGCGTGTAAAAATAATGATTTCTCAGAAAGATATCGTAGTATTACTGAGATTATCGGAAAACGAGAAAAATTAAGATCCTCGCTGCCGGCTTTTCACGGTTTTTATAAATTCTACGCACTCTATCACAAAAATAATGTTTTATTTCTGTTCAGCGACCTAAAATACATAATATAAACTATACGCAGATCCCGAGGAATGATGCAATCAGTTTTTTGCGTTTTTCTCGCTAAATATCGGTCCTAGCGCAAAAAGGACGTTCATTTGTGATCACTAACTTCTCATGCGGATTTCAAGTTTCCTGATGATTTTTTTGTAAAACCATGGGCATATTCGTAATCAGCGGAGCACAGTGCATTAAAAAAACTTGGGCGCGTGTAAAAATAATGATTTCTCAGAAAGATATCGTAGTATTACTGAGATTATCGGAAAACGAGAAAAATTAAGATCCTCGCTGCCGGTTTTTCACGGTTTTTATAAATTCTACGCACTCTATCACAAAAATAATGTTTTATTTATGTTCAGCGACCTAAAATACATAATAAAAACTATACGAAGATTCCGAGGAATGATGCAATCAGTTTTTTGCGTTTTTCTCGCTAAATATCGGTCCTAGCGCAAAAAGGACGTTCATTTGTGATCACTAACTTCTCATGCAGATTTCAAGTTTCCTGATGATTTTTTTGTAAAACCATGGGCATATTCGTAATCAGCGGAGCACAGTGCATTGAAAAAACTTGGGCGCGTGTAAAAATAATGATTTCTCAGAAAGATATCGTAGTATTACTGAGATTATCGGAAAACGAGAAAAATTAAGATCCTCGCTGCCGGCTTCTCACGGTTTTTATAAATTCTACGCACTCTATCACAAAAATAATGTTTTATTTCTGTTCAGCGACCTAAAATACATAATATAAACTATACGCAGATCCCGAGGAATGATGCAATCAGTTTTTTGCGTTTTTCTCGCTAAATATCGGTCCTAGCGCAAAAAGGACGTTCATTTGTGATCACTAACTTCTCATGCGGATTTCAAGTTTCCTGATGATTTTTTTGTAAAACCATGGGCATATTCGTAATCAGCGGAGCACAGTGCATTAAAAAAACTTGGGCGCGTGTAAAAATAATGATTTCTCAGAAAGATATCGTAGTATTACTGAGATTATCGGAAAACGAGAAAAATTAAGATCCTCGCTGCCGGCTTTTCATGGTTTTTATAAATTCTACGCACTCTATCACAAAAATAATGTTTTATTTCTGTTCAGCGACCTAAAATACATAATATAAACTATACGCAGATCCCGAGGAATGATGCAATCAGTTTTTTGCGTTTTTCTCGCTAAATATCGGTCCTAGCGCAAAAAGGACGTTCATTTGTGATCACTAACTTCTTATGCGGATTTCAAGTTTCCTGATGATTTTTTTGTAAAACCATGGGCATATTCGTAATCAGCGGAGCACAGTGCATTAAAAAAACTTGGGCGCGTGTAAAAATAATGATTTCTCAGAAAGATATCGTAGTATTACTGAGATTATCGGAAAACGAGAAAAATTAAGATCCTCGCTGCCGGTTTTTCACGGTTTTTATAAATTCTACGCACTCTATCACAAAAATAATGTTTTATTTATGTTCAGCGACCTAAAATACATAATAAAAACTATACGAAGATTCCGAGGAATGATGCAATCAGTTTTTTGCGTTTTTCTCGCTAAATATCGGTCCTAGCGCAAAAAGGACGTTCATTTGTGATCACTAACTTCTCATGCGGATTTCAAGTTTCCTGATGATTTTTTTGTAAAACCATGGGCATATTCGTAATCAGCGGAGCACAGTGCATTAAAAAAACTTGGGCGCGTGTAAAAATAATGATTTCTCAGAAAGATATCGTAGTATTACTGAGATTATCGGAAAACGAGAAAAATTAAGATCCTCGCTGCCGGCTTTTCACGGTTTTTATAAATTCTACGCACTCTATCACAAAAATAATGTTTTATTTCTGTTCAGCGACCTAAAATACATAATATAAACTATACGCAGATCCCGAGGAATGATGCAATCAGTTTTTTGCGTTTTTCTCGCTAAATATCGGTCCTAGCGCAAAAAGGACGTTCATTTGTGATCACTAACTTCTTATGCGGATTTCAAGTTTCCTGATGATTTTTTTGTAAAACCATGGGCATATTCGTAATCAGCGGAGCACAGTGCATTAAAAAAACTTGGGCGCGTGTAAAAATAATGATTTCTCAGAAAGATATCGTAGTATTACTGAGATTATCGGAAAACGAGAAAAATTAAGATCCTCGCTGCCGGTTTTTCACGGTTTTTATAAATTCTACGCACTCTATCACAAAAATAATGTTTTATTTATGTTCAGCGACCTAAAATACATAATAAAAACTATACGAAGATTCCGAGGAATGATGCAATCAGTTTTTTGCGTTTTTCTCGCTAAATATCGGTCCTAGCGCAAAAAGGACGTTCATTTGTGATCACTAACTTCTCATGCGGATTTCAAGTTTCCTGATGATTTTTTTGTAAAACCATGGGCATATTCGTAATCAGCGGAGCACAGTGCATTGAAAAAACTTGGGCGCGTGTAAAAATAATGATTTCTCAGAAAGATATCGTAGTATTACTGAGATTATCGGAAAACGAGAAAAATTAAGATCCTCGCTGCCGGCTTTTCACGGTTTTTATCAATTCTACGCACTCTATCACAAAAATAATGTTTTATTTCTGTTCAGCGACCTAAAATACATAATATAAACTATACGCAGATCCCGAGGAATGATGCAATCAGTTTTTTGCGTTTTTCTCGCTAAATATCGGTCCTAGCGCAAAAAGGACGTTCATTTGTGATCACTAACTTCTCATGCGGATTTCAAGTTTCCTGATGATTTTTTTGTAAAACCATGGGCATATTCGTAATCAGCGGAGCACAGTGCATTGAAAAAACTTGGGCGCGTGTAAAAATAATGATTTCTCAGAAAGATATCGTAGTATTACTGAGATTATCGGAAAACGAGAAAAATTAAGATCCTCGCTGCCGGCTTTTCACGGTTTTTATCAATTCTACGCACTCTATCACAAAAATAATGTTTTATTTCTGTTCAGCGACCTAAAATACATAATATAAACTATACGCAGATCCCGAGGAATGATGCAATCAGTTTTTTGCGTTTTTCTCGCTAAATATCGGTCCTAGCGCAAAAAGGACGTTCATTTGTGATCACTAACTTCTCATGCGGATTTCAAGTTTCCTGATGATTTTTTTGTAAAACCATGGGCATATTCGTAATCAGCGGAGCACAGTGCATTAAAAAAACTTGGGCGCGTGTAAAAATAATGATTTCTCAGAAAGATATCGTAGTATTACTGAGATTATCGGAAAACGAGAAAAATTAAGATCCTCGCTGCCGGTTTTTCACGGTTTTTATAAATTCTACGAACTCTATCACAAAAATAATGTTTTATTTCTGTTCAGCGACCTAAAATACATAATATAAACTATACGAAGATTCCGAGGAATGATGCAATCAGTTTTTTGCGTTTTTCTCGCTAAATATCGGTCCTAGCGCAAAAAGGACGTTCATTTGTGATCACTAACTTCTCATGCGGATTTCAAGTTTCCTGATGATTTTTTTGTAAAACCATGGGCATATTCGTAATCAGCGGAGCACAGTGCATTGAAAAAACTTGGGCGCGTGTAAAAATAATGATTTCTCAGAAAGATATCGTAGTATTACTGAGATTATCGGAAAACGAGAAAAATTAAGATCCTCGCTGCCGGCTTTTCACGGTTTTTATAAATTCTACGCACTCTATCACAAAAATAATGTTTTATTTCTGTTCAGCGACCTAAAATACATAATATAAACTATACGCAGATCCCGAGGAATGATGCAATCAGTTTTTTGCGTTTTTCTCGCTAAATATCGGTCCTAGCGCAAAAAGGACGTTCATTTGTGATCACTAACTTCTCATGCGGATTTCAAGTTTCCTGATGATTTTTTTGTAAAACCATGGGCATATTCGTAATCAGCGGAGCACAGTGCATTAAAAAAACTTGGGCGCGTGTAAAAATAATGATTTCTCAGAAAGATATCGTAGTATTACTGAGATTATCGGAAAACGAGAAAAATTAAGATCCTCGCTGCCGGCTTTTCACGGTTTTTATAAATTCTACGCACTCTATCACAAAAATAATGTTTTATTTCTGTTCAGCGACCTAAAATACATAATATAAACTATACGCAGATCCCGAGGAATGATGCAATCATTTTTTCGCGTTTTTCTCGCTAAATATCGGTCCTAGCGCAAAAAGGACGTTCATTTGTGATCACTAACTTCTTATGCGGATTTCAAGTTTCCTGATGATTTTTTTGTAAAACCATGGGCATATTCGTAATCAGCGGAGCACAGTGCATTGAAAAAACTTGGGCGCGTGTAAAAATAATGATTTCTCAGAAAGATATCGTAGTATTACTGAGATTATCGGAAAACGAGAAAAATTAAGATCCTCGCTGCCGGCTTTTCACGGTTTTTATCAATTCTACGCACTCTATCACAAAAATAATGTTTTATTTCTGTTCAGCGACCTAAAATACATAATATAAACTATACGCAGATCCCGAGGAATGATGCAATCAGTTTTTTGCGTTTTTCTCGCTAAATATCGGTCCTAGCGCAAAAAGGACGTTCATTTGTGATCACTAACTTCTCATGCGGATTTCAAGTTTCCTGATAATTTTTTTGTAAAACCATGGGCATATTCGTAATCAGTGGAGCACAGTGCATTGAAAAAACTTGGGCGCGTGTAAAAATAATGATTTCTCAGAAAGATATCGTAGTATTACTGAGATTATCGGAAAACGAGAAAAATTAAGATCCTCGCTGCCGGCTTTTCACGGTTTTTATCAATTCTACGCACTCTATCACAAAAATAATGTTTTATTTCTGTTCAGCGACCTAAAATACATAATATAAACTATACGCAGATCCCGAGGAATGATGCAATCAGTTTTTTGCGTTTTTCTCGCTAAATATCGGTCCTAGCGCAAAAAGGACGTTCATTTGTGATCACTAACTTCCCATGCGGATTTCAAGTTTCCTGATGATTTTTTTGTAAAACCATGGGCATATTCGTAATCAGCGGAGCACAGTGCATTAAAAAAACTTGGGCGCGTGTAAAAATAATGATTTCTCAGAAAGATATCGTAGTATTACTGAGATTATCGGAAAACGAGAAAAATTAAGATCCTCGCTGCCGGCTTTTCACGGTTTTTATAAATTCTACGCACTCTATCACAAAAATAATGTTTTATTTCTGTTCAGCGACCTCAAATACATAATATAAACTATACGCAGATCCCGAGGAATGATGCAATCAGTTTTTTGCGTTTTTCTCGCTAAATATCGGTCCTAGCGCAAAAAGGACGTTCATTTGTGATCACTAACTTCTCATGCGGATTTCAAGTTTCCTGATGATTTTTTTGTAAAACCATGGGCATATTCGTAATCAGCGGAGCACAGTGCATTAAAAAAACTTGGGCGCGTGTAAAAATAATGATTTCTCAGAAAGATATCGTAGTATTACTGAGATTATCGGAAAACGAGAAAAATTAAGATCCTCGCTGCCGGTTTTTCACGGTTTTTATAAATTCTACGCACTCTATCACAAAAATAATGTTTTATTTCTGTTCAGCGACCTAAAATACATAATATAAACTATACGCAGATCCCGAGGAATGATGCAATCAGTTTTTTGCGTTTTTCTCGCTAAATATCGGTCCTAGCGCAAAAAGGACGTTCATTTGTGATCACCAACTTCTCATGCGGATTTCAAGTTTCCTGATAATTTGTTTTGTAAAACCATGGGCATATTCGTAATCAGCGGAGCACAGTGCATTGAAAAAACTTGGGCGCGTGTAAAAATAATGATTTCTCAGAAAGATATCGTAGAATTACTGAGAATATCGGAAAACGAGAAAAATTAGGTTCCTCGCTGCCGGCTTTTCACGGTTTTTATAAATTCTACGCACTCTATCACAAAAATAATGTTTTATTTCTGTTCAGCGACCTAAAATACATAATATAAACTATACGCAGATCCCGAGGAATGATGCAATCAGTTTTTTGCGTTTTTCTCGCTAAATATCGGTCCTAGCGCAAAAAGGACGTTCATTTGTGATCACTAACTTCCCATGCGGATTTCAAGTTTCCTGATGATTTTTTTGTAAAACCATGGGCATATTCGTAATCAGCGGAGCACAGTGCATTAAAAAAACTTGGGCGCGTGTAAAAATAATGATTTCTCAGAAAGATATCGTAGTATTACTGAGATTATCGGAAAACGAGAAAAATTAAGATCCTCGCTGCCGGCTTTTCACGGTTTTTATAAATTCTACGCACTCTATCACAAAAATAATGTTTTATTTCTGTTCAGCGACCTAAAATACATAATATAAACTATACGCAGATCCCGAGGAATGATGCAATCAGTTTTTTGCGTTTTTCTCGCTAAATATCGGTCCTAGCGCAAAAAGGACGTTCATTTGTGATCACTAACTTCTCATGCGGATTTCAAGTTTCCTGATGATTTTTTTGTAAAACCATGGGCATATTCGTAATCAGCGGAGCACAGTGCATTAAAAAAACTTGGGCGCGTGTAAAAATAATGATTTCTCAGAAAGATATCGTAGTATTACTGAGATTATCGGAAAACGAGAAAAATTAAGATCCTCGCTGCCGGCTTTTCACGGTTTTTATAAATTCTACGCACTCTATCACAAAAATAATGTTTTATTTCTGTTCAGCGACCTAAAATACATAATATAAACTATACGCAGATCCCGAGGAATGATGCAATAATTTTTTCGCGTTTTTCTCGCTAAATATCGGTCCTAGCGCAAAAAGGACGTTCATTTGTGATCACTAACTTCTTATGCGGATTTCAAGTTTCCTGATGATTTTTTTGTAAAACCATGGGCATATTCGTAATCAGCGGAGCACAGTGCATTGAAAAAACTTGGGCGCGTGTAAAAATAATGATTTCTCAGAAAGATATCGTAGTATTACTGAGATTATCGGAAAACGAGAAAAATTAAGATCCTCGCTGCCGGCTTTTCACGGTTTTTATCAATTCTACGCACTCTATCACAAAAATAATGTTTTATTTCTGTTCAGCGACCTAAAATACATAATATAAACTATACGCAGATCCCGAGGAATGATGCAATCAGTTTTTTGCGTTTTTCTCGCTAAATATCGGTCCTAGCGCAAAAAGGACGTTCATTTGTGATCACTAACTTCTCATGCGGATTTCAAGTTTCCTGATAATTTTTTTGTAAAACCATGGGCATATTCGTAATCAGTGGAGCACAGTGCATTGAAAAAACTTGGGCGCGTGTAAAAATAATGATTTCTCAGAAAGATATCGTAGTATTACTGAGATTATCGGAAAACGAGAAAAATTAAGATCCTCGCTGCCGGCTTTTCACGGTTTTTATCAATTCTACGCACTCTATCACAAAAATAATGTTTTATTTCTGTTCAGCGACCTAAAATACATAATATAAACTATACGCAGATCCCGAGGAATGATGCAATCAGTTTTTTGCGTTTTTCTCGCTAAATATCGGTCCTAGCGCAAAAAGGACGTTCATTTGTGATCACTAACTTCCCATGCGGATTTCAAGTTTCCTGATGATTTTTTTGTAAAACCATGGGCATATTCGTAATCAGCGGAGCACAGTGCATTAAAAAAACTTGGGCGCGTGTAAAAATAATGATTTCTCAGAAAGATATCGTAGTATTACTGAGATTATCGGAAAACGAGAAAAATTAAGATCCTCGCTGCCGGCTTTTCACGGTTTTTATAAATTCTACGCACTCTATCACAAAAATAATGTTTTATTTCTGTTCAGCGACCTAAAATACATAATATAAACTATACGCAGATCCCGAGGAATGATGCAATCAGTTTTTTGCGTTTTTCTCGCTAAATATCGGTCCTAGCGCAAAAAGGACGTTCATTTGTGATCACTAACTTCTCATGCGGATTTCAAGTTTCCTGATGATTTTTTTGTAAAACCATGGGCATATTCGTAATCAGCGGAGCACAGTGCATTAAAAAAACTTGGGCGCGTGTAAAAATAATGATTTCTCAGAAAGATATCGTAGTATTACTGAGATTATCGGAAAACGAGAAAAATTAAGATCCTCGCTGCCGGTTTTTCACGGTTTTTATAAATTCTACGCACTCTATCACAAAAATAATGTTTTATTTATGTTCAGCGACCTAAAATACATAATAAAAACTATACGAAGATTCCGAGGAATGATGCAATCAGTTTTTTGCGTTTTTCTCGCTAAATATCGGTCCTAGCGCAAAAAGGACGTTCATTTGTGATCACTAACTTCTCATGCAGATTTCAAGTTTCCTGATGATTTTTTTGTAAAACCATGGGCATATTCGTAATCAGCGGAGCACAGTGCATTGAAAAAACTTGGGCGCGTGTAAAAATAATGATTTCTCAGAAAGATATCGTAGTATTACTGAGATTATCGGAAAACGAGAAAAATTAAGATCCTCGCTGCCGGCTTCTCACGGTTTTTATAAATTCTACGCACTCTATCACAAAAATAATGTTTTATTTCTGTTCAGCGACCTAAAATACATAATATAAACTATACGCAGATCCCGAGGAATGATGCAATCAGTTTTTTGCGTTTTTCTCGCTAAATATCGGTCCTAGCGCAAAAAGGACGTTCATTTGTGATCACTAACTTCTCATGCGGATTTCAAGTTTCCTGATGATTTTTTTGTAAAACCATGGGCATATTCGTAATCAGCGGAGCACAGTGCATTAAAAAAACTTGGGCGCGTGTAAAAATAATGATTTCTCAGAAAGATATCGTAGTATTACTGAGATTATCGGAAAACGAGAAAAATTAAGATCCTCGCTGCCGGCTTTTCACGGTTTTTATAAATTCTACGCACTCTATCACAAAAATAATGTTTTATTTCTGTTCAGCGACCTAAAATACATAATATAAACTATACGCAGATCCCGAGGAATGATGCAATCAGTTTTTTGCGTTTTTCTCGCTAAATATCGGTCCTAGCGCAAAAAGGACGTTCATTTGTGATCACTAACTTCTTATGCGGATTTCAAGTTTCCTGATGATTTTTTTGTAAAACCATGGGCATATTCGTAATCAGCGGAGCACAGTGCATTAAAAAAACTTGGGCGCGTGTAAAAATAATGATTTCTCAGAAAGATATCGTAGTATTACTGAGATTATCGGAAAACGAGAAAAATTAAGATCCTCGCTGCCGGTTTTTCACGGTTTTTATAAATTCTACGCACTCTATCACAAAAATAATGTTTTATTTATGTTCAGCGACCTAAAATACATAATAAAAACTATACGAAGATTCCGAGGAATGATGCAATCAGTTTTTTGCGTTTTTCTCGCTAAATATCGGTCCTAGCGCAAAAAGGACGTTCATTTGTGATCACTAACTTCTCATGCGGATTTCAAGTTTCCTGATGATTTTTTTGTAAAACCATGGGCATATTCGTAATCAGCGGAGCACAGTGCATTGAAAAAACTTGGGCGCGTGTAAAAATAATGATTTCTCAGAAAGATATCGTAGTATTACTGAGATTATCGGAAAACGAGAAAAATTAAGATCCTCGCTGCCGGCTTTTCACGGTTTTTATCAATTCTACGCACTCTATCACAAAAATAATGTTTTATTTCTGTTCAGCGACCTAAAATACATAATATAAACTATACGCAGATCCCGAGGAATGATGCAATCAGTTTTTTGCGTTTTTCTCGCTAAATATCGGTCCTAGCGCAAAAAGGACGTTCATTTGTGATCACTAACTTCTCATGCGGATTTCAAGTTTCCTGATGATTTTTTTGTAAAACCATGGGCATATTCGTAATCAGCGGAGCACAGTGCATTGAAAAAACTTGGGCGCGTGTAAAAATAATGATTTCTCAGAAAGATATCGTAGTATTACTGAGATTATCGGAAAACGAGAAAAATTAAGATCCTCGCTGCCGGCTTTTCACGGTTTTTATCAATTCTACGCACTCTATCACAAAAATAATGTTTTATTTCTGTTCAGCGACCTAAAATACATAATATAAACTATACGCAGATCCCGAGGAATGATGCAATCAGTTTTTTGCGTTTTTCTCGCTAAATATCGGTCCTAGCGCAAAAAGGACGTTCATTTGTGATCACTAACTTCTCATGCGGATTTCAAGTTTCCTGATGATTTTTTTGTAAAACCATGGGCATATTCGTAATCAGCGGAGCACAGTGCATTAAAAAAACTTGGGCGCGTGTAAAAATAATGATTTCTCAGAAAGATATCGTAGTATTACTAAGATTATCGGAAAACGAGAAAAATTAAGATCCTCGCTGCCGGCTTTTCACGGTTTTTATAAATTCTACGCACTCTATCACAAAAATAATGTTTTATTTCTGTTCAGCGACCTAAAATACATAATATAAACTATACGCAGATCCCGAGGAATGATGCAATCAGTTTTTTGCGTTTTTCTCGCTAAATATCGGTCCTAGCGCAAAAAGGACGTTCATTTGTGATCACTAACTTCTCATGCGGATTTCAAGTTTCCTGATGATTTTTTTGTAAAACCATGGGCATATTCGTAATCAGCGGAGCACAGTGCATTAAAAAAACTTGGGCACGTGTAAAAATAATGATTTCTCAGAAAGATATCGTAGTATTACTGAGATTATCGGAAAACGAGAAAAATTAAGATCCTCGCTGCCGGTTTTTCACGGTTTTTATAAATTCTACGAACTCTATCACAAAAATAATGTTTTATTTCTGTTCAGCGACCTAAAATACATAATATAAACTATACGAAGATTCCGAGGAATGATGCAATCAGTTTTTTGCGTTTTTCTCGCTAAATATCGGTCCTAGCGCAAAAAGGACGTTCATTTGTGATCACTAACTTCTCATGCGGATTTCAAGTTTCCTGATGATTTTTTTGTAAAACCATGGGCATATTCGTAATCAGCGGAGCACAGTGCATTGAAAAAACTTGGGCGCGTGTAAAAATAATGATTTCTCAGAAAGATATCGTAGTATTACTGAGATTATCGGAAAACGAGAAAAATTAAGATCCTCGCTGCCGGCTTTTCACGGTTTTTATAAATTCTACGCACTCTATCACAAAAATAATGTTTTATTTCTGTTCAGCGACCTAAAATACATAATATAAACTATACGCAGATCCCGAGGAATGATGCAATCAGTTTTTTGCGTTTTTCTCGCTAAATATCGGTCCTAGCGCAAAAAGGACGTTCATTTGTGATCACTAACTTCTCATGCGGATTTCAAGTTTCCTGATGATTTTTTTGTAAAACCATGGGCATATTCGTAATCAGCGGAGCACAGTGCATTAAAAAAACTTGGGCGCGTGTAAAAATAATGATTTCTCAGAAAGATATCGTAGTATTACTGAGATTATCGGAAAACGAGAAAAATTAAGATCCTCGCTGCCGGCTTTTCACGGTTTTTATAAATTCTACGCACTCTATCACAAAAATAATGTTTTATTTCTGTTCAGCGACCTAAAATACATAATATAAACTATACGCAGATCCCGAGGAATGATGCAATCATTTTTTCGCGTTTTTCTCGCTAAATATCGGTCCTAGCGCAAAAAGGACGTTCATTTGTGATCACTAACTTCTTATGCGGATTTCAAGTTTCCTGATGATTTTTTTGTAAAACCATGGGCATATTCGTAATCAGCGGAGCACAGTGCATTGAAAAAACTTGGGCGCGTGTAAAAATAATGATTTCTCAGAAAGATATCGTAGTATTACTGAGATTATCGGAAAACGAGAAAAATTAAGATCCTCGCTGCCGGCTTTTCACGGTTTTTATCAATTCTACGCACTCTATCACAAAAATAATGTTTTATTTCTGTTCAGCGACCTAAAATACATAATATAAACTATACGCAGATCCCGAGGAATGATGCAATCAGTTTTTTGCGTTTTTCTCGCTAAATATCGGTCCTAGCGCAAAAAGGACGTTCATTTGTGATCACTAACTTCTCATGCGGATTTCAAGTTTCCTGATAATTTTTTTGTAAAACCATGGGCATATTCGTAATCAGTGGAGCACAGTGCATTGAAAAAACTTGGGCGCGTGTAAAAATAATGATTTCTCAGAAAGATATCGTAGTATTACTGAGATTATCGGAAAACGAGAAAAATTAAGATCCTCGCTGCCGGCTTTTCACGGTTTTTATCAATTCTACGCACTCTATCACAAAAATAATGTTTTATTTCTGTTCAGCGACCTAAAATACATAATATAAACTATACGCAGATCCCGAGGGATGATGCAATCAGTTTTTTGCGTTTTTCTCGCTAAATATCGGTCCTAGCGCAAAAAGGACGTTCATTTGTGATCACTAACTTCCCATGCGGATTTCAAGTTTCCTGATGATTTTTTTGTAAAACCATGGGCATATTCGTAATCAGCGGAGCACAGTGCATTAAAAAAACTTGGGCGCGTGTAAAAATAATGATTTCTCAGAAAGATATCGTAGTATTACTGAGATTATCGGAAAACGAGAAAAATTAAGATCCTCGCTGCCGGCTTTTCACGGTTTTTATAAATTCTACGCACTCTATCACAAAAATAATGTTTTATTTCTGTTCAGCGACCTAAAATACATAATATAAACTATACGCAGATCCCGAGGAATGATGCAATCAGTTTTTTGCGTTTTTCTCGCTAAATATCGGTCCTAGCGCAAAAAGGACGTTCATTTGTGATCACTAACTTCTCATGCGGATTTCAAGTTTCCTGATGATTTTTTTGTAAAACCATGGGCATATTCGTAATCAGCGGAGCACAGTGCATTAAAAAAACTTGGGCGCGTGTAAAAATAATGATTTCTCAGAAAGATATCGTAGTATTACTGAGATTATCGGAAAACGAGAAAAATTAAGATCCTCGCTGCCGGTTTTTCACGGTTTTTATAAATTCTACGCACTCTATCACAAAAATAATGTTTTATTTCTGTTCAGCGACCTAAAATACATAATATAAACTATACGCAGATCCCGAGGAATGATGCAATCAGTTTTTTGCGTTTTTCTCGCTAAATATCGGTCCTAGCGCAAAAAGGACGTTCATTTGTGATCACTAACTTCTTATGCGGATTTCAAGTTTCCTGATGATTTTTTTGTAAAACCATGGGCATATTCGTAATCAGCGGAGCACAGTGCATTAAAAAAACTTGGGCGCGTGTAAAAATAATGATTTCTCAGAAAGATATCGTAGTATTACTGAGATTATCGGAAAACGAGAAAAATTAAGATCCTCGCTGCCGGTTTTTCACGGTTTTTATAAATTCTACGCACTCTATCACAAAAATAATGTTTTATTTATGTTCAGCGACCTAAAATACATAATAAAAACTATACGAAGATTCCGAGGAATGATGCAATCAGTTTTTTGCGTTTTTCTCGCTAAATATCGGTCCTAGCGCAAAAAGGACGTTCATTTGTGATCACTAACTTCTCATGCGGATTTCAAGTTTCCTGATGATTTTTTTGTAAAACCATGGGCATATTCGTAATCAGCGGAGCACAGTGCATTGAAAAAACTTGGGCGCGTGTAAAAATAATGATTTCTCAGAAAGATATCGTAGTATTACTGAGATTATCGGAAAACGAGAAAAATTAAGATCCTCGCTGCCGGCTTTTCACGGTTTTTATCAATTCTACGCACTCTATCACAAAAATAATGTTTTATTTCTGTTCAGCGACCTAAAATACATAATATAAACTATACGCAGATCCCGAGGAATGATGCAATCAGTTTTTTGCGTTTTTCTCGCTAAATATCGGTCCTAGCGCAAAAAGGACGTTCATTTGTGATCACTAACTTCTCATGCGGATTTCAAGTTTCCTGATGATTTTTTTGTAAAACCATGGGCATATTCGTAATCAGCGGAGCACAGTGCATTGAAAAAACTTGGGCGCGTGTAAAAATAATGATTTCTCAGAAAGATATCGTAGTATTACTGAGATTATCGGAAAACGAGAAAAATTAAGATCCTCGCTGCCGGCTTTTCACGGTTTTTATCAATTCTACGCACTCTATCACAAAAATAATGTTTTATTTCTGTTCAGCGACCTAAAATACATAATATAAACTATACGCAGATCCCGAGGAATGATGCAATCAGTTTTTTGCGTTTTTCTCGCTAAATATCGGTCCTAGCGCAAAAAGGACGTTCATTTGTGATCACTAACTTCTCATGCGGATTTCAAGTTTCCTGATGATTTTTTTGTAAAACCATGGGCATATTCGTAATCAGCGGAGCACAGTGCATTAAAAAAACTTGGGCGCGTGTAAAAATAATGATTTCTCAGAAAGATATCGTAGTATTACTAAGATTATCGGAAAACGAGAAAAATTAAGATCCTCGCTGCCGGCTTTTCACGGTTTTTATAAATTCTACGCACTCTATCACAAAAATAATGTTTTATTTCTGTTCAGCGACCTAAAATACATAATATAAACTATACGCAGATCCCGAGGAATGATGCAATCAGTTTTTTGCGTTTTTCTCGCTAAATATCGGTCCTAGCGCAAAAAGGACGTTCATTTGTGATCACTAACTTCTCATGCGGATTTCAAGTTTCCTGATGATTTTTTTGTAAAACCATGGGCATATTCGTAATCAGCGGAGCACAGTGCATTAAAAAAACTTGGGCGCGTGTAAAAATAATGATTTCTCAGAAAGATATCGTAGTATTACTGAGATTATCGGAAAACGAGAAAAATTAAGATCCTCGCTGCCGGTTTTTCACGGTTTTTATAAATTCTACGAACTCTATCACAAAAATAATGTTTTATTTCTGTTCAGCGACCTAAAATACATAATATAAACTATACGAAGATTCCGAGGAATGATGCAATCAGTTTTTTGCGTTTTTCTCGCTAAATATCGGTCCTAGCGCAAAAAGGACGTTCATTTGTGATCACTAACTTCTCATGCGGATTTCAAGTTTCCTGATGATTTTTTTGTAAAACCATGGGCATATTCGTAATCAGCGGAGCACAGTGCATTGAAAAAACTTGGGCGCGTGTAAAAATAATGATTTCTCAGAAAGATATCGTAGTATTACTGAGATTATCGGAAAACGAGAAAAATTAAGATCCTCGCTGCCGGTTTTTCACGGTTTTTATAAATTCTACGCACTCTATCACAAAAATAATGTTTTATTTCTGTTCAGCGACCTAAAATACATAATATAAACTATACGCAGATCCCGAGGAATGATGCAATCAGTTTTTTGCGTTTTTCTCGCTAAATATCGGTCCTAGCGCAAAAAGGACGTTCATTTGTGATCACTAACTTCTCATGCGGATTTCAAGTTTCCTGATGATTTTTTTGTAAAACCATGGGCATATTCGTAATCAGCGGAGCACAGTGCATTAAAAAAACTTGGGCGCGTGTAAAAATAATGATTTCTCAGAAAGATATCGTAGTATTACTGAGATTATCGGAAAACGAGAAAAATTAAGATCCTCGCTGCCGGCTTTTCACGGTTTTTATCAATTCTACGCACTCTATCACAAAAATAATGTTTTATTTCTGTTCAGCGACCTAAAATACATAATATAAACTATACGCAGATCCCGAGGAATGATGCAATCAGTTTTTTGCGTTTTTCTCGCTAAATATCGGTCCTAGCGCAAAAAGGACGTTCATTTGTGATCACTAACTTCTCATGCGGATTTCAAGTTTCCTGATGATTTTTTTGTAAAACCATGGGCATATCCGTAATCAGTGGAGCACAGTGCATTGAAAAAACTTGGGCGCGTGTAAAAATAATGATTTCTCAGAAAGATATCGTAGTATTACTGAGATTATCGGAAAACGAGAAAAATTAAGATCCTCGCTGCCGGCTTTTCACGGTTTTTATCAATTCTACGCACTCTATCACAAAAATAATGTTTTATTTCTGTTCAGCGACCTAAAATACATAATATAAACTATACGCAGATCCCGAGGAATGATGCAATCAGTTTTTTGCGTTTTTCTCGCTAAATATCGGTCCTAGCGCAAAAAGGACGTTCATTTGTGATCACTAACTTCTCATGCGGATTCCAAGTTTCCTGATGATTTTTTTGTAAAACCATGGGCATATTCGTAATCAGCGGAGCACAGTGCATTAAAAAAACTTGGGCGCGTGTAAAAATAATGATTTCTCAGAAAGATATCGTAGTATTACTGAGATTATCGGAAAACGAGAAAAATTAAGATCCTCGCTGCCGGCTTTTCACGGTTTTTATAAATTCTACGCACTCTATCACAAAAATAATGTTTTATTTCTGTTCAGCGACCTAAAATACATAATATAAACTATACGCAGATCCCGAGGAATGATGCAATCAGTTTTTTGCGTTTTTCTCGCTAAATATCGGTCCTAGCGCAAAAAGGACGTTCATTTGTGATCACTAACTTCTCATGCGGATTTCAAGTTTCCTGATGATTTTTTTGTAAAACCATGGGCATATTCGTAATCAGCGGAGCACAGTGCATTAAAAAAACTTGGGCGCGTGTAAAAATAATGATTTCTCAGAAAGATATCGTAGTATTACTGAGATTATCGGAAAACGAGAAAAATTAAGATCCTCGCTGCCGGTTTTTTACGGTTTTTATAAATTCTACGAACTCTATCACAAAAATAATGTTTTATTTCTGTTCAGCGACCTAAAATACATAATATAAACTATACGAAGATTCCGAGGAATGATGCAATCAGTTTTTTGCGTTTTTCTCGCTAAATATCGGTCCTAGCGCAAAAAGGACGTTCATTTGTGATCACTAACTTCTCATGCGGATTTCAAGTTTCCTGATGATTTTTTTGTAAAACCATGGGCATATTCGTAATCAGCGGAGCACAGTGCATTGAAAAAACTTGGGCGCGTGTAAAAATAATGATTTCTCAGAAAGATATCGTAGAATTACTGAGAATATCGGAAAACGAGAAAAATTAAGATCCTCGCTGCCGGCTTTTCACGGTTTTTATAAATTCTACGCACTCTATCACAAAAATAATGTTTTATTTCTGTTCAGCGACCTAAAATACATAATATAAACTATACGCAGATCCCGAGGAATGATGCAATCAGTTTTTTGCGTTTTTCTCGCTAAATATCGGTCCTAGCGCAAAAAGGACGTTCATTTGTGATCACTAACTTCTCATGCGGATTTCAAGTTTCCTGATGATTTTTTTGTAAAACCATGGGCATATTCGTAATCAGCGGAGCACAGTGCATTGAAAAAACTTGGGCGCGTGTAAAAATAATGATTTCTCAGAAAGATATCGTAGAATTACTGAGAATATCGGAAAACGAGAAAAATTAAGATCCTCGCTGCCGGCTTTTCACGGTTTTTATCAATTCTACGCACTCTATCACAAAAATAATGTTTTATTTCTGTTCAGCGACCTAAAATACATAATATAAACTATACGCAGATCCCGAGGAATGATGCAATCAGTTTTTTGCGTTTTTCTCGCTAAATATCGGTCCTAGCGCAAAAAGGACGTTCATTTGTGATCACTAACTTCTCATGCGGATTTCAAGTTTCCTGATGATTTTTTTGTAAAACCATGGGCATATTCGTAATCAGCGGAGCACAGTGCATTAAAAAAACTTGGGCGCGTGTAAAAATAATGATTTCTCAGAAAGATATCGTAGTATTACTGAGATTATCGGAAAACGAGAAAAATTAAGATCCTCGCTGCCGGTTTTTCACGGTTTTTATAAATTCTACGCACTCTATCACAAAAATAATGTTTTATTTCTGTTCAGCGACCTAAAATACATAATATAAACTATACGCAGATCCCGAGGAATGATGCAATCAGTTTTTTGCGTTTTTCTCGCTAAATATCGGTCCTAGCGCAAAAAGGACGTTCATTTGTGATCACTAACTTCTCATGCGGATTTCAAGTTTCCTGATGATTTTTTTGTAAAACCATGGGCATATTCGTAATCAGCGGAGCACAGTGCATTGAAAAAACTTGGGCGCGTGTAAAAATAATGATTTCTCAGAAAGATATCGTAGTATTACTGAGATTATCGGAAAACGAGAAAAATTAAGATCCTCGCTGCCGGCTTTTCACGGTTTTTATAAATTCTACGCACTCTATCACAAAAATAATGTTTTATTTCTGTTCAGCGACCTAAAATACATAATATAAACTATACGCAGATTCCGAGGAATGATGCAATCAGTTTTTTGCGTTTTTCTCGCTAAATATCGGTCCTAGCGCAAAAAGGACGTTCATTTGTGATCACTAACTTCTCATGCGGATTTCAAGTTTCCTGATGATTTTTTTGTAAAACCATGGGCATATTCGTAATCAGCGGAGCACAGTGCATTGAAAAAACTTGGGCGCGTGTAAAAATAATGATTTCTCAGAAAGATATCGTAGAATTACTGAGAATATCGGAAAACGAGAAAAATTAAGATCCTCGCTGCCGGTTTTTCACGGTTTTTATAAATTCTACGCACTCTATCACAAAAATAATGTTTTATTTCTGTTCAGCGACCTAAAATACATAATATAAACTATACGCAGATTCCGAGGAATGATGCAATTTGCGTTTTTCTCGCTAAATATCGGTCCTAGCGCAAAAAGCACGTTCATTTGTGATCACTAGCTTCTCGTGCGGATTTCTAGATATCTGATGAGTTTATCGTGAAACCATAGTCATATTCATAATTAGCCGAGCACAGTGCATTTTAAAATTTTGGGCACATGTAAAAATAACGATTTCTAAGAAAAACATCGCAGAATTACTGATTTTTCCGGAAAACGAAAAAAATTAAGATCCTCGGTGACGGTTTTTCACGGTTTTTATCAATTCTGCGCGTTTTATCACTAAAATAATGTAATATTTTTGTTCAGTAGCCAAAAATACATAATATAAACTATATGCGAAGTCCAGGAAATAATGCAAACAGTTTTTCGCGTTTTTCTCGCGAAATAGCGGTCTGAGAGCAAAAAGGACGTTGATTTGTGATCACCAGCTTTTCGTGCGGATTTCTAGTAATCTGATGAGTTTATCGTAAAACCATAGTCATATTCGTAATTAACAGAGCACAGTGCATTTAAAAAACTTGGGCACATGTACTGTGCTCCACTGATTACGAATATGACTATGGTTTTAAGATAAACTCATCAGGTAACTACAAAACCGCATGAGAAGTTAGTGATAATCAATCAACGTCTTTTTAGCTCCAGGACCGATATTTCGCGAGAAAAACGCGAAAAACTGTTTTTCATCAATCCCCGGACTTTGCACATAGTTTATATTATGTATTTTCGCCCGCTGAACGAGAATATATTATTATTTCAGTGATAGAACGCGCAGAATTTATATTAACTGTGAAAATCGGGCACCGAGGATCTAAATTTCCTCTGTTTTCCGATAAAATCTGTACTTCTCCGATACCTTTCTGAGAAATCATTATTTCTACATGTGCCTGAATGTTTGTAATGCACTGTGTCCCGCTGTTCACGAATATGACTATGGTTCCACGATAAACTTATCGGGTAACTAGAAATCCGCATGAGAAATTAGTGATAACTAATCAACGTCCTTTTGGCTCTAGGGCCGATATTTCGCGAGGAAAACGCGAAAAACTATTTTGCATTATTCCCCGGACTTTGCATATAGTTTATACTATGTATCTTTTGCCGCTGAACAGGAATTCAACATTCTCGTAATTATAGAACGCGTAGAATTTATAACCCCCAAAAAACACCATGTGTGAAAAAACTTGAGAAAAGTACATTTACGTTATTGGAACCCAATACTCCTGTAAAAAAGAGAATTCACAGTAGTTGACGAGTTTGCGAAGTATCGCACATGGTCCATCATCATAGAACGCTCATATTAGCATGCTATTCATACTTGTCCAGTACTTTGAATTCGCTTTTTTTCATTATGAACATTTTCCAATTTTTTTCCAATTATTTCTCGAATTCTGTAGTTTACATCTTTCTTATTTTAACTGCAAGGTTTTTTTGTCCATTCCTGAATTTTTTTTCCTTCGACTGTAAGCTTTTTTATTAGTACCGAATAAAAATACTGTGACAATATTGATATCAATGATGAACAACATGTACTTGATATGCTGCAGATATTTTAAGTTTATTTATTTGACGACTTCTTGTTTCTATACATAGTTTACAGCTCAATTTTTTGAGACACTTTTTCTGGGGGAAGTATTGGGTTCCACTAACGTAGATGTACTTGTTTCAAGTTTTTTCACACATGGAGTTTTTTTGGGGGGTCTCATTACTTTTTGCAATGTTTTTGCATAGTTTAAAAAACTAAAATCTATTGTACGAAAATTGTATAAACTAAACCCTTCTCCTTTCTCATCCGGACTTGGGGCAATGGCAGAGTTTATGTTACAATTTAATTTTATCAAGCAAAACATATTTGCGGTAAAATCTACGAAGACGTCGACCTGGACAACGAATACTATGGAGACATCGGATATACTATGGAGACTATTGTTAAGAATATTGGATGAAGGATTTGGCTATTGGCGACCATATAAAAAAAGAAGATAGCTGCTCTTCTGTTAAAACGTTTTGACCTCATTTTAGGTAGATTATTCAAACCAGTTGAGATCAATTCAATTAACAACAACAAACACAACTTACAAAAAATTATAGGATCCACAAAAGATAAAATTCCAACATTGAACACGTCAAATGTAGTTTATCACATTCCTTGCAAAGAATGCAATGGAGTATACATAGGTCAAACTAAAAGATACTTAAAAACACGGCTCTATGAACATAAAAATAGCCTAAACCATCTAGATCACCCACACACAGCATTAGCTGCACACTCTTCAGTCACAAAACACAATTTTGATTTTGAAAAAACAAAAATTCTTAAAATTGAACACAATTATAAAAAAAGACTAATAAACGAGATGATTAACATTAAAAAACACAATGACGCTATTAACTTTCAACATGACATAGAAAAATTAAGCAATATCTATAATTCAATAATATAACAACTCACACAGAATTTAAATTTGAAAAATTTCGCGCGGTGTGAATAAGAGCAAATGTTTTTAGAATTAGTAATAAATTTCACAAACCTTAAAAATTAATGAACTGTTTCCACTAACCGGCCGGATTGCCTGGCCACATAGATCGTTTTATAAGTTTTACAATGCAAGACATAAACAAAATAGTTTTGTTTTTCTATTATTATTGAATCAACCAGCCTCCCACTGACAACATGGCCAGACAATCCGGCCGAAATAGTAACATTGTTCCAGACATGTTGCGTAAGTGCGTTAACTCACATCATTAACCTCAAATTTTACTGTACTCACGATCTGTATCACATATTAAAAATAACATTGTAAAAAAATTGTAGATCAAAGTAAGATGACGAATAATAACTGAAGAGGACCTACAATAAGGTCGAAACGTTTTAACAGAAGAGCAGCTATCTTCTTTTTTTATTTGGTCGCCAATAGCCAAAACCTTCATCCCATATTATTAACTGCGGCCACAACCTTTATATCTCGACTATTGTTAAGTAGATAATTTTCGGACGATCACCACGCGCGTCGTACTATCTACCGTGTGTCAGGGAGCGTACTTTTAAATAAAGGTTCGACACGTGGTTATCGAAAATATGGCACTTTATTATTAGTTGCAGAATTCGTTCTCCTTGAAGCTTAGTCAGAATCTTCGTCGTAAATCACACTCGTATTAAACATAACATCTAATCGTAACCGTACTCGTCAACCGTATTCGTTATCTCCGTAATCGCTATTTTCGCACCGTATATAATCGTATTCGTTAATCGAGAAGCACGCACCGGGTATCTCCCTCTCTCCCTTCCGTTCGCTTTCGTCCAGTCCTTGCTCGCGTCACTTCGCGTTTACTCGCGCCACCTATTTCCGTCCACGTGCCACGTGGCGTATTCGGCGCATCCGAGGACGTCTCTGCGCAAAGGCGCGGGGTTTTTGGCTGCATCATTGCGAGCACCAGGCTGTCGTTAACACTATGGACACCGAAAGCTATAGAGAGCTCGACCTGGACATCTGAAATCGTAAAGAGATCGACCTGGATACCGAATACTATGGAGAGGTCAACCTGGACATCGGAAAACATGAAGAGATCGTCCTGGAGAACGAAAACTACGGAGCGATAGACCTCGAGAACGAAAACTACGGAGCGATAGACCTGGACATCGAAAACTATGGAGGAGGCGACCTCGAAACCTTAAACTATGGAAAGACCGACCTGCACAACATTAACTTCGGGGCCGTCGAGCTGAAAGTGAACAGTTACAAAGCGGTCGACCTAGACATCGAAAATTAAAGCCGTATCAACCTGCACACCGGAAACTATAAAGCGATCGAACGGGACAACAAAAACTATGGAGAGCTAGACCTGGGCAACAAAAACTATGGAGAGTTCGATCTGGACAACAAATACTATGAAGAGTTCGACCTGGACAACAAAAACTCTAGAGGAAGGGACCTGGACATCGAAAACTATGGAGGAATCGACCTAGACATTGAAAACTGTGGAGCAATCGACCTGGAAACATAAAACTATGGAGAGGTCGACCTGGACACTCAAAAATATTGAGAGGTCAACCTGGACACTTACAACTATAGAGAGGTTGACCTGGACACTTACAACTATAGAGAGGTCGACCTGGACAACAAAAACTATGGAGAAAGTCGACCTGGACATCGAAAACTATGGAGGAATCGACCTGGCACTCAACACTATACATATATAATACACACACATTTTTTCTAAACCACTTTTCTCAACGTTTTGGACCATACTGAGTATAGTGGCAAGTTGGTATGGAATGCCCCGTATATATCGTGTTCCGTTTGGGGACTGAGCGTCGAAATTTGCAGCGGGCCCAAAATGAACGTGTGCCTTGCTGAAGACGACAGGATCGCAAGCCCCTGGACTAAGGGCGTGAAAAGTACAGTCAAGCAGGCTTATACAAAAAGGAAATGTTGAGGCTGACGGAAGGATACGTGTGATGAAGAGAGGGGATTCAGGCGATGAACCTTCAGCCTCACGCCCTTTGCGCAACGCGCGTGTACGTCTACATTGTCAATGGCTTATTGTCGTAATGCCCATTGAACTTTCAGCTACAATACCCCGCGCACCGCCAACAAATCGTATTGTTAACGCTCGAGCATCCGCTGCACGACCATCGGGACACGATGAAGACCTCTCTTAGTTCTGAATGCATTTCGTCTCTCGCCGCGTGTGAGATTCGACGGCCAAAAGACTTTTTTATTTTTTCCTGAAACATTTTTTTTTTTCATATTGCGTTTTTTTCCTGTACTCTCAGCCCATTTCAGTCGACCTTAATCCTTGTGCGTTTGCTTCCACGAGATTTAACAGATCACACTGGTAAGTACACGGGAAAAATAGATTCTACGATTTGGTGGATTAGCGCGGATTACTAATTCGAGATCTTTTGGTATGATCGGGAGGGGAAAGTTTTTTTTATTTCCTTGTTGAGTGATACTTGTAATACCGCGTTTTTGAAAAATCGTCTTGGTACCGGAGCTGGAAGAAATGTAATAAAAAATTATGAATTACTAATTGCGGTGGATTAAGTTAAATGAATTTGTATTGGGATTTGTACTGTGCGTACTTGTAAATAATTGTAGTAACGTAATCATTTCAATTGTACAACGAATCACAATTACTGAAATATACAGTAATTTTCTTAAAATAAACCCGCAAGACCAGAGAATCGGTTGGTGTATATCTATTAAAGTGGTCGTTAATTTCGATGTTGAGCGTTTTTTTCCGAGACGCCCCTACATTTAGTTTGAAAGAAATTTTAAAAAATCTGGTCAAAATTCAAGAGCTCTATCTCAACGTGAAAACGTGCCTGTAAGCAGAAACATTTTCCCATTTTAATAACATGGGAGTTTTGGCACAATTATTTTAACTTTTTTTCCGAGCCTCACAAAAACGGGAAAAATCCGAATACTGCACGAATTGTACGTCGAGTGGTTGTACTTTGTACACAAATTTTAATAACCATCTCATCATTATATCCAACACCCTTAAGCCACTAAAGTCATTAAAGCTGGCAAGAGCCTTTTTTTAGAACTGACTTCGAGATCTTTTCATTCGGTTGCTTAACGTGCAAAATAATTCGAAACAGCTCAACTTTATGTCTTGAAGGTTGCTCTTTTTGATAGTACTAATAATAAATTTCGGAAATTTTTTTTTTATCACAAAAAAATGGTTTTTTTTTTTCAAGTAATATGATTTCTTAAAATTTTTTTTTCATGCTAAGTGACTTTTCAGGGCCTTTTAGCTTTGTTATAGAGGTTAAAACCATTTATATCGTGTTTTTAATGTCTGAATTTGAAATATAGACTAAAGAAATTTTTTTGTCCTTGCGTATAATTCAAGATGGCGCCCAGATTTCAGTATTTCCTTTATCAAAGTTCATGAATTTTTTACTCAAGCACCGTACAATTTTAGAAATAGTCTAACCACTTCATTTGAAAAAAACTTCGGATTGACAAGTGATTTTTAAACAATTCGTTTTTTCATAAATTTATTTATAACATTTGGGTATCATCATTATGCAAAATCGATCTTTTAGCATCTTTTACATCCTCGATTTATTTTAGATCGTTAACCCAACGAGGAGTGTTTAAAAATCGGCAGTATATCAATTTTTATATACATTTATAATAGGTTTTCAAAAACCTTTTGATCACAGGAAATTTCCTTCAAAAAAGATACTAAACAGGAATTACGATAACAGGAAAAGTAGTGACCGTTAATTCCATATCCGTTACATTCATTATTTTTGTGTACCGGGTCAAAGTATGTATTTTTATATGCTTACATAATTTGTATAGTTTTATTATGAATTAAAATTTTCTCATATAAATTACATTAAATATTAAATCCCCCATATAATACAATAATAACCCATAAATAACAGGATAAATAAACAAAAAGTACCTATTTGAAAGTCTCGAAAGGATCTCTGATCTCTACACATGATATCATGTGTACATATATGTATATAAGCATGTATAAACTATATCATATGACTACTTTAAGATCATGGGGGTGATACGTGCGGTAAAGAAAGACTGAACCGAGAAGCAAAGCAGATATGTGGAGAGAAGGATGGAGATAGTGGAAACGTATAGCGTCGGTAGCATGGTGTCCCGTGACTCCCATGTCGGCTTGTTATCCGCAACGCCCCATCGTTATCCGCAATTACCCCCAAAACAGCCCCTAGTTTATAAATTATAGGCCACCCCCCATGTATGTGCGCGCGCCCAGCGGTGTTATGCCCTCCCGCTGTATATACATATATATATATATATATACATATAACGATATATATATATATATGTATATATAGTTATATATTATATGTTTCTGTCGCACTTGAAGCTTGGCGCAGGCTTATTCTCTCAGCATAGAGCAATGCCGGTCCACCGGGAGTACAAGCTTTACATCTGTCATCAAGCGCAACCAATTACATTCAATTATCTTTGTTGCTTCCCTCTCCCGAACTTTATCGCCCTCGGAAACATTTTCCGTCATTATTACTATCATCCTGTAAAATCCCGCCGATCAATGAGCTCGCTCGTCATTTCACTGCTTCGGTAATTATTATCTGTACATCACAATCTACGAGCAACGCGTTTGATAAACATAATGGCAAATTGTAGGGTCTTTCGGACGCGCACTTGGGTAGAATTTCATAAGTTCATTCCATGTATACTGTATAATAAATTTACTGCAATTCCGTAGAATAGATTTACTATTACTTAATATGACTAGCAAAAACACGCGTTCGCTTCTCTCGCACTGCTTTCTTTTCATTTATCTTTTCTTTGTAGCTAAACATGATATTTGTATGTTTATACTATTTGTAACTGCACGTTACCTCATTTCCACTTCATCTTTTCGATATAATTGGCTTCCGATGTGCCATGTGTTTTTGTTTTGTGAGAAGAAAAATGTGGTCCATTCTACAATTGCGAAAAATACGGCCATTCAAAACTCGCGCTATCCGTGACTTCGCAGCGATCATAACAGTCTGAAGTTAGTTAGCTTTATGTCAAACACATCGGCGACGAATCAGAATGTTTGAAAACTTGCTTCAATTTTCGATTTTTCGACTTTCGATGTGCGATGTGTGTGTGTCTTGAGACAGGATGAATTTATCAAGATTTACTGGAACGAATTTACGTAAATCTTACTGGAATAAATTGTCATGAAATTTAGTAGAATCAATTGTCATGAAATTAAGTAGAATCAATTGTCATGAAATTAAGTAGAATCAATTGTCATCAAATTTAGTAGAATCAATAGTCATGGAATTTACTAGAATAAATTTTCCTGATATTTTGAGTTTTTCAAGTCAGGATGCTCAGAATGGTCCAAATCATCGACAAAAATGAGATAGGAAATGTGTGTGTGTGCACGTGTGTCGGGCCTCGAAATTCAATCATCTATAACTCAACAACCGTTTAACTGATTGATATAAAATTCGGCAAACGTGTGCAACAGCGGTCCATCTTTAATTTAGTGTTAATGTTAACAAAATGAATGCACGCGTTTTTATTCCGTAGCTTTTTAGATTTTATAAAAATCATGCAAGAATGTTCCATCTATCGTAAAATTTGCGATATTTTGCTATACATTTTATCATAAATACAGGTATATTCATTGTTATTCGGTATCGAATTTTGCCGAAATCGGAAAACCGATTCGGATTTTATGAAGTTTTGAAGTTTTTAAAAAAATTACGTTATTGCATAAATGGTTACAAAACATGAACTTAGCGAGCGCAAATCTTGTATATAAGCGGAATAGCATTCAGTGATATTAGATACATAAGTTTGCGGAAATCGGTAGTAGGATTAGAATTGGACAGCAATTTGAATTTTTCGATATTACTCATTGACGATTAAAATTCCGCTAAACTTCAGTTTTTCAAAGTTTTTGAAAAAAAGAACAATCCGAAATACAACCTTTAATTCATCGTATTTGACGTGCGTTAAAACAAATTGTGAATTTTTCGGAAAACTTTAAGTCCAAAAAAAAGGTTTTTACCGTATCCAAATTTTTGTATAGATTCCTTCCAAATTGAATCCGGATCCTCCTTCAACATAGCTTTCTTTATAAAAAAAATTATTTAGCTCTGTAGCTCATAATTTACGGAACATAAAGCGCGTACAAACTTTTTTCGAAAATTTCAAGATTAAACCAAATATTTAATATTTAAATTTTGTTTAAACATCACACACAAACGCGTTTATCTCCTTCACATATAAGCTAAATTTCAGTCCACTCATTGAAGCCGTTATTGATATATTTTCAATTTGGTAAGTTTCAATTTGGACATGGAGAAATTAAAAAACAAGAAATGTTCCCACAAAAAAGTTTTCTCGATGCAGAAGGAAAAAATTTGATTTTTCTCGGTCAGTTATAGATAAAAGTGCGCAGCAGGATTTCACACCTTTTAGGTGGTGTGAAATCCTGCATTCGGGTATGTCTGCATCACGAAGAATCAGTCGACAGTAGAAGCGAGAGAACAACCGACCTTTGTCGCATTATTGTACCTTGTAGTCGCGCTGCTGCTGCTCTTCTGGGACACAATAAGGATCTACCTGAGGGTCTCGACACTCGACCGTAAATCCGTCTATAATGAATTGCACCTATAGGCACTGGAGTGTGAGTTGTAAAGATATTTTGACAACCTTGCGGTTTCGTCAGGCCTTACAGGCTGTTGACCACAACGTGAAAAATAAATTATCCTAAAATAGGGTATAAATATTATTTTATCGACACGTGGCCAATCGAGCCGTACAACTCAACTTTTTTGGCCTAAGTAAACTCCACTTTCATTCATATTATATTATCTATATACTCAACACTCATTCGCGTAATGTTGAACTTGAAAAGTTAAAAACATAATCTGAAGGTATTTCGGTTTCAATTGAATTTCATTGAAAAAAAAATCTATAGTAAATCGACAAATAAACTTCAACAAAATTTCAACAAGCAATGGATTCATTTTTCAATGTATTATGTAGTTCCCCATATTTTCAAATTCCATTTGACAAAGTCTAAATTTGACTAGAAAATCATTGAAAACTTCTTAGCAATTACTGCAAAGATTGCAAAATGCAAAATAAAAAAGAATAAATACTGTCGATAATAATTGCAGAATAATAATTATTAACTCGATAAATGTTCATCTAGTAAAAAAAACGGGAGAAGACCTGTGCAATTCGCAACTACACTGTAAAAAATGATTGGACCAACACCAAAAAGTACGATTGTTCAAAGCTCACATATCGTTAACCCAAATTTTGAAATCTGTAAAAATTCTCAAAAATCCTGCATGAAATAACAAAATTTTTGAGCCTAAAACCAAAGTGAGTCGGGTTTCGCATCTGTTTTTTTTTTTCTATAAAATCTATTCAAAAATTTCGAAATGAAAGAGAAAAAGTTATTAAATTTTTTTTTATGTTACTTTCTCCCGGGAGTGCTTTCTTTTAGTGAGAAAAAAAGCGATTCAAAGAAAATATGTTTAGAATGTTACGTTAAAAAAGCATATCTGGAAAAAATGTCCGGTGCATGTATATGTGCAAATGTGGGTGTGTGTGTGTGTCTATGGGTGTGTATTTCGTGAAAGGCCGTGAGCACGAAAACGGTCTCACATTTTCAGCAATCTAGCTGAAATTTGGGACATATGTCGAATGATCACTAAAGTAGATTGTTATTGAAATCGGCCGCAATCGATTAACGGGAAAATAAGCTATCAAGATTTAATTTTTTCTCTCTAAAATCGAACGAAAATAGAAGCAAAGCCCGGTCCACTTTGGTCTTAGGCTTAAAAATTTTGTTATTTCATTAAGAATTTTTTAAAAAAATTTCAGATTTTTAAATTTTGGGCTAACAATATGTTGGCTTTGAAAAATCGCAAAAAAAAGTTCAAATAAAAAATATCTTAAAAAATTTTCCAGTAATTTTTGGAGTTGATCCAATCATATAAAAAAATTCCGACCAAATTCAAGAGGTCGAGGGTCCGACCCAGGTCGCATCGGTATGGCATGCCCCATATATATATATATATATATATATATATATATATATTTATATATTTATATATGGGGCATGTATATATATATATATATATATATATATGGGCTGAATATATATATATAGCTGAGCTTGCATTCACAAAAGTGCATCTCAGCACACGAGTAAAAAAGTCTTCGATACTTTTTTCTGTTCGCAAGGAGCATCAGAATTTGCCTATCTTTAATCCCGTGCTATACATTCTCATCTCTCCTATCAGTCGTAGATCCTCGAAGAAGCACCTCGCACAGATATCGAGTTACACGTGTAGGATCTCGAGACATACACGAGCGGCCCTCACGACTCGAACAGACGTTGATCCTCGCGACTGATGATGATCCCTGTGCTTCTCGGTAATGCTCGGCCCTATAAATACATCCCCGAGATTCATGACTCGCTAAATTATTTTCATTCCCACACAGCGTCGACATAATAGTAGTAACCGTCGACGCTCGCTGTCATCACGTTGTCTCAGCTCTTATTCTGCGATGCACCTCCTTCTTCTTTCCTCGTGATAAAGACGCGATAAAAGCGCAGACCGACGGCCTTGACTAGTCGTGGATGCACAGTCAGCTCGAAGAATGACCGGCACATTGCACATACACATACAAGCCCATAGTAAGTATGTATGTTTATTAGGGTGGCCGTTAATTTCGATGTTGAGCGATTTTTTCCGAGACGCCCCTTCATTTTGTTCGAAATAAATTTTTTCAAATCTGGTTAAAATTTGAGAGCTCTATCTCAACGCCAAACTGTGCCTGTAACCACAAACATTTTCCCATTTTAATAACATCGGAGTTTTGGCACAATTACTTTGAATTTTTTTTCCGAGCTTCACAAAAGCTGGAAAAATCTAAATACTGCACGAATTGTACGTCAAGTAGTTGTACTTTATACATAAATTTGAATGACCAGCTCATCATTATATTCGACATGCTTAAGCCACTAAAGTCATTAAAGCCGACAAGAGCCTTTTTTTACAACTGACTTCGAGCTCTTTTCATTCGGTTACTTAACGTGCAGAGTAATTGGAAACAGCTTAACATTATGTTTTAAGGGCTGCTGTTTTTGATAGTGCCAACAAGAAATTTCGGAAAAAAATTTTAATCACAAAAAAGTGGTTTTTTTTTTAAAGTAATATGATTTCTTAAACATTTTTTTTTCACGCTCAGTGACTTTTCACGACATTTTTGCTTTGCTATAGAGGTTAAAACCATTTAGATCGTGTTTTTAATGTCTGAACTTAAAAAACACACTAAAAAAAAAAATTTTCCTTGCATATAATTCGAGATGGCGCCCAGAGTTCAGTATTCTTGTCAAAGTTTATGAGTTTGTGACTCGAGCACCGTACAATTTTCGAAATAATCTCTATAAATTAAAAGTGCTCAGAATTAGCCGCTTAATATTACTGAATTTTTTCAGAATTTTTTAAAGCATTTTAAAATTTTTGTTATTTCTGCCAATTTTTGGAAAATTTTCAAATTCCTGGAAAAATTCTGAAAAAATTCAGGATCATTCCTTAAATAATTTCCGAGACTCTTCATCCCTTGCACATTTGATTTTAAGTTCAATGTTTTTGAGTTACACTTTCCTAAACGTAATTTTTAATTAGGGCGCCATCTTGAATTATACGCGAGGAAAAAAATTATCTAGTCTATTTTTCAAGTTCAGTCATTAAAAACACGATCTAAAATTTTTTAAACTCTATAGCAAAGCTAAAAGGTCCTGAAAAGTCACTTAGCATGAACTTTTTTTTTTAATTCATATTATTTTTCAAAATGACCATTTTTTGTGATCAAAAAATTTTTTTCGAAATTTCTTATTGGCACTATCAAAATAAGCAACCTTCAAGACATACTGTTAAGCTGTTTCGGATTATTTTGCACGTTAAGTAACCGAATGAAAAGAGCTCGAAGTCAGTTGTAAAAGAAGGCTCTTGCCGGCATGCCGGCTTTAAAGGCTTTATTGGATGAAGGTTTTGGCTATTGGCGACCAAATAAAAAAGAAGATAGCTGCTCTTCTGTTAAAACGTTTCGACCTTATTGTAGGTCCTCTTCAGTTATTATTCGTCATCTTACTTCGATGCAACATGTCTAGAGCAATGTTACTGTTTCGGCCGGATTGTCTGGCAATGTTGTCAGTGGGAGGCTGGTTAATTCAATAATAATAGAAAAACAAAACTATTTTGTTTATGTCTTGCATTGTAAAACTTATAAAACGATCTATGTGGCCAGGCAATCCGGCCGGTTAGTGGAAACAATTCATTAATTTTTTGAAAAAAAAAAATTAATGAACTTTTTGAAAAAAAAAAATTAATGAACTGTTTCCACTAACCGGCCGGATTGCCTGGCCACATAGATCGTTTTTTAAGTTTTACAATGCAAGACATAAACAAAATAGTTTTGTTTTTCTATTATTATTATTGAATTAACCAGCCTCCCACTGACAACATTGCCAGACAATCCGGCCGAAACAGTAACATTGCTCCAGACATGTTGCATCAAAGTAAGATGACGAATAATAACTGAAGAGGACCTACAATAAGGTCGAAACGTTTTAACAGAAGAGCAGCTATCTTCTTTTTTATTTGGTCGCCAATAGCCAAAACCTTCATCCAATATTATTAACTGCGGCCACAACCTTTATATCTCATCTTTTTTTAAAGGCTTTAGTCATTAGTCAATTGATTAATCAGGTATTTTAACTTTAATCAGGTTTTAAAACTTAAAAATGATGCGTGTCGAAAATGAACGAAATTCAATGTATTTCGTTTATTTTCGTCACGAATCATTTTTAAATTTTGTTCAAGTTTATATAGGAACCTCATACATTTAAAAAATACCTGATTAACCCATTGACTATTACAGGTATATGCAACTAATTTTGTAAATTAAAGTAACTAGTAACGTATTTTATGGCGAAAAATAATCATTTCGCGATGAGTTATACTTTGAAGTCAAACTTTAATAAAAATCATAATTCCATCAAGTGTAATCTCACGAGAATGATTCTTATGTATTTTCAGAGGTGAACGTATTCTCTTCAAGTTTGTTAATAATAATTATGGTCGTAAGATCCACTGTGCCCGAGTTGTTCGCAAAAAAAATGCAAATTATACGCATTTATTGTAGTCAAAGTTGAATATCTTCGAGAGTATGTGGCAGTAAATGCTCTATGATACACCGAAATAAAGAGAATTGAAAAAGCTATTTGATGTCACTATTTTTATACCCGTCTATTTTGTACGAAAGTTGGCAATCCCCTGGAAACTCGAGGCAATGACTGCTTACGTGTTAATCAAATGGGAAATACTAAAACCCACTGCGCGACCTCTAAAAAAATCGCACGATGGTTTCCTTCTACCGTTGTCAATAGAATGATATAAATGACGGCTTTATGGTGTACGAAGTCGAAAAAAAAAAAAAAAAAAAATTTGGGCCACTCTAACATGTAGATATATAAAAATGTTAGCATTTATAGAATTTTCGGAACAGTGCGTCAATTGACTAGTATGCGTCGCAAGGACTACCTTAAGTGCCTTGGTTCTCTTAAATAAACGTATTTCCAGTGACCACATTGGCTAGTCTACGATTACGATCGACTGGTATCCAGGCATTATGGTATTATATCGGTACATGTATGTGTTCCATGGAGTCTAGCTTCTGCTATTGGGCTGCTCGCTGTGTCTGCCTGTCGACGATACACAATGATGTAACGTGATCTCTCGCGAGCGCAACCCCTCGCCATACACGTCGGACACCCTCTCGAACGAGATTCCATCCTGCTTCACCAATCTATGTACGGATAGATCTCATTCATGTATACCCAGATAGACTCAAGCATCGTCAATAGCTCGCCCGTTTTCGCGCCCGCTATTCGCCTATAAACGAGGGCGAGAAGTGATTTCAGCCTCGTGTTCGCTCCTCGGCTTTTCCCGCGCTTGATCCGCTTTGGATTTGTATTTTGTCGAGTATACAAATCAAACTATTCAGTCACTCGTTGTCCGCCATTGAGCTGCGAAAAAATCGTAATACTCATGTAAGAGCTTATGGAGTAGTAATGCAATCGTAAATGAATATTATTACTATTGATATATATGTATATGAGCAATTCCACCGAAATTCAGCCACCGAACATTTGTAATCTTCGGAAAAAATGCGGGTTTCGTTATTGTAAAAACTTAATAGAATTTCAATACAATAAAATATAAATCTGATGAAATATTGGAATTTTTTAATTCCTTATTCAAACGTCTCTATCTTGAGATAGTTTTATCGTACATACGTTTCTGAAAAATGGGAATGTGTGAAATTTTATGGCCTACACCATGAAAATTTATACGAATTCGTATAGGATGTTTTAGCTCTAATCAACTCAAATTTTTCGAAAAAAAAATATTAATAATATTCCTACCGTTACTTTTTGGCCGGATGATTTTTTTTTTAATTCTGTATATGAATAACGAATTAGTGCATTTTTTTGGAATGGGCTTCAGAGTTTCTGGCCATTTTTAACGGCGAATCATTTTCTTATTTTTTTAATTTTTGCAAAAACCTCGCTATATTTGAATCGATTTGATTTTTTCAAATGAGGTACATGAATATTTAATGTTAAGAACTATTTTTTTTATGGGATTACAAATCATTGAAAAGATACAGCCATTTTCCACAGTAAGGTCATTGAAAATCCACCACGTTATCATGATTGAATTATAATACTTTTCAGCCATCAGCAAAATTGTTCTTAACATTTGTTAATGATACATAATTTGAGGAAATCAATTCGTCTCAAATATAGCGACTTTTTTGCAGGAAAAAGAATTTTCCGGAAAATTTAAGTTAATTTGAGCTAAAATGTCCCGTACTGAATATCTGAAATAATTTTTTGTTGTAGGCCTTAAAAATTTACATATTACTATTTTTTTTAAATGTATGTACGATGTAATTGTTCTAAGATAGAGGCGTTTGAATGAAAGATAAAAAACTTCGTATATATTTCATCTGATTCCCATTTCATCGGGTTGAAATTTGGTAAAGTGTTAACAATAACAAAATACGATTTAAAAAAAAATTTGAAGTAGAAAATGTTGGTGGCTGAATTTTGGTGGAATTTTTCATATATATATTATTTCGAAAATTTAAATTTTTTTACATCATATTTATAATAGACTGAGTAGGAAAGGTGCGATATTTTCTTTTCGTTGGATTCATTATCGTGATTCACGTAATTTCGGTTAATAGAAAAGTTCACGCAAAATGAACGAGCTGTCAAAAAAAAAAGTACTACTTTCTCTCGGTAATTGAAATTTGAAAATATGTAAAAAATTGGTTTTTACGGTGTTGAAAAATACAGACATTGCGGAATTGTTCACACTAAGAAAAATAATTGTTAGAACCAACAAAACGTGCGCTTGCGGGCGGCGAAATAGATATTTGTTTGATCGAAAGAAATATTCAATTGATCAAAGCGGCTGGTGATAATATTAATAGCTGTTTCGATCAACATTGCCAAATATTTTGTTCAATCGACAAAATATGCTTTTCACTGACGGCAAACGCACGTTTTGTTGATTGTAACGATTTTTTTTCTCAGTGCAGTATAACATTTTTTTATGGTGTCATTAACAATTTCGTACAATTTTAAGTCGCTGGTTTTTTTTTTCAGCCCCATTTTGTGAAGGGCTCGAAATTAGTACTACTATACATACATACATTCAAAATTTATGAAATATTTGACCGAATCAGCTTGAATGTTAATGCCATATAGAGTACTGGCCAATCTTTACTTAATATTTGTTAAACAACAATTACTTGGCGCATAACATTCATAAGAGATTGAAGATTTTTTTTGCAATCTGTCAACGCTCCAATTTTCAGCTATCGGGTTTAAGCTTGGTATGAAATGTGGACAAAGTGATGCAACCTTTGGTATCAAATTTGGGCAAAATCGCTAAAGCTTTTTAAATTCTATGCTCTGAAACTTTCAAAAGAATTATTCTTATTGCATCATCTTTTGTAAAATTTTATTCATCGAGCACAAAATCCTTACGTAAGCAAAATAATGTTCAGTGATGCTGCATATCTAATTTTTTAAAGATCGGTAAAGAGGTTCGGATTCTACGAGAATTTGATTTATTATATATTCTTTATTACATCTTAACTACTAAAAATTTCGCTGAAATTTAGTTTTTTATTTTAAACAAAGTAAAACTTTTCACATTGCTTTCTAATTACTGTCAGCTTTTTACAAAGCTTTCTTTATGAAGGCACCAAAATCAAGTGCGAGATTCTTCTTAGCATCCTTGTTCAATGCATTATAAATTTAATCATTGAATCACGTTTATTAATACGGTGTAAATTAATTCTATATATGTATATCTTAATATTAATATCAATATATGCTGCATTTAAGAAACTTTTTAAGGTATCGATTTCAATATCAAAATTTTTCAGTGTACATACATCCGGACTATTTTTCTAAACCACTTTCTATCCATTATAGATCATTTTGAATGTACAAGCATGAATTCCCGAAAAAAATGCTATAAAATTAAAGCTCTATGAAAAATTAAAATGCATTATTCGTGAAAGCTCCGTGAACTTGCACAATTCACCGAAATCATGTCAAGGTGAAATAATACATAAAACACCAATAGTAGGAATCATAATCAAGCATACAACATTTGGTTATCCCTCGGCCATCACAGAACGACTGGGGGAGTGCGAGTTACCGGTTACCGCGACACAGAAACTGCGGCAATGTCACAGCTATGTAGCAGGGGTTCGTAGGCCAAAAATGAAAGTGGAAAGGGGATGTTAGCGGAGTTCATAATAACGCGCCGGGCCCGATTTTCTGGTCGAACGCCCGTTCAGATGCTCTTTTGAAGCGAGCGAGAGGGAAAATTCAAGAGCACTGCTCGTGACAAACGCCGTTTCGGGGACCCTCGACTAGGCGCCGTAGCCTCGCGTCCTCGACAAGCATTCAAGTGTCCCTCGCCTTTGTAACGCCTCTTAATGCTTCACGCTCCTGTCATTATTATCCAGAGAGAGAATCCGGAACATATTGTCGTCTATATCGAATACGACTGGAAATGCCACGAGGTTTTGCCGCAGGCCATCCTTTAGCGACAAATAGCGCCTCGGGCTCTCCGGAAATGTTCGAAGTTCACACCGAGAAAAAAAGTATCGTTAAATCACGGAAATCATCGCCAATTAAACGAAATAGTAGTAGTAAATGACATTTGATTGATCATCGCAATCTATACATTATTGATACATTCGATGTATATATATAAAGAAAATCATATTTGTGCCTGATCAAGTGGCCATTGACCGGAGTCCTTCAGCCGGTATATGCATATAACATTACATTTGGTATCACGAAATCATTATAAAAATGCATACATAAAAATTAAATATTTGAGTATTAATATTTTTTTCTAATAATAATAATCTTATACTTAAGGATGTATGATACGCACAGTCCCGCCAAAGGTGAGTTTCAGAGACAGTTTCGATCACTTCCCAATGGGATAAAAATCGGAAAAAAATAATGCATATAAAACGTCCTTAAAAGATTGATTTCGCATAATAATAAACAACCTAAATTTTTTTCTAATGAAAATGATATGTTAATGTATTTGAATGCACACGAATTTTTTCCGATTTTTTCTTTAGTTTTATTTTTATTTTTTTTATTTTCAAAAATGTGCGCGAAATAACAAATGTTGGATATGTGTTCAGCATGAAACCATCTACTACACTCAAAATTTTTTTGCCAAACACATATCCAAAATTTGTTATATTCTGCGCATTTTTCAAAATAAAAAAAAATAAAAATCAAATAAAGAAAAAAATCTGAAAAAATTTGTATGCATTCAAATAAATTGACATATCATTTTCATTAGAAAAAAAAAATTAGGTTGACTGATTGTTTGTTGAACAATTGTTTTTTCATCGATTTGTTAATAACATTTTGGGATTATTATTATGCGAAATCAATCTTTTCAGCACGTTTTATATGCATTATTTTTTCCGATTTTTATCCCATCGGGAAGTGATCGAAATTGTCTCTGAAACTCACTTTTCGCAGGACTCTACGTATCATACATCCTTAATGGAAGGCGCTGAATTAAGGAAATATTTTTTGAATCAGTGAATCGTTTTTTATTGATTTCAAGGAAATCGTCTCCGAGACACTGAAAGTGAACAACGAATGATATTTGTAAGTTAGACCTTTTCCTTCGGACGATCCGTTTATTAATGTTTTAACGTGTTCACGTTTCGGCTCCGATAGGAGTCCTTTTCAGAACTTAATATTATTTTCACAGTTGAGATGCACAAATCCAAAATAAAACATTATCTTCTATCGATTAATCTCCGTCCATACGTTTGTTTTGACATTTTGGAGCAGAAAATGTTTATTTCGTTTTGTGTTGCCTCGTTGTTGAAACTTTTAACCACATATTTATTTGAAAATATTTATGCGCCGGATCCTTCGGCCAAAATATCTGTGAATACTCTATTATTTTATTGTGTTTGTTACTATGGCTGTGAAAACCGTTTCTCTAGATATTTTAACCGGAGAAGCCGGTACTTGCTTAATCACCATCACATCATGATGCCATTTTAGTCTGTGCCAACAACGAATAACTTTGGTTTGGCTGGTCGCTGATAAATAAGTGTATCTTTGGCGTTGGACAACCAATTTATTGTTAATTTTTGTTTTACGTTTCGGTTCCAATCGCAGTTCTTTTCGGAATATTTGTTTCCTTATTTTTTACACAAATCCATAATGAAATATTTTCTTACCGCGATGGGTCTCTGTCAACACTTTTGGTAAGGAAGAGAATGTTTATTTTGTTTTGTGTGGTTCTATTGTTAAATGGGTAAAATTTTTGTCTCTATGGGAAATATTTATGGACCGATTAAAATATCTCTATTGTTTTCTGCTAAGGGTTGTAAAATTAATTTTTACAGATATTTACCCGCAAAAGCCGCGTCCTGCTGAAAATTATTACTTCGCGGTGCTAACGTAATTACGTTATTAACGTAATAACAAGATTACGTTCGCACTACGAAACAATAATTTTCATGCAACATCAAGAAGCAGGACAGGCTTCTTCATGTTGCTAACGTAATCACGTTATAAATACATATATAATAGAATAAATACATTTCACAGGCTCCATATTCTATATACTAAATTGGACTTTTAATGTGTCATCGTATAACCATTATTTTATGATTACCACATATATTATAATTTCACGAAGCCTAAAAAATATGATACAAAAGGCCAAGGCATAAAATCATTTATACAGATAAAAGGAATGTTTCTTGGTGAAGAGGCAAGCGATAAGAGGCTTACGATGCATATATGGAGTGCATCCATGGTGAGTATTCTTGAGGCCGCTGCACACCACTGCGACCAAGATAACTTGCACTTATATATAAGCAAGGATCGCAACGTGTCAGCGAAAGAGGATCGCACTCGCTTAAACTCATGCGTCCGACAATTTCCCACCAAACTCACCTGACACGGCCGCGTGGCCTATGCGAGATAACGGAACACGACGAGTCCTGGTGGCACGGTGTAATAACGTCCTCGCTACCTTGCATGTTCGCCCTCACGAGTTGAAAAAAAAGACAGCGATTAATCATAACAGCGAACTCACCCACATTATCATTCAGTATAATTTTTTTAGGTCATTTTTTAACACGTACGGTGATCAGAGCTTTTATTCACAACCTTTTATTCTACCTACTTATATTTATTAATTTATTGCATTAATGTTATATGTTTCAGAATATTTTATCGTTATGCGAAATGCGATCAGGAGTTTAAGAAATTCGATGTTGAGTTGTGCCATACACGGGAAAAATTCGTAAAAATCAAGGCTGTTTCAGGGATATTAATTATAATTTTTAATGATGATAATGTCTACAAGGTATGAATTAATACGTTTACAAAATTAATTTTTCAAGTTTTCAGTTTCACTTTTTATGCCATGCAAGAAATTCTCTATTATAACAAGCGTCCTTGCTACCTTGCATTTTTGTCTTCACGGGTTAAAAAAAGACAGCGATTAATCATAATAGCAACACACCCACATTATCATAGAATATAATTTTTTTTATACCTCAGTCGAAAGTACGTATCTCCGGAATCAATTTCGAGGCAGAAATTAAACCCAAAATTCCTGCATTGGTATAACTATACGCACGCCCTTTGTAACAGTAGGAGCAAATTTTTGCTCCCCACTGCCGTTAGTCATTGGTCCACTAACCATGTTTACGCGCGCATCGGATATAACCTCAAAATGGCTTGCGAAATTGATAAACAAAACGCTTTCGGCAAATGAATCTACCCAGCAAACACGTTTCATTACGGCAATATAACATGAAAATTACATTTAATGTAAAAATATTACACTTGTCATACGTTGCGATTATAAAACATGGTATTAACATGCCATTTTACAGTTGTTATATACGGGTAATATAACTATTATTCCAAATAATTTTTTGTAATATTAAATAAATGTGCCGGTTATATAACAATGTAATATAAGAATGTTATATTGCTGAGTCGGAAATTCCAACTTATATGTAATGTCCCGACAATATTACATGTAATATTTGTTACATTACCGATGTATTGCCGTAATATAACTGTGTTTACTGGGTATGAACGAGGAAGACGAAGAGTTAAGAGATTCTTATGCAGAGGCGGAATATACAATCACAAACATTCCCAAAGATGTCGGCTAATCGCTGCTTTTCTTCTTCATTCGATGCCCCAACACATCAACTTTCTCCGATAATTCAATAACATCACGATTGGCTAGATTGAGCGATGGGTACCCGAATCTCGAATTTACCGGCTCGTCTCTCGGCAGGTTTCAGAGCAATGCGAGGAAAGCCACTTTTCTATTCGAATAAATGATATATATATATATATATACACACATACATATAGTTTTTATTTATATTGGTATTTTTTTTCAATTCATATTACTTTCTTTGTTGTTGTATTATGCTCGTCTATTATTATAACTTTTATCATAACTTATGTACTCACCTGCTGGCAAGCAAACAATCATGTAAAACATGTAGACTGTCTTCGGGTCTTTTCGCCCAACGACTGTCTAATTGTAAAAATGTATTAAGGAGTAATCGGTATATCAATAGAAAATAAAAATAAAAATAAAAAAAATTATGATTTTAGAGTTTGGAAAATGGCACTCTATGGGAATGAGCATGTGTGTCTAGAGGACTAACAGAGGCGTGCGCAGAGGGCAATATGCCACACCGGTCGTCTTAATAAGCAACCCAAGTCGCGAACAAAACGCACCCTTCACCGTTTGCTGTGGTATATCTATCAAGGATCGTCATAATTGGTGACACGTATGTAGAAGCCCGTTAGTATAACGGGGACGTCGTGGCTCAGTGAGATACGAGCCGACGCACGAGCATATGCGTCCATGCATATATCTATACATATATCTATAGAGGAGGCATAACAGGAACTGCGGCTACAGACGCGCGCAAGGGTTGCACTGCTGCGAAGCTGTGGTTTGTTCGCCGCAAGCCCCTCACCGATAATAATTAGCCCCAACCATAAATCTCGGACGTAGCTCCGCGCACATACCCCGTTCCTACGCTGATGACTTATTTTTTTCACCCTCTACATTTTTTTCTCTCTCTCTCTCTCTCTCTCGTTATTGGTACGTTGGATTATTTATTAGGCCTTTTAAAAAAATGTCCTCGACGTGTATAAACTTTTTTTCCCGTCGCCTATAAAAATTGCACGCCTTTCTATATTCGGTAGAATTAAATAATAATTGACGTCCCATCATTTATCAATTTATGGAATATTCAGTCTCGCTTCTTCTTTGCATGTCTGTAATAACAGACACACTGAGAGAAAAGCATATCATTTATTTAACGATTTCATATGGTAAAACGAATATAGAAAGGCTTGCAATGTTTTATGGTTGAAGCGATGATAATATGGTTCAATAAACGATACTTGCAAGGTTATTGTAAAGAAACGTTGAAATCGTATATGCAACAAAACGGTATATTTGAAACTATCAGAATAGTTTTTGTAACTATTATCATTTTAATAATTGTTACTATAATTATATTTGCTATAACCATAAAATATAAACGTTCCTCCTGGAAATTATGTTAGTGGTTGATCCAACTTTTTTCTTATATTTTCTATAACCATAAAATATAGACGTTCCTCCTGGGAATTATAGTTTATAGTTAGATTATCGTCAGTCCAACTAACTTATTTTCAAAATTACTACATTTTTCTCTCAGTGCATTGACTTTGGCGGAATCTTTTCTTTTGCAACAAATTTCAAGAATATCGATGGGGGACAACATTTTTAAATATCACGTTTTTATGAACCAATCATCCTGGGAATACCCCTGACCAAAACTGTGACTGTGACCGAAACCGGGCCGTTTACCTCCATTCATTGAAATCAATGGTTATTATTATTACACCAAATAATTGAAAAGTCAGGGGATTAAAAAAAGGTCCGGGAAATCAGGGAAAAGTCAGGGAAATTTTTTAATAGGTCAGGGAACAAATCCCGGTCAAGATTAAGAAAATAAAAATTTACACAAAATTTATTCTAAATATTGACCAACATAGACCGTATTTTATTTTGTGTTTATCAGCATAACTCTGTAAGTCATAAGATGAAAATTGTATCAATCAATTGTATCAATGAAGATTTTATAATTGCCGATTCGAAAGAACGTACAATAGCTTTTAGAAATGTTTTTCAATTTTACTATTTCAGGAAGTTATACTTTGTTAATTTCGTTCCCATTTTCTCAAGAAAAGAAATAGTGAGAAAAGTTGAATATTCATTCAGGTGGGGGTCAAAATAGCGAACGACCAAAATCTTGAATGGTTAAAATAGCGAATTTCGAAATTAGGAACGTCCGAATCTAGAATGGTAATCATTATGAAATTCGCTATTTTGACCATTCGATATTTTCACCTCCATCTTATCAAAATGCATTCAAAATAGCGAACGATAAAAATGGCGAATAGCTGAGAAACCGAATTCCATAGTTATGAACATTCTACATTTAGACCTTCCTTATTTTTAAATTCGCCATTTTAGCCATTCGCTATTTTGGTCATTCGCCCCCCACCCATTTAATCAAAATTCCAATTTATCCTTAATCAAAAACGAATTTCTAAATCAATAATTCAGTTTTCTGAATTCTGTGATTTTATTTTAAGCATTATTATTAATCGACGTGAGGCAAATGACAAAATTTGGAGGATCACTCCTGTAATCTTGCGTCCGTTTAATCAATTTCTTACCATTAATTACCTACCATTACACGCATCCCGGCCTCTCGACAGTGATCCCGTATCATGTGTACACCTGTGTGCACCAAACCAACACGAGTAGTGCCACTGCACACGATAGACTGTGCCGTAGAATTAGGCAAACGCGTATACTTACGCAGCCCCCTGTGTAGTCTGGTACAGAACCCTACGTGGCGGGTACACCAGCCCCTGAAATCACTATATGGGTCTAACTAACCGTGTAATCGGTGATTCGGAGCCATTACAAGTTACCCTGCTTTCCCGGCTGGTGTCACACTCAGATCTCGATATCAGAGACCGCCACGAGATAATCCCTTCTCCGTAAATAATTGTTATTGCAAACACGCATTTTCGGTAATGAAATACTTGATGGCAACTTCAAAGAATCCAATCGTCCAATATTCCAGAGCTTCACTTGAATAGCTCAAGGTAGTTGATCTTGCATCGGATAAGTCAAACGCATAACGATAAATAAAACGAAATATTATTATAATACATTCTTTAAATAATATTTCTAGTTTACACTAAAGATACATTCAGTATGCAATTATGAATATGTTAATTTTTCACTATGCTACTATTTTTTTCTGAAAAGTAGCATATCTAAAGAGTATCATGTGTAAAGTTTAAGTAAAGATATTGAAAACGCACGAAACTGTGATTTTCTTTAGCGAAAAAGTGTCGTTTTTGCGTTTTCTTCTCATCATGGATTTTTTGGAATATGCTTACATTTGATTTATTAGAAATCAACTTTTCGTACATAATCTAGAATATAAAAGCATGTTCCGTACATTTTTAGGCTCTTCGGGCGGATAGTTCCGTCTTCATACCTCTTTGAAAACGAATCGAGTAGAATCGACCCAGTGATCAAATCCAGAAGTGTCACCACGGCGGGTTGAAACGACAGAATATATGTATTCTAGTAGCAACGTCCTCCCTTCGCTCGCACTCCTTTCTTATAATTTGTTTTCTTTTGCGGCCAAACATGATATTTGCATACTTATACGATTCGTGACTATATTTCTGCCTTAGCATTTCGATATTATCGTCTTTCTATGTGGCATGTCTTTTTTTGTACGGGAAGGAAGATGAATTTTATTCCATAACTACGAAAATACTATTCAAAACGCGCGCGATAAGTAACTCGGTAGCGACCATAACAGTCTGAAGTTAGCTATTCGTCAAGTCATCAATAAACAATCAGAATGTTTGAAAATTGGCTTCAGTTTTCGATATTTCGACTATCGATGTGTAATTCTTTTGTAATAGAGGATATATATCCAACGAAATTAAATATTTCAAACATATCATCATGTATTTCGTAAATAGATTCTATTCTTCTATTACCTAAGAAAAAAATTGAGGGTTATCTTTCGTTTTACAACGAAAGCTTGTTTTTGCGCCACCAAATCACACAATTGATTAATGAGGAAGCAATTATGACAGGTGATATTCCGGCTGCTTTTCATAACTCGACAAACAACGTAATCATAAAGTTGTTCGAAACACCGGAAATTCGGATAAAACGAATGAAGATTCCGTTGATATGTAATCGATGTTCTACTGTAACTCATTCTCTGTAAGCGTTATCATCTGATGTGTCTTACCGATCTTTTCATCCGGCTCGATGCTCTTCGTCGAATTGGAAGGTTCGAAAGGCGCGAGGAACGTCTCGGGGGGAAAGCTGTTGCTTTTCCTGCTGGTGCAACACAATCGAGTCTCTGATCTCTTGGTGAACAACCAAGAGAACTCGATGACACGGAATTGAAAGCAGAAAGTGGCCAGTGACACATAAAGAGCATATTTTCGGGCATTAGCCCAAACCCCTCCGAGCAATGCCAGCGGGATTCGTCGTTTACTGCGGCGACGAGGTTAGGTGTTCAAGTGCCACAGAGCAGAAGACTACCTGTGTTCACGCCGTACGAACCTCACAGTGGAGAAAGAATCTTGGCTACCGATCTATTCTCACTCTGTCCGGAGATCGTCTCTCGCTAATGGGGATATAACCAGCGGATTACCTTGACTAATCCGTTGTGGCAGTGCGTTCATCCGACGACGATCTCATATCCTTTTTTTCTCCCCTCCCGTCACCGGCCTTTTGCCCATGACGCCCTCTGTTCGCGATGGATCTTGCCAGAGTAGCTTCGAGCCATCCGGAAAATCATAATCTTTCGATCTTGCACGCCCACGTAAGTTTATACTTTAAAGGACTATATTGGTATACGTAAGGATTTATTAGGCGTGTGAGAATATACAGGTTGTAGAGAAAATCAGGGAATTTTCGGTAGTCTAACGGTTACGAGCGTTGGAACGATGATAAGTTTTTTTTTTTTATTTTTGTAAAATGCGGAAACGATTCACGTAATTCATTTTACATGATGAGAGGGGGGGGGGGGGGGAGTTATATTCGGAAAAAAGGCACGTCGGAAGTCGCAATATCGCAAACTGAAGATCCCTTGCTAGCATTCTAATTGGTCGTCGATGGCTTCAACATAAAGCCAAATTCAGACTGTTGTAATCGATGGAGTGTGGCGCGCTTTTTGAATTGTTTTTTTTTTTCTGTTTTGCAGCTGTGATATAAACATTTTTCTTCCGAAAACAGATTTTCTTTTCTTTGTTTTTCATTTTTCTTCGTAAAAAAAGACGTGGCCCATCGAAACACGTAAAGCAAAAAGAGAGTCGTGTGTGGTCACGAATTGTATAAACATGCAATAGTATATTACGATGCGAGTGCGATGAAACGTTTTCTGCCAAGGGAGCGCTTGCAGCACGAGCCGAAGGCGACTGTTGCAATGAAACGAATTGAGAAAAAGTTTCTCGCATGAGTTTCGTATCCAGTTTTATTTTACGAGTGCGAGAAGTGCAATTTTTCGCACATGAAGCGAAGCGGAGCGTGTGAGAAGTGCTGACTTCTCACACGGAGTTGCATAAACCTTTTTTCAAAATCCCAGTTACCTCTATTATGAAGCAAACGGTGGCAGTTTCGGTGGAGATTGCCTAATACATGCGTTATTAGCTAGATGGCAAGTAGAAAAGATGGGCCTCACTCTCTGTCGCCGTAGCGCAGACCGCAGTGAGTCTCATATTTCCGATGCACGTCCGTCCTTATACTTGTCTGCAACGCCTCGTCCGTTTCTCGTCTAACCCGCTTTGCATCGCACTTATTGTTCAACACGCCAATTTTCACGTGACCCACGATACCGACGATGACACCAGACAGCGATGGAAATACGAGAAGCCACAATCGCAATCAACGATTGAATTCTCCCCACCGATCTTACACCCTACATATATATATATATATGTATATATCTGCCTGCTACGCGGCACATCGATGGTGAATTACGATACGCTCGATTGAAATCTATTTATATTCGCGTAATAGTTATTACGAGACACTACGCGTAATCGTTTGTAATCTGTTATTTATTACGTAAACTATGAATCTAATGAGCTCTGCTCGTAGAGGAAGTTTTGTTTTCGTAAACTTTTTTTTAGTTTTTCGTGTCAAGATACTGAAAATGGTAAAAAACGTCGAGAAAAGTGGTTTTGAAAATATGTCCAAACTCATCTACCGTAATGCATGTATGAAACTTTTCTCACCAAAACTGCCACTTTTTGCTTGCTGCGAGAAATAGCTTCGTTTTCGTTAAATATATATGTATATATTTTTTAGGTTTTTATGTCAGGATACTAAAGAGAATGGTCCAAAACGTCGAGAAAAGTGGTTTTGAAATAATGTGTGTATGTGTATGTGTGTGTTTGTGTGTGTGTGTGTGTGCGCGGGCGCGCGCGTGCAGATTTCCTGTAGTGTGATAACTGTCGTTTTTTTTCATGTTTCTTTATCAAAGTTGCTAGGCAAGCAGGTTAATATACCACAGCGATTGGGACTCCATTTAGCGCAAACGGGTTTAAAAATTCGAATTTTACAGCATTTTGAAACTGTTGAAAATTTCTTTTTATGCCATGACTTTTGTAAATTACAAAACATCAGACTACAATTTTGTGCACAATTGAAGATACCATGAATGTCAATGTCAATTTTTTTAAAATATCTAAATCACGAAAATTTAGTCAAAGGATTACTCGGTATGTTGATAAATTTTGCGCATTCTTTCGTGCAAATGACGAGATATCGAGTCAAACTTTTGTTCACCTATGGACTACAATCGTTATTATTTATTTTGTATTTAATAATTTGTTACTTTTATACTGTCAAAATACATTACATTATTCTTCAATTTTACATCTATGGGTATAAAATTCAGCCTGCTACGATTGACAAAATGCAAAATGCTCTTAATTAATTGAGCAATTAATTTTGAGTAGCTCATGATTATTCTCAATTATAATCAAAGATGAGAGCTCCAGTCGCATTTCCCCATTTATACCCAACAATATATTGTATGGTTAATTGAAAAATGTCGTTAAACTGGCTAATATTTAAATTAACAATTTTTTCAAATTATTCCAGGAGCTACGTGATTCCGTTTAGTATAACAGTCGCAGGTTTTATTCAACGATAAAGCCCCGGTAAAACAGTATATATATATATATATGTGGAAAGGTTCGACGCGTTCAAGATTCCCCGCAGAGCAGTAACATACCGCCCGACGGATTTTCCACAGAACCATTTTGGAATGCAATTAAACGCAGCAGAGTGAAATCCGAGATGGTCGTGACACCCACTCGCACGCTAGCCAAATACCCTCAGCTGGTGCTGTTGGTCCACGCATAGCACTGCTCTCACAGGTAGTACCTACTCTCTCTATATACTAAAATATATATGTACTACTACGAGAGGTTTGCGATGCCCTATCTCTCTGTACCTGCAACGTTTCTAGATGACCCTCCCTCCGCTTCCTGTCCACCGTGCTTTCGAAATAAAAGCTGTTTCTGCAATTCCGGACCAATAAAATGGGAATCCCGAAGAAAATACAAAAATACGGTGCAGTTGAGATATAAGATAGAAGTTTCAAATAAAATATGAAAATGTAAAAATAGAGTGATTATAAAAATTGGCGTCAGCTATGGTATAATACTTCTTTTTTTCAGGGATGAAGAAGATGGGAACCATTACAATATGGGTGCGATATTTTCCAGGGCGTTGTCACTTATTTGGTATGAAAATTAGCAAAAATATAGATCTTGTAATAAATTTATTTACTCTGCTGTTATATAGTATTGTCATAAAAAGAGATTTGATATGTCCAAGATAATTATTAAAAACATCTTATTTTCTGAAAATGCAAATAATCAGGATATAAAAAATAATTGAAAAATAGAAATAATTATTCATTTAATATTCCATGAATCTAAGTGCAAAACTGGAAATTCTACGGATCGAGGATGAAGAATCTTAACAGCAAAGGGCGTCGGGAAAGCGTGCAGAACAGATAATCCTATTGATAAGAACCGGATTCACAAAAGTATTGTAAAAGGTCCGTCGTGCACTAAAAAACAGAAGTGTTCAATTTGGATAATACAAATCATTCAGAATGTATGTTACAAATTGAAAATTTCGATGATAATTTTGACATCAATTATAGTGTACTGAAGTTAAAAAAAGTGTGAACTGTAGATTTTTTATCTCTAACATAATCAAGAACAACATTAAATTTTTAGACCTCAGAAATCATTAGTAAAAAAAATTAATTCTCAGGCAATGTAAATAATCTTATAGAGAAGGGTTATAAAAAATAATGAAAATATATGTTGTACATCGAAAAATTGCGATGATCTCCTCGATGTCAATTTTTTTAGAGCAAAGTTAAAAAAAAAAATCTCGTAATAGATTAAGTTACTTTGTAGTTCATATTTGTAATTGAATCATATTTTGAAAATAGTGAGTTGCGGATTATGAATCCCCAAGATAATCAAGAAAATCACTTAATTAATTTTGAGTCATCCAGGATAATTAATTTGAAAATTTAATTTGAAGGCACTGTAAATAATTTTATCAGAGTATAAAGCGATGTTGAAGAATGGAATTAATCAATTATTTAATATTGCCTGTTTCTAGCTACAAAAACCGGATGATCTATGCGTCGAGGATGAGGAATCTGCAGCAAAGGGTGTCGAGACAGTGTGAATTCCGAGGATCGTTTTGATGAACGCTGGATGCTCAAGTGTTACAGAAGTTTCGCAGTGCGCTCTCTTAACTGCGTCGCGAGTTTCCTGCGCGGAGAGGCTGAAGAGCGCGAAGAGGAAGCCAGGACGATAGAGCGGAAGTGAGACGCAGTGAGAAAGCGAGGGTGGAAGAGAGATAACGTAGGTGAGAGGCAACGGAGGAGAGAAAATGGCGGCTTGGAGGGAATACGACACCAAATCGAAGGTAGACGCGGCCATCGCGAGGCGCGGTGCCGCCCCTCTGTCACTGCTGCTGCTGCTGTTGCTGTTAACATAGGTCTTGATGCTTCAACCCCCAGTAACGGTTCATGTTCTGGGTGGTGGTCTTCACCCTCCTGGGAAAACTTGCCGGGAGACAGCAGCCCTTAAAACAGCCGGAAAAATAATCGTAGGAAAGCTTCTCCAGCCTCCCCTGTATAATTTACAAGCCCTAAATCCAGTTATACCAATCTCAGGTCATTTATGATTCAAACTTGATTATTGAATCCACTGTAGAGTGAATCTGATGAATTGATGATTATTTATCTTGATTGAAGATATTGTGTTTTATTTCTACGCGTTGCTGGCATTTTTAGAAAAAGTTGCCCGTTTTTAGTAGAACTATTCAGCATTTTCACCTTCCTTCATGTGGAATCTCTAGTAATTTTAGCCCTTGAAACGGGTGGGAAAATAATAGCAAGGAAACTTCGCGAGTTAACCCCGTATAATTTACAACCCCTAAATCCGGTCATACCTATCGGGTCATTCGTGATTCAAACTTGATTATTGAATCCACTGTGGAGTGAATCTGATTAATCGGAGATTATGTATTTTTGTTGAAGATATTGTACTTTTTTTACGCAATGTAGAAAAATTTTCAAGTATTTGTCCTATTTTTAGTAGAACTATTTAGCGTTTCCGCCCGCCTCAATATTGAATCTATAAAACTGACGGAAAAGGAATAGTACGAAAACTTTCCGCGTTAATCCTGGATAATTTACAAGCCCTAAATCCGGTTATACTAATCTGCGGTCATGTATGATTCAAACTTAATTATTGAATGCATTGCAGACTGAATCTGATTGATCGAAGATACTGTATCTTGGTTACAGGCATTGTGCTTTTCTCTATGCATTGTAGACATTTTACGGAAATTCGTCCCATTTTTAGTAGAACTATTCAGTATTTCCAACTTCTTTCATATGGTATCTGTAATAATTTTAACCTTTAAAATAGGTGGAAAAATAATAGCGAGGAAACTATATCGGTGGTTCTTTATAATAAAAATTTTATTGATAAAATTTTGTCGGAGTGTATCCAATTAATAGAAAAATAGGTATGTTTTTTTTCCATGCCAAAAGCATCTAGATATAAAAAGGAGCCATAAGAAATTTGTGCGTTTTGAATTTCTTCCCACTTTTCTGCGATAATCGGTAAGCTAACATATTTTAAAAATCGCTTAATTGTACATAAGAAGAATTCTACCGGCAAAAAATATGGTTCTTTGCTTCTAAAAATCAATGTCATAATTTTTTTGTGAAAAAAATTTCCTTCAATTAACACTCGAGCTTACGGCATTTTGTCAATTTTACGTTTATCTCAAATCGCAAAATTCAGGCCGTAAGAATTCTTCTGAAATCAATGGACGTGTCGAATTGTAACATGTAAAACAGAACGAAAAGAAGCAAAGAGGAAGAAAGTCACCTTTGCTATTACCGTATACAGAATAGAGATTATTCATGAGAACTCAAATTCATTTTAGTTCCGCTGAAAAGGAAAAACACTCACTCGTCGACTGCAAATTCTAATCACTGTAAATGTACAATCAATCGGATTGCGGAATCTGCTTAAAATCAATGAAATGTTGTGTGTATTAAATAAGACTTATTCAAAATGAATACTACTTATTGAAAAGAAATAAATTCTATTTGATCGAAATAAAATCTCATTATCATTTGAAGAAATTTATTTAATGACCGGCCAAATAGAATTTTATTCCACGCAAATACAATAAATTGCATAAAAATAAATGATATTGATTTGAAATAAGATTTATTCGACCCTAATAAAATTTCATTTATTTAAATTAAATCCCATATTCAAGTTCAATAAATCCATCCTACCGATTTCTCAGACTGTAAATTCTACTTTTGGAAGTAACTTGATCATCCGCAAAGTTCTATTGAAAAATTTTCATCCTCTTTTTGTCCGTCAGCGCATAGGCAAGAAGTGCGTTTACCAATTTGTTTTCTCTTTTTCAGATTTGTCGGTTTCCTTTGCGTCTTCACGTTGGGAGTCGTGACATTTCTGACGTCCCGGACGTTTCCTCGACGATTGAGGGTCACGTGGATAAGGAGGAGACGGATGCGTCTTGTGTGGCAGTCGGCAAAGCTACTATAGTCTAATATACACTCGCGACGGAGTCTCGCTAGTTTCAAGCGGACAGACGAGGGGCAATTAGTCGGGAAAGGCGGAGCTGATTCAAAGGATTGGCGAGGCGTGGCCGAGCCGCGGATTGGTACTCTACTGCGGATGCTGCAGCTTCTGGGACATCTCGGTTATCCTCTGCTTCGCGCTCTCTGCGCTTTCCTCGCAGCTTCTACAGACTCTGTAGGTTTCCATCTCCCAGACATCTTCTTCATCTTCCTCGCACCCCTCGCTTCGCTTCAGCAACTTCAGACTCCTGGTGAATGACGACTTCACTCGAGAGTCTCACTACTTACGTCGTCTGATTGATCTACGCAATATGCCTCTCAAATAACTGCCAGTTTTGCCCTTTTGTCTTTTCGATTTTTTTTCTTACTCTCGTCTGTTCGTTTACTTGCATTTTATTTATTTTTATGTCATTCCTTGAAGAACATATTACGTAATTAAAAGTTAAATGACCTGCAATTTACAATCAATTTAATGTGGGTTGTTTTTCGTCGATGGTAAAATTATGTGTAAAAAATATTTTTAAATAAATCATTTTCGCGTCGCCGCCAGTTTAATACTCTTCTCTTCTCCACTTTTTTTTCTTACTCGCGTCTGTTGGCTTACTGACGTTTTATTCATTTTTATGAGAACGCACTTAGAGGGAAATCTTACGTAATTTAGAGTAAAATTAACTGCAATTCATGGTCAATTTAAAATAATTTTTTTCGAACTTTTTTTTCAAATTATAATTGAGCAAAATCAATCTTCTCAGAACTTTCTAAGTGCTTTATTCTTTTCGGATCTTTATCCCATCAGTAAATGTTCGGAATTCTCTCTAAATCCCACGTTTAACCAGACAGTTGTATCTTGATAAATACGTTTCCGTATTATAAATTCCTGGCCTTGCTAAAAAATGTATAACCGTGTAGCTTGTACATTTTATCGTTACAATTTAATTCGTATTTCCCCTCGTCTGCAGGCATTACGCCTATTACAGGGTCGGCCCGGGTCAATACCCGGTCCCTGTTGAGAGCCTGGTCCGGATCAGTAACCAGGCCCCTTTGTGGCCGCATCCGACTTCCTCCTTTATATCGCATTTGCCATAGCATTTCTGCTAAGAGCAGTGGGAAACCAGAGTTGTAAATGCCTAATACTTATGCCATTATAGAAATAATTATGATGATACGATCAGCTCTATAATTATGATTTAAAAATAATAACATGTAGCTATTGTAATACGATGATTAAACTTTGGAATGGCTGCAAAAATTATTATTTTTCAATAAAAACTCACGGTGATCCATTTGAAAAAAATGGAAAAAAAGTGATGCATTAAGAAAATAATGCATTACTTATTTCTTCCATTTTTTCCACTTTTCTTGCAATATTAAGGCGAAAATTACTATTTTTTTCAGCTATTCAAATGTTTACACTCTATTTTATAATCACTACATATTATTATTATGAAATCATCATTAAAAAACAAATTGTACTGTAAGGTACATAAAACGGCATAAAACTATCTACTACACTCAAGATTTTTTTGCAAAACGCATATCCAAAATTTGTTATATTCTACGCATTTTTTCAAAATAAAAAAAAATCAAAATCAAAATCCCGAAAAAAATCTGAAAAAATTCGTATGCATTCAAATAAATTCACATATCATTTTCATTAGATAAAAAGTTAGATTGACTGATTGTTTGTTGAACAATTGTTTTTTCACCAATTTGTTAATAACATTAACATTATAATGCGAAATCAATCTTTTGAGCACGTTTTATATGAATTATTTTTTTTCTGATTTTTATCCCATCGCGAAATGATCGAAATTGTCGAAACTTACTTTGGCGGGACTGTACGTATCATACATCCTTAAAACATTATTTTAGAATACTAAAGCAATGTGAACAATTATTTTTTATTTCAATTTCTACCTTTTTCATGTTTATGCAGAGGTGAATTTAAAAAATCTAATCAAATGTCGTGGTTAATATTTGATTTCAAATATTGGACTAGACGATGACGCTTGGAAATTAGTGAAGAGAGCCCCCGACGAGATTGACCAACGCACGCGATAACCAGCACAGTAGCACACGACACGTTGCCCCGCGGCTCGACTACCGAAGAATCACAACACGGTGTAGAGTAACGTTGACACGTTTCGTTTCCGGTGTTTATTGGTCATCGTGTACTCCTATGCGGGAATAGAAGCCACCCGGCACACTTAATACATAACACCCGTTCATTCATAAGACACATTACTGATATACCCAAATTCATTGAATATTAGGATTATTCCTGGCAAGCTCCGTCGCGGTCATCTTAAGGATGAAAAATGATACGTACAGTCCCGCCAAAAATGAGTTTCAGAGACAATTTCGATCACTTCCCGATGGGATAAAAATCGGTAAAAAATAATGCATATAAAACGTGCTGAAAAGATTGATTTCGCATAATAATAATCCCAAAATGTTATTAACAAATTGATGAAAAAAAACAGTTGTTCAACAAACAATCAGTCAACCTAACTTTTTTTAAAAATAAAACTGATATATTTATTTATTTGAACGCATACAAATTTTTTCAGATTTTTTTCTTTATTTTGATTTTGATTTTTTTCATTTTGAAAAATGCGCAGAATATAACAAATTTTGGATATGCGTTTTGCAAAAAAATCTTGAGTGTAGTAGATGGTTTTATGCCGAACACATATCCAAAATTCGTTATTCGCTCACATTTTTGAAAAAAATAAAAATAAAAACCACAACAAAGAAAAAAAAGTTAGGTTGACTGATTATTTGTTAAACAATTGTTTTTTTTTACCAGTTTGTTAATAACTTTTTGGGATCATTATTATGCAAAATCAATCTTTCCAGCACGTTTTAAATGCATTATTTTTTTCCGATTTTTATCCCATCGGGAAGTGATCGAAATTGTCTCTGAAACTCACTTTTGGCGGGATTGTATGTATTATACATCCTTAAAAGAGCGGAGTGGGGGCACGGTGACGATTAGCTATTGGAAATAAGCGTATAACAAATCTGGACAAATTCACCTAGATGCCTTTTCTTACTCTTCACAACATATTTCGAACCGAACAAAGAACACCGATTTTTGAGCACTGCTGATTTTTTAGCAGAGTCGAAAAAATTATATACAAAACCTGCCACGCTTGATTGTTGATAATATCATGCAAAGCAAAAAAATGGGCATGTCAGAATATTAAATATTGTAGGAAAAGATGTATTTCTTCAAATCGGGGGCGATACATTTATTTTTATTTTTAAGTGCCACTTTTTTTCGTAATGTGCAGTTTAATTGATACAAATTGAGTCCTGTTACATTAATACTTTTAATGGATATTTCTAGGATATGATTTTCCATAAATTTATTATAGTGACTCATTCTGTTTTTCCTGTTCTGTCTGTTCCATTAGTCCTTTATTTTCAAACATGAGGCTACCTGCGGCCGTTACAGATATTTAACACGTGATATGTACAAATATCGAATTATGCAATGTTTTAGAAAACCACAATATTGCAACAATATTAAGAAGCTACGGCACATTGCAATGAATTCTGCAATATTCCTCCAGCATCCACTATGGTACTCTATTACATTCGTCGCCAGGTTAAAGAGAAACGACAGAAGAGTGAGCATGAGATGACTGTGAAAGGAAAATTATTTTGCCGAGGAGCAAAAGAGGATCCATGCCTGCCTTTATCAGTTCACGATACAATATTTTGCACATAATATACAGTAGATCATTTAATTATACTAATATAATAATATTTATCATAATATGATATTCACCCGAATAACACAATATTTTGAATTCGATTATCTTTACTCGAAACATAAATTACATGACTTATAGTATTTCACATAAAATTAATAAACACAATATTTCTATTCCATCCTAAGTTAATAGACTAAGACATTACTTTACGAGATCTACGGGCTGAAGGACTCCGGTCGATGGCCCATCGGACAATGCCAAAACCTAAATGTATTCAATTTTAACGTATTAATATACGCGGCGCTAAAAAAAAAAGAATTGTATACATTGTCCAATAAAATACATGTACTATGATATTCACAAATATCCAACCATGAAGTACTATTAGACAGGCACAATATTGGAATAGCAACGACCCATTGCAAAGAATTCTGCAATATTCCTCCAGCATCCAGTATGGTACTCTATTACATCCGTCGCCAGGTGAGAATCTTCAATGAGAGAGAAGCGAGAGAAGAGTGAGCATGAGATGACTAGGAAAGGGAGATTATTGTACCAAGGAGCAAGAGAGATCTGTGGCTGCTGTGCAGTGGCTGGTTCGGGGGCTGGATTCGGGGGGTAAAAGACGGGGTTGGAACGCCCCCATGGTCGACCAATCAGAGCAGCTCGCTCAGAGCCCACACGTCCAATAGCTTCCGCGACGTTGTTGGTTTGGTAGCTCGGCACACTCCGCACCTCGCATTATAGCTGTCGTATGGTAAAATAAAAAAAACCGGCAAACTACGAAGAGGAAGAAGAAGCAAAAGAAGAGGAAGAAAGAAGTGAAACAGAACTACAGGCGCTTCGCACTGCTGCTGCTACTGCTGTTTTACGTATCGGCTTGCCAAGCCAACTAGTTCTGCTCCTGATATCTTGGTGACTTGGTCACTCAGTGACCGTGCTCCGTGCTAATAAGAAGTGACGGAGTGTGCCCCGTGCACAACATATCACGTTCCGTGATTACGCGATCACCAATTAATCTTATTAATTATTTACCATATTTTATCAATCGAGTTTTGTGCTTCTTTTGCTCATTGGAATTTGTGAAGATGAAGAGGAGAGTGCGCGTGTGTTTCTTTTATTGAGTTTCGGCATTGGAGATTTATTTTATTAATTAATGGGACTTTTTTAAATTGAAAAAAAAAACAAAGTGATGACTTTTTTTCTTAACAATATTTATACTCACCGGATGCGTCGTTTATGACTAAGTGGATGAAGAAAATTTGAGCAGGAATTTGTTGCCCTTTGGTACTTTAGTCGGATACCTTCGAACCCGCAGTGCAATCTTCAGGAATCTAGTGCATCTATAAAAAAAATCTGGATCTATACGGATTCATGAATGGAACTTATTGAGTTGTTTAGCTGATGAATGAAACGCTATTTAAGATCAACATAAGCGTGAGGTGCGACGATTGACAACAGTAACGTTTGCGGTCGGTCGTTTGAGAGTCAAAACACAGAGTTTCATTCATTGATCGTCGTCTCGGTGATCGATTAAAATCGGTTTTTCTTTTACTAACAAATCTTGATATTTATTTTAATTTAATTAAGTTTAAAGACATTATTAAATAGAAAAAGTTAAACGGATGGGGATTGAAAAATTTGCCGAGGCAATTGCATTTTTAAATTGCTGGAGTAAATAATTTAGAATAATAAAAGTTGATGAGATCGTCAAAATACGAGCATGTCTGACTGTTCGGATCAACTGTCATCGCCGAACAGCGACTGCCATAACAGCGCTCGTCAGATGGGCGCGGTGCATCGTAACGTCGGATCGACAACGACGACCGCCGGTGGTTACAATAACGGCGGAACGATCGGCGCGATATCCGGTTTGTCGCTCGGACATCATCAACATCCGCAAAATCCAACCACGACGTCCAACGGCAGTCCTCGTTATCCGCAACAGGCGACGATCTGCACTAACCCAGGCAATAACGTCGTCGTCGCCGGAGGACAAATGTCCATTGGCAATACTGACGATTTTACTCCCGAGCAGATATCCTGCATGTGTGAAGCACTTTACCAGAGTCAAGATATCGAAAAATTGACGAGGTATGCAGTGGAGAATTTTTTGTAATCGGTTGACAGCGTTTTTTAATATTGTTGGCCCTGGAAAGGCACACCGGGGTAGAGTATTACCCCACGTGTTGCTTCCTCGTGTAAAGGAAGCGTGAAACAAATTTCATTCGAGAAATTATTTATATTAGAACACCCAGAAAGGTCTAAAACATCGAAAAAAGTGGATTAGAAAAATGTCCGCATGTATGTTTGTCTGTATGTTTATGTGTGCAGGAGTTTGAAATTTTCATGATGTATATAACTCAAGAACCGTTCAAGAAATTGAGCTGGAATATGACACGCAAGTCAAGGAGCAGTTCATCATTGTCTGCTGCAATTTTATTTCGAAGTGTATGGAGAAATTTTAATTTTATAGGTTTTTGGATTTTTTTTTAAAAGGATGGGCGCGTTCTAGCTTAATAACAATGGCGATATTTTGCTAAATAATAATTCTTTATACGTGCAGGTGCAGTTAATGTTGTTTGGTATTGAATTGGACCAAAATCGGAAAGCCGCCCAGATTTTGTAGAGTTTTGAAGCTTTAAAAAAATTCACGTTTTTGTCCTAACTTTGGCAAAACATGGGACAACGGATTCAAATTTCATACATAAAGTTCGTACTATTTAGCTATGATTGGTATATAGTTTCGTCATAATCTGCAATGTGGTTCAAATTTCTCATAACTTTAACTCTCGGAAAAAAGCTGCAATGTAGAAATTGGCAAACGGTTTCCGCGTTATTTTTTTACAAAAATTTGTAACTCTATAAGCGATCTCAAATCGGTTAACATACTTCATCACGAGCATACTTTATCATTGTAAAAAAAAACCCAAAAATAATGAGAAAGCAATGTGCACAGTTTGACTTTGCAGCTCTGTTGAATCAGTGACCCTAGACAGATACATCGGGGTAGAGTACTACCCCAAGTTTCATTAAGGTTTTGTAGAATTATTAGATTGAAAAAACACTTCCCCTTAACAGAAGGATTCTCAAATATTTCTGAAGTAAATCGGTTTTTATAATTCTCAACAATATTTTACAAAAATGCAATTGTTAGTTTGTGATGAGATATTTTACAATATTCTATCTCAATGTTGTTGTTCTATCTCACTATTATTATAACATTGTAAGATGACAAGTGCATTTTTGCGATATTTCTCCCATATTTTGTGCTATCTTTCAAAGTGCCGTTGGAATTTAAGGAATCTCCCAAGCAGGAATCCTATATGTGTGAAGCATTCTGGCAGAGTCGGGATATGGAATGGGAGACGAGGTACGCAGAGGGGAATTTTTTTTAAGCGATTGATATAGTGTTTTCATTATTGAACCTGGAAAGCCACACTGGGGTAGATTATTACCCCGCGAATTTTTAATGGATCATTATTAATAATTGCAGTAGATTTTTTGGAAGCAGTGTTTTTTGTCGAACAAAAAAAAGGATCGTGTCTTTTTAAACTATTTTTTACAAGACTTTCCTAATCATTGGCCCTGAAAAGACCCATTATTCATAAAATAAATAATAATGGATCGTAGAAAAATTAATCGTTGATTATGAATTTTAGTAGGAAAATGTTTTTATTTTGATTTGAATACGATGTTTATATATTGTTCACTAATGTAATAGAAACTTGGACAAAAAGTGATAAGCTGATTATTTATGAAAAACGTTAACAAATACAGTACATTCAAAAGTAACACACGGTTACAAATCTGCTTATAACCAAAATCGAAACGTTTCGAATCTGAACAATTTTTTTTCACAAACAGGAAATGATGAGAAATCTTTTCTCTTTGTTTCTTATTCCATTCTCAATAAGAGTTGAAAAAATATAGTGTATAACAATTAGGATGTTCAAGCCTCAGTTATAAGAAAAATAAAAAATTCTCGTTTTTCGTCGTCTCTTTTTCTGACGGGAATACGAACTTGCTCGACTTTTCCTTAGACATAACTCAAATCATTGGTACATATCCTTCTCGTTTTATCAAATTTAAGGGAGTACAATTGAGAATCTGTTGAAGAATTTAGGAAATATTGTAAACTTCAGAATCACGAAAAAAATTTCACGCGTTACGTCAGTGTGCCCGCCCAAAGTTGGTGTATGAAAATGATTTATGATTTTGTTGAAATCTACAACATACATTCTCAAAATGAGAGTTTGATTTCCGCCCGCGGCTAATATTCCATTCGCTAAAATACCGGAAACATTCATTCAAATGTTATTTTTATTTCTTTTGATCACTAAATACTATAAGCTACTTGGAATTTATTTGAGAATCACGAACCTGCAAATAGTATTCTGAATCAATTAAAAAAATACATTCAATTTATGACAACATTGGTCACAAAAAATTGACCTCATCTATTATAAAACGACGAATTTTTTGGTAATTTAACTAATTTGCATTGCGAATTGACGTTTCCTTTAATTCACAGTAAATTTCACTTTTCTTTCAAAACATATCTTCCCATAGCGTCAAATTCACTTAAAACGTATTCTTAAACATTGATTATTAAAACATTATTTTTAATTATTGGAAACATATTTCCCGACACATATTAAATTTAATATGCGATTATACGGTACTAATACTGTTCTTTTATATTAAACATGACTTTTTAAGGGTGGAAATACCTTCATTTGTTTAAAACAATCAAAAAAAGAAGAGTATTCTATGGAATCTCATTATAACATCTCCAGAATGTAAATACAAAGTCCCAAAATTAAATTCAGTGTCCATCTAATATTGCAAGGTCTCATCACTGGAGCGTAGTTTTAATGTTTCTCACCAAAACCTTAATAGTATATTTAAGTATTAATAAGTCTTTATTAGTATATTATGCTACAAAGCGTAAAATGCGTGATTTTCGCGGAGGTTGAAATTTTCAACCCGAATGGTGAGTGCGTACGTGCAATAACGGTTTTCATTCCTCCCATCGAGCAAAAATCACCGTTTTTGTGCTTATGGAGTCACGCAACTGGATCGCACTTGTATTACATGCACGAAATGAAGTCATTTTATCAGAGGTGTAAAAAACGCGATTTTTTCAAAACTGCACTTTCAAAATTGCGTGATATTTACCTAAGAAACTAATTTACAGATTACAGTACATTTTGGTATACATCTTTATAACTTTATTGACTAAAACATGGTCTAAAATATTTCTGACGCTTATTTTACAAGAAGTTATTTTTAATAAATAGAGGAAGCTTTGTTTTCATTCTATTTTTTTTGTGTTTAATAGCGTAGGAATACTATATCATACTTTACGTATACTTACGTAAAATACAATATAATATAATATAATAATGTACCGGGAATTTAATATATCGGTTTGTGCATAAAGACTTCAGAGAAAGTCAGATTAATTTTTATAATCAAATTTTTTTACAGTTTATATTTTGGCAAAATTTAGTCGTTTTTTCTCACACATTTTTTTTTTTCTTTATCAGGTTTCTCTGGTCTTTGCCACCTGGTGAACTTCTTCGTGGTGGCGAAAGTGTTCTCATAGCGCGGGCGGCTGTCGCTTTTCATCGAGGAGCTTATCACGAACTTTACTCTATCCTAGAAAGTCATCCATTCTCTCCACGACGACATCCGGAACTTCAGGAGATTTGGTACAAAAGTCACTACCGCGAGGCGGAGAAAATTCGTGGTCGTCCATTGGGCGCTGTTGATAAGTACCGCTTGCGAAAAAAATATCCTCTGCCGAAAACCATTTGGGACGGCGAAGAAACGGTGTATTGCTTCAAAGAGCGATCGAGAAACGCTCTTAAAGAGTGTTACCACCGAAACAGATACCCAACACCTGACGAGAAGAGAAATCTCGCCAAAAAGACGGGATTGACACTCACGCAGGTCTCAAATTGGTTCAAAAACCGACGGCAACGCGATCGTACGCCGCAGATCAGAACGTAAGTAAAGAAACATTTTTCATTAAATTTCTGCTTCGTCATATATACAAATTCGTATGTGACATCTATTAACAATACACTGTCAAAAATGTTTGGGGTAAAATTACTGTACAGTGCAGGAAGCTCTTCTACAGAAACGGCTATAGAAAATATAACCGTTTATAACGTAAAATTATGTACAATTCTGCTAACTCCGTTACGAAAGACGCATTTATTGATATACCGTATACTAAATATGCCTTAAGTGTCTTGTTTTTAATATGAGTTAAATTGAATTTTGAACACCCTTATCTAGAATTAATAGTATGTTACGATACGATTGCGACAAAACTTTTTCTGACGAGGGCGAGTTTGCAATTGCAATCAAACGAGTTGAGAAAGAGTTTCTCGCACGAGTTTCGTACACATATTTCACTAGTGCGATTTCTCGCACGCGAAGCGAAGCGAAGTAGGCACTTCTTGCCGAATAATCTGCCGAAATCCTAAAAAATACTCTGTTGAATTACAAAATTATCTATCTCATTGCTCGCACAGTGAGCAAGATTTTTCTGCTTAAAGTTCTTGAGCTTTTTTTATTTGGATAATAATTTTTTAGCAAAAAAATCTTAAAGACTATGAGAAGAAGAATCTTGCCTATTTTGGCTCTAAGCTAGAAAATTCCGATATTAAACAAAGTATTGTTCAGAATTTTTTTAGATTTTTAAATTATGGCATTCGATATGTCACTTTGAAAAAATATTTGAAAAAAAAACATTGTCATAGAAAAAAAAATCTGTTGCATTTGAGAGTCCAACAAAGCCTACAAAAAATTACTCGCGAAGTCGAAGAGGTCGAGGTCAAATCCTGGTCGAAACGGGGTGGATTGCCCCATGTACATTATACATGTAATGAGAAGTTGCAACTTTAAGGATTGTGAGGGAGTAGTTTTGAAGAATAGCTTGCAACTTAATGATTTCCCAAATGTTAGCTATTTAAAAGTTAAAACCACACATTGGTCCAAGGCCGGATAAAAGAGTTTTGCAATTTTTTATAAACTAATAAGTAACATGGATATTTTCGCTCGTCAGTTGATAAGGAATCGCAAAAGTGTATTGTTAGTATTGCGCCATTGCTAATAATAAAAAAATGTTCCATACAGAAATTTTCCGATCAAAATCTTTGTCTGACCGTACATTTGATTAACCCGTTTAAAAATACAGGACGATTCGCATAGCCTACGTTTAGTCGTCACGTTTCGAGTACCACTTAGCGCGCAACACAAGAGTGAATAAGTAACCCGCAGCGTTTATTAAGGGTGTAGGTAGGTAACGGCAATCGAAGCCTCTCAAACGACCGTGCGAGCTTGGAAATCGTGTGGTGCATGCATGGAGGGCACGTGTGGCTGCGGGGGGTCTCTCTTAGTTTTTCCTCCGTGCAACAAGTGTTCCGACACGACATGTGTCGCATTCCGAAGAATCTCGCACTACCAGTCCCCCGTAGTTTTCTGAAATCTTAGAACACTTCGACCAGCGATAAATCATTTCTCTTCCGCGCGGCTCAACACGCGTGTCAGCCTGAACTCACTACATATTCACTAACTTTCGTTCTTCTAATTTCTCGTCACACTCTGCAGAAAATCTCGAAGAAATTAAGAAATATTTGACAAACGGTTTTTATTTCACGTTATATAAATTATTATTTGTCATTAAAAATTAAGTATTTCATTTAGAGAAAGTGCGCTTTGTAAAATGAAAGGGCCAAGTTTTTTTGTTACCGTCGATGGCTAATTGTCAATGTATATATATATATATATATATGGGGCATTCCATACCGTTTTGACCTGGGTGGGACTCCCGACCTCTCGAATTCGATCGAAATTTTTTATATGATTGGACCAACTCCAAAAGGTACTGGAAAATTTTTTCAGGTATTTTTAATTCCTTTTCTTATTTTTTGCGATTTTTCAAAACTAACATATCGTTAGCCGAAAGTTAGGAATCTGAAAAAATTCTCAAAAATTCCGCATGAAATAACCAGTTTTTGAGCCTAAAACCAAAGTGGGCCGGGTTTCGCTTCTATTTTTTTTCGATAAAAATTTTTTTTTTAATTTAGTAACGAAAGGGGAAAAGTTATCAAATTTCTTCTAAAATATCGTTTCTCCCGCAAGTGCTTTCTTTTCGTTAAATAAAAATGCGATTCATAGAACGTATGTTCAGAGTGTAACGTTAAAAAGCATATCTGGAAAAAATGTCCGGAGCGTGTATATGTGCAAATGTGGGCGTGTGTGTCTATGGATGTGTATTTCGTGAAAAGCCGTGAACACGAAAACGGTCTCAAATTTTCAGCAATCTAGCTGAAATTTGGGACACGTTGAATGATCACTAAAGTAGATTGTGATTGAAATCAGCCTCAATCGATTAACAGGAAAATAGCTATCAAGATTTAAAGTCTACCTCTCTAGAATCGAAAAAAGATAGAAGCAAAACCCGACCCACTTTGCTTTTAGCCTCAATGTTGTAACAAAAATGTTGTTATTTCGTGCAGGATTTTTGAGAATTACTTTACATTTTTGCTAACGATATGTTAACTTTGAAAATTCGCAAAAAATCAAAATTAAAATAAAAAAAATCTGAAACAATTTACCAAGACTTTTTGGAGTTGGTCCAATCATATAAAAAAAATTCGGCCAAATCCGAGAGGTCAAGGGTCCGACCCAGGTCGAGTCGGTGTGGAATGCCCCATATATATTAGGGTGCGCCAAAAAAATATTCTACGATATTTTTTTTGCTCTTCGCCCAAAATATCGTAGAATACGTTCTCATAAAGATCCTGACAAAAGCAGAACTTATAATTCCAATTCTAAGAGGTTGATGATCACGTTTAAAGTTTTCTCATGTAAATACCACGGGAAAGTAATTTTTTTTACATTCTTCATGCCTGCAAGCTAAGAAGAAATTTTTTGTTATACAATCAATGACTACATCTTATGAATCATGAGATTTCGAACAAAATGAGTCGAATTTCTATCTTCAATATTTGATTTTTTACAGAGCCTTGAAATTGTTTATGTCGAAAATTTTACATTTTTCAGCTAAATTATTGGAGTTAGGACAAAAAGTTGAAGGTAAATTTTGTCATCCGTCTGACGCACTACAAAAAAGTCGTCGGCGAGTTTTTTGTATCGTTGTTTGTATCGTTGATATTTATAAAGTTACAGACCAACAAAAGTCGTGGTTTTTGTATTTTTAACTTTCATTACGTGAACTACTGATGTGAATACACAAAAATCAATAGGAATTTATCAGAACGTTGAACTTTTTTAAAAATTGTCCAAGTAAAATTTGATGTATTGCTAACGGTTATAAGTTACAGACTCATTGAATTTTTTTTTGATGGTTTTTTATGTATATCCGATAAAAAATTGATATATCATGTAAAACAATACGAAAAAGAGTTGTCGGCTGCTTTTTTCTGCCTTTAATAGAAATTTTATTGTATGTAAAAATTAAAACGGTCGGAAGAAAGAACAATAATTACGTCATACATATATCTTGCTTTAGGTTTCTTCAACGAACGATAAATTCTTAGCGTCGCACTGACGTTCTTATATGCAGAATGTTATGAGTGCTAGATTGTTATATTTAATTCGTATACGCCCTGTATATTATAAAGCGATAGCCACCGACAGCGGACGAACGTGTTATAACAGTTTTGATGTATGCATGAAGACTGAATGGATACGTGAGTAATTACGCCGACTAGTTCGACGCGCGCCTGTATAGATTTGCCCTCAAGGCACGGAACGCGTGTTCACAGTCCCTTATACCTATTATCATATGTAGCAATAACCTCGCTTTATTTGTGTAAACACAAAACAATGCAGGCTCTTTCCCGATAAGATTACACGGCTCTTTGAGAATTCGTGAATGCAACGAATGAGAACTGATTAAATAATAGTTCGTGGAACTATTTGAAAGAAAAAAAAATATATATATATACGAAAATAAAATTATAAATTTTTCTAACCTGTACAAAATGGGTTTTACGCACAAGTTCAGCGTTCAGCCTCAATTAAGTTACGAATACGTTTTATATGATTTACGTCACTTTCCGTGACGCTCTTACATCCTCTTTTTTTACAACCCTGTTCGTCTATTTATTTGGCGTACAATTTCATCGTACACTTTGTGAAAAGTTCGAATTATGCGCGAAGAAAAGGATTTATGGATAGCAAGTGACAATTTTTGTGTTTTTACGAAAGAAGTTAATGCAAATGGGTTACCTTTTGGCGGGTATATGTGTCCCGTTTAGATAATTTTTCGAACAGAAAAATTATTATTTGGGGATAATTTTTAAAAATCTGGTGGAAATCGAATGTATATACGGAAAGTTTGGTGAAAATGAGCGGGGGAAAAATAGGCATGTCATATAAAAATAGGAATTGGGGGCAAAATCCGCACCGACTTAAAATTTGAAAACGACTTGTCTCAGTTTTTTTATTGTTTCTCACATGAGGAGAGTGTGAAAAATGGGTTAAATTTTTTATGAAAAAAGTTGATAATGTGAAACGAATCAGTATTTTGTTAAACGCGCATTGAGGACTTATCTTTAGAAATTTGATCAACATTCTTCAGATTCCTTTTTAATTCCATAAAATTTAATTCAATTTAAAAAAAAACTTTTCATTGAATTCTCATATGAGGTATTTTGCAGTATTTCAGCCACCCAAATTTGTGAATTTCTGCAATCACTCTGAAAATGCGTAGATTTGTTTATTAAAAACATAGTTTTTCAAAACAAAGCTTAAAAACTATATGGAGGAAAATCTCGTCCACTTTGGCAATAAACTAAAAAATGTTGATATTGAACAAAGTATTTTACAGAATTTTTGCAGATTCTTAAATTATGGCATTCGATATGTCACCTCAAAAAAATGTTTACAAAAAATGTGCATAGTTTGGAAAAATCTGAAAAGAAAATCTTAAAAATCTGAAAAAATTCTGGGTATCTCGGTTCTACACAAATAAACGTTCGACCAATCACCTGTAGTAGATTTTTTTTCTCTTTTTGTTAATAATTATTTTGATAGAAAAAACTTGAAAACTATGAGAAGAAAAATCTTATCAACTTTGGCTATAAGCTAAAAAAATTGACATCGAACAAAGTATTTTTCAGAATTTTTTCTAATTTTTGTATTATGCCATTCAATCAATGTCACTTTTAAAATATATTTAAAATGAAATTGCCGAAGAAAAAAAAAATCTGGTGCATTCGAGGGTGGACCCTAAGCTTACCAAAAATTACGAGCCAAATCGGAGAGGTCGAGGTCAATCCTGGTCGAATCGAGGTGCATCACCCCGTATACAACTCCCGAAATTCCAATGCTTATGACTTGAGAACCAATTTAGCTATCGAGCTTAAATTTGGCACACAACTGAAGTAGCTCCTCTTGCTGCAATCGTTGACTGAATGGATGCAAAATTCAGACTTCGCACGTTGTTTAATTTTTTTGAAAAATTTACATTATGTCATTAACTTATGCAAAATCTTATTTGACATATCGAGCTCAAACTTGGTATGTAAATAGAATAATATTTAGCTATGATAAATATATTAAAGGTCAATCGATGTAAAAATTTTTATTTTATGAAATTATGAATGAAAAAATTAACTGTATCGCATCAACTGCTGCAAAACATGAGGTATCATCCCAAATTCAATATATGCGAATGAAATAATATGCAGAAGACACAAATCGCTCGAACAGTATAAATTTGATTACTTTTAATTTTAAGTATAATGTGATTTGAGCTAAAACAAGGCTGCAAGGTAGAACCTTGCAAATTGCTTCCTCATTATTGTTGAATTTTTACAAGGCTTCTTCTGCGAGGAAGCCAAAATCGATGATTATACTTCCTGATTCTGATCCTTAGTAAGAATCTACCTAGATTTTTAGAAATCTACCCCTATGTCCAACAATAATGAGGAAGCAATTTGCAAGGTTTTTTGCTAAAAATTTACGCATAATCTTTCAAGCATTCTTACGGAATACACAAGTCGAGAGCGTGCAATCAAAATTTCTTCAGCGACGGCAGATTTCTGAGAGAGACAGGGAGAGACGTAGTAGGAGAAGTACCAGGAGCAGGAGCCGTCCACGGGCCGTGACCGTCGTCCCCGTCGTAGCCATAACAAAGCCGCGTTCGCTTCCGAACGGAATACGTCTCTCTTTTTCTCTAACGTTGTACACTTGTTTCTTTCGTTCTATCGTTCGCGCGCGAATGACCCATACGACCACCGACAACCCGGGCGATGCTGCTGAGTCGTCTAAAGCGTCGGTAAAGACTCCGGTAAAAATAATGCGCACAGATGAATAACTTAAAAACTTGACGTTCTTTAAGAAGTATACGGGCAATCTACCCCGTTTCGACCAGGATTTGACCTCGACCTCTCCGATTTGGCTCATAATTTTTTGTAGGCTTAATTGGACCCTCAAATGCACCATATATATGTTTTTCAACTCTATGACAATTAAAAAAAATTTATATCTTGAAAGTGATATGTCGAACGCCATAATTTAAAAATCTGAAAAGAATTATGTAAAATACTTTGTTCAATATCAACATTTTCTAAATAGCTTATAGCCAAAGTGGGCAATATTTGTTTCGTATAGGTTTTAAGCTTTTTTTTATTTAAAAAAATATTGAAGACTAATGAACCAAGTAAGCAACTTCAGGCGATTGATCAAATGCTTATTTATGTAAAACCGGATTTTTTAGATTTTTTTAATATTTTTCGGAATTTTTCTGATTTTTCAATGCAATTGTCAATTTGTTTCTGATGCAATTTTTTTTCATATTTGTTTAAAGTTACTTATGGAATGCCATTATTTTGAAATACCTGCAAAAATACTCTGTCGAATAGAAAAATTTTCTAGCTTATATCCAAAGTAAGCAAGATTTTCCTTCTCATAGTTCTTAAGATTTTTTGGTAAGAAAAATAATTTGTTAAATTAAAAAGCTTAGAAACTATATAAGAAGAAAAATTTTGCTGACTCTAACAAGCTTAAATTTTAGCTCAAATTAACTCAAATTTTCCGAAAAAATTATTAATGATATTTTATCTATTACCAAGATATCGCTACTTTTCAGCCGAATGAATTTCCTCGAGATCGTTATATGAATGGCGCACTTTTAAAATAAATAAAAAATGGGATTCGGTGTTGCAGGCCATTTTTAAGGCCAATTCGTTTTTTAAAATTTTTATTCCTTTTTCGCTCAAGCCGCTATATTTGAGCCCAATTGATTTCCTCGAATCGATTACTGGTACATTTACCTACGATGAAACTGTCCTAAGAGCCGCTTAAAAGAAACATAAAAAAATTTTAATATCTTATCAGATTTCCATTTTATCGTATTAAAGTTTAGTCAAGATTTTGCAATAACAAAACCCACCTTTTTTTAAATTTTCTGTGGAAAAAAATAATTGTCGTTGATGAATGTTGTATAATCAAGAATAATTGAACGTTTCGGTACTTCATCATTTTTCTAAAATAATAACCATATTATTTTTTTTTTCTCTCAATAGTAAAATAAATATTTGAAGACTGTGCTTTTCATTCGTATTAGAATATTTAAAGATAAACAATATTAGAAAAAAAAAATGACCACTTGCAAATGTATACATACAAATACAATACACCTTTACAAACCATTGTTTAATTCTAAATAGTAATAACAAATGTCAACATTCTTCTAGAAGCTGCAATGAATCTTTCTTTGAGGTTAAATTGTAAAATATGTACTGCATGCATAGCTTTTATCGAATACTCAAGCAGATCAGATCACGACCGAAATCACGGTAAAAATCACGCGTAAGTGTTAAAACTGAAAATCACGGCAGACATCACGGCACAAACCACAAGCCTTCGTTACCGTTTGAACTTTTAAGCTTGCGGACCATGATTTCTGCCGTGATGTCTGCTGTGATTCTCGGTGTTAAAACTCACGCGTGATTTTCGCTGTGGTTTTTAGCGTGATTTCGGTCGTAATCCGATCTCCTAAGGTATTCAAGAATATCGTGCGATTTCTCGAGGCGAGACAAGATGATTACAATAAACGACAAGCACGCAATTTTGGCGAGTCGGGAAAGTGCCTTGTGTAAGTCCTGTCAACGGAAAAGACGAGAATTGTAACCCCCCGTACGGCATTTATTGGTAACCACAGGCGCCTTTTGGATAACTTTTTGATTTGTGCTGCCTGGAATAAACTGAAAGTAGAATGGCCGCGGATTTCAATAAATTCAATTGTCGATTAGTTACAAAATAAATAAAAAAAACAATTTCTAAAGTCGAACTTTGCGTATTGCTACCACATTTTTTTCCCTCGCATCAACCTTCACGAGGAAGTGCTTCCATCGCTTTTGGCTTCCTTATAGAACTTCGTGAAAAATAGAAAATATTGAGGAAGCAATATGCAAGCTTCTACTTTGCATCCTTAATTCAAATAAACTTGAAAAATTGAAGTCCGGCAAAATGGCAGGCATCGAGAAATAATAGCAAAAAATTAAAATTCATATGTAATAGTGACCCATATACCGACTACACCAATAAATTATGTATTTCAGCTTATTAGTTCATGTTTTGCAGAAGTAAAGTTTTAGACATTTTGTCTATGCTAACATGTAAATCCTCGTGTAAATCTCGAAAAAAAATTATTAAAACAACGTGAAAACGTCACGGTTCAATACAAATCACCCTTCACTATTGTTTTTTAGTGTATTAAACTTTGAAGAAACAATCACAAAAATTGAGCACTGATTTGACTTCGATAGTCGTCACCGAGCCTCCTCATGAGAAATTTCCAAAACGTTAGCAATAGGGAAAAAGGAATTACCTAAATGGGCAATACGAAGTGGCCAGCTGTGAAATCATGATGATCGTATTAGATATTGTATACACTCTATTGAAATCTCGTGAGAAAATCATACAAAACGCACGGTCAATGACATGCGAACAATATTAAAATTCGTACGAAAAAAATTTGGATGATTCCAACTGATATTCGGAAATAAAAAAAGCAAAGATGGACGACCCGCCGTCGGAGCGACAATCCGCAATTGCTTGTGGTGTCCCGACGGTCGACGCATTCGTGGCCTCGCGGAGGTCCTATGGAAAAGGAAACGCGACGCCCCATTACCATTTTATGGCGCAGCTTTGGTTACATATCTCGTTTCACCATTGAGCTGTTCGCACTACCAATAGTTTAGTACATAAAGCCGAGTGATGCGAAGACCCGGCGAGAGGAGGAAACGGGACAGCCCCTGGCGTCGATTTATCTGCAACTATAATGCTCTATATAGCGTAGACTACGGAAGGGCATACGTCAGGCCACGTGAACAGAACTTGTGGGGGGAGTTTTGCAAAAGTACGACCTACTTTACACATCACACAACACACAACACACACACACACACAACACAACACAACACAACACAACACAACACAACATTGTTAGCGAGGAGAGCTATATTATTCTTATCTTACTGAGACATCGAAATATTAGCTTTTATTTATCAAAGGCAATGGTTACTTTGCAGATCTCTTTTGCTCTCTTCAAGGGAAAGCAAAGTATAACTTTGCAAATTGCTTCGCATCATATTTGGTTCTTTTACAAAGCTACCTTTATGAAGGAGTGTGTTAATTACACTGTACAAAAAATCTACTTGAAATTCAGTGTACTTTTACTGGAAGTTTTTATTCATAAACTAGTATATGAAATTTAATATATAAGTGTGATATAAAATTAATGTATGGTACAGCAAATTCAATAATTCACTTTAATTTTACAGTAAAAGTATTTGAATTTCAATAACTTGCTTCGATTTTGTTGGAAAACTACATGAATTCTATACCATAATTGTTTATTAAATTTCTATGACGAGTTTATGAATGATGAAAACTTCCAATCTTTTTTAACAGTGTAGTGTTGGGTTCCACACACAGGAATCTCTGTAAAAAACAAAAGTAATGAGGAAGCAATTTATACTTATGCGAGAGTTATACTTTGCAGCTTTATTTATGAAAATTAACATTCCGAAAAATGTTAACATCATAACAAATTACGAAAGAACTGTGTACCTATAATTGCTGAATAGTACTGATTTCATGTACGAGACTTGAGTTTGCTATCTTATGTTTTGCTAAAGTTATAGCATCATTCTTTTTTTAACGTTAAAATTAACAAAAATTTGAATAACATTGTAGACTCTGACGAAAATATGTGCCAATTATCGCTAAATAATGTGAATTCTATCTATGAAATTTGAGTTTGTTATCCCATGTCTTGCGCAAGTTAGGCCAACAATGCAAATTCTTGGAAAAAATTCAAAACTATAAAATTTAAACCGCTTTTCCTATTTAAAAATTCAATACCAAAAAAAATTTTACAAAAGCTGGAGCGCGCACGTCCTTTTGAAGAAAATTAAAAAAGATATCAAATGAAAACTTCTGCATACATTTAGCAAAAAATTGCAATACTCAACGACGAACTACTGCTTCTCTTGTGCACCAAATTCAGCTTAAACGGTTCGATGGTTCTTCACTTACAGATTATTGAAATTTAAAAGCCCTGCATACACACATTTTTTCTAAACCACTTTACTCGATGTTTTGGACCATTCTGAGTATCCTGACATAAAAAATTCGAAAACTTTTTTTTTTATGAGCACAAAACTTTCTCTATGAGGAAGCAAAATAATAATAAAAAAAACAATGTACAGTTGTATTTTGAATCTTATCTTAAGTAAATTAGAAAAATAATATTAATTTTTTTCATCTGTCGACTGAAAAACGTTGAATTAAAAAACAAATGGGGTAAACGAAAAAGTGTGAAATAATAATGATTCACATACTATTACCAAAACGGTAGACAAATTTTAGTGTCTGATGTCTCATTTTATCTGTCAAAAAGTGCATTCTAGTAGATGTAAGAATTTTTCATTTCAGGCCTTTATGTCAAAGTTATGATTTCAAATGTGTAAATAAATTTTTTTACACATTTGTGAAATACTCACTGAATAATCGGTGATAGTAAATCCAATTTCTACTGCATTCAGGATTGCCACACTCACCCTAGAATGCAATCTTTAACAGAAAAAAGAAGATATCAAACACTAAAATTTGATCACTAGTTTGGTCTAAAAGCTACAAGTTAAAAATTTTACTTTTTACCTCACACTATTTTGGCGCACTGTATGTCTTCAGAGAATTGCAGAATTATAATGCTTCATATGCACTTAGTGCCTTTAAAATATGAGATTTTTGAATGCAGAGTATCGTCTCAAAAAAAAATGTCCAGACTTCCTTTATCATGCTAACTTGAAACTTGGGAATCTTGTATTTACGCTCAGAGAAAGATTTATTGGTTTTAACTTAAATCTCATATTAGAATTCTGTTTAATAGAATGAAAAACATTTTTTTTGTACATAACACTGTTGTTACATAACAGTTACATTGCTGAGTGGGAAATTGTAATAGAGCAGCAACAATACCGATTTTAATGTTTACTGGGTTATTAATAAAATGCTGATAATATCGTAATTGGGACGTTCTTTGTATTTATCGTGACAAAAATTAACGAACTACTCTGATACCCGGCTTACCCAAAATATCCAGACTACCCGAACTCCCCGAAGTACCCAAAGTACCCGAATTACCCGGACTACCCAAAGTCCCCGAACTATCCGAACTACCCAACTGCCCGGATATCCAAGGTACGCAGATTTGAACTTCGAATCACCTCTCACTCAGTAACCATGTGAGCGATTGGTCTCAAGCTCGGCACACAAGTGAAGCAGTTGTCACTCTTTCAATGTTATATTTTTTTAGTACACATTATGCACCTGCTAAAAAAAAACTAAAAAAAACCATACTATGTACCTTGACCGCCAATTTCACTAATCCTTTGCCATCTTCCCTTCTAAATTGTTTTCGGTAAATTTACCGCAGACGCCATCGGATACTTTGCCGCGGATATTTTATCGCGGAAGATATATCCATCGGATATTTTATCGCGGAAGATATATCCATCGGATATTTTATCGCGGAAGATATATCCATCGGATATTTTATCGCGGAAGATATATCCATCGGAGATTTTATCGCGGAAGATATATCCATCGGATATTTTGTCGCGAATGATATATCCATCGAATATTTTGGCCCGAATGAATTGTTGTCAGATAATAAATCCATCGGATATTTTGTCGCCGATGACATGTCCACGGGCCAATAGTCGTGTCACCGGTGCACTTGTGTCTATACAAAATTGCAGAATTATAATGCTTGATATGTACACAGTGAGATTTAAATGTAAGATTTTGTGAAAGAAGTGTATTATCCATATAATTTTTCGTATTCAAAATAATTATTCTTATAAAAAAATTTACTTTGCTGAAAAAATACTCTTCGGTAAGATGTGCTTTACCAAGAAAATGTACTTTCCAAAAAATAAGAGATCATATGAGCCAACGCTACGATTCAGGTAATTACGATCGCCTTTTCGGTAAATATGAGATAACTTTCAAACGTATAACGGAAGATACGATCAATTTCCTCTCAACAGCGTAACGTTATACTATCACCGAGACATCACTAATCGCACGTACAAATTTTAATCTATGGTTTATAGGAAAATTGAAATTCTCACCTCAGAAATTCTAGCTTCGTGCCACCACCGGAATCACAATCAAAATGAACTTATTTTCTATGTAAACCTGCCAATATTTTAATTCTTATTCCATTCTTAGTCATCAATCATTAAGTACTTATTACAAATCCGACTGCTATTGCCCCGCATTCGTGACCGTCGTTATCCCGACAACCACGAAGATTGATTTAAAATGGAAAATTGAAGCTAAAGAACCGACAAAGACATGAAGAAGACATACCGGTTGAATATAATTTTAGCGACTATATTTTTCGCACAACCGTATTAAAATGATGGCTCTTCTTATAAAAAAAAAGAGTGTATAGTTAAAAAATCATTAGATTTTTACATTTATCTTGGTTTAATCAGCACGAATCATAAAATAAGTTAATTATCATGTACATAAGCTGACGGAGCAAGAAAATTTTCGATTTATTTACTAGATCATACAAAACTAAAGTGACTCTTATTGCCCGGTGACCGCAATTCACCCGTTCTTCTCTAGAAGCATATATTCTTCAAGTGAAAAAAAAAACATTTTTTAAAATCATCACAAAATTCGACACATATTGAAACCAAAGCTATAATGAATGATGACGATAGTTCGAAACCGCAGTCACCGAGCTACAGTATTTTTCAATTACGAACCTGGAGTGGAGCGCAAAAAACGAAGAAATGCGTACGAACGTACGAGAAGTGGCCCAGAGAGGTACGAGAGTATATAGTCCATGTCAAAGCGTGACGGCCGTGGGCGGAGTTCGGAACACGTCTGACACGCGTGCACATACGTCCCCGTGTTAACGGCGTTGACCGAACGTCCTCATAGCTCTACACATGTGCATATGCTTCTACCTAAGGGCGAAGGGTGACGTGAACCGCCAAAGAACAATGCCAAGTGTTCGAACTGACCGTGCATTTCGCATGTCTTTTGCTTTCTTTTTTTTCCGAAGCCCTCGCTCTTGTTTGAGAGTTACGAATGCCTTCGCTACCTACCCCAGCGTTATATAGTCCCTTTCTTTCTTTTTTTTTTCTCTTTTTTCGCTCCACGCAACACACGCTTCTTGGAACTTTGGTAAATTTAAAGTACACATGTGTATATATGTATATCTTCTCGCCAGGACCAAAAACTAATTGTCAAGCCGCAGCAAACTGACCGCTACTCATCAAATTTTTGTCTTAGACAGCGAGTTTCGCTTTTCCAATCGTTAAGGGGGTGTAAGATATGGACGACGAAAAAAGGCCCTTCTTAAGATCCTCTTTGGTGAAACCGATAGTCTTACTTCATTCAATCAAATTGCATATGATAATATAGCGTTTCTGCAATATTGTGTTGAATAGTCATTGTAAAATATTGAAAATTGGGTGCGCGACAGCGAATCTCCGAAAGCGCCTCGAAAAAATGTTGCTTTGCGGTGTACATCATAACTTGTCACGGAAACATCTGAAACCAAAAAATCAAAATGCATTTGTTAAAGACAATACGATTTAGGATATCACGCTCTTTTCTCTTGAATTTTTTCAAAGGAGTTTCAAAAGTTTATTGCTTTACAAGTGAGAGTATGTTATTATTCGGCATTTGAATCCTAGTAATCTGAACCATCACCGTTTTCACGTAAAAACGGCCGGATGATTTTTCACAAAAAAAACCGAAAGTTGGTTGTAACGACCGTAAAAACGACTGCCCTGAAAAATTGTATGCAGCCGTTTTATTAAATTTACCATGGAAAACCGGAAGAACAACCGTATAACATTTTTAGGGTGGTTGTTTTTGCGGTCGGTACGACCGATTTCCGGTTTATTTTTTGCAAAAAACCACCCGGTTGTTTGAAGGTGGTTTTTACGGCGAATCAGCTGGAAACGACGGTCGTCAAGATTGCTAGAAAACTAACCGAAATACATTTTTTATGAAATTATTTGAATAAATAGCTGGGCAGCTGGGGCTTAAAGTTAGAAACAAAATTTTGAAAAAGATTCTTGTTCATGACAGCAGCGCTTTTTTATGAAGAAAAATAAAAATTCACTGACATACTGATCCAGTGACTAAATTCATCATTGATAATCACTCATCGCAAATTCACGTGGAGCATTAGAGTCAGACATTTGAAAAAATAAAAACTCAAATAAAATTAGGACCGCTCTATCTATTTTTGCCAAATTGAAGACCGATCATGTTTTAATGTTACGCCATTTATATTCAAAATTTCGACCTAATATCGCGTTGCTTACAGAAGTTGTAGCGCAAAAGACTTTTTACGAAATCACTGAATTGCCGTAAAATTTGAACCTCTCAACCGATTCGCGTGAAATACAATATCGAATGTTATTATGTGACAGCCCCAGAGCTGGGCAGTATTTGAAATACATCATGTACTTGAAGTATTTAAAATACATATTTTCAATACTAAAACACTTTTGACCCTATATATTCGGAACATCTTTTTTTATTTTAACAAATTCACGTCAAATCCAAAATAAAAAATTTACCATGAACTTTTAACAAGCGAAGAATATTATTTAACATTTTTAATGATACGTCTATCTCTCTCCCTCCGTTTGACAATGAATCATTCCAATTACCAAAACGAGGTTGAGTCACCTGAAGAAATTCAACATATTTTTTTTTCAGTGGGATTATTCATCTAAATTCAAACAGTTTTTTACGCTCATGCAATTCATATACTGGACTACCTCTTTGAATTTTTTTCGAAGTGATGTAGGGTATTTAAACATTGAAGGCTAAATTAAAAAAATTTCACTTTTAGCTTTCGGACCAGACGATACGATGTATCGTGACTTTCGACGTTTTGACAATTTGCAAATGAACAATGTTAACTTCGCTCTACTTTATATTACCTTAGCTTTCTCATGAAATTAATTTAAGACTAAATTTTATGGACGGTGTGATATAACTATGAGGAAGCTCTATTGCAAACTTAATTTCCATAGTTTTCCTCGCTCAAGAAGCTTTGTTTTCATGAATGTTTATGATGTAATTTTCATGTAAACGTGTTTACAATGTTCTAAAACATTAAGACATCACATTTAGAAAAAATGTTTTCATGTACTGAAGGCAATTGCGTAAACGCAAAAACGTCTCGAAAACGTCTGTAAAAAGATTATATCCTGAATTAAGTTCAACTAACAAACGAATAAACATGTATAAAATGTATTACGCAACATTGAACGATTACTACCACATCCAATAAATGCGCAATGCCTTAGAATTGAATTTCATACGTTTTTCAAAAAATATTTTTAAAAGTACTTATAAATGTACTTTAAGTACCAAAGGATTGAAGTACTAAAAGTATTTTGTATTTTAAAATACCTGAAATATTTTGTATTTTAATTATTTTTATGTATTTTTTCGCAATCCACGTTCGTTCCAAGTTTGAAAAAAATACAGAAAAATAACGGCAGCTACCTTACTTATAACGGAATATGCGTCCATATACCCAAACACGTATACAGAAATTTTTAACTATTATTTTTTTAATTTTGAACCATTCTGGGTGAAACTGGCATAAGAATTTTAACAACAAGAAATTTAACGAAAAAAAAGATTCCTTTACAAGAAAGGAAAAAAGCAAAAAATCGATTTAGAAGAATCGTTCCCTTTAAGGGAAAAAAGAAAGTGTCTCTTGCACTCATGAGCTCTGAAAACATTTTTTTGCTTCCTTTTACGGTTTCTTCACACATGTGTCTCTTCCAAAGCTTGTACGAAGAAACAAAATCTCGCTGCTTTTGTTTTAGACACAAGAAGTCGTAGAGAAAATTCGAAGAATTACGAACATCAACCTACTTCGAACTATAGTATTCGGGTGCTTTTTGGTAGGCGGTAAATTTCTGCGCGCTCTAGAAATGGTCGAAAAAGGGACAATTTATTGCTTCTTAGCTTCCGACTTGCAAAGGAAAAGTCAACATGTGTATTAGATATACATGAAAGCTATTGGAAATTTTTGTATTCAAGGAACTGACGATGCCGACTGTGAATTATAGAATAAAGTACTTTTTTTAATAGAGTTTAGATAACTAAGGACATTTTACCATTTACGGTCACTTCTGCCACGTAATGTATTTGGTACATTTTTAAAAACTATTCAATAAGTATATAAATTTGATGAGATTACTTTCAATAATATTATATACACTGTAAAAAAAATCTGCTTAAAATTTAGTGTACTTTTATTGAAAGGTTTAATTCATAAACTAGTATATGAAATTTAGTACACAAGTGTAATGTCAAATTAATGTATGATATATCATATTCAAGAATTTACTTCAATTTTACAGTAAAAGTATTTGAATTCTAATAATTTTTTTTAGTTTCACTGGGAAAGTACATTAATTTTATACCACAATTGTTTATTAATTTCGATGACGAGTTTATGCATAAAAACTTCCAATCTTTTTTAACAGTGTATTGTACGCATGGCGAAAAAAAATTCGGTGGGAGCGAATATGAATGATGACAGTTTGCTATTGCTCTGAGAATCTTCAGCATTTGAATATAAGCATGAATTATGAGATGTTAAAAATAAAACCACAGAAAAAAAGTTAAAATGCCTTTTCTCCTAAACAGACATTTTTTAATATTGGGAAAAGATAAAAATATCCCATAATCCGAATTGCGCCTATTTAATTCCTTCTTAACTAACTATTGCATTCTTTATTACATAAATATCTTGTATCTCTTCTACCGCATTCGAAGGAAGCTTAACGAAAGAAAAAGGAATGAGTGATCGCGTATCCTATTTTCTTACCGCATTTTTTTAACACAAAAAACAATTACGAAATAAATAAGCAGACAATTTACACTATCAAAAATGTTCGGAAAATAAACCCATCATCGGAGGTTTTTATGCATACACCAGCATATTAAATTGAATATCCAATTATATAGTAATATTACAGTACTTCTATATCAAACAATAATTTTTAACCCGTTAAATGAACCATTTATTCATTTTACATCATAATTCTATATCAAATTCTATAAACCGGATTAATAAAAATTTCCAACGAAAGTATATTTACATACGAAAAATATTTACAGTGTAAGTTTGAAAGAAATAAAATGTTGAAAACTCTCCTATGGAGTATGTGTTTTTTACTAATAAAAAAATTGTTTAGATCAACAAACGCTGTTCAATTAATGCCGTTCTTTTCTGGAAGCAATTTGTATCCTTGATATATCGCTGGCACAAATTTTTTTTTGCAGAGAAATGGTGTCGTTAAATTGCCAAGGCAATGGTAATGTGAACGGCGGAGGGAATAACGGTGGGGGAGGTCATCAATCGCTGCAACCCCTTGGATCGGGCAGCCCAAACCTCGCAATGTCACCGCTCTCCACAATGGGCATGTCTCCAGTGGGTATGAATTCCTGCAGTCCAATGGGCATGAGTCCCATGGGCCCTCATCATCACGGCTACGCAGCGCCGGTAACACCGTCTTCCGTTCACTCGGCACATCAACACAGCGGTGGTCTTAGTCCTATGAATGAAGTCAAGTCACTTTGTTACAGTCGTGGGATTTATGACACCGGTAAGACCTAAAATATCATTAGTGCGCTCTCATTAGTATTCAAAGCTAATTTATGAATCAGTGGTGATTATTAGGGTGGCCCAAATTTAAGCGATTTTTTAAAAATTTCAGTCTTACTTAATTCAAATATGTTTACGGTGATAAAGCAATAAAGCGAACGTGTTTTGAAAAAAACACGTTCGAAGCCTTAGGATTACGCTAAGCGCGCGCTCTGAAATGTGGAGCAAAATCGATAAATAAATGTTTCAATTTTTTTTCTGTACTGTAGTAACAACTGCATAATGTTTTCTGAAAGTATTTTCAAGTAAACAAAAAAATCGCTTCTCTCACAAAATTCTACAGTGGTGTTATCCCTGAAGTAGAATAACTATTTTAGGGGATCGAAAATTAGGGAATTTTTGTGGATTTCTTTGAATGTGATTTATAATGTGATAATAAATAAGTGCTACAAGAACGTGGAAATTATTCTAAATGTCTTATTCTAAAGCTAACACAAAACTGCAATTTTTACGTGAAGACAGTTTTCTTCAGTAACCTCAAGTTTCAGAGATATGATTATTTGAAACGGAAACACCAATTTTTTAAATATCGGATTAGAAAATCTGTAAAAAAATCACATAGCCCTTACAAAAAAGAACTACATTGACGTCTTGAATATTCTGCTAAGATTTAATAGTTGCTATTTAATATTTTTTTATAGTTCTTAATATTAACTATTAATAGTAACTATTTGGTTTCACTAATATTTTGAAAACTTCAATAGTTTTTTCTGTAAAGGTTCCTTGTAGTGGTACTTTGATATGACTAATTATGGACTAGATCTGGGAAGGTAACAAAAGTGGATGTATTGACGAAGAATGGTTCATACGTTATCTTTTCTGTTGAATTTATTAGATAAAAAATATAAAATAACGTTAAATTCCCAGGTAAAGACGTGGAGCAAAGCCCGATGTACTACTCGAGTCACACGAGCATGCAATACTACCAGCAGACCCACCACCAGATGATGACGAGTGGTCATCACCATCATCATCATCAGCAAGTAATGCCAACCGGTTACGAGATCATGTTACCACCTCCTCAGCACTCCATGTGACCCTTGGACTGCGAGGTTCCAGTTGACGAGGATCAACCGCATCACGGACAATCCTGTGACGACGTTTTATCTCGAATTCATGCATTTGCTTGATTTCCCTAAGTCAATTTCCTCGAGACAGTCGAGCTGCGTATCAATTGACGAAAATTCGGAGGAAGAAGAAAACAGTCCTCTGAAAACGTGGCAAACTAAGGTTTCATCGACCGCCCAAATGGTGACGAAAATTTGGGGGGAAAAGTGCATCCAAATCGTGACAAAGCGAGGTTTCGTCAAACTATAAGGCGTCCTGAAAAATGGTCCGAAAAAAAATGTCAGCTATTATTGTACGTAGAATAATAGAATGCCGGTCATACGGCTGCCCTCGTCTTACAATCCTGAGCAGGAGCGGAAGGAAGAAGAAGAAGAAGAAGCGAATACGTATATGAGTTGCATCCATTCTAAGGCTCTGCAGCCAATGGCACGCCAAAGGTGTTTCACAAAGAAGCTGGGAGGAGTTAAAAACTGGTTTTTTATGGTACTTGCCCTACGAGCGCTATTATACTCTTCGGCGTTCAAGAATGGCCGACCGGAAGACGCGATCTCAAGGAACTCAGTTCCGAAATGGAAGTTGCCAGAGCCAGAAAAAAGGACACACCAACTCTGCGCTGTTGATGGCGAAAGACAAAGTAGCGAAACTTTTTCATCGCTTCTCTGATCTGAAAAAATAAAACGACGATTTTTTAGAAATTTCGCAAAGTAGTTAAATAAAGTTAAACGAGAAATGAAACACTTCTGACGATTCGTACCTATAATAGAGCGTATATTTGAGTAGAGATATATATAAAAATAAAGACAGAGAACAAGGGAAGAAGATAACATACAGACGTGTGAAAACCTCGCCGATATAAAATTTAAGTGTTCGAAAATAGCTGCATTAATTTTCAGTCGTCCTAACTGTAAATAGATGAGATGTAATGAGATATATATGTATAGTATATTAATGATCGTGTATTTAGTGTATATAACAAGTGAATACGAAAGGCAAACATTGACGATGTACTATCATCAGAACGTATTGGTTTTTAATAAATAGGTCAGAATTAATTGTACCGGTGAGAAGATACTTTTGAAAAATCATTTAAGTTCTCCTTTCAACACTTTGTTTTAACCGATGTTTTTAAGGAGCCTCGACAATACCATGTTTGACCAAACTTAGCTTATCTTTTTTTTCGGTTTTGCTTCTTCACAGAGGAAGCTTTGTTTTTGTGAAATTTTTTTTTTTTCGATATTTTCATGTCCGTTTATTTAGAATGATCTGAAGCGTCGAGAAAAGTGGTTAAGAAAAAATGTACGTATGTGTGCGTGTTGCGTATGTGTATGTGTGTAGTTATGTTACACGCTCAAACAATTTGAACCTTTATAACTCGGGAACGCCTTGAGATATCGAGCTGGAATTTTCACCATAAATAGAGGGGTCAATCCTCATAGTTCATACACATTTTTTTTTAAATCCCCATGATTGTTTAATTCTTACGCAGTTTTGAATTTTTGTAAAAAGGTCTGTTAACGCGATGACTCTTTCAATTTTCGAGATATTGATCTCGAAATTGGTATGAATGTGAACTTTCATAGACTGGGGATTCCTATTAAATTTGGTTGAGATCGGTTGAACCGTTAAAATTTTATGAGGTTTTAATTTTTTTCCTCGATGCCAATTTTGGTATCAAATATCGAGATGGGAGTTAAATAAATGCCATATTCACGACTGACAGAAAAAATACGTCAGATATAGTCCAATGATATTGAACGATACAATTTTTTCATAGCGACTTTTTACAGTCTATATTGCGAAGAGTATAACGATTTGGATCGTATAAAACTAGCCTTGCTTCGCAGTGAACTTTGGGGGAACCCCGGGTTTCTCCCGTGTTCTACAGGGAAAAAAAACAGAGACGATAGGGTATTTGAGTATTTCCGGATCGTTCCTTATTATTGTATTTTTACATTACAGGAGCATGCGCTTGTTTATTATTTTGGAACAAGAATGCAACGTAGAACCTTGCACATTGCTTCCTTATTATTTTTCGCTTTTTTACAAAGCTTCCTCTATGAGGAAGTTAAAATTGATTAGCATACGCTACCGCGTCTCTTGATGAATTATAATTCGTAAGCGGTTCAGATTTTACAAAATTTTGAATTTCCGAAATATTGATGTTTTTGTTATAATTCACGCTAACTTTGACTAACCCCGCCCAAACCTTGTACAGGGTCGAATTACGAAGCAGCTGCAGTGGATATCAAATTTATTAAAGATCGGTAGACAGGAGCGGATTTTATAAGATTTTGACCTTCCGAAAAATGAACCTTGTCCTCATAATTTAAGTCAACTTTTATCAATTTAAGGTCAAATTTGCTACGAGATACCAGTTCGCGGACGGGTATATAGAATAAAGATGAGGTACAAATGTGGGACGAATGGGTTGAGAGGTTCAAATTTTATGACCTTTTATGATCCGTCAACCTAACTTTTCTTTCGAATGAAAATGATTCATCAATTTTACTGAATACGTACGAATTTCTTCAGAATTTATTCTAATAATCGAAATTTCGTTTTTTTGGAATTTTTTTTTCTTAAAAAATTCATGTTAAGTCGCGTATTTTTTATATGTGTTTCTCACAGAACCACCCATTACACCCAAGAAGTTTCTAAACGATTGATCAAATAGATTCGCGAATACAGCTCTTACAAGAAAAAAAAAACCGTGATTTTCAAACATTAGACAAAATTCTGAAAAAATCCCTACGTATTCCAAAAATTTAACAAATCATTTTGATTCGAAAAAAAGTTGAGTTGACGGATAATTTGTTGAACAATTTTTTTTCACCTATTTGTTAATAACATTTTGCAATTATTAATATTCAAAATCGATCTTTTCCGCACCTTTTGTATGCTTGATTTTTTTCAGATTTTTATTCCATCGAGAGGTGTTTGAATTTCTCTCTGAATTCTTACTTTTTAGGAAGTTGAGCACCCCAGCGCGCTCCGACATCCTTAATAGTTTTTTTAGTAATCGTGTCTACCGCAAAGGTATTTAAAAAAAAAGCTATTGTGAAATAATCGCGTTTAAAGAGCTGCATTATAAACGACCGCGAAATTGAAATACCTACAGTTACAAATCTAATGCACGATCTTCATGAAATTTGGTGAGAATATTCTTCCGGAATTGCATTTAAAGAATATGTCATATAAAAAAATTTCGATTTTTCCGCTCAACCCAAGTGTATATAAGCCCTTAAAATTCATGGAAGGGAATTCAAGGTGAAAGGGAAATGAATACATTGTCCGATCGACTATTTTTTATTGATTCGCCGCGTACATAGATGAACTTCACTATTTAATAAGTATAATAATCTGACTTGCTTGATGTAATTCTTAGACAGCGCTGTTAACGATGTCAGAGTATTTCTTAACTTTACTGGCAATGCTCATGTCAACGTACTTATCACCAATGGAAACGAGCATTCCACCGATGATCGAAGGATCGACTTTTGCGGTGAGCAGGATGGTCTGTCCCTGCGACAAGAATGCTTTCAATGCTGATTCCAATTTCGACTTGCTATCCGCATCGAGGGGTTTCGCGGTGGTTACTTCGCACACAACTTCGCCTCGGTTAGCGGCCATGATAAGCTTGAACGCGTTGATAACTTGGTTGAGCTTATCGAGACGTCCATTTTCGGCCATCAATTCGAAGAGATTGGAAGTTGCGGCATTTAGGCTAATTTTGCTGCCGATAGCTTTAAAAGCCTCGGCCTTTGTGCGGCGCTTGATCGATGGGTCCTTGATGAACTCTGCGAGTTTCGTGTCGCTCTTTAGAAGACCCTGATGAGTAAATAATAGATTATGAAGCATTCATCCAATATTGACTCCAAATTTTCATCCTTGAAGCAAGGTAATTTTGTTTGTCTCTGTTTGTGAGAAGCATCCATTTATTTATCAGAATTTACTTGTTTACACAAGGCTTTATATATTGCAAGCAAGATTATAAATCCTTACCCACTTAATTTCTGATATGACTTTTTTAAAGACAAAAAAAAAAGAAGCTGGAATTTGGTTAATTTATCGTAAGTAGAAGTGGCGTGAACGTAGCTGAAATCTTTACCTGAAATTTAAGCAAATCCTTTTCCACTGCATCAAGGGCCGTTTGCTTGCTGGCAGCTGAGAAAAGGGCCGTGGCATATCGTCCTTCCACTCCAAATACTTGGATAGGAGGCTGTGAAAAGAAAATATACATGTTACTACTTGATTTAATCATTCAGAAAATAGAATGACCATGGATTCATTGATAGATACTGATGTGAATGTTAAAGTCTTCCTAAGTTTCAGCTTTCCCAAGATCATGTGTTTTTTTGTTCACATAATAATGTGTTGAGTATAAATGTAATCATAATTTATTTATGGGAAAAAGCTCGATTAACATTTTATCCAAGCATCGATTCAAAATCTAGTAAATAAATTTGTAAGGCAAAGTTGATAAAATTTTTTTAAGGCAATTGCTACTGTATTTCTTATCTTTTAAATTAAGAGAGCATTAGATTATACATCAAATGTAAGCTTCAAAAGTTTTAGGAATATGAATTTAAAATAATGTACAAACAGTGTGTTATGGAAACATAACAACATGGAGATAATTCACAAAAAGGATTTTTTTAACAGACCATTTCTACTCAAGATATTCTTATGAAATATTTCATTGTGGCATCAAATGCCAGGTAAATAATGGAGGTATCACAAGCTATCACCAAAAATTTTTTTTTTACTTCACTTAAAAAACGATAGTTTGAACCCAAATATTTATCCTTGTGAAGGTAAAGATTTGCATGATTTTTTTTAAGGTAGCAAAACGTTTTTATTATTTCATACTTATAGTAGAAAAAGAATGTAATAGATATTTTATTAACCATGTTATTGACAAAAAATAATAATAATTCATGAGGTTAATCATGTATTTAGTGTATGTTTTCCATATACTTGGAAAATGTTATACAAATGTTTATAGTAGTCGTACCAAAGTAGTTGTCGATTCATTTTAGTTGCCAATTTGTTGAAAATGCTGAAAATATCTGTTGCCACAAAACTAAATAACCTTGACACTATGCGATCTAGAATATTTTATCATGTACAGAATTTAAGATTATCATTGAAGCTATTGAGCGGTATCATACATAGCACCATCCATTGTATAGAAAAATTAAGATAATTATCCAAATGAAAGATTCAATTTCATATTAATCAACAATGAGGTAAAAACTGCCATGGCGTCACATCCAAAGAAATTCATATAAAATGTTTTTTTCGGGCAAATTAATAATAATACCCTGACTATATTTTTTATAAGGCATTAAAAAAAAATTTGTTTTTGATTTTTTAGTAAAACAGTACAATTTCAATCAAAACTGAATCTGATTAACCCGTTTGACAAAGTTAGTCAACGGCAATTATAGAGGTGAAAAATTTTTAAGAACCGATAATTATATCTGAAAAAAATTTATGTGACTAATGTGTATCCAAAGCGAACCCAAAAATTGTGAATCATGTTTCAGCGTCAAAAGCCAAGAGATGAACCATATTATTATTACATAGAGAACCAATGCCAAATACATTATCTCAACGAGTGAATATGGGACAACTTTAATCTAACCTTAATCCTTAAAAATGAAATATGACTTAGTTACAAGTTGGATAGTAACTGTGAATTTTGAACTTGAATTCTGATGAAACCAAGCATATTAATAATTTAGTAGTCATTTTAAACATCCGAACATATTTATCGCAATTTTTTCGCAATTTTCACAAAATCTGCCATGGCTACATATCACAATTATGTAATAGAAAAAATTTGTCGTTCGTGATCTCACCTTAACCATCTGCAGCTTCGCAGCGTTGGTGGAAAACGATCTGATCTGTAAATAAAAATCTGTATCATTATTACTTACAGTTTATAATTTCCTCACGATTACAGTTAAATGAGAAAAATCCGTAGTTTTTGACGGAATCGCCGTCGCCCTGTCGCAATTTTAATTCGCTTCATTCGACCTTATATTAACCCCGCGAGTCGAATTCTCGATGGAACAAAGTGGTGAAAAAAATATGTCAATTATAAGAACAATGACAATCAGATTCATACGAAAGTTCACTCAAAAACCACTTACGACGAGAGAATTCATTTTGCCAACGACCCTTCGTGTGATCGAGATCGCAACGTGAATTTGGGAATGCTTAGCCTTAAAGGGGAGTTTACATTAACATATACGTCGTCACTCTAGCAGTCGACAGTAGTCAGTCGGACGAAATTGAGCCTTTTCATTGGCTGCTCAACATCGATTTCGCACTATGTTTCGGTGTGCAGAAAGCATTATGTGAAAAACGACAGAAGGCTAATAAAAAAAATCGCACGCAAATTATCGCTATAAGGAAAAAAAATACATCTTTGTAGTTTTAATGAAAACATTCGAGAACTTCAACGCACTAATCGGATTATATATATTATTAAATGTAGCATTACATATAAAGAAAAACGAAAATTGAATATAGCGCTGTTGGTGGTCATTTCGATCGTCACTGTCGGTAATATAGGAATGATTAATGTCGACTTCGCATTAGTCAAAATGTGTGACAAATTTTTTCGAATGAATTGAGTACTGAAAAATATCGAATAAGGTGATGTGCTGAACGGACTGAGATGCGATGAGTGCGACAGAGTCAACGCCATTGAATAGAGCGAGAGAGAACGACAAGAGTGAGTAACTCATCACGTTAAGATTATACATCATTGGAAGCAGAGGCTGACACTGGTAAATCTTATAGTAAAACTGGTCGGCATTTGTCGCCACTCGAATTAATCTACCAGCGGCGCTGGCCGTCATCTGCTCCGTCGGTTTCATCTGCTCGACCCGATTAGTTTTACGTACCCTTCATTTAAAATCTGTTCACTTAAACTTGATGAAGTACATAAAAAGCATTGTAATTCTGTAAGTTTGTGAAGACGTACAGTGCACAAAAGTGCTATAGACAAAAGTAAATTGTTTACTCATGACTCTCAGACCAAGCCGATGAATCAATTTCAGTGTTCAGTGTCTTATATTATCTGTCGAACAGTGCATTCTGGAATGAATATAGTGATTCTGGATAAGGCGAGAATTAGATTTAGTGTAGCCAATTGTTTACCGATTTTTTCATGATGAAAGATTGATTTATATCATATTAGATCATGGAGACCTCAAATAAACATTCTTATATTCAATCTAAAATATACATTCTCCGATACATAAAATAAGGGATTAAACCCTAAAATTTGTTCACCGGTTCGATCGAAAATCTACGACAAGTGAACAATTTTACTTTTTACCTCACACCATTTGGTGCGCTGTAAGTCTTCACAAAATTGCAGATTTATAATTCTATACCGCGGGGACTGCGCTTGACGAGCCGGCCGAGCAGATGACTACCAGCGCCGTGTAGTGGCTGCACCAACAGGCGACCACTAATAACACAGTGTGTCACCCACGGCAAAGAATTTCAATTGAAACTGATCTTACACGGCGGAGAGGGCGATATTCTGAACTTCGAAAATTCATAACTAGAAAACTATCGATCTAAACGAAAAATTTGTAAGCACTTTTTCTCTTCCAAATGATCTGAAGATAACGAGAAAAGATACGCGAACGTCAATATATCGTATCTGTAATTTAGGGACATGAATTTCTTGAGAGCCGCATTCATGTACGTGCTAATCAAATGGGAAATCGATACATCGTTTGAGCGACCTCTAAAAAATTTTTTATTGCGGCAACATTTTGAGAAGCGTTGTTTAAAGGAACAAACTATAGCTTAAAGCGATGCAAAATGAAAAAATATATATATATAAAATTTTCGACACAACCTAAATACATACTTTTAATTAACCGAAAACGGGATACAAAAAAAAACTTGTGAGTTCTGAACCATCACTTTTGGATGAGAAGATGCGAAAATGATTTAGCTTTATCTTGCAGGCTTTTTGAGGCTCACTCAAATTGGAGAGAACCTGTTGCGAGAAATAAAGGTGGAACACCCATTTTCTATTGAATTTCATCTAATCCTCACCCATATTATAAAATATAAAATTTTAACAAGCGATTCATTCACAAGGATTAGAAAGAGATAACGGCATCGTTCTTCCTCCCTTCCACACAACCTTACCCCGCCGCTGACGCTACTAGTGGCCAAAAACGGAATTAATTTCCATGTTTCAAGAGACGTACCCCCACCATACAAGTTTTAAGACCTGTATGTAAGCCCGTGGTATCACCCCCTCCTCCCTGGTTGGAACCTAGCTTTTGATTGGCTGCCGCAAACGTCGTTCAGTGTAAGTTCCCTTAAGGCATTTTCAACTGACGCCGTGACGCCCGTGACCACGGTATATAACACCGTGCCCATGACAGAGAGCACAAACTTTACTGAGCCGTCAGACCGAAGACTGTTTATAAACGATCAATTCAGAAAAAACCGGGTTTTTTCACCTATCTTTTATCGTAAGGCTCTCAGCCTGCACAGTGTAATAATAGTCGCGGGACCTGTAGTGACGCGGTTAATTTCGTACTCTACGTAATTGAACCACTCATTTTGTACGGTTAATATTTAAGGTTATAGCAGCAAACACAAACACTCACGGAAATGTCACAACCTACGATACTGTCTCAATCAGGCAACAGTGGAAACGATTCCACAGCCTCCCTCGGCAATTTACAGTCCGTTGGACCAACAAGTAATACAGCACCAGTCATGACGACAATACAAAGCAGCGCACCTCAACAATCATCCCAGAGCTTGTCGCAAGGACAACAATCGTCACAGAACATGCAATCCTCCAAAACGCACCAACAGATGTCTTCTGCTTCGACAGGATCCTCTATCGATCTTCTACAGGTATTTTACTAATTTTTTTTTACTTATTTATTACATACTTTAGATTGTTTACATGAAAACCATCTGCGTTGTAAAACATAAGAGCTTCTTGCTTTTGTTCATATGTTTATGCTGTATTAATATTATATCTAAATGGTAATAACTTTGTATTGAGGAATTAACATCAAACAACAATCTGAATTTCATATCATTATTATGTGCGTGGACTTACAAATTAAAGGAGTCAGACCAAAACTACTGATATTCATTGGAAAATATCAGACTTATTCATGTTGCTTTAAAGTAAATAAATCTAATTACAACATATGTGGTATATATAGAAAATCAATGGGTTTACAACTTTTTCTCTTTTTCCACCCGCAGAATAAGTGGTTAGCAAAAAATATCTACAAGATGCTTAATTATAAACAGAATTTTTCTGGCAAGGATTAAGGTTTTTTCTTCGATTTAGTGAAGTTATGATTTTTTAATGACAATGTCTTATCCATCAATACTTGAGTCTGCCATTTTCACCTTTATCTTCAATTTTTATATTCATGTCAGGAAAATTCTGTTCACGTAAATCCAAAGAATATGAATTACATAGAACTACATAGAAGTGCAGATTCTATGTTTTGCTTGAAGCTGTGCAACACTGGAGTATGCACAAAAATTTACAAGGATAACTTCAGTTTTTGCACAGCTTCAGGAGGAGCATACAATTTTTTTCAAAATTTTTCCAAATTTTCATTCATCCAAAACATAGGAGATACATTCTTTTTAAACTTCCATCTCTAAAGGATTACAATCCTCCCAAGAATAACCTTATGCTTCTTTAGAAATTGACATTTTTTATGATATATATTCCATACAAATGTTTCATCATTTACCATTGAAAAAAGCAAAACATCGACTAATATTTTTTTAAATCTGAAAGGCTCCTAAAATATTGTGTCCCAAGTGACAAAAAAATGTCTCACATATTAAAATAGTTAGAACAACAGTCCTTATACGATATTACAATTACCATTTTTTATATCTTCTACATTTTTTTAACTGATGTAATTTAAGTTGCACAAAAGAGTACTAGTGAAGAGAATGTGCTGATTCTTAGAAACATCAGCCCTGAAAGTTTTGTTTTCAATGCTACCAAAATTAAGAAATCGAGTAACTTTTCCGAATATGGTTAAAACAATATAAAAACCATTTGAGAATCGCATGAAACATGAATTTAATAGATTTCTACACATTTTATTTGATTTTCAGTTTTTATCGAAAGCACGATTGCAAGATCTAGTCAGAGAAGTGGACCCAACTGAGCAGTTGGATGAGGAAGTGGAGGAAATGCTTCTGCAACTTGCCGACGATTTCGTTGAAACGACAGTAAATGCCGCCTGTTTAATAGCAAAACATCGCCATGCCAATACCGTTGAAGTTAAGGATGTTCAACTACATTTAGGTGAATTGACAAATGCAAATTTTCACTTGCGATACTTTTTTTCTTTTAATTTTTACTTTATCAGCACATTTTATAACTGTTATGACATTTTTCAGAAACGAATTGGAATATGTGGATCCCTGGTTTCGGCACCGATGAAGTACGCCCATACAAACGAGCTACCGTCACAGAGGCTCACAAACAACGATTAGCACTTATACGAAAATCTATTAAAAAGTATTGAGAGATGGAGAGACAAAGTGTATTCATAATATTTTTTTGATGACGTTACAAAAATTTCCAGTTGTTGATGCAATAAAATAAATTATAACTCCTATAAACTGTTGTTGTAATTTAGCGCTATCAGTTAAATAGGGAATCAAAACAACAAATTTGGGGATCATGACTACGAATGCTTATAATTATTTTAGATTTATTTGAGAACCTTGATAATAGGACGATAAAACTAATTAAAGAATTGTCAAATTTGAAGCCACTATCAATCCCAATAATTTTATTTTTGCTGTAAAGCCTCAAATCGGTCGTTGATTCTTTTTCTATTGTATCCACGATGATACGAATTTAATTTAATTTTTATAGCTGTAATATAAAGGGTTTTTTATAGCTGAGGAGTCTCCAGTTCTGAAAAGGTTTTATGTAGATTTGTTTGAAAATCGCATTAAGATAGAAATGGCCAAGAAATTGTGCTTCCTCATATCATCAAACTACCACCATATTTTTTAAATGGAAAAGTCGCCATTCACAAATTATGGCAATTTGTTCGCTCCCACAAAACGAATCAAAGTGTGAACGTAACTTTCTAATAGACAATATAGTATAATTATGAGCTTCTTTAATTTTGAAGGTTCAAATAATATTTACGAATAACAGTTACTAACTTCTTTTATTTCCGACTTTCGAATGATTTCCGAAACCTGTAACAAAATCTTTATCTTATTTAAATGAGATAGAGTTAAAAAATCGTTTTCAGACGAAGAATTCTCGGGAAGTTCTTTTTGTTGAAGAAAAAAAACATGTATCTTACATTATGCAAAATGAAGAGGAAAAATCTACGAAACTCATATTTCATTCAAAAAGATTCCACGGCCGTGGATAAATTAATCAGTTTTTTTTTACTGACTGTGCTCAGTATAATAAACAGAATGTATTTTCGAGCGTGTTACAAGAAGCGCACTTCTATTTAAAATAATCCGAGACAAAAAATTGATACAACCAGAACCGATGAAATAATTACAATCGATTTCCGAAATCGGAACAAAATATTTCCTGTCGGATGAAGAATTGCCATAAAAAGAAACAAAAAAATCTGGTGTATTTGAGAGTTCAACTAAGCCTACAAAAAATTACGAGCCGAATCAGAGAGATTGAGGTGAAACCCCGATCGAAACGGGGTAGATTTCCCGATACCTGGGTAATTCCTTTATAGGCAGGAAATTTTAAAAAATTGCAACCGTTTTACCAGCCGTAGCTACGTTCACAACGCCCGATGCGCGCGCCACCTGACAGGTGCACAAGTCCGTTGTCGCTATCGTTTGAATTTTGACGAACTCAACGTACTACTTGTTGATATGCGTGAATATTTCGTTGCTATAAATGTTGTTCGCCGGCAAAAAATTGGATAATATGAGGGATCGGGAGACTGCAACGGTGAACGGTAATAAGGGTAAGTCGAATCGTATTTCACCGTCATCTTCTCCATCAGACAATCAGAAGTGCATGAATAATTTTTCACCGGCTGTCAATGTGGTTCTCCCAGTTTTACTCTCATTAACTCGTCTGGAAAAATGATTTCTTTTTTACGAATGTTTTTAACGAAAAATGCACTGTCTCACGGATTATCGGAATATTTCATTGCAGAAAATGACGTCCGCAAGTCTGCTGAGGAGATGGATGAGCAAAGACAAAAGACAATGGCCTATGAATACCTTTGTCACTTGGAGGAAGCCAAAAAGTACTAGAATATTTTGACTTTGCTGTTTGTCTTACTATTTTTTCTTTTTTAGGAACTTAGTCTAAAACTTGAAGACTTTTAAAAAAATGGATCACGAAAAATTGAGAAATTGCATCTTCTTAATTAGCTTCCGAAATTACTTTATAATAACATTTGGAATGAGCTCGAAGCTCAAAAAAAGCAAAATATATTTTGCACTATCGTCAGTGGAGAGAATTGTTATGATGTATGTGGGGCATTTCATATCGTTTCGAACATATCGGATCTGATCCTCAACCTTTCGGATTTTATTTACAATTTATTCTGCTTTATTGCACCTACTTTTAAGAGAGTTGGATTTTTTTTCAATTTCTATTTGCAAATTAGAATTAGTTCTGATTCTTCAAAATTAAAACATTCCCAGATAGAAATTTTACCGTGTCGACAAAAATGCGCCATGTACTGCAGCATTAAGCTGCATTATTAACGGCACAGCGTCCTGATGCCGGTAATGTGTCTGCAAAGTTCCAACACGCGTTGGCGTGCACAGCGTGTCGGAATTTAGCTGGCACATTACCGGCATCAGAACGCTGTGCCGTTAATAATGCAGCTTAATGCTGCAGTACATGGCGCATTTTTGTCGACAAGGTAAAATGTCTATCTGGGTTGTTAGTCCTGTTTAAAAAATCTGAAAAATTCTTGAAAATATCATATCACATATAATTTTTGCAAAGCCTGAACCCAATGCTGATTGATATTACTTTGTATCTTTTTCTTGTGTCTAAAAATTCAAGTTTTCTTTACAATATGAAATAAAATTCACAAATGTGAAAACATAACTGACATAGAATAAAAACAATACGAAATTTTTTAATTCATGGTTTTATATTTAATATTTTTTTTTTCATCATAACAAACAGAAAGAAAATTGTATAAGTTCTGAAAAACAGTTCTTATATTACTATAATCTATTACAAATTTTTTTTAAATGTTGATTTTTTTTCCTAGTAATACTTAAAAAATAAAGTTAAGATCAAATGACGCTGGGCTTAGACTTAAAAATTTTACCTAATGCAAATTTAAAATAATCGGAAAAATGTCCGGTTCTTTTTAGAGTTAAGACTCTAAGACAACATTAAAAAATATGAACAAAATTCAAGAGGTCACGAATCAGATCTCTGTCAAATTAATATGGAATGCTCCAGATTTATGTATTTTTCTCTACCTTAATTTTTTATACCTCCTTAATGATGTATTGTATTGCATATACATCCGTTAAATTCATTACATTTTTATTGCGATGTTAAATTTTTTTTATTTTCAGATTTCAAAATTCAAAAAGATGTTTTTTTTTTTAAATAAAATTGTCACAATTACGACAAATGTAACAAATTTACTTCTGTATCAGGTGGATGGAGGCATGCCTTAGGGAAGAATTACCTCCGACTACAGAATTGGAAGAAAATCTCCGTAATGGAGTTTATCTTGCTAAATTGGCGAACTTCATGGATCCTCAAATGGTCTCGCTTAGCAAGATCTATGATCGTGAGCAGAAGCGATACGCTGTCGCTGGTCTGCAATTTCGTCACACTGACAATATAAACCACTTTCTGAAGTGCCTCAAATCGATGCAATTGCCACTGGTAATTTTTTTTCACTCATTCTGTATTTTACGTGTCGTATATTTGTAATATGAACAATTCTAGAACCTGTGATAATTAGCAGTTGCAACATTAAGCTTAATCGTAATCAAAATTGATTCGGAAGGAATAGTTCAAGATCTACGACGACCTAAAGTATCAATTTAAGAGAAAGGGCCTTTAAATACGAAGTTAAAAAAAATCGCGTCTCGGTAATTGAAAACGCAAAAAAACTGCCTTGGAATTTTTTTCTCACTAGTGATCGCTTATTTTTTTTAATAAGCGATTCATAATAACTTTTTTTTCGGGACATTAATTAAACGGGATATTCGTGAATCTATTTTTTCATCGACAGATTTATGAACTTCCAGTGTTATTTCTACTTAAGAATCTATGTTTCGAGTTTCCTAGCAACTTCGCCAATTTTTTTCTGAATTTTTATCGCAATGTGCGTAGAATGCTAAGTAAAATTCACTTTTATTTTGTAATGAATACATTCAGCATACTAAAATCTCTGTGAGATTTTCGACTTTATCCTGAAAAATCCTTACAGACTTTTCAGCCGGAAACCACGGACATTTATGACAAAAAGAACATGCCTCGCGTGATTTATTGTATTCACGCTCTGAGCACGCATTTGTTTAAACTTGGAAAAGCGCCTCAAATACAAGATCTGTATGGCAAAGTCAACTTCACGGGTATGAAATATATTTGCGATGATCACCTTCGAATTTTCTGTGTCCTTATTGCGAATAAAACATATTTCAGACGCCGAAATCGACGCTGTGAGCAAAGAGTTAAAAAAATATGGTATTCAAATGCCAGCGTTTCAAAAAATTGGAGGCCTACTGACAAATTGCATGGCCGGCGACACGGCGGCTTTACACGCTGCTGTGATCGCTATAAATCAGGCTCTGTCGACCTCTGAATCAAACGAGATTCTCAATAGTCTTCAAAATTCAGCTGCACGCCTGCAAAATATATTTCCCGAACACGTGAACTACTATCATCAGACTTTAAAAGATGCTAAAGAGTCCAAAACTCAGGCAGCTCTGAATCGAGTAAGATAAAACAAAAAATACTTCGTCTCTGATAATTAAAAATGTAATTTTCAACGAGAATGGGCTTCACTTTAAGGCGTCTTCTCACTTTAGGCACCTCGAAAATAGGCTATTTTCGCAATTTTTTTTCGAGGATTTTTGCAAAAAATTATAGGATAAAATGGATCCACTGTAATAAACACATCTTTCAAGTACAAGAAAAAAAATAATTTTTAATTGTTTTGAACAATTATTATAATAAAACAGTAGCATCGAAAAACCCGTGTAGCAATGTTATGTTCGTGGCTTGTTGATGGTATCTCCGAGACAGGTCATCTGAAACAAAAAAATTAAACAGTTTTAGATTCAGTATGTCAGTGGCTACAGCGCATACCATCAGATTTTTTATACTCGCGAAAATAACAAAATGGCGCACGTTTTTCGAAAAAGTAAAAAAACGGGGTTTTTTGCAGTTTTTTGTAAAAAATGAAATACTTCAAATCACAATTTCAAAAATCTGATGATATGTGCTATAGCCATAACTATGAAGGATATGTCATTCAAATTTCATGACAATCGGCCGAACTTTCATCAACAAGGCATTGAAAAAGCTTGTTTTGAGATAAACGCGTTTAAAGTTTTGGTTGCAGAAAAATCATGAAAAACCTTACCTCGGGTTAATCAGCGATGCCTGCTCCATACAATGGACCTTCCGATTCTTCGTAGAAGTTGTGCTTGTCCAAAATAGCTTTCCTTACGCGTACGCGATCACTGTCGCGTTTCTCGGCGTATTGAGCGGCGATAGGGCCGATTTTGACACACATCACCTCCAAAATTTTTGAAACAGGTTGTAGCCCTTTTTTATAAATGAATGCCGCTGTTTGACAAGCAATTTCCACGGTTTTTCTTCCCGTAAAAACGTGTTTCGGTGCCATTGCCCAGACCGCTGTTAAAACACTTGTTGTTATTTTGGGTATTTCCTCCAAGGCATCGCTCCAGTAACTCGTCCCACGTCAGATCTTCATAAATCGGTTTCAAAACCTCTTGAACAAGACGATGTTTAAAAGTTTCTATCTGATTGTTGTTAACCGCTTTCTTGTACTTGCACCATGAGTCTGAACAATACGTATGCTGTGGGTTGCTGTCGGTTGAAATTTTATGATAGTATCCGACCCAGATCTCTCTGCGCATATCTTCGACAGAATTCGAGTGACTTCGAATTGCCAATGCGTAATTTGTGTTAATTCTTTCATCAATTTTATTGATAAATGTTGGGTTTTTACGGCAGGAACTTTTTTTATAACACCCCAAAATAGAATATACCAAAGCAAGGGGGTAATATACTACATTAAAGAAACAATACGACTATTCAATTGTATGGAGTCAGGTATACAGGGACCGTCCGAGCGGCGTCAAAAGGATCAGCCGGGTGCTCTCGGGTAGTCACCTAACGGTCGCCCAAAAACGTAGTTAGACTCGTCCGATCTTTATGAAATTTTGATATAACATTTTTGATGATATGTACTTTCAAAATTTAAAAAAAAATCGTTTTTTTTTTATTTTCAAAGTGAGAAGACGCCTTAAACGAATCAATGCTAGTATTTCTTAATTTTTTCTAGGATATTTGATAATTTGCCGCTCCATTATTTTTTGCTTCCTCATAGAGTAGCTTATGAATTTTATTTTCTTGAATTTATATTATTAACAAGATTGTCATAACGGATACTCAAATTCGTTCAAATCTCGAGTAAACATCCAGTGGTTTCATGGAACCGTTTGTGCTCTTGCGATCACATTTTTTAAAATACTGAGTTAAAATTTAATAACCAACTATAGTTATCAAAAACCGCGATCAAATTGGGCATGAATCAGTCGAAGAGTTAAAAATTATGCCGTTTTGAATTTCAAAAATTGCAATGTATGCTCTAATTCGCTCAGATTCGATGAAATCCAGATAAAATTTTCTACACAAATGGAGTAAAATTCAACAATTAATGGTACAGAATTTGGAGTACATCGGCAAAGGCTTTGCGATTTCATGAACCTTTGATTTGTCCGACTTTTATGGAACTCTGTGCAAACTTGATAATAAGATAATGAGGTAATATAATAATAATGTAATCAGATAATGAGGAAACAATTTATAAGATTCTATTCTGAAAAGATTTTGAAAAATGTATAAAACATTTCTACATGTATGTATTGATGAAGAACTCGTTTTCATTCTATACGATAGCCATATGATTTAACAAAAAACAACGTAGAAATGCTTTTAAAAATAAACAACTGATTTAACAAGTCTGAAGCATTCCTCTTAATATGTAAATGATAATAGTCTTTATTTCCGTTTATTTTGTAGTCCCTAAATGATAGTTACGTGCCAGACGCATACGACGAACTTCTGACGCCCGCAGAAATTCAGGGTTACATAAACAACGTTAATGGTGAGAATTATTCTCTCATTTGTTGTAAACATAATACTCAACTTTCTTAATACTTGAAAATAGCTCAGAGCGCGCTAAGAAAGGTCGAACACTCCTTGGATCTTGGGAATCGTCAACTCATTTCAGCATTGCAAAGTTCCACTCTCCACTTCCAGGTAAATTAAATTAATACGATGAAATCTGCTGTATGAAGAAACGAGCAAATTTCCTTTCAGAATGTGGCACCTGACAACGCGGAACTCTATAGAAATGAATTAATGATTCTAAAAGACAATTGCGCACTTTATGACGAGTACGCGGAGAACAGTCGTCACTGCCAAGAACTTATACAGAAAAGAATTGATGCGGCAAATATTGTTGCAGAAATGAGCAGAAAACGTAAGGAATGAATATGCAAACTGACCTATTTTAATCAGTAAAACTATTAATAACGTTTTAATGGAGAGGTACGAATAGGGTAATTAGTTTGACCGGATCAGGTATTTTCATAATCATTTTATGAATGAATTGAACTTATGTTTAAGATGATTTCTTCGGCCGATGATGCGGAAGAGTGTAACAGATATATGTTCGCATCTACGATTGATACAACATTCAAAAGCCTTGTTACATTTTAAAAAACATTTTACAGCCAAATCAGCAGATTATAGAGGGTCGCGCCCTTCACAAAGTTAGGGTTTTACTTTAATTTATAGGTAAACTCAGGGAATTAACAAAACTAGTTCCCTCATAAGATCCTATCCCGGACACCGATTTGTGTGTTATCGTTGGGCAAAAAAATGAACGAACAATAACATTATGAAATATAAATATGAATTTGAAAATAGTCATCGATTCATAATGCATAACGCACTTAGAGCGTAAATTTACTTACGAAATTACATATATTCTATTATACGAAATGATTTCAATTATAAATCAAATAGTGAATTTCCCAGCATTGTCGTAATACTATGGTAAAAAATTATTTTTTTGTAGGTGAATTCGCTGTGAATCGTATAAATGAGGCTCTTGAGCAGGGTTCTCAGGAAAAATTCTGTGAAGCCTTAACAAGTCCGGACTTGGGGCTTTTCGATCATATCGACAAATTCGCTATGCCTTTGTATTACTGTGAAATGAAAATCGATCGCGTAGAATCGCAGGTAGGACTTTCAAAAAAGATTAATATTCCAATCGTAAAACATTTTTTAATTTAAAAAAATGCACTGAAAATGTACCCTTTGCAGAATGATTTCTCCTACAGCGATATTGTCTCTAGTTTGAGAGTTCTCTCAACAATTGGTCGTATCACCAAAGCCGTGGACACTGGCGATCCTGAATTGGTTTACAACGCTTTATCGGAAGCTCCGGTGGCCGTGAGTCGGTTATGTTTCATTAAATAAAGTTATTTCAGGTTCCAATGAAAATTATGCTAACGTCTGGAACTTTGCAGAACTTGGACGAGGAGAATAAAGTAAAATACTACAGAATGTTGGCTGACGCTCGTTGTAGAAATCAGCACACGAATAGATGTCCTTTGCTCACTTACATAGATATTCAGGAGTGCGTAGATTTCATTAATCAACAATGTCAAGAGGATAACGAAGGTATACCTTGATCGAACACAGATTCAATTATAAACCCTTTACTTACTCATGACGCGGTACGATTTTACAATCGCTATAACTAAGCGGTTTTTCAGTATTTACATGTTTTTTAAATTCTACTTAAAATGTGACATCAGGTTTTGAATTTTTATGATAAACCAAATTTTTATCACATATACATTGAAAATTATGATTTCTGATAAAATTATATTTGCTACGATTTCGGTACTAAACTTTAAGCCTCTCGTTTATCGAACAAAAATTTCTCAAAACATCTGGAAAGATTTCTAAAATTTTTTGAAGATCTCATTTATAGAATGGCGTGTAGGGAATGCTAAATCATTGAATTGTTAATTTTAATATCGAAAAAATGCGTTGCCTTACGATTGTTGCTATCAATAATGGTAGAACAATGGAAAAACGCGAGGGGTTAAATCGCGCACTTAATATTTGTATTCACGCAAAATCGATTTTAGCAATTAATTCATTGCTTAATCGTTTAACTAATTCAATTCTATTGCATTCCAAGTTATACATGTATTGAGACAACTGAACAAATCCGTACTGGAAAACAGTCGACATGGCGTGATGTCGGCGTTGTCCAACGAGTCGCTTAAGCTGCAAACGCCAACATCTCCAGCTGATGCCTCGCTTTACTTAAAGCTGTTCAAAAAGTGTCTTAATGAAAATCACACTGATGGTTCCGAACTGTGGCTCGAAGATGTAGAGAACATAGCTGTTACAGTCGCCGAGGAAGCTGCCCAAGTAGTCATTGGTACAATAATTTCAATATCGTAAAATATTATCAATAGAAGATGATATTTTTTCTGCCAAAAAATCAATGCTCTCGGTTTCTATTTATTTTTTAATCAATATGCGTAGCGTGCGATCTACTCTCTCAAATCAACTCGGGACTGCAAACCAACAACCCTTACGCCACGATCGAGAGTCTCGAAGAAACAGGAATCAGAATATCACCCAAACATAGATTCGAGTATTTTGCAACATTGAAAAACTTGAGCGATTATAAGGTAGGCATCATAGTAATATTCGGTAAGAATAAAATCCTTGTATTGCAAATCCTTGATATTTTTGTAACAGATATCGAAATATAGTTGCCCGTACGTACGATACGTTACTCCACGTGGAAATGAATCGTTTGTGGATCTCCAAAAGCATAGCTATACCTGGGACTGTCCTCGTGACATCTCCGAGAGTCGTTATGTCACGAAGGAAGATATCGAGGTACGTCAAAACACATTTCGAACGTAAATATTTCTGCCCCTTAGTCATTAAAATGCTTCATTGTTTGCATTACACTTCGGGTACGATTAAACATTCGATCATTTTTTTGCCGCGGACCTTCGACATTTTTTAATTATTAGCCACAATCGTTGAAAATATTTTTTTTACTCTCGTTAACGACATTTAAAAATGCTCTCAACATCATATTTTGGAAATGGTGGATGCAATTCCGGACTTCTTATTTGGCTTAAAATTCAGATGTACCGAAGTTTTTATTTTTTTCAAAGCCGAGAGTAACTCCGGTAGATGCATTAGTTTTGTGGAACATTTGAACAACGTGGTTTTATTTCATACCAAATAATAATAAGCGGTCTCTAGAGAATTTGGAATGCTTAGTTTTTTTTTTCATTCAACAACAGGCTTTGATGATTTTTTTTCAACACAAAAATGAACAAATGAAATTTTGACAGGTATACGTATCACCACAGATACTGTTGATTGTAAACTATGTACATTTAGCATCCTTTAAAGTGTTTTGAAGTTGTTCAAGTTTTTTTTACCGTAATTTGTCAATTTAGAGAATTCTACAATTACTTTTTTTTTCACATTCTTGGAAACTTGCTGCCAAATCTCGTGTCTGCAAAATTTATTACAGGATTGTAAACAACAATTCTTGATGAGACCTCATAGTGAATATTATCATACAGGCAAGATTTAGCAAGAACTTTAAATAAGTTAAATACATATTAAATAATGTTAGATCTCCAAAACTTTCATCAGAGTAGTAATTTTTCTAGTATAGTTAGTTGAGTGCGTTAAAGTCAGTACTAAAGATTATCCTATAATTCACGGACTTCACGCTAACCCTTTTCATAGTTTCGAATATAAATGAGAAATTACTAAAAGCCAAGTTGCGATTTTTTAAAATTCACCTCAGATATAAACATGATAAACTTTGACCGCTTGTAACTTTCCTTAAAATTAAACGATTGTCAGTTTGCTAAGTATTTATCAAAGATACTAACATATTTGCAATAATTGATATAATCTTTATTCGCAGAATGTTATAAAAGATATCGAAATGGAAGCGTTCCATCGTGGCGACGAACCGATCGCCGAAAAGACGATAATCAAGTTGCAAGCATTCGCACGAGGCTATTTGTTGCGTAAAAAAATCGCCGAGCGTTTTTCTCACTTTCACGACAATATCGAACAAATTGTCAAGATTCAAGCTTGGTGGCGATCCCGTATGGTGCGAAAGATGTACACAAACACTCTTGAGGCGAGATTGAGACAGAGTGCAGCAAGAGCGAGCAATTATTCGCGCATAAAGAATAAGTACAAGAATATTTTCGAACTCTACCAAGAACATGTACGTGTGAATTCGTTAGATGCAGGTGAATTAATGGAAAACATTGCTAATTCTCAAGTTTAAATACAGGAAGACAAGATCATCAAGATTCAGGCATTGTGGCGAGGACGCATCGCCAGACGAGCGTTTACATCGCTCTTGCGACTGGACAAACCGCCGTTTCCTGTCGTTAGACACTTTTCGTCGATTCTTAATTTCAATGCCGAGGATTACGATAAAGATCTTCAATTGCAAGTGAGTTGAGCCGTCGATATGCAAGTTAATTATCCTCTTTATTAACTTGTATTTCTTATTATTCGATAAAAAGCATATTATTATTTTTCGGAAATGGCTATCGAAATCGTACACGATATAAATGTTTTAATTATGTAATTATGCCGTGAGACAATTATTTTTTCTCGTCGTATTGTAGAAAATGGATTAATATTGGGGCGTGGAGAATAAACGTCATTATTTTCGGATCTAAAAATTACAATATATTCGAATAAGATGATTGAATTACATCTGAGCACGTTACTTTCGACCGAAGCCATTTCTTAGTGGTTTTAAACATATATTGGTTCGTCAGTATTGGGAATTCTATATTTATCAATGCGCTTAATAAATTGTAACTATTATTGCGCCTAAATTGTCTGAATTATAGAGTCGAAACATCGGTATTTTTTAGTCTTTTTTTCTCAAACGTTTTATTATCGCTGTCGTCCCGATAATAAAAAACGCACATATTTTCAGATTTCAGTTTACTGTTAATTTAGTTGTGTTTTTAAAAATTTGTACATCATGAGGCTTCATATTCTCGTTTATTCTAATTAAATTATCCGTTTGCCTTGAGAATCAAAATTCCTTATTAATATTGCAATTATGAATTCTAGCAACTTAAAAACGACGTTGTTCAGACTATCAGACACAATCAGAATCTCTCTCAGCAATTGGACGGAATGGACATAAAAATTGGTTTGCTGATACAAAACAGAATAACTCTACAGGTAAGACTATTTCGCAAAGAAAAAATATACACTTTGTGCGCAATCTTTTGAATAACGCCTTGAACTATTCAGGACGTCATCGCTCACGGAAAAAATCTCGAATCTCTCGCGAAAGACAAAAGCACACATAGAACCCGAAAGAATTCTAATTCCGAAATTATCGCACAAAAAGGATTGAAATCCTTGACGAAAGAGGGAAGAAAGATGTTGGAAGGTTATCAGCATCTCTTCTACGCTTTACAGACAAATCCTATGTACCTTTCGAAATTGCTGTTTCTTCTGCCACAAAGCAAAAGCAACAAATTCTTGCAAAACGTTATTTTTACTCTATTCAATTTCGGTTCCAACCTAAGAGAGGAATACTTGCTGCTGAAACTTTTCGGAAGAGCACTCGAAGAGGAAATTAGGTGAGATGTGTTTTATTGAAACTTTCGATGCCAAATAATAACAGAGCAAACTTACAAAAAAATTCTTCCAGATCGAAATTCCAAAAGCCATCCGAAGTCGTCACTGGCAATCCGCTGGTTCTGAAAATGGTCGTGAATTACGCGAGACATTTGAATGGTCAAAGAGCTTTGCGAGACATACTCGGACCGATTATCGAAAGAATTTTATCTGACAAAACTATAAACATCGAAACTAATCCCGTTGATATTTACAAGTGTTGGCGCAATCAGTTGGAGATGGAAACAGGCGAAACACTGTAAGAAAAAGATGCACATAATCTAGACTGATTCTTAGTTAAAAATAATAATTCTCTATAAATTACCCATAAGCCCTCTACATATGAATTTATAGTTAAAAGTTTCAATCGACCAGAATTTTCGATATTCCCTGATACCTAGAGATTCGGGAAAAATTGATGGTACTTGAGATACTTAGATACATTGATTTTGGAAAAAAAATTTGCCGTAAATGTGTCAATGATTTTGTTCAAGAAAAACTGGTGTAACGAATTTTTACGATTTTTTTTTTCTCGATTTGAACGAATTCATGTATCTTTTTGGTTAAGCTCGGATGTTTAAGAATCGCTTTTTTTTGGTGCCGGTTTTCGGAACTTTTCAAATCTATTTTTCATAGGCGACTTCATTCAATAAATCCAAAATTTGATGTGCGTAATATGAAACCTATCTCCAAAAGCCTAAAAAAAACACAATTGCGATTACTTGCAAAAGTGATTTGTATTCTTTAAAATCCCTACAATTTTCGGGACTGTACTTCTTCAAAGATACTTCGATAATAACATTTCGGTTTTATCATTATTTACAATCAATGTTATGCAATAATATCTATTTTAGTAAAAGAAATTTATATATCGTATAATATCCGAATTCCGATCCAATCGATCTGTCGATTGTAAATTTATGCACTATGTTCAAGTTATTCGGAATAAAAGATTTGATTAGACTATTTTTTATTTCTTAAAATTAGGTTCATCTCGATTTCTCCTTTATTCAACCGATGTTAAAAGTAATAAATAAATTAAGGACTCACGTTTCTATAACGATTTCAGTAATCTTCCATACTCAGTGACACAACAGCAAGCTCTTAGCTACGAGCACGTGGGTAGGAGATTGTCTAAAGGCATAAAAGTGCTTCAGAACACAGTTCTCGAGTTTCTAAAGAAAATAACGGAGTCCCGAGATTTAATACCGTACGGCATGCTTTACATGGCTAAAGTATTAAACGATACTCTAAAGGAAAAATTTCCAAACGCCCCCGAAAAAGACATACTCAAAGTCGTTGGCAATCTAATATACTATCACTTTATCAATGCTGCCATCGTCGCTCCAGATGCTTTCGAAATCATCACTCTTCCGATCGACAGATCTCTGTCTACTGATCAGCGCAGAAATTTGGCTAGTATCGCAAAAATACTTCAATTTGCAGCATCCAAAAAGGGCGTAAGTAAATACCGATATATTTCGCCAAGACTTTCAATATTGTGGCCAGTAATATAGTAATAATAGAAAAATAAATATTCGTACACTTTAGTTCCATTTAAGACACCTTAATTTTTTTCAACCTACAAAAAAGCATGATCGTTTCTTTAAATTAATAATACAATTAGTGTAAAATACCTTTTATTGAAACTTCATAATATGCATTTCGAGCACGAATAAAAATGGTTAATTGTCAGTACTTTCAGGATTAACCAATAATGCGATTGTAGTACCCAAAATTTCCTTTTTTTTTTTTTTAAAGGATCTCCTATTTCTAATATGCGGATTCCAATTATAATTCAATCTTCGTTGCATTTTCGGGGAAATTTTTGAAAAATTGTTAAATAACTACGTGAATTTGTATGTAAATTAGTCGTTTTATTCTAGTTCGGCGAGGAAGCACCTCATCTCATGTGCCTAAATCCTTTTATAATCGAGTGCCACGAGCGCTTCAAAAGATTCTTTCGTTCGTGTTGCCAAATCGAGGAGCTGGACGATCACTTCAGTATTCATCAGTACACAGAAGCTACGCTTATACATAAGCCCGAAATTTATATATCGCTACAGGAAATATGCGATACGCATTCTTTGCTTTTGGAATATCGGTATGATATCGCGCCGGTGCCATTGGATCCTCTTCATGAACTGCTGGACGACTTGGACTCCGCACCGACGGTCGCATCGCTTCTGGGCCTCAGTAAGTAATAAATTGGTTTAAACAAACTCAACAGAGAAATACCGTGCAAGGTACGACTTCGTAATCTTTTTTTAAATTTGTGAATCGCTTATGAAATCGTTAATGTATTTGTACGATAGCGGAACCGATTTGCGAATCTAGCGTTGCTCGAATGGGAAAAACTGAACTGTGTCTGGTCCTCACGAACAAATTTGAGGTTCCAGAGAACGACGACCAGAATCTCAACAAACTGTTTATCAAAACCAAAGAATTGTTGGTGTCGGTTTTACAATTTTTAAAAGGCGACACTCTGGTCGAAGCTCTTGAAGCTACGTCTTCTCCGATACAAGAGCAACTCTACGACGCTAAATGCACGTCATTGACCAACGCCCTGAGTCTCATCCATCGAAGGTAACTCAAATTCTGCACATACTTTCACATCACACTGGCCAAAAATTCGACTTTTGACATTCTGGATGGGATGTAAACCTTGAATTTTTTTATACTTTTGAATGGCAGACCACGTCTCAACCGTACAAGAGTTGTAATAATTATTTCATTCCTTGAGAAATAAGTCAATTATATGGAAATGCTTTCGTTTTTTTACGAATTGAATATTTTGTACTAATACACCCTTGACCGGAATTCTTGCACTCTCAGTGCTGCAGCTTCAGAGGCCGACATTTTTAACGTCGTATGCTATGATTTTGTCGTTCTCACTTGCAATCGCGGCCACTCGATCTGCATATCAGATTACTTATTTCCAAGAATTTGGGACTTCGACACGATAATGCGTATCCGTTTTGTGTACAGTTTTTGTTGTGAATAACTGTTTTGTTCACAAATTTTGTTGTACATAACTGTTTTGTCCACAAATTTTTGTTGCGCATTGCTGTTTTGTGCATGATTTTAGCTATGCATAACTGTCTTTACAGAATTTTTGTTGTTCATAACTCTTTTGTGCACAGTTTTTGTTGCAAATAACTATTTTGTGCAGTTTTTTTTTTTGTTGTGTGACTTCTTTGTACAGAACTATACTTTACAAAAAACGCATTTTCCCGCCAAAAAGACGGAGTATGCGTTTTTTATGCGTAGGGAAAAAAGCCCTACGGGCAGTTGGAAGTAAAAAACGATTTGTGGGCGTATGTACACAACGTAGGTGTGCATTAAAAAATTGTGCACGATATGACACTATCGAAGCGTGTACAAAACGCTTTCAGATTCACGTTTCTCTTTATTTTTTCAATTAATACAGCAGCTCGTCGCTCAATGATTGTAAACTTCAATTGCGAGCCTACCTCTATAAATTGGAATTGGGAGGATGGGTATCGCAAGAAGATGGTTATCAGAGTATCGTGACAGCAGTAGCCAACGATTTGTGCAACAAGGGCAAGTATCGAGTGCTCAGAAACAAAGAGCTTCACACTTTGCGAGCAGCGAAGCAAATACTGCAGGAGAAGACAAAGTACTATCAGGATCAAGTAGAATATTACAACGAATATACTCAACGGTGCCTGGAAAATTTGCATACGGGAAAAGGGTTTGTAGATACATTTTTATGCAATTTCAAAACTTTGAAGACTGTAATTTAATAGTTTGAATTTAATTTTTTAATTGTGTGCATTATAATATAAATTCAATATTACTGCCAAATTCAATGAAGTCAATCGCAAAGAAATGTTTAATTTCTTTTTAATTTTGCTTCCTCATGGAAGAAAATTTATTTTCATGAAATTTTGATTTCAAGATTTTCGTGTAGATTCCTAGAATGGTCCAAATTTTCGAGGAAAGTGGCATAGAAAAAAAAATCTGTCTGGATCGCAATCTCAATATATTAACTTAAAAAATCGCGCTAAAATTTGACTCGCGGATTTAGCTATAAAATTTAACACCGCATCTCGCGATTTATAGGACTTTTCATTTTTTGAAACGATTGTCATTGTTGCTGTAATTCAGGAAGTTTTCGAGGAGTGCAGCTGCAATTTTTACAGAGACGTACTAATATCAACCTATGTTGATCATCAATTCTAGTGAAGATCGATAAAGGAGTTCGGAATTTATAGCAATTTTAATTTTATAACTTCAAACCACTTCTGTTTTTGATACATCTGACAAAATAGGCTTAAACTTTAGAAACGATAGTAATAATGTGCAAGAATATTGACTACCGAATGTGATGAAAAACGTTGGAGACATTAGAATTTTATAGAACTTAACGTTTTAACGCATTTACTACAAAGTTGCAAAACCGCAACTTGCACATTGCTTTTGTATTTTCTACCTTTTTCAAACATATCTTGTAGAAGAAGCTCAAGAAAGAGTCGAAAAGGAGATAGCAATGTACAAGGCCCGACGATGCGATATTTTTATGCAAAACATATAAACATTTTAGAGAAATAATGAAAAAAGCTGCAAAAGAGAACTTTGCAAACTGCTTCCTTATTATTTTTAGTTTATTTTTACAAAACTACCTTTATGAAGAAGTATGTTAACCGATTTTGGCTTGTTCATATAAGAATCTTCGTAAAATAAACCAAAAATAATGAGGAAACAATTTGCAAAGTTCAACTTTACAGCTGGTTTTCAAATGAAAGTTGAAATTCTGCAAAATCTGAATTACATAAAAAATTATGACAAAACTGTGTACCTATTATTGCTGAATACCACTGATTTCATATATAAAATTTGATTTTGCCATCTTATGTTTCACTAAAGTGTGGGCAACAAAGTAAACTTTAAAAAAATTTCAATACTCAATAAAATCCGCACCGCTTTTTCGATTTCGGTCAAATTCAATACCAAACAACATTAAGAGTACCTGAATGTATGTAAAATTATTGAGCCCAATATATCCAATTTTGCGAGAGCTACAGCAGGCACGTCCTTTTTCGAAAAAATTCAAAAAGCAATAGAATACAAATTTCTGCATACATTTCGGAAAAAAATGCAACACCCAACGATTGGCTACTGCTTCCCTTGCGGGTCAAATTTTAGCTCAATCGGTTAAACGGTTTTTAAGTAATAGGTGAATGAAATTTCAAAACCCTACACAGACACAAACATAAATTTTGTCTAAACGACTTTGCTCGATCTTTTGGATTATTCTGAGTGTCTTGACATGGAAATCTCAAAAAAAAAATTCACGTAAGCAAAGCTTCCTCTATAAAAAAGCTAAATGACACGATGAAAAAGATTGTTCTTTCTTCCCACCGTAGATCGCTACGTGCCCTCAAGATGAACCAAAAGAACAATCACGGAAAGCTAAAGTCCAAGATGACCCTGAAATATTCAGCGGCGAAGCTGCACGAAAAAGGCGTGCTTTTAGAAGTGGATGGTTTGCCACAATCGCAATTCAAAAACGTTCTCTTCGAGATAAGTCCCACCGAGAACAACGGAATCTTCACGATCAGAGGAAAATTCATGGGAGTCGAGATGGAAAAGGTGGACGTCGACATACAAAGATTACTCGAGTTACAATTCGAAGGCGCTCCGATAATGGACATGTTCGGAAAGGCAAAAATTAACGTGAATCTCCTATTGTATTTGCTAAATCGAAAATTTTACGGTAAAACTTAAAAAGCCTTCAAAACCATGAGCGAATGAACATCAGAAAAAAAATGACTGATTACGACTACAATCACGAATTTTTATCGGATCATAAAAGAAAAATGCAGTCGCCTTAAGTCGCGAATGATCACAGCCTGTTATTGAGAATTCGTGCGCTTTTTATTATTGTTCTCTTGAGCCGTAAAACTTATTTTATTAAAAAGGCCAGACGAAACTGCGACAGAGTGTGGGCAATAAACCACAAACGTTTTGTACCTCAAGACGTAGAATATCGTATTTGTAAATATCTCTATTGTATTCATAAGAATTCGTATTTTTATACTACAATGTGTCCTTATCAAGCGAAAACCAATGCGTGAGTGTCGGGGTATAATCACTTGTGCGACGGTGCAACCATAAATCAACGATCCTCAACAACTATTCATGTTCGACAATATTTTCAATATTAGCATGATAATTTTTTAAAAAATCGGACAAATGAATAACTACGTAAGATTGAACTGACTATTCTCATCAGCAGCCTCTGTGCATGTCGAGGCACTTGAGTATCTGGTACAATTTGCAATTTCGTAACACACTCGTTGAAAACTGCAGACCGAGCAGTGAAAGATTCAGTTTTTTTTTTTTCCTACCAACGATCATGATTAAATGTTGCACCGCCCAAGTAAAAATAAGGCATATTACCGACGAGTCTGAAAGTAATTATCACTTATGTATACTATCATATTACGTGTATGTGATTTTATTATTGTTATTTAAATATCGTGCGATTTTCAATTTCTCTCATTTTTCATTCTTTTGTTTTTAAATATAATCTAACGATGTATCGCCCAAGCACGAACCTATAATCTTTTTATTTGTATTTATAATATATATGTATATCTTCTCATTTATACCGTACGACAAAATTTGTTAGAGGCTTTTTTCAGTGGACGCTATTAAATCTGAAACTTGCACATTGCCAAGACATGTTGATGATTTTGTAAGATGCAACATGGAAACGTGCAGTTTTCGACGTGGAAGAAAATCACGACAATGAATCTCTATTATTTTGTGAAAACAGGATTCCGATCAATAATATAATCGGACTTTCATCGAGACTTTTGTGAAATTTTTTTTCAATTTCTAAAAGACTTTCGTCACTGAAAATGTGCAAGTAGAATCGTTACAACGGGAGCCTTCGTGATGGAGACCCGGAAATCATTTTATCTCGTAAAAAGTACAACCACATAGATACATATTATTATATATAAAATCATTGTTAACGATAACCATAATAAATAGCACAATAATATTTATTTCATTTATATGTGTTGGTTCTTCGCTAAGGTATGAGCACAGTCTAGGTAATACCGGCGCGCGGAGATGAGAATCACGCAGGCGTTATCGTTTGTTTAGTACGTTCGCGAACTGACGAATTATTATTTGAAATTCCTTTACTTCGGACAAAGACTCCTCCATCACATTTCGAATGCTTGACAAGTCTGGCATCTGATCACACGATTCAATGTTCAGCATATCTGTGAAAAATCTCTCCCACGCCGGCCTCTTCGCGTATCTGCGAAAGAAAAAAAAAACCGATAAATCACCTTTCAAAGATCTCAAGTTCTTTATCGCGAGTTAATGATTTTGTTGGGAATACGTTGAATTTTTTTCTATTCATTATTCAATACATGAAAACATGAAATTTTGCCTACATTTCGATCACCGTAAATAATCCTTACCATTTTCATGGATTTGGTAACCTCTTCAGGGAAACAATTGATATATGGAAAAAAAAGGTTCGAAAGGCCACAAATTCAAAGTTTGATGAATTTGGTAACTTTTTCAGTAAAAAAAATTGATATATGAGAAAAAAAGGTGTAGAAGGCCACGAAATTCAAAGTAATGTTAAAAATCTAAAGAAAGTCATACGTCTTCAAGAAAATGAATGTACCATTTTAGCATGATAAAAGTTAGGTTTTTGAGTTCTGGTGAACGACCTTTTCATCAATATGTTAATAAAATGAATCTTTTCAGTTGTATGGAATTCTGAAAAAAATCAAGCATATTAAATTAAATATGCTTAATTTTCTTGTACAGATCCTTATACAATCGAGAAGCATTAGCAATGCTTTCTCGTTTTTCTGTGACTTATGTGAAGTAAACATAAGTATGAAGCGAAAAATAAGTAAGCAAAAAAAAGGTCGTGTAAAATAGGATCGTGGAGAAGAACGCCTGGGGAAAAAGTCCATATCACGTTTTTTTCCTTGCAGAGTATGAGTAAATCAATTTCGCTGGAGTGTTTTCAAATTGCAGTTAATAAAAATCCTATGATGGTTTTAAAGAATATCGAGACGGTAATTACAGAATGACTGAAACTTTTGAAAAGTTCCATGTGGATTCCAGGAAGTCAAATTCTTTGAAATAAGAAAACACAAGTATTCTCATTTTTGTGTAGTTTGTTTTTAGAATTTGTTGATAACTTATTCGTATTCGTAGATTATTGAAAATCTCGTGAAGATTTTTATAATATTCAGAAGTATTTAGAATTCTCGGTGCATTTTATTTTTTTAATTTTAATCAATCTAAGTATCTCCTCTTCCGGAAACCGGCCCAATTCATTATATTTTTTTCAGTACATTATTTTACATCACTGTGGCATAGAATGTGAAAATTCCCGTGCGCGTCGCTCACGGAAAACTCGGCGGAAAAACCTTTCCTCAGCTCGTCTGATTGGATTTTTCCAGCTTTTGTGAGGCTCGAAAAAAAAAATTCGAAGTCATTGTGCCAAAACCCCCATGTTATTTAAATGGGAAAATGTTTGTGCTTACAGGCACGTTTTCCCGTTGAGATAGAGCTCTCAAATTTTAACTAGTTAAAAAAAAATTTATTTCGAACAAAATGAAGGGGCGTCGCGGACAAAATCGCTCGACATCGAAATTAACGACCACCCTAATATATATGAATTAATGAAATATATATGGCCGTTGATTCATAAATTAAAATTGATTTTCACCATACCTGCGCGAGAAGTTCGACTTCGCGCCTTAGGGGCTTTACGTAATTCGAACTTCTCGCTGCAGATATGGTGAAAAATAGTATACTACCCTCGGGAGTGAAAGTAGACCATCCCTAGAGGTGTAATATACTATATCGGTTGAGGATTAAAAAAAACAATATACGACCCGCGACCAGAATATTGGATGCCTTCGCGTATATCATGTACTATTTCGTCGAAACGATCCAATTTTTTGTCTTTTTATTTTTTAGTAAAAATTTATTACCTTGGCAGCTTCGAATTCATGACCCAGCGTCCTCCAATATTTGAAACTCTCATGTAATTTCCGAAGAGAAGACAATGACTGGAGGCAGCTACGCAATAGAGGTCCGTTTGATAGGTCCAAGGTCGTCCAGTCTGCATTTCAATGCAGGTAAAGTCCTGAGTCTTGATAATCTGCTTAAATTGTGTCCCCTCGGGTAACAAGCTCATGTCTATGCTGCAGCCGAAATCTATCAGTTGAATCGTTGGCCTTACGGCTTCGGTTGGCCTGTAAATTCATATCGTTACACGAATCCTTGAAACTTCGATCTAAATGTAACAGTTTCACATCGCTTAACAGTAGAAACGAAAACTTACAAATGCATGAGTAGAAAATTGTCAGGCTTTATATCACCGTGTATGATTTGGCATTTATGGAGATGTTCGACGATTTTTAGCATCTCAATCGTGAAATATATCGCTAGAGATTCGAGTAGTGGTTTTCCCGTTGCTATCTTAACTTGATTCGTAACAGCCAACAATGTTCCGTATTTGGAGAACTGCGACACCAAAACGCTTCCATTGTTGGCAACGTAAGCTTTATCTATGTCCATGAATCCACGCAACTGCAATTGTAGGCGAAAAAAATAATTAATAAGACATTCAAGGGTCATTAACCGCGAGAGAAATATAATTCTAAATCTTTTTTATTACCATATGTGGATTCGTGAGACGCGACTTTATTTCACGAGCAATGTAGTATTCCCAAACCCACGCAGGCTTTTGCGTCTTGAGTGCGACGACCGATCCAGACTGAAGATCAGTCGCTTTCACTACCGTTCCGTAAGTTCCTTTTCCAAGGCACTTTTCAACATCATAAACCTCGGAACCTAGAGACAATTTCGCAAAATGCGGATTAAGATTGTGTGGCTCTAAAAAATACATTTTTCGAAATCTTCGAATACTTCCATTAGTAATTGAATTGCACTCTAGCTTAGGAATAATAGTAGAAGTTGTGCCATTTTCTAAAATGAGTGAACACGTGATAATTTCCCAAACTTCAAATTCAAATAATCTCAAAGATACTTCGTAAATCAATGTCTTCGAATTTATGAAAAACACTTCGACATTTTGTTATCGAGATCAGAAAAAAGAAAACTTAGTTACGGATTAAGAAAATCTGAGTCAAAAAGTCAGTCATTAAATAAATAATTTAAAAAACGTAGAATAATCACTGAGAAATTGCTCTGTTTTTTTTTCTATTCGAATGATAGGTAATCAGAAGCTTCTAACAAAACTTGCACAAAGTAGTTTGCCAAAAACTCACCTAGGGTAATCTTACTAGAAGGCACAATTTTGGTCAAATTGATATTCAATCGAACGTATCCTTTCGAATGCTGTGGCTGTGGAAATTTGATATTTCTCAAAAGGCCCGCAATCAAACTCTTGTCGAAAGGATTAATATCGCCGGTTGGCAACTGGAACTCTTCTTCCTCCACTTGTTCCATGGGTTCTTGGTCCTCGCAGTCCATAGTATCGGGTTTCGGTTCATCGTTCGGTTCGCTGTTGAGTTTGAACGGTATTCGAAGATCACAATTGTTCTTAATTTCGGACGTTATTTGATCGACATTCCGTTGAACTGTGCGCGGACTTTGCGCGTGCACCGCTTGTATCTTTGCGCGCATCTGATCTTCGTAAGTTTTATTTATTCCTTGCAAAGATTCGCTACCTTCAGCTTCTGTAATACGACGATAATAGCGGATTTCATTTATTGAACTGTAACGATGATCATCATCATTATCACATTTTTTTTTGCACGTACCCCGAATTGGAGATTGTTCTTTTATGGGCATGTGCTCTTCAGGGACAGACGCAAAGCCTTGTGTAGTCCGCGTGTGAACGCTACTTCCAGAACTACTCGAAACGTATTCCCGTGTCGATTCCAGGATAACGCTCAACTTTTCGTCTACCTCGCGGGTTGTGATGTCCGATGGCCTTGTTACGGTACAAATACATTAATTAGAAGATTTCATTTGAAACCTGGTGGTTGAAGCGAAATAAAGCAGGAGGAAAGTGCATTGTAAACATACAAGGCATTCTCTGCAGTTCAGTCCCCTTAAATTTTGAAAAAATCATTTTCACCCATCCAAGTATTTGTTTCCATTTTACTTTTTTTTTTTTTCTATAAACTCTGTAAAGTCCAGTGCATGTATTATAAAATTACAAGCCGAACAGAATGTGAAAAAATCCGTAAAAAAAAACAAATAAAAGAGGATGTAAGGCGGAATCTTGCACACTAGTTTATCATCATTTTTTTTGTTGTATTTTTGCAATGCTTCCTCAGTGAAGAAGTAGTATGCAAGAATGTAATCTACATACTTGTTCTCAATAAATTTAAGAAACTAAAGATTAGTGAAATTAAAGTCGTCGAGTAATAATTTTCAAAAGCTGCAAAGTAGAACTTTGTAGCCTTTATGAAAGGTAAAATTGTGGAAAATTTGACCCACATGACACATTATAAGTAAACTCCTTTCCTCCTGTAGATAAACGTTCTTTTTTTGGAAAAATTCAAAACGCTATTGAATAAAAATATCTCTATAAATTGAATGAAAAATAGCAACAATAAAAAAACGAACTGCTGTTCGCAGACGCGTAAAAAATCTCGAAAATATTTTTTTTTTTCAAATTAGTAAATTTAAGTTAGTAACATACCAAATTAGTAACATACAGTAACATAATAAATATCATAAACAAAAACATAATAAATAGTAACATAAACAAGCAGGACAAGTCAAGAAGATAACCAAAAGTCGCCTAAGTGGGTACTAAACGGCGCTTTAGAAGTTATCTATAACTCAACATAGAATAACTCAACATACTTTCATAGCTTTTTAAAATTTTCCAAAAAAGGATGTGCGCGTCCTAGCTTTCGTAAACTTTATGATATTTCCCTAAATAATTTTTCATAAGTGCAGGTACACTTAATTACGATTACTATTGAATTTAACCCAGATGGGATGAGATGAGATGAAAAAATCAAGTTTTTGCTCTAACTTTGGCAAAACACGAGACAACGAATTCAAATTTTATACATGAAATCGCGACTATGCAGCGATAATTAGAACATAATTTCGTTATAATACGCAACATGGTTAAAATTTTTCAGAATTCCAAGTTTTGGAAAAATGATGTCATTGCATTAACCTTAACAAAACATAAGATAGCGAAGTTTTGACTTCAGACATGAAATCACTACTATTTAGTGATAATAGATACACAGTTTCGTCATAATTTGTTATTTGGTTTAAATTTTTCAGAAACTTAACTTTGATAAAAAAAGTAAAGCTGCAAAGTTGAAATTTTGAAATTGTTTCCTCATTTTTTTAAATTTTCTTCCAAAGCTTCCTCAATGAGGGAGCCAAAATCAATCAACATGCTTCCTCATAGAGATAGCTTCGTAACAAGACCAAAAATAATGAGAAAAAAATTTGCAAAGTTCAACCTTTTCTCCAGTCTGCGTCATTGCATTGCGGGAAACTTTCAACTTGGATATGAGCGACACAAAGTGGAATAATTTTTAGACACAACTGCAGTCTATGCGTATTACGCAAAAAATCTGCGCGATTAAAAACGCATCCAAAGATGTAAAACAAAACATACCGTTGTGGTGGCATCATTGGCACATTGTGCACCGGATATTGCGGCGCAGGTTCCTTCGGCCTGTAGGTGTGTCTAAATTGGTTGGTGAGTGGCGTTGAGCTCGGCAATTGCGCATTAAACGCTTCAGTAAAGCAAGTTTCATTGGCCCCAGAAAGTGGCGCAATTCCCAAGGTATCGTCGACGTACAAATTATTACTCTCCGGTTGCTTGGACATTTGTTCTTCAACAGCATTATTGTAATCAACAGCAACACTCGCGTTCTCCTTGTCGTCAGCATTCTCAAGATACTTCAAATCGCGTCTATTCATCCCAGGAGATTTAATGTACGGCAATTGTTCGGGCATTTTGTAAGGTTTCTCTTCAGCATCCGCTTCAACGTATGGCGCAAAATGCAATTGTTTTTCGCTGTCAATCGTCGAATTTCCAGGAGCGCATTGCAGAGACATCGAGTAAGGCTGATGATAAGCCTGAACGTTCGTAACTGGCAAACCAGCGGCGTAAACGTGTTGTTGATGTTGCAAATGACTCGCGGTTTGTAAATTGTGTCCTTGTGAATGCGCGGAATGATGCGGTTGTTGGGAGTGTCGAGAATGAATCGAATGGGGCGAATGGTGATGATGAATAGATTGCGAATGCGTCGAATGATGAACTTGCAGTTGATGCGGCGAATTTTGCGTCTGCTGTGAGAGATGCGACTGATGATGAGTCTGAGGAGTGTGAGGTTGATGCTGCTGAGCGTGATGATGCATCAGAGGATGTTGATGCTGTTGCTGTGGTGATTGAATGTGTTGCTGCTGCTGCTGAGGCGATTGTATGTGTTGCTGCTGCGGATGTTGATGATGATGATGGTGATGAGGATGCTGAATATGCGGCTGAACTCTGTGATCATGATGCTGCTGAGGAACCTGATACTGATAAGGATCAGGAATTCCATGAGGCGCGTAAGGTTGAGACTCTGGATTGGAATAAGAATTGTGAAAGTGCTGATGATTCTCCTGATCGTGATACGTTTGAATGTGATAAGAATTGTTGGGATGTTCCTTCGTGTTCGACATCGCGTGTTGTTGTGTCATCGAGCTGTCCATGTGAATATCGAACGAGAGTTTTGTCCGCGAGTCTGGCATTCTGTGCGCCATTGGACGATTTATCATTAGACCTGGACTTGCATTTGCTGGTGAATGCCACAGATCTTGAACAACCGACATGGCTTCCTTGGTATTGACGGTAAGACTCTGGCCGAGAAGATGTTCGTCGGATTCTGGGGGACCTGAGGATGTGTGATGACGTTGAAGCATGAAACTTGATGTTTGAAGCTTTCGTTGGGAATTCTGAAGTTCCGCTTCCATTCGCTGAGCTTCTATGCGTTCGGCTTCGATTCTTTCGGCCTCGATTCTTGAGGCTTCTCGGGCTTTTTGCTGCTTTACTTCGTACCTCTGACGCTCGAGTTCCGCCTCGCGACGCTGCCTTTCGTGCTCCAATTGCTCGAGTTCGAATTGCTGGGCCTCGCGACGTTCCTTTTCGAGTTTAAGGTTCTCCGCTTCGAATCTCTGACGCTCCAATTGAAGCTTGTACTCCCTTCTTTGCTCCTCTTCCACTCGCTTCTCGTCTCTCCTCTGCTGCTCACGCTGACGCTGCTGCTCCTCCTGATGCGCGATTTCCTCCTGCTCGAATTTTCGCTTCTCCCTTCTTTCTATCTCTTGCAATTCGGAATCGCACATCTGGTGGGCCAGACGCTCGCCGTTTGACTCGTGCTGCTGTTGGTGCTGTTGCTGCTGCTGCTGCTGCTGGATTGGTGAATCGGTCTTTGTGGATTTTTCACCGCAAGTTTTGGAATATCTGAAGGAGAAAAGTTTTTTTAAAAATTAGATGGTAAAATAATTGCATAAGGAATTTTTCTCATCTCTCGGGGGAATTAAATATATACAAAAATATATCTGACGTAGGGTAAACCGACCAGTGAATAGACAGTTAAGCAGACGCACAAACCCAGTGAATAGACGCTTCTTATGCACGTGCTGTTATGGAAAGTGTCCATTTACTGGGTCCCGTCGATCCACTGGCTCATTCAACCCATAGAACTTTTAGCACGAAAATATAACAAAAAAATATTCTTTATTTATTTTAGATGTACCTCAGATATATTTTTCACTCGCATATATTTTGCACATATCCCAAAATACATCTCAGTTATAGCATTTTTCAGACAAGATATCTTTCATATATTTGAGATATATTTTGCAATACATCATTAATGTACTCTCTTTCCATTTGGAATTGCTTGTATGCTATTCTCTGTGAATTATTCAATTATACAATATGAATACATTCAAACTGGAATATAAGGAGCTCATCGACTCGGAAGTTGTCAGTGATTTGTAGTTTTAGTATCACAATATAAATAAGTCCGCAATAGAGGATCTTCTGAATTGCTTCATCATCGTTTCACAAATTTGACGCAATTACCTCTATGAGCAAGTGTGTTTGTCAATTTTGGCTGCCTCATAAAGGAAAATTTATTAAATCGTAAAATTACGGGGATCATATGGGATTCTTCATGAATTATTGAATCATACAATATAAATATATTGGAATTCGAATATAAGAGGCTCAGCGACTCCGATAATGGCAGGTGCTTGTAGTTCAGAATCACAATGTAAATAAGCTTGCAAAGGAGAGCGTTGCAAATTTTTTCATCATTATTTCACAAATTTTATGAAATTAACTCGATGAGGAAGTATTTTTATCAATTTTAACTGCTCCATAGAGGAAGCTTCATTAAATGTGCAAAATTATGGGGAAGTAAATTGCAAAGTACTACTTTAAATGCTCTATAAGCAAGGAAACTTCGAAAATAATTGATAAAAAATTTGCAAGGCGGAAGCTTCTTTTTTTTTTTGGTCCGTTATCCACGAAGTTTTTTTCTGTGAAGCTAAAATTTTAGCTTCCTCATTCATACAGAACAAATTATTTACTTTATTTCCTCGGATGAATAATATTTTTTATGACTTACCTTTGTAAATATCTTTCAGCTCTAATCTCTTCCATGCTGCGGTCGAGGTATTTCTCGTAAACTAATTCTTTGGGATAATGAGGCTTCATCGTGAAGCCGCTGACCGCCGCGTCCGGTACGAACACGGGTACCATTCCGTGTTCAGCATATTTGCTACCATCGAAAAAGGGCGTGTGGTTTGGAAACAAACGAACGTGCTCCAAGTCGTAAGGGTCGTCGGGTCGATCTTCATGCACTGTAACGACAATAGCAGAATGTTTTGAATACCTTCAATAAATCATTTTTTAAAAAACAACCACAGCGATGATGAAGATGATAAAGAACAATTTTATTTTTGTGAATTACAGTATGACGATTTCAAACATGTGTGTAGAATGTTTCACCGATTTATTAAAATTCGTTTAAAAAATATCTAAGAAAATTTAATATATATTAATATAAAAATAATCGCATTTATTTAAATGAAGCTTTCAGAGTCGATCCCCAGAGCTTTTTTTTTGTCAGAACCACCGATAAAATATTTATTTTATTGGTGTACTCAAGTACAAATGTACTCGAGGATGGAAGACGAATTAACATGCAACTCTTTGATAAATTTTTTTCTTCCACGAATAACTTGTCTCTAAATATTTACAGCGCCGACACTAATTAACTTGTTTGAAATTTTGCAGTTCTCAACCGATGAACATTTCGATAAATAATTTGGCTTCGAAAAAAACCATCTCATACTCTTATCCTTTATCTTTGTCTTAGACCTGTAGTCTTTGACATATGTTTTACTACTGCTTATTAATGCTAGGAATATAAAAAAACGTCATAGCTTTTTTCAAACTTTTGTAAGCACTGGAAATATGTTGAATCGCATTTTATATGCGTTGTATTTTACATGAAGCAAGTTATACTTTATTGGCCTTTGGCTTTTTCCCCCTGTATTCCTTGTTCCATTACATTACTTTTTACCCTCCAGATAAATGACCAATTCCTTAGCGATTTTATTTGGATTAATTTTCCTTCGATTCATCAACAGTAATAATTGATTCTTTAAAAAAACGAATTTTACAGGATCGATTTTTTTACCAATCTTTCAATCACTCATATGTTACTGCTTTGTTTATCGCTCGTTGCCAGCTTATTCATGTCGTCACAATTGAATATTTCACGTCTTTTACTGACATTTTTTCGTGACAATTAGGAATCATGCACTTCTTTCTCTCCTTCAAGTTATCAAACTTACCTTTAAAAGCGGGCTTGACGCTCGACGGTATTAGAGGGCATTTTCTAGCGGAATTGCTCCACGGTCCTGGTTTTATGGAATTTTCTTTGTGTACGGACTCTTCGATTGGTACGTGGTCCAATATACTCGTACCTTTCGTATCTCCGGGCACAGTTTCGTCCTACATTCACAGGATTAATGTTTCAAAAGTCTATCTAGTGTAAAGACTTCTTAATTATTTGGTAGTTTGTGCAAAAACCACATAATAAAAGCTATAGAACTTTCTTCCAATCTATTTGGAAAAATTTCGCAAAAATTACGTATCAGCAATTGCCTGCGCGTAAAAAACCGTAATATTAATATTACTTTCATAATTGATACATAAATGTAATAATCAATTATATTTAGGACATAATTAATAGTGAAAAATGAAATCTTATCGCACATTATTCATAAGATTGCAGAAAATTACGTTAATATTTATTTAATTTCGAATAATGGTTTTTTTGACACAACGTGGTAGAAAAATGCGTTCGCCCTTTGAAGCAATGTTTGCATAATATTTTATTCGTTGCATAGTCGTTGCATTTCTGCTAAGAAAATGTTATTAGGATACCTGATAGATTTGTATTCTTGAGTTCGATCTCGCCGCATTATTTGCTGGGCCTGATTGTTGAACTGTTCCGGGTAAATATTCGCGTACACGATGTCCAGTTCGAATACTCGTCACTCGTCTGCCTGCCTTTATTGCTCTTAGTGAACTGAAAGCTTGTCGTTGCTCGGACAATGGTATTTCGCTCCTGCCATCGTTATGGCCAAGCATTCTTCGACCGATGGCCAGTTGGAAATTCCTATTTGAATTAAAACAAGTATTTCAATAATACTATCGACGAAGAAAAAGGACGACAAGAATTTGTTTTTTAACTGTCTTTGGTAACTAATATACTGTACAGGAACTTTCTTTTTTGTAGATATGCACGCACTGAATTTGTTTTTTAACTGTCTTTGGTAACTAATATACTGTACAGGAACTTTCTTTTTTGTAGCGACCATGCACTGAATTTAATTTTTATATAAACGTTTGTTGTACAATTCAAATTATTGAACGTTACATGTGACAGTACAGTAATTTGGCAACATGTTTGTATATTAAACCTAATATACTGACAAAAAGAGAAATAATTTTTTCCACAAAAATCTGAAAAGGTTTAGTGTTAAAAATATTTGGATAATTAATATAGTGCGTAGGAAGTGTTTTTGTAGCTACTGCTCATTGAATTCAATTCTTTGTACGAGTATGTTGTAAAATTCAAGTAATTATATGTTAGCAATTGCCACTCATAGGACTTTAATACGGCACTAATTTTGTATTATGATTTAATATATTTGTGGTTGGAAAAAAAATTCCGACATTGAATTTCCGAAATATGTACGAGTATTGATTTTTATTAAAAATTACTTGTGAGCAAAGTCTAGTTCTTCTCGCGGTTCCGCCAGCGCTGACATTCCGGTTAAGTACACTTGGTCTGCTCTCTTGTAGTCTTCTATCTGCTCCAATTCAAACGCCCATGCCCTGTACATGTCTGCGACCATTGTACCAATCCCATTGTTGTAGAGAAGCTGGTACAACTCCAAAGGATTTTTTTGCAAGCTTATCTGAAAATCATTACTTACTATTGATATATCTATACATTGATTTCGTCAAATTACAAAGACCAAGGATCCATTTACAATGATGAAGTGAAAACGAGAGAACGCCTCGAACAATTGGTGAGAATATCATCTTAATTTTACAATTGAATGGTTGTGGACTTATTGAGTTACGAGAACACGTTTGAGTAGCAACACAGGATTTCATACCATTGGCTCATTAATTACACCAGTATAATACACTAACAGATTTAACATAGAATTTTTCGGCTTGTGGCTAAAATAGTAGGCTCTTCATTTTTTTTTAAATTTTGTACCAGGACATGATTGAAACAAACTTGCAAATTGGTCCCGGATAATTTTTAATTTTTCTTACAAAGCTACCTTTATGCAGAAGTGTGTTAATCAATTTTGGCTGCCTCACAGAGGAAGCTTTGTAAAAAAAACCAAAAATGATGAGGAATGAATTTGCAAAGTTTTCCTTTGCAGATTTTTTCATGAAAATGGAAATTCTGGAAAATGTGACCCACATAACAAATTATTACGAAATTGTATACTTATCATTGCTGAATAGCACTGATTTCATGTATAAAATTTGCGTTTGCTATCTTATGTTTTGCTATAACATATCATAATTATCATATTCGTCATAATTTTGTATGTGGTTCAAATTTTTCTGAAATTTAACTTTGATAAAAAAAAAAGCTGTGTGGTTGAATTTTGCGAATTGCTTCCTCATTATATTTGGTTTTTTTTTTTAATACAAAGCTTTTCCTATGAGTTCTAACCCACTTTTCTCGATGTTTTCGACCATCCTGACATTATTGTTTAAAAATCGCGTTCTGCCTTTTATACAACATTTAATGATAGTGGAGTTTCAGAAATATCAGGCATATTCGGGTTTTTCGAACCTCCGGAACCGTATATCTCATATGCAAGGGATGAAGCTTATCGTAGATTAATATTTTAATATTGCCACTTGTGCTCATCGCTATTAATTGTAATCATATGAACTCATCCATAATATCCGTTGGTATATCCTTTGCAGTCTGCACTACTAGTTTCTTCTGCATTTTCGGGTTCATAGTCAATATAAACTCCCCTTTTTCTCGGCTTATGTAATACATAACTTTTGCGGCTAGCTATCAGTAAAATCTTTGTCCAATACTTTTTTATATAATGATACCATCACCGAATTAGTTGCATTTCCCCTTCTATTAACTCCATGAGTTATTCATTGAAATTGGTTTCCTCTGATGCCCTGATTAATTGCACAGATTGTTTGGTACAGGTTTAATACAGAAATACCATCAAACAATCTTTCAGTCGCGAAGCGCTTCTCCTTCTTAAGCATCACTTTTAGGATGCAGTTTAAAAATTGTTGACTTAAGTAAGTCGAAACTTTTTCAGAGTATTTTCTTTGAATTATTCCGTACGACAGAATCGAATCTACTAGACCGTAATTTATTATTACATAAATTCAGAATAATATTGAACCATGAACAATTGCTTAGAATTTATCCTGTTGTTCATGGTCCGGTATTATTCTGGAATTATAGAAAAATTCATTGAGAGATTTCTCCATTACATCATTTTTAATATAGAGCAACAATTTAGAAGACCTTAATTATTGTTGGTTTAAACATAGCTATTGATGTATTGAATATTCCATAGATAACATCAGAATATTGTTCCCGTTAATTTGTATCATGAATTTTTTATGCAATCACTATTACAAAGCATATAGAGAATATCCAGAAACATGGTACAACTCACATAATTTATCCAGAGCCTGATGTATCTGCGATCCTGAGCATATTTGGTGTCTTTCTCAAAAGTACCAAGACACTCTTGCAGAACTTTGCAAATGTGCGACTCGTGCCCACTTTTTGGATAGCTCTGCTCCATCCACAATATATACTCGTACCAATTCTCCAGAGGATCATCTCCGTCGTAATTCTTTATGGCATCCTCATACATTCTAAACAAAAGAAAAATACCTTGTCTAGTTTTTTTCTTTATTCACTGAAATGCAACATTTCAAGCAGAATTCTCACTGTTTCTCTTGCATGAGCATTTGTTGAGCCTCTGAGTCCTCTTGTGCTCGCAGTGCAGTTCCCAACTGGGTTGCATTGCGACCGTGCCGCAAAGGTTGTATATTTTCTTTGCACAGGGCAATCACAGTCGCCGGATCCATATCTCAATATCGGCTTATCAATCAAGTTCTTTTATCTAAAAAAAAAAATTCCTTATTTTCTATGCAATCAAACATCAGAAATTTTGTATGCTGTAAACCAATTTTCACACTTTCCAGTCAAAAACTAAGACAGTTTTCACCCAATTTCTAGATTCACCTTGCGTAATAGTTTAGGGAGGATAACAAAATAGTGCTCCAAAGTCAACAATCAAATAGTTGTTGAAAAAGCTATAGAACCATTAATTGCAAAATAGACAAAATGAAAAACCTTTTCAGATGCAAATACAGAACATTTTGAAGTCAACAATTAAATTAAAAATAATGAAAACATGGAAAGAATTTTTGCAGTTAGGTGAGCAAATGCAAGGGGCATTGTATAATTATGAATTATATAGCTTTTTGATCATTCTTGAAGCGTCTAGTTACAAGGATCATAACTTATTCGAACTTTTCATTCTTTTGGAAATGTTGGTTCATATCTCATACCTCAATATGAGGTAATTGATCTTATGTCTAAAAAGAAAAATTCCAATTTTGTTTAAAATTGTATATCCCAAACTTTATATTCGGCAAGACAACTTTTATACTTTCTAGTCGAGGACAAATTCTTGCAATTTCCAGATTTTTGTTTAAAAAACTAGAAGTACGATAATAATAAATTACACTGAAAAGTCAAAAATTGAAAGACTGAAAAAGCTACAATACAAATTGCAACAAATAAATTTATGGGATACTGTTGAGAAATGAACAATGAAAAAAAATGTTCAAAAGTCAACAACTAGAAAGTTGCTGCAAAAGCTATATTACTATTAATTGCAACAAATAAAAGGGTTCAAAACCCTTTTTCGATGCACAAACATACTTTTCATATTATGTTTTGAAACCTCAGTTCTTCTGTTAAAAAAAAGATCCCAATTTTCTTTCCAAAACTTGATATTTTGCAAAACAATTTTCATGTTTTTTGGTTAAGAACAGAACCAATTTTCCTCTGTTTTTTGCATGTACCTACCAAGAAATTTGAAAAATGATAACAAATGGCGCTTTAAGATCAACAATTAAAAAGTTGCTAAAAAAGCTCTAGCACCATTAATTGCAACAAATAAAAGAATGAGAAATCCTTTTTAGGCAAAGAAACGTAGCATTTTCATGCTGTTTTCCAAATCTAACTTCTTCTGTTAAAGAAGAAAGATTCTAATGTTCTATTCTAGTTTCTATTTGACCGCAATATTCGGCAAATCAATTCCCCCAGTTTTTATTCAAGAACAAAGCTAATTTTTCCCAAATTTGTAGATGTAGTGTTTGATAAATTTGAAGAACGATAATAAACGGTACATGAAAGTTGACAATTAGAAAGTTGCTGGAAAAGCTCTACCATAATTAATTTCAACAAATGAAAGGATAAGAAACCTCCTTTAGATGTAGATAGTTAGCAGTTTTCATGCTATGTATATAAACATAAGTGCTTCTATAGGAAAAACATCTTAATTTTCTATTCGAAACTTATAAATCTGTGTAACAATATTTACACTTTCCAGTAGAGGAGAAAGTCCATTTACCTCTAATTTTCAATTACACCTTTCGAAGCAGTTGAGAGACAATAACAAATAACACTCAAAAGTTATCGGTCACAGAGTTGCTGGAAAAGCTCTAGTATCGTTAATTACAATAAATGAAAATGAGAAACAGCATTTTTTATGGTATGTATCTAAACCTAAGTACATCTATTTTAAAAACGATCCCAATTTTGTATCAAAATTTTTTATCCAAAACTAAATATCCTGCAAAACAATTTCCAAACTTTGCATTCAAGGACAAAGCCTTCCTCCATAATTTTTTATGCACCTTTAAAAAAAAATAGAAGAACGATAACGAATAGCGTTCGAAAATCAACAATTGAGCACTCGGTAAAAAACCATAGTACTATGAATTGCGAACAATAAGAGGGTGAGAAACCCTTTCCGAAGTTAGGTGAGCCCATGCCAAGGGCGTCGTATTATTACGAATAAGATGACTTTCGCATTATTGTTTAGATTTCTAGTTCCAAAGATTGTAACTCACCGCAATTTCTCATACTATCTGGGATGTTAGCGACGATCGATGTATCTTCGAACCACGACAATTGCAGTTGGAACAATTGCAATAAGGACGCTACTAAAAAGAGGTTATGTTGCGATATTAACGGCCATCAGCTATCAACGGTTTAAACTGTCTTCTGCTACAGTCTATTTCAAATGTCGGTAAGCTCGGCTACACACGAAGGGTGTCGCGTGGCGAATCAACAATACACCGAGGCATGCGTTTTTTGAGGTACTCAATTCAGTTGTAATTAACAATGCTTTTTTGTTATGAATTTTCGCGGTTAGTTTTATACTCGACTCGTGGATTACTTCGTAATATTAGGGATACTGTGCGGAGTTAGAGCTTACAGCCGCTATCTTCGGAACAATTCATTCCTCTGTTACTATAGCAACAGGAGATTGGTCCAAAAATTGGCCCAAAAGCCGCAGGGACTACGACTATGGGTCACCGCAGTGACACTCAACGCTGTTTTTTTTTTTCTTTCCTGCAGAGGGAGTAGCTTGTTTTTTGAACGACGTATTTTAAATTAGATTCCATGATGGAGTATTCAAGCTATTTATGGTGGGAATATATAATGGCATTAATAAGGGAATAAATGTACAAGTTTGGAGAGCGATTTATTAGAGTTTCGGAGTTAAGAATGGCAGTCCACGACCATCAACGTGTAGTAAAATTTACAATGGATATATCACTCCCTCTAGCGTGGTTGTTTCAAAAGCGATTAATCGATGAATCGATCATTTGGGTAGCGATTAATCGATTTTAATTGACGAAATCGATTCGTTCGATCACAAATTGATTCAAATTTTATATACCTGTATACTGGTTGAAAAAATCAGCAGTAATAATAGAAATTACCCATGCGTATTATAAGTAACTTTTAAGGTAGTTATGTCGCGAAGGCAATCTAAAACTCATATGTGTTAACTTTCGAAATATCGTAATTTAGCTATTCATTTTTACTTACAGAAAACCTTGAAGGCTTTTACGGACTATTTGAATGAATAATTAAAACTTGAAAATCGATCTTTTTACACGGCGCTTATGGGATGGAATAGCAAAATTGATGTTTACATCGAGAATGAACGTACTTAGATCAAAGATAGAGAAAAAATGAAAAGGAGTACATATTCGCAAATCATACGGAAATGAATGAATTATGAAAAAAGAAGTGACGTCACCGAGCTAGTGACCAATTGAACTGAGGTCAAAGTGCACGATACCGGGCTAAATAACGTTTCCTAACCTAATTATCGTAAAAATGAAGTCAAATCCACACTAAACATATGAACTATTTACAAATAGACGTTTCAATCTGATTGCGACAACTTTTAAGGATTCTCGATCACTTTTTATAATATCATTGAGGTAGTTGAAGTGACGCATATGATTATTTTTGAATGGTTAATAGACGCTGACATTTATGACTTCGGCGCATACGCACATATATGTATGTTCAATCGCGCGGCAAGATTTATTTACAGGATGTAGCCCTTAAGAAAAATTATATGCGGTGTCTGATTAAAGTGCAATTTTTGCGAAGAACTCGACCTAAAATTTTAGTATAAGCGCAGAGAATGACAAACAGCAAAAATTCTGCATTACTTAGTCGAATGTAAATTTTTTGAAAATGAATAGAGTATGAAACACTCGAATCACTTCAAGGTGATGTGAAATGCCCTGCGGATGACGGTAGTAAAAACTGTAATTCTCTTTCTTCAAGGAGGCCGAGACTTTAACCTTGAAAAGTAATTGTATGCCACTAGAGAAGGAATACATTTCTATTTCGGTTAGGCGCAAAAAAATAACAATACCGATTCTGTTATCGATTGAGTCGAGGGACATTTTTTTACCACGGTAGCACCACGACAATTCTTGTTCATGTTTAAATTTTCATACGAAAAAACAATGAAAAATTCAATTTTTTGTTTTTAAACTAAACTGTTTTTATTAGTTGAAAAATTATTATTACTCTTTTTGGTAAATATAGTGAAAATAATGCACAATTTTCAATTTTTTGTGGAAAATCGACGCACAATGATGAGCAAAATATAAAATAAGTCACCGAAAATAATGGGACAATTGTCGAACCATTGCAGTAGACAGAAAGTGAAGAAAATTGATAACAAACCATCAAAACATTCGCAAATTTTAATATTTTCCATTGCCAATTTTTTCCGAGTTTGCAATAATATTCAGGGAATGTTTGCGTTGGCGATTTTGGATCTGCTTACAAATAAAAATGTGAAAAAGCTGGAGAACTGAACCTTGCAAATTGCTTTCTCATTGTTTATGGTTTTTTTTACAAAGCTACCTATACGAGGAAGTATTTCAATCGATTTTGACTTCCTCATAGAGGAAGCTCCGTAAAAAAAAAAATAAAAATAATGAGGAAGCAATTTGCAAGGATCAGTTCTGCAGCATAACTCGTAATCAAAGTTGAATTTCTGGATATGTCGGAACTGTGTACACCTATTATTGCTGAATACTGCTAATTTCATGAATGAATTTTAAGTTCGCTATTGTATGTTTTGCTAAATCAATTTCATGTATGCAATTTGAGATCGTTATCTGATGTTCTGAAAAAATAAGGGCACAATCGTGAATTTTTCGAAAATTTCAAAACTCCATAAAATCCGAACGTCTTTTCCGATTTCGGTCAACTTGATACCAAACAACATTAACAGGATCTGCACATATGAAAAATTATTCAGCAAAATATCGCAGTTATTACGAAAGCTAGAGCGCGCACGTCCTTTTTTGAAAAAATTTAAAGCGCTATAAAATAATAATTTCTGCATACGTTACGGAAAAAAAATTGCATCGGATGAAGATCGTCTGCGGCTTTACTTGTGTACTAAATTTTTCCTTAATTTGCACACACACACGGACATTTTTTTCCAAACCACTTCTCTCGGTGTTTTGGAGCATTCTGAGTTTCCTCTGACATGAAAACCTCAACAAAAAAAAAACGTTATGAAAACAAATCTTTCTCTATGAGGGAGCAAAAGTTAACAGTTTGGATTTTGAAAAAAAAATGTACTGACTTTTTATTCTTCTTTCGAGTGAAAAGTTATACAACTTCAAAAAATTATCGTGGTGCTACTGTGGCAAACAAATAATAAGGTGACGGGCTGCACCGCGACCGAGTCGCTGTAAGTGCAAGGAAAAAAACCCCATTGGCACCCGCTGTGGAGCAAGAGCGAACGACAAAAGCGTGTAACACATCACGTTAACGTTTGTCGTTAACAGTAACACTTTTGTCGGTTTCTCTTGCTCTTCTGCGACGGCAAATAACGCAGTCTCTGTCGCAGTTATGGCGACTCATTGTAATACATCACCTTAAGATTATCTCGGTGACCTTCAAGTGGACATTGATGGACATTCCCTCCGTACAAAGTGCGTAAACCTGCTGCGCGCGCATAATTGAGGAACATAACCTCGCAAGTTTGTTTTCAAAAGTCATAATACTTCACAAGCCTTTCATACCTTCGATATTACCATCATATTAACAACAATAAATAGTGATTCGTCGAAATGAATCTAAATTTACATAATTTGGTTCTCATACTTTCAATGGCAAAGACGTTTTCTCGTAACAATCCTTATTACACCTTTGTTTGGTTATTTATGAGATACGTTCGGCACAGGCTCGATTATTTATCGTGCAAAAAAAATCGTATTCAGTCTATACCTGATAAAATTCACTCAAAATTGCTCAAAATCGTTGCTCGAAATTTCGGACATTATGTGGACTACAAAGGCTGTGCAATGGGCAAATTGGAGGACATGCAATGCGACTCCGCTTCATGGTACATTTTCTGCTCAAAAGTAACACACAAAAAGTACAAAGTTCTCATTGTGCCATACGAGAATTGTGAAGAAGGCAAAATTATTATATCAGAGACTATGAGATTTAATTTGGAGAATCAGCTGCAACATTCGTTGGATGAAGCTACTTACTTTGTAAGTGAGTATGGATATAAGCAGAGTTGTGGAATTCTTTATTCATCATAAAGCAAGACTGCAAGTTAATCTTATAATTAACAGCAGTAATGAACAACAGAAATCTTATTTTGCTTAGGGCTTCACCAAAAAAATATATACTGTTTTTTATCAATAGTATAAAGGTTTTATAACACATTCTATATGATTGATGCTTTATCATACATTAAACAAATTTAACAAATTTCAGGAGTTCCATGAAAATTTTACATTTTCTTACATCAATGGTTTTGTAATTCATTACTAATTAAATAAATTAATCATAATTTTTTATAGAAAGTAATTTGAAGTCTTATTCAATAGATGCAGCAATATTCATTCCAATGGAAATATGACTTTACGTGGATTCAACTTAATACAACAGAAAAATAGTATTGTTTTCTTTTTTTTTTTTGGTAGCAACATGAATATTTTATAAGGATCTTGTGTGATTGATTTTTCATTATGGTAATCTGATCATACCAAAAATTTGCAAGTTTGATTATAAAAAAATGCAGAAGTTCATTTTTTTCTACATTAGTGTAATTTTGTTTCACTGATAATATAATTTGTGAATCTGTATCTCTTATGAAACGAAATTGCAAGTTTATTTTATAATTAACAGTAGTGATACACAGTACAAATTATATTTTGCTGGGGTCTATTGATTACAATGGAAAAATAGTATATATTTTTTGTTGTTGAATGTAGATTAAATATTTTGTAATATCTTTTTATATTGTTTAATTTTGTTAATATAACTTCCTTTCACTGATGATAAAATGTGTACAACTGTATTTGTTATGTTAAATGCTAGTTGATTCAATAATTAACATTTGATAATAAATAACCCGTACTTATAAAATTATTTCATAAGGGTGGTTTTATGGTTTTTAGCTGAAAATAAATGTTTAATTTGTCTATGTACTAGAACACTGACAATGATGGTTCCAGAGTAATAACTATGAATGATACAATAAAAGTTTATTCAGAGAAATTATGTAGGTTTACACTCTAATAAGTATTCAGTAAAAAGTCAATTGATTGTAAAAACTTGTTTGTATTTTTTCAGTGCCAGGAATTACAGAAGAAATTCCATGTGCAGTGGAGGCCAGGATATCGTTGATATGCAATCCTTACGATTGCCCTCATGTTATGATTGATTGTCTTTTGGAAACATACTTCAAAGTACCTAGATATCTAACAGCAAAAGCTTTGTTCGATGTAGACCTGAAAGAATATGCTCCAGATTATTTTTATTCGTCTGCCAATCCAAATCTCACCAAGGTTTACTTTAGAGTGAATGCTTTGAGATTAAAGCAAAGGAATCAGATTCAGAGCACAGGCAAAGTTTGTTACGTTGTAAAGGGTGAAACGAGTTTGGTGCAAGAGTCGAATGTACATTCATATCTTCCACGAGAATTTACGGAAGCCATAGACGTAGGAACTGGTTTATCTCTTTGTGAGCAAATCGATATGTGTGGAGTTGCAAATTTTCCACCGTCGTTGGAAAAATCTATGGAGAAACTACGAGTCTGTATCTCGCCGTTCCTACAAAAAGGTTGATCGACAAATGCGATAAATTTAAGGGTTTATGCACATTGAAAAATAAATCGAATCTCTTGACTTTAAGCGGAAGTTTTCTCTCTACAGATGTCTAGAAAAATATTCTTTTAATTTTAAACTGAAAAGTATAAGAATAATGTGTTCGAATTTCGTATTTTTGTTCTACGAAATACTCCATCTTTTTTTGCGAAATCAAAAAAATGTTCTCTTCCTTCGACATGATGTTTTCCGTCAGTTTTGCACCAGAAAATGATACTTTTCTTTCTTAATATATTGTCTACCGATTTTACAAAAAAAAAACAGCAGTAAGTTCTACTAATTGTTTTTGTCTACTGATCCCTCACATGAGAATCTAGTGATTCTACAAACTTTTCATGTCATTTTCAATTTGAAGCACGAGACTGTGAAAACCCTATAAGGATTTCATGTTTAGTCCATTAAATACATGAAATTGTTTTAATCCTGAAAATTTCTTCTTTCATTCTTTATACGTACAAAAAAACTGTTTGGGATTTTGCTAGAATAAAATTGAGTGAATACATAGAGAGTTCGGTCAAATTCACACAACAAGTCTAATTTACGAGAATTTCCACACAATTCTTTTGTTGTGTGCATAGATGTTGAAAGCTGCGACGTAATAATGGGTTTTCCATCGATGTTTTTTGCTGCAGATATCCGGATGAAGATCAGGCCCGTTTTCCTCGTGAATGGCGCACCAGGAAGTGGAAAGTTCAAGCTTATTCAGTCGCTGGCGAAAAGAAGTGGCTTAAATTTGTTGAACGTTGATTTTGCGGAGATACAATCTTTATCAGCACCGCAAACAGAAGCGAAGCTTCGCATTGTTTTGCAGAACGCAAAAAATAGTGTTCCCTGCATTCTTCGTTTGAGTAACATTCAGGTAAATAAATATTTGCGAAGATCAAAGTTAAACTTTTCTAAATGGTAAAAAAATCAAAATAATCAGTTGAGTTTCCTTCTTTATGGAAGTTTTCGCAATGATCTCGTCAGATTTTATTAAACTTTGGATTTATTAGAAGACGGCGCGCTCTAGGCGAAAAAAAATTTCATAGCCTAGCAAACCTTCAGCTAAAATAGTAACAACATTACATTACTTGCCTAATGTAATATTAAGTGTAGGCTTCACAATTTTTATTGCCTATGAGTCTAATAGTTCTTTACAAATGAAGTTAAGAAAAGTAATATTAGATATTGATCAGTATCAGGTATGAGTTGAAGGTATAAAACGATTCGGATTTTATGGTAATTAGAATTTTTAAACAATCGACGTTGCTTAATCGTAAATTAAGAACGCCGAAATCAGCTTAGATTTCCTACGCTGTGTATTTCAGTAACGAAATCGTTATTTTGATAGTAGAATTGAAATACTATACCTGTGGCAATGTTAGAAATACCGTAAATATCATAAATATCAGGGATACCGTAAATACCGTAAATGTTATAATTATCGTAAATATGAATATCATTGATATCTTATCGAGTACTGAAGATAAGTTCAATGCTGTTTGGTATTTAATTTCGACAAGATTGGTAAACTAGTTCAGACTTTACGTGATTTAGAATTTTTTATTACTAACGTTTTTGCTCAAATGTTTATAAAAATTCGAAAATTTTACTGAATAATTCTTCATGACATACGTTCAATGTTGTTCGGTACCGAAATTTAACCAAATCGGTAAGCGGTTCGGATTTCAAGTGATTTTGAATTACAAATAAAATTGACGTTTTCGCTGCAGCTTTCGCAAAACTTTAGCAATTGAGCCGAAAATTTGTACATAATCAAAATTTAACGTGATGTCTTTTGCGGTGGTGTTTTGCTTCTATATATAGTGTCGTTTCTATTTTTAGATTGCACATTTCTACTTTCTAATGTCCATAAGTACCAATGTACAATTGGCCATAATTATCGGAAGGCACAATGTATCGAGAAGACATTTTGCACACAAGATGTACTAACTCATCCTCAATTGCTGTCAATTCTTTTCAAAACTATCTATAGATAGAAATATATTTATTCATTTGACGCGCGGTAGCAAAGTTAAACTTTGCACATTGTCCTTTTATTATATCTCATTTTATGTTACAAACCTTGTTCTATGAGAAAGCAATGTGCAAATTCCTACTTTGCAACCTCATTACATAAAATCTGTTTAGGACAAACATTGGCAAGTCAAAGGCTGAGGATGTTTGTTATTTTGTAGGTCGATTGTTAGCTCTATGTTCGGGAGTCTTTTGATCCGACTCCGAGCGCATAATAAAGCTATCAATATCTATGGCTGCATGAAATACTGCTAAATAAAAAACTTCATAACGCTACAAAACGACGACGTGTCCATTGCTATCGGTTAATATTTGATAGCACTAAGTGTTTAAAAATGGAAGCTTGTTATGAACAGCTCTTGATTTTCCTTGCTCTCGCATTTCCCCTCGCAGTTTCCCTGAAAGTCTATTTACATAAAATTTATTTCCACTGTACGAGCTCATCGACTAATTAACAACGTAAATGAAATTCTTCTATGTGTTTACTTCACGGTTCTGAAGTCGATTCAAAAAACGTTGTAGACATTGAGATATTTACAATCTCGAAGTCCGTACGAGTGAACCTTCAATTAATTTCAATGGACCCACAATTAATTCCGATCTTATCTCATTAACCCCAGATTTTTGGTAAGAATTCCGAGGGTCAGAAGGACGATAGAATTATATCGACATTTGCAGCTGAACTCAAGAGACTGAACGAGAAGAAATCAGCGCTTCCACTTATCGTAATTGCAACGCTAGAGAATGACGAGCTCGATGCTGATATAGAACGATTGTTTATCGATACGATATGTATCCAGAATTTGGACCAGGCTCAAAGATTCGGAATGCTATCGTGGCTCTGTGAAACCAAGGGACTTCGACACGAGACAGATCTAATGAAGATTGCAGGATTAGCCTCGGACTTTGGTTTCGCAGATCTAGACGCGTTGATGTCACAAGCCGCGACGATTGCCTATCAATCTTCGTCAGTAACGGGGAACCCTGTTCTGTTAATGGATTGTCATTTCGCCCAAGCTTGCGGTAGGTCGTGATAGCGTTGAACTTTGAATCCCAAAAAGATGTCAATAACTCGATCATACTTATTTATAACTTTCTAACACAGAACATAGGCAAGCCCAATCTTCGGATCGCATCGGGGCCCCTCGAATACCGAAGGTCTATTGGGAAGACATTGGCGGCTTGGCGAATCTTAAACACGAAATAAAACGTCGCATCGAATTGCCGATGTTAACGGGGATGAACCTCGGCCGATCGGGCCTTTTACTTTACGGTCCACCGGGTACCGGCAAAACTCTTCTCGCAAAAGCAGTTGCCACTGAATGCCAGCTCCACTTTATGTCGGTAAAAGGGCCTGAGCTATTGAACATGTACGTGGGACAGAGCGAAAAGAATATAAGACAAGGTACAATTTATGAGACTATCCGAGGTGAGGGAAAAATCTTTGGTGGTGTTTGGTTTGTATCTTGAAACATTCGTGATAGGAATTGCAATTGTTATTGACGAAAAAAAAACCCATTTCCGAAACGAGTGGATGAAAAAGCCTGAAATAATTTACAGAGAGTACTTTTGAGTAGTACTATTACATGACCAATTATCAAATAGATCCGAGAGGGTCGAGAAAAAAGCGGTTGTGTAGGTGGAAAATGCCACATTTCAAGCATTCTCTGTCGATTCAGCCACTTTTCTTTCGATCCTCTCCTATTTGCTCCATAATTGGTAATTGCAAAGTAACGGTAAAGAGCACTGTTTGTGGATTTTTTTTAAATAGTTGAAAACGATATTTCAGAAAATGCCGTTTTTTCTTTTCAAATGCAAATATCTCGGAAATTTAAAGTTACTAATAAAAAATGCCTCTCTATAGAAGTTGCCGTTTTCTGTTAGCTTTCGAGCGGTATATTTCAAATAATTGCCACGTTCCGGTGAGAATGATTTTCACCGAAAAACGGAGAAATTATTTTTAAATAAAAAACCGGATATATTTTTTTAATTAAAAAAATAACAGTGCATGACTGTCGAATATCTCACAAAAATCGCTAGGATGGCCCCGATCGATCTTCTGGTATAAAAAAGTGTATTTGTGTGAATGTTCCGAAAAACGGAGAATGATTATTAGAAAAATTCAAAAACGGTTATTTTCTTTTGTCTAATAAAATTACAAAGTATTTTTGTATGACTGTCGATATCGTAAAAAAAAAAAATCATGAGAGTGGCACAAATCGAGGTTTCAGTATAAAAAAAATGAATCCTATGAAAATTTAACAAAAAAAGGGGAATTATTGTTCTGAACCCAAACCTCGATCCCTGCCACTTCAATGATTTTTCCACGATATCGACAGACATGTAGGAAAACTCTGTGAATTTGTTAGTCCAAAAAAATATCTCCTTTTTAATTAAAAAAAAAATAATCCTCCGTTTTTCGATAAAAAATCATTCTTCCGGAACGTGAAAATTGATTTGAATCATACCGCTCGATAGCTAACAGAAAACGATAACTTGTATGGAGATTAATTTTTTCCTAACTTCAAGTTTCCGAGATATTTGCATTTAAAAAAATGGCATTTTCTAAAATATTGTTTTCAAAAATCTGAAAAAATTCACATAGGGTACCCCTTACTGGTACTTTGCTATCACCAATTATGGAGCAAATCGGAGAGGGTAACGAAAAGCGTCCCTGAATCGACAGGGAATGCTCCACACACTGTCTTTTAGTGGTACTTTTATATAACCAATTATGTGGCAAATCTGGTTAAAAAAAGGAGCTAAATTGACAGATTTGTTGCATTACAAGTTATTACCATCTTCTATAATTGTCACATATTATGAAGATAACATCGTTACACTACATGTAACTTCCGGGTTGTATTGCCCTGATGAAACATTGAAATTATCCTATTCTCAAAATTCAACGGCAAATATCAGTAAAGTCGTTTATTTTGAATTTTTCGTTTGTTTCAGTTTTCGAAAAAGCACGAGCAGCTGCACCTTGTGTTATATTTTTCGACGAGTTGGATTCTCTGGCACCAAATCGCGGTCGTAGTGGTGATAGCGGTGGTGTAATGGATCGAGTGGTTTCTCAGTTACTAGCAGAAATGGACGGTCTAGAGTCTTCCGGAAACATATACATTATTGCAGCGACAAATCGCCCCGATCTCATAGATCCTGCTCTGCTGCGTCCCGGCAGATTCGACAAAATGCTTTACGTCGGAATCTACGCCGACCGCGACACTCAGTTGAGCGTTCTTCGCGCGGTTACCCGTCGCTTTAAAATGAAAGATTCGGGCAACGAACTCGAGCAGCTGGTAAACGATCTACCGGCTAATTTAACCGGTGCTGATCTCTATGCAGTTTGCTCAGACGCTTGGCTTCTCGCCGTACGCCGAAATCTTACGGCCCTCGAAAAAATCGACGACGAAGAAATTCGAGAGTCTCATCGCAGTACAACTTACAAAGTTGGAGTAATCGTTGAATTGCAAGATTTCCAGGATGCAGCGCGGAATCTTATACCTTCCGTCAGCAGCGCGGAATTAGCTAGATACGAAAAACTTCAAGCGGAATTGTCGCCGATGAGATAACGATACAAAGTTACAAAAAATAAACAAATTGAATGCAGGGCTTTAATTCGATAATTCCTGATTTTGAGCCTTTTTTGGCGTTTAAGTCCAATCGCTGATTGAAAGTTGATGATTTTCCATGCGCGATATGCAAATGTTAACGAATTATGATTGAAACTGATAAAAACCGATCGAATGAATAAAATTCCGATTAGAAAATGATTGGTTCACGATCTCTTAAACAGTGTTAGCAAAGTGTTCGGTGAACAGTTCCTCGTCAGATCAAAATAAGAGACTCGGGTAATGAACAGGAGGTTTTAATAAAGATGTGTTATTACTTTTCACAGTATCACTTAGAAAGATACCGTAATAGCAGAAATACAGAATTTCCAGAAAATGGTGGGTAATACCGCGCGACCCGCGAACAGCTTGTAACCAGATACGAAAAACTGTCAACGCCAGTCTCGCCGCCGAGATAGCAAGACGAAGATATAAAAAAAGGATATTATAAAAATCAAGGCCTCAATTCGATAATCACTGTTCTAGAGGTCATTTTCTGCATTAAACTGTCTCGCTGACTGATGATTAATTTGTCATGCGCGATATGACAATAGCTTTCATAGCTTAAAAATAAGAGGCTCTGATAATGAACTAGAGGAAGTCGTAAAGATTGGCGGCGAGCTATAAAATCACTGAATCTGTGGAGTGTACGCATAATAAGTTCCTAGTGTTCATACACTTCCGGTTTGAAACATGCCCTTAGGTAATTTTTTTTACTAAATTCCGGGTCATTTATCCGGGTCATCATAAAAACGCAATAAGAATATTCGACTTCAGTTGTTGTAGTTATCCGAGAAACAATCAGTTATTTAACCCACGGTGTAAATGGTACTTGGCGTAAGCATTTATATGCTCATGTAGAAAGAAGAAGGAGGACAAGAAGAAAATTTGGTGATCTGTGGGATTTTTTAAATGTGAAAACGAAAGAATGAAAATTTATGAAGCTCTGATAATAAATGATTCATATTTCCAAATATCTATGGACATTTGTCCAACTTATTTCTGGATTCGCGGGAATTATGCAGCTCTCAATTGGCGTTCTAGAATCACCAAAAAAATCTTTATATTGTTGAGGTGATTTCCAAAAACATAAACGCACATTTTAAGAAAAAAACCGGATGTTCGAACGCACATTGTAAAACAAATTTAAAAAATCGATAAGTTTTCCGAATACGTTGGAACATTCAATTTTATCTCATTAAAACATCTCATAAAATCTTAAATATCTTAATAATGTTCACATTTTATTTGGCTGATTGCGAATTGCGAGTTGCATAATTTCCGCAATTCGGAAATACGGATATGAACATGCCAAAGTTCACAGCGAATTACGCCTTTATTATTAAAATGAAAAAAGTTGAAAAAGATAAATTAAGATATGCCAAAAATCACCTAATTTTCAGTCTCGTGAAGTATTGGCTCCCCTGAAAAACGGTTTTCCGCAAATCAATTATAAATAGGGGTAGTATCAAGAAATTTCTCATTCGAATGTTATTTTCTTCGGCGCGAGCTACTAGCACGAAATTTACAGCTGAAAATACGGATACCGTAAAACATTCTTCATTCTGCATTGAACTCTCTCGCTGATCGGTTAATGATGGTTATCCATGCGTGAGCAGTTGAACTGTGCCCAGTTATCCGTTGTTTTAAGAAGAAAGACTATGGGGCCATTAATTGAAGGAGTTCGTAAAAGGCAAACGGGTAAATTCGACCGACCGCGATCTGTACGTGATTTAGGCGAAGGCTTAGCTTCTCTCTAACACAAACTCTATGAAAATGGCGTAAAAGTCGAATTTTTCTGGCTATCACTTTTTCTTGAATTTCCTGGATTAGCTGAAATCGGCGCAAAATTTCTCGCTTTTCTTTAACAGCGCAATATCAGATAGAACAAAAAATGTCAAGTAGAATTGATAGCGAGGCTAAGTTGTAAAAAAAAAAACACGACAAGTTCAAATTCATTCGATAATCACTGTTCTAGAGGCCATTTTCCGCGTTGAACTCTCTCGTTAATTGGTAATAAATGGTTATCCACGCGCGATATTCGACTGAACTGTTCTTTGCGTAGTTTCAAACTTTCCATACTGTCAAAAAGAATGACTCGTGTCACCAACCGAAGGAGTTTGCAAATGGCAAACCGCTGATCTGGTTGCTATTTACTGGAACGCTCAGCTTCACCCTGATTGAGACTCTTTACAGTATCACCTATAAAGATGGCGTAAAAGTTGAACAGCAGGATTTCCGGTAAGCACCGCCGATGAAAATTCCGGTCTTCTGTCAATAGCGCGTAATTAGTTGGATACGACGAATGTGGCAAATAAAAAAGCGAGACAAAGTCAAAACCCAGAAAAATCAAAACGAAAAGCAAGACAGAAATCGAGGGCATTTTCCGCGTTGCATTCTCGAGTGAGCTGGTAATTAATTAACTTGCAATGCGACTAAGGAAGCGCACGTGACTCTAGAGGCGATAATGATACCGTTGCATGTGAACTCTGGATGACTGTTTTAAAATACTTGTGTTAATCGCGGAGCAGCGATCAAGCCGGACCTCTTCTACATTTAATACGTAAGGTCGCTCAAGGCAGTTGTGCAGCTTCCATATGACGGTCAGACTTTGGATTTGTAGTATATTTCTGAGCCCGGTGTTTTTCCACGCAAAATCTGGATAACTCAATCAGTAATTAGATTAGACGAGTTTATAGTTCCGGATTCTGGTGTCGGATAATTTCTCTCTTTATGGTCGTAATTAACAGAAACTAAGACAAAATAACGTAAAAATAAATTATTTATTATTTACAGTTCATTATCATGTTTAACAATCGTCACCATTTTTATTAACTATACAAGGGGAGTGTCTTTTTTTGTTTTTGTTTGACTCAGACATTGAATGGGGATTCCAGAGTACGAGAATCCTGGTGCAGCTGCCATTCTTCGCTTTCAGTGCACATGGACGGAAGGTTCACGCCGAAAATTCTCACGGGGACGTCGAAGGTTTTGCCATTCGTAGGCAGTTGTTTTTTTTCCATTTCTTTTGTGACGTAGAATACAACGCATTATGAGAACAACTGCAGCGATCAAGAGATCGAGGTAGCATCGCCGTATAATTTAAAGTGAAAGATGGAGAACGTTTTATTTTCTTCACTTATGGTAAACCGAAGTACAAGTAGTGATTGCACCATTCACGAACGCCTTCGTGATCAGCGCAGCACCATGGATAAACTACGGCGCTTTTTGTCTTCTTAGCGCATTGCTGACACAAATTTGTCGTCTGGAAATATAAGTGCAATTGCAATTTTTGGTTGACTTACCGTTTTTTAAAATCCATTTTCTTTATTTTATTCTTTGAACAAGTCAAAAAATTTATTTACCGCAAAAGTGCTCGCGTTTTTGTTACAGTGTTAAAAGCAATGGTATATTTACCTCAGCAGTGCAAATGACTTTCGCTGGATCCAACAGAGCAACGCCGTCGATTGGATTAAAAGAATTCGTCGTGGGTTTCCCATTCACTCTCAGCGAGCATACGAAAATTAGGACCAACGCCCATCGTAGATTTGTCTGCGAAATCTTCTGGTGAGAAGGGAATCGTAAAGGATTTTTCTTCAAAACTTAATCAGCACAAAAGAAACAGAGGTGTAACCATTTCATTATTGTTATATATTGACACAATTAGGGTTTTTTCCGATAATAATTTGATATTGTTGATTTCTTCGCTTTACCATAAAGAAACCTTTGTTCTCATTAAAACTTTCATTTATCTTCATTTTAATATACTTAAAAATTGTCTAGGAGATTGAAAACCGTTTTCTTGAAAAATATGTTGGTGTTTTTGTGTGTATTTGCATAGAGAAAAAAATCAATCGTTTATAGTTTTTTAAATCGGATCGGATTAATGGACTAATATTTTTTGAGTCAGTAAAGCAGTTGCAACCCTTTCATCGAAGCGGACGTAATAGAAATTCGTTCTGTCAGTAACGTTTTATCAGAATTCTAGTTTTTTTTTTCAATGCTAGCGAATGTTAGCGAATTTTAAGCCGACGGACCCAAAATTTCTGTAGTATTGAACGTACGATCAATGATCATCGGTATGATATTGGGGCGGCATTTATCATCCGGGCGCATTCTCAGCTATAGATATTTTATATCATATTTTATATTAAATTTACTTCGTTTTATTGAAATTAGTTTCAAATAAAAATCTTCATAAATCAAAATCGTTTCAAAACATTAAACTTCGTTTGGAAGGATGGACCAATTATTAACCGACTATCGGATTAAAATTATCGACTTCTACTGAACTATTAACATTTAGTGAGATTAATTTTTTTTTCCCGAAACGTCGTGAATACGCGTAAATTGAAAACTTTGAACTGAGCTCTTTTACATAAATGAAATTACGATTATAGTTGGTTAGTGTTTTTCTTATTAGAAAAAATAGTTTTGTCAAACTATAATTTCCCGGATTTCACAAAGTTTTCTCTACGCGAAATCTAGAATTGATCAGCATAGATTTTCACAGATCTAGTTATGCGAAATCTGGAAAAAACTGAGTAAACAATTTGCGGAAATGCCTATATTGATTAAAACATGCAAAATTTCTTTTAAAAACATAATGAACACAAAATGCGCACATAGATCATTAAAAAATGCCAAAAGAATAATGGAAAAATGGTCTTTTAACACATTATTGTTTTCCATTTCGAAACAGTCAATTGAAAATTAATGTGATGGTCACAACTCTAAAGTTAAGAGTCATACGTACCATGTTTGATTTTAGAAATTAGATGTTTATGACGATCTTGAGAATTCTGATCGATTGTAAAACACCGAATCCAGATCACGTTGAAGTGAAAACGATCTACTGAACTCTGTGCGATTTTGCAGAAGACTTTTATAGATGAATCTAGCTTTTATTCGTATTCCCCAATACGACGAGAGGAATCAGCGTCTGTATCCCTACCCTGCGTTGTTTTCCAACTTTCGTCGAATCTAGATGTGGTTCGCAAGCTTTTTAACGGAGGGGAGGTGGTGGAATTTCAAAGTGTCCAGACAACTGTCTATCAGTAGTCAGGGACCATTTGTTTGAATGGTGGGTTCACGTAATCGGATACACCGTAATAATGTGTCACACTCGAGCAGATCTCCATTTTACACCTGTTTGTCACGAGCGAGTGATCGATTTTGTCTATCTGCATAAAATATCGGTTAAACCATCACCCGAGCCGCATTACAAGCGATTAAAATTGCGTTTATTTGACGAAAACACGTCTTAAGAATCTTAAAGATTATTCTGAATATTATCTTGTCTATTTTTGTGGCGGCCTTTGGGGATAATAAATGACCTTTAATGTTCACGTTGGAAAATAAAGATGCAAAGTAGAATCTTGCACATTGCTTCCTCATTATTTTTCGATTTTTGCAAAACTACCTCTACGATGAAGTATGTTTATTGATTTTGGCTTCCTCATAGAGGAAGCTTTGTAAAAAACGAAAAATAATTATAAAGCAATGTGCAAGGTTCTACTTTGCATCGTTATTTTGATTTTATTCTTGATCTCTGATGATTTACGAAATCCAGTAAGTTAAAAAAAACACCCCCATATTACATTTTGATTAAGTAACATTTTTTATCTTACTCTCTTAACTTTTGCGGGAGTTATGAGCGAAAATGTACATTTATTAAAAAATTAAAAATGCCATAAAATCCGAATGACTTCGCGGATCATCACCAAAGGTTCGTACGTAGCGAGGCTGTATGGTATTTTTTGACTGTAGAACATTTCGGTTTATTTGTTGAGATTCGACGTCATTTAGAGAAAACAAAAAAAATTTCAAAAATTCAAAATTCTATAATATCGGAACCGCTTTACCGACTTCGCTGAAATTCAATACCAATCATCATTTAACGTGTCTTCATTTATAAAGAACTATTTGGATTAATTGGCGAACTTTTACAAAAGTGAGAGCGATCACGACATTCTTTCGAAAAAGTAAAAATTCTATAAAATCTGTACACATAGATATTTTATTAAAAATCAAGTCAATCACAGAGGAGTCAATGCTCTAGTTGCGTGCCAAATTTTAGCTCGATCCATCGTGCCGTTCGTGAGGTATGGACAATTGAATGTTTGGTGTGTGGAACACACACACACACACACACACACACACACACACACACACACACACACACACACACACACACACACACACACACACACACACACACACACACACACACACACACACACACACACACACACACACACACACACACGCACGCACGCACGCACGCACGCACGCACGCACGCGCGCGCGCGATCGTACATATTTTCTAATTCACTTTTCTTGACGTTTTCGGTGATTCTAAGTATGTTAACACGAAAATCTCGGAAAAAATATTTGATGAAAACAAAGCTTCCTCTATGAGGAACCTCCAATAACACACTCCCTTAATTTAACAATGAAGGCGTTTAATAAGTTTATTAAAATATTACAGTTTCCCAGTAACTGCACAGGTTTATTTCAATATAAAGCATTCTCTGTTGATTCAGTAATTTTTTTCGACCCTCTCCGATCTGCCCCACAATTAGATATATCAAAGTACCACTAGAAGTCACTCTACATAAATTCCGTTCAGGTTTTTGAAAACAATATTTCGAGAATGGTATTTATTTTTCATTTGCAAATATTCCCGAAACTTGCAGTTACTGAAAAAAAAATGAATCCACATAAAAATTTCCGTTTTTTATTAGCTTTCGAGCGGAATTTTCAAAATAATTGTCACATTCCGGTGAGTATGGATTAAAAAACAAAAAAACAGGAATTATTTTCAATGCTTCATATATTTATCATTCTGTTATTTAATTAATTAAGTATATCAAAATACCAAAGAAATATGTTATTAAAATACGACAGGAGTTATTCGAAAGCACATTTGATGTTCCTTCTCAGTGGAGTTCTGTACCGGTTCAAAATAATTTTTTACTTGTATGTAAACGCATGTCAAAGTGTACCAAGTAGAGAAGTAACATATGTATTATTATTAAAGATTGTTTAGCGTAAATATCCAAAAAAAACTAAGAGTTTAGGAGAACTTCACTTCAGGAATGCACTCACGCATCTACGTTACTTTAGTTTGTTATAACAATGAAGCGAAATCCGTTTATAGCACAATATCAGTGTGTTGAGTTTTGTAATCAAAGTTTATTTGTTGAACTGCATCTCAGGGTATTTATTTAGACCGCGGATGACCTAATCATCTTAACATTATGAAAATAATATCGCTATTATCGCGGCAGTTGGAACAAAATGTCGCGATAAGTAAAATTGTGTGATGTAAACGGAAGGGCGATTTGCTCATGTCTTTGCTAAATAAGGTAATTTACAGTGCTAAATCCGTTTATTATGAACACATCTCTTTACTTTCTTGGGCATTTGTGGTGCATATTCGGTGCAGCACTTTTACGGCTGAGTCTGCATTTTTTTCAGTCACTCGGCTGATAATTTATAATAAATGAATTGTTCATGAAAACAGCGGAATCTAATTACAGGGTGATTGGTAGTTATCACCCAAAGTAACACAAAGGATTGCAAATTATAAAATATAATGCCAGCGCCCAAGGAAACACAAACAATTGGGAATTTAAAAATATAATGAAGTCGTCCAAAGAAACACAGCCAATGAAAAATCACAAAATTCAACGACATAACTCTAAGAAACACAAAAAATTCAGCTCAAATTTAATACGAGGGCTAATATCCTGCTGTGGTACGTATTGAATTCTGTGAAGATTGATAATAAATTGTACGAAGATGAGTCCACATTCAAATTTTATGCAATTCTGAATTTTTCAAAAATCTTGTTCAAGCGTTTGCTTGTTTAAATTATCAGATACCGGGTTCAAATTTTCTTCACATACGGACTAACATGGAATACAGTTTCAGTACAAATTTGCCACAAATGGGTCGAGCTGTTCAATTTTTATGACCATTTGAATTTTTACGAAGAACGTGTTTCGAGCTAAAGCAAGACTGTAAAGTAGAACCTTGTAAATAGTTTCCTCATTATTCTTTGCTTTTTACAAAGCTTCCTCTATGAAAAACCCCAAATCGATTACCATACTTTTCCATGTAGGTAGCTTTGTAAAAAGCAAAAAATAATAAGAAATGAATTTACAATTTTCTATTTTGCAGGATTAAAAAAAATATTGGTCAGTATTTTATTATATTCTAATGACTCAACCGTTCAATTCTTGCTCATTATCGCATTGCGATAATCGACAAGTACAAAATTACATACATTTTATTTGTAAAAATTTCAAAGAATGAATAGAAACAACAATTAGATAAATTTAAATCTAAATGATTCTTCTCAAATATTGATCGTCTTGGGCCATGGAAGAGCTGATGTTCGGTTAAGTAATACTTGTGCTTTCTTTTTTTGGTTTCTGGATATTAATTCATTTTTTATTTATTTTAGAGACTGAAACGTTCCTGTAGTTGAAATAAGCGGTAAAGAACGGGTTTGGTTGATAAATTTCGAATTGGATTTCATCGACTCCACTCATTTGCCTTTAATACTCGTTTCCTATCGCAATTAGTGATCGATACACATTTTATTTGTACGTAGCGATCACTAGTTCTTGAATAATATTTTATAAGACATTTATGACTTCGTCTATGGATGTTCACCTGTAGGAATTTATATGTGGTGTTCTATCGTCAATGTTTGGTTGAAAATTAATCGTTCGAAAAGATAAATCTCGATCTAAATCATTCTGCAAATCATTGAAACTCTTGGGGATTAGAAAATCAAAGTCCGAACGAAGAGACAGTTCAAAGATTGTTATCTTTATAATATGGAAAATAATAATGCGATACAGTCCATGGAGATGAACTAAGCGGACAGGTATTCCTTATTACAAATTACAGTGAGTAGGTAATTTTATTTATTTACTTACCAACATTCATGATACACGCGATTTGTATCTTATCTCAACTGCCAACTTCCGGCGGGTGAGACAAGGATCTTGTATTTCTTTATCCAATCAACGGCTTTTTTTCCAATGCCAATTTTGGATGCTCGAAATAGATAAGTCCCGCAGATGAGTTCACAATCGAGTCCTAGAAAGTCTGGCTTTTTTTAAAGCAGATTTAAAAAAAGTGCCAAAACCAGTATTACGACACTACTAACCAACTTATCTTCCCACGAGACATAGATTGGCGTAATAAAAAAATTTAACAAAAAATCATGAATTTCCGTTTTCAATGTACCATATATTTGTCATAGAAACAGATATAATTTCATTTTGAATGTACGATTCCGCTTTATCAATGATCGGATCAAAATTTGTATTGAAGACAAAAGAGTTTTTCTTGTAGTATCCTATCAGATTCTTTTATCAGTGTTTACACAGCGCACTTTTTCGTACTCGAATAATTAATTAAAAAATAATCGACATAAAAAAAAGATAAATTCGACCTAATTGATTCTTCTAATCGCCGACCTCCTTGAGATTCAAAAAATCAAAGTTCACACGAAGAGACTAATTGCGTCATTTACATAGTGAATAATATAATCTATTATTACTTGTCTATTATCTATAATCTATTGTGAAGTGGCCGAAAACGTTTGTTTGTCTGTATGTTCCAAATTTAAATTTTTATAGAATTTCTGATATTTTTAAGATTTCTAAAATTAAAAAAATTTAAACAATTTCAGAAATTTAAAAAATTTCAATAATACCAAAAGTTTCAATAATTTCAATAATTTAAAAAAATTAAAAAATTTTAAACCTTTAAAAAATTTTGAACATTTGAAAATTTAAAAAATTTAAAAAATTTAAAGAATTTAGAAAATTTTAAAAATTACAAAAAATTTCAAAATTCCAAATATTTTTAGAATTCCAAAAATTTTAAAATTCCAAAAATTTTAAAAAATTTTAAATTTTCAAGTTGGCCATGGATTTTTGAGCGAGTCGTTTGAAGTTGGCCATGGAATTTTGAGCGAGTCGTTCCAAGTTGGCCATGGAGTTTTGAGCGAGTCGTTACAACTTTACCATGGAACTTGAAGCGAGTCGTCCCAAGTTGGCCGTGGAATCTTGAGCGAGTCGTTCCCAGTTGACCATGGAATTTTGAGCGAGTCGTTCCAAGTTGACCCCAAGGAGTATGTGGGATCTCACATAGGTACCCCTAGACCCCGAGCCCGAATTATGCTAAGGCCCCGAATGCGATCGCGCACAGCTCGCGAGCCACAATAACATCCTAGTAATGCAATAAAGTTCATGACGTTGAAGGAAGCGGGAAGGTATTGTACATTATAAATTGCACCAAGTAGGTAATTTTATTTATTTATTTTCTAACATTCACGATAACCGCGATTTTCATCTCGTTCAATTGCCAACCTCAGGTGGGTGACGACGAGGATCTTGTACTTCTTTTTCTAATTAACACGCATACATCGCGTGACAATAATACGGGATACACTAGATACGAATATTAAATGTAGAAAAATAGGATAGCCAGAAGCGTCTTCAGCTGATGGCAATGAGTCTGTCGGTTTGTCATGCAAAAAACCACGTGAAGAGAAAATATTTGTCTCAACTGCTTCCTCGCGAAAATGAGCGATGCACGCTAGCTCAGTGCACCAGTCGAAGACGCCACGACTTCATTGTAAGTGTGTACAGATCAAACATTTAAAGACCGAGGTTGTATTTTTTAAATATATAATCTTTAACGAGACACGGTAAGTTGAGGATTCTATGCACACGTATCGACTCACATCGTTCAGAGTCGATGTAAGTTCCCGAGCATGTACCACGTTGGCGAGCGATTAATATAACGATCTGTGTTAGTATCGGAAAATTCTTTTTTTTTGTAAAAGATAAAGAAGACTATGTAGATAAAGTTTTCTTCTTAACAATATTTTGTCTTCAGTCCGCGGGGAGACATTTTTTATAGAAACCTTTTCACAATTTTTCGATCGGTTTTGGCCTTCGAATGTGTCGATTCGGGAAACGTGAAATAACGAATATAGCTTTCAGTTGTAATTATCGCTTGGTTTCGAAATCTCCTCATTTGTTCATTCATTTTATAAATAATTTGATATATTTCATAGTTTTTTCAAATTTCTTCAAGTTCTCCAAAAACTTTGCGCTCCAACTACAAAAACATCACATTTTAAGAACCGTTTACGAAAAGACATTTATTTGTTTTGACCATCAATATCTCAGCAGCTCCAAACTGTATTGTGACAGTTACGAAACGAGAATTATAGCTCTCGAAAGTAGTGAAGAATGGAACTTCCAAAATTATGATAATTTCAATTTTCCAATTTTCATCGCCTACATTATGTAAAATATACTGAGCTTCTCAAGCCACTGCTGCTCTTTCACCGTGGTTCTTTTTATTGAGATTTCTTCTTGTTCTTATTACTCTATCAGAATTGAAGTAGTTGTTTTAGTCCAAAGCGACGTAAACATGCAAGTTCGAGCACGTTTTAAGTTATCGAACTGGAAATTCGATAATTCAATTCCCAATCGAACTCACGATCGAAATTGATTATTGCTTAGAATTCAGGCAAATTCGATAGTGGTTGGAATTTTATGAATTTTTCTCCTTCAATATTTGCTCTCTTCTATTGAATTCTCATAATTCGCGAAAGATTCCAAAAATTTTATTGAAAATTAGTACCCGAGTGGAGAAGATGTGACCATTGATTAAAATGAATGGAGTCATAAAGCTTCGTAACATTTAATTAAAAAAAAAAAATGCAAAAAGACCGAAAGTATAAATCTTCACGTGAAGCTTCTGAACTGAAAACTTCGTTGCAAATAAAGTTACAGCAATGATTGATTGATGGGGAATTAGTCTGAGACTAATACCTAAAATGCGAGAATAAATTGATAATTTTGCTTTTTGAGCATGTTTTCTCTTGAACAAAATTCATTTTCACACCAATATAATTGGATATTTGAAAAACTATCAAATTATTTATGCATGAATAAATAAAGTGAATTCGAAAATAATGAGATGATTACAACTGTACTTGCTTTCATCCGTCAGTAGTAATTATTTAGAGTTTGACAATAAACGCTCCCATAGTAATTTTATCGACATTATCGCCCATTCGAATACATTATGAGTTGGTTTCCAGGCCAACGGGGATACCATGTGTTTCATTAGCATATGTGCCTCTTCTAAGAAATACAAAAAAAAATCGTCATATCTAAATAAATTAGTTTTTATTATTTATATGTACAACAATGGTATAGTTAATGGTTCGTATCTTTCTCCATGGATTTCGATAGAATTCGAGAGAGACTTATCTGTCGACACTCTGACGGTTCGTACATCAAAAACTTCTCGCGTTGATCTTTACCGAAGAAATTGAAGAATCGAGCTGAATCGTCCGATTGTATTTTTCTATTAATTGCATTTCGGTCTTAAATGACGTGCGATTCTTCGTTCGCGAGTTCAAATATTTGTGCACTTTTACGATTTTGTTCAAAGTCTAAGGTTCGCGATCCAGGAGAGTGAGTTCTGACCAACAAATATTGCTAGACGGAACGTTTCGTGATAATTGAGAAATTTCGAAATGTGCATTTTAGTGTCGGCATCGATCAGGGTTTCATTGCGCTATTTTTCCCATTTTATTACGTAAGTTAACTGAATTTTCCTTGGGTGAGATCCAGCGGGAGACTATGAGGGACACGATGCGTACACTTATGGTATGACTATGTTACATACGTCGGTTAAACATAAATATCACATTTGATGAATATGCTACAATAAATAAATATAATAAACATCATGCGATGGCCTCTTTGCATGGATGATTTTTTCGCATATCCTTGACTTAAGTATACGTACTTGATACACATAAGGACATAAGTATAATAATTTTTTTGTTTTTAGATTGGGCGCACGCTCATGGCAACCTTAAAACAAAATGTACGTACGTACGTTTCTTGGAACAGTCACTAAAGGATTTATGTGAATTTCGAAACTCATTGACGCTCGAAATCATTATCTGCTTTTGCTCAGGTGGATTGTATTGTTTGCAGCTCACTTTTTTGAGGCATTAGAAGAAATTAGCTGTAAGATTGCATTAAAACTTTTTGGGATATTCATATTAATGTTTGAAGATTATTGACGCAGTTTTGCACATTCATATCAACAATCATGCTCAAGTAATATTTAAACACAGACAAATGGGTCAATCGATCTCCGGGATTTTTACTCTGGGCTCTGTACTTGCCCAGGCATTTTTAAAGACACATTAAAAAACATCAACGCACACTCTTAGGGAAAAGGTACAAATGGTAGAATTCGATTAGGAATGCATCTTGCTTTTTAATTTTATGAATAAAACCGAATTAACGTGTAATGAAATGAAAAAAAAATTCAATCGCCAATTTTCTACTATTTTGATTCATTGAAAGGCGTTCGATTTGTTGAGGTCTCGAACAAAAATTAAGAAATACAAATTTAATTTTATTCCGAATTAATATCGCTATCAATCCGATCACCCACACAAAATATTGTAGAATTGGGTAATAGTGAGTAACAATGTGCGATTTTTTAAAAGTATTTCATACTATGCCAGTTTATTACAGAAATATACACTATTTTTTACTATAATTCTAACACCGTCGTGTGGATAGCATTATTCCCTATACTCGTTTTTGTCACGTTAATCTAATCATGGAATTAAATATACAAAAATCCATAAATGGTGTTCAATGACAAATATAAATATCTCGATGAGTATCGAGTTGATACGTCAGGATTTTTTTTAATGACCAGTAAAGTCAGGCTTTTATTAGCTGCAAACCATACGATACCCTTTAATTGCTTTTGAACTTTTGTTGGGCTTTTGCAAGCACTGAAAATGTTCGTAATTCACATATCTCCACTAAAAAAAAAGAAGTTTATAAGTGCCGAACACCTGGTCCCTGTCTGAGAAGAATTGGCTTCCGTCGCAATGCAATTCAATTTGATAAGCCACTCGATTCTGCAATGCAATAATCGTAATCATTGACGCAGGTGTCGAGGCAAATAAATTGATATGTGCGCGACAAACGCGTGTTTTGCAACAAATGCCGGTTTGCAGATCGGATTATAATTAAATGGCTTAAGGAATTGGTTGGGTAACGATCTTGCGCTATGATTGAGTGACAGATAGTTGATGAATGATGATGTACGATTTGACTTTGGCTAGCGCCCGAAAGATCGTAAGAAACTTAAATTTCTTTGTTTTTTTCCAACGATCCGTACGAAAATTGTTGAGTTTATTCGGTGGAACATTTTGTTGTTGCGAATTATGTATGGCTTACAGCTGGTGAAAGTGTTGATCAGTGAGTATGCGCTTACTATATTATTCGTAGTAATTTTCAAGTGCTGCTGGCTGTTTCGTTTTCGCCGCCCGCCGGTTTCTTCGTCCTCGTTAACGTTGTTAAAGATATCTTCTTGGTGGAACGGGCGGTCACAAGACATCCCCATGAGAGCCTGAAGCAATAATAGAAATGGATCAGTATCAAGATACTGATGTAGTTAATGAAGCAATGTCGTGGTTCGATTGATATCGAAGATTTTAACGTGATAGTTATCTTCTCTTAAAATCATAGGCCCAATCGAACGGTCGTTTTTTGTCGAATTTTTTTTAAAGAGAATAAAAAATAGAATGCTCAACTACTGTGGGTATGTACTATGACGTTTGAAATTGAATACATTGTACATAACAAAATATTAATAAATAGCTGAGCAGCGAAGACGAAAAAATGACACAAAAAATTACCTTTTTTTAAATAAAAAAATTACTACGAACATTGTTTACATTTTTATTTGTTTTTAATTTTAGTTTCATGCAAAGGGCAATAAATTAAAGAATATGAGTTCTAACTTGTCCGTTAATTCTAATAAGTAATTTCAAGCATGCTGAATGTATTAAGAAAATTGTTATACAGTCTTAGACCTTATTAGCAACAACATTTGTTGGCAAATACTTTTTTTCTAATAACGTTTTTCTTCCGCTATAAATATTTTAGAATTTTTGTATAATTATTGGACAAGTCGTAAATAAAATAACCCAGCATCATTGTAAAAACAAAAATTAAAACCGACAGCAGTGGACGCGCGGTCGGTGTGTGGTTTCGGCCCAAAATGCGACTTCCTTGATTTTCACAGATTGAATTTCAATAAATACTGGTGGCTCAATATTAATTGTCAACACCTCCGAGCATTATCAGAGAGAAAATTGGTTGCTGATGAGCAAAACCGCGCCAGACAGCGTCATCGACCACATATTATTAGCTGTTTTTACTTCTTCGATATATTGTTATAAAAAAATGCTATATGCGAAAGTGTGTCCTCGAGAGCTGCACTGAGCAGCCATGGAGATAACTAAGTTACCCTATGGCTTTTGTTAACGTGTTTATTGTAGCCACGAACCATGAATGTAAAATGTTATCACAATAAACCTTTAAAAAAAAAAAAAAGTGTGTGGTTTCGGCGGTCCCCAGAGTTAAGCAGCATCATTTGCGGCCATAACTTGGATGGGTGACCGCTTAGCCGGGCACTGGTTTGCACGCCGACTGCTGAGCGGGAAGCAGTTTTTCTGAGTTTCAAATGTATTATCCCCTCATACAGTAAAAACTCAGTAAAAATAAAGCCGTCTGTATCGGCCAGGTTTTCCGCAGTTTCCCTGTGCCCTCGTGCAAATCCGTGCATTAGGATGAGTGGCTGCGGACAACACTCTAGGGGGGTCTCAATGAAGAAACTGGGAAAGGGGGGAAAGCAATGAAATCATGGGGAAAGAGAGGAGAGGGGGAAAAATGTCAAAGCCTGAAGAAGGCATACGGAGAGAAATCAATTTTAAAAAAATGACATCAATACAATATCACACATCAATGACAACATCCAGATATCGCTCTGTACCACCTGATAAAATCACTGAAACAAGGGCCACGTTCATAAATATTCAGTACGACATACTGTCACGCTTGATAAGAAAAACTAGAACATTTCGATTTAATGCCGTGATTTCATACCCCTATTGCTTACTCAAACCTAATCATTGATGATCGAAGATCAAGTCTTGCGTCACGGATCAAATCACGTATATTTTTAAAATCAATCAGTAAACACTTGAATATTTTTCACGTGACCATCTCAAAAAACGCGTCATCCCATTGATTATAAATTGTAATAACTTCGAAAAGATATTATTGAATTAGATAAAAACGAATTGACCAATAAAATTTCAACAAAAGTTTTTTTTCTCGCAAAATTATTTCTATGGTTTTCTTTAACGTGATTCTTGCACTAACATCAAATCAATTTTTTTGTGAAAATACGTCAAAGATTAATAGTACTAGAAAAAGTCTCCAAAGTGTGGAATATTTTAACCGTACAGTTTCATTTCACCTATAAAGAATTCTTTATTTTCAAATTAGACAAATGAATAGCAAATTACACATTCGAGGCAATGAACCTTTGGCAAAATTTTCGTAGAAAAACTGGGTCGAATCATTGTACAGTATTGCAATAAAAAGGATAAAAACTGATGAAAATGATAAAAATCTGACAACATTTCCCGGTCGTAGAATATCCAAGTGAACGATTTTTCTGTACTTTTATTATGCTACTGATAATTCAATAGTACCGGGTTTTTTTAGACAACAAAATGTATATCTGAATAACCCATTGATGGGCCACTATGAAAATAACGTATATTTAGTGAAAATATATAATACAATAATTTTAAGGAAGTAATAAAAAAAATCGTAATAACTCCATACTCTTAGTCCCTTTCAGGGATCCCTTCAGGCACCATTTATATTCAACATTGGCAAAGTTATAGACAAATCGGCGAGTTGAAGTAGAAATGCTTGTTAATAATTACCGGAATGCTCATATATCACTGTCTAATAAGATAGAATGTTAAAAATGAGTGCGAGTTGGGATTGCCGAAAATTTGTTGCATCAGAACCACAAATACAATTTACGAGTGTAATAAATTGACAATTTTCAAACAAAAAGTTTCTACATTTTCATAAGATTTAGTAGAAAATGCTCCACTTTTACAATTAATTTGCATGTAAAATTTGATCTACCAGTTCATGTAATAGAATTTTTTTTACCATAATGGACGGAATTCTACAAAATATTTCCAGCGGTGTTACTAGTCGGACGGAATTTCACCAGCCTTGCCGAAAATTCTAAGTAGTCATCGCCTGCAGCCCAACAGTCGAATTTACTTTTACGTTTTTATCGTTAGACACCATTGCATTTGTTTGTTGTGTTTAGACACAGTTGAATCCGTACGTCGAACATAAGAATTATAAACCGTGAATTATTGCTCCATGCACTGTAATCATCTTTTTTCTTGTAAGCTCCTATTTTTTAATCGCATTGTAACAGAAATTTTTCAATAATTAAAATTGTTTAGCCGAACAAAAAATTATGGATAAGCGGAATTTTTATTAGAATTTATCATACATTTTAACGTTAAAAAAAAAACAGGCACGGACAAATTGAAAGAAGTAAATATTTCGAAGCTTTTCCACAAATATTGTCCGGAAGAGTGTCTAACAATTAGGATTTTTTTCGTTTTTAGGAGAAAGGTATTTGGCGCTAAAGGATGGAAAAAAATGATTTAATACCTGGTCAAGAGGATTTAGTGGCAAACTCATGAAGGATGTCGCGAGCCATCTCCAGATCGTTTCTCGTTATTCCGAGGGCTCTTATAACAGCGTCCTGATCGAACCCCAGAGCTGTTAGTCTTGTGATGTGCTCGACGTTTACATTCTCGTAAGCCGCGGCTTCTGACTTGGCTACAGAGCCACCAGCTTCTTCTCTTTCTCTCATAAGGGCCGTGAGACGAGCTCTGTTCATTTCCAAGTTGATGTTTTTCACAACATGCTGCTTCGTGCCCTGAATTATTATCGTATTCTCGTAATGATGGTCCTGCCTAGAGGATTCTTTTGTGGCTTTTGGAGGACGCGGAGCAGATAAAGGTGGCGGCACGGGCGGAACACTGGCTGCTGATTGTTGTGTCGAGGAATGACGACCAGCTTTTTCTGGAAGAGCTGGAGGTGTTCGCTGATGAGGCCGAACGTGTGGTCTTACCACTGCCGGTGGAACTGGCGAAGGTGATGAAGCTCTATGCAACATATCGTACCTCGCTTCTGTGTTTGCTGCAAACAGATCAACATTTTATCAATCGGTCAACTAGCTAGTTGGTGATGCTCTGAAATATTGATTAAGGTAAGATAGTGAAGTAGAAATATGAATAGAGGTGCATTAAGTTAATTCTGTCGCTTCTTGTTCATTTCGCATGATTTTTAGAAAATTAAAGAAAACTGCAAATTCTCCTCGATGGTATTAAAATTTAAAGGAATTCATGCACATAAGAGATATTGAAAAGATTCATCTTGCATAATGAAATTTTAAAATTTTATTAACAAATTAATTGAAAAATTAATCAATCAACAAGTTTCACAGCAACCTAATTTTTTTCATTACGAAAACGATTAATTTTTGTTGTCGTTTTAAAACTTATACATTTTTTCAGATTTTTACATTGCTTTGAATTTTGTGTTCTTCCACACATTTATTTGATATTTAAAAAAATTAAAGCAAATTGAAAAGTTTGAGAATATTCATACGTATTACGAATAACGATCGAATCATTTCCATATAAAAAAAAAGTTGGGATCCCGGGAAATTCGTTAATTAATTAATTATCGATTAATTTGTTATTAACATTTCAGAATTCTAATTATGCAAAATGATCGTTTCCAGTGCATTTAATATGGATGAACTTTTTTAGATTTTTATACCTACGAAAAGTATTTGCAATTTTCCCTCATTTTTCTCGAACTTAAATAAACTGAGAGATCAGTCTATTTGTAGGTGCAAAGATTCGTTAAGATGTAAGAAATAATAATGTCAAATCGATTATTTAAATCTTTGAATGAGCCCAAATTATGATTTATTAATATAATAAATACTGGACTGAATAAAAAGTTTAATCAGTAATCAATTAAATCAGTGTTTAAAGAAAATTTAATTGACTAATATAGTATACTTGAAGAATGTTTTACACTAAAAATTCCGTGAATTCCGTACAAAGAAAATAATGAAACATCTTAAATTTTTATTTAATATCTTCTATAATTTCCAATGACTCGGACAATTAAAATCAACCATTGTTGAGTTCGGTCAGTTTATCACACGGTTGAGATACCACCGTTCAGCCGTACCTTGACATAGAACTGTTCAGATTCACATTGCGTAACACGTCAGCTATATTCAGAAAACAGCAGATGGTCTGTACTTGACCAATGTTTTATACTAAAAATTCCGTCAATTCCGTACGAAGAAAAAAAAAATAAAACATATTAAATTTTTATTTAATATCTTCTATAATTTCCAATGACTTGTACAATTGAAATCGACCATTGTTGAGGTCGGTCAGTTTGGAATACGGATACAATACGACGATTCCGCCGCATCCACTGGCATGGAACTTTGTAGATTTAAATTGCGAAATGTGTCACCTCTATTAGGAAAACTGACGTAGCTGTTTAAACAATGCGCGCAAGATAGATCTATTTCATTACTACCCGTCGATATCTCGGCTGACTCCTACCTTTGTTATTTTGATGATTCTCACTCGCCGAGAGAATCACTGTAACGGCTGGCGGTGGCGGTGCATTTTCTTTGGGAACTGTTAGGTGACGACTGTTTCTCGGATGATTGTTAGGTGGTGTAGGCGAGGGCGAGGGTCGTCTAGGAGGAAGAGTCGGGACGATCCTGGGTACTCGCGGTGGTACGGGCGAACTCATAGGGCTCGAATCTTCTTCCTCATCGGAGTCATCGCACATCAAGCCGCAATTACCGTTGCAAAGTTCCATTATATCCTAAAACATTGGACACTGATATGAGCTTGGTAAAGAGCTACCAGCAATTTTCGTGTTATTATTTATATTATCACATTGCTTTTTTTTCTCCTTAATTGATAGAAGGTAATAAACACACCGTGATGCGAATTACAATTATCCAGGCGAATAAAATTCGACGTCAAAGAAATGATATAAAAACAATTCTCGTGGTGACTTGAATGCCAACAATTATTGAACATCACCAATAGCCAATAATTCTGTAATTCGAATTACAGTGTCAATCAATACTTTTTATATCGAATAGGCATTAATAATTAATTGATAACGATATCATTTTTTTCAGTCTTAATCATGAATAAAGTTGTTATGAATTTGGATAGGTATTCGAAATAAAAAGTATTTTCAATAAATTGTGTAAACTGGAGCGCATTATACTAATTTAAACAGTGCTGAATTTCTGTAAGCGGTTTTACGTTACTCTATACAATAAGTGCGCCAGTGACGGTTCATATGTCATACTTAATCCGGATGGATATTATATAATGGTTATGGTATTATATAATGGTAATGATGAAATTGTACAAACATTAACTCAATACCATTTATTTCTGAGGTAGTACGTTTTCGTTGTTTTTTTTTTTCAAGAATAATAGGAAATTTTCTATGGATTTAAATGTAGCATGGTTCATTTTGTTCCTTGAAAGATGCTTTGTAAATCAACTGCCTTAATTTTCGATACTATTAACAGTTGAGAACTTACATACATTTGTTTGCAAGGGACGTTTTTTGAGCTTGATAGAGACACGTTGTCATTTTCGGATGATTAACACCATCAAATGAACGCGCTTTTGTGAACTAAGATCCAGATCAAATTGCGCATTATTCTTTGAAAAGTTCTCAATGCAACCGTTAACCTCGGAAATAAACATTAACTAGTTCATATCCATTTCAATTAATATTTATCTGGATATATGCTGTAAAACAGATCGTCCTACGTTACTGTTATTTAATACATTTAATGTACTTGTTGCTTTTTTTTTTAAAGTATTTACAAAAAGTGTAGCACTGACGTAAATAGTGTATGCGTTTCGACCTCCTTAATACTTTTCAGAATCAAATAACTATGGAAAATAATATGAGAGCGGTATTGATTTTGTTTTATTTTGGATAATGATGGATGAGACAATTGGTCATTAAAAATGCTTGTTAATATATATTTTCACTTCTATTACGCATAACAATTTGTACCGAAAAGTATTATGAAAAAATTGTATTCCGAAAAAACCAAACCCTGCGAAGCGAACGGCGAGAAAAAAGCGTTGAAGCGAAAAAGCTATAATGCAGTCTGTTTCCACTTACCTGCTTTCCGGAACAATTGTCTCAAAATTCACATTATGTACATTACCGATTATTAGTCTCTCATATCATGCAGCGGGCAGAGCATTCGACCCAGTGGACAACATAATGAATGGTTTTGAAAAAAAAAGAATAAATATATATATATAAATATGAAGTCAACATTTCATGCGGGACAATAACAAAAACAGCGCCGTTACACGACTGTAATATTCCTGTTGCCTAAGTCGCAAATTTCGGCGATTTTTCAAACCGAATAACATTTTTTTTCTTCAACTCAGAGAAACAAAAAAAAAATAATGAAATATATCCAGCAAAAGGAGCGAGTACAGAAGTGCATAATCAACTCAATATAATGATAAGATAATATAATTTTATTCAAAATATTTTCTTTGAATACCTAATATTTTACAATAAGTAAAAAAAAGAGAAAGAATCATGTACACTATAAGTAATGTTCGCTAAATTTATCTATAAACGCTGATGCCGCGTGTGCGGCAAGGCGGAACCTAAGTTAAACGGCACTGGTATTTTTTTATTGGATAAATAAACGTTTCCGCCGTTCTCAAAAAATGATGTCAAGCATACTAATTATTTTTGCATTTTTTTTGTTTGTTTGATTTGCTAATCCGAAATATCATCGAGCGTTTTTATTACTACGAGCACGCTCGCTTTTATTTTATGGGTAGCCAAATTCTCCTAACTATTAGCTCGGATCGCTTTAGTACAATTGCGCTGGGTTTTTTTCTTTGCACATCGGTTCGACGATTCTTAACGTATTTTCCTTTCCCTTTAAACCTCGAGACCTTTTTCTTAACAAATACGCACTGATATGTAATTTCATATATCGGAATGCTGTTGCGAGACGTCCATCGTCTGGTATTTCAGGCACATTATCACTATACCATATTGATTTTTTTTTCACGACCTTATACATCACATTTAATGCAATATTCACGACAAAACACCAGCAGACAACGTTAGTTAACATATCTATATTTTTTGTACAGGAAAAATCAATGTTCCTTTTTTTATGCTTTACGTTACATTATTTTTTTCCGACTTTTTCTAAGAGCAACGCATACAAAATCATACTAGAACCAAAGCATTTGGTTGGCTAAACGCTCGTTACTTTTAATCTCATCGGTCGGAAGATCTCTTACAGCTTTACTGGCATAACATAACATAACAATACTCTGCGGAGTTGGACTCCAATACGAAACGCTTTCTTCTACGTTTTAGTAATACTTATGTAATATATCTCATAAATTAGGGTTCTTTAAATTATCTATTCCCATTTGCCTCGGTATGCGCTTATTTGGACACGCAATGAACTATTCTATGTGCTATGAACTATATGCACCCAATGCGAGGATTTCGAGCGTTATGTCAGTCCCAATGCGATCGATCGATGGATCTCATTCGGATCGCGGTATTCACCAGACAAGCGGAAGACATTTAGCGGTTTGCATCGTGAAATGCCGGTTTTTCAGTTAACTCAAAGTCCATTACGAGCAGAGGTGGGCAATTATCGAATAAAATTGTATCCATCATACTTTTTGGTCTGACATATAATGAGAGGTTATATGAAAATTCTAGAGTTTTTTTATCAATTGAATCTAATTATAAACAATGAATGTTTGAGAATCGGTATTTCAATCTTAGTTAAGAATTACTGATAGTTATGCAAATGGAAAAATATTTTGAATACATTTCTATACTTATATTGCTCATCCTTCATTACGAGTGACGGCATCTTTTTATGCAGTCGGAAATAATTGTGAAATTAAAAATGATTCATTTAAATAATTTGTAGAAGAAATTATAATAACATACATGGTTTTAAGTCTTTAATTGCCAACGTAGCATTTGCTGCATTGCTATTTTTCAAAATGTCTTGTTTAACTTTCATCGAACAATTCTAAGAATAATTAACGCAGAGAATACCTTTATTCTTTATGCATCCTACATTTTTATTCAGGCTTTATGAATTTAATAAGACAAGAATGCATGTTCGAGACAGAGTGTTGAAAGGACATTTTTTGAAAATATTATTTTTTCAACATGTTGATTAAGCTTTTCCAACACAAAATAACGAAATTTCCCCGACTTCACTGAAAAAAGCTCATTCGTGCACGTAACGCGGGTGTGAATTCGCCCATTCTTTTCTGACTCGTACGCATTCGAAATTCAGTCTCATTACTCCCTAGGGAGAAAAAACATTAATTTCTGGGGGAATAATGAAAACCGTACATGCGTAAGAATCAGACGTTGAAAATAAGCAATTCTTCCGATCTTGTTGCAAGCACGGAATGTGATTTTTTTTTGGGAAAATCGAAAAAAAGTATCATATACTACACGGGATCGATTTTCCACCTCTGAGCATCATTTGTGCCCTCCTTTTTCGATAAGAAACGGACTTTGCCATTGTAGAGTAAATGTACAGAAATCAATTTCAAATTATTCGTGAAACGTTATGTAACGACTAATTCAAGGACATTTGTACAAAAACTAGATTCAAATCACTACGGTCACATTTTGTGAACGAATCCGCCGAATTTTTGGCATTTTTTAAAGCTAACAACCGTGTAGGTTATTACGTTGGTAAAACGTCATGTAACTGTTACTTCAAGGGTATACGCGTGAAAACTCGTATAATTGTAACTAGGTTTGCGGGCAGCTGTTGAAAAAAATGCACGTAATAAAAAAAATTCAAACTTAATAACGGTTTTCGCAACGTACAATGAAAGTTACAGAGTTTAAAACGGAAAGACAAGAAACTTGATTCACGGCAATAGAAGCTATTAATTTTTTCTGTCAGTTCATGTTTTAAATTTAACGTTTCCAATGCTAAAATCATTTCCTAAGATCAAGCACACTTTTTTCACAGCAAAAATCTTTTTTTTCACACTTATTTCCTACTTGCCTACATCCCTAAAAACGGAACATAATAGTATTGTTTTTTGTTCTGTCTGTGCGGATTATTTACACTAATCGCAAATCCGCAATATACAGTGGATAAAACAAATGAAAAAAATCCTTGTTAGTCGGAGATCGCAGAGGACAACCGAGCGATAAACTATGATAACTCATAAATCGTTACGATGAAACAAAATAAACGAAAAAAAATGCGGACAATAGCTCATACAAGCCGATGCTGAAGTAGCTTGGAATGCACAAGAGCAAGAACCTACCTTAGTCCATTATTGAGTCCTATAATCTGGTGATAATCGAGATAATGCGGAGAGAAGTCGATGTGATTCACGAGAGAAATGTTAAGCACCCACGAACGCAAAGGAAAGGGCAGAAAAACATTCAAACAAAAAATTTGCGATAATTGAAATTCTACGGGAATATCGAGATTATTTTGTTCGATTTCATGTAACTCGATGTGTGAAACGTAAAAAAAACTGCGTAAACTGGGTACCGAGGTGTACGAAATGCGATGATGACGATGACGATGGCGATGAAGGTCGTGATGACGATTCGGCGGGCCAATGATAAGAAAATGGCAACACGAGGGGAAAGTTGGCGTGAGGCGAATATACATCTATGAGGTCTATACATAGGGCACGTGTTTTTGATAATGGAGGGTAGAGATGCTACTCCTAGTCGGATACCTCGGTGTCAGGGTCAAGATCCCGCGTAGGGGTTGATGCGTTACTCGCCGACGCCGACTGAGCGCCGGGCCGATGCGTTCTTCGCGGATCAAACGGATCTACGACGATTTGCTCGGTCCCCTTGATCTCAGCTCGACAGAAAGGACAACCCTGTCCTTCGGAATCCTGTAAAAGAATTGTTATTTGTTGTTAATATCCGTCGTAATGATAGTAGTAATATTATACTGATAACAGGTGAGTTGCTGTTATTGATAAAATTGTCCCTGAATGCACCTAAAAGTTTATCGAGTCACACAATTATACTATGACGAATAAGAATATATAATTTCTATTATATTAGTTAAATATTAATATAATTACTAGTAATGATATATATAATTCTAAGTGGAATTATGTTGATATTAGGTTGAGTAACTGTCATAAATATGAAACTGTCTCTAAGTGCACTAAGAAGGGTTTTCGATGGATAATAGAGTCGTGAAAAATTTAGAAATTACAAACTCTCGGGAAATGTACCATATTGCGTAACTCTATGGTTCCAATATTTAACGTGGATTGTTAGTACAAAGTTCTGCGGATCTCGAGGGTTGAAAAGTTTCGAATATCCAATATTTTAATTAGTCTGAAAAGTTTCGAATTTACATAGTTTCGAGTAAATCGAAAATTGTCTGTTTGCAAAGTTCCACGTGAGTTGAAAATTTGTGTAACCGTCTGAGACTAGAAGGATTTCAAAGTTCCGAAAAATTTTGAATAAAAAATTATTAATGTATAGCAGAACGTATCACAAACAAAATGTGATTAAAAAATAAATAGAAATAACAGGAAAATCATTTGTGTATTTGCATATGTGGCCAACATTGAATTTCATAACTGCATGATATATTCATGCGGGCGCAGACAGCATAAATTAACCTTTATAACAGAAAAATATGTCCAATGCAATAGGAATAGAAGTCCCAACATCAGCAAGAGAGACAAAAAGGGAAAAAACGTTACAAATTATCTGTAATTAGAGCGAAAACTGCGATTAATGACATTCTAATGCCGTATTTTTGTATACGGTTCATTGAAGTATTATCTCCTCAACTTTACATTATGATTATGCCTCGAAGAAGGTACAATGCAATCTTCGCTAGTTTATGGGCTAGTCATTCAGCTATAAGGCCAATGTTAAACTCACGACTTTGTCTCCAATTAATACTACAACGATGTGAAAAAATGCACCTGCGGTATAAAATAAAGAGAGGAAGCAAGTTCGAGTTACCAAGTGTCCACTGCTCAAGTATGTTGATTTTTTCATGAGAAAGCCGATGAAAAATCGGCCAAAGAAATAATTTTTTCACGATTTTCAACGTCATTCAATGTCTAGTTGCACTATCATGAAAATCGAAAATGATGCTCCAAGTAAGGAGAGTGCGTTATAGTTAGCGATGGTAAAATTTGTTTGACAATCAAACGAGGCGGCAATCACGCTTCTATCCACGTAAATATTGAATTTTCAACACTCAAAAATTCGTTTTTAAATTTTTTAAGTCGAAAATACGCGTAACATACATATGGAATATATTACTTTTATCCATATCACTAATATGGATTACAGAACTCATAAAGAAATTCCTTAATTAGTAAATTCGTTTTATTTTATAGAACATAATTCTTCAGACACCAATTTCGTTTTCTTCATCAATTTCGGCATTCTACTTGAAAAAGACTATATGAATCATGTGTAAAATATTCCCATATTTTTTTTTAGACCGTTTCATTGTTTCTAAAAACAATCTCTCGTTCCGTGTCCGATGTAAACGCCATTATTTCTGAAGTTTCATTGATCACAATTTGTACATTTCTCTGAGTAAATCACAGTATCTTACGAAAATCCAAATCAATAATAGTTATCGAAGTTTCGACAGCTCACGTTCTTTGCAAAACGGAGTCGGTAACGTAACCCGTTGCATTACCGGTTATTTTAGTGACTAGGAATTACAATTTACGATAAATTTACATTATAACTGCGAGCATGGCGTTTTTCTAACAAATTACGATGAAACATGCGTAGTACGGTTTTTATTACTTCCGCCGGGAGTAAATCACTCTGTTACTCTCTAGAGACTAAAGAAATCGAACTGCAGTTGCATACTAATTAAAGCTAAGTACCGAGAAATTTTGCTTTCATGTTGTGCACGCGGAATGTAGTTGTTTTGAAGGTGTCAGGAAATAAATGTTAACGTAGGATTTGCAGCGTCGTATGGACGTTCGATACGATCGATCCTCAATTCACCGAATGCCTTTACTTGGACCTATATTTCCTTCGTGCTGTATGTAATAACTACCCTCAACGGTACACGTCAGATGTGTGCCACATTCGCGGTGTTAGTTACATATCAGTAGTCGCGAGGCTAGCGCACACTCGAGGCTCTATTTGTACAAACTTTAATGATGCTAGAAGCAACCTAGATTCTCCGAGCGAGTAAAGAGGTGTAAAATTGTTGGCCTCTCTCGGAAAACTCCTGTACTTTTTCTATATACCGTCCCTAGGCGCTCTATATTCGCACTACTGAACACTTAAGTAGAATTACTTCGCTCTATTTTATCGCTTTCACCTGAACCGCGCAAAAAAATTATTATAATCATCGGAACGTCGCCCTCTAGACAATATTTCCCAAAATGGCTTAAGGAGAGGAAGTGAGACTCAAATTATCGAAATTCATTGACAGATTCTTGTTTTTTTTTGGCTGAGTATATTTCAAATAATGCATTCTTTCCAATTCCAAAACAAAGAATTTCTTGCTGCATTGCAAAAGCCTGTATTGCAGGTGGCGTAGAGAAAGTGTATGAGTTCGTAAACTTCTTTGCACTTTCTAACTTGGTAAGCCAAAAATGTGTGAAATTCCTTAATTCTGCATAAGAATTATTGTGACAAAAATATAGCTGTTTGTTTTTTTTAAAGTAGTGGTTATAATTTCTAAGAATAATTTATTTACATTGCCTCGCGAGTCAACAGCAACTTTACTTTTCCCTTATTTTTATCCCAATTATCTAAATCGATGTCGGTAGAATTTTTTTTATATTTAATCCACACCAATTCAACCTAGGTCCGATCTCCGACCTTTTGGATTACGCCAGTGATTTTTTATGTTGTTTTTCCAACTCTGAGAGAAAAGCATATTTTTTTGACATATTACCACTTTTTTTAACAAGGTGGCCCGTAAAAATTTAGAAGAATTCTTGAAAATCCTTCGCCACATGTCAAAAGGTTCCTTCTCCTTATTTCAGGACTCGATAGAACATATATTTTTACTGACATCAACAGATAAACAAGTGAGATATTTATCGATGAATATTAACAATTTGGGTCTGATTTCCTCGTTAGCATGTATATAACACGCTATTCTTGCACACGTTTTTAATTTGATGAAAAATGAAGTAAATACTGCTACCTGCCAAGCTGTGAGACACGGAGTACACAGAAGGTGACCACAAGGCTCTATTCTGACGTCCTTGTCGTGTTCTGCACATATTTTGCACAATTGGAATGTGCTGCCCATTTCACAGTAAAGTTCGTACTGTTCTGCTGTTACTTTGATATGCTCCTCGGGCGTCGGCTGAACGGCCCACGTGAGATCCGGATTTATGTTCCGTCCGTCTGGATAGAGGTAGCTGACGTGGAACAATGATATTACACCAGTTATTTATTTTCATCTTAGTTATTATTATGATTAATTTGTTTTTGAGTATTTTGCGCCAACAAAAAATAATCAAATTGTATCCTTTTAGTAAAATGTTTCAGTAGAATTTAATATTTAACCCTTTAATCTCATAGAACTTTTATTGAGAAATTAATTAAAAATTTTCAAAGTTAGATTTTTTTCTGAATTAAAATAGTATAAAATATAACTGCGTCAATTTTTGTCTACAAATGTATTTTTCGTAGATGTAATAAAAATGTAATATGCATTTTTAATCAAATATCACTTTGACACATTTTTTTCAGGATCAGAACCTATCTGATATACAATCTGAGTTAAAAGTTTGATGCTATCACAATTTGAGCATTTTTCTATGAGAAAAAATAATTTATTGAGCAAACAGTATGACAGAGACTTAAGAAATGAATTTTCAATAATAATAGTATTGAGCAGATATTGAAAATTAGTTTAAACAAGAATATTTCTACATATTCTCAGGACATTTTATTTTTCTGATGCTCTAAAATGTGTTTCAATATTCTGGAGAATGCTTGAAAAATCACCAATATTAATTACGTTTCCATCAAAATCGAATATGAAACACATAAGAGATAAGAGTCACTGAATAGACGATTTCATGTAAATAGTGTTTAAAAAATCAAATAGAAATTGAAGAAAAAAGAATGCTTCCAATTAGCGAATCAATTTAATACAACAAAATATCCATTTTTATAGGTAAGAACTCAGCGATATTTTTCGAAGCCGAACTATTAAAAACTTCCTCCAATTAGTCTCATTCAAAATGATCCTATTATGTGCAGTGTCTTCAATTTTCTTTAGATTTCGAACATATCGTGAACGACAGAAGTTCCGCATCGAATGTCGCTTTCAATTCAGAATATTTGCGGGATCATTGCTTGAAAAAATAATCTTATGTAAAAAGGTAAAAATTTCTGGATTTTTATTATGACAGTAATCGAATATTGCTCAAGGGAATTATTAGAAAAGAAAATGCGCTATTTGTATCCTTAAGTTTCAGAATTAATTGACGGCATCACTTACAATCCTTCCCGATATCCATCGAGCAGTGCTTGACAAAGACTCTTGTTGTGTGGTATAGTTTGAAGAATATCCCCGTCAGACGTGACGTAGCCAATAGCCCACTGTCCTAATCTTGTGCAGCTCAAACGAAAAACATAGCTTCCTGGTTTCGTGATACAGTATTTTTGCAGACGAGCTTTAACTTCGTCATACGTTAGGAACGCCACGTAACCGGGATGTGTAACAGCGAGAATCTTCCAGTTTCGGAGTAACGTCGACCACGGTTGAAACAGTCTGCGATTAATGAGAAACATTAAGAGTGAATAATGACAATTGCAGGGTCACGAGAAAATTTCAATATTGCTTACCTAGTGAATACGTCAAATTCAAAGTTGGAAATATAATCGTTGCAGGTCAAGTCTATTGTCGATTTAAGAGCCATTGCTTGAAGCCCCGAACTAATTGGATGCACTTGATTCAGTTCGTGTCTAAATATCTTCCATGGAACCAAGGTGCTGAAAATATAAAGAAAGACATATTTTAGAAAAATTTTATTCATGTGAAATATGATGATCATAGTAAAAATTGGTCATAATTATTCTGCTATTTCATCATGAGCAAATGCGTGTTTTTCTATCTCCATCTTAAAGGGTTCGAGTCGAAATAAATTATACAGTCAACGGCATTTTTTTTGCTGAATGATAATTTTAGTTTTAATCTATCCGTTGAGCATTGCAGCAAAGGATGTTTCTGACAGTATGTTAACAAGTAAGGTCCATTAATTCCTTTCAAATCAGATTTAGATTTTTTGGATTCATGCATGATTCGCAATACACTGTTCGATGGATTATACCATATGATATTTCAATCTCTTCGTAATGGTCTCGTATATTTATTATTTAGTGACATCTTTTGGCAGACTCTTCAGAAAAAGTTCTGGAATGATTTGAAGTTTTGTGCATTTTCAAGTTTTATTTTTATCCAAAATACTTCATTCAAATGGTGTTCGAAGTCGTTGCGTAGAGGATGAGACATCATGGAGTGTAATCTATCGAATGTTGCATGAAAAAAAAACGATTTAATTTTTGTTGATGCTGTTTCGGCCCTCTTAAGTCGATCTAAGCGGTAACGTAAAAAAATTGATTAGTAGTCCTTCAACAATGCATGATCGGCATGAAGGATGGATCTTGTCAACGCAACAAAATAACAAAAAGGTAACGACCAGTCAATACTACCAATTAAATTGTTGAACACATATGGTTGAGACAAATTATTGAATAACTTTGATTGAGAAAAGGCGTACTACATGAATAAATAATCGATTATGATCGAGAAAAGTAGTACTAAATAAATAAGAGATAAAGTACGCTTGAAAAAGGATTCATCATCAACAGTGATATATACTAATGAAAAGAAATTATTATTAAAAAACTGTTTCTTGAGATAAATAATTATGACAACTTATTGTGCAGCAATATACAGTTTTTTTTTTCCAAGGATGAGGTATATCTACATGTGGTTACTCTGTTAACACAGTGTATTACGTTTCATGAGTATAATAATTTTCAATTACTCGAGCAAAATCCTAATTAAAAACTATTCGATAAAACATCAGTAACGAAAGATTAAGAGACTACTGCAATCCTGAATCTATCATCTCAAATTTAAATAATCATTCGCTATTGAATACACAGAAAAGTAACATTCATCGTAAAATTCAATAAAATCTATAAATATTTATTATTATGTAATATTTATCTGCAGCTACCATGAAGGAATACAATTTATCTGCATCATGTAGGAAGGTTAAAAAGGTGAATGATGACAAAGCAATACACAACGTTCAACCTTTTTTTAAATGATAATACAAAATTATAAGTTCTATGAAATTCTTACTCCTCAGTTATTTTTCGAAAAGCTCGGTGCCAAGTGTCTTGCGTGTTGTTACATGAGTGTCTAAAATTTTTACTTGTTTCGACATATGTAGCAAGAAAAAAAGACTTAAATTTGTGAAGTTAAAATTGTTATAAAATCCGAACTTCTTTATCGATCGTCACTTAATTAATATCTATCATTACTGAATATGAGTATGTTTTCAATATTAATTAAATTTTTTTAATCTTTCTAGAATTGGCACAAAAATGGGAAGTTAGTCAATGCCCACTTTCTAATCAGGCTTAAAATGTTGCGTTTCCGTTACTCGATTTCTGATTTTTTTTTCAGATTCTCACATTGGGGCCAAAATTTCGATTTTTCAAGGTACGTCTATGAGAAAGTATGTTAATCAATTTCAGGTTCCTTATATAGGAAGCTTTATCAAAAGCGAAGAATAATGTGGAAGAAATGAGCTGGGGTTCTACGTTGCTTCCTGTTTTATGATATTTTACGTGAGTCATAGTAAAATGAAAATTTATGAAAATATTGAAAATTCTGTAAAATTTGAACTGCTTTACCGATTGTTACGAAACTTGGTACGTAGGTGCACTAAGTATTATCGTTAGTCTGTAGAAAATTTAAATCCATACGGTGATATTTTACGTGCTTGAATTATTTAGCTTGATATCTACAAATTTACGGAAACTAGCGAAACTAGACATTTTTCTAAAAATTCAAAATTTAATAAAAAATGACTACAAAGTTCAATTGATAAAGCCGGCCTTTATTTCCACGGTATTTCACACAGCCAAAAATCGGACCGAATCCAATAAATTTTGTTTTTTAATTCTGTTCGTTCCACGCCAAGTGGAAAAATCGTATTGATAAAAATAACCAGGGCAATATTTTCGTGGTTCAACAGAACTTACGATAACAATATGTCATGAAGAAAAAAAAATTACATATTTTTGTGCACGCCTTTAATCTAAAAATCGTTTTTTTTTCTTCAAATTTTGACTACTCTAATTTCGTTCTAAAAATCTCGAAAACTCTACATTGAATGCTCAACATTTCTAACCTAAGTCCACACTACAAAAATTATTCTTTCCATTTTTTTTTCAAGTTGTCATTTTATCGAGATTTTGGTTATTCGTTTTTAATATAATTCCTCCGGCTTTTCGGTACTTCACGGCAGTTCACCCAGTATAATATTATATTTTGACGGTGTAAGACGGTGTAAGAAATCTAATGTCGGAAAAAATAAAATAAAATAGAACCTGAGGCTTCCTAATTTTTGTTTGTTTATATTCGATCTTTATTAAATCAACCTGCATAGAAATAACGTGTATTCATGAGATATATTCGTATGTATAACTTAGTGCCATCGGTCAGGTTTTTGGCTGTGTAGAATACCCGACGTTTTAGGTGATCCTGATATGGTTATCCTGACATGAAAATTTCGAACGAAATTTTTTTAGGTGAGGGTTAAAATAGCGAATGATTAAAATAGTGAATGGTTGAAATAGCGAATTTCGAAATTAGGAACGTCTGAATCCAGTATGTGCATCATTGTGGAATTCGCTATTTCAGTCATTCGCTATGTTGACCGCCATCTTGTTAAATTGCAATAAAAATAGCGAATGATAAAAATGGCGAATGGCTGAAAGCGCGAATTCCATAATTATGGCCATTCTACATTTAGTCATTCACTATTTTGACCTCCATTCTTTTTAAGTAGGTACAATAACATAAGAAATAATAAAACAGATTGGGAGAGTCGAGAATCTAACATTTGCTGTGTCAGCCTGGTATACCTCATGTATAAACATTGATTATAATAGTTAATACAGTTCAAGTATGAATTTAGCTTCATACAGATAAAAAAGTAGTGAAAATATATGAATAGTAGGAATACATTCAACTACTCATTGAATGAATACTCATCCCTATCAGACACGAATGTAAAGTGCATACGTTGAGTGCATATAACGCATATGAGCTAATGATTGAGCAGAATGCATGAAAAGTTTCCTGTTGGAAGCAACGGTTCTCTTCCGTGCAGAGTCAACAAGGGGCGTCGTTAATACGGTAACATAAATAGCGCCAAACTCCTAAGAAAGGCGGAATAAAAAAGCCTAATCAGATAATACTACAGTACGGAGCCATAAGTCGATAAATATAAGCCAGATTCATTATCCGTTTTGCAAACAACTAACAAAGTTGCAGTTCCACAACTTGCATTTACTGCGTCACAACAAGTCTCTACCCGGTGAGAAAATTATCGTCGAGATAATTAGCTTATCCTCGTTAATTGGTACACACGAGTGCGTTTGTCACTCTATCGATTCGTTATAGTAATACACTATGTCGTTGCTTAGCAAACGACGCATAGCAAACTTAAAATAATATAATATGTATGATAGTCGGAAGGTCGACGGTTTTATACACGGTCGATATAGTATTTCTGACTGGTGTCAATGCAGGGACTCAACATGTATATACATACATACACTTATGTATCCATGGCTGTCATGTGACTTTGCAATTATGCAATATTTCCCGAAAAAGATCATGGGCAGGTTTCGGAGTACAGTATATAGATAGCTTTTTTTCGCTCCCGGTAAATATCCGATGCGTCAGACCAGACGGATTTAAGGAGATAAGAAGAAAAACTGCCGTGTCACGGGATAGACGAGGTCGAGTATCGGAAGGGACACCCGGTATATCGTCGCGCCACATCAAGCTCCGTTCGCGCAGCCCGGAATACTTCAGTGCCGGTTAGTCCGTCAGTGCGAAAGGTACTTCTCTTTTCTTCTACGTATTTACGAAATCATCCCGAGACGCTGAAGACGTAAAATAATCGGTAGGTAAGACATAAATAAGATTGGGAAAAGGTGAAATAATCAATATGCGAATTACGAGGGTCTGTTGGGGTTATAAACACGAAAATGCTTTCGGCGAGAAACCGGCGAAGACGCAGTAAAGCTGAGCCACTGCGAAATCTCGATGGCGCACCTAACACTTTGTCTGGTGCGTCGCCAGATGGCGAAAGAAGCGTAATTTCGCGCTGGACCGATATATGACATGGAGAATTGACGCGATGATGTATATATACATATATTAAATTGAACTCCTGCGTGATGCAATGATTTGATGAAACCGCGCGATTCGGATATTAGATACCGGATTAGGATTCTGGTCCCAATTGCTGATTTTAGTTGCAATATTTTTGTCGTTTATATGGGGGTATTTGAAAAAATTTGTTTTTTTTAAAAGCGGAAACAAAGATTTTTTGCTCTAGGGCGAAAGTATTGAAGTGTGGGAAATGGGATGGGAGTTTATGGGGTTTTGAAAAAATTTTTACACTTTACGCGGATAAGCGGTAGGCAAAAATTGCGAAAAATTGCTCAAATGGTTCGTAGGAAATATTGAGCAATTTTACGAAATTTTTCGGCAACTGCCTTTTGACTTCGTATAAGTGATGATGATTTTATAATAAAAATAAGTTTTATGATTAACGCTCGAGTCTACGGAATTTTGCCAATTTTACCTTAATTTTAAATAGCTATATTCATGCCGCAAGAGTTTTTCGTATCTAAAATGGAGGAATTTTCGTCGAGTCCATTTCCTCTTGAAAATTAAAGATTTTCCTTGAAAATGTGAATAAGAAGAAAAACAATAAAGCAGTTTTCTATTTTTTGAGCGCAACCGTGTTTTTGTTTCGTAAAATTAAAATGTATGATGAAATTTTAGAGACATTGTACAGTTTATTTTTATTTTTAAATTATTATTATAAAAACTATTAACGTGAAATTAGTAGTTAAAAAAATGTAACGAATATGCTGAACTATTACAGATTTGATATTTTTACTCGAACCTGCGTTTGGAAAATAGTATTTTTGCTATGTTAAATCGCAAGCCATAAATTTCGCCTCTTAAATATACCGGATATTCCTATAACATAAATCTTTGCGGAAAAATGGTGGTTATGACAACTCATAGCATAACATCTACACATTTTAAAGGAGAATCCATAAATTGTTATGGAGGAGGTATAAGTCATTGAGATAAAGAAAAGCAAAGAGTTAGGGAGTTATTTTTCACTTGCAGATAAGAAATGTTTGTCAATATCTGTACAGCGATAAAAACTTAAAGTCGTGCTACCCAACACCGGCAATATACATTTTTTGAGAATTACGTTTGATTTATTTCAGCTTCCGGTAGCTGGAGTTAAATATGAATCATTAGGCTGTTTCTTTTGCAGTGAGCTTTTCTTGTAGCGTAAAAAAGACCGTTATAAAAAAGTGCCATATTTTTTCGTCACACTGCTCATCGAGTTTCGAGTAATCTCATTCAAAACAAAAATTTACGTGAAAAGAAAAACCCGTGAAAAAAATATAGTTATTCTTCTCCGAAGTGGTATTAGAAAAAAAAATGACTTTCACGGTCTTGAAAAAAATGGAAACATAACGAATAATTCAGTATCGATTTTTTCAGTGCGCAAATTAACGTTTTCGTGCAAACTCAAGAAGCTGAGATTTTTTTTTACCCATTTTTATGGAGATCGTGATACTGCTGATTTAATATAAGAACCTCACCTAATCGACTTCTTGTTCAATAAAACTGTACTGGTTTGAAGATATATACATAACTATGCTAGATATTTTATATTTTCTCAATGAAGATTGTAAATACATAAGCTCTCGATTTTTCGCAGATATGAGACGATATGATATAAAGACGAAATTAGTCATAATGTCATCACCAATATAATACATACCGAAAGATTTTACCAAATCTACGTTTTATCGGTATAGAAAAAAAAATGATATTTTTATAATTCCATTCTCCAAGAAGTGTGAATAGCCATTTTTTAAGTAAAAGTAAATCTATTTGAGGAGTCCAGTTTGAGAAAAACATGGCCCGTTTTTCAACAACTCTAGAGTACAAATGGTTTTTTTTTTATTTTCTGAAGGTATAATACATTTCAGGGGTACCGCAATTGCATCCTCGAAAAAATCCAGAATTCAAGAATGCGTTTTTTGAGATTCCCGTTAATCCCGGGGGGTCTGCACCAAATTGTTCGAAATTTCGCAGGCACGTACACGTAAACATAGTAGAGCTGAAGCTTCATTCGCATTTGAGTAATTATTGTCGATTTGTGCAAGAATTAAAAATACCAGACCCTGATAACCCCATCAACGATGACCTGCATGGCGTTGTGTACGTGAATTTTTCAATTGTTCGAGAAAATAATCCAACGAAGAGAAGGAACGAGTAACGAGTGTTTTTTTTTTTTTTTTTTTAAAGTTTTCCAAAAATTCAAGGCAGCTAAAAGATAGAGGAAGTGAATATTGCTTGAGAATTAATATGACTAAAAATGAATTATTTTTTATGTTTAGCAGTGATGAGCGGAAACAAGGATTACAAATCCGCGACGTCGGTCCACGATTTCGAGGCCACGTCCATAAAAGGCGATGTCATACCCATGTCAGAGTACGTAAAAAAAATGGAATATTATCAGAGTTTCGACGCATTTTTATTTTGACATACGAATTATGTGAAATAAATGAGAATTGTTAAACAGTTATCAGACAAGTAATTCGATAGTTATTATTTTGCAACAATTATCTGCAGCTTCATAAGTGCCCCGAGAGAAAAGCATATCGTTTATTTAACGATTTCACATGGTAAAACGAATATAGGAAGGCTTGCAATGTTTCACGGTTGAAGTGATGATAATATGGTTCAATAAACGATACTAGCAAGGTTATCGGAAACAAACGTTGAAATCGTATATGCAACAGAACGGCATATTTGAAATTATTAGAATAGTTTTTGAAACTATTATCATTTTGATGATTGCTACTATGATTATATTTGCTATAACCATAAAATATAGACGGCTCTCCTGGGAATTATGTTAATGGTTTATCAAACTATTTTCTTATATTTGGTATAACCCTAAAACATAGACGTGGCTCCTAGGAACTATAGTTTATAGTTAGATTATCGCCAGTCCAACTATATTATTTTCAGAATTACCAGATTTTTCTCTCAGTGTGACTGGTCAAATTTCTCGATAATAACATTTTATAATTAAAGCACTGAAAAAAGTGAGCACAAATTTATCAAGAGACGCAGTAGCGTCGCGACGCCAAGTATTATATAGACAAAAAATTTTAAGTTGACATATGCCCGTCAACCCGTCACGGCTCCCGCTACTCTAATAAGAGTGTCACAAGATCGTCCGAACTATTGTTCGGACGATCTTGTGCCACCGACTTTTTTCAAACTGCTTCTCGACTTTTCTCTAAACAAAAGACGCGGATCGAAAAAGTATCAGGTTCAATATTGTTTATTTTTTTTTAATTTTCCAATTGGGCCTTGTCTCAAGAAAATCGTCGTAAGCAATGCTGACATATTAATTAGGTGATTTTTTGGCTGGCTAATTTTCGATATAATTTGTCAAAACTCACACATTCTCAGACGGCGAAAATGTCACTCACGGACACGGTTTTATATACATTTTTTCTTTCCGTAAAATTTCCTTTAATTTTCCTATTATCGTCGTTGTTCAAAAGTTTGAACCTGATTTCATTTTTACCATTAAAATAATTGCATCAGAAATTGTACTTCATTTTTCGAGTAATGAGGCTTTTCGGGACGGAATTTCATTTGGAAAATATTGTACTTGAAAATCTGACGAATATATTCATTCGTTTGTTTCTTACAGCTACAAAGGTCACGTTCTTCTGATCGTGAACGTAGCATCGAAGTGCGGCCTTACGGCAACAAATTACAAGGAGCTCAACGAACTCCATGACAAATATGCCGACTCCAAGGGTAAGTAATCAGAAAATCATATTAATATAAGTGAAAACACGTTTAAATATTACTATTTACAAAAAATTGCATACAAATAATAATTTTGCATCTATGCAGGTCTTCGAATTCTTGCATTTCCCTGCAACCAGTTCAACGGCCAAGAGCCTGGAGGATCAGAGGAAATCTGCAGTTTTGCAGAACGTCAAAAAGTGAAATTCCAGTTGTTCGAGAAGATCGACGTGAACGGAGAAACGACTCATCCTCTGTGGAAGTACTTGAAGAAAGAGCAAGGCGGAGTCCTTGGAAATTTCATCAAGTGGAATTTCACGAAATTCATCGTCGACAAGGACGGCAAGGTCGTCGAGCGTCACGGTCCGAACGTTGACCCCAGCAAATTGGAGACTCATTTGGAAAAGTACTTTTGAGGCTAAAGTACCTCAGCTCATCCCGAACGCGCGATTGTAATAATAATAATTGTTTACTAGACCAAAAACACACACAATGTTATATTGCACCGCGCAAGGAAATAAGCGTTTGAACATCAGTTCCTATGCGATTTAATATTAATTATAAATATTGTTTTCAGTAGTTTTCTCGTGAAAAACGCGTCGTGTTTTTTTTTTTAAACTTGAGTACCAGTGTAATACTATAGTGTAAGACTGCACGTGCTTTTATTATTCACAGAGCTACTGTCGACTTTTATATAGAATACAAAAGTTTTCACTTTGCGATTGAAACTTCGTGTTACTTATGTAATAATTCAAAATTGTTTTTGCGCATAGGTTTTGATTCACACGCACATATTAAATGGGAATTCGTACTCTTGTTAAATAACGTCTTAAATAAACCGATCATATAAACGGCTACACGTGATATTATTATTATTATCATTATTATAACTAACAGACGCCAACACTACCTACACATAGTTTCTCTCTCTCTCAGTATTGTGTGTGAGAAACTGAATTCCAAGAATAATATCTTAACGATTCGACGCCTACATTGACTGATGAGTAAGCCTGAGGTACGATAAGGTATACGCGTCATGTGCGATACATATTATAAGGAAGACCGGAAGCACATATGAGGATAGATAAGATCGGTGGCTCGGTTGAAACCCGTGACGGAAATCCGAAAGCGCATTCAGAGATACGGCTCGTATGCCAAGAGAAATACCGAGGGCGTGAAGAACAATTGATCTCATGCATTAATCGTGAGGTCGAACATGCCATAAAATGGCAATGCAATGGTCAGGATGCATCTTTGAGCACGTATTTCGAGATAGAAATGACGAAGCGAAAATTGATCTATAAGGATATAATTTTTTAAAATTATTGTCATGGCTGTAGCTTTATCAATTTCTTTGCCAACCATTATTTTAACAACATTTCGGAATAGGTCAGGACTAACAGTATTTAAATGTTCAGAATTTCTCGATTTTTATATAATTTCAAATCGATGTTCCGAATCTTTAAAATCTTGAACTATCAAGTTCAGAATGACCTAAAAACCGAATCTTAAAAATCTTGAACTATCAAGTTCAGAATGACCTAAAAACCGAATCTTTAAAATCTTGAACTATCAAGTTCAGAATGACCTAAAAATCAGGTTAACAACTGTTCGAATATTTAATCGAATAATAAGGTAACTTGGATTGCATTTTATGTAAATCGGAGTAGGAAGACGAATATAACGTTTTTCTATTTTTGAACATTCAGAGATACGGATCATAGGCAAAGAGAAATACCGAGGGCGTGAAGAACAATTGATCTCATGCATTAATCGGAAAGTCAAACATGCCATAAAACTGCTTCGGTTACGATAAATCTTTAGGCAAGTATTTTGAGAAAAATTACGATCGAAAAAAATAATCGAAAACGAACGAAGAACGGCTTTAACAATCGCGCTGAAATTTGCCACATTGGTAAAGCAGCAACGCACCTTTATACTTAGAAATTTACGGAAGAATTGGAACTCATCAGATTTTATAAAAGGTTGATTTTTTTGAAAAAATGTCTGCATGTTCCTTAGCTGCCGCAATTTCTTAGCTAATAAGCTTAAATGGTTGTCGACGAATGAAGTAACGAAAATGACGGTCTGTATTGAATTTGGACAAAATTTATAAAGCGGTTTGGATTTTGTAGCACTTTGAATTTTTGATAACTTGATGTTTTCGGTCTAATTGAATTCAATTTCTATATTGAATTTGCTGAAAATCGAAAACGACTTTTACGGAAATCAGACCAGCCGTTCAAATTTTATGGGAATTGAGCAAGACATGTTTTAATATCATTGTGGAGTTTGTCGTTCCATTTATTTCCTCACTAACATTTCGAATTAGGTCGAGGTATTGAAATATCTGAACATTTTTAATCTTCCAAATTTTTATGTAATTTCGAATCGATGTGCTAAATTTATCAAATCTTGAAGTATCGAGTTGTAATTGTCCATAAAACGGGTCGATAATTTGTTCGAACTTTTGATAGAATCAAAAGGTAATTCGGGTAAACCGCTGTACGAAGACAAATTCACGTTTTTTCTAGTTTAAGTGAAAATGTGAGCGGCCAACTTTTAAATGAATCAACTTTATTTTTAGCTATCTTATTATTAACTAAACACAAGCAATCATACTAAAATTTCTGCACAAGTATAATTGCTGACAAGGTTATTCACTATCAAGTTTATCCCTGTTGAAAATGGAGCGTCAAAGTTATAAAATTCATTAAAGCAAAATCAGATGATGCATTGTGCATTCTAATTGAATCCGAACTTTAATAAAATTTCTCTATGAAGAAATTAAAGTTGTTTAACATAATTTCTCACAGCGGTGGCTTCGTGGAGGATCATAATCAATAAGGAAGCAATGTGTAATATTTGACTCCGCACGCATTTTTTTTACAGTGAGTGTTCCATGGTTAAGTTGCATTCCGGTGAAGTTATAACGTAGTCGAGATTTTTTTACGCTTCCGATATTGCTATAATTTGGTAGCAATTTTATTGAGTAAAATTTTATTTTCAAAATTGAATCATGTTAGAAATCATTTTTGGTAGAAGAACTTAATTCACTTGACAATATGCCTTCGATATATTTATGTCGAATCTGTCTATGCATTCCTAACAATCAATTTATTAAAGTTTTGTGGTACATTTCGTGCATCAAATTATTTCATCGCCATCTTCTCATGAAAACCCTATTAAGTCGTTTGAGAAGATTTATATGGTTTTTTATTCATACAGTTTTTCAATCATCTCCGAGCATAATAGAGTTTTGTATGCGGGAAACAGATTTTTTTTATGTTAATGATATTCATCGCTGTATTCGACAAACTGAGGAAACTGTTGCGTTGATTCAAGCGACTCTATCTCTTTGTTCCCCGAACGACCGGTTCTGACAAAACTCAATGACTCCTCACTGACCTCCTTAGGGATCCACAATGTTGTGGAGTGTTAGTTATAGTGCACGAAGTTTTATTCTCTCTGTGGATCTCTTTCAAGCTTTTCCTGCAGTTATTGCTATGAATATTCAGAAGAGTAGCTGGATAAAATTTCCTAATGGTCGATCGATTTTACTAGTCATATTTAGTATCATCACAGACTATTTAAGCAGAACCGTGACGATCGCGGAGTCTTCGTGGAATTACAAACTGAAAGGGTGGAAAGCAAAACTTTGTACATTCCATTCCCAACATTTTTTCAGTTTTCACAAAGCTTCGTCTATGAGAAAGTATGTTAGAGTAGTCTTTACAAATAGTTTACATAAGTTTCAGATGAAAATCGCAGAAGGGCATTTAATTTTTCATAATAATCATTCCAAAATGTTATTAAAAAATGAATCGAAAAATAAATTGATCAAGACATCTTCCGCAAACCTAAGTTTTTAATTGCATGAGAATAAATCGTTCATTTCTAAATACGTATAAATTTTTTCAGATTGTTATATTCATCTTGAATTCTAGGAATTTTTACACATTCTTTCTATATAAAAAAAAAATTTCAATGGATTCAAAAACCTGAATAAGTTCACACGATTTCAAAATAATGAACGAATCAATTTCATTTTTTCAGAGATAGGATTCTGTGACATTTATTGAGCCACTTTTTTCATCATTTTATTAATAACAGTTTCGAATTATTAGTTTTGAAAAATTAATCTTCCCAGCACCTTTACGATGATTGGTTTTTTCAAAAACTATGTTACTATTTCTGGTGGTTCAAAAAACAGGTCTGAGGAATTTCTTACGTTGCAGAATTAATTCTTAATATATAAGTACATTCACAGGCCCGATTTAAATGGATAACAGACATAATATGCAAATGTCCGATGTCTTGTTTTTTCGTGCAGTTTTTTGGAAGAATAAACTATAATGATAATCAAATTGTGGCGAGTAATATCTCATTTTTATAATTGGAAAATGCTTAATCTATTGACTCTCTGAATTTTTGATAGGATTAGTAGTTGAGCAGACCGTTTGATTATTTTATTCTAATATGAAATATGAGTCATACAGATGGGTGTAACTTTTAAACAACTAGTTAATATTAAACGAATTCTGGACTGTCAACCGATTAAGGACCTTATAGTAATCAAGACTTTGTTTACAGTGCACAGTCACTTTTTCTAAACCACTTTTATCGGCGCAAAACAAAAAGTTTTCGCATGAAAACAAAGTTTCATTTATGATGAAGCAAAAAAATCTAAAGTTACTGAGAGGATGCGATAATTAAATTTCAACGTCATCACGAAATGCGACATCAACGTGGTCGAGACTCTCTTTCATCCGAAGAGATTTAAAGAGAAAATTGTGAGGCAATTCTAGTTTACAACAGTTTATAACAAGTATTACAGCAGAAAACTTCTCACATGAATGAGCATTTATGGAGAACCATAACGCCATGACTATGCGTTTAAAGCCGCAATAACAAATATAATGAATCTATAAAAATTCCAGTTTGTATGTTGACGAAACATATAAAAGTGGCTCTTTCAATACAAAACCGCATTTTTATGAAAGTGGAACAGATAAATAGCTGAGATACACAACAAAATTCTTTATCGCCCAGACATTGTCGTAAGAACACAATGAGATTTTTGTGTCGCGCTAAAAAAAAAGGATTGAATCGCGATTGTCCTGGAAATTATTAATATTTAAATTATAAGATTAATTTGGTTTACTAGGAAATTTATTATAGTAATTGTAGTTACATTGAATTAGTCACACTATTTCATAGTTGCGACCATAGATAACCTTCGAATTTACTTTGTTCTTTTATTCTATAAATAATGTAAGTAAATTGAAAATTATTTATCGAGTTAATAAGCAAAGAGATTGAGTTGATAAGAAAATTAATAGCTTAAGCTTCTACTGTCAAATTTACCACGTTTTCTTCGAGCCTCTTTGCACCAAACGATTGTTACTTAATGTTGCTGTTAATTATCGGCAACGAATTAAAACTATTGTTACCAACACTATGATTCAATATAGTAAGAAAAATGGCAATGTTTTTAAAGATATAAAAATCTTTTCAAATGTCTCTTTACTTTATTTAAAATCATGATTCAGAAATACTCGGTCGTGTTACGGAGCTTCGTTAGAACTTCAACGATATTTTAAAGTGATTGAACACTCAAATCTAGAGAGTCTTTCCATTGCTTTATACGACACAGTCCAATCCATTTATCGAGAAAATTCTCAGCAACGAAGAAGAGTTTATTGAAGGATGAAAGGCTGTGCTCAACTCGATCAATAATCTCATTGATGAGATAAGTAAATAGTTTAGTGCTGTCTGAGGTTGATTGTTGTCGCAATCTCGTGTACAGTGATGGTACGACGCAGATAGTAACGAAGTAGCTTTATCGCACCGGGATCAAGTGTTTTCCTTGAGGGAGATTTATTTTCTCACCTTTAGACGAGGAAAAAATAAACGCCATATTGTCTGCCAAGCAGAAACGTGTTTTCCTCAAAATGTTAAATTCAAAGCGCCAGTAAATGTAGTTCAGCGAATTTTCAACTTATTCCGATAAAATTTTGAACACACATTTTTTTATCCTCTTTGTATGAACCCATCATTTAAAAATATATATATATAAATAATTCTTCCAACAATTTTTGCAACGACAAAAAAGATTTTGCGTCAAATCGTCACTGATTTAAATTTTGTTCAATATTTTGGTTTCGTTTATGCTGTGCATGTTATTGTACTTTACTAGATATTTCATTTTACTTTTTCACTCTATATAATTTGAGCAACTGGTGCGTTCTCTGGTGCATTTCTCATGAGTCAACTTCCGAACCCAGTTCTTCAGCTATTTATCAATATTTTTTATGGAATGTTTATTTCCGTTAATCCAAATAATAACATATTATTGCTTGTAAAGCAATAAAAATTTTATTCTCGTTAAAAAAAGGATGCAAAGTAGAACTTTGTACATTGCTTCCTCACTAATTTTAATTTTTGGCAAATCCACTTCTATAAGGAAGTTTATTTATTTTATTTTTGGCTACTTTATAGAGGAAGCTTTTCGAAACATGAAAATTATCGACGAAGCAATTTCGAAAGTTTTACTTTGCATCCGTATTTCAAATACCTTTGAAAGTTTCAGATTTATAGAACTTTGAATCATCACAAAGTAAAATTTGGTAATACATTGTCGAAAACGAAACTTTTTCGAAAAATTCCAAATCACGTAAAAAACGAACCGCTGTACCGATCATCACCAAATTTTCTACATAGCAGGCCTTAATGTCAGTTTTCCTGTGTAGAAGATTTTAGTCTATTCATTCAAATTTTATCTGAATTAGAGCAAATTCAATACTCAATGTCACATCACGTTCTGTAATTCTAATACAAAGTTTCAGCCCGGCAAATAAAAATCCGTTCGAGTTAGAGCGTTTACGTACTTTTTTCGAAAAATTAAAATTTTTTATCAAACTGAAATGCGTTTAGCGATTTTTAGAAAATTTGTACCAATTGAAGATTAGCCAGTACTGTACATGTTGTCCGAATATCAGCTGATTCGGTCGAATAGTTTACAAGTTACAGCTATGAGTTTTTGGCCCTTCATCACTCACACACACACACACACACACACACACACACACACACACACACACACACACACACACACACACACACACACACACACACACACACACACACACACACACACACACACACACACACACACACACACACACACACACACACACACACACACACACACACACACACACACACACACACACACACACACACACACACACACACACACACACACACACACACTTCTAACCACTATCCTTGACATTTCAGATCATTCTGAGTGTTCTGAAATATTAATTTCAAATTTTTTTTTTTCATAAATACAAAACTTCCTCTATGAGGAAGCAAAAATTCGATAAAAAAACGATTGTTTACTTGACTTTCCTTTCCCCCCTTAATGTTGGAGGAGGGATGTTTATTCTTGGCCCGAACGCCACGACAATGCAACCGGAGTGTTGACGATAGTGATGATAATGATGATGCGCCAGAGAGGTGACTGTTGTATGAGAGACAAAGAATGTAAAGGAAGCGTTCTCGAGACGAGGGAAGAAAAACGAAACGAGAGTGTTTCATATAGGTACACAAGTCGGTGATGCCCGCGTGGATACGTAAGAGATACCGGGCTATAATTAGTCGTCCTTGCTTGCCGGCTGATCCGACGTTCATGCACGCCTCCATTCATAGAACGCCAGCAGCACTGAAGCAACAGTAAAACACGTATGTCTATATACACATTCGACACTAGCTTCTGATAGTTATATTGGCTTCAGATTGACCCCCTAGTGTCTGATCCATTGAGCAACTACCAATATTTGAGGAAGCATTCTCTGATGAATGAGTAATAATGTTAGTTACTAAAATAATGGGTAATATAGCAGATTACGCTACCATCTATTTTCAGTAAATAACGTGTTGCCATCCATTTAATATCTGTTATGAATTCAATTCAGGTAACCTTTGCAAATTAACAACAACAACAAAATTGACCTTAGAAGCGGTAGTTAATATTGGGCATATTTTCTATCTGAGAAATAAGAAGAAACTAAATCTGTGTATTTTTTGACTCAAGAATGAAACATAATAGACATGTGCAGTAATGCCATTAAAAAAAGTACTTTAGGTTAAATATTATTAATAGACCTCTAATAAAAATTCTCGAACGACTAGTGATTCAAGAATAGATGGGTTAATTATTTGCTTATTTATGTTAATATTGTACAACACATGTGTCATGCACATTATATATTGGATGCATAAATATTGTCTATATTGCTATGATCAATAAAATTTCATCTGATACTGCTACTATTATTAATAGCTGTGGTTATTAAACGATTAGAAATCCGGTTAAAAAGGTAAATACAATTGAGAAGATTGAAAATTTACTATTTTCTAAAATTTCAAATGAAATGGATTCTTTTCATTGTCACAATTTTGGACAGTTGTTATTTCATATTTGCACTATTCAACATGTCACTTCTCGACTTCAACTTGTATCTTTTGTAAGGACTTTTCTCTCCCGTTTTTCTTTGCTTTTATTCACAACAAAAAATCATCGTTGTTGTAATTAAATAGTTCAAAGAAAATAGTAGAGTTTTCTTAGAATTTTTTGTTAGAAGTATGTCAGGACAAAATGTGGTACCTGTGATGTCACTGAGACCCAGTTTGCTAAATTCTCTATTATTCCTCTGTGAGAGATGAGAAGCGAAAAAAAAGGCGAGCCCTAAGATACTCCCTACAGTTGGTACACGTCCCTTGGCACGGCCTATGCCTTGGCTCGACCTGCTTGCTCTAATTTTTGTTCTCTAGCAATTCCCGCGGCTACGAGCAGCGTGGTTGACCTCGCCTACTTTTCTCATTAAGGTAAAAGCTCCGCTAGGCTATATATGTACACAGCGATCTGATGAAAAATCCTTCGTTATGACTCGAAGTAACACAAGCTCGTAATGTAAGCCACGTCGACGGCAACCATCAGCTGTTCTTTACACGCGACCGAGTCTCGGTCATCGTCGGCATCGTTGGCGTTTTTACACCAACAAAGTCAAGGTGAAACCTGCACGATCGGTGATTCAGAATCGGTATGAGCGTCACGTGCTTACATAGTTGTCTACAACGTAGCTCGGCAGTCCAATAAAATCTGCAACTGAACGAAACGAAATCATCAGCTGTTCTCCCGGGTAAAAAGACGCCTTTTTAGTTCTGTTCTGAAGAGTAATTTGTTTATCAGCATTAGTTCTCAATATATATATTCATCAACAAAAACGCTTTGGAATTAAAATACCCTGGTACATACAAATATCAGATGAGGTTGTTGTCATCCAGATTTATATTAGCGAAAACCATAATTTTAGTCACACTTTGACAAATGACACCCCATTTCGTTTATTGAAAGATGCTCGATTGATTGACTAGAGACATTTTTTAATAGTATTCTCTGTAAGAAAATTGCAACCGTTTTTTTTATCTACTCTATAACCTATCATTAGCTTTACACGTGCTTGTCACTTTTGAATAATACATATTCACAAAGAATTTGTATGGTCAATCAATGGAGCATTTTTTAACAAACAAAATAAGCTATTGCTCGGCTTAATCAGACTAATATTATGGTTTTTTATAATATAAAACTGTCGGCTAATATTTAGTCTTCAAAAAATGCATTTTGTATAGAATGCAGAAATTTTTATTTCAGGTGTCTATGACAAAGCTATGATTTTCAATCCGTAAATAAAGCTTTCTCTATTGAAAATCACTAAGCAATTGGTTACAGTAAATCTAATTTTCACTGCATGTAGAATTGGTATGTTCAATCTAGAACGCACTCCTTGACAGACATTAAAGACGAAAAAAATAAGACATTAAACACGAAAATTGGTTCGCCGGTTTACTCTGCAAGCTATGACAAGTGAAAAATTTCATTTTTGACCCCACATCATTTTGGTGCATCGTACGTCTTCACGAAATTGCAGAATTGTAATGCTTGTTATGTACTCCATGAGGTTTAAATTTATCTTTTTTTTTTAAGATGGATATCATTTAAAGAATTTTTCTCTTATGAATTTTCTTAGGCGACTTCGTCTCCTCAAGATCGATTTGATACGAGGTTTCTTCACGAATTTTATCGCATTTGCGACTTAGTTTTAGCAACTTTTTATGACAAGCATTTCAAACAGTGCTCGAATCAGTCAAATCGTAAGATTTCCGATCCACTACAAAATCCCTTCAAGAAGTTGCTAAAAATCAAGTAAAAAATGGACCTCAAATCAGCCAATAAACGTGATATCAAATCGATCTCAAAATCGCTTTGAAATTTTCTAAGATATTTCGTCTGAACGCCTTTACAAAATGTAATTTTTTCTACATTTGTCGATTTTTTATCGCAATTTGATATTATTATCTTTATGTGGAAAAGTACTATTGAAAGGCACTAATGTCGATTCTGCAGATTTTTAAATCCAATATTTAAAAAACTCTGTTTTTTTTTCAAGTAAACATATCTCGGCAACTTGGAAGAATTTAAAAAGAATTGTCTGTGCATGAAAGTTGTTTTTTTGTGTTCGGTTTTGAATAGGACATTCAAAACAATTTTCACTTTCTGGTAACTCTGGTTCATTATTTTTGACGGAATTATTTTTTTATAAAAAAACGGATATTCTTTTCGACTGAAAGAATTAGAGAGTATTCTTCTCGACATTGCAAAAAAATTACCAGGTTGGTACGAATCGAGGTTCCGGCGTAAAAAAAAAGAAAAAAAAGAATAACAAAATGGGGAAAAATAAATGAAATAAAAACACTACATGTACGGAACTTCTTTCAGTGTTATTTCATTTCTTTCATAGGACAAAATGAAAATTTAGTAAACAAACGAATATTAGGTTATACTAGGAACATTATTTATCGAGATCAACAGTAGGTTTCAAATTATATAGGAATTCAAATTTTACTATATTTTTTCTTGACTACGCAAATTTTGCTGAACTTCAGTTTTTTAAAATTCATTCAAAACGTGAAAACTTTGCAAATTGCTTCCTCATTATTCTACAGTGTTTAAAAAGCATTCTCTGTGAGGATGTCCACATTAATTAGCTTCATTCCTCATAGAGGTTGCTTTGTGATCAGTGTCAAACAATCAGGAAGCAATTTAGAAGATTCTAATCTGCAACCTACTATAAAAAAAAAATTTTTGATTTATGGTGAAATCAGAATTTATAGTTAAAATGCAATGATTAATATGAGAATTGTGATATAATTTCTTGACCATGTTATAATTATTTTACGGTTATTTACATGCTTGAACCGAAGGTAAAAATACTTCCAACGATTTACATCTTCATCAATACCTACAAATTTGTGGAAACGAAAACGTCTTCTTCCTGCCGTTCTTCGAAATTTGCGACTTTGTACGAAACCGAATTCACATGCACGTTTTCTAAACTTCTGAGTTTTGTCTGATTTCTTGAATTCTTAGTAGGAAAAATATACAAGGTCCCTCGTTGCTTGAGCTTTTTCGCAATGCTGAAATACCATGTCTCGACGTTGAGCACGAATTCATTCATCTAACCAAGTAGGCGAGTGAAGATGACGTTAATATTACTTCCCGAGCGCACCGGAGAAATCTCTATGAATTATTAGTGCGGTCATTCAGCTCGCACGAATACGCAATCAAAAGAATTACTCAGACGACGTGACAATTTTCAACCAATTACGTGCTCGTTCCCTGATTTCGGAGAATGTGTACTAATTTAACTGTTTCAGGCTGTTGATGAATCAGCTGAAAACGTTTCGAATATTATTTCTTCTACCATATTCGATAATTATTTTCGTATAGGAGTATGAAAAATGGAATAAGTATCAAAATTGAAATCAAGCTAACTTTTCAAGATTAAAAAACGGATTTAATTGATCATTGGAATACCCATCGATTAATTACTTTGATTTTGATTTTTATCAAAGATAAAAATCGCTGATATTCATTGAAAGGTATCTCACTTGCTTATCTGCTGATATCATTAAGAAAAAATATATTTTTTAAAAGTGGAAGCAATTTTTTTCAAATCTACGACCAAAGTATTTGATTGTTGCAAATTTATCTATTTTTGAACTTCGCTACACTTTCCTGAGATAACAGGTAAGCTGATTTCTAAACATTGCTCAATCCCATTTCTTCCAACTTGAATGCAGCGATTTGAGATAAATATGAAATTGGAAAAATGTCATAGACTTAAGTGTTGAAAAGATTAGTTTCATAACAAAATTTTAACTTCATTAAGGACAAGAAAGTTAAAAAGTACATTAAAGCCAACAAAAATCTTCCTAAGTACAATTGAGAAAATTTGAAAAATAAATTTATTACAGGTTATCTTAGAAACGAGTGAATAAAGTTAAAAACCAAGCAATATCCTATATCCATTTAGGACAGTTAGATGATTACCATGAAACGAAAAGTTTTGCTTTTAGAGTTCGAAAAAACATTTTGTTTTTTATACAAAAGAAAAAATTCTTTTACAAGTGATGTCAGTTCAACTATTCATTCGCTATTTGATAAGCTGTCCGCTAGATCCATTTATTCGTATTTATTTCCTATTCCGAGTTTTATTCGAATGTCTATGTATCGTTATTAACGACGTTTCACCAATGGATGGATATAAATAGAAATAAACGAATTCGTATAAAAAAAGCGCTAAGCTTTTTATTCATTTACAAATGGAGAAATGGCTGGCGGGGTAGGTTGACACATAAATTGGGTCCCATAGGAATCGGAATTGGTTAACGATTTCCGATACCGCGCAAAGTATCAGCAACTTCCATAAAGCAATGAGACCCCCGCAGGGGGTTTAGTCATGAATAGGATTCGTTTATTATCAATTTACGTTTTTTGGTTTTGGTCAACGATATATTACTGGTACGGATTATAATTCGTACCGGCTATAGTAAAATAAACAAAATTGTCTATCGGAATATATGATTTTCAGCCTTGAGGCTAGGATTCCAAAATTACCGTTGCATTTGAAATCGGTAGTGCGTATGGATGTTTACTTTTAAACCCGATTAATCAGTAAATTTTATTGATAAATACGTTCAAAACGGAATCTTGTCGCGTTAAGTAAATATTTCAAAACGTAGCCGGGTACATATTTTATTCCGTTTTTTATATTGCCATGAAGAAACCAAAATATTGAGGTGTATTCAAGTAAATTTTGATTGAATCGAAACTTAAATATTATGTGCATTTGGATTATGTGCATAAAAACAAAATAAATAAGGATAGAAAGTAGAACTTTGCACGTTGCTTCCTGATCAATTTTTATCTTTTGGAATGTAGCGTCTATGAGGAAGTTTATTTCATTTATTTTTGGCTTCCTTACAGAGAAAGTTTTTCGAAAGATGAAAATTATTGACGAAGCAAAGTGCAAAGTTGTACTTTGCATCCTTATTTCAAATGGATTTAAAAATCTCTAATTTGAAGAGATTATTTATCAATAGATAAAATTTGGTAACAAAATGTCGAAAACGGACATTTTTCGAAAAATTTAAAATCACGTAAAATCCGAACCGTTTCTCCGATGATCACCAAATTTTGCTGAATTATATTCTTCCTGTGCATTGAGAAAAAAATAGGCAAGACCAACCGAATAAACGGTTGCGGGCGGCGAAAAAAATATTTGGTTGATTGAAAGGAATAATAGTTATTGTGAATTACGGAAAATTTAATTTAACTATGCGGTGGTTCGTTTAACCAAATATTTCTTCCGCCACCGGCAACCACATGTTTGTTTGGTCTTACCAGTTTGTTTTCTCAGCGTGTATGAAATTTCAGTCGATTTATTGAAATTTTACCTAAATTACAGCGAGACGAAAATTCTTCGAGAATTTCAAAATTTTATGAAAACGGAACCGCTTTACCGGCTTAAAGTAACGCACAGAGTTCCATGATTAAAAAAAAACACGGGACGCAAAATAAATTCAAACAGAGTTTTAGAGTAAAATGTACCTTAGAACAGAGAGTGGGCTTTCTTCTACCAAGGGATTCAATACAATAAATTGTTTTGACGTGATGCTTCATAATTTTTTTTTATGCCAACATATGATTAAGTAAAACAAAGTAAATTTTCACTCAGCACAATTATTTATCATGTATGCTATTCTAGCAGTTATACGGTCAAAAGTAAAATTATAAAGCGTCCAACTGGATCTAAACGGAATACTAATATACGGATAAAATCGTTGAGCTATTCGGTTTTGTAAATAAAAGTTTTACAATTAATATTGCGAATTTCACGTTGAGGTCCATCGTGACATGGGACTGTAATAGAAGAGAGGAAGGAGAAAGTCACGCTTTATGCGAGATGAATGCCAGTCAAAAAAAGAATCGATTGGGCGACAAAAGAATACGAATAAAATAATAATAACAACAATATAGCTATATCCACACGTCCTTATACAATATGGCTAAAGCGACCCCATGGGAAGGGTCCATTGGGTCAAAATGATGTCTTCGCATAAGAATAACAATTCAAATACTGCTATTAAAACGTTTAAATATCATATTTTTTTGTTTCCAGACCATAAATATTCAAAATAAATAAAAGAAATAACAATTTCAACGTCATTTAAAAAAAAAACCGTCCATGGAATCCTACTTTCCCATACTGACATACAAACGCTAGTTTACTGATAAGAAATTAGCAACAATTATAGTCTTTCGAAATTGACACCAATATACCGTTGCCAGTAATGTTATATCTGGGTCATTATAATTTAACCCTTTTTGTTTAACACCACCCGTTATAATAGCAATTGGTGTGAACGTATATAGACACCATCTAGGTGCAGATTTTGACACCATGTATTAAACAGTGTCATATGCTGTCTAGCATTGTAATTTAACAACACTGAGCGCTCGTTGTCGGTCCCATGAGGAATGACAGATCTCTCTGTGTATGTTATACGTATATATATATATTCATTCATATACATATGCATATGTAGATGCATGTATTACACTCCATTATTAATATACACACGGATCGGTTCCCCGCGTGGCATTGACTCAGCCGGGTATAGGCAGAGAGCGTGCCGATACTGGAATGTAGGCTGTACATGTGAGCTACTCTCGTGATGGATCAGAGAGGACAGACGAACGAATGAGTGTGCCTTGGGCGAGCGAACGAACGCGTTACTCGCTTTTAATTCGCCTCAATCGTGACGTTGTGTCCCCTTCCTTCCGCCGCGGCTGCTCCCACGTCCGGATGCGATTGGAACTCGTCATTCTACCTGCCTCTTGCTGAATAAACCCTCTCGATTCTTTTTCAAAACTTTTTTGCTTCTAACCGTCGGCCATTTATTAATCTCATCATTCTATATCAATTAAGCCACGTTTTTTAAATCCTCTGATCGCTCTCACTATTTTCGCCATTTCAACACCAAAAATTAGTAGCTTTCGTTATTTTTAGATTTCAAATATGTATTTTTAAAAAACTCTTCCTTTATTCATTTTTTATGGCACATTTAATGAAAATCATTTTCGTGAAAAAATATGAGTAATGGGGCTGAAGGACTACGATCGATGGCCCGCTGACAATACTGACATTGTAAATAATAGTTATAAGCTCTAAATGTATGTAAATCTATGTCTCCGTATATTGTCAATTAATTTTCTTTTACTACAACTATGAATGATGCATGTGATTCTCAAAGGTTTGATATTTTTTTAGTACTTTTTATTATTTAAGAATAAGTAACTGTGGAATTTCTCCTCGCTATTGAAACCAATGAGTATTTTTGATACACGTTCGTTCGAATTTTGGGACAATTTCATAGATATTGTAACTGTTCTGTTGGCGGAGTTACAATGTGGGCTGTATTCCCGGATTTTTTTTCCCCGGGCATATTCACCTTGTTCGGCGAGAACTTCCGTCAGGCGATTCCATAGGATATTATTTGAAGTATTAGGAATAATTATTGATTTTTGAAGAGTGTTTTATTTTTTTTATGGTACCTCGTCAAGGAGATGGAGTTGATAAGTTTTTCTAGGCATCGTATGTTAAGTTTTTTGCTCTTTCGGTATTTCCGCTTCTCAGGAAACCGTGGAACAGCTGCAATTTTGCCAAATTTTGTGAGCTCTTTTTGTTAAAATTTTGCAAGTTTATCATGATAAAATTTCACCAGTCTCTTTAGTGAATCAAATTATAAGACTCGTTGGAGATTTTGTTGTGCATTGGAACCGCGAGCGAGAGGTGGAAGATATTTGAATTTCGGGCTGGGGGTCAAAATAGCGAATGATTAAAATAGTGAATTGCTAAAATAGCGAATTTAAAAATAAGAAACGTCCAAATGTAGAATGTCTACAATTATGGAATTCGCTTTTTCAGCCATTCACCATTTTTATCATTCGCTATTTTAAATGCATTTTAATAAGATGGAGGTCAAAATAGCGAATTTCATATTGATGACAATTCAGACGTTCCTAATTTGAAATTCGCTATTTTAACCATTCACTATTTTGATCCCCACCCGAACTTCGCATATACATCTATTTAGAAAGCACTTAAATATAGTGCATATTTCTGGAAAAATGAAAATATATTAAGTCGAAGGATAGCAGCTTAGGCCTAGGAATTGGCGGTCCCTCACTGTTTTTCGTTTTTCGACGAAACTAAAGGAGCAACAATTTTGTTAACTTGGCACCTAATTAGCACCTCATGAGCAGCTAAGTTTTGTATATTCCGTCATTTTTTTTTCTCACTAGGGGAGCGATACCTTCACGAAGGTCGCGAGCTTTCGTGATGCGGGCAGGTCCAATTTCTGGTACGAGGTTTTGTTAATGTGCCGAGCGGGGATTCGAGTAACAAATGCCAGTCGTATCCGGTCAGTTCGGTCAATTTGTCGTCGTTCTTGTCTGACGAGCGTCAAGTTTAAGATAGCAGGATATGTTAGTGGTGTAGCTTCCAGTTTACATATATTTTTGTTCTTATCAGTTCTATTCGTGGTCAGGATATCCCAGCCGCAAATTGAGTGGCGGCTGGTAAGTTTAGTCCTTTTTTTCTAATACGTTTTTCAGTGATTTTCAATACGTGTGCAATTGACTTGAGCTTTTTGCTAACTTATTATCGTCGATTAATTCTTGTTCTGTTGTTGCGAAATTGTAGAAACTCGAGTTTCTTTTTGATGTTTATATGTTTTGCAATCCCATATTGCAACAGCGCCTTAACCCGGGAACGAGACTGTTGTTGCCCCGATAAATCAACCCTCCATTCTTTATATTTTCTACCTTAAGAACAGTCGAGCTTAGCGAGGAAGTTGAGCTGGCGTCTTTATAAGTAAACCGATCGAAGGAATTTTATGCCGAGTTGTTTGAAAAACAGTTTGTACTGTTTTGGTACTATAATATATTTTTAAATGTCTGCAATTCTACTAATATTTTTAAATTCTGAGATACCCAGCTGCATTTTTGTACATGAATTCACGATAAATGATCATCATAGTTGAATTTAATTAAATTACTGGTCGCCGTGCTGATAATTTTTCATTTTGTCTTTAAAAAAAAAAGCATGGTTGTCGTAAAAATAAATAATAACAATATTTTGACAATTGATCAATATGTTCGGCTGTTATTTGTTTGACATATGGACTAACGGGAAATGATTTTTCGATTTAAGCTCTATGCATATCGGTAAACATACCAATTCTATAAGATCTTGAACTTTTCCATTAAATTTTATCGTCTACTTGCTCGTGTTAATCAGGCAAAAACTTTCTACACAAACGGTCTAACATGACATATATTCCGCTCGAAAGCTAACAAAAAACGACAACTTTTATGTAAAGACATTTTTTTTTTAGTATCTTTACGTTTTTGAAATATTTGCATTTGAATAATAAACGGTATTTTCTGCAATAACGTTTTAAAAAATCTAAAAAATGCACATAGTGTGGTTTTTATCAGTGCTTCAAAATATCCAATTATGGAGGAGATCAGCGGGGGGTCGAAAAAAAAGTCGCTGAATTGACAAAGAATGCTTCGTAAATGAAGGGCGAAATTTCTTTTTTTTACAGTGTGATGAAAAAAATTGTATATTGCTATGCGGTAGCAATTCTTTTTTTAAAAGATGTATGATACACTTCACCGGATTCTTCTAACCGCTTAAGCTCCAGGAAGCACACGAGGGTTTGGCATTCGCCAGACATTCAGAATGAAAAGTATGTACTCTTTGGTGTGCATAGGGTCGAGCGCAGTAGACTAAGGGGGATGCAACTGGCTCAGTAAGATATACAGCAAGCTCATCCGTCTGGAGCAGTGACTCTTTGTCGATGAGAATATGAGAAGCGTATGCTGCGGGGTCTTTTGCCTTCTTTGAAATCGACGATGCCATGGAATCCAACAACTGCGACGCGCTGTGGTGCTACTGAGAATTGAGAAAAAGAGATTCAAGATCTTGCTATCTATCTCCACTTTTTCTCTCCTCGCTTTTGTCGTGTATTCACTTATTTATACCACCGCCGTGTCCGCAAACATTCAAAGTACTCAAATGCCTCTTTGACAGCATAAAACTGGCAGAAACTTTAGCTGAAAAAAAAAAAAAAAAATTTTAACACGAAGAGACTTAAGGTTATTGATATGAAATGTACGAGTTATGCCAGAGCTTCTTCAAATTTGTTCAGCACGTAGATAAAGACTCTTAGCAACTGCTAAAAGATGGAACTAGGTAATAATATTTGTTTTCGAGAAATTAAATGCCAAGTTGACAAAAATCCCCTTGAAAATCCATGCGATAATTGGTGCGAGGTGTACACCCAGAGAAATGGGTCTGATGAGTTTATTTGAATCAATTATGTGGTGTATCTGGAATGAATGAAATCTCATTTCAATCAAATAGAGTCTATTTCGATGAGATGAAATTTTATTTCACCAAATATAGTCTGTTTCGGTTGAATAGAATACTATTAGGCTGGTCATTGAATAGATTATTTATTTAATGGCCAGGATTTTATTCAACCAAAACAGACTTTATTTTATCTAAATAAAATTTCATCTGATTGCAATAAATTCTATCTGATCTGAATAAAATGTTATTCATCTCAAATACACCCTATAATCGAATGTGTGTGAAGTTAGCATATCAAAAGTCAGCATATCAATAGAAAAGTGTAGTTCCCTTTGCATCCAACATAGTTCTATAGTTCCTCATAGTTTTTAACAATAGTTCTGTTGATTTAACCATAAAAATCGATTTTTCGGAAATGATATGCTAACTTCCCGCAGCATATCATTTCTTCGATGATCATGAGTTTCGATAGATTACGACTTGCTTTATAGTTCTAACAACAAAAGAATAATAGTTCCGTCAACTGAGCGTTAACAACCTAATTATTTTTTCAAATTATTTATTGAAACCAGTCACAGCTTTACGATAGTGATGCCAATACCCAGGGCTGATTCTGAACTCTCTCTCGAGGCTCTTATGAACAGTTCTAGTCCTCCTAAAGAAGAGTTCCGTGCTTTAAATACGTTTAAATAATTATGAATAATTATCTATCACCTTATCGACTATGCAGTAGTGATATGCTGCTACTTGGAGACGAGTTCCAGGCGCGATCGTGACTGCAATCGATAGTTCTAGTCTCTTCGCGTACCCTCGAAAAGAGTTCCGACCTCTAAACACCATCAAATAATTATTGATAATTGTTTATTAGCATATCGACTAGGGTGATATGCTGCTACTTGGAGACGGGTTCCAGACGCGATCGTGACTGCAATTCATAGTTCTAGTCTCAGTTCTAGTGCACGCCTTGTTAAAAATGAGTTCTATGTAGATGAAAAAACGAGGATCAAGATTCCATAAAAATATTATAGGGTTATAACCTTTTTAAGGGAGAATTATACGAGGCGAGATGACTGCCCGTGAAATTTGGTAACGCGGTATCAGCGTGGAGCTCCACAAGCGATAAAGAAAAAGCGCTTGACAGTCAAATTAGTGTTGAATTCTAAAAAACGTTCTAATAATTTCCGGTGGCTTAATTAACAGTCCCGAAGAGTTACTCAAGTAGCAGAATTACTTCTTAATATATAAGTACATTCGGAGCCGCGATTTGTATTAAAAAATCGATTGATATATGCAAATTTTCGATGGCATTTTTTAAAATCTCGTTGCTTAAAAGAAGAAATCATAATCATAGTCCAATTACGACGAGAAATGTCTTATTCATTTTGTAAAAAGATTCTTAGCCGATTGGCCGCTTAGATTTTTTATCAAATTAATAGTTCAAAAGATACAAATGTTTAAATGTCCTATCTTGTTAGGATAGAATGTTAGGTTATAACGTTATGCATACAAATGGCTATAACTTTCAACAACTAATACAATGCAAAATCTGGATGGTCAATCACGATTAAGGATCTTCCAACAAACCAAATGCGACATTGCTTGGGAGTAACTGTGAACAATTTCAGGATTTTATCAACAATTTTAGTCCAGCCCATAACTCGGCCGCAAGCTTCAGCCTCATTTCAACCGGCACTTAATTGGACTTGGTAATTAAAATGTCTGCCGCAGTCAGCTCTTCGGTAACGTGATTGAAATACGTATCATGTTCTTTATGATAATCAGAATGACTTTAAAGTTCCGCCTAGTAATTTTTTACTCCAACAAAAGAATAGCTTTTGCATAACAGGCTTTTTTAATACCGAGGAAAGAGCTGACATTTAAAGAAAAAAATATATATACGCTCTACCTCCATAAAACAAAAAATATTTTACCTTACGCCAAAGGCATCCAACCTTTTTATAGCGTAATAAATTATAAAAAATTAATTTCGCTGAAATTTAAAAGCACAATAGATTTTTTTTTTAATATCAGAACACGTGTTTTCAAGGTTTCATAATTTCTATATATACAGTGATGATAGAATGTTTAATTGCATCACAGCAGCTTTCAATTTTTCCCGTGGTGAAAAAAGCTTGAAACTTGCATGAAACGTGGCTAAAGCAAAGGAGAAGAGCTTGCGAAAGCCTTTGGTCTATATATCTTGGCTAGCAGCAGCAAGCAAGAAGACTTGACCTTCTTTTTACAGTCTCGACGGCCTCCGAGGCCGATGCGATGGGGATGATAGGCGCACCCCCGAGAAGCCCACGACAATTCTAGTTTCTGTTCAAGTATACCACAGCTCGCAAGTGTAACTGTGTTAATTGAAGTGCTGGCGACTGTAGAATCGATTTTAAACCTCTGACATCACGTTGTAGTTGTTACAATAAAAGAAAAAAAAATAATTGAGCCACGTCCACGCGGAAAAAAAGTTGTTTCACCACGCTCCTGATTTTATAATGAATGAATCCCACTCCCGGTCAAAAATTGCAAGCGCATTTTGCTCCAAAAAAATATTTTTCTAAGGTCGTTTGGCAGTGTATTGAAAAAAAAAAATTCATTGCCGATGTACACTTGTTGTGAATATTTGAGTAAACCATTTATTTAATGGTAGAAAATAACTTTTATTGTATCCTCTCTTTAAAAAGACAGGGCACATCAAAAGTCGAAATATCGAAGACTGAAGTTACTTTTTCAGCATTCTGATTGGCCGTTGATGGCTTTTTGTCTTGCTTTCATTTTTCTTTGTAGATAAAAAACGTGGCACATCGGAAGTCGATTTTATCGAAACGCTGAGGCAGAAAGAGTAACGTGAAATAACGAATGTTATAAACATGCAAGTTTCATGTTTAGCTATAAGAAAAGACAACTGGAAGGAAAAAAGTGCGGGCGAAGCGAGCTCGTTGTTGCTGGTTCGGTGAAAGAGATGTTGTATCAACCGTAAAAACAGAATGAGTAAAAGGAAAAATAGCAACTGATAGCAACGATCTTCAATTTATTATGATAGATGAGTTGGACATCACACACGACGCTGTAGATAAAGATGATTTCTAACATCACTGATGTCAAACACGAACTCCGTCCCTTTGACGCTCTTTATAACGCTCAACCAATCACAGCACGATTCGTGACGACAACAATGGGCATTGATTATTCTGATATTTGCGGAATATCTCGGGTCATAATTACTTTCTGATGCCATACAAAATATGCGAAAAAATGTATTGAAATTTACAAAAATCGACTTTATGAAAATGAAGTAAAAAAAAAATATATTTTCCTGTCAAACCCTGGATCCGAATGCGATCTTAAAAATTTATAGCGAGAAACGTTGATCACAATTGATATATCAAATTCTCAAATTTCTATGTGTGTACTTCCTAATGATTAGCAACTTTACGATAAAAACTTCACGTCAAATACAAATGTGATGAGAAAGTCACGTGTTGCGAATACGCCAATAGCGACTTTTTTAAAAGGCATAATTTAACGGTAGAACAATCCGCAATTATTAAGCCATGAAAAGATTTTATGTGATAAGAACCCCATCACATTCAATGACAAATGTGATGAGGAAGTCACGTGTTGCGAATATGGCAATACCAATTTTTTCAAAAGGCATAATTCAACGGTAGAATAAACCGCAATTATTTAGCCATAAAAATATTTAAAATCCATTTTAATGAATGAAAGCTCATTTCTGTTGTGATAATCGCGTCTCCTCGCGTAAAACGTAGCACGTCATCAAGTTACTGTATAAATGAGGGTGAGACGAACGAGAACCCGTGTGGAAATTCAAACTCGCCAATAGCTAGAAAACGACAAGTTTTCATATTTGCTGTACAAGATCTAGGTGAGAAAACTAGATAGATCCGATCGCTATATGTAATTTCTCGCTGTCCAGCTCTTATATAAGAAAACTATCTAGAACCTGGATAAGAATCTACTAATACATCTAGTAAACTTGGCTACTGATTAGCCAGCACGGAAATAGCCTAACTCTATAGAATAAAACTGTCTAAAGAATATCTCAGGATTAATAAAAACAGAATTAATATACGTTCTTTTAGTGTGACTAATGACGTTTATTTCGATTAATGACACATAACAGAGAAAATATACTACGAACAATCGCTTTTTTTTTTAAGAAAAAGAATTCTTGCCATTAGGGAGTCTTTATGAATAAAAACATTCAAAACAAAAATAGGTAATAATGTCAATAAAATAAAATAGTCATTTTCGCTTCGTTCACATTTATGAGTGAATGCGCAATCTCGTCATGAAGAACACCGAGGAACTTGATATAAAACATAAATTTTCCCATTCGGCATTTAGAATGAATTTGTATTAAGAGGTCTGGCCACCCTGGCCGCTAGAAAAATGTTTTTTTTTTTTTTCAGTTTTTACATGACCGAGTAACAGGTGAGGAACGACCGCGAGTACCGCCTCCTCGGAAATGTGCATAAAAATTTGCCCTCATTTTTTTAAATTTCAAAGGGAAATTTGTTCACGTTATTCTTAAAGTCCTTTTTGACATCTGAATAGGTAAAAAAAAAAGACTAACTTACGTTTTAATATTGGAAGATATAGTGGAAAAATAGAAGAAATAATTAATGCATTATTTTCTTAATGCATTCAATTTTTCTTTAATGTTTTTTCACTATTTCTTCCAATATTAAAGCGAAAATTAGTATTTTTCTCAGCTATTCAAACGTTTACACTCTATTTTATAATCACTACACATTATTATTATATGACAATTAAAAAACAAATTGTACTGCAAACTATATCTCATGAATTAATGGGGATTGACAACTCTGATTTTATTCAAGCAAAACTGGTTCAACTCTAGATGACCATATACGTATATAGTAAACAGATTATGTCTAGTGTCTCGTCAGATAACTTGCGCCATCAAAGCTAGATAAATCCAAGACAGCCGTGTCATTTATACGTGTATGCTAGATAGATTATGTCTAGTTTCTCGTCAAATAACCTGCGCCATGAAAACTAGATAGAATCTAGATAGCCGTGCCATCTATAAGTGTATTCTAGCTAGATTATATCTAGTCCCTTTACAGAAAACCTTAATAAGAGAAACTAGCTAGACGCTAGGTTCAAACCAGTTTATCCCAAACAGATTTCCACACGGGAAATCGATTTTTTTTTTTAACGTCAGATATTATAATTGAATGTCACAGGTGACCACGTACAATTATTTATAGAAGCCTCCCCTGCTTATTCTGACTACAACTGTGCTATATTTATGTCATAAATCCTCTCAGGTTGATTGCGTTTCATGAATGAACTACTCTGAGAGCTTTGATATTAGTTTGTGGGATGTATAGCGGTTCAATTCCGAAGTTTGTGGATTTTGGGGGCGGTCTATGTTCCAACGGTGCATATGCACATCTATAACCAGCTAGTGCAGTTTTGAACAGGAGTAGGAGAGGTTCCGGAGCCACAGAATATGGAACTCCGCGGCATCGTTTCTCCGTCGGGGAAACCAGACCAGCCACAGTCACAGTGTGGCATAGAAATACGTCAGTGAGTTGTGCAAGTGAAGCTTGACGCAAGTATCGCCGGTAGTACTAGTCACAGAAGTGGTGGGGCCGGATGTCCGCGGATCATTTGACCGGAAACGGAGGAAACTGAAGGTTCGCCGCGCATCGAGCGTAATCAAGCCACAAGCGCGGAGCACAAACCGAGACTCTATACCGTGCTATATATATATATGTATACGTACTACGGTAACGACAATGTGCTCTACTGTTTGTGCTCCACGCATGCTATTCGCCCACTCCTTGCATATCCAATAATTTCATAAGTATACGAGGCACGATTCGGTAGAAGGAAAATTCGTACGAAAATATTGGGAGGACGATGGTAATATAAATTTAGTTCTGTATTATGAAAATATTTTGCTGTTGTTACCGAGGATATATAGCGAATTTTATGTCAAAAAGGCGCTCTAGAGTACATTTTTTTCAAGACCTTTATGGGCCCCCAAGCAATTGTGGGTCCCTAGAAGCGGATTTAAAAAAATAAAATCGTAGGTCCGTAACCAGATTTTTTATAATAAAATCGTGGGTTGATAGGCCCGAATTTTTAAAAATGCAATCGTGGGTCACTGTAGGCCCGGATTTTAAAAAAATGCAATCGTGGGTCCCTAGGAGCGGATTTTGAAAAATACAATTGTAGGTCGCTAAACCCGATTTTTCAAAATGCAATCGTGGGTTTCTAGACCCGGATTTAAAAAAATGAAATTGTCGGTCACTAGATCCGAATTTTAAAAAATGCATTCGTTAGTCACTAGGCCCGGATTTTTAAAAATGCAATCGTCGGTCACTGGGCCTGGATTTGAAAAAATGCGATCGTGAGTCACTAGGCCCAGATTTTAAAACATCCAATCGTGGGTCCCCAGGCTCGGATTTTTTCTGAGGTCCTCATTGGCTCGTATTTTGGCACTACACTCCAGTAACTTTTCGCCAGCAACAAATGTTATGAGAAAATGACGTGATGCGAATACACCAGTAGCAACTTTTTTATGTCTATAAAACTCTGATTCGCGGAATTGTACTATCCCTCAAAAGTCATTTTTGCTTATTGTGTTCTGATTTTCAAATAAATTGTTTCGTGAAATATTTTCAATTTTGTTGATATAACTCGGTTAGGAAGACGAGAAATATGATTTTTGAATGCCATTGGGAATTTGCTTATATTGCTTTTATTTAATTTGGAATTAAATTGTATCGTTTTTGCAAAATTCGATGACTTTCCCGTCGATTTTTCTGCAGGTTCCACACACATCCTGGTATAGATATCATATATATATACTAAAATTCAAGCTTACGATATCCAACTGAATAAACAAAAATGTTTTCCATTTTCAAGTGTTGAAAATAGACATCGTTCCCGAAATAAAAATATTAGATCTATTGCCTCAAAGAGTTCAGCAAAAATGAGATTTTAAATTTACTGTTTTGGGTTGAATTGCCATTTCCAAGTTACATAAACATGTAAAAAAAAATAGAAATTCTGAAAAATTGTTTAAGAATTTACATATTTGATTAATGAACAACTGGTTTGACGAAGGATGCCCCATATTTAAGAAATATCCTTTCAGTATTCTTCCGACGGACCTATGAAAACATAGATTCTTATTTTTACGCTATATATAAACGTATATAAATTGTATTGCACCACTAGACAAGAGATCTTTTATGGCGTTGTCATATAAGATAAACTCGAGTTTCAAGAGCTATTTATCCTTGTTTTCATTTCAAGCACACTGTATTTTCATTGAGGTGTGTAATGTATATGGAGTCCTTATTTTCTAAGTTAAATTATTCATGCCATAAAAAAATATATATGCTCAAAAAATATTTCTGTCTGAATTTCTCAGGGAATCTACCAACAAGTATATGGTATGCTCGTAGTATAAAGTATACATTGTAAATAATGCACAGCAGATACCATGTTAATCTCAAAGTTGGGTCTGGGTTATCAATCGAAACGACTTCGCCGAAGGCGTCAGCTTTAGTATCTCTAGACTCTCGGGAATAATCTCAATTTCCTGTCGATTTTCATTCTATTTATTCGTGGAGTTATGTGTGCGTGTCTATCGTCGCGAGTTCACGTTTGAATTCCGTTGATAGCATTGGACACTTGATAAATATACATCGAACCTGTGTTGCATCAGAGACACGTGGTGAAAACGTAAAGACTGAGCGATAAACGTTGATAGGAAAATAAAAAACACTCAGTTGAGCCGATCCAATCTTATCCGTGTGGAAATTTCTACTTCCGGTATTTCTGAGCTACGTTGCCGAATAGAAGTAGAAACATAATACAGTATTTCGAAAAATTAAACCGGATACTGAGATTTAAAAGTCTCGTTATAAGGGTAGATTAAAAAAAGCTCACAGTCTGTTGTCAATTCGTCCTGCAACGAGATAATATCTTTAACAACTTTTGGTATGTCACAGAAAATTTTGTTCAAAAATAAGAAATAATAACGATGCCATATCGTGTATTTTGTTTCAATACCTTTTTTCAGCAAAAAGTGATTTGTCACTTGAGGATATTTAATTCGGTGTAACTTTCAGTTGCAAAAAAGCGTGAGTTTTTTCTCGTTGATAACAAAAAAAAGCACACAAATTGCAACGTGCTTGAATTTTTGTGATGGTGTCTTGATCACATAATCAAAAACTCACCACCAAAATTCAACAAACTGTAGGATTTCCATTTTTGTAACGGTTAAGAACACTTGAGGTGTCCAGAAAGTACTCCAAATATTAAATTAGTTTTGTTTTAACAATGTTTATGCATCGAACGCTTGCTTGCATCGAACGCCCATTAAATCAGCAGAGACAAACGTTTTTTTTTTGGAAAAAGAATTGTCAATTTGGAGCTGTGCAAATAAATAGTACGCTTTATGTGCTTTATGGATGGCAATGCACATTTCGATTTTTTTTTATCACATGTTTTTTAGATAAAAAATACTAAAGACAATAATGTTATCTCGACCTTGTATGAATAGATTGACTTAGGCACTTCTTAGATACACAATGCACCAGTTAAGTACTCAACCCACGCAAACGCAAATCTCACACTTCTATTTGAAAAACAGAATTTTTAGGTAAATCGTTGATAAGAAAACAAGTCATGTTAGCCTTGCACGTTCAGATAGTACGATTTATGTGCTTCCTAGATACGCATTGCACGATTTAAATGCTTCCCACCCGCAATCGTAAATCTCAATCTCTCTGTTTAGCCGGAAGTCAATGTTTTTTTTTCTAAATTTATCTTTCTCTAATGAAAGCCCAGAAATAGCTTCATGAATGTCTGTGACAAGAAATTAGATTTCCTTGCATTTTCAATTTCGTTTTCGAGAAGATGTTTCTGATTTTGAGGGAAAGTTGGAAATAGTGAATTCAGGAAACACTCAATTTTTCTACATTTCGGTTACAGATACTCGATGTAGCTATCGTGTCAATTATCGTGGTGATGGCCCTTGTATTTCGAAGAGTTGGATTTTTATCAACCTAGGAGTTAAATTCTCAAACCGAAAATAGTGTATCAAAAGCACTTTATTTGATAAATACTTAGATCGCAAAAAGAGCTATTTCTATCATTCATATTGGCAATCGCTTTTTCAAGGTTAATTTTGAGATAATATTTACCCTTTTGAATTTTGAGGTTACATTTTATACAGTTCTAAAGAATTCGAAAAGCATATTCCTGTAGAACGAAATTGATTGATTTTATAAACCCAGAGAATGCACTACTACCTTGACGTCAAACTAGTAGAAAAAGTTTCAGTTCTGAATTTTGGAAAGATGAAGAGCACAAAATTGAACTTGGAACTAAATTGATACCTGTTAAGCACCGTATTTTAGTCTATCGTGAATGAATTCATTTTGGAGAATTTTCGCCGCTGGCTTGACGGAAGTTCGCATCGCTGCTGATTTCTGCATTGTAGATATTTAGCAATATGATCTGAATTTCCGATACGAAATACGGGATGATGAATAATTTCGTTGAACATATGCCACATCCATTCATAGCCAAATCAAGAAATTTCTAATTAATATGATGGTGAAACTGGCAGACAGAAGCTAGCAGACATAACGCCGCCAGCCTGTGCCGCATGGTAACGCTAATTACTTAATTAATCAATATGCAAATAGTTTTGAGCATGGAGTTCGGTGAATAATTGAAATTTAATTGAAGGGAATTACTTTGAAGAAAAATAAGACAAAAATATCTTCTATTATATTCTACTATTATATATTTTGTATTTGCCGTGTTTGCTTTGCATACGTGATTTTTCGAAACAGAATTTTAAAAATAAACAATGTAAGGAATTGTAGAATTGGATCTACTTTATGGATTTTTACCAAAATCGATACCGATACTAATACCGAAGGTCAGAACACGTCGTACAATTTTCGTGGTAAGTTTAAAACCCCTACACCAGAATAAAAAAAATTCAGACCATTTCAAGTATAATGACATGAAATTCCCTAAAACAGAACTTTTCATGAAAACAAACTTCTAAAATTTGCTATACGCAAGTCGGGGAGCTTTTGTGTGTAATCAGACCAACATTACAAAGAATCAAAAGCATGGGCTTCGTGACATAATTTTCTTGTCGGATCCTTTAAAGTCCTCCAATTTAAAAAAACCCCGCTTTTTTTCTACTGGAGTCGAAAAAAACTCTGTTTGATCAAATGTCAAAATTTCGAAGTCACTTTTCCCAACAGGAAAGCTGACTGTACGACAGACGAACGTTATGAATAATTTAACACGTGGACTTCGTGATATGATTTTCTTGTCTAGTCCTTTGAATAATAAAAGCCCTTTTTTACTGGAATCGGTGAAAACTCTCTCCAATCGGATGTCAGAATTTGGCAGTCCATCGTCCAAATACAATAACTGACAGTTTACCAGACCAACGTTACGAATAATCAAAGGTGTACACTTCGTGGTATAATTTTCTTGTCTCGCCCTTTGCAAAAATCACTCCTTTTTTGCTGGAGTCGGTGAAAACTCCCTTCAATCAGATGTCAGAATTTTCGAGTCCGTTTTTACAACCGGAAAGCTGACAGTTTGTCCTCGGTTCATGGTGTGTCGCGAAAATACACGTGCACACGTGCGTCGAATCAAGATCTTTCTACTGGTGGGAGAACGAAATGTAACTCTGTTGTGTGCACAGCTCTGCTGGTGTGCATTTGCCGCTTGTAGAGGAGGCGAGAGCCATTCATGAATCGAGCTCGGGGAGGTCTTGGCGTTTATTTATACGCCGAAAGGTTTCCGCGCCGCTAGTTCGGCACTCGCGAGCCTCAGACTCGTCGAGAGCTGAGTGGAACGCGCGCGTGCAAATATGCATAACGACGGACGTCACGTTGCCGAATCCAGTCGTGTGAAATATGTGGATACTCGGATGGTACAGCAGCAGACGATACGGGGTGATAGCATTCCCTGTCAAACAGACAGTAAGGCAATTCATTGCGATTGGTCGATCATCAAAGGCTCCTCCTGCTCGTAGAACCGTCGGCCTTAGGCACGATCTGCTAATAACATATATCAACAATTATTTAAAGATGTAACAAAATAAATAATTTCACACAGTTAAAAAAAATTGCAAACATATATAAAAAGATGTTGAATGTTTATTCTCCAAACGTGTCATTTTTTTTGTTACAGTTGAGGCCCAATTTTTTTTTGAAAGGACATAAAAAAATACAAATAGAAGACACACTTAGTAAAGTAAATACACTTATTTTCTAAGTTTTTCAAAACGTGCCAAACATTTTAAGGTACTTAGCATTAAATCACTTTTGATAATTTTGATATGGATTTAAAAACATTGCGGAGTCAATTTCTGAACGACTTAAAACTGCTTCAAAATGTAAGTTTATGGCTGGCTGAGCTTGCATTGTTTTTCATCAAACTTTTATTTATAATTAATTTCATACGTCAGCGTTTTTATCTTGCAAAAGTTATCTACAGCTTCGTCAAATATATTTGTAAAATACCGACGAAACGAATTTTAGCAAATTTGAGCCGTACTCACTTATCTTGATATTTTCAAAAATTTTGCGAACTTTCATTAAAAATTAATTTTCTTTTGCAGTTATTCGAACATTATACTATTTTATAAAGTTATTATTGTAGAATAAATAGTACTATGTGTTTCATAAAGAAGGAGTCCTTCCAAGGTACGATGAAGTTTTGACTCTGTGAAGGTATTGATGCAAAAACAATCTTGATATCGTAAATTTTGAACAGACAACACTGTTTCTTCTAAACAACAAACTACTTCTCTAAATCAATGAAATCTTCTTTCTATTCCAAATTCAGATACTACATTTCATTGAAAGCAAACAAATATTACATTAAAATCAATGAAAACAAAAATTCAATCCATTTATATTGAATCAATGAAATCTTTTTTCACGATGTGATTTGAGGTCTTGCTCGAATACGTTGTATATATGTGGAGCCCTCGCCGTTGTTAAGAGCATAATCAGCCGGTGACACTGTCGTCAAGTGTCTGAAGGTTCAATGAACTTATTCGGTGAAACCAAACGTGTGAGAGTCCGGCATGTGTTCTGGGGTAGGGGAAGAGGGTGTGGGGCTTCTCTCTTCCTTCCAGATTCTATTGATAACGCGCCGGACTACCGGTCACGTTGCAGGAGAATCCGTTCGATTCATCACTCAATGCGACTACTATTGTATTCACACTGCGAACTTCTTGCGATGAACGGGACGAATGGTCTTTAAAAAGGTTCAAACTGCAGGTCGACTCCGAGACCTCGCTTGTTCAGCCACGTTATTATTATAGATTTATGATTCTCTGAATGAGAGCCGAGATTCAAAGGCGTTATGACAGCTTTAAGGACCACAATGTAAGTCCATCGGTCAATGCAAGTCTCGTTGAATAGTCCGTAATCCATGTCCACTGCACAACCCAAAACTACATTGTATATTTGTGTACAATTTTTTATATTTAACTCTACAACAAGTACATTTGTCTGATTGTTCTATTTTGTTTTGAAAAGAGTCAATTCTTTAACTCAATGTTTCGAAGAAAATTGCGAAAATAGATCTTGCATATTCTGTCCTCATTTTCTACTTTATCAAAGTTTCCTCTCAGAAGAAAGCAAATTTGGTCCATATTAGTCGCTCCTCATTGATTCGTCCGCCTACATTTTTTCAGTCCTCAGGGATTTCTGGAATTCAATTTAATTCAAGTCCTATACCGTCACGGTACGTATGTCAAATTCCAAGGCGTTGAGGCGATTCATGTATAAGGTAATAACATTTTTGTTTTGATTTTTTTAACGATATCGCGGAAATCTTCAATCTTATTGTAGCGTGCGTATGTACTGCTAACAATTAAACAACGTTCTTCTTTGTATAGTAATGGCTTTGTGGACATTCGGAAAAAAAAAATGAAAAAGCAATGTGCAAGTTTCTACTTTGCAGCCATTTTTTCTTTCCCAAAGTAAAGTGTGTTTTATTGTGTGTATTATAAAGGCGCACTGACAATTCGAGACGCTCGACACCGACAACGGCGTTGATCTCGTTCTACGCCGCATTTTAGGTTAGGTCCGGTCGGTCTTCCCGTCCGTGGCAAAGCCGCACAGTTTCCGTCTGTCCTTTCACCGCGATTAGTTTCGGTGCGTTATCCGCGCTCGGCAGGACTTCCCACCGTGTTCTTCGAGGACATACAGGTTTCCCTGTCTCCTATGTAACAAGCTTACCCGTGAAACTCTCCAGCTCTAGATGTGCGGAGACAAAACATGACTCGCTTGAAGGAAAACACTATTTATAAAGCCAAAAATAAGCAGTTTTCGAGATTTTTTTTAAATAAAAAGGGTTTGTTCGACATTAAGACAACTTTGTTTCAAACTGATCGTATATGAGAAATGTCTACCAAATTTCATCAAAATCAGTGAAACAGTTTTTGAGAAATTATGCTCACAGTGTGGAAAAATGCAGTTTTCAGAAAAACGCATTCAGAGTTTTAACAAATGTCTGTCAGCTCGAACAAATCTGACGTTCGATATCATCGGAAATTCTTGGAATTTCGTTCTGGAAGTTTGCCATTATATTCTTCAAATGTTTAGCTATAACTTTATCAATTCTAAATTCTTTTTCTCAAGCTGGTAAATGGTTCTTAGCCCTTAAGGATGTACCATCATGACGTACAGGTGGGAATAAATGCGAAGATGCTCGAAGCGCAAAAGAGTTATGAGTAGCAGTTTAGTGACTATGCATACACTGGAAAAAATAGATTGTGAGATTTGTTATATCTAAGATAGTGCATAGATTCATTGCAACCGTTGCTATATGGATTCCACAGTATATTACGAGGAATCGCATATTTGGACTATGACATTGTTCCTAATACTGCTCAGTAATTGAAGAGGTTAAATACTAATTCTTACCTTATACATAATATTCCCTACACTCGCAGATATCTTTGGATAAAAACATCATATTATATATGACTTTCAGTACATTATTACTATTTGAAAACTTATGATTATATGCACAGATATCAACTGGAACAATCCACGTAGTGACTAAATAGTAGACATTATGTAGAACCTGTAGATGGCAATGGTAGTGATCTGGATCATGATGGATATCAATTTTAATAAAAAGTATTATTTCATTATTAATATCCAGATAATATTACTCATCATAGTCACAATTGCAATATAAATATATTTTGAGCGGCATTGCATGTTATAATATGTGGAACTTGACCGCAGAGCAAAGGGACCCCGGCTAGGTATTCATGTTGAACGAGTAGTATAATGTATTATCGCTATTACTATCTATATCTTGGAAACCTCGATCGGGTTTCGGGGGTAATCAAGCGGCATAGAGATCATCTGGTGTTTGTCAGTCACTACCGTCATAGCACATAATATTGCATGAACATTCATTTGTAATACCACAAGTGGTATTCACGGCATTATTTTTCCCATCGAAATTCCTACCAATAGAATTGCACCATTCGACGTCACGTGGTACAACCTACACGGAATTATACTGATAATTTTTTGATAATTTTGTCTGTTGCTATACATACAAAACAAAAGATCATTTAGCTGCGTTAACCATCTGTCAAACGGACAGATTGGATTCAGTTGTGACAGGCGAAGGATTTTATCAAACATGAACCGTAGTTTTGTCTCATGGTGTAATTCCACTGGTCGCAATTTGGATGGGAAAAATAATCCCCCGAATACCAGTCGAGCTTCGAAATTAATCTGATATTTTCGAAGCTCTTGTGGTATTACAAATGATTTTTTTCCCATCCGAATTGCGACCAATGGAATTGCACCATGAGACGAAAATTACGGTTTATGTTTAGTCAAATCCTTCGACGGTCACATTGGAATTTGAGTTCAATCTGTCCGTTTGACAGATGGTTAACGCGGCTGAATGATCTGTTGTTTTGTATATATAGCAGCCAACAAACAAAATTATCAAAAAATTATCAGTATGGTGCAATTTTATTGGTCGAAATTTGGATGGGAAAAATAATCGGAATAATTCATTGCACGGGAATTTTTTATAAGCCCCGTGTCAGTTATTCACAAATATTTAATTGCCATATTATCAACTGAACGTTCAAAACTATTATTGCAAGTAAAAAAATGACTAAACATTTTGAAAATATTTCTGAACATTACCTGTGAATCACACCATCCCATTTCTTTAATAATATTTCACAAAGTCTCGAATAAAAGATTCCAGATCAGAGGTTTTTTGGAAGTGGTAAAAAAAAACTAACTTAGTAATTAGAATTTTTTGAAAAAACGCGGCATGGTATCAATCAATTTTTTTTTACAAAATTGTCATGAACCTGATACGTGCTAGATTGCTCGTTTTTTATTTTTTAATTGATCATTGTTGGTTGACGGAACACATAGGTGATAATAATATAACGTCTTTACAAGTAGTCTAGTGGTTAGCATGGTAGTTCTTAGGTTGTTAAGAAGGTAGATTCAAGTCCTTAAAGTAAGTATTTACGTTTTAAAGAACAAATAGAGTCAATGAAACTCTCTTATCTTCATATATATTTTTTGGCAAGACCACTTTTTCTAAATGACTGATCGTTAATTCAACGTGAATACGCTACGAAGGTGAGTCCGAATCCTGAAACGATTTTTTTTTTCCTTAATAAACAGGATTATTATCGAGATCGCCCAATAATCTGCTTTAATGCTCGCAAGGGTTATTCATGATATTTTGTTGCATATCGTAGAGAAGAAAAAATACAATCTTCAGTATAACATGGATATATACTGAAGTATTAGGCATTGTGAGATTGTTGGGATTATTATCATCCGTAGATAGTTTAGCAATATATTATTAATACTATAAATAGATACTATCGTTTACAATAATGGGTTCCATCCCTATATGAAATATAAAATATGCTATTGGATAGTATTCGTATGCTATCCGGTAATCTATATTTCTCCCAGTGTAAACGGTAAGCTATCCTCAATTTTTTTTAGCATATCCGTGTTATACTCCTGTAAGGTATCGTTGTTTTTTTTCACTTTTGACGTGTCGAGACTTCAAAACAGGAAACGTCTTGTCAGAGCACGTTTAGGGATGCATGCAAATACTTAATGCCAACCTTAAGTAGAAATGTCTCAAGGTAAGGTCGGAAAAGATTATTAGAATTTCACAGATGCTATATAACATGTTCAATAATGCGTATACTATGTTTAACAAATTCCCTCATATGAAACCGTCTCCTGGAATTACGGCCTTGAGGAAGTTACACTAGTCCAACAAGTAACTAAATTTTTAGAAAAGTTTATACAATTTCTAGCAGTTGAAATAACAGTTTTAATAAGCTATTTATGTAGCAGAATTAGACCTTAATACATAAAAATAATTACAGCCGTGATTCGAATCACTTTGAAAAAAAACTCCGAGACTTTCATGCAGGATTGGGCAACGTTCGAATAAAGTTGTATTCAAAATACATTTCGGTCTCAATAATTATGAGTAATTGTAAGTAACATGATAAATATATTTTTCAAAAATCACGATAAGTAAATTGGATTAATAAACAATTAAAAATCGTATTATTGGTCCTAGTTACGAATAATTAACAGTTATTCAAATTCAAAAATGTTTAGAATACATTTTCATTCGAAAATTGCCCATCCCTGTTTTTATGACAAAATACGCGAAATCACCTGAAACGTCGAGAAAAGTGGTTTAGGAAAAATGTACACGGAGAGAAAAGTTTGGGATTCTCCCCCAAACTCTTTCCGTCGAAAGTTATGTTGGAAAACTGCGATTCAAGCCTAAACGTTTGTGGAGCATTAGAATGCGTATCTCGCTGTACTACGGACAAGAATATGTATTATTTCCATAATTCGTGTATATAAATGTTGAAAGTTGCAGCAAAAGAAGAAAAAATCATCAGTCGCTCGTGTGAAACTGCGGTGTTGAATATTGTGCCTTCTGTGTTCTCGTGCGTTCTTAATCGTCTAAGTCGCCGATTCTTAATCGGACGAATTTCAGATGCTGATTGTAAAGTAGGCCCGTCAACCCCGATTACAGCAACAACGTTTGAACCTTCGCTTGATCAACTACGCGCGAAATTTATGATGCTAAAGTTTGCATCGTCGGATTTTTCGAAAAACCTACGTTTTGTGTTAACTCATGTACGATATCATCCAATCAATCAAAATTTTCTACAGACTGACAATAGTAATCAGTCCTCCTACGTACCGAATTTCGTAACGATCGGTAAAGTGATTTGGATTTTATGCCACTTTGAATATTTTCATAAATTTATATGTGAAATGTCGTGAAACAAGGATACAAAGTAGAACCTTGGACATTGCTTTCACATTATTTCGCCTGTCTTACAAAGCTTCCTTGATGAGGAAGCTGCAATTGATTAACATACTTCCTCATAGAGATAACTTTGTAAAAAACGAAAAATAATGAGGAGCAATATACAAGGTTCTACTTTCCTTTTTTTTCATTCTGCACTGATCTGTCAAATCAGTGTTAAATTTTCAAAAACGTTTTTATAATTTCTGGTAGTTTAATTAATAGTTCCGAGTAATTATTCACGTAGCAGAATTAGTTCTTACTATACAAATACATTCGGCGTCGCGATCTGAATAGAAAATCAATTGATGTATGCAAAACTCTGATGGCATATTTTTTCATGCTGTGTATTAAAATAATAAACCATAATTATAATCCAATTATGACAAGCAATGTCTCATTTTGTTTTTTGGAAAATCCTTAATCGATTGAGCACTTAGACTTTTGATAGTATCAGAAGTTTAAATGCCAAAAATGTCCAATTGTCCTATCCTAACCTAACATCATGTATACAAATGGTTCTTACTTTTAAACAACTAATACCATCAACATTTCCACATTTCAGTCGATTTTTCATTCAAATCGCGGCTCCAAATGTACTTATACATTAAGAATTAATTCCGCAATATGAGTAACTCCCGGAACTTTTAATAGAACCACCAGAAATAATAATAAAAACGTCTTCAAGAATTGAGCAATGATTTGACTAGTGTAAAGCGCATTAGCTACCTTAAAGAGACGCAAGTTAGCCTGCAGATGCAGCAGTAGCAGGCTGCGATGTATATATAGTTATAAAAGTAGTGTATATACACAGTACCTGTTACCGAAGCGCTCCTTCCAGAATTCAGCGGCGTCGGACTTGGTGATGCGAAACTGATCGCCCGCAAAGTCGCCGTTTGGAAAAATGGCCTTAAGTTCGGATAGCATGTGACTAAATACGAGGCTGAGTTTGGTGAGATTGCGTCTGTAGTGTGACGTTTCGTCGAACATCTTCTCCTTACCCTCTTTGAATAGTTTGATAGCTTGTTTGCACTTTCTCATGAGATTGTTAATGAATACGCAAAAGTGTTCGTTGCTATGCAACACCTGCATGCGGTCCTCGTATTTGCTGTATATGAGACGCAAACGCTGATAAGTATCGGGTAGAATGTCGAGAATAAAGGGGGGCGAATTTTTCAAGTTCATACGCTGATGCTGACAGAGCTTCACCACTTTGTCCATGAGCTTCCATGTCTTGTCGAGCATTCGCTTGTCGGTCGAGAGCTTGGGCGGCGTCATAGCGTCCGCAAAACGTCCCTGTAGCTTTTGAAATATCGAACTAATGTGCACGGCACGGCTCCGACTGCTGTGGCCGCTCGACGACATCTTGACGTGTGTACAAGAGATGAACCCCCGAGCCCCCCACCCTCTTTAATGTATATGTATAGATATATATGTGTATGAGTATATATATATATACAGGCGTCTTTCTCTTTCTATGCGCTCTAGGTAGTTACGCTTCCGGGCCCTCCTTCGGCTATTCCCCTTCTGTATAGTTCGTTTTTTTCTCTCTCACTCTCACGAAACCTCACAACGACTATTTCTCTCGCTCTCTCACTCTTGGTGTATCTCGAAACGCTACTCACGGAACGTCCGACACTTGTTTCGCGCGGCACTTGGCTTTTTCACAACAATCGAGCTACGATGTATGTAACCCACGCATGTAGTTTAATGAATACGTCGTACAGCCTCCTGGCAAACACATTTTGGACGCACAACCGGGCTAAGGCCGGAATCGGCCGCACGCACAGCGCACCACGACGAACCGTAGCCCTGCTACGTTGACGTTCTCTCACGAGGTCTCGTCTGACCGAGACGCAAGCCGAGATCACGCATTACCGCATCCTGTACCTAACTGACGAGGGAACCGCGATCAGCGCGACACTGAACCTATTGTGATGTGAGCTGCAGTTACTCTGCTGCCGCTGGGTGAGATAAGTTCGAGAGTCGATCCTCAACGTCGAGAATCGACTCTTATTGGGCTTTCGAGGAGCACGAACTTTTGGCGGGAATGGCTTGAAATTCAAAGTTGGAACAGTCGGGATTTATCTGCCTAAGTGATATTTGCTTCCTCATAGAGAAAGCTTTGTGCTCTTGAAAAGTTTCTTTTTTTAAATTTCCATGTTAAGATACTCAGAATGCTCCAATACATCGCGAAAAGTGGTTTAGAAAAAGTGTCCGTATGGATTTGTGTGTGTGTAGGAGTTCGAAATGTCAATGACTTGTAACTCGAGAACCGTTCAACCGATCGAAATAAAAATTCAACCACAAGTGAAGCAGCAGTCGATCTTTGACTGATGCTATTTTCGGAATGCATGCAGAAGTTTTTATTTTATAGCTTTGTGCTTTTTTTCCAAAAAAAAGACGTAGTCGTTCTAGCTTTCGTAAAAACGGCGATATATTGCTAAATTATTTTTCCATGTCCTAATAAAGTTAACTTTCGGACATAGGATACCTTACAGATAATATTCTGGCGGACATTCTTCGGAATGTTACACATTCGAATAACTCTTTCGTAACACTGCAAAAATTGTTACTTGGATGTTTTCAAATAACGATTTTTGCGATGTTATACGGAAAGGTTATCCGAATGTTTTACATACAAGACATTCCACTCCGAAAATGGGTAAGTGTGAAGTACTAATACGATAGAAAGGGTTCTGAAATTCCCAAGCCGTTCGAACCTTCCGTTTGAAGGAAAAACTGAAATTTTCATTTTGTTGCTTTCGACGATATTTCTGTAAAAATTAATCATGGAAAATTGATAATAGAACAGTATTTTTTTTTTTTCTTTTCGTAAACAGTTAAATTAATTTATTGCGGGCATTGAAACACTTTGAAAAAAATTATTTCACGTTTTTTTGTCCATGAACACAATGAAACCCAGTCAATATTTTTCTTTTTTTTTAGTATTTGTCAAGTTGGGAACGAATTTTCAGCCAAATGAGCCGATGGTAGACTCATTTTTCCTTAAGATATGATTTTGTTCCAATTTTATATTTAAAATTTAAAATTTAAATATATCAAAATCATATATTGCGAAGAATTGAATTTGCCACCGCGTCTTTTATCTAAAAATGCGTTCTCGACTTGATAAACATAAAGAAAATAAAAAGAATAAATACCGACTGGCCTTTGATTTTTAGCGGCAGAAAATATAATAAAAATTTTTTTTACTGGTAAACAACAAAGGCTGATCGATATTTTTCCTTTTTTTTCTTTATTTCTCAAGAACCAATTTTCAGCAATAAATTTATGTCATTTTTGTTCGAAAAAAGAATTAAAAAAAAACAAAATACCGTTTTTTTGTTTTTCAAATTTACTACGATGTATCCGTGAAGAAATGTCTCCGAAACAAATGAAAATAAAATTTCCAGTTTTTTCTTGAAACAGTAGCTTGAAAGGGCTTAATATTTGTTGAAAATTTTTTATCGTGTTAGTAGCGTAAACTCATCTATTTTCGCAATGATTGCAGAAATTCGGAAATTAAGGTTGTTGAAGTACCGTGGAATGCCGCATATCCCGTCGAGAATGTTATCTGTACGATATCTTATGTTCGGAAGTTAACTTTAGGGCAGATGATAGCTTACAGATAACAATCTAACAGACATATGTAATTAAATCTAATGTAACCCATTCGGATAACTTTTCTCATTGATTCTTGAGTTGTTGGTATTCTTCATGTTCACCGCGAAGAAATAAACTCATTGACATTAGTTATGCGTCAATGACTTTCTATAAATTTAGGCACTTTTTCAACCTTGTCAGATAACTTTTTGGACAAGCTTGATTTGAATATTAGTTGCAAACATTTTCCGTTACTTTTTTCAGATTAAATGCAGTCAATTAAATGCAGTTGCATTGGTAAGTTCTTTTTGTGTGATTTATCCTCTCAAAGGTGCAAATAATTTTTGAAAAGATGTCCAGTTTTTTTGAACGATTGTTCCAACCTCCAGACGATATTCTCAAGGACTAGTTAAGTCTGATAAATGATAAGAAATATGTAACAAGTCCAGAAAAAACAGTGGCTGAATTGACAGAAAATATTAAATATGTTTGTATATTTATGGTTCCCTTATGTTATATTGTTAGCTGCCTGCGTTTAAACATATGGATATATATGTTGAAATGTGAATAAATAACTCCCTCATTCTGTAGTGAAGAGTCCCTAAATACTTTTTATTATTTTACTGGGATCGTTACAAGTTACAAATTTTTTCGACGACTATATATTGAATGTGGCAAGTTGATCTTTCATTTCGAAAAATATGATACCCACACTCGATGTAAAACGACGTACGAAGATTTTCGTAAAATACAGTTCTACAAGAGGTAGATTACGAGCAAGTCTATATCTACTTCTCGATTTATTTTTCATGGCGCACTTACATTCGCAGGTAATACATACACATGTGTCAAGGCATTCTTATCGTTCGACGATATCTGATGCGAAATTAATAGTAACACAACCTTCGTATGACGATAAAAATCCTTCTATAACAATACATATAATGATACTTTAACAATGTGGGATAATACGAAATATAAGGCCTTCTTTTTTACGTTTACTTGTTGCGATTACCCACTATTCCGGATATCCCTAAATTTATTCCTTGGATATTTACAAATTTTCGCCAATACGAAAAACACGCTCACTTATTACAATTCTCGTGTCGATTGTTTAGTAGGGAAGAGGTGGATAACATAGTTCTGACCGACAGTTTTTTACGGATGATAAATCAACGGACAGACATTATTCGCCTCTGCATAACCATCATGATTTTTTTAAGAGGAGTTTTAAGCTATTTTATACGTATTTATAAATATCGAGACGTTTTTCTGGCGCTGACTACAATAAATATTGTAAACCTAAATGAAGAATATCTACTTGAGGTAAAATCATGATCCCTCAATAAATTTTATCAACAAAGTCGGAAGTTTTCTGAGAATTCAGAAAACTATTGTCACACTATTTTAACCGCTATTATCACGAAAAACTTTACGGGCACTGTGACTTCGCAGCTTTGTAACAGAAATGACGTTTCCTCAACAAAGATTATATTGCACGGCATTTAAAAAAATTTCTCTACTATTTATCGCTTCTATATACGATTTTAAGTTAAGAAAATGCAATACGCCGAAGAAACGCTTTTTTGTTGCAATAAAAATGAGCCAATTCTTCACTTTTATAATTTTTGTAGTATAAAATATTGTATTCATTCGGATTTCTACGATTGGGCTGTTTATTGGAACTCAAATTTATTTGAGCAAATAATAAAACAAGAAACAGCGTCTAAAATTAAATATGGCACGTAAGAAACTAAAAAGTTGACAGGGTATGCACATTTTTAATTGTTCTGCACAAAGTGAATCCAAAAACTACGCCGAGGAAAATTAACCTAGAGTTTACTACTATATCAGAAGCTTCAATATTTACATAAATATCGTTGAAAATTGATGGATTTTCAAATTATATTGTTCTGAAGCTGGTCAAGTGCCGATAAATTTTTTCTTCATGCTAATAGGCGAAATATCAGAAGTATCTAATAAATCTCCGAAATGAAGTTTATCAGGGGATTATATTTTTATCTCGAATGTTGATTGAATATCAATTACGCTGAAGTGATGGCAGAGGTTTTAAGATAGGCGAAATTATGACACATAAAGAGTTTAGAAGTCGAGAAAATGATAATGTGCGCGTTGACTCTCGAAGATGGTTAAAACGAAGAGAAAAAGTAATACACATCGTTTGAGCATGTCGAATCCTTAAGGACCTTGTTGCTAATATTAAAATAAGAAAACGAAGCTGATATATATCAGCCTACATATATATAATATATTGCAAAATATATCATATGTAATATGATATACATTATAATATATTTAATATATTGGGAAGAGAGTGGCGTTCTCGAGAACTACGATAAATTCCTATATCGTTTTGCATACATCCCAAATTCACAGCATTCGTTTTCTAACATCATTAAATAATTTCGACGACGATTTTTGCTAACTCGCGTGTAGCCGTACAATATCATGAGTGTGTACACAAGGTCACCGATTTTGTATGTAGTAGCTTAGTCGCAGAAGAATAAAGCTCGTCATGAGGAACCAACTGGCCGGTATCGACGCCAATACACGATATCTTTCATCTGAAACAGACAAGCGACAAGTGTTTTCAATGCTATGCATATGTTAGTAGTAGCTGATAGCGTGCACCGTGCATGTGTTTTCAAGCGTTAAGCATTGCCCGACCATTAATAAATAACCATCTGTACCATCATTGTCTATGTATAAATCGATATTTCCATTGCCTCATAAAAAAAACTGCACACTGCGGAAAAAATGTACTTAAAATTTAATGTTCTGGTACTTTACTTGTTAATCGATAAATAGGTATATTGAAGTTAATAATCAAGTGCGATGCAAAATTAATGTACGGTATACTTAAAATGTTGAAAGTACTTTAATTTGGATACCTTGGCTATTTGTACTGTAAGTGGAATTAATATTCTGTACTTTACTTTTATTTACTGTATAGTTGCATTAATTTCACATCATAATTGTGCATTAAATTTAACATACCATTTTGTACAACAAAAGCATTATATTTTAGAAATTTAAAATTACAACATTTATTCAACAGTGCATGCAATTGAATTTTTATTTGGAATATTGAATGCAGTTCCGTCGTTATATTTAGGATAGGATGTGAACCATTTATGAACAGCAGGTCGGGTGACGATTTTTTCCTTGTGCAATTGGCATATCGCCCGCACGTATGGATTTAAAAAAAAAGTTTTTTCAGTTTTATTAACAATATATCATCTTCGCTGGATTCTCACTTCCTATTACATATGGTTATGTACAATTAATCTGAACAGGTACTACAAAAAAAATAACAGAAACTAGTAAACAAACACGCTAAAGACTAGACTCGTGAAAAATTTACAGAGATTTACGTTCGAGATTAGCATGTGAAAAATCTTAATTAAGTACGGTATGAAATGACGATGATTCGAGTTACACTCCCATTGCCATAAGTCATCAGATCTCATCACATAAACAATAGTTTGGCTCTGTCAGCCGCACACAGCATCGCTTTTACATTCTTTCGTTCTTTCCGGTTTATTTATGTTTATCATTGAAAATGTGCGTCGATTATCAGAGAGAGTTAAGAAACCGTCGCCGCTTTTCTCGAAGACCAATTATCCTCGATTATGCTCGGTAGAATTCTGCTGAGCGTTTCGTCGTCTTTATCTTTACCTGTCATTTGATCGGACATCTTAACTGCTGCCCATCCTAAACTCCTCTGCACGGCCATTTTCCATTTTTTATACCTCGCGTCTCTTCCTGAAAATTATTTGATAGTTATTAGGGAGTTCTTATTTTTGCTACAAGCACAATGCATTAAAATTACTAATTTTAGAGAATAAGTAAACCTTCGGGTGTAGTCGTTGGTAAAAATGTGTCGTTCGGCACCGTTTCTACTTCTTCACCGTCAAATTCCCAAACGCCAATGCCTTCGGCATGACCTGCTGCCATTGCAGCTCCTAAAGTCGTAATATCTGGCATCGTTGCTCTAACTATAAATTCGAGTCACAAAAAACATTAAATAAGTGTTTGTTCTATTTAGGCTGAATTTTTATTAAACATTTTAGATGCCACCTTATCATATTTAATTTCTAGAAGCATTTTGTTTAATTTTGAAGCAACAAAAACAGTGTAGAAAATGTTGGCAAGCAGTGACATACACTGAGACAAGAACAAACTATTTTGATTTAGGAAAAATCCAACATTAAACAATATTTTAAGCGTTAAAGAATTGAGGTGAAAATCTGAAATATTTATCGGCGAATATCTTAGCGAAATTGCGTGAATACCGCAATTCTAAATTCGCTTCTATTCTAAATCGCTGCACTCATGTTAGAAGAATTTGTGCCTTGCAAAACTGAAAATTGTTCAATATATTTGGTCTACTGAATCTCTTATTGAACTTAGCAGAATTTAAAAATAAATAATATTCTAGGTGATCTACAATAACAAGATAATTTGGTTACCTAATACACAATTTTTCATTCTGCAGGTACATACTTTTAATTATAGTCAAAGTTCTGAGCGCTCATAACTTTATAAAATCGAACATATGGTATGATGATTTTCTAAATTGTATCAATAAGATTTCAAGAAAATCCGTGCCAAAAATGGATCTTCATTTATCTTTCCATCCATAAATAATATAATCTCATTTTTCAGGTTTTTTTTTTTGAAATTTTATAAATATATTCCAAGCGATGATTAAAAATTGAGACACCCTTTTATAAAAACTGTAAATAATTGTTGAGAAATACCGACGAGCGAGTTTATTTTACTGTAAATGTTTATCCATTAGATTATAAAGTTCCAAAACTCCGATTATTAAACCAGCAGCAAAGTAAGATATTTGTCAATAAATATCACCGATTTCGATAGCAATTCAATGAAATGTGGTTATAGAAAATGTAAAAATTATTTTTTCGATTGATTCGTATACTTACATACTGGTATACCGACGAGATCGGCTTGCAATTGCATGAGGAGGTTGTTGGTCGACATTTTGCCGTCGGTGTGTAGTTTTGTTAAGGGAAAACCGCAGTCTTTGTACATAGCTTCGAGAATATCTCGGGTCTGAAAGCATACGGCCTCTAAAGACGCTCGTATGATATGTTGTTTGGTGGTGAAGGCAGTGAGACCGCAAATGATCCTTCAATAAAGACACACATGTATATTAAAGAATTATTCAGATACAAAAAAAAAATCCCAATTCCCGGGAAGAAAATAATTACCCTCTCGCGTCTTTTCTCCAATATGGAGCATAGAGTCCGCTAAAAGCAGGTACAAAATAAACGTCACCGGTACTGAATACACTTTGAGCGAGATGTTCGCTCTCGTGGACATCTTTTATTAATTTCAAATTGTCGCGTAGCCATTTAATAGCGGCACCGGCTACGGCTACGGAACCTTCCAGAGCATATACTGCAGGACTGTTAGGACCTAATTGATAAGCCACTGTCGTTACGAGTCCGTGAGACGATGAAACCCTCTGAAAGTACAACAAAAAATTCATTTTCAAAAATACATTCTGTAATACGATACGCATTGTAACTGCAAATATTTATTCTGAGCTCAGCGTATGTTTTTAATTCATTATTGGAGGAACGATGGAGATGACATTAATATTAATTGAAGAAATAGTAAAAAAGTTAAGACTCGTCTCATGATCGACTTATTATCTGGAAGGGCTGTAATGTTATGGTCAAAATGTGGTAGAGCGATTTTTACAAATATGAAAATATATTTAGCGAGGCCTTTTCAGATAAAAACGTTCGAAAAAGCGTAATTGCTCTTCAAGGAGCGTGATAAAACAAAGCAACTATTCTTGAATAGTCGAACTCCCTTTCTTGGAATTTCTCAAATGGAACAAGTCTGCTCAAAAAAAGTGGGGGCACTCCTGGAAAATTCTTGAAATGAAACAAGTATCCTCAAAAAACGCAACTACTCTTCTAAAAAATTTGTAAAAAGGAGCAAATCCTCTTAGATAGCATAACGTTTTCCCGGAAATTTGTAAAATGGAGCAGGAGCAAATTATCCTTAAAAATCGTGACCGCGGTCTTTTGGAAACTGTACAAATTTGAGCAAAATCTCCTCAAAGAACGGCACTCTTGGAAATAGAACAACATGGAGTAGTCCCCAAACATTATACCTAAGAAAATTGTACTTAGTTACTTCAATACTACTTTCAATTATGTTTTTACATAACATAGTGAGTACACGTAATCGTCACCTTTTTCCGTTTAGAAATAAGAATGTAGAGTTATAAAAAAGTGGTTTGTGTTCTATACTTAAATGATCGAAGAAAAGGGGGTACCGTAGTTCCTGTATTGCATAGCAAGAAACAACCGCTCCTGTATGTATTTTTGGCTTGACCCTGCTTCAAGCAATTTTGTCCAACTAGAGCAGCTTGTTGATTACCCAGAATCTAAAAATGTAATGAGAAATGTTAAATACGAATATTTTCGAGTTCAATAAGATTGCAGAAATCCTTGTGATGTTTAGCTGAAGAAGATTACTTACACCTGATATAGGAATGCCTTCCAAAGGACCAACAGTAATTTTTCCGTATATTTCGGAGCTGCTTTTTATGTCCGGCAGTAATTTCATTGGAATGTCGAAATATCGGCACAACGTTGGGTCCCAGTTAAGAGTTTCTATGTTCATAAGCATTGTCCTTGAGGCATTCGTGACGTCGGTTATATAAAGACCATCATCTTTGCCTCCTGTCAAATTCTGCAAAGTATAGAAAAAATCTCGTTAACAACCATAAACATTCACTTGTAAATTTTGTAGATATCTTTGATTTTTAAGTCTCCTAAATTACCCAGATGATCCACGTATCCATGGTTCCCACTTTGCAACGTTTTTCCCTCATGGCTTTTCTCACAGCTAGAACATTGTCCCTCATCCATCGGATTTTCAATGCTGAGAAGTACGGACTGACTGGCAGCCCGCAAAGTGGCTTCAAATGATTTTTGCTCTTATCGGGAAACTTGGCGATTATCTGATCAACCACCGAGTCTGTTCTAATGTCGGACCATACTGAAATAAATTATTTTCTTGAGTAATTTCTTTTCTAATACGTGACAGCGTTCGATTAAACAAGTCAAAACTTTTAAATTGTTCTTTCATTAATTAAAAACTTTTCTTGAAAAAACTTTTCTTTGGGAAATATGTCAGAAGACTTTAGCTGACACTGAGAGGAAACTTTGTGAAAGGTTAATTAATGAGGCTACAACTTGCAAGTTTTGATTTTGCACCCTTATTTTAAATAATGAATTCAATTTCTTTTTATACTCATTATTCAACCACAATAAGCTTGACAGAAAATAACTGTGTTCTCAAGTAAAATTGTACAGAAAATTGAAATTCAATCATTCGTGCTCATTTTAATAAGACAGCATAAAATGAAGCTGAATTATTTGAAAATCGGTTTGCGTGATATTTTTCTCAAAAATGGTATGCATGCTTTTATTTTTACAAAACTCGATATAAATAGTTTTCTTATAATATAAAACATTTGTACAAACTTTCAACTTTATAGCTCAAGCTTTTATGAGCTCTGGGTGTTCATACTAAAATGAATGAAATTCAAAATAAAAATTCATAAAGGCTTTTTGCCTTTCTCGATTCTTGCCAATACCTATGGCATTGATAATTTAATCTTGCTCCATAAATTCAAAAAACTTGAGTCAGAAAGATCGAAACCTGTGCAAGTCAGAACGTAAAAGACATTATTGAAAAAAATCATAAGATTCGAACAGATAAAAGATTCTATAAATAAATCCCCTCGAAGAGCAAGCAGAAGTAATTAAGTAATTCTTTATTCAAAATTTGCTTATCTCTTCTACCCGTCGAGGTAACTCAAAATTTTTAAATATAATAAAATCAGTCTATTTATAAAATCTCGTTGGCCTTGTGGCGCTTTCTTATAATCTCCCAAGAAAAATGATGAAATAAAAAAATTGTTGAGCCGTTCGTACCGATTGCGTTGTAAAGTGGTTCGCCGGTAGTAGAATCCCAAGCGACGGTTGTTTCTCGTTGATTTGTTATGCCGATACTGACGACATTACTCACTTTCAGATCCATGGCATCCAGTTTTTTTACCACGTCTTTTACACAGGCCTTGACGGCGAATAGAATCTCTTTTGGATCCTGCTCGGCCCATCCTTCCTGAGGTGTCTGCTGTTCTATATCAATTGAGTGCGATGCCACTTCCGCAACGCGCTTAGCATTGAATACCTGAATAACGATTAATTGTTGAAAGGTACAGCAGGAAAAGTAAGAATTAATTGTTGTACATAAATACAGCAGGAAAACTGGAACTTATAGCGAGACGCTAGATTATTTAAATCTTTCCAATACAAATTCCTTTTAATAAATATTACTAATGAAAATGCTCTATTGATTCAATATAGTTTAAAAAAAAAGACATATCAACTCTTATGATTTCTGGTTTTTTAACACTTTTAAATTTCTATGCATTTATTAGTAGCATTTATAGAAAGTACTTATATCCGTAAGTTTAGACATATAATGTTAAGCTTATTAACTTGTCTTTTAACCAATGCTGATAATTTTGTATGTTTGTAACACGAACCACAGTGTACTTAATAAGAATTTTTTATTATTAATGGTTTTACAAATTGCATGTGAATGATCGTAACAAACTGTTTGCTCTACTGCATCACATACTTTTGTTCATTGCTCATTTGTTGATGATTTTCTCTGTATAAGTCAGACCGAAACATAAATTTTAGCTTGTGAACTGAAATAGAATGTTCAAAGAATTTTTGAAAAATATTTGTTTTCCCCATTTAAGGTAAAGTATCAGAACGAGTAGAGATTCTGGATTGAATTTCAATACCAAAACTAGGATTTGAATGCAGAAGGCATACACTAAATTTCATTCCGGTCCATACGAGTTTTCAATAGGTATTGTGTTCCTGGACGGCACAGACGGACAGACAGGAAACAGAAATGAGTTGATGTGTTTTTTGGAACCTGGTACTCTCAAAACATGTATTTCCGTTAAAATCCAAGAGTCGATTTTTTTTTTATTGCTATACTTTCCCTTTTGTATACTCCGTATGTGATGAGGAAGTGAAAAATATGTAGTATGTATCTGGTTTTGAATGTAATTAAATTGTTACTCACCGAAAAGCGAACCGTTCGCGTGCCAACGTCTATCGCTCCGACCAACGGTCCATGTCCTTTTGGAGCTCCTGGCATGTTTTTTTCTGTAACAACCGACAGCGTTAAAATTATATTCTCATAACATTGCCAATCATAGTAGTCTATATTTCACAAGGATTTTCCCAACTCAGCAAAGAAAATTGATAGGAGGAAAGTCATCGTCTCTGATTATGCAAATAAGTTCCAAGAACGTCGACATAAAATAATTATTGGACAACTACAGCATGCGCACATTGATTTTAATTACTTTAACCGTTGCATACAACCAATTAACCAGAGATCAATTTTATCAGAGATTTTTTAAATTGCTCTATAACATTTTTTATTGTTCTGCTATTAAAACAATACTGTCATATAATTTAAAATTATATAAAAGTTATAGATAATATTCGGATACGAATTTTCAGCAGTTTCGTCAATATTGTTGCTAATTTACTGCAGAACATGAATTAGTTTAGTAATAAATGTTGGAGATGGAATCAACGGAGGCGAAAACTATTCCTGCCAATATTGGACTTGAGGAAAATTTGGAGGGTCCAAATTTTCGAAAATGCATTCTTCCACTCTTTCAGATAGCAACTAATAAAAACAATTTTCACTGAGTTCTGGAGGTCTTCCTGAATTTTCGAGCGTCTACACGCGTTAAAATATGGAAAAGTGGCTCCAAATATCGTAAACTTATCTGAAATCGAGCTTATTTAAGTAGTTTTTTTGAATTTTTGAAAAACATAATTTATATCTCTATGTTCAACCGCGTTTTTATCGCATGCAAAAAAATGTAGAATGCCTTTCTAAGGAAATATCACCTCTTGACAAATTTTTAATTTTTTTTTCAAATTTGAAATTATAAACAAAAAGGAAACAAGTAATGAAGACTCTCTAAAAAAATAGTTATTCCGTTAATTTAGACAGTTTGTCATGTCTAATGTCTATGAGGACGAACTCTGCTTTATCAGTATGAATTTGCGATGGAATTGATTCAACTGAATGCAGAACCAGAAGTGCATCAGCTTATATACTAACGATTGCCAATATTCGTCTTCAGGAACCGTTAGTGTAGGCAGATTATCACGAACGTCATTGGCTACTCCCACTCTTCCCGATAATATCGCATAAAAATGCGATATCACTAAGGAGACTAAAAGCCCTTCTGAATCTTTCTGATGTATCAACTTGCTATAAGTTGCAGAGGTTGTTGGGAACTTTCGAGTTCCCACGAGAGTCGAGAGTCCACGTTCATCATCAGCTTATCTTAAATTTATACATTTTTAATTCGTCCATGCTTATTTTAAATATTTTATCTCCAAAGTACTGAGATATGTTAATTTGTTTCCAAATTTTGCTGTCGTTCCTTTCCCCGTCTGCATGGAACGTATTATCACACTGACACCGTACAAATAATGATATTATACCAAAAAAATTTGAATAATGTAAAAAAAAAAAAAAAATTTTTACTCAACGAAAAAACTAATATAAAAATAATTAAGAATCAAGGTTCATTTGTTAGCCATGTTCTCAAAAAAAAGGTTTAATTTTTATTGCCTAATGACAGTTTGTATTTTGTTTGTCGCGTTCAATTTTACCAAAAAAATCCGTAAAATCAAAAGCTGTTTTATTAAATTTATAAAAAAAGATCTGTTACTATCATTGCAATTTTACGAAATGCTTTTGTGCTGCGCATTGATTTAATAATTAAATGATCATTGGGTTGAAAAAAATGTTTTTTGGCACTAAATTTAATTAATTTTGCGAATAATTTGTGGCGCCATGTAGATTAGGAAATTCCATTGGGCTTTCAATCGCTTAGAGAGGTCTTCGAACTCGGCGGGGGCGGTGTGCTATTTGTGTTAGCGGGAAAAAAGCGTTTGTATTGCGTAGATACGTGAGGAGCTCCTAGGGAGTCTGTCTTTATCTTTGTATAATGATTCCAAACGAATCTCGTCGCGAAGCCCTTGGACGGTCGAGGGTTAGACCCACGAGCGCGCATGGAGAATTAATTGCCAAATATCTCTGACAAAATGTTGCTCAACCGTCGCTCACTTCTGTTATTTTTTATCGCAATGGAACTTTTCTTGCCGGATTATCTTGTGAATATTGTGCTCGGCAATGAATTTATGTGCTGTAATACTTATAGACAGTGAATTACTCTCGCGTAATGGCACATGGATGCTCATTATCAGTTGAGAAGGAACCGCAATGTGAGTTCGACTACGACGATGATTCACGGGATTTCATTTTCAATTTGAAAGTCTGCACAGTAAAAATTGATTTAAAAACTTTTGTAACTGTTTGAATTTAAAAAAAAATCCTAAATGCAAAAATATTTTTATTTTTTAAGTATTTTTATTTGGTAGAATGTTCAAATAATGTTTTTGCTTGTTATTCAACAAAACGTCCATAGAAATGTTTTGTTGATTTGTGAATTTTTGTCAAAAACGACAGATGCAAAAATATTTATCACTACTGTGACTTTTTCTATTTGTTCGGAAATTCGACAAATTTTTGTTGCTACTTCTAATTGCACTATTTTTTCCGATTCGACAAATTTGCAAAATTTGGATTTTGTTATCAACGTAAATCCAGACGTTTTTTAATTTTTGTTAAAAAACAACAATGCAAAAATAATTGTGTGAGAGTTTTTTCCATTTTTACTGTATTGTTTGCAAGTCCTACGAATTTTCTCGATTTTTTATTACTTTAAATACAATTCAAATAAACCGCACAATATTTTTTGTTTAATTAACGAAACAGCTTTGTTACAAAAACTGTCTTTTTGATTCTAGAAAATTAATTTTTACTGCATGTTAATAATAATTGTAAATCTTTGAGTGTTACAATGACATATAGATTCAAAATGTATCATAAGCTTCTTCAATACGTGTTTATTCATAATCGCACCTCTTGAAAAAAATTTTAAACGGTTACGTTTTCGGATCGTCTTTTCCTCAAACTTATCAATGAAGCAGCATGATAGTTACAAATCTCATCAACTCCCCCGCAAAGATACCCGCAAGCGCCATGCATACAAGATAAAATGTATATGAACCTGAGTCAGATAAAAATGTGCTAGAATCAACTTTCCTCGCAAACATACAGCCAATACAAAGTTTAAATTAGGTTTTGAGAACTTTCGAACAAAATCAAAATGTATGAAAAATAAACGTCATAGAAGGTACTGACAAAATAGATATATAATAATAATAATACCGAATTAAAATTCATGGTACAGGGAAAAACTTGGGTTAATAAAGTTTCTTGAATGAAATTGTGATAATGAAAAGTAATTTTGATTTAAGTCATCTTGTAAAAGTTGTATGTATTTTCGTGTTAAGATTATGCATAGTTGAGATTCCATTCAACAAGCTTTCATTTCACAAAAGTAATGAAAGAATAAAAATATATATATTTAAAAAATTCTGAGATCAAGACTTGCCAAATATTATAAAATAATTTTTTTACCGGAGAAATTATTTAAAAATTACTCAATGATTAAATACCCAAAAAATGATGAGTTTACCAAAAATAATTTGTCGTAAATTTCGTATTTTCATATTGAAATATTTTCCATTCGTAACTACAAATTTTGTTCTCGTTGTACAATCAAACAACTATATTTTTCTTATTTTACAGAATTATTTCCTACTGTGCAGTCACCCAACTATTAAATGACCATTAGTTGGCGTTAACACCGGGCGACCAAAAATTTTTTAGCTCAACTATAAATGCAAATATCATAATCATCGAAATCAGTCAATAAAAAAGCGCATTCATGTACGAAAATAAAAATAAAAAAATGAAATTCGATATTGTACATGCCTTCATCGTTCCGAGAATAGGACGAGTATGTCCCGTTGCTTGTGGTTGACCCATCTTCCCGGGGTTTCCCCATTTTTAAAATAGCAAAAAATGGAAAAGTCGAAAGCGGCTTTTCCACGCGTACGAAGCCCGAGGAAAATTTATTTAATTTTGCAAATCTGGTGAATTTCCGTATTGCGAATAGTTCGATGTCCCCGCGTGCTTTCTAGCCAAGAGGCGCGGCGCGACTGACCGATGTTGAGCGCGAATGAGGCGAAGGCACACGCGAGAATGTTGAGCCGTAAGCCGGTCTGCCTCGATTTTTTTTTATACCGGTCCGACGCGTTATTGCAGTGTGACGATATGTCTCGAGGTTCGAGTAGCGGCTGAGGAAAGCAAGGAGAGAGCGCCGCGCTGCCATTGGCTAAGAGCGGGAGGCTCGTCGCTGCCGCTCCCCCATGAGCTATATTATCACACTCGTCTCTTTTTTTCCTCGCTAAAATTATCGCCGTTCTCTCCGTTCACTGCTATCGCTGTCGGACTCGCCGGTCGGCGCGAAATTCTATCGAATGTTATACCGCGAATTTCTCTCCTCGTACATCGAGGTCACACACATATATACTCGTTATCATAAATATTGGAATCATAACTCTGCTCGTCAATCTTATTCCATGATGAGACTCATGTTCGTCATCGTTGATCCGATATTGCGCTAAAATGACGTTTGCTCAATGAATGAACGCGTAAGTGAATTTTTCACTTTTTGGAAAATCAAAAGGGAATCGTATGAAATTCATACTATTTTATCGTGAAACGAAAGCTCGACGGCTGGAGTCTTTACAGGATATTGAGATAAAATTGAATAAAATTCGAAAAAAAAAATCATTAAATTTTGTTGCCTTTACCGATTCTTGAAATTAATTATGCAATCTTGGCCCATAAATTTAAAAAACTTGTGCCAGATACAGTGAAATTCGTACGAGTTAAAGCGTAGAAGACGATTTAAAAAAACCCATAACATTCAAACATTTAAAAGATTCAATAAATAAACCCCCTCTATGAGCAAGCGAAACTAATTAAGTAATTTTTTATTAAAGAGTTGCTTATCACTTCTACCCGTCGAAGTAACTAAAAAAATTTTAATACAATATATTAGGCTTTTTATAAAATCTCGTCGGCCTTGTGCTGGTCACACGTTTATAATATACTTGTTATAAATACTGAAATCATGACTGTGTACGTCATCACATCGTCGTCTGTGTATTATAACATACATCTAAGGTTCGCAATCGTTGATCCGAAATTGCCCTAGGGTGACTTTCGCGCATTTCATCAACGCGAAATTGAATCCTTAACTTTTTGGATTTGGAGTGAAAATTTAGGGAAAAGCGTATAAAATACTTATACTATTTTATCAAAAACGAACCAATAGTATATCTAATAAATTTTTCAGTGTTTATACTTTAAATATTCTGGAATGTTTATATTCTAAAACGAACGAATAAACTTGACTGTGAGAGAATTTTTAAGAAATGTCGTGCAATTATAAACGCGGTTGAAAACGTCACGATATTTTCACACTGGAAAATGTTTTTTAAAAGTATGTGTTGAGTATATAGTTTACAAACATAATTTGATACAATTGTTTGATGTGTTCATGTTAGAAATTTGTTAGGAAATTAACAAAAATCTACTCAGTGACCAGTATCCCTTTGAATGGACACTTTGTCCAAGCCATGACCATTCCCGGGCCATTAAATGAACACTGGTAGCAGTATTCTTATACCGTGGCTTTCAAATACTTTTTTGCTTACTCATACAGGAGACTTTGTTTCCATGAAATCTTTTTTCTCCGTGGTATTTTTTTGTGTCCGAGACTTCCGAGTCAGAATACTCAAAATAATATTAAATGTAGAGGAAAGTACTTCAGAAAAATTGTGAAAATGTATTTATCACGACATCTTGTAGGCTACTCGACAGAATCAGTTTAAATTTCACTGCCAAACAAAGTTCTGACTAATCTTTACTTGGTATGAATCTTATAAACACTGCTTGAGTCTTTTTGTTTCTATTCTTCAGGTTTAAAATTAGAACTTAGATCTTTAAGGTCTCAAAAAATGCATGGAGCTTAAACAAAATTGGAGCTATCGGTCTGAAATTTCGTAGTCAAACTGAAGGTAATCAATGGACCTTTGATATTCAATTTGAGTCCAATTTGCCAAGAGTTCGGGGTTTTTAAAAATTGATATTATAACATCAACTTATGCCAAATTTGATCTATCGAGCATAAATTTCTCTGGTTAACAAAAAAGTGTTCCGTGATGCTGCATATTTGATCTAGTAAATATTGGTAGAAGGGTTCGAATTCTATAGGAATTTTTATTATGAGCTTCATTTTTTCATTTACTATTTCATTAATTTATCCACAGTAGAACCTTGTACATTGCTGTCTCATTATTTTTTGTATCATAGAGGTAACTTTATAAAATTCGAAACATAGGTAATCGATCTGCAAGATTCTACTTTGCTTTCTTTTTTAAATTTATTTAAAGAATATTCATATTCAGAGATAGATATTTAATATGGTGATCAAAATAATCATTTTTTTTAAATTTCACCCCAGACATAAGTTTTGATTACACCTCAAAATAAATTATGCAATCGTATACATATTTGTAAAATTAATTTTTACTCCTCAATCAATTTATTAATGAATGTATGTGAATTTTGTGGTTCAGCTTTAATGGAATAATAACTAGCTGAAGGACTGCGGTCGATGGCTTGTTGGCATTTTAGATTTTAGACTACACTATAGAATTTGCAATTGTAAAATAGATTAATGTATGACAACGAAATGTCAATAAACGCACGTACTACTGTTGAAAAAGCTTTTACTGGGATCATACAGAATGTTCATACATACGAGGAGAATTGAAACTTGCACAAGAAACTCGTTCAATGCTGCAATTTAAAAGCTACGATAGTCGAGAATGGAAAAATATTTTCATCTGCGAACTCCGTTACATGCGAACTATTTCGTTGTTAATCTGTGTTTTTTCATGACGTTTGTGCTTTTACTTTTATTTATGACGATGCGTCTATGCAAATTATCTATAGCAATTATCTGTGCAAAAATAAACACCCGCTTATTTCACACGATAAGAAAAATGTTTTCGCAGAAGTTTCTCATCATACTGTAAAATCTCATATTTTTATAATCATATTGGAATAAGTTTTCCTCTTATATTAATACAGTTTCAATTAATGGAAAAATAATGCATAAAAAAAATATAACACTTATTTATCAAATTATTGAAAATGATTAATGTCTTGGTTTATAACAAGGATTTTAGATTGATATACCATTAAGATTTAGCGTTAAACGATATTTTGTTTGATCAATGGAGAAGTCATCTTACTTTGAGATCGCAATTACGGTCAGAGAAATCGTAATAGTACAGACAACTATTAACTTTTACATGATGCAACTATATTCATAATTACGGTAACTATGGAAATACTCTTGGTACCTATTTGATAGTTATGACGACTATGAAAAACTGTTTGTTCAACGGGAATAGTTGTCATTTGTTGTTACTAATACCATAATTATCGCTGAGTGTACGTAACCGTGACGTGTTCCTGCTTACGCAATTATAAATGTACCGAAAGGGTATCTAAAAGAAAAAGTAATGTCTGTCACGGGCGAAAAAACAAACGGGACAATCACAACAAACGACCTACAGACGCATGTATACTGCGGTTTGTATATCGATCGAACACTAATGATGTCATGGCTATTGGACTTTCCGCTTTTTCGAGACCGATGCAAATCTCTGTTTACTTCCTTTGCTGACGCTGATGTGGCTTGTAGATGTAATGTGCCAATTCACTCAGGGTTTAACGAGCCCATTCGTAATATAAACATTATTTTCTCTATAAAAAAGCGACGGAACCTCATCAAGAGAAGTTTGTTTACTCACAACCATAAAGTGACGACTGCGAATACATAGTCGCAAATAGCGGTTACATAGATACAGCATAGTAACTAATATGCTTATGAAGGTGTGTCGAAAAATAGAAGAATTGTGTTACTTGCCACATCAAAAGATTATAGTCTGGATCATAATATGGGTCGCCGTTAAAGTAAAGCTTCGTACGAATTTTTTTAGATGTGGCTCAACGACCTTTTGTATTTCCCATTTGATTAACACGTAGAAAATCAAGTTTTCTATTCGAACAAATATAATTTTTTTGGTACATGATGGACCGTGCTATGTATGGTATCATTTGAGAGTTCCAACGATCAACTTTAATTCCGTATATCGTAAAACATTTTAGGCCGCATGGTTTTCGAGAATCCTGCGTAATTAGATGTATTTCTGCTTTCCTAAAAAAGGTTACGTCAGACAGACTGCCATCTTCTTTGGTACGAATACAGTGTAAAATTTGTTGTCACGTGTCTAGGACACGTGAAAACTATTCTTCATATGATGTAGCCTGATTTTTTAATGTAATGTTTATTATCATTATTTCACAATAAAATGGCTTAGTAAAATAACTAATAATTTTTTACTATTGTATACGATCGAAAAGCTCGCTTTATGCCATAATATCGAGCCTCGTGTAAAGACAATACTGTTTAAATTTTTCTAAGCGGTAGCGTGAAAAATTCACTCTTCTACTTGATTCATAACAAATTGCTGCAGCGGGAGAATATGAAAATTTTTCATGCCATCTTTTACAAAAATACACACGGTGTCACCTGTTAGCAGACTGAAAGCCAAGCGATAAGCTGAGATTTTTAGACATATATAGAAGAAAAAAAAATTGTTTGACATTCTAATAAGCATGTAATTGTTAAATAGTAACAGTAATGACAATAATAACAAATAAGCGCGACCTCTAAAAAAATCGCTCGGAGCTTTACTTTTACGAGGTTCAATATTTGTATCCAAACTATAGTTTCTTGATGTGGCAAGTAAAAAAAAACACATTTTTTAAGACACCCTAATTGCTTATAGGCCAAAGTCACCAGTAAATGAATATTTAAACCGAACAATTTTTTTTATCATGAATTTTCTGTGAAAAGTAACACTATTCAGGCTGAAAAAATGTACGTTGGAAATTTTAACCGACGACCAGAATGTCGTAATATCGGATGCAACTGAACAAATATTATTAATTCATCGCAAAGTACATAAAAATCAATACTACCTCCTAATACCTTAAAAATACTAGTACATGAACAGGCCAATTTAAACTGGACTTCTTTCTTTCTATGACTTAAATTTTTCGAGATATATTGACTGCAAAGAAATACCCCATTTTTCGAAATATTGGATTTAAAAATCTGGAAAAATTAGGAGAAAGTACTTTCAACGGGTACTAAATTGTGTCTAATTATGGGACTAATGAAAACGGTTTAAAAAAAAAGTGGCTAAATTGTTGAAGAATTTCTCATATATAGCAAAAACAAAAAAAAACTCGGAGTCAACAAGGTAAAAACATATCAACTGAAAGAAAATTTTTATTTTTTCTCCGTTCAACCGTGGACGATAATTTGGAGTCGCGGCGCATTTTTTTGGCAAGGTAATTGATATATAGAAACGAGTCGCGTGATGCACCTATGACTAGTCGCTTTCGTCGACTCTGCGTATTACCGAGACAACCCCCGATCCTATTTACAGCATCCGAATTTGCGCTCTTAGGAAGCGAGTTGCGATGAGATAATCATAACTATATAGATAAGCACAGTGGCCGTGGGACGGCCTCGTACGATAGGGCGACTCGAAATATTTTAATTAATCACAAGATATCAGTCGGAATAGAGCGACGATTTCCGGTGGGTAAATTCCGCAAAAAAGCACAATCTTCGTCGGCCAATGGTTCACAATTGCTTATCAGATCGTTGCGCCACGAATTGGACTTTGATTGATGAATCTGATATCACTCGGGTAGTTTTTAACGAGTAAAAACGGTACGGATAATAAATCTTCGGTCGAAGCATCAAGATCTTGATGAATTGCAACTCGTGTCGATGAGTAATACACAATAGAAGCTATGATACAATCTTGTACCTGTTTTACGTTATCTTTTGAATGGAAAAAATTAGCAAAAAAGTTTTTTTTAACTATAAATTCGCATGAATATTTTACAATGTTTGCACACACGACTTTTTTTCGGTTGGCTTTAAATAAATAATGCGTAATTACAATTGATTCAAGTGAAATAATTTTTACTAGTTATCTGACACGAAATTTGGACTCTATTTCGAACACATATAATTAAGACGGTTCAGTGTTTTGTATGTGATCATTCCAACTATGAAACGATCACAATTATAAAATAGTTGCTGTAACTCACAAATATTTAACACAACTCTATAATAGTCACTGGTATTATAAAATATTTGTAGCAGTTATAAAATAGTTGCCACAACTACAAAATAATTACAGTACGTACAAGATAGTCGCTATAATTATAAAATAGTTGCATGGTTATCGATTCATATTCATTACTTTAGAGTTGTAAGGACGATTACGATTTCTCTAAGTGAATAACTATCATAGTCTGTAAGAATGTTTGAAGATTTCTAGCTAAATGATTCATCTTCATACAGGTGCAAATCTGACCTTGAATAAGGTAGAATTAGCGACAGAGAAAAAAAGCAATGTGCTACGCACGTTGTTGCAGTTGCAACCGGCATAATAAACTTGGACCTCTGCCGATTCGTAATTTATCTGTTCAGAATTTGGATTTTGGAAACATTTGATGCGAGGTTGGGTCAGTCGAAAGTATTTCTTTAATTTTCTCTCTCATTTTTCGATTCTCTTTTTAATTTATCACAATTCAATTTTTTTTTATTGAAAAGGACGCAAACATGCCAACACGTGCAAATATCACCTCAATGATCAGGAAATTGCTCCTTATTCGCACTTGTGACCAAGGTCGATTAATATTACATTTAGACAAAATCGACGAAGTGATTAAAAAATTATGATTTTTTTTTCAAAGTTTTACTTCTTTGATTTAAAAATTTACAACTAGAGAACGCTTCGACGTCTTCCAATGAACTTTTGCATGGCAGACGAGCGGATATAACCTGACTATTGCGGTAAATTTCATTAGACTCGACGCTATCATTAAAGTTTTATGAAACCCATTAAAAAAACCCATTATCAATGTAACACGTTAATTTCAAGAGGCCGGCGATTTATGTATTCATACATAAATGCAGGTATAATGAATATTGGTGGTTTTTAAATTGGTCCGGAACGAGCAGAAAAAATCCAAACCTATCAAATTATTTTCCAGATTCTACAAAGTCCAAATGAGTCAACATAGATTCTTAGAGACGTGAATTTGTAAATTCTGAATAATAATAATAATAATAATGAGAAAGCAACCTAGAAGTCTCTGCATCTGTTTTTATGTTACATATTTACAAAAAAATATACTTCACAATTGTTACTGTCAGAGTCAAATTTACAGTCCTAATTTTAAAAATAATTTGAACTCAAGTTCGGACTTTAGAAATGCAATGAAATGTGAATTCCGATCTTAAGTAAAAACTTCAGTTCAAACTTGGTCTATAAATTCGAACCTTAGTGTGGATAATAATTTTTGGATAATTTCAATCAAAATGAAACGTGATCTATTCGCGAATCCAATCGAAAATAAAGTGACTCAGAGTCACAGTTGCTAAATACTCATGAAATAATCCAAAAAGTTGGACCTCAGCTTATCGAATTGGGAGCAGAAAAAGGAGATAAGCAAATTAATCTTGGCAACCTTTAACTCCAACATTTTAAAAAACTGTTTAACGGAATAAAACTAAAAATAACTTACATTTGGTTAGTTCAAAGACAATAAAGCAAAAAGTTGGTTATTAATAAAACATTTGAAAAAAAATGCAGATATAACAAAAATAACAACACCAAAGGGACAACGAACAAAAACAAAATATAAAAAAATAATGAATCACGTTGAGGCTTACCTCCAGGTGTGTGCGAATAAAACTTGAAGATACTTGTCTTTCTCTTCATGTCTTGAATATCCTGTTCCTCCGGTATCAACGGCAGGGGCGACGCTAAGTCATCGTCAAATTCTTCCTCCGTGTTCCTCTCCATTTTATATATATTCGTATATATTTATTTTCAATTCACTGGCAGGACACTTTTTTTTCACGAGTTTAAAAACACGTTCGAGGACAGCAAAAAAAAAAAGATAAAAAATGTTTATTTTATTTTATATTTATTGCAGGTATATTTTACAATCTCTTGACCACAAGGAAACTGTAAAATAAGCTGAAGGTAGTCGCGCTTCTACGTGCTAGTCAAATTAGTGCTAAATCTTCAATTGTGTTACAAAGAATGTTGGTAGTAAATATACATGTATATATAATACATCTGCAGACACGATTTGAAAAAAAAAGGTATTGTTAATATTGCTATATGCCAATATTCGATATGCGGATTTGGTAATCCGGCTTCGTACCGGAAAAAACGATAATATTAGTCCGACTTTGACGAACAATAGCTCATTTTGTTTATTAAAAGATCTAGCATTGATTAACCATAGTTACCATGATCATGGTAACAAGATAGCTGCGTATAGCGTAAATCGCCAGAAAACCGGAATATAACTCGATTGCTATGTTGAGTCGAGGGATTATTGCCATATTCTTCTCTCCGTGTATATTTTATCGTTATAGCAAATATAATTGTAGTAGCAATCATCAAAATGATAATAGTTTCAAAAACTATTCTAATAGTTTCAAATATGCCGTTTTGTTGCATATACGATTTCAACGTTTGTTTCCAATAACCTTGCAAGTATCGTTTATTGAACCATATTATCATCGCTTCAACCATAAAACATTGCAAGCCTTCCTATATTCGTTTTACCATGTGAAATGGTTAAATAAACGATATGCTTTTCTCTCAGTGTATGAGTTTGGATTGCCTTTGCGACATAACTACCTTAAGTCCACATGCACTCGCACAAATCACTCTTCGGAACCGTAAATTGGAAAACCATAACTTTTTAGAATCACTTTTAAAAAATTCTCACTAATTTGACTAGTCCATTGCAAAACGAATAATGATAACTTTTAAACGTCGATCGGACTTTAGGGGCGAAGCGACTTGAGGGAGAAAAAAGGCAAAATGAGGGAAAAGGAAAAATTAGTTATACCCGAGAGAACCGATCGGTCCTTTGCCAGCGGAACCTATTGAACTACTATCGCGCGCGATCGCACGACTTTCCCTACTTCCCCTTGCGATAGTTACGAACTCACCGAGTCACCGAGTTGTGCGGGCAGTAAGATTTGGCTCGTAAGCAAGAGAACGCAATCTCGTGAGGCTCTTAGACCTCACGGTCAAATCTAAAGTTAGTAACTTCCTCGTCAAAATACCGAATAGCGGTGGACAATGTGTGTAAGTATTGTGGGTACCATACACTGATGTATTTAATAGTTAGATAGTCTATCAACAAAAGTACAATTACACGGTTCAAATGTGCAATTCGTAATTTGCAGATTTGTAAGCCGATATTATTTTGTTCCGATTTGTATTCATTATGTAATCAAGTTATTACTGTGCAATAATTATCTGCAGTTTTTATTAATAGCTGTTTGAACTTATACATGAAACTGGTAGATAATCTTAATTAATTTAAAAATAAATATAGGTAATTCTTACATGGCTGTTATAATTCAAGTATATAGTAAATGAGCATCGTGACTTGAATATATTATAATTAATTTAATCTCAGTATGACTACTAAGTTGAAATGGAATTTTCTTTGTATGGCTCTCTAATTATGCGTTAAAAAAGTCTCAGCTTCAAATAAAACAGACAATAAATAAATGAGAGGTGTAAAACGTTGCGAAAACTCGTTTCTTGAGTTATTAGTCGATTTTCACTACATTAACACTTTCAGACCCGAGCCGAAATTTTTTAACGCAGAAATACGCGTTGAATTTTTTTAGCGATCGTTAATCTTGTATTGAAATGATTTTAAAGAGTTTATCAAAAATCTCATCTCATATCAAATTTATAGTCAAATCAGCGAGGTCAAAACGCTTGTCAATAATCGCCGGAATAACTTACCGATATTAATGATGAAATTAATATTTCACGTAAATATTCATTGGAATAGTATGTTTATCAAAATCTTAAAAAATTATATTTTGATTAATTGAAGCATGTAAAAATTTAGATTTATGTCGAAGCTTCGCTGATAATTTATGTTTTTTGAAAATGGAGAGAAATTACGTCAATGGGGAATTAAACAAGTATTATTTAGCTCATATTTCTTTAGTGGAATAGATATCATATTATGCGTGACTATATATTGACGAAAAGAACAAAACATTGGCGGTGCCTCAATGTCTCGAGGAAGCCTCGAGTAGGCGAAGCATAGATGTACAGTAGGACCACAATTTTTGCAACAATAGTGGACAAGCTTGGTGAGGCTGTCGTAAAAATTAAAGGTAATGCTCAGAGTTCTTTCGGCCCACATTGACCCAATCGAGATTTCTGTTTACGACAGAAATCTCGATCTCAATAACATAAAACTTGCTCTATTTGTTAATCTACTCGAAAAAAAGTAAAAAATTCATCATTTTTCAGACTTTCAGGATATTGGTAAAAAAAAATATTCGCATGATATAATGATAATCATAAATGCTGACAAGAATTTCAAATATATTAGTTCAAAAACATATAAGAATTAATTTGAAATGCTTTGCAATTTGTATATTCCAAAATCAAAAGAATGAGGACAATAATTTCTGAAACTAGAAATGTAAAAGTTGATGAAACAATTTTGAGGTAGAATTAACAAAAACTTACTCTGGACACAATGATTTTGTAAGTGCGAAAATGTCGATTTAGTTTTAAGTTAGTTGTACAAGTGCTCACTAGAGTTACGACTTGGAGTTTGAACGGAAAAAATGAGGCTGAAGAAACCGACGTCGTAGTGTAACGCATGTGTTAAGATTGTAGGGCTAACAGCCAAAGAGCTGTGGCTATGGGAATGCGGCGGGTCAAAGTGCGGATCCGCATTGTACGTCATTTCGTGGCCTCCACAAGCGTGTGCTATGTAACTATGTGTATATATGTCCGTGTATATAATATATATATACCTACATCGAAAGCTCTGGCCAAGAATTCATTAGGACAAGAGATTGATCAGACTGACATATGTTTGCAGTATCCGGTTTGTTTAGCACATTTGCATTAATGGGTTTAACTGTTCATTCGAAATAAACAAAAAATGGATTTGAGGCATTCCAGACCAAATATACCACGCTGTGGTCCTCAGCCTCGTCGACATGCTTTATAATTTTTTATATGATTCTTCTAACGCAAAATAACATTCATGATTTTTTGCAAAATTTTCAAACCGAATTTCAGTATGCTACAACTTCTTTTGAAAAATTTCTGGGGCCGTAATTAAAAAATCAGAAAATATTCTCTATTTTTTTATTGTAATCAGTGAAAAATTCACTTAATTTTCTTATTCTTCTTGTGATTATGCATGTAATGTTCAATATTTTACAGGACTATTGTTTTTTTACTCTTTTCACTGTCTAGATCGCCAATTATTCACTCGGTAGTGAGAGAAAAAAAAAATTGAAAAAAATTGAATTAAAGGGAAGAAAAATCCTGGACAACATCAAATTAGTGCCAAAATTTTTCGTTTTTTATGTTGGATTTGTGAGAATTTTTTCAGATTTCCAAATTACGACCCTCAAAATGTTTGGAAGAAGAATTATAGCGTACTAAAATTTGGTTTAAAAATTTTGAAAAAAAATCATGACTGTTATTTTGAGTTAGAAGAATCATTAAAAAAATTATAAACCAATTCCGCGAGGTCGAGGGTCATGGCCTGGTCGATTAGGTATGGGTTTCCCCATTTGTAATTCCACAACAACAAAAATTATGCAAGCGAAATGTGAAACAATTTGGAGCTTAGTATTACGAAAATTTGTCAATAATGATGAAAAGTACGCCACAGCCGGTCGACAATGTTATCATCATCTTGAAAATGTTGTATCAAATATCCTTCCACATTTTTGTAACATTCTTTATCAAAGTGTTCAACTTTTTTTGGCCGACCTCCCGGATATTTTTTTCGTCCGTTTGTTGGTACTGCTTGAAATATACGTCTGTGATTTTAAGCAGGTTTTCAAAAGGTGCCATTCAGGATTTATGTTTTTTGTTAACTTATCACTATATCTCAGAAAAAAATTGTCTCTTAGTAAATTCTTGGGATCATGAACGTTTTCATTTTCCATATTCTTTCGAATGATATTGGAGTTATAATTTTCCTGACGGAAAAAATACAATTTTTGGCAAAATAAAGCAACAAGTTATTTTTTTAATAAAAAAAAACACACCTTTGATTCTGGTCTTGATTTTGAAAAGTATTTCGCATTGTACGAAAATTCTGAAAAAAGAATCCCAAAGTGGTACCTCAAATCCACAGGCAGTAAAAAATCTCTATACAATGCTAAACACTTTGTAAAATTGAGACCGGAGACGTTTGTGTTTCGTAAAAAAAAAAATACTTATTTTTTTCGCAAAAAAATTGTTTCTCTTCCGTCAGAAAAATTCTGATTCCGGCGTTATTCGAAAATACATAATAAATTTGAACGTAAATCTCCTTAAGAATTGTTTGACACACGGAAAAAAAATCATTCATTCAATGGAACCTTGGTTTGCGGGCTGCCAAAAACAAGCGTTTTTAATTTCACTTCCAATTCCTACAATTCAATATGATATTGAAACGATAACTTCAATACAGGCAAAAAATATTTTCTCGTTTCAATGTTAAATCGGATCGTGATAACAACAACTGAAGTTAATTTAAAAACATTGTTTTTGGCAGCCCGCAAACCGTGGTCTTATTGAATCAATGATATTTTTTTTCCGTGCAACCAATGTTTTCTCAGATAAACTGATATTAAAAGAATTTTTGATCCCAAACCATCTTGTTTGAAATCTTAAACAAATCACAGATATCCATCTTAAGTAATACAACGAACTGCCAGATTAAACAAAACATTCTTAAGATCGACGGATAAAAGTAGCCCGGTTGATAAATAATACCTCATATGCGGTAGCAGGTAGGGAAAAATTGATAATTTTTTTATTTTAGTTTTTTTATTTATTACTGTCTGAGAATCGGAGGCCCGATTTTTGATTTTTTTCTCAGAATCTTCATACAATGCAGAATAACTTCGAAAATTAAAACCAGAATCTAAGGTGTGTTTTTAGCCGGAAAAAAGTTACTTTTTTTTGCGAAAAATTGACTTTCTTTGATTGGAAATATTTTGTTTTTAATATCATTCGAAACACGATCGACAAGAAAACATTGTGATGATCCCAAGAATTTTCTAAGAGACAAATATTTCATGAAATATCACTATATTTATGTCCTTGGGGAGTACGCAGCATCATACCAAGAATTCATTAGGGACAGGTAAGCAGTCGAATTAGCATATTTCCGATGATTCCGCTCTGTTTAACCCATTGATATTAACGAGTTCAACCATGCAATTCACTTAGCGCGTCAAATATATATGACGTGGATTATCCGGAAGAGCACTTATCGCTGTTCGTTGTGCACACAATGTATTACTTGTATGAAATAAGATTAATGTGTGTACAATAACTTTGTAGACAATATATGATCGTATCGGATTTTAATCATATCACGAGTATAAGTAGGGGAAGTCTATTGAACTTTGGTCTATTGTATAATCTACGAAGTGCTCTGGAATTGTGGTGGCTTTTTACATCCATTCAACTTTATTCTGTTGTGCTTTATGCGATATCGAAACAGTAGTCACTAAATGGTGAATTGTGAAAATATAGTCCGTCTTTTGCCATACAATAATAAAAAAGGATGCAAAATAGAACTTTGCACATTGCTTCCTCATTATAATTTCCATTTTTCGTAAAGGCGCCTCTATGACAAAGATTATTTATTTTATTTTTAGCTTCCTCATAGAGAAAGCTTTTCAAAAGAAGAACTTTTTTGAAGTTGCAATGTCGAAGTTTCACTTTGCAACCTTATTTTAAAAGATTCAAAATCATGTAATATCTGAACCACTGCACCGATCATCACTAAATTTGATACGTAGCGGGACTGAATATTATTTTTTCTGTGTAGGAAATTTCAATCTCTTTGTTAAAATTTTACCTAAACGAGAGCAAATCGAGGTTTCGAAGAAAAAAATTCAAAATTCTAAAAGAAGAATTCGATCTCAAAGGTCGCATCCCTTTGCTTGATTTCAATACAAAGTTTTAACTCGGTCAACGAAGTATTGCGGGAGCTAAAGAACATACAGTGATTTTTTGGAAAATTCCATGTCTTATAAAATCTGAACCACTTTACGGATTTCCACCAAATTTGATATCTACTACAACTAGATATTAGTTTCATTATGCAGAAGATTTAAGCAGGCTTGGTTGAAGTTAACGTTAATTAGAACAAAAAAACAATTTCCAAAAATTCAAAATTTTATGAAACTAAAACGTTTTATGGATTTTGCTCAAATTCAATATCAACCGTCGTTTTCATTGCTTTACTTCTCAAGGACTTTAAATTCAAGCATTTTTATGTAAGCTGTTTCAGTAAAAAGTTGTTTAAAAAATTATGCTGATTTGATTCCAGCATTTATTTTTTATTTATTTTAAACAAAATAGAATTTACAGGAAATTACAAACCATGGCGATACTGAAGAAGATTTATCGTGACAAATTTAAATTTTAATCGACACACTTAAATGATATCGTTAATCAATAAATGTATCAATAATAGACTACATTTTTGACAAACAAAACGAAAGATTGCAGAATTGTTATACAATTAAAAAATGAGTGATATAAAGCTGTGTTGACATGCCATTTATCTTTCACTAAATGTATGTTTGAGAGAAAGGACGCTTTGAATTTTGAAATAAATAAAAAATCGAGATTTATGAAATTCAATAATAATATATCATCTCAAGTTTTTGTTTTAATGAATGCACTCGGATTATAATGGTATTTATTTCAATGCATAATTGTATTTCGCGTCGTTAAAAAAGAGCGGGAAAAAATTTGGCGCTGCGGTATGTCACGAGATTTCGGCGAGCACGAGAACATCTGACTGACCACGAGCCCGCCAAAAGAATTCGCTCTGTTAGTCATCTTGTAAACGTCATGCAGACTCATCAAACGCACACAAATTTGCTATTGCTTCTAAATCAAGGAAGCATTGTTAACGTGAAGGACAATTATTGAGCAAATCGACCATGATCCTAACTTTTTAAAATGATTTTTTGTGATTTTTTAATTTTTCTGGATACGTGCGAATGTTTTCAGAATTTTGTGAATTTTGAAAACAATCTTTAAATTTTTTTTTTTTTTTAGTTACCGCTACTTTTTAGCTGAATAAATTTTCTAAAGTTCTGTATATAAATACCGAATTTGCAACATTATTTTAGAAATGGGATCCGGACTTGCTGGAGATTTTTAAAGCTTAATTATTCCTTAGAACTTCTTTTTTTGCGTAGGCCTCGATACCGTGGAGCCAAATTGATTTCCTCGAATTATGTACACGAATAACGAATGTTAAGAACAATTTTCGTAATAACAAATCGTTGAAAAGATACACCCATTTTCCACAGTAAAATCATTAAACGTCCACCATGTCATCGTGATTAAATTACAGTACTTAAGCCATTACAAAAATTGTTCTCAATATTCGTTATCCATATGAATAATTCGGGAAATAAATTAAATTCCTTTTTTTTTCAATGAAGCCTCTGGGCATTTTTACAAGTGTAATCTGTTAATTTCTTTTCTTAATCAATGTTTGTCCTTGAAATATGAACTCATAATAGGCATTGCAATTTTACGAAAATCGTTTTTACGGTGTGGATCAAGACATGCTTATTAATAAGGATTGTTTTAAACTACAGAATTCAAATAAAAACCATAAAACATTTTTCGGGACATACTCATAAAAAGCAAATAATTTTACTTTGGATATCAAAAGATAGTCATTTTTTCTTCTTCAGGGAACTTCAATGCATGCGAAATGCACTGACGTGAGACGCGTGTATCGGGCGAACTCTAACTATATTCCAGAGGGTGAATCGAAATTCATTTAGAGATCGTCGGTTACACATCGAGGAGAGCTCGAGCGACGTCCGCAACTTTTCCCTGAGAAGTATCGGACTACCCCAAAGTCATAGTACTTCGCAGCCGTTATATACAGATGGACCACTGGTCGGACCACTTGTGGGAAACGACAAAAAGGCATCTAGCGCCCGATCCGATGACCCAATGATGATGGAAAAATTCTTCAAGATTAAAACGTGCCTCGTGATATTTTTTATCGGTTCATCTGCGTCACCAGCGTCGAATGTTAATAGAATATAATTATTTTGTAAGGGCACAATGCAATCCTCCAGCTGCATTTAATTGGTTGAGGGCGCAACCATCTAGCGGATGTTTGACAAAGCTCAACGCTTTTCGTGGTTCACACGAACCGGAACGTCGCGCAGCATAACGCAAACGTGAGCGGCTAGATCAATATTTTACAACGTACAGCGCACTTTTGGTGAATTATAATTTTCCAAGAAAATAAATATTCTCGAATGACAGATAGAATGTTTTTTCATGTATTTAGACGGAAATTGTTTGATTTTGAAATTAATATAAGGCGTTGGTCATTATGCTTGGAATTCGTGGCAACCAGTAAAAAAAGTTAAAAGAAAAGTCTGACTCTTTGATTACTAAAATTCATATCAATGATGCACCCATTGAGAGATTCATGAAGCACGTTCGCTACATTACAGGAAAATATTCTTCTTAAAACATCTTTAAAAAGAGAATAAAAAAGTACTGTAAGAAAGATACATACTATAAAGTAAACCGCTTAAAAATTGAAACACATCAGAAAAACAGCACAATTTTTTTTTTTTTTTAAATTTCAAAATATTCATTCGGCTGCGCAAGTTTCTGTGACAATCTTAGCCCTGCGTAGTTAATTATGGCCAATTAAAATTAATTGACTTCTGCAGCACAACTGCATCGTAGCCATCCCAAAAAAAATTGAATATAATTATTACCCGCCACTAAAAACTCAGAGGAACTGACAAGAAATATCACGAGGGAATCAAGAAACGCGGTAGCGTCGCGACGCCAAGTATTAAAAAGAAAAAGAATCTTTCATTTTGAAAATAGTATTATCTTTGAGAATTTTTGCGTTAGTCCTCAGGTTGTTAATTCGTGGCGACCAGCAAAAAAAGTTGAATAACGTTTCTGACTTTTTGATTACTCAATTCATACTGATAATGATATCACTAATTCATCGGGCACATTCGCTCTATTCCAGGAAAACATTTTCTTCCAAGACATCTGTAAAAATGAAAATAAAGAAGTTTTGTAAAAATCTTACGCAACAAAAACTTTGTTAAAATTGAAACGCTGAAAAAAAAGAACCTTACAAAAAAAAGCAATTTCGAATTTGTATTTTTTCAATAATTGCCAAATAATGACCCGGCCGTGCACGTCTCTGTAATGATCTTAGACTTGCGCGGCAACCCGTTCGTACGGACCGCGAAAAGCATGAAGCTTTCTCGACGGTCCGCTAGAGGGTCATATCCTTAAAATTGATTAAAACCTGGAGCAGAATTGAATCGTACCTTTTCCAAAATAAGTTAAATATAATTGTTACCCGCCACTGATGACTCAGAGGAACCGATAAGAAATATCACGAGGTGTAGTGTTATCTTGGGGAATTTTTCCATCATTATGAGTTGTCCGTTCGGTCGCTGGACAGTTTTCTGTCTTTTCTCGCAAGTGGTCCGAGCGATTGTCGATTAGTATATAATCGCGGCGAAGTTCTACGCTTTTGGGTAGTCCGATTCTTCTCAGGGAAAACTTGCAGAGGTCGCTCAAGCGCATTTCGGTGTACCTGACGATCTCTGAATTAAGCCCAAAACCCTAATTTGCCTGTATACATTACTTACGGATCACGACGTACGTGTTCCCCATATAATACATTCCTGTAGAAGAGACGTTGACTATCTTTTGACATCTGAAATCTACTTATCTATTTTATTAGTGTGATTTTTTGTTTTTTATCGGATCAAATCGTAGTTTCACATAATCCGGATTAATAGAGTTCCGAATATATAGTCTACAGCGTACAGGTAATTGTGTAAAATGGGAATTGCAATGTCCGTAAGTTACAAGCCTGTGAAGGATTCTCATTTGTATTTAAACGATGGTTTTATTCAATTTTAGAAGTGAACAAATTTTTTCGTACACTTCGCGAATTCACAAATATTTTGTCGCTAAAATAAGGATAGAAACGCATTTGCGGAATCAAGGAAAGAAACGGAATGTTATTTTGTTTAATTTAAGAATGACAGGAAAAAAAATGTTGGTAGCTAATTTTCGATGGAATCACTCACATTTTCTTTAGTAAGGCAGATTGTGTAGAATTATAGGATTCATGAGTGGTTTCGATCAAAATAAAAAACAACCCCTATGGCAAAAAAAAGTATATATATCAAATAAATACTTTTTATATTCTTTATGTAATTCTATACCATATTTTATGTATTCGGAAATATATGTGAATGTATATTTCTTCTATAGAACTTATATATATATATATTTATGTAAGAAAATGTTAAACACTTGAATCAGTTAAAAGAACATTTGATCAAATTACTTAGATTCTTTTTCGACATAAGAAAATCTAGGTGGTCGAGTTTTAGTGTTTTTATATTTTATGAGTTAATGTTTTTTCTATATACTACTAATATACAAGAAAATATACTTTACGTATATTTTCCAGATACATGTATGGATATCCAAATAAATATATTTTACGTATATTTGCCGGATATACTTACGATTGAATAAAAAATTTACTTTACGTCAATTCACCAAATGTACGTTTGGACGAAACATTGGATATTGGTAAGTATATGAAAAGTATATAAGAAAAATACTACGTAGATTATTTATATATTCTTCATATATCGAATAATATACTTTTTTAGCATACTTTTTTTCCATGGGGGAAGAGGCCAGGGAAATAAATGATTTGTTCGGTGGTATCAAAAGATAGTCAATGTCTTTTCTACAGGAAGTTATTGAACGCAAAACACGCCGGTAGCCGTCATGTATGAGACAAAGTGGTCTGTGGTTGGGATTTAGCCGGGATCGTCAACAACATCGAGATGCAAATTGAGCAATCGCGGGAATTGAAGAATCAGACTACCTGAAACCCAAGTACTTCGCCGCGCTTATATACTTATCGACAGGTGTTTGGACCACTTGCGAGAAACGACAAAAAAAAGCGCCCAGCGCCCTAACCATCGGCCCGTAACAATGAAAAAATTCTCCAAGTAGTGCTATCACTCGTAATATTTCTTATCAATTCTTTTGAGTCATCAGTGGCGAGTATTAATAATATTTAATGTTTTTGGGAAGGGAACAATACAATGGTGTTGCAGCATCGAATCAGTCTTAAGAAACCTTTAGCGGACGATTACGAAAGCTTGATGCTTTTCGCGGTTTGTACCAACGGATTTGCCACGCAGGACTGAGATTATTACGTCAGCGTTTATTATTTTACAATGATAAGAGAAAAAAAATTAAAATTGCGTTTAATTTAATGCCAAAATTATGTGATTTTATCTATCAAAATTATTAGAAAAACACCTTTTTAAGAGGCTGAACTGCCATCGAATGCTTGGTGTAAAGTGTTAATTTTGAAAAATTATATTAAAAAACTGCCACGCATGATTGTTAATAATAGTATGCAAAGCGCGGAAAAAATTGACAGGTCAGAATATTGAAAATTAAAAGAGAAGATACATATTTTTGAATCGGGGGCGATACTTTTTTTTCATTTTTAGAATGGCACTATTTTTTTTCGTAATTTACAGTTAAATTGATACAAATTAGTTCCCGCATAATTAATAGTTCTCATGAATATTTTCAGAGATATGATTTTTTTTAAATCTATTTAGTATTATTTTGAAATTTCGACATGCGAGGCGTGTAATCAAATTAGCGAAAATAAGAAGAAAACACGATTGGCAATGAAAAGAGGAAACATACGGAGCCGGTGAATTCTGATTATTTTGTAACTTTATTCCTACTTTTAGTATACAGGTTTTATAAAAGTGATTTACTGTAATAAATTTAAAAAAAATGATATCTCTGGAAATATCATTATAAACTATTAATATTATAAGACTGAATTGCCAATATTTTTTCGTGCTTTGCATACTGGTCTCAACAATCAAGAGTGGCAGATTTTGTTATACATTTTTTTTGCTATCCTTAAAAATCGTTTATAGTAAAACAAAAAAAATTGTATGGTGATGAGCAGAAAATAACATGGAAATCCTGAAATCGCAACAAATGTATTTTCGGCAACAATTCCCTTATTCTTTTTCAATGTAAAACCGAGGCATATTTTAAAGTATAATCTGTTAATTTTTTTTTTTTTTATGAATAGTCGTCCTTGAAATCTAAACTCATAATTGGCATCGCAATCTTACAAAAATCGTTCTTACGGTGTGGCTCAAGACATGTATATTAATTAGGATTTTTGAACTATAGAATTAAAATAAAACCATGAGACAGTAGGACATACTCATAAAAATGAATTATTTGATTTTGGGTATCAAAAGATAGTCATAATTTCTTCTTCAGGAATTAACGCAAGCCAGGTACACTATCGTGAGTGGCGTGTAGGAGGCAATTCCGAGCGCATGCGAGTTTGCGCCAAATCTCAAACGAGTGTCATGATTCGGCCAGAGGTCGTCCCATTTCACATCGAGGTGAGTTTGAGCAACTTTCCGCAAGTTGGCCCTGAGAAGTGTCGGACTACCCGAAAGTTGTAGTACTTCGCCGCCCTTATATACTGATCGACCTCTGGTCGGACCACTTGCGAGAAACGACAAAAAGGCATCTAGCGCCCGAACCGACGACTCAATAATGATAGAAAAATTCTTCAAGATAAAATCGTGCCTCGTGATATTTTTCATCCGTTCCTCTCCGTCATTAGTGACCAATATTAATAGAATATAATTATTTTGTAAGGGCACAATGCAATGCTCCAGCTGCATTTAAATGGTTGAGGGCGCAACCATCTAGCGGTCATTTGACAAAGCTCAACGCATTTCCTGTTTGACACGAACGGGAACGTCCCACAGCATAACGCAAACGTGCGCGGCTGGATCAATATTTTGCAACGTACAGCGCACTTTTGGTCAATTATAATTTCAAAAAAAAAAAATATTCTCGAGTTATAGATAAAATGTTTTTTCATGTATTTTGATAGAAATTCTTGAATTCTGAAACTAATATAAGGGGCGTTGGTCATTAGGCTGGTAATTCGGGGCCACCACTAAATAAAGTTTAAAAAAAAGTCTGACTCTCTGATTATTAAAATTTATACCAATAATGCACCCATTGAGTGATACATGAAGCACGTTCGCTCCATTGCAGGAAAATATTTTTTTTTAAACATCTTTTAAAAAGAGAATATAAAAGTACTATACGAAAGTTACACACTATAAAATAAATCGCTTAAAAATTGGAACATTTCAGAAAAAACGCAATTTCTATTTTTTTTTAGAAATCTCAAAATATTCACTCGGTTGCGTAAGTTTACCTGATAATCTTAATCCTGCGCGGCAGTTCTTGGCTCTGAAATTGATTGAATCCTGGAGCAGAATTGCAGTGTACGCGTCCCAGAACAAAATAAATATGATTATTACCCGCCACTGATGACGCAGAGCAATCGATAAGAAATATCACGAAGCGTAATATTATCTTCGATAATTTCTCCGTTGGTCCTTAGGTTGTTAATTCGTGACGGCCAGACAAAAAAGTTTAAAAAATTTCTGACTTTTTGATTACCAAAATTCATACTAATTATGCTACCACTGATTCATCAAGGCCCATTTTCTCTATTTCAGGATTTCAGAAACATATTTTTCAAAGACATCTCTAAAAATAAAAAATAAAGTATTGTAAAAATGTCACACATGTTAGATTTAAATGGTTGAAAAAAATTAAAGAACCCTAAAAGAAAAGGAATTTCCAATTTTTTTTTCTCGATAATCGCAAAATATTGACCCGGCCGCCGACGTTCCCATAATCATGTTAGCCGTGCGCGGCAACCCGTTCCTACGGACCGCGAAAAACATGAAGCTTCCTCGACCGTCCGCTAGAGGGTCATATCCTTAAAATTGATTAAAACCTGGAGCAGAATTAAATCGTACCTTTTTCAAAATAAGTTAAATATGATTGTTACCCGCCACTGATGACTCAGAGGAACCGATAAGAAATATCACGAGGTGTAGTGTGATCTTGGGGAATTTTTCCATCATTATGAGTTGTCCGTTCGGTCGCTGACCAGTTTTCCGTCTTTTCTCGCAAGTGGTCCGAGCGGTTGTCGATTAGTATATAACCGCGGCGAAGTACTACGCTATCGGGTAGTCCGATTCTTCTCAGGGAAAACTCGCGGAGGCCGCACAAGCGCATTTCGGTGTAATTGGCGATCTCTGAATTAAAGCCCAGCACAGATACTAATTTGCCGGATACATAACTATGGATTCTCACAACGTGTTCCGCGATACACAATACCTTCCTGTAGAAGAGACGTTGACTATCTTTTGACCTCTGGAATCTAATAATTTTTTTTTATTAGCCTGATTTATCGTGTTTTTATCGTAACTACTTATGAATCATAGTTTCACATAATCCGGATAAATAAAGTTCCGAATATTGTATCCTTAAAATACAATTGAAAACGCTTCACAAGGCTTGTAAATTACGTACATTATGATTCCCATTTTACACAATTACCTGTACGCTGTAGACTTTATATTCGGAACTTTATTTATCCGGATTATGTGAAACTATGATTCATAAGTAGTTCCGATAAAAACACGATAAATCAGGCTAATGAAAAAAATTAGTAGATTCCACAGGTCAAAAGATAGTCAACGTCTCTTCTACAGGGAGGTATTGTATTGCGGAACACGTTGTGAGAATCCATAGTTACGTATCCGGCAAATTAGTATCTGTGCTGGGCTTTAATTCAGAGATCGCCAATTACACCGAAATGCGCTTGTGCGGCCTCCGCGAGTTTTCCCTGAGAAGAATCGGACTACCCGATAGCGTAGTACTTCGCCGCGGTTATATACTAATCGACAACCGCTCGGACCACTTGCGAGAAAAGACGGAAAACTGGCCAGCGACCGAACGGACAACTCATAATGATGGAAAAATTCCCCAAGATCACACTACACCTCGTGATATTTCTTATCGGTTCCTCTGAGTCATCAGTGGCGGGTAACAATCATATTTAACTTATTTTGAAAAAGGTACGAGTCAATTCTGCTCCAGGTTTTAATCAATTTTAAGGATATGACCCTCTAGCGGACGGTCGAGGAAGCTTCATGTTTTTCGCGGTCCGTACGAACGGGTTGCCGCGCACGGCTGACATGATTATGGGAACGTCGACGGCCGGGTCATTATTTTGCGATTATCGAGAAAAAAAAATTGGAAATTCCTTTTCTTTTAGGGTTCTTTAATTTTTTTCAACCATTTAAATCTAACATGTGTGACATTTTTACAATAGTTCATTTTTTATTTTTAGAGATGTCTTTGAAAAAAATGTTTCCGAAATCCTGAAATAGAGAAAATGGGCCTTGACGAATCAGTGGTAGCATAATTAGTATGAATTTTAGTAATCAAAAAGTCAGAAATTTTTAAAACTTTTTTGTCTGGCCGTCACGAATTAACAACCTAAGGACCAACGGAGAAATTCTCGAAGATAATATTACGCTTCGTAATATTTCTTATCGATTGCTCTGCGTCATCAGTGGCGGGTAATAATCATATTTATTTTTTTTTGGGACGCGTACAATGCAATTCTGCTCCAGGATTCAATCAATTTTAGAGCCAAGAACTGCCGCGCAGGATTAAGATTATCAGGTAAACTTACGCAACCGAGTGAATATTTTGAGATTTCTATAAAAAAAAAAAAAAATAGAAATTGCGTTTTTTCTGAAGTGTTCCAATTTTTAAGCGATTTATTTTATAGTGTGTAACTTTCGTATATTACTTTTATATTCTCTTTTTAAAAGATGTTAAAAAAAAAAATTCCTGCAATGTAGCAAACGTGCTTCATGAATCACTCAATGGGTGCATTATTGGTATAAATTTTAATAATCAGAGAGTCAGACTTTTTTTTAAACTTTATTTAGTGGTGGCCCCGAATTACCAGCCTGATGACCAACGCCCCTTATATTAGTTTCAGAATTCAAGAATTTCTATCAAAATACATGAAAAAACATTTTATCTATAACTCGAGAATATTTTTTTTTTTTTGGAAATTATAATTCACCAAAAGTGCGCTGTACGTTGCAAAATATTGATCCAGCCGCGCACGTTTGCGTTATGCTGTGGGACCTTCCCGTTCGTGTCAAACAGGAAATGCGTTGAGCTTTATCAAATGACCGCTAGATGGTTGCGCCCTCAACCATTTAAATGCAGCTGGAGCATTGCATTGTGCCCTTACAAAATAATTATATTCTATTAATATTGGTCACTAATGACGGAGGGGAACGGATGAAAAATATCACGAGGCACGATTTTATCTTGAAGAATTTTTCTATCATTATTGAGTCGTCGGTTCGGGCGCTAGATGCCTTTTTGTCGTTTCTCGCAAGTGGTCCGACCAGAGGTCGATCAGTATATAAGGGCGGCGAAGTACTACAACTTTCGGGTAGTCCGACACTTCTCAGGGCCAACTTGCGGAAAGTTGCTCAAACTCACCTCGATGTGAAATGGGACGACCTCTGGCCGAATCATGACACTCGTTTGAGATTTGGCGCAAACTCGCATGCGCTCGGAATTGCCTCCTACACGCCACTCACGATAGTGTACCTGGCTTGCGTTAATTCCTGAAGAAGAAATTATGACTATCTTTTGATACCCAAAATCAAATAATTCATTTTTATGAGTATGTCCTACTGTCTCATGGTTTTATTTTAATTCTATAGTTCAAAAATCCTAATTAATATACATGTCTTGAGCCACACCGTAAGAACGATTTTTGTAAGATTGCGATGCCAATTATGAGTTTAGATTTCAAGGACGACTATTCATAAAAAAAAAAAAAAATTAACAGATTATACTTGAAAATATGCCTCGGCTTTACATTGAAAAAGAATAAGGGAATTATTGCCGAAAATACATTTGTTGCGATTTCAGGATTTCCATGTTATTTTCTGCTCATCACCATACAATTTTTTTGTTTTACTATAAACTGGACTGACAAAAATGAAATATGAGGCGTTCCACGGTACATCAGACTCTCAAGTTTTTGAATTTCTGCAACAAATCCGGAAATGAGTAAGTATTGACATGATAAAAAAATTTCGAATATTCTCAAGCCCTTTCAAGCTTCCGTTCAAAGGAATAACAAAAATTTTCATGCTTATCTCTTTTGGCGATATTTCTGCAAGTATTGATCATAGAATTTTTTTTAAACAGTATTTTGTGTTTTAAATAATATAAAATAAAATTGAAATGACATAAATTTATTGCAGCAATTTGACAATTTGGGTGACTAAAGTAACGTGAAATGCTTCATAGACTTTTGATAGAATTAAAAAGAACGGAATTTGCGTGAAAAACAGCGTCGAATTTTCCGAATGTTCGTGTCATTCAAAAACGATCACCATGCAATTTTGTTTTACCCCAACAACTGGAATGCCTCAAAATACAGTATGATTGTTCTTCGAACAATAGGGCATTTCGCACGAACAATAAATTGTTTAAAATTTTCGTATTGCCATGTTATTTGTTGACCTGCGATCACCATTCGATGTTGACGCTTCTCCAAAAAATGCACTAATCAAAATGAAATTATACTTATGCTTTTGACGGAATTAAAAATATGAAATTTTTTGGGAAAAAAATCTTTAAGATGTTCAGAATTTCTAGGTCTTGTTCTTATCAGTAAAAACCATGTAAATTTGTTTCACCTTCAAAACTGAACTGATTAAAATAATACATGCTCATGTTTCTAATGGAATTGAAGTCAAGTAAAGTTGCGTAAAAATTCGTTATCGCATGTCTATACGATTGCACGAAACGATGTATATATTGATAAAGTAATTGAAGGTCATGGTTGATTGGAGCTAGTCACAAATTAAGGTAGTCGCTCATGACCTTGATGGAAAACGGCACTCATTGAGAGATTATAACACGTGCGACGCCTGCACGTCCTGTATTACCACGGTACATTAATAATACCTAGGTTCGAAGCCTCGTGAATCCACGAGGTTGTCCTCGAGTGAGAAATAAATACTCTTCTCACCGCAAAATTGCGGCTAGAGTCATATTCCCATCGTACGATGTCGTACCTTATTATTTCGTTCACAAAAAAGTTTGTCGTCAATATTATTTTATACTCGTGGAAGACTTCGTAAGACGTAATTTAGTATGCAAATCGTATGCGTATAGACATGTTAGCGGAGGCACCGAGTTAACCAGACAGCGGCGATCGAGGGGCGAGGCTACCAGTTTCGTTCTCACATTTTCGAAACCGCCAACACGAACTTCTTGCGCAAACCTTTGCGACTTACGTAAGCTACGTATTTTTCAAAAGGTTTTTCGTCGTACATTTTCATTATGTGAAATACTATTTTGAAATGTACTGTTTATAAAAATTAGCAATAAAATAAATTGATATATTAAATTTGATATACAAGTATAATATAATATAAAAAAACGTTTATAATCACGTTTTGATATTCTGAATAAAACTTACATATTATATCAGACTTGTATATTTAATGGCACACTTTATGCATAGAATCGTTGAATACCGCTACATGAAATTTCAAGCAGCTTTTGTACTCTGATATAATTTTAAAAAATGGGACTATTATATTTTTAAACTGCTTTAATATTCGAACTATTTGTCGGATTAAGACGAAAGACTTATGTAACATGCTTAAAACCAGAGTTGAAAGCACCTTTGAAAATCATTCATATAATTTAATACAGTGATCATAAAAATTTGTTCAAGCTTTTGAGAAAAACTACATTAAAAGTAAATTTACAATAAAATTTCGCTACCTATTGTGGGGGAAGATTGAGATTTTTGTCACAATTATTCTTTTGGCCTGGCATGTATTTTTTTATGCGTTAAGTATGTGGTCTGATTATTTAAAAATAATCAGCGTGACATTTCATGCAATTTTTTTTCATAATGAAGATACAAAAGAAACTTATAATTTTTTTCATAAAAACTGCAGATAATTATTGCAAGCCAAAAAATATTAGATACATCATGAGGTAAATGTTGACGAAGTGTGGAAACGTTGCAAAATATGGTTCCGTTATCGAAATTTATCAAATCCTGCCGGACCTTGGTCTGAGACACTGGCGAGTATTGCTAATGAAAAAAAAACCTAATGTTGCTTTTTCAAAAAAAAAAATACGAAAAAAATGTACCGGCATTTGCGTGTATGCAAAAATATTGAGTAAAAAATTATGAGTACCGAATTTGTAAAATATATAACCAAATAAATTAAGTTCGAGACTAACGGTAACACTTCCAATAAGTGTTAGCATAATTTCCTTTTAAATCCGTTACGATGAATCAACAGTCCTGTTGATCTTGCCCTGAGACACTAGCGAACATTGACAATGAATTAGAAAAACATAATGCTTCTTTTTCCTTATAAAATATTTGCAAGCAAAATTTACCGAAAGTTACCTATATGCAAAAATATTAAATAAAAATTGATAAATACCTAATTCACAAAATATATAATAAAAAGAATATAAGTTCGTGACAATGGATACACCTTCAATGAAATGTTAACATCATTTCCTTTAAAATCCGTTACGATAATTCAACAGTTCTGTCGGGCCTTGCTTATTAGAAAAACATGATCGTTCTTTTCCCTTATAGACTATTCGCAAGGAAAATTTACCGAAAATTACGTGTATGCAAAAATATTGAATGAAAAATTATCAATACCCAATTCATAAGATTTATTATCAAATAACGTAAAGACGATAATAATGGGCCACCTCCCAAAACAATTGTTAGCGTAATTTCCTTTCAAATCCGTTACGATGAATCAACAGTCCTGTCAGAACTTGCCGTGAGACACTAGCGAGCATTACCAATGAATTATAAAAAAAAATGCTTTTTTCCTTAAAAATATGTGCAAGGAAAATTTACCGAAAATTACGTGAATGCAAAAATATTGAATGAAAAATGATCAATACCCAATTCATAAAATATATATACAAATAACTCAAGGTCGAGAATAATGGACCACCTCCCAAAAAAATGGTTAGCATTACGATGAATCAACAGTCCTGTCGGGCCTTGCCCTAAGACTCTGGCGAGCATTGCCAACGAATTAAATAAAAACGCAATGGTTCTTTTTACTTATCAAATATTTACAAAAAAAAAAATTAACGAATTTTGCGTAAATGCAAAAATATTAAGTGAAAAAATTATGAATAACAAATTAAAAACAAAACATATATCCAAATAACTCAATTTCGAGACTAATGGATACAACTCCGATAAATCGTTGGCATAATTTCCTTCGAAATCTATTAGGATGAATCAACAGTCTTGTCGGACCTTGCCCTGAGACAGTGTAGAGCATTGCTAATAAAAAGTAAAACACCGATGGTGTGGACAGCCGGCGCATGCACCTCTCCACATAATACGCGAAAGAGGGAGATACTTAATGCGAAAAAGGATAAAGCGAGGAGCGCAGTCGCGATCGATTTTCCACGGTCTCATAATAAATGGACACATTTTCTATAACAAGTGGCAACTCACGATAAACCAATGGATATCCTCGCTATTTTATAATCCTTCGGTTAATTGCAACTGGCACTTATAACAAATATATATACACACACATATATATACATATATATTTAACACGCTTTGATCGTTGATGCACGGTGGCTCACTGTCGTCTGCTTGACTATCACGACACTGCGCACGCTAGCGGCCATGTGCCAACTACCAGAAACATCTCTGCTCGGTATGAACATACAAAGGCTAAGAAATCAAGCACGGGCAAGTTAAATAAAATTCTTAGAGATCCGTCGCCGACCAACTGATAAACAGCGATATATGTCACTCGTCGTCCAAGATCTTTGCTACGATAAATTCGATTATAATCTCTGAAATAGTCCAACGTGTAACCTACAAATAAAAGCCACACGGAGCGGCTCCAATGACCGCACGCGTCGAGCAGCGCCGACGTCGCGTTCGGCAGACTTCTGGTGTATGAACTGAATACTACTACTACACTCTATGCTGGGGGGCAAGCCTTTCCTCGACGCTGTCGAGAAGTGGGGTCCGAAATAGGCCTGTAAAAATTCGGTGAAAGTCCAGGTTTTGCAGCATATTTTTGTATCGTCATTCTGGAAGCGTTATCTTGATTTCATTAACTCGGATTGACAGAATTTGGTCGGGAGTATCGAGGTCATCGCATGTGGACTGATTGTTTTATTTATTTGCGACTTAGAATTATCGGGAGGAGATTTTAATCGCTTACATTTTTATGCGCACAAAATATCGGACGACGATTTGGCATACAAATTTTTCGGTGCTTTTTTTTTACATGATTCGACTCACTATACTGAAACAAAGTTTAAAGCCAAAGTTTGAATTTTTTTGTTAATCATTTCCGAAGGGAATCACCTACTCTACTTCTAAACTGAAAATTTTTACGTTTTACCAAGTCTGATCGGAGAAGTTCACTGGACTCTTGTTTTGTCGGGAATTTTCTGAAAAAAAATATGTACGTTCACGGTCGATGACATTTTAAAGGTCAAAAGATGAAAAAATATTTGAAAAGCCCTTTTCGTTGTTTCGACTTTTTTTTAAGCTGAGAAAAATTGTCTAAATGAATTGGGTGCGTGAAGTTAATAATTTTTGAAACTTCAAATCATCACAATATTCAGAGAATTCTACTTGCAATCGAATGACTCAAAATTTCTACTAATGAACCGACTATACTTCCCATAGTATTCATTATTAATTTTTCGAAATAAAAAAAAAAAAAAATGTGAGGCAAGCATCGAAAAGGGCTTTTCAAATATTTTTCAAAAGTTTCAACCTTGAAAATGTCGTCGAGTGTAAACATAAGATTTTTCTCCAAAAATTCGGAAAAATTCCGACAGAAAATAATACTTTGGATTTTCCTGATCGAATCCGGTAAAACGTAAAAATTTGAAGCTAAAATTTTCAGTGGAAATCTAAAGTAGACAATACGCTTCAGGAATGATGAGCGAGAAATTTCAATTTTGAGCTTTTTCTTTAGTTTATCATATTAAATCGAAAATGAAAAGACAAACACGAAAATTTGAAGGCCAGATTTTTTGTGACCAAGTTTTTTTGTAATTTTTTTTTCTGAATGGATTCATCTAGTAGAAAAGAATAACTAAATTTTTCTTAGCTTTCATACGTTTCACCCTGGCTAATTAAATGTTAATTTGAATTGTAAAAAAACTTAGTTGTACCTGCACTTGTGAAGGACTATTTAGCAAAATAGCTCCAATTTTACGAAAAATAAAGTGACCACATAACGTTATCGAAAAAATGAATATGTTTTCATGGAAAAAATGTTCGACGATTGAATGGTCGAAAAATGTTGAATTGAAGTTTGCCAAAAAATGTCAAGTTGACCCTTTATTAGTGGAATGCGGAATTTAACGGAATCCGTTTTATGTGGAATAAGAAGGCTGTTTGGAAAATTTCAGAACGAATTAATAGGGCCTGAAAAAACGGACAAGATTTATTAATCGTTGAGGTAGCATTTTCCTTAATGGTTCATATAATTATAGTTCACGTTTGACCGACGCATTTGAAAATCGATGTTTAGTAATTGTTGCAAAACTATGGATTCAACATATAATTTACCTATAATTTTATTGTATCTCTCAACGGCATGCAGGTGATAATGAATATATGAATCATTGGGACAGCTTGATGGAGTGTTTTTTTTCCTTGTAGCCTATTACACACGAACGATTGTTTGCGCATATTGTCGATGATATGATAAGGTCTGGGAGGCCTGGCATGTTTAATCAAGGTGAGGCACCACCTAAATACATACATGCATACCTTTTTTTACTCTGCTGTGAATGCCATATCAATTTTATTTGAAGAGATAGAATTAATATGTATAGAAATATATTTACAGTGTGAAAGCTCACCCATACTTTTTGTCAACATCCGGAATCTTTCTGGAATTTTGTCTGATATTTCCTAAAATTTCTCTACAAATGCTGAACTTGTGAAAACTTAACTGAATTGCTAAATTCTTCTCCGAGAAAGTTCAATTTTTTTTTGTTTGAAATATTTCTAAGCACATCTTAATTCTTCAACTGAGTAATCTTTGAATTTTTTAAAAATCTCCGCAAAATTTTACTCATTTTCCTTAATATTTATAAATTTCTCTTAAGAACTGCAATTTATAATTACCCGCTCGTAAATGTTTCCAGAATTAAATTTTAGGCGTGCCGTGTCAACCAAGATATTCTGGCTATAAATTTTTGAATCCTCATCGAAGTATGCAAAACTATCAGCCCAAAAAGTAAAAATTTGACTGTCGGCTTTTAAAAATTGGTCCGGAATATCACGATAAAAGATTTAAAACAAGGATACAAAGTAGAACCTCGCACTTTGCATGAAAAATAATAAGGAAGGAACATTCAAGGTTCAACTTTTTTTTCATTTCGATAAATTTGATAGAAATACTTTGTTTTCAAATTCTTTTTAATTTTTTCAAAAAAGAATGCAAAGTAGAACTTCGCACATTGCTTCCTCATTATTTATCGCTTTTTGCAAAGTTACCTCTATGAGGAAGTATGTTAGTCAATTTTGTTTTCCTCAACGTGGAAGCTTTGTAAGAAGCGAAAAAAATGTGGAAGGTTCAACTTTGCTTCCTTGTCTTATGAAATTTTACGTGAGTCCTAGCAAAAAAACAAAATACAAATTAATAAGAATATTAAATGCCATAAAATTCGACCTGGTTTACCAAATTTGTCAGTCTGTGAAAAATTTGCAATCGATCCCGCAATATTTCACGTGGGTTAGCGCAAAATGTTATTCTCTCGAAAATTTTGCAATCCATGTAAACCAAACCCATTTATAGATTCATCCCAAATCCAATACGGATTCTCCCTTCGCATGGTTTTATTTATAAAAAATGATTTAGCTCGACAGCTGGACATTTGCGAAAGCTAGAGAAACGACAAACATTTTTCTAAAAATCTAAAATTGAATTAAAAATAGTTTTACGTTTCAATTCATTATACATAATCACAAACAGGCCATGTGTGTGCAAAGTTTCAACTCGATTAATAAAACCGTTCTTCGGTTTAGGTGGACATTTTAGGTGATTGTTAGTATTCCGACATAAGATATCGAAAAAAAAAAATTTCACTCGGTTATCATCACAAATTATTATTCCCGTAATGAAGCCAATATGCTAAAACATTTTGAGGGTCAGCAATCTTCACAGTAATCTCTACAAGGTTATCGTTCGAATAGATTTAAGGATATGTTTTCCGCGGCGCTGAAGTCAATGTATTACAAAACGCAGCAGGCTGACGAGAGGTTACGTTATACTATCAGCTGACTCGATACTCTGCCGGACCATGCTTTTCAAATGGTAGCAAATGAGTGACTAGAAAATTGAAAAACCTTCCTAATTTATGAATTAAGAATTGGATTAAAAAAATAGCATGACGTTTCCCGCAAAAGTGGAAAAGGCAAACGACGACATCGAGGATCCCGTGGAGCGTATGCTGAAGAAAACCGGTTGTATGGAATTGCATTACCAGGTTCAGGTAACTATTACACCACGCTTAAAGTTGTATTTTTTAATGGCATAGAATTTAACGACATTGCTGCAAAAAAAATCGTTTGAGTTATCGAAAGTTCACCCATACATACAATTTAAGCTAAAGAATTTAAGAACTTGTTGTAATAAGTTACGGCGAGTAGAATAATAATATTCAAGCTGACAGAGAAATTCAGAAGAATCAGCAATTTTTCTCAACTTATTACTAGAAATCCTATTTGCTTGTACATTCAGACTTTTTTTTCTCATTCTTTGTTAGGGACTTCAAACCACCTAAAAAAAAGTCATAAGAAATGTTTTTTCAAAATGATATCCTTCTTTTAAAAAATGTTACACTTATACCTTACTGAGCATATAACAAACATCATAATTATGCAATTTTGTAAAAGCGCATAGTGCACAAGAAAGGTGTGACTTCAAAAGTAAAATTTCTCACGTGGCGTAGCTTTCAGACAAAACTGGTGAATCAATTTTAGTCTTCGGTGTCTTATTATAGTTGTCAAAGAGTGCATTCTAGATTGAATGTATCAATTCTAGTTGCAGTCAAAATTAGATTTATTATAACCAATAGTTTAGTGATTCTTTAATAGAGAAAGATTTATTTACACATATAGCTTTGTCATAACAATTCAAAATAAATATTCCTATATCCAATCCAGAATATACTCTTCGGCAGATAAAATAAAACATTGGACACTAAAAGTTGTTCATCGTGTTGACCTGAAAGTTAGGACAAATGAAATTTTTGGGTATTCACCACACACCATTCTGGTGGGCTCTGGTTTTATGTCTTCACAACATTGCAAAATTATAATGCTTGTTATGTATTTAATGAGGTTCTAATTTAAGATTTCTTAATAAAAGATCATGTACAGAATTTTTTTTTTAGGACATTTTTTAGGTGACTAGGTCCTTTTAATCTCACTTTTTTCCCATGACTTCCCTTTTCACTTTTTAAAACTTACTATTAAAACTTATTATTAGTAGAATTGATATATGCTGTTATGTCTAGCGAATTTTTTAATAATGGTTCATTAATCTTATATCTCCTTGACTTACCAATATATACAATTTAATCATAATAATTTCAGTATTGCTTTTAATATGTTACAGCGAGTAGAAGAATAATATTTGAGTTCACAAAGAAGCTCAGAAGGTTCCACAATTTTTTAAAAACTTATTGCTTGGAGTCAAATCTGCTTCCAATTACAGGCAATGCTTCATCATCCTTTTCATTTTTCTTACATTTCCTTGTCTCTTTCACTAAAAAAAAGTAACACTTTTACTGCAGCAATTTTGTGGATTTCTATGCCATAATTTCCATCTTTGAATTTTCCTTCATAATTGTTAATAAAATATCATCAAAACTTGATTCATTCAGGAATGCATAGCTGAGACACAAGATTGGAGAAAATGTCAAGATCAGGTGCAAAAGTTTAGAGACTGTATGGCAGTTTATCAACACAAACAGCAAGCTGCTCATAAATAACCAACCACAGCCATGAGTTTCCTGTTAAAACATCTAAAATCATTTGTTACCAGTCCATTTCACAGAGACGGTTTTAAAATGGTTATAGTTGTGAGAACAGACATACCAATGGGCAAAGGAAAAGTGGGTGCACAGTGCGCACATGCAGCTCTGGAGTGCTATCGTCAAGCATCATCTAGCAAAAGTCATCAGGAATTATTTGATGCTTGGCTTCGTGTAGGCCAGCCAAAGATAGTTCTAAGGATTCCTGGAGAGAAGGAATTGTTGGATCTGGCTCGAGAGGCTAAAAAAGCTGGCCTAGTTGCTGCAGTGATAAGGGACGCAGGAAAAACACAGCTACAACCTGGCACTATATCTGTGCTAGGGATCGGACCAGCTCCAAAAACTGTTGTAGATAGTCTAACTTCAGAACTAAAATTATTGTAAATTTTCACCCTGTTTTGTTTGATACAAATTAATAAAAATAATACATATGAATGTATGTATATTCAAAACATAAGACTCAATTTATTCAAGTTGAAAAATAATAACAAAATAACAATTGTCGATAAAAATTGTAACCTTAGAATAGAATTTCGTTTTTGTTCTTGTAGTAGTACAGTCATATTTTATTTACCTGTCTGTTCACTAAGACTTTTGTTGTTGCTTGGTAAAGAGCTCAGATTTATTCAAAAATGGTAATAGAATTTTTTTTTTCGGCCTCGTGAATTAAAAGTATTGGAAATAATGTGTGATTTTTGTCAAAGAATTCTTGGAGGAAAATATTGTTGAATGTGGCTAGTGAGATTAACGATGATGATCTGTGATAAGAGAAGAGTTTGGAGTATGCATAACTCTAAAAAAATTGGAAACTGTATTAAATCGTTTCCATAATAATAACGTAGTGTTTTTAGGAAAAATTAACTTTCCTGGAAATGGAAAAAAATATTATTGTCCAATAGAGTTTAATAAAATAATGGTGGCAAACACAGAGACACTTGGCCCTTATTTTTAAAAAAAGTGAGGGATTTTTTTCGTTTCTATGATTTCAAGAACTCATCTAGTTTTTTTAAACTGCTGATATTTGTTACGAAATAACTATCAAGTCAATTGTACGATAATTGTGTGTAAAATGTAATGCTAGAGGTTAACAAAGAAAGCAGTTATTACCTAGCACTTATCGGCGTGGGAATCGAATCTGCTCCAAAAACGCTCCATTCTGGATATTTAGGTCAGAAGTAAAATCACCGTAAATTGTTACCCTGATTTTTAAAAATACAAATAAATACAACACGCTACATGTGTATATATGTGTGTATATATATATGTATATATATGTGTATATTTACAACCTGAGACTCGAAAGCCTCTTCATTTATTCAAGTTTAAAAACAAATGAAAATAACACTTGCAGATAGCACTTTTGACCCTAGAATGGTAAACTTCTTTTGTTTTTTTCACTCATTTTTTCTTTTTCCTTCACCGCAACTCGACTATAAGATAGAAGTTTCAATGCGTCAAATTTGTGACAATTTTTTGAAGCACAGTACGTTTAAGAGCAACGCTAACTGTTAATTAAAAATATTATTTTTCATTACAGTGGAATTGTAACTTGTATTTCTATGAAATTCCCATTTTCTTAGTGTATCATTCTAGGGTAAAATGGTATGGTCGTCTAGATTACACTAGAACAGACACTCGTTCGTCACAAATTGAATTAATTAATACAGTTATGAGGTTCTATATAATAACATTACGTAATACCGGCGATTTTCGTATTTAACAAGAAACTCAAAGACAAGTAATCTTGAAAATGGCGTGTGTGTCCTAAAAGTTCGTATCCTGCATTCGAGGATCCTTTTTTTCTACAGCTAAGTTAACATAGGATAAACTCTTTTCGCTTGGCTAATATCCGTTTTACTATATATAAAACTATATCATTAATTAAAATCTATGTTTATGAAACTCTATTGATTGCTGAGGCAATGTTTCTAAACAAATGTTTCGCACAGCTGTTTTCATGATCACCTAAGTCCCGTGGATGTGGCGTCTCAACTCCGATGTATTATCCACAACCGTTTTCTTTTTTTTTACTATCATGAATCGATGTCGAATCACCCGAAGACTCATAATTCATTTCGTCGGTAGTTCCCAGTGTCACTAATGCTAAACACATCGAGAGATTTAAAATATTGTACCAAGATTGGTAAAATATTTTAATTGGATTAAGATTAATGGGATATAAATTTGTGTTGCATTTGTTATTGTTTTTTTTTATCTCGTCTTAAACAAGGGTAATAGATTTTCGTACTAACATCTATTTTCGTACAAGTTTGAGCAATAACGTTATAGGAAAAAGTTGTGTTTATAAAGTGTTGAGGGATTGCAAATCCCTCGCTTGAATTAATCAAGACTCAGTCCACATTTCGGTATTTGGACCAATGATTCAGTACGTGAACGGAACTATTTGCGAAATTGATCAAGATTCCATCGCCGGGACGTAATTCATTAAAACTACTATTAGTCGAACGGAAAACACTCAGAAGTCTACTAGAAATTATTATGGAAGTAGATCGTGCTGAGATGCTCTATACGTAATAATTACGGATTATCTGTAGCGAATTATGAAAAAACCAATATATTGAGGTGATAGTTGCATGTATTATTACTATAGCTAAACCACACATCAAAATGAGCAGCATTCGAATAAAAAGTGGTTCGAAATACTTTTTCGATAGAATCACTGTAAATAATTTCGAAAAATGAGCTATACGTTTTCTCGGTTTAAGTTAAAAATCAGTGGTTTTTATAGAAAAACGTATCACTTGTTTAGATAGTAGTATTATTATATTCAAGATAATGTACTTTTGATGTACTACACAAATAATTATTTAGCAGCTAGCATAAATACATCAGTATCATAGATCAAGAACTATTTTTCGCAATTCTGTACGTCAAATATTTATAGTATATGAGAATACTTAACCTAACGGTTCATTTGTAAACAAAAGGGCAGAATTGTGCGAACAAATTAAAATTTATTGCTTATGATTTAGAACGACTAAATACTTTTGTTTGAGGAGTCATAAGTACATATCTATATCCATAAAGAAGAAATGTCCTGACTGAATAGTTGTCTTATCAACGCCGTGCCCAAAGATCAGAATTTAAAAACATGAAACTTAGAGAGGATATTCCTTTCATGATTTGAGAATCTACTCAGGAATTTATTAAAAACCGACCTCAAAGGAGTGAAATGTGTTTTCACGGATTTCTCGCTATTTCTTAGCTTCAATTAAATACCGACTTGATTTTTGCTTGTGAAGATGACCCATACGAATGCTTAAGAACATTATTGAGGGTTTCGCCCGAAACAACCCGTAAAGAGACGATACGGGTTTCAGGGATGAATTATAAAGACCTTCACATCGCATTTGTTGCCATAAATAAACTTTTTAACATTTTGGTGTATTTAAAAAATATTTATATGGTTTTACAAAGTGTTCTTTTACCCCTAAAAGTGTAAGAGAGGTTCAGCACAGATATTAAAGCTCCTAGCCAAAGATTTGAACTTTTTACTTTATAAAAATCTATAATTTTTTAAAATATAATACCAACAGCTCAACAAGTGCGGTATTCATGGAAAAATATTTGAAAGAATGTATCTGATTGCCTCTCTTTAATATCAATCTAAAATCACGTTTTATTTTTCGAGAAAAAATGAAGGTTTTTATGCTCACTTGTATTTAACAAAATGAAAAGTATTTAAAACGCATTATTCGACTATTGCTCATTTTTGCGACACACCAGTTGTCTTGGGAACCTCAGCAAAAGGTCACATTAGTAGAACTGAATGGAAGTGACATTCAAAGTAGGGTATTCATATTTACCCTTTTTTGTGAAAAACGTAAATCGCTCTAGTGCGTTTATCTAATTTACTAATCAGATTCGAAGTACTCATCGTTATCGTAAAACAGCGCCAGTACGAAATTTCCAAAATTAGAGTATTAGTTGAAATAATCAAGGAAATAATTGTTAAACGTGACTTACGCCGATTTATCGAACAACTACAGATCTTATTAGTGGAACTGGTGTAAATTTGGAAGCCTATATAGTTTTTGCTACGTATCTCGGGTAGATTAAGAGCTCATTAAACTTCAGTGGTTTATGTTTACGGTATGACGAAATTTCATTCATGTACTTTTTCTTGTTAATTGACGGAAAAAAGAGTGTAGACTCTTTAGAATGGTTCATATTTACACGACGGATGCAGAGTAGACCACAAAAGGTCTAAACTTGATTACCGAATAAATTTGTACATTTTGTCTTTCGATCTGGATTGAATCCTTTGTATGTGGAGATGAATGAAAATTATAAGTCAAACGCAATGCGGATTTTCAATAATACGATAAAATACGAATTAGCGAAAATTTTAGGGTTCCGTATTTACACAGTTTTGTTTTATTTACATCAGTTCCTCTATATCTGTGATAAAAACATGCATTTACGTATGCCATAATCATAGTTGGATCTATTTAAACCACATCAAGTATTGCTATTTGAAACGAAATGCCGACACTTTCCTTCTCTGCTAAAAAGATTTTATTGATATCAATTAGGGATACTGATTATTGTTTTTGAAGCTTTTATTGAGAAAAACGTTGATAGAGTAATGGCAGTATTACTACAGGTTATTATAAAAAACGCGTACGTTATCTGATTTACATATGAGTATGAAATTTGGAAAATATAAGGAAATAAAAATAACGTATTCGCTTTCAACTCTGTAAATATGATTTCTTCCGATTTTTTCTATGATTTTTTATTTTATTTTAACTTCTAAAATACAAAAAAAAAAGTTTAATGTAATAAACGTTTCGGTTTTGTAAAAGATATTCACAACAGATTCCCAGAACAAAGTGTTGGGTGACACAGGTTTACGCCTGTCGAGAACGTCGGTAAAATTTTTTTCATAATTTTTAGCTAGATTTAAATTATCCAAAAAACTCTTCTCGTCACTCTTCTGTGATGAGAAATTTTCGAGTAAGTAGATCAAACAAATATAACTGACAATGAATGACATTTGCGTATGAACTTTGCCGAAAATTGTTGAATGTATTAAAATTTCAGACTTCAGCATTTCGTTAACTTTTCGAAAAGTGAACCGACAATAACATTAGGAAAAATACGGGGATAAAGTTATATATTACTGTCTATTGATCTTAATTCAACTGTAAACTGCTCCATTTGGCTTTAGTAGGAATCAATCGCATCCTTTAGCAATGTGTGAACGTAGAAGATCATCAATCATCAATTTCATCGAGACATTTCAGTTCAAATAGAAATACGGTTTAAACTCCGCAATTGTATGTCATTACTATGTACAAACTATACGTACCACAGTATATCCGCGAATTTGGATGAAATCACAACATATAGGGTAAACACTCCAATGAACATCGGTCATTTTATGTATTTTGTTGCATTAAAAACAACCGCTGATATGGTGGAAAGAACAGCGTTTCAATGTACTAATTTTATCATAACTTCCATAGGAATAATAAAATCTGTGAATCGAAATAAAAAACATTCTTCCAAAACCCATTTCTATCTTAAAAACAGTGTGTCTTTCATAAACGAGAACAACTTATTGATTGACTTATTGATTGGCAATTTTTCATTTAAGTTTTTTTTTTTTAGGAAATACTAAAAAAAAATTTGAGCCTAATTCACGTGGTGCAATTTTGTAGATTTCTTAACGCACCCGTAAAAATCAATTTTCATTAACTTTCCTGAAACGCAAAAAAAATATTTCGTATTAATTCACAGAGGGTTTTTTAAATCAAAGATTCAAGGGAAACCGCAAATGTTAATTCACTGGTTTGTTTACCCTATTAGACATCCAGTAACAACTATAAAGCCTAATACGCCCTTTTTCTTAACTCTAACGCAGTCCATACGTTTTTTTGTGTGTGTTTTTTTTTCTTTACCTGACAATAAATTTCTCTATAAAACGAGATTTATAAGGCAATTGCAAAATAGTTTTGTAATCGTATATTGAAAATCATTGTGAAATGCGCGAATTGATTTGTCGTACGTATCGAGAATACCGCGTTAATTAAATTTATCCTGCTAATTTAGTGTTTTCTCTGTTGGTGTATCGGTGTTTTTGTGTGTCTTGGGATATTTATGTCATATATTCGCTTCTAAAACTTACAGAGCATGACAACATCCTATTCGAGCGTGCGTGTGCAGGTTGCTTCAGTCTCAAATAACACGTGTCGGAGTATTTTCGTTTTTCTCGAGTTGAACCATTTGGCAAACATACATCACATCGTTCCGTTTTATTATACTATCGCTTTTCTTATTCTCACGTTATTTCTCTCTCAACTTCACTTTCTTAATATAAACTTCCTCCGTATATTAGGCAATTATTTTATCCTCTGATGGCTCAACGTAATTGTTCAACACGTGCGGCGCTTCGTTAAATTCGTCCAATTCATCGCCGTTATCGGCACCTTGCGCGAGCAAAAAGTATTGTTCGCTTCTCGTTGGCCACAGTAAATGCGCCATAACGCAGTACGCGTAACAATCTGCAGAATAGGTGATACCTGCAATGAAAATTTTCATTAAGCTACGGAACAAATAAAATTGATTTACGATGACGAGCTTTGCAGATTGTTTGCTTATTTTCCACCTTTCTCAGAGAAAGCTACTAGAAAGTGCATTGATCAAATTTCGATTTAAAAGTACTGTGTAAAACCCTATATTGCGATCCGGTTCCAAATTATAAATAATAGTCAAATAATTCAACGTTCTAGCAAATTCGAATGCTTCAGTAATTTCTCACCAAACTAGGTACAAAATATCTCTGTACGTTATCAAAATTTGAAGCCCTAGGCCGTTTTGTCAGATGAATGAAAAGCAGAAGCGGGAAAAGAACTGAAAACTTGAAAATTCGAATGAACATAAAAATCCGAATACTCTTTCACTTAATTATTATCTAGTTTTCGGATATAAGTTAGTCGCCGTACGTGCTGAACTGCTGGGGCAGGCGAATTGGAGCGACAGTGCAATTTTTCGAAAAAACTGAGAATTTCATGAAAGACAAACCTTTTCGATTTTTCTTAAATTAAATAACGACCGTCGTTTACAGCATTTCATTTCTAGAGAATGATTAAGCTCAGAGAATTAAAAATTCTATAAAATATGAACAGACATTTCAATTTTTGTACGAATATCTGCAAGCTAAAGAATTAAAGGGAAGACCCCGAAGAACCGGAGAGTAGTCGTAGTACCTCTTCAACAATACAAGCTTTTTTAACGCAGAATTCAATACAATGAAATTATTCGGAAATATTTGCAAGCTACCACGTCTCTTAATTTGAAAAATGTTTGTAATAAAAATTAAATAATTACCCAATAAAAGTTTGAACCTCCATAGTGCGCTAACAGGCAGTGCTATGAGGGCTATTATTGGCAAATATATAAACCACACCAGCGCCGATGCTCCGAAATGAAGCAAAAAATTTAACTTCTGCGTATTGTGCTCGTAAGTCATTGTGTTACGAAGCTCAACCAAGAACCATATCATAATGGCACTGCGGAACAAAAGGATAAACCATCCCGGCCACGTTTGGTACTCGTCGATGTCCTCGATTATGTCGACTTCCGTCTGTAACGAAAAATAATCAAATTGCCTACTTAATTAACGGTTCCGTGTTGGAGGCGACGTAAAATTAAGCATTATTTTCTAAAGTAATTTTTTTACATATCGCCTTCAAATGTGGTGCATAAGTACATCCTTGAACACGTTGCGACGAATAAATTTTATACGATGTTGAAAATTCGGAAAGTGCCTTTTCACTCACTAGCTTCAATTCTACAAATAAATGGGGTACCATTAAATCATAATTCCGGTTGAATCTGGCGAGAGTCGATTATATGATTCATATCTAATAATCATTAAAATGTTCTGAAAAAAAAAACTAAACGCAGAAACGGTATTCAATTCTGAGCTATCCAATTGCCGCGTTCTACATACATTTACGATAATTTATTGGTGACGATAAAGTCTTACCAAAGAATGACTGCCGAGCTCAGAAATTGTAATTTTACTCAGACATGAGAGAACTTTGTATCATGAATTCTTATTTAATTCAATCTTTTTCATATGTTTGGCCGAAATTTGACGTGCCAGATATAATAGAAGTTTTGGGTTCAAATCTAACGGTTAAGACGTTAGATTATAACTTTTAAGCTTTTGGAATTAAAAAAAGTCCTTCGTGTACTAAATATTACGACTTCGTGCTGAAATTTTCTACGGAAATCATCTGGTATGAAACAATTATTAATATAACATTTTTCCAACTCGTTGCATCCATTAAATTCGTTTTGTCAACATCGAGTTTCTGAATTTTCGTAGGACAACGCTGCAAAATAGTATCTTGTTTAGTAATAATTTTCCACCGTTCACAAAGTTTTTTTTTTCGCACAATCAAACTTGATCAACATACTTCCTTATAGAGGTGGCTTCGCAGATAATGTAAACTAGTGAGGAAATAATCTGCTATATTTGACATTGCAGGATTTGTATACAATAATGAAATACGGACTTACGTATGGAAATTAATTTTCCGGGTCAACGGATGGTCAATTTAAATTAAACTCAAAATGTCTCAATTTCAAATTATAAAGTAGATTTTTCCGATACAAATTTAAAGATTTGTTTGATGACGATTGAGGGAGAAAAAAACATGTGCAAAAAATTGAAACGCAGATTCGGTGAACGCATCAGATTTTCGTTATAATTCCCATACCAGAATAAATGGAAAAACAGTAATAACTGACATCGGGAATTTCAAACCATTACGTCTGTTTTTCAACGTTCTCTCCATTGAAATAAATGAAAAAAAAAACAAGTTTCCAAACAGCAGTGAAATGTGTCGGATTTAAAACGTTCAACGGTGGCGACGTGTTCACTGAACCTGCATCGGATGGCTTGTCAGATCTCGTGGATTGTAATTCTTTCCCGGTCGGCGGTTCGAGGAAAACATTTTTCATTTGTAGTATTTGGCAGTATTGAATATTTCGATCTTCATTGGTCAGGTAATATCAAATGTATTGTCGTATGCTCATTATGTTGATGTTATTCTCGGCACCGAATAGGGTAACTTGACACAGGCATACAATTCTCACTTCCATATTAGGAGTCTCTCAAAACATTTACGACCTGATTATTATAACTTGCAAAAAACATTTTTTTCGACTCCCAATATTTTTCGCCCATCATGTTGATTCTTCTTTACAGTTTCTGTTCATACCACTGGAGATTAGATCATTTTCAGCACAAAATAAAGAGCTTCCGAATGAGGAAAAAAATATGATCCAAATTAAAACTGGGTGAATTAATAGAAAAAGCCTCCTGTAAGATTGTTTGAAAAAATATCGCGAAGTAGAGACAAATTTGTCGGTGTTCCGTCTACTCTCCCTGTATTTTTACCGTGACGATGTGTTGAGAGGTTTATAAATAATTGGATATTCCGCAGTACGCCAATAGGCTTTACTATCCCCTGCCCTTTTATTCCCCATTCGATTTCTTAAGACTCCCCTAGAGAGTTTACCGCAGCCACTCATCCTAATGCAATACCGAATGGCATTTGAACGAGGGCGCAGAGAAACTGCGGAACCTAATCGATACAACCGGTTTTATTTTTACTGAGTTTCTACTGCATGACAATAACTCAAAAGCACAGAAACAGGGTTTGAAACATTACTTTTAAAAAGTAATTAGTTACCGTTATCGCATCTCGCTATTGAACTAACGCGATGACCTTATTGCTTGTAAAAAAGTAAAGCTTTCGTTGCTTAAAATGTAACGCGTTACATAATTGTTACTTTAAATATAACGATTCGTTTACTTTTCATAACTTTAAAAAAAATATCGGTCATATAACAAAGTCATATATAGTTATAATCATATATAATAGAGTTTAATAATGAAATAACGAATGTTCCAGAGGAAGCTTTTCATCAACGTTACCATTTGACTGTAAATAATTATATTTAAAGATCACTCAGACTTTTAATTATCTTTAATAAAGAACAACAAACTTATGTTCCATCGAGCGGCGTACGTGAAAATATTGATGATACAGCAATTTTGCACTAATCATTTGATTGTTTAACGGTGAAACCACGAAAACTTTGGCTGAAAGATTCGTAGACAGAAAATAAATAAATAAATTCATTCGATCCTTTAGTCGAAAGATCGGCGAGCATAAGGCTCGAATTATATTTCGCATTTGGATTAAATAAAAAAAATTGTATTTTTTTTTGCTTTTAAGTGGAATTAAACAGTATTCTCGACTTACCATATTCCAGACGTAAAGCAGTATGTGAACGACACCGTAACAGAACCATATGACGAATACCAGAGGCTTCCACGTGAGCTCCATTCGCGTAACGGCCCAGCCTTTGGCGAGAAGGAGCAGCAGCAGCATAAATGTCGTCTGAAAAAGTCAAAACCGTTTTTCCATACTTATTGGGTTGGTTTTTTTTTTTTTTCATATTTTATAAGAATTTTTCTCGTCTATTTTAGTTAAAGCGTTTTAAATATTTCCACAAATATTGAATAACCATTGGAATGTTACAATGTTATGAAAAGGGAACCAATAAAAATTGCAAGAGGATATTTTGAGTTAGAAAAATATCCAACATGTATGAAGAATTATTGATTTTTACAGGAATGTGCAGCCAAAGAGTTGAAGGTAGTTCTAGCGGTAGAGGCCGGTCAAAAGTAAGCTTCAAAAAGAATTTCAAACACTTCTTAATGGTATAAAAAACTGGAAAAATGTCAAGTGCATTAAAGTTGCGGGAAATCTTGATTTTCCATAAAACCCTAAAATCTTTTTAAGAAATTGAGGAAAATCACACGCTAACCTAAACGTTTTAAAATGAAAATGACATGTATCTTTTTGAATACGTATACATTTTTTCAGAATTCTATCTGATTTTTTTAAATTAAGATTTTCAATTTTTTTTCTATGTGTGGGAAGTCATGAATATACACGTGTCATATGAAACCGTACATTATACCCACAAAGTATCAACAGAGAGCTTAAAATCATTTTAGTTAAAAAAAAAAAACAAGTTGTCTGGTGATTTATTGCACAATTTTTCTTTCATATATTTGTTAATAACATTTTCGGATTGTTATTATGAAATATGAATCTGTTTAGCATTTTCACTGAGCTCGATCTTCGTTTTCAGATTTGTATTCCGTCGAGAAGTGTTTGAATTTTTCTCTGAATCTCACGTTTGACCAGACTGGACCGCTAAAACGACTTTAGGTTGATTTTGGCATCTTACCCGAGACAGAATATCGAAAATATCGCCGGCGACTTCGAGTTGCGTGTATCCGACGCCATCCACCGCAAATTTTAGCACATGAATTAGAATCAAACAGATAGCGACGAATTCGAGCAGCAAACTGGCTGTGAAAAGTCTGGTAACAGGATGTCTTTGCAGTCTGACGGCATACAATTGCAAAGGCACCAGAATTATGTAGCAAATGAAAAAGAGCAGATAGAGCTCTATGGTGTTTTGTCTGTCGCAAGAAAACTGGTAAGAGAGGTTGTTTAAGCCGCTGGTATTCGGATTGCCGTTCACCAGCCAGATATCGTAATCCAATTCGAGCGATTGATCAAAGTGTTCCCACTGGCAGTTTGTATCGTTTCTGTAACACGCTACAATACTCATGTACCAAAATCGCGGCTGCCAGAGATCCTGAATTACGTAAGTGAACTGGTTGCCCTTTATAACGTTCCACTTAGCGTCCTCGTCTTTGCACAACTCTCCCTTTGGGCATGGAACTCTTCTGTAACAAATTAATGCCGGTTAATGATGGGTCACCAAGTTCTAAAGCTTTTGCTTCTTTTGAAGAACCTTGAGTGCTTTACACGGATTTTTTAATTGGAGCTAAATTTCTGTTGCTTTTTCTGCAATTTTATGTGCATTGGCTTCTACAACTTGATATTAAAATCTCGATGGTACACGATTTTCGTAATGGTTTTCTGATCATATAGGAAAAAAATCCGATTTTAATATCAAACATGTAGAACGAGGTTTATGTCTTTTAGTCACATTTACTGGATATGCATAACAAATTTTTTATGAATCTTCTTCTACGATTCTTGGTAGTCAATTAATTCAGAGATAGGTATTTATTCAATCAAAACTTATTTAAAATATTTTTTTATGAGATAACTGTAATTAATTATTATGTAACACTTAATATTTTTATATACTTTTAACAATGATGATAAAGTTTGTATAGTTGGGATGCAAAGAAATGAATTTTTTTAAATTCTGATGAACTTAAATGATAATGGAAGATACAAAGAAAACAGACATCGATTACTAGCATTGGAAAGAAAGATCGCCCTAGATCACAGCCCTCCCCACAACAGGGGGTTAATCTTGGTTTTTATAATTTGTTTGTTCATGTTGTTGCATTCCAATGATACAAACTTCAATCTTTCATCTTTAACAGCAGTATCTTTATCAGCTATAAATAATTTGGTTAACTATTCGTTTACAATGAATTCTAATGTTAAATAGGCTCAGTAATCTTCTATAGTTCAGTCCTCAAAGTATCCCAAATACATGTCCATTAAATGAGTGCCTGAATCAACCCATAAAATCATCGCTGAATCAACCCATAAAATCTTGTCAAATATATGAAAGATATTCTTAAATCTATGATTTTTTCTTATTTGCTTTATGTTAAGACATTGAAAAGGTTTACACTTGTTGTCCAATTAGTGATCAATTTTAGAAACTGTCGGTAATTTTTTGTGTATGAAGGGCTTTATCAATTTTATATAGAAAATCCTATGCAGTTAGTTGTTTTAATGGTTTTTCAACCACATGGAAAAACCTCAGTTTTAAATCCCACAAGTTGTAGAAGAATTTTTGCTTCTGCCGATCATATTTATATGATATGTACAACACATTTTGCATTAACAACCTCTCCTACAATTGACTGTGGTTCATTAATCCATAAAAACCTTTCTAGACTACAAAAAATGTACTTTAATGATCAACTTGCTCATTTGAGTAATAATTTATTGAGAAATCTTTTTTGTTATGACAACTGTGATATACTTTTCCATATAACTTTCCTTGATGTTTACTTTTTAAAAAGTGTTTTGTGTAATCTATGCTTATAAAACAAACATGAAATTGTCAAATTGTATGCATTTCCATACAAAAATAATATGTTTTGAAGCAGCAAAGTCTTTGTATTTTGGTTTTATTTTGTGCTTGGCTAAGAAAAAGTCTTCTCGCAAAGAAAACAAGTAAAATTTACATGATTGAAGTCAGTTCCAAAATCATGGATCAAAGATTCATATCCAAAAAATAGCAGTTTATTTTCTTTCAAAATCATACTTATATTTCTTGCTAGAAAAAATATTACTTTCCAAAACCTTCTAACAAATGTTTTACATTGAAAAATTATCTTTGTTCCGATGATAACTGTTAATCCTTAATATTTAATTTTTGACATCTTCTTCTGAAATCTATGTTTGCAAAATAAACTTGGAAAAACTAGATGAATAATCTTCTGTACACAGCATATTTCAGTTCAGCCTTATCAAACCTCATCGTCATCACGTAGTCAATTTATTTAGAAAAAAAGAATTATAGTTTCATAATGTACCTTAGATAGTCTTGACCATCTATATTACAACTAGCATCATAGGAGCTTTGATTAAGAGTATTGAACATCCTGGCGCAAGCTTCGCCTCTGTCTCGGACAGTGCGATTGCCATAATACTCCAAAAAGTGTCCCCGATCGAGAACAGCAAGCGTAATCGGTTGCGGAAAATTGCTTCTTGAGGTAATGTTACCAAATATGTAACCGTAAGAGTCTCGCTGATGATGACGATCCGACTGTTGGAAGCCGAACTTTACAAGGAAGCGAAAGAACTCTTTGGTGTTGAATGTACCCGTTATGTGAGTGGACTCGACGAGGGATGAGTGCGGTTGCAGTACCAGGAGAATTTGCAGTCCAAGCAAGATCGGGAGGTTTCCTGGCTGGAGCAACATGATGCAGCGGAATAAACCTCGACTCTAATGTCATGTAAGAGAACTTATGCGACGATGTTGATCACCGCAATGTAATGACTCTAATTTGGCGGGTTTTAGCAGCGGAGAAAGAAAAATACGTCATCGTCAATCATCGATGAATTTTCTGAATCGGAGCCGTCATCATGAGGAACAATAATAACAAGAGCGACGTTTAGCATCGAATATTTTGAATGCAATCGCGCTAAGATTTCCACGATAACGCTGTACACGCGCGCATATGGTGACCGCTTCACCTTCAGACACCAGATAACCGAAATATAGTTACTGCACACTTTTACATCGTCGAGCTCGGCAAGCGCTTTCGCAACACTGCGAGCTGTTCAAACGAGCTTTTCATATTGATTTTCCCCACCCAATGCGTGAAAACACTCTCGGTCGAGGCGAAGGAACTCGACGCGATAACTCCCGAGTATGTATTTTTTTTTATCGCTTAACTGGCATCCATTTGACACTTATGTCGAAGAACTTTTGAAGAAACGTCAACTACGTATAATTCCAGATGATAATGAGCTTCTCTTGGGCACTAACTCCACGTGCTATGGTATGCGTAGCGTACCGATCACATCGAGCTCTTCGCTAGGTCATGTGGCCGCCATCTTGCGGAGCAGAGGCTAATTTTTATTGCAACTGTTGAGGTCGCTCAGGCGTTGACGTCGGGCATCGGACTTCACGGCAGTTGGTAAATATACGACGTAAGGTAAGCATATCAGTGCTCGGTAGTATTTATTGTATTTATTAAGATATTTTTCTTTCGTATGCCTTATTCAAGCTTTTACATGACCCAGCTCCCTTTTCTTCGATTCCACATAAGGACCCCACTAGGTGTTGTCCGCAGCCACTCGTCCTATTGCGCTACTATAGCATTAGCACGAGTTGTCAGGAAAACTATGGAGAACTTGGCTGATGCAGGCGGCTTGATTTTTACTGAGTTTCTACTGTATGAGCATACTTTAGACCCTATAAAAAACTGCCTCTCAGTTGCTACGCCAATCAGGGCGCGACAAAGCGGTCACCCACCAAAGTTATGGCCGCAAACAATCCTGGGAGCCACCGAAGCAACACACCGTCCACACGTGCCCACTGTCGGATCAATGCTCGGTACTCATCTTTTTTCAATTGTCTAATACGTACTTAGGTCTGGAGATACCCTTAATTCACGGACCGAAAAATAGACAATTGACAATGACAGATGCGAAACCTTTCATAAAGTCGTTTTTGTTTCTTTATCCTGGCGGACAAATTTCTACAACTTTCTGCGTCGAAACTCCACCATTTCTTAAAGTGGGTAACATGCAGGTGCCCGAACACGATCTTTCTGTAACGGATGCACGAAAAGTGACAGTTTATGTGCGGACCGGCCGCGACATGAATTAGTGCTTTATAATAAGGCGTATCATAAATAGTGGAAGCGTATCGAAAATGTTGAAAACGTATCGTAAATACTTAAAACCGTATAGAAAAAAGTGTGCGCGCATGCGCACATCGATCTGCTTTTTTATTTATTGTCGTGCTCGGCCAGCAACATAACCTGGAAGTTTTTGTGCATTCGTTACAAAAAGTGGTACGCGATAGTTATACGTGAAATCGGACTCTTGGCGGCGAAAGTCCGCTTTCATGCACTAGCATCGCAAAGTTATATTTCTTACGACGAAGCTCTCCATACGCATTCTCTAGCACACTACCTTTCTGAAATTGTAAGTATACTTCAGACTTGGTGACGACAATCGAGTGCGATCTTTATACGAAGTTCTCCCATACGAAGGCCCATTTGAGAAAGAAACAAAAATATTTTATTGTCTGTCATCGAACAAGCATAAATGCCGGCGAACATAAGTTCTGTACTTTCTTATTCGAAGCTCTCTATGTCGAATGCTGTCTATCCGCCGAACCCTATTGAAGAAACCGTATTGAAGGAAATCGCATTAAAGGGTTCTCTCTTCGTACCGACGTGACATATTATCGACACCAATTCTACACGACACCAACTCTACACAACAAGAACTCTACACAACAAGAACTCTACACAACAAGAACTCTACACAACGCCAATTATCCGCATCCGGCAACTGTACACAACCTCATTTCTACAGAAGCACCAATTCAACAAAAAAGCATTCAGCAAAACTCTCCGCGGCAAGACTCTTCAACGCAAAACTGTCCTCAGCAAAACTCTACACAGCAAGACAAACCCTCAAAGCCAAAACATTCTTCGGTAAAACTCTCCAAGGCGAGATTCACAACGACAAAACTCTCCCCGGCGAAACTAACTACAATAAAATTCAACACGGCAATATTCTTTCGAGATATATTTAATACATGCTTAATTCATTATGACAAAACTGCGCACATGATCGTCTCTTGACGTAAAAACTGTACACAACCTTCACGCCGTAAATCGAGATTTTTACCGATTCTATACATGACCCAATTCACTAAAGTTCCAGCTCTACACAAGCTTAACTCTACACATTCACTAACTCACACCCAATATCAGTGTGAGTTGGAACTTTAGAGTGAAGAGTTTTGCGTTGGAGAGTTTTGCCGAAGGCTTTTTTTGTTGAATTGGTGCTCGCGTAGAGTTGTATACAGTTGGTGCATGTGTAGAGTTTATGTTGCGTAGAGTTGGATCCTGTAGAGCTTGCGTATTGCCCCGATGTGTCGAGAGTGCTCAGCGAATTTACAGCATCCGACATAGAGAGCTCCGAAGAAGAGGGTATGGAACTAATGTTCGTAGGCGTTTATGCGTCGTCCCTGACAGATATTAAAATATTTTTTATTATCCCTCGATCGAAAGTATGCGTATCTCCGGCATCAATTTCGAGGCAGAGAAACCTCAAGATTCGTGAGTGGGTAGAACTACACGCACGCCCTTTGTGACAGCAGGAACAAGAATTTGCTCCCGGCTGCTGCCAGTCACTAGTCTATAAACATGTTTACGCGAGCATCGCATATAACCTCAAAACGGCGTGCGTGGAACAAATCAATATTTTTGAGAAATTAACGAACAAAATTATTTCGACTGATAAATCTGTGGTCGTGGAAGAAGTGTTTTGATGCAGAGGCGGTATTGATTATTTTATCCTTGGTGTTACCAAAGATAAGATAATAAGAAACGTTACCAAATAAGTCGGCTGATCGGTACAAAATAGTAGTTTTGTTAAAACTATAATTATAAACGCTTTTCTTCTTTGTTTGATGACTGCTCTTTTGATTCAGAGCCTCATAAATTGTTTATCAGCCAACCGATTCGTGTAAAACTTTTACTCAAACATTATTTAATGATAGCCCGTTTTTAAACTCGGTGTCTCGTAGTTTGCACAAGAAAACGCGCAAGCGATTTTTTTTAAACTATGTAAAATTACATAAAAATTGAACCCCGCGACAGCTCTGTGTCGAATTTGTACTCAAACCTTTTTCGATTGTATTCCATATGTGTAAAAAATTTGAGATAAATCACCGAAAAAATTGATTTTTTTGTGACATTTTTTTTTTTTTTAATTCACTAAAATCGAAATTGCAATTAAATTAGAACCACACCAAAGATCCTCATCGAATTTGGTACACATAATGGTTTGATGGTAGTCCTTTTACGTACAAAATTTCAGCCCAATATCTCATAATTTGCAAAAGTTATACCGTGAAAGCAACTTTCGTTTAAGTTTTCCAGATGCCATAAAATCTTCATTTTTTCAAGCGATTCGCTTGAACTACGATCCTAAAAGTTATTGTATGCATGTCATACCACTTGCGTTCCAAATTTTACGAATATACACCTAAAATTACGACAGTTATCGTGCTCACAAGGAAATTTACTCATACACACCTCCACACACATACAGGCATTTTTCAAAACTACTTTTCTGTCGACGTTTTGAACAATTCTAAGTGTCCTGACATAAAAATTTCGAACAAATTTTTTCAGAAAAACAAAGTTTTCCTTATGAGCAACCGAAAAAGCTTGAAAAATTAGCGCATCATTTTTTCAATAGAATCAGCTTCCTGGATTTTTAGTTGGCAAATATTAACACACGGTCCCGAGAATTTTTATCGAGGCGGGCCAAGAACCAGGGTAATTTATTTTTTAAATTCCGGGGAATGTCTCCATCTCCCGGGAATTACGATTTGGTAACCAACCTCATAAGCGTCTAGAACAATTAAGTTAAGATGATAATAAGCTTTCACATTTTTTGCCAGCGATACACAGGCGTTGGCCTCGCTTGTCTCTCTCATATCCGGACGGAAAATCTCGCTTTCAGCTGCTGAGGAGATTCACATGGGAGTTGGGTTTGATACAGAACAACCGAAAAGAATTTCTCTGACCGCGAAACAGAGAAGCGATGAGGACTCACTTCCTTGTCCCCGTGTAAAATTAATTTTTCCCACGATCATTGTGCAACAAGTTGCACACACTCGGTGTTCTCATACGCTCTTGGTGGTGGATCGCCGAATGGACGGCTCTGGTGGGATCCACCAGCTACAGCTATAAAGCGGCACGAGCCATACGCGTTACATTTAGTATACGACAGTGAATATAATTCTGAACTTTTGCGCGAAAGTGAAAACACTAAAAATAAAATAGACTGCAGTGCGAAAATATGAAATATCTCGTAAGCGAAAATTAGTTTTCTGTTCTCTCGACCGTCAAAAATTTGATTACGTTTGCTCTGTTTGCGAGGCGTAATTAGACGTGAATTATTATGCTAAATGTATAAAATTTGTTAAAAAATTGAGAGTGTTTCTTGCCGTCAACTTTAAGCCAACAGTGCAGATCAATTTTAATTATTGAGTAGCTCGAAATCGAACTGTTCTGTTCGCAACTTGTTGATCAGAACATCGTAGTGAAAGGTTGAAAGACGATTTTGTACTGGAATGAGCAAAAAATTGGAAATCGCTCGTGGCTAAAATAAAAGTAAATTTTTATCTTCTTAGGAGTTAACGTGAATAAGTTTTTTAAAAAGAATTCTAACTTATGTGCGGTGCTTCAAATTATCGGTAGCCTTGAAAAAATGTATTAAAAAAGCAATTCACGGAGTTAGAACGTGCGACGATTGGTTATCATCACCAATTGTTCCGTGTTTAATATCAAGGTTATTGGAACTGAAATAAAGTTGGATCGTTTTTGCTTCTTGCTTCTTCGAATTGTTGGCACGGCCACTCATCTTTTTTCCATTCTACTTTTCTTCTCTCTTTTTGTCTGGCATATATTGTTCTGCGGTAACTTGACGTTTCGTCACGTACGCTACAGCCACGAAACTTTATCGCCTTACTTTCGGGCGATGGTCGTTCGTCGGCTGTTCTTCCTGGCGCGTCGGCCAATTGTTTCAGATTTTTTTGTCGTTGGTCTCTCTTACTACGTGTGGAACGATCGTCACAATTTAAACTCAAACTTCTTAAATTCAAGATAGTGGATCCAACATGGCGTGCGGAAAGACAAAAAAAAATCTTTCCATGGAAGTAACTCGGTAATCGGGCGTTTTGTTCTTCTTTTCTTCTGCTGCTTATGTAGACAATATATATATATTTTATCGGCATCTTGACGTTTGACATGTTGACCACCGATTAAAACCTAGATGTTTTAATCGGTGGTCAACCTTTAACCACGATGTCGAATGCTCAGCGATTATCACAATTCGAACTCATATTTCAGATATTCAACATGGCGTTCCAAAATACAAAAAGTGATTTGATTTTGATGAAATTCTGTCCAGGCCTCTTGGGGTCACTGTTTACGAATCTAAAAAGAAATTGAAAAATTGAAAAATTGAAAAATGACTGATGCAATATGGCGAATCAAAATGCATGGTGTTCAAATGTGCCGGTAGAATCTGGCTTTCAAAAATATTTATTGGGAAACTGCACTTTAAATTTATGATCAAACATGGCAGGCCACGGTGGTGAAAAGAAATACGAAAAACAACTTCTTTTTGGAGGAAACTCGAAAATCGGATTTTTTTCTTTTTTTTTTTGTTGCTTTTTATGTATGTCATATAGCAGATTCTTTATGGCGTGTCACGTATGCTCCAACCACGTAATTTTATCGTCTAACTTTCCGGTGAAGGTCGTTTTTCACCTGTTCTGCCTGGCCAATTGGCTAATACGTTTTTTTTCATCGGTAATTTCATGTTGTGTAGGTTGTGGATCGGTCACCGATTACCACGATTTTACCTGAGAATTCGGAGATTCAAAATGGTAACTCCAATGTAGCATCCGAAATGGCGAAAAGTGATTTGATTAAGATGAAATTCCGTACTCAAGGCTTCTTGAGGTCACCGATTACGCATTTAAGCAGAACATTAAAAATTGAAAAATGTCAAATGTAAAATGGCGAATCAAAATACATGAAGCAATGTTTACGTAAAATTTGGTAATTAGGTTTTTTTTTCTTAATTTTTATTGAGAGATTGCACTCGAAATTCATAAATAAAAATAGCAGGTCCAAGTTGGTAGACAAATATACAATAAATTCTTTGGTAGAAACAACTCGAAAATCAGACTTCTTAATTTTTTTTTGCCTTTTGGCGTCCTCATAGAGGAAATTCTATTTTCTTTGAGAACAAGTTTTCGAAATTTTTATGTCAGGCCACTCAAGACAACTTAAAACAAAGAGAAAAGTGGTTTAAAAAAAATACCCAGAGATATGAGTGTGTGGCAGGTTTGCAAAACTCAAACCACTGTTTCTCGAAAACGGCTTTAACAATCACGCCGAAATTTGGTACACTGTTAGAGGACTAACGCCCCTTTCTATGCTCTCCTTTTCGAATTTTTAAATTTATTTTATATTTTATATGACTCATTTTTTCAAAAAATGTCCGAATATTCTTTAGCCTCTTTCATTTTTTTAGATAACGAGCTAAATAATTGGTGGCGAATAAAACGATAAAAAATGACGGTCGGTATTGATTTTAAGCGAAAAATCCATAAAGCGGTTTTGGTTTAATAGAAATATGAATTCTTGAAAATTTTTTGTTTTTGTTCTAATTAAAGTTGATTCTGATCAAACCTACTTAAATATTCTGCAACGTAAAATTAGTATGAAGATGGGTAAAGGGGCTTAGATTTTATAAGACATTGCATTAAAAAAAAACTATATCTCCATTAGCTGCCGCTTTTTTTCAGCTATCGGGCTGTAACTTTGTATTAAAATTTAACAAAGATTAATTTTAATACAAAGATGCGACCTTTGAAACAAAATTTGGGCCGAATCAGAAAAATTTCGTTTTGCTCTACTTCAGACAAAATTTCAACAAATCGACTACATTTTTTTTCAAAGATAGAATAACATTAACCTTGCCAAATTTGTACCAAATGTGTGACAAAATTTCTTCCTAAAACCTTACTCGATGAGGAAGCCAAAAATAGAATAAATAAACTTCTTCATAGAGGTGGGCTTGCGAAGGAGGGAAATTAATGACGAAGCAATGTGCAAAGTTTTACCTTGCAACCTTTTTATGCATATCATATTGCGGTATCTTCACGTCGTGTCATGTACGCTACAGCGACGGGATTTTGTACTCTAATTTTCCGGCGACGGTCGTTCATCGCCAGTTCGTCCCAACTATTTATTCGATAGTTTCTTCGTACTTTTGTTGTGGGCCGGCCACCGATTACCACAATTTGAACTTATAATTCAGAAATTCAAGATGGCGGCTGCAACATGGCGCTTGAAAAGGTAAAAAGTGCTTAAGATGACATTCCATACTCACGAGCTCTTAAGCCCACTGATAACGAAACGAGATAGGAAATGCAAAATTGAAAAATGGCAGATGTTATATGGCGCGAAGTTATGTTTAGGTAGAATTCGGCACTCTGGTTTTTTTAAATGTACTAACCTAATCACGCGCGCTGGCGTGCGTCTTCGAAATTCTTTTGCGCTGCTGCGCTTACATAACCCTTCAAAAAGACACGGACGTTACAGCGCACGTCCTATTGTTACGTCAAATTTGACATCAAACTGAACTCGTTTCTCGCGGACTTTCCTAGCAACCAATCACAACTCATATAAGCTGCTAACTATGTTTTTCTGACACATGAACTTTTTAAAAGAAGGAGTTACTCAGAAACTGCACTTATAATTCATAAGTAAAAATGGCAGGCTTAAGATGGCGGAAAAAAATACAAAAAAATCTGTTTCAGAGGAGACTCGAAAAACGAACTTTTTAATTTTTTAAAACTTTTTATGTATGTCATATTGCGGTATCTTTATGTCGCGTCACGTACGCTATAGCAACGGAACTTTATCGTCTAACTTTCCGGCGATGGTCGTTCGTCGCCTGTTCTTCCTGGCGCGTTGGCCAATTGTTCCAGATTTTTTATTCATTGGGCATCCTTGTAGTTTGCGATGTGGGACGATCAGCAGAGACGACGGTGCCCGAGCGCGACCTACAGCCGAGAAACTTCAATCCTCATCCCTACGAGGCAGGCAGATCGCCGGTTGCGCCCATCATTTCCAATTTCGATCATCCTTACGCGGCGTTAACGGCAAAGTTTAGAAGACTACATGGAGCGCCAAGTTCCGTTCCGGTGCGACAAAGGGCTCCCGTCGGAAACTCAGCCGGATCTCGTTACCGGCAGCCGCTGGCTTCTGTTCCCACTGCAGCGCGGAATCTCAACGGCATAATCAGAGCGCACGGAAGTCACGAGACGGTAATCTCAGAAATAAATTAAATAAATAATTACCTGTATACTTTTTCGCACGATTTATTTTCTTGCGACACCTGCTCTAAGCACAAATAGACCTCTCAGTTAACTACCAAGTCAATTGCGTCAATTCTTGTTAATAGAAATTGTCCTGAATTTTATTGGAAATTGTTTCACTTATTCATTTTTTTTTTCTTCTATTTTATATCTTTGATGTGTTGTAGAAACAATAACTATAAACATTTGTGCCGTCGCTTCGTTCTTTTGTTTTCAAAATTCTTTTTCATAAATTGGTTCACAGCTGAAAATTTTGAACTTAAGTAAATTTTGGAAGACTAAGCATTTTTTTCATGAAAAATTATGTATTCTATGTAAAAAAAATAGGTTGAAGTGCATATTTCGAATGTACAGCGGTAGAAATCATTGAAGAATATTCATATTTCAGATTCTATTTCGTGTGATCACGTTTGAATGGCTTTAAGAAAAATCCAATTAAAACAACAGAGACCAGGAATAGAGATGGACAATATTTTTATAAGATTTGACTCTGAATACTTTTCCGCCTAGTCGACAGTGAATAATCAAAAACAAAGTGCAATATCAGCATAACTAAAGATGAGTTAGCTCGAATTACTTTTCTTCGATGCATAAATTAAAATCAAATTGAATTCTGATTCTTTAAATTTGGTTCAGTAGTAAAACGACTTAACCAAAAATTGAAATTACATTTTTCAATCTAAAGAACAAAATTCTGACAAATTGAAAAATAAATATTTATCAACATTTTTTCGATAAAGGAATTTCGTCAGAGAGAACGATTGTTAAAAATTATTATTTTTTATCAAAACAGTTTTCTAATAAATAAATAAAACAGTCAATCTTAAAAACGTTAGTTCGAAGTTTTAGAGGAAAATGGAATATCGCTTATATGTAGTTTATATATAGCTTATCGACATTTATTCGAAAAGCACGATCATGCAGTAAGAGGAAGTGAAGTGAAAAAAACGCAGTTATTTCCAGGATGCCTGTCAGGCATGTAGAGAATTATAGAACAATTATGTTTACATTAACATTCGCATAAGCGAAAAATGATAATATACGAACATTATCAATCCACGCCTTTGTGCTTGAGGTCTTTTCTAATATACTTCCTGCCCTGTTTGTCGCATTTGCACATTGTACAGAAACATTTTTCCGCTGGATATGGAGCCAGTCCATATTAGCTAATCACTATGATCTATATTACCGCTATACAAAAAAAGAGCGTTTTGACTTTTATTGTGAATAAAAGTCAGTGAGTGAGTGAATGTGAGTGAACAGTGAGTAAACGTCAGAAACGTGTAGCACAACACGGTAAAAAAAAACGCTTTTCCAACGGGTATTGCGCAAAATTTTACTTTACGAGGTCTAAAAATCATTGTTTTTCGCACGTAATGTTACGTGGAGCATTATGGTCACACCGAGTAAGGGAAAGGTGAATAAAATTTGAGCTTAAGTATGTATTATGCGTACTACATGTGTTCGGCAACAACATCGTGATTTCACCGATGGGTTCGGGCGAGCCCGAGCAATTCCGGAGCGTTCAAATAATAATTCAATGAATTGCGTTTCAAAATTGCTATAACTTCGGAAGTATGAAGTATTAAAAAAAACAAAATAAAAAACTTTATATATCAATTCATATGCGATCTAACCATTAGCAATGTTATATAAACCGAGTAGCAAACTCAACTTTCCTCATTTCTCTCGAACTTACGCGTAATGAATACCAGGCGCAAAGAATACTTCAACGACAAACCTAGTGCGCGCGCGTGTGTGTGTGTGTGTGTTATTTATCATTTGGAACTGATAAAAAAGCTATGAACTGATTTTGAAACATGTTCAAAGAAATAATTTTATTTAAAGGGACAGACCACGTGAAGTTTTGTTTTTTTATTAAAAATAAAAGTCGAAACCAAAGCTTTTTGAATGTTGCATGTTCCAATGGGAGGTCTAGCTCGCATCGCGGTGCTTTCTCTATTTGCCAAGTAATTGGCGAGTCGTCATTACCGCGAAATAACGCGCACAAGCCGACGATCGTTCTCGGTTGTGGAAAATAAAACGTTAATTTTGTGTCCGACAGCGGAAGCACTGGTTTTTTTTGTTCGAGATCGTTAGCGGGGAGTACAGTAGTGGTGGAATAGAGCACTCACAGGATAGCAGGTGGGCGGTGGGCCATACGAGCAACGGCTGCTGCTGTTACTACTACTGTTGAATTAACTCTGCGATGAAACTACACATCGAGCCTGTTTCGAATAGCCTTTTGTGCGTTGATACCTGTGTGTTTATAAGCTATATTGAAGTTCCAAGCTGCACGAAAGGAGTAGAATGTTGTCGCAAGCTCGTTATTAATGTGCGCTCGGCCCGGACTACAACTATTTTATTCGGCAAAAGTGTATAATAAAAACTGCATCATTGCCATCAAGCCATACGTTATCCAATAATATATCCCACACAGAAAAATATATATGTAACATATGAGTTAAAAATATGGCGCCAAAAAGTGCTATATGTTGTGTATATTGCATTTCTTCTGCCATTTTTAACTATTATTTACAAGGGCTTGTCCGTTGAATGTTATAAATAAATAAATAAATAAATGAACGAATATATGGAAAATATATGAGATAAATATATGTAAAATATATTTCATATAATTTCAGCGCCATGAAGTTCTCTACGTCGAATATATCGTGCATATATTTCTATTTCCGTGTGGGATATTAAGACGGGAGGAGGGGGGAGACAGTAAAAAAGTGCTTTTGCTTCCGCGCAGGATTTATACCGAATTTTCGTACCAGATTACTCACAATGGTTTGAGGCATTGAAAAAGGAGGTTTATATAAAATGTCCGGATAGATGCATGTGTGCGTGTATGTATGTGCGTAAGATTTGCAAAATCGAACCGCTGAATCCTAAAAACGTCTTTAACAATAAAGATGAAATTTGGTCCATTAGTAGCGTGGCAACGCCCCTTGTGTAAAAATTAACGAAAAAATTTAAACATCTTTACAAACTTTGTAAAACATTGAATTTTTCGAAAAATGTCTGTACGTTCTTCAGCTGACGTAGTTCCTAAGCTCATGAGCTGAATACTTCTTGACAAATGAATTATTGATTATGAAAAATAAAACCGATCAAAAACAACATTATTAAATTTGACGTGGCCTTATTACTCGTTTGAATTTGCATAAACTCATTCATAATTCAACATTTTTTTCTGCCCATTATCGCCGGTTCAGGGATCGATTCAAGGATTCGCTTATACGGACGGTGGTAGCGAACAGATAAGGGAATATCACGGTAGATCGACGAGCGGCCAGTATAAGGTGTTGCTGCCGGACGGTCGAATCCAAACCGTTAACTACGTGGCAGACGATGACGGTTATCGTGCTGACATCAGCTACAAGCAGATCGAAAAACCAATAGCTGAGAATGTTGAGTATATAGCTTCCTCTGGAAGGGCAGCCTCACAGGCTGCAACATTGGACCGAGAAATGTTGCAGCAGCAGCCACCCAGCGTCAAGATCTTCCGTCGGCTTCACCCAGCTAACTTGGCTAAAATCCAATCAGCAGTAGGAAACTCAGTACCTACTGAAGCATTCGGCAAGACAAATAAGGTTTACAGCGGCTTTGTGGATAACTACGACGTTTATACTCACAAATACGGGTAAATATTCCAACGATCCATCGACTCTTGTGGTTAGGAAGCTTATTTCGGTCATTGGTATGGACTTGACTAACAAAATTTCGCTAGTAAATTGAAAAAAAAAACTCACAGGAGATTATAAAAATAAAACAAAAGCCACTGAATACAATTGAATAAGAATACTCACTTAAGGAAAATGGGAACGTGTGAGTTAACTTCATTTACGATTGCGCTCGAAGCTATATAAGCTATTGTTCCGACGCAACGTATATTACAGTTGTAGAAAAATGAATATATACGAACTCAGACATATTTCCTGCTTGTCGTAAAAAAATTATGGTTTCACTTGCTTTTGCTTCCTTATAGAGCCCCGTAACAATAACTTCGAGGTTTTCGTTATTGAGACAGGTCTCATATTTTTTGTGAGCTATCAATGATCAAGAATTCGGAATGCAATGGACGTGAATCGATCAGGACGTTTGGATTCTAGTAAAAACTTCAATGAGTGGAATAACAATCAAATTATTAGCATATTCTTTGTAATTTCGGACTCTTAAATTTGCATTAATAGCATTTTAACAAGATTGTGAAGTAGATTGCTTTCTAAGCATTTTTCCTTTTAGAGAGTTAACTTTATGAGAGAACTTCAGTCGATTAAGTTACGTCTTCATAAAGGGATGTTTATTTTAAACACGCTACTAACCAGCCTTTATAAGTGTCTCCATAGGAAGTGGAAAATTATAGGGAAACAATGTGCAAGTATCGGTTTTCCGGGCTTGTTTAACGTGGTTTTCGCGCTTTGTAGTACATGGGATATTTCGAATACTTAGCAAAACGTTGGTATCGACGGCGGCCGCGATAGGCAATATTGTCAAAATAATTACTTCAAAGAAACTCTCCATTTCATATAACTATGAGCAATTGAGTGAGAGCGTTCATTAATTTAACTTACAAAATTATGTAAAACTGAGCATATTATATTTAAGTAATGAAAAAACGCATTTTTACCTTACAGATAGAGAAAGTGAATTCCTTAACAATTTCTCCACTGTTATAAATTCGTTTCCCAAAAGTGACCAAATATTTTTTTTTAATTCTATGCTTATCGAGCTTGAACGTTGAATTTAAGACATTTAATTTTCATAGATGTCATCATCGCCCATTTCGAGAATAATTATTCATTGGTATAAAATCACATCATATAGTTGCAGATGTTGTCCTATAACCTAGCGATCACGGTCTCACACCCGAGATGTGCTTCGCAAAAATTCCATCATAATATAACTTGACGGCTAATCGTCGCATACAATAACACCTATGGTTGTACTATAATAACATAATATTTATAAATTTTTATTTCGTATATTGCTCGGTTCTGGCTCAAAGTTAGATGTCTTGGGAAAAATGTGTGTATATACGTTATGGTAAATTTTCGCCGCAGAAAAGTAGTTCAGGCTCTTGTAATGGAGATGAGGAGTAAAGAGAGAAAATAAAAATGAAAATAGCAGCTTTTCTCCACTACCGGTCGTTTTTCCGATTGCACTGCGAGGGAGTGAGGTGCGGTAATGCTCAGCTGGCATACTGGTATTTTGCCTGTAAAGCCTCTCTCCCCTATTCTAACTCACACAAGCGCGCTAGTACCTAACCCCCACAGCGTTCGATATTTCAGATACCAGGAGGTCGGCAGCGACAGTAAAAGCATCTCCACGTTCGACTCAGCGCTGCAGTCACCCCCAGCGGTGAGAACTTCGTTTCCTGAGAGTCCGAGCCCGAGGCAGCAACAACATCCGCCACTGCCGCCGCCTCCACCGCGGCTACTGACATCCGGAATAGATTGCAATTATTTGAATTACGTGAGTCCTTCAACTGGGGCATCAGCGGGCGTTTACAATGATTACGTGCCTTGTATTTCGTCGGCTTCCACTACTCCAACTACATTCGTGCACTATTTGCAGCAACCACGGCCAATTGAAGACGTTTCGAGATATCAAACCTATCAATATTGAATTGTAAATAATTGTAACGAATATTGAATAGCTGTGCATAGGTTTAGCATTAAAAAAATCTGAGGCGGATGGTGACAACAAAAATAAAATACATTTTACGTTTGAAAAAAGAGTTTTACATTTTTCTGTGATTACCTTTATTCCTTTCTCATAGAGGAAGCTTTGTTTTCCTAAGAATAAGAAAATATACCTAGTCTTGAATCTCAGGAGATTCGAAATGTTTTTTAAAATTGCAATTGTTTGAATAACGTGGATCATTTAAATGGAGCATCGACGGGAATTTATATAATCATTACGACCCTTTTACTTCATCAGCTTTACTATCCGAACTACATTCCTTCACGATTTGCAGCAACGACTATCAATTGAAGACGGTTCGAGATATCAAACCTATCGATATTGAATTGTCATTAATTGTAACTAATATCGAATAGTTATCCATAGATGTAGTATTCGAAAAATCTGAGGCTGATGGCGACAACAAGAATAAAACGAATTGTACGTTCGAAAAAAGAGAGCGATCATTTTTCTGTGATTACCTTTTGTACTCCCTCATAGAAAGAGCTTCGTTTTGTGAAAAAAAGAATTTTGCCCTTTTAAATGTTAAACCGCTGGAAATGGTCTAAAGTACCGAGCAAAGTGGTTTAGAAACAAAACACGTATTTGCATTAAAATCCGAGAGCCATTCTTTTAAATTGCAATACTTTCTCTTTTTCTATACTTCGTATGTGATTGCAAATTACGAATATCGGGATAGATGTGTGCATGTATGTGCGTGGCCAGCTTGCGAAATTGAAATTGCGCTGCACCTCAAGAACGGCTTTAACTATCGAGCTAGAGTTTAGTACACAAGTAGATCAGCAACGCTTCGTTCCATGTGTGAATTTACATAAAAATTGAATGATCTTTTCAGATTTCATAAGACTGAATTTTCCGAAAGAATTCTGTATTGTTATCCATCTACCATAATTTTTTCAGCTAATAAGCTGTATAGCTCTCAACAAAAAAATGTAATAAACCATAACGGTTTATATTACATTGAAGCTCAATCTATAAAACGTTTCAGATTTTACAAAACCTTGAATTTTCGAAAAATGTATGTGTTCGATATACTTCAAGTTAATTTTGACCAAGTCTACTGAAGTCTTCTACAAAGAGGGATTAATATTCAGCTAGAGTAGATATGAAATTTGATGAAAATCAGTAGACAAGATCTGATCGTACACGATTTAGAATTGTCGAATTATAGCGTCTCCTACGAATATTTGCTTGATCCAATTACGAGATACGCGTTTTGAATTAACTTCACATACGGACTAACATGAAACAAAGTTTAAGTAAGTTTTACCAGGATTGGTCTATCTTGCTAATTGTTTACTCAATATTTCGTACTTTTTACGAAGCTTCTCCTATGAGAAAGTCGATATTAAGGATGTATGATACGTACAGTCTCGCCAAAAGTGAGGTTCAGAGACAATTTCGATCATTTCCCGATGGGATAAAAATCGGAAAAAAATAATCCATATAAAACGTGCTGAAAAGATTGATTTCGCGTAATAATAATCCCAAAATTTGATTAACAATCTTGGTGAAAGAAACAATTGTTCAACAAGAAATAGTCAACCTAACTTTTTTTAAATGAAAATGATGGGTAAATTTTTTTGAATGCGTATGAATTTTTCAGATTTTTTTATTTATTTTGATTTTTATTTTTATTTTTATTTTTTTTCAAAAATGTGCGCGAAATAACGAATTTTGGATATTTGTTCGGCATAAAACCATCTATTACACTCAAGATTTTTTTGCAAAACGCATAATCGAAATTTGTTATATTTTGCGCATTTAAAAAAAAATCAAAATCTTAAAAAAGAAAAAAATCGGAGAAAATTCATACGCATTCGGAAAATTAACATATCATTTTCATTAGAAAAAAAGTTAGGTTGACTGATTGTTTGTTGAACAATTTTTTTTTAATTCAGAAATTTGTTAATAACATTTTTTAAATTATTACTATGCAACATTTATCTTTTCAGCGCGTTTAATATCGATTATTTTTTACCGATTTTTATCTTATCGGTAAGTAATCGAAATTTCTCTGAAACTCATGATTGGCGGGACTGTACGTATCATACATCCTTAATTTACATACTATCTCACAGAGTTAGCTTTGTAAAATGCAAACAGGAATGAAGAATGCGGTTCAATGGGCAGTGTTCCCAAAGCAATATTACTATGTACTTTACTCAATAATAAAAAAAAGAAAAATCAATTTGCAAGGTTTTTTGTTTTCAATGCTTTTTCAGCAATCAATGCGAAAATAATAAAAGTAATAAAAATAATAATACCAAGCAGTAACATGAAAAAGTAATAGCGGCTAGCAGCCCGGCATACGATAGAACTGTGACGTATGTCTCGTGACTGAACGAGCTGGCTCAATATGCACCGCCGTTGAACTCTATATAGCACGCTCGATACAAACCTCGTGGGGTAGTCAACACTCGGTGGGGTCGACATCCGCGTATCAAGTGAAAGCTTCTGCCGGTTTCCTAGGCAAGAGCAAGAAAGAAGGAGCTGGTCAGTCATGACCAGCGTGCGCTGCCGGGGAATCATGCTTGGAAAATATCGATCGTGTTGTGTGGATGGAGGGATATGACAGAGAGTTGCCGAGACAAAGGCTAGTGACATAAAGAGAAAGACAGAGAGAGCAGAGATGATGGGAGACTTGGGCGGGCGTTCAACGGCGACATTGGGCCTCGGGTCATCTCCATACAGAGTTCGTATATGCACGTGGATGGTACAAAGCCCTCGACGATGTGAGGTCGGGGTCGGAGACGCCAAAGGGAAAGTAGGAAGCCAGAGTCGACGACGTCGACGGAGAGAATGACGAGGCTGTGCAATAAGAATTTGCAGCAAGCCCGAAGCGTCGTGGGCACAACTCGCAACGACTGATTTAGGAGTATACGATGCGTAGCGCATGAATTTGAGCGTGTTTTTACTCGCTTGGTTTGCCTGGTCTCGCGATGCCAGCAGCTCTTTGCATCTCACTCTCTACCGGCGGCAAAACATATGTAACCGTACATCTATGTATTTCACTCGCGCCACCTTGTGCAGCAGCGCAGTGACATCGGGTCACCTTTACGTCAGTCCAAACCGCAACAGAGGGACATATTCTCGAGGACATTACAGTACCAGCAATATGATTGTAGCGTACAATTGTTGTGAGGGTTGCAATGTGCATGCTACGAGTTTATACAGTAAACTGGACTCATAGGTGTACAGCTGAAAGTTACTTTGCTCTTTGTGACGAAATCGCGTAACTTGCATTTTACCATGGGAACGACGAACAGCATGTGGGCTCATGGAAACAGAACAGGGTAGAAGTACCATTTGTTGCCACTGTATCATTCATGGCTACACAAAAAAGTATATATTAATTCATCATTACTTTAATTCCATTGAATCGTTGCTTGAAAACATTTTACACGAATCGGAAGAAAATGTACGTTAAGGTAGGAGAACTGCGGCGAGACTTAACGATTACCAATCATTGTATTCAAAATCTGAGAAAATTTACTTAGATGCCGTTTCTTACTCTTTATAACATAATTTGAATGGAAAAAATAACATCGATTTTTTAGAACTGCCGATTTTTTTATAAAAGCCAAACATAATTATATTGAAAATCTGCCACACTTGATTGTTGAGAATAATATGCAAAACACGATAAAAAAAATTGGCAGGCAAAATATTCGAAAATATAGGAGGTGATACATTTTTTTAAAATCGAGGGCGTTACATATTTTATTATTTTTCGGTGCCACTATTTTTTTCGTGAAGTGCAGTATATGCCGGGAGAATATTATCGTGATGAATTTTACTGGGGTTAATTTTGCCGGGGAGAGTTTTGTCGTCGACAGTTTTGCCTTGGCGGGATTTGCCGTAGAAAGTTTAGTCCGTGTAGAGTTTTGCCTTGGCGAGATTTGCCGTAAGAAGTTTAGCCTGAGTAGAGTTTTGCCTTTGTGAGTTTTACCGTGGAGAGCTTTACCTTGGAGAGTTTTGCTGGATTGGTGCTTGTGTACAGATGGAGTTTTGTACAGTTGTTACATATGTAGAGTTCGTGTTGTCTAGAGTTGGTGCATATGTAGAGTTCGTGTTGAGGGTTCGTGATGTGTAGAGTTTGTGTTGTGGGTTGGTAATGTGTAGAGATGGTTTTTGTAGAGTTTGCGTATTGCCGTTGCCCTGTTGCCAAAGTGCGCCACAAGCGTCGCTGACATCAAAACACACATCGACAGTTTGGCAGTCTTATAATGAAGCGAATCTCATTGGCTGAGATTCTCTGAGCGTTCTCTGAAACGTTATCTAGCGGACATTGTTAAAACCATGTAACGTTACACAAAAACACAAATGTCAGTTTTGTGCCCGTAGTGTCACAGTGTTGCATAGATTTAACCCAATAGAGTTGTGATATCAAAGAGTTTCAATTTTGGAGATTTGCATTATAACACTGTTATGAATTGACACTCAGAATGGTCATGAGGATTATATCGACAAGGAGAAAGGGATGCAGATGAGTGGTACTTTCAGAGATGCGTTTGGGAAACTTGCTCGACAAGAGCCTTCGCTTCTGGCTATATACGCCCTGTTCATATGTCACGACCGGCTTCTCCCCATCGCTCTTTCGCTGTTCTCGTGTAACACATCGACATATCTGACGCCCCTGATGTGATTATTCCAATCGGATCCGTGGCGTGTGTAGAGCGAATAGGTAGACACGAGGAATGAGGAGAGGGCAATACGAGGCCTGCTGAAAATCGAAACATCCCTGCTGAGTGACGCGTCAATTCGCCTTCTACTCTACATAACGTATTATCCGCGTTGCCATCTCTCTATCAGCGGAAAATGTAATTTACGATGCCCTTGAGGCTCGAAGTCGAAAACTGTACTCTAGTATATAGGTAGTATCATCGCGTTCATTACATCTTGTATTTCTGACTGGCAGTTGACAGAAGAATGAGTGACAAGTTTCTGTAATCTTACAAATTGACGACGCTACCGCGTCTCTTAATCTTTTAATGGTTGATCGTTAGGAATCTGAGGGTCGCACGATGTGCGAGATAGCTGCGTATTCAATCCTCGGCTGAAGACGCCAAAGACACTTTTTGTCGGGTGATATTTACGTTAAATGACTTATAATCCAATCATTTCTTTATCGGATCTTGACGTTTTGTCGATATAAGGCGTGTTTTTGATAGGACGGACGCGGCAGGTTTGGAAAATATCGTTCGGTAAATGTGAGCGGCTATACCTCACACCATATTTATTAAGGTGGACATTATTTTGGATTTGGCAACAATATTTCGATCTCACCCCAAAAATTAATCAAGGTATGAAAAGAAAGCTGTGTATTGACACAGATGGGAACCGTGAAATAGTTTGAGGGTGTTAGATTAACGGGAACACGTGCCACGGTGCGATTAAACTTTTTTATGGACAATATACTTTTTAGGTGTATAATGAGGTATAAAATGCTATTTCGGCTGATTTTTTTAGTTGGTATTTTTGTATTATATGCATTACAAAGAAAATAAATATATATTTTTCAGATTTTCAAATCTTGAACGAAAAAAATACCTGAAGGATACTGTCATATTCCTTGTTATTATAATTGGACCAAAAACAATTTCTTTAGTTTCCTACGTTTTTTACCATTTTTACCCGCGATCTCAATTTTTTTTAACTATACGCTTATAAAAAAATCAGTCCAATTATAATCGAAATCGCTTTGAAGAAAATGTTTAACCATCTTTGGTACTCAAATACCGAAAATACCGCTAAGGATTGTCGACGACGTCGTTTCCGTTGATAGTTAGAGATGATAGGTCAAGAAAATAACGAGCAAAAAAACTCGCGTCGAAATAGAAGATTCTGAACGATACCACGTTTTCCAACCGGAGTTGAATCCTTTACCCGCTAAAAACATTGATTTTTCTAATTAATCCTGAATCAATGACTTTTTTTTAAATTTTGCCAAGGCCGAAAAAAAGCCACCCTAATATAGATAACGATTTTCGAGAGGTTTTTTTCGAAGTCAATTTCTCGAAACTATTCAATTCAATTTCTCGAATTTATTACCTAAGTCAATATCCTTGCGGAGTCAATCTTTTTCGTCGATGCAGAGACTTTATCTATGTTCTGAAAAACTTTGCCGACGCTGGCGCTATTTCTACTTTCGATATCAACAACTTTAAGATATTCAACAAACATCTGTAGCTTCCCAATTTAGATAAAGGATCGAATTAATAATTGAAAACAAACTGGTGCATGCCCTGCGCCGACGGTTCGTGTTTGACCGCTGTTTGAGCAACATATGCTGAATTAGCAACATCGCAAATATATTCAGGGTGCCACATAAATGCCTTCATTTTCGCGAACCGTAGGCGGACTTTTTATTATTATGAAAAATAACTCGAGCGTAGAGGATTGACAAAAATAACATGTGATACGGGTTATGATGTGGAATGAAATTTATTTGATATGCAGATACAAATTTGTCAAGTATATATCGATGTCGATACGATGTAAGTACTAAACTCCTGTTTGCAGTCATTTTTTCGAACAATTAAGATATTATATGTTGGTAATTTTTTATGTGGTTGTTCCAACACTGAAAGTAAGGCAGAATTTTTAGAAGATTTTCCGACGAACGTTCGAGTATTTTCCATCTCATGAGTTTTTTTTTATTTTGACCCAGCTGCTTTTGCTAAGCTACGCCGACGAAGATTTGTGGACTGGCAAGATTCAGTCAGCAGAATCTCGCGCAACGTTGAACAAATGATACAGATTACTTCATTTTTCCGGGGTCTGAAAAAACATTTTTACTTTCGGAGAAAATATTCCACGGAAAAATTTGAAAGATAATTCTCAGTTAATAATAACAACAAACACGAGAGGACGGGATCTTATTAAAACGACCTAGCAAACTAGCACTTATTTCGTATTGGCTCCGGAAATCCACTCGATATAAAGGAAAAGAACACAAAGCTATGACTCTGTTCTCAGGATGACCTCGAGTATTCGACTGCGATCGGGTATTCTCTCGGCTTTCCGTAAATCCAACAAAATCCAATTCCATGGAAGACTTTACCGGGATTTTCAGATCTCACATTTAATCAAAAGAATTTATGAAAGAGATCACGTGTTTCGCTTTTTTCTCTTTCTAAACGTCGCGATCTGACCAGTCCCTTCTCTACATTTAAACGATGTCACGGAAACTATCCTTCTCAAATAGAAATAATTAACAACACTTTTTCCCCGGACAGTCAAAACGGAAAGAAACTGCTAGTTAATTTACAGACTGGTTTTAAAAGTACAATATTTTTAATCGGGCTCCCCATCAAGATTTAAATACTGTCACTCAGAAGAAAAACTCACGTGAAAGGAACGACGTGGAAAATAAAATTTACTATTCCCTCTCGGAGGTTGAAATTTTTGAAAATGGGTTTTTTCGTCTGGATTAAATTCGAATATGGTAAAAACTGTCATGCGTAAGTATGTTAATAATTTTTGGCTTTTTCGTAGAATAACCTTCGTCAAAGGTTAAAAACAATGATAAAGCTGTATGCAAGGTTTTTCCCTTGCATCTTTGTTTTGAATAATTTAAAAAAACGAAAGTTTCGACGAAATTCTATGGTCAGGAAAAAATATAGAAACATTCAAATAACTATATGTGTGTGCAACAAAACGGCATATTTAAAACTATTAGAATAGTCTTTGAAACTATTATCATTTTGATAATTGCTATTACAATTGTATTTGCTATAACCATGGAATATAGACGTTTCTCCTGGGAATTATATTAATGGTTGATCCAACTATTTTCTTATATTTGCTATAACCATAAAATATACATTGAGAGAAATAGATACTAAGATTTTTAATATCCGATATACTAAATATTATATACTATCGGGTAGTATTTGGATAGTACCGTGTATTGTGTGTATTGTAAGGGTTTATTATACGGAATGTACTTGGTACAATCAGATATTAACCATTACTATAATTATACTAACTGTTGCACTCCAGAGAGTGATCCCTATACGAAGCATCCAATATACTATTCGATAGTATATTTTTACTATCGGGTAGTATCTATTTCTCTCAGTGTGGTCGGTCCTCCTGGCAACTACACTGAGAGAAAAGTATATCGTTTATTCAACGATTTCACATGGTAAAACGAATATAGGAAGGCTTACAATGTTTGGTGGTTGAAGCGATGATAATATGGTTCAATAAACGATACTTGTAAGGTTATTGGAAACAAACGTTGAAATCGTATGTGCAACGAAACGGCATATTTGAAACTATTAGGATTGTCTTTGGAACTATTATCATTTTAATAATTGCTACTATAATTATATTTGCTATAACCATAAAATATAGATGTTCCTCCTGGGAATTATATTAGTGGTTGATTCAACTATTTCCTTATATTTACTATAACCATAAAATATAGACGTTCCTCCTGGGAATTATAGTTTATAGTTAGATTATCGTCAGTCCAACTATATTATTTTTTGAATTACCATATTTTTCTGTCAGAGTATACATTATAGTTAGATTATCGTCGAACTAACGATTTTTATTATTAAATTACGATATTTTTCTCTGAGTGTATTAAATAACATTAAATATGCCTGCACTTAAGAATAAGTATTCAGTAAATTAGATCAAATTCTACAAAAGTTGGAGCGACCATGCCCGTTTCGAAAAACAAGCCGAAAAGGCATGAACTCTACATTTCTGCACACAATTTGTCAAAAATTACATCAACCAAAAAAAGACTGTTGCTTAACTCGGGTTCCAATTTTCAGCTCAATAGCTCCAATGATTCTGAAGTTATAAGCGATTGAATTTTCAAAGCAGTATATATGTTTAATTGTATACACACGTGCATATATACGGACATTTTTTCTCGACCACTATTCTCGACACTGTAGAAAATTCTTAATATACTCGCATGAAAATGACGAAATAAAATGTCATGAAAAAAAATTTCGTCTATAAGGAAGCAAAGAAAAATTATTATTCGAAGTAATAGATGCAGAAAAATAATTTGGGTCATAATCAATTCGTAGGTAATTGTTTCGGCATGGCAGAATCTACAATAAATATAGGTAGCTCGGTAAAAAGTTCAGATAATGCCTTGGCAAATCGTGCTTTACGCTTCGAATAACGGATCGCTGATAGTGGTATTCCAAAGATATATCAATATATAGCATTTATAAAAAAAAAAACACTATAAAGCTCAGGTGGAACGTGGCCGTTATCGAATTACCGCTTGGTGCGGATATACCCCGCGCTCGGTGGTATTATTGAAATCGCCGATAAATTACTCATTCTCTACGCGAGTGGTTGAGCTAAAAGAGAGATCAGAGGGAGGCGTTGGGTTTATCGATAGAGCCTAGAGCGAGAGAGAGTGGTGTGGCTAACGTGACCCGAATTCAATAGTAGTAGTTGAATTGCATTGGTGCAACTTTGGCTATCACACACGGGTTATGGTATGGTAACAGTATAAAGTATATCAGTAAAAATTGGGTACACGTATCGGCTCGAGTAGCGAGAATCACGCGCGTGCACCGCGCCGTTAAATATATCGTACGGTTAGAAGAGCGCGCGCATGCAGCCGAGATAGGGGCTAATAGGATCAAGTGCCGTGATTTTTAGCAATTTTTCTTAAGGGGAGAGCATAGTGACTTGTGAACTTTCTATCCCCGTCGAGCATTTTTCACCGAGCTCGCATCAGTGTTGTAACCATCCATTACTTTCCAACGGGGCCTATTCGTATTTTATTAATAATGGTATATCCTCTATTTCCACTTCTTCGTAGAGGAAGCTTTATTTTAAAGGACAATTTGTTTGGATATTTAGATGTCATCATACTCAGAATGGCAGGGGACCGACTCTACACCTCCCAAGTCGACACGAAGACATTTATTCGTTCTTGCGTAAAGCTGACGGTGTTTAGTGCTAGGCATCGAGTTGTTTCGCGTTAAGTTGCATACGTGTAAAGTTATTCTGTGTCAACTATTTGTGGAGACGCAAATGTAAATCTTCGTGTCGACTTGGGAGGAGTAGAGTCGGTCCACTGGCACTCAGAATTGTCCGAAACGTCGGGAAAGTGCTATAAAAAAATTGTCCGGTTATGTGTGTGTTAATTTTTACTGCTTAGAACATTCAGTCGCCTATAACTCAAGAATTGTTCTAGGTATCAACCTGCAATTTAACACGCGCGTGAGGCAGCGACCTTTTTTGATTATTGGAATTTTTGACAAATTGAATGCAGAAATGTATATTTTATGCTTTTTTATAATTTTTTTTGTGAAAAAAGGGTAATTTCACTCTATTCGTAAAATTTTAGGCTGCACTCAGAGAAATCATAATGGTGCACACAACTATAAATTGACGACTATTAATTTTTAGTCCATACAACTATTTTCATAGTTACGGTGACTATGAAAATAGTTATACATTCGGTAATTATCGTAACTATTTGATAGTTGTGCCTACTGTAAATGAAGGGTTGTCACTAAATAGTTACTAATGACATAATTTTCTTGAAGTACTTTTTGTTAAATAGTTTTTCCTTATTTCGCTGGAATCGGAGAAAGGACTTTTAGAAGTAAGAGTTCGAGATATGTCCTTTTGTCATTAGACTGAAAATATAGTGTGATTAGAAAATTGTTTGAAAGAATTGAACTGTGATAATAATTTATTATATACGGATATAATGTATTGTTATGTAGTAGCTAGGATGTAGGATGTACTATATTCAACTATAAGCATTCTTGTATAATGCAAGGATCGCATTTCTTATGAATACATCTGGTGTTAGATATTCTCAAGGAAAGGAAAATCAGGCGTAATTCTTTGGAGCGGCTGTTGTTAAATCATTGCTGAGGTTATTGCATCGTAAAGTAATTTAACGATTCAACGTGTATTATTACAAAATAGTGCTTACAAGGTGACTAAAATATTCATAATCTTCAGGAATATTGAAACATAGTATTTTTCTGTTGGTAAGTAAACATGGTGTCATGAATAGCGGGTATTTAAATTTTTCAATGCAAATTCGGTTGCTGATTTGGGACACCATTTTTTTAACCCGAACTCATCATTTTAAATGATAACAATCTGGAAACAAAAATGGAAGATTTGTATTTAGTCATAGATTATCTATATTCGACTGATATTACGATGTAATCTTTCTAGTAATGTAAGACTGGATAGCATAAGCATGTTATCGGACATTTATAAATATCAGTGTATTTTCTTTTTACCCCCGACTGCTCGCCGGGCAGAAGTCGGAAGTTATGTGTTCGGTGGGAATCAGCTGATCGATACAGTTTACCATTGCAGCCGTTTCCTCCGAAACCACAATAAGTAGCTTAGCTAAATTTGATACATCGATTATGAAGGTTAATAAGGTGGTTATTAGATATATTTCGGTACGATAAATTATTACCACGATGAGATACAAATGTGCTTCAAAACCCGTTTTGCAAATATTAATTTGAACGCCATTAATTATCTTTGACAAATCGATCGTCTGCTGTGCATTGATTATCTACTTTGCCACTTTTCTCTCAAACCACAACAAATAGTTTGACAAAATGTTATACTTCGAATCGAGATAAAAGTGCTTTTCAATACGTTGTCTTTTAAAAGGAGGGAATTTAAAAAAATGTTACAAAATTGAAAAAAGACGCACATGTGACTGATAAACGTAGTTTAATTTATAACCGAATGAGATAACCGAAAAACAATGAAATAACAATCACCCGCATATTATATTCGAGGAATTCATGCACCGTTGACGTTGTGATTTCCCGGTTGTAATATGCGAATGATTGTTATTTTACTGTTTTTCGTTTACCCAATTCGTTTATTAATTGAAATTCTGTTTGCAGTCGAGTGTTTTTTTATTTTTGTAAAATTATTTTTATTAAATCATGAAGAGGGTTGCATCTGGCTAACAAACCAATTGCGCACAGCCACATAGTGCACAACTCTCTTGTGCATATTTCGATAGTGCCCAACTGTCTTTTGCACTATTTTAATATGTGTGAAATATAAATATACTCCAAGTGACAAAAAAAAAAAATTGTCGCTTGGAGTGTATTCAACGATGGTAATTGATTAGAATAACCACTTATTTCTTTTCGTGAACAAGTGAGATCAATTGGATCTGTAACGGCCGCAAGCGGCCTCATGTTTTAAAATAAAGGACTAATATAACAAAAAAGAACAGAACAGAGCAGAATAGAATAGAACAGAATAGAACGGAACAGAACGGAACAGAACGGAACAGAACGGAACAGAACGGAACAGAACGGAACAGAACAGAAAGAACGGAAAGAACGGAAAGAACAGAAAGAACAGAAAGAACAGAAAAAACCGAAAAAGCACTGCACAAAAAGAATTGTATACTAAAGCAATTGTGCACAAAACACTTGCCCCGAAAGAAAGACGTGGAGTACGAGTTGGGACTGCATGCCGTCAGAAATAAGTTACTCGAAGTATGATTTGTTTGCAGAGAGACGTATACATCTTAGAAGGCAGTGATACTATGCGGGAATTTCATCGTCCAACGTTAAACGCTTATAGGTCTGTCTCGCTTGCACCCAACTTCTTTTTTTTATTTTCTGATTCACCCGAAGTAACGGCTTCGAGTTTCGAAGAGTCAGAAGCTCAGCCCACTTCTTCCAAACTTCCGCACGTTCTCTCAGAATTTGAGCTTTATCCGCCGATTTGTTGAGGAAAAAAAAGATTTTAAAATTTTGGTCTGCCAAGGTAGCTATGTCGGTACACTGCCGTCATAAATGTCTGCGTCTGTATGCAAATTTAAAAAAATCATATGTGTCACTTTGACAGTCTGAATAACATTAAAAAAATAATCGAGCATCCTTAAAAATTGTCGCAATGTAATTGAAACGATTATTAGCAAATAGTTTATATGTTTACCGTGGATTTGATTTCATTTTTACGATGATGGGGTTAAGAAACGACTTCGTTTATAATCTATTAATATCTGAATAATTTGCAAACCCGTAGTACTTTTTGTTTTCCCTCTATCTTTGATCCAAGTACATTAATTCTCTATTTAAAGATCAATTTTGCGGGTCCTCCCATAAACGCTATCTAAAAAAATCAATTTTAGAGTTCTAATTATTCATTCAAACAGTCCATAAGAGTCTTTAAGATTTTCTACGAGTAAAACTGAACAGCTAAATCACGATGTTTCAAAAGTTTATGCATATAAGTTTGGATTGCCTTCGCAACATAACCTTAACGACGATAATAGGGGATCGTTGTCCCCTATCTTCTTGATTTTGAACCTAACATCAGTATCGATATTCCGACAAAAGTGTTGATAAAGTAAACTCAACTAAAAGAAATATAGATGCTACAAAATATCTATACTTGTCCAGCATCCTTAAACTACAATGTACCACGAAATGTCGTAGATATAGGATGAACATTACAAGACATTATATACATGTATATACATGGGTACATCAGCCTAGTTTCGGAGGACCGGGACCCCTCGATGTCGGCATCAACGTCGACGTCAACCGCGTGAGGCTCGGCTGTATAGGGGTGGTGCGCTGATGGTCGTCGATGGACCCAGCAGGAGCTCTTCTGGAAGCTGGGCTGCTGGCGCGCGTACTCGGCGACGTTCGTTGGGCCTCGTGCATCTCCGTCGATCTCTGCGGGGGCAGCAGACTGTCGAGCGAGCCCCCCACCCAATTCCATCTCGCGGCGGCGGCTCCGGCTACAGCGGCACGGCACTTGTTCTCACCGTCGGTTCTCCCGCAAGGCGCGCGCCACCACCACCACTACTATACCACTACCATTACGCGGAGCATCCCCCTCCCCCTCGCGCGCGGCCCTCTCTCCGCTACGTTCGTTAGCGCAGCACTATCGGCACACACGCGTTTGCTCCTTCGCCGAACGAGGTGCAGTGACTCGAGTTGCCGTTATACATCGCGCGGAGTTTCAGTATCACCACCGAAGGTGACAACCGGTCGGCTCATCTACCCCTCGCGATTACGCGATCTCCAAAAAAAATATACCGCGTTCCGATTTACAAGAATTTCGTGAAAGAGATAAGAGTATAATAATAAACACAAAGTGGATGAAATAAGTTAAGTGTTGCATCGAAAAGTGAGAAAACAACGCATACATCGCATGTTTTAGCAGCATCCAAGGGATTCAGTGCTGTGAATAACTCGATACAAGTTTTGTTGTGACCTCTGGATTGACCTGACAATTGTGAACAGTGAGAGTAAACAAAACGATACTATATATATATAAATTCATTCATCATGCAGTCCAGTTCGTTCGGTGCGATTTGCCGGGTCGTTGATACGTCCGTGTAATTAAAACGACTTGAGATTAGTTATTTAGTTTTGCAACTGAAAGTCGATTGTTTGTTGTTTGTTTTGTTTGGTGTTTGCAAACGAATGGATTTCTCGTCATGCGCTCGTAATAGTGCGTCCGGAGTCTTATCGGAACGGCGTGGAACTGATGCTGCGGATCCTGACAGCACGCGCCTTCGACGAGCACTACTAACACGTGAAGCTTCGCCGATCGATCGGCCGACGACGTGACGCCGCCGCTCTCGGAGCATCGTCGCGACCTCAACGTCGCCCACCCACTAAAACCTCCCGACGTAACTCTGTGAAAATTTTCGAGTGAGCCGCGCGCGCGCTTCTCCCTCGCACGTACGATAAATATATACTTATATACACACGATACAAATCGTACTGCGATATTTGGTTTTTCCTCATTTTCTCCAATTCCCCAGACGCGACTTACTACGAAAATTCAACGTAAATTTCGCAACAATACCTTTTGAACTCGGATACACGTGACCTCTGTGCTTATATATGTGGCTATGAATTTAGTCTCGACGTTATCCACGAAAGTTATAATAGTATTATTAATGCGATCGTGAGATCGTCAGTTGATCGATATTCGTTGGATCTATATTCGTTGGATCTATATTCGTGTTTTTAAGATATTGTGAATATGTTTATCTGTGTTTAATGTGAAAGAGGAAAGGATTGCTGTAGGAAGTGGCATATAACTTTGGATACTCGTGTGCACAAAGTGCTTCGATGTTTTTAGTGAGAAATATTTGTTGTCATTGCTGTGGCGGCTCTTCTCGTGTCATTATCTCGTACGCAGCGTGTCTTTAGTCGCTAGGGAGTGTTAAAACAGTTGTGAGTGTGGTGAACTTGGATAGTTCAAGCGCTAATGACACATCTGTGTGATCCACCGACACCGAGGCCCCCACGACGAAACGAGATTGTGTAAATACGCCCACTACGGGAACGAGAAGCGAATTATATGATTTCCTGCGCTGCCAGCGGAGTATTCGGGCAAACCCGCTGTTTACCGCTGCTTTCCCATTACCCGCTTGGGATAAAACCAAAGAAAACAACGAGACGAAAGCACAAGTTTATGGATTACTCGTGATAAAGATAAAAAAGACTCGACGGATTTATGAGTACTTAAAAGGGTACGTGTTTAAGTGGTCCACGGTTATTAGTGTTTAACTTTAGTATCAACAACGAACTTTAATATTATTGTTTGGTAAACTTTGTGCTAAGTGTGGATTGTGCTGACGTTATGTCGATAACAAGGATGCTGTTCTCTAGGACGGGAGGAAAAATGATTTGCAACATGGGAAGGCTACTTTCGATCGCGATTTTTGTCATGTTCTACATAACTAAAGGTAAGTTCCTGCATTTCTGTCGTATAAGTCTTTAATGGTCGGACAATATAGAGAATTCTCATAGGGACGGAAAAAGAATTTTATTAACGTAGAGAACAACTTGATAAGTATATTTTTTTGAACCCGAAAACTTTTTTGTTTGCTCTATTGCAAATGCATGTAACTGTTAAAAATAAGTGATAACACATTTTTTGCTTTCCTTTACACATTTCTAAGATAACCGGCAAGTTGAAAATTTATGATTACTGCGCGATTATCTGAGTAAAGTGTAGAGAATTTAAAAAAATCCCATGAATTTTCTATAGAGAATTTGCGATAGTTACAGACTTTTGATTTAGAGTAGACAATCTTCGTTTTAGGGTTCAGAATAATACTTTTTTAAATGACATCAGCAGATAAATATGTGAGTCAATGATTATCGATAATATTGAGTGTAAATCATAAGTCGATTTTCGATACTTTTTGCTAATGCGAATATTGAGATCACGAGGTTGGAATTTAACGCACAATCGATATGCAGTGATGCCAAGTTTAAGTTTTTCGTTATTGGAAAATATTGATGAAAATTCCTACTAATTCCTTAAAATTCGTGACTAAGCGAAACTTTTAACATTTTTCAACGTATGACGGAACGATTCTTTAATATGCTTATTCTGTTGTTGATAACAAATTATTAATAATACAATTTAGAAATGTCTATCTATTCGGCCATGAATGTTATTAACTATCTGGGGACCCAAATTATAACGGAATCGGACGAATAGATTGGCCGGTATCAGTCTGTTTGTATAATATCCATCGTCCATCAATATGCGTAAATTTAAAAAACTCAAACTTGGTACGTTTATATATTAATTGTGTTTGAAATTCCGACCTGATCATCTTAAAACTTTAATCAGTAAATAAAACCTGAAAACCAGTCTTGTCAAGTATGCGAAGTATTGAGCAACAAAAACTCTTACCCAAAATTCTTCGACATCGAAACCCTGTGATCAATATCAGCTTTACGCTTAACCGCGCGAGAAATAAAATTATAAATTAATTCAATTAGTTGACATTCCTTATAAGGTTGTCAAGTCAAAAGTTATGTCAATTCATTTGTAGAGCATATTTTACGGAACAGAATAAATTCTTCCGCACTGATATCAAAGAATAATTTCGGATTAGTTGTGCGAAATAATGTAATCAAATTAGCTGAAATTGAAATCAAAATCGTTAAATCAATTTTTACAAATTCGTTGAATTTTTTGTGGATTTGAAATCATGTATTTTCAATTGAAAATACATTTCTTACAGAGAATTCTTCCAATTTTGCGTTGCCCCAATTCGTAGTATCTCAACAAAGAGTTGGGGAGCAAAAAAGAATGAAAAAAGCTCATCGCAGTGAAACGCCCTTTCCAACCGCCAGAAGCGCCGGGTTATCACATTGTTAAAAAGCGGTGAAAGAAAATGAATAAAACACAAAATTATCTAGAGGAAAAACAAAAAGCATGTACACGCCGAAAGGAGGAATTTTACGGCGCGATACTATCGGTTGTAAAAAAAGTTATGATAGTATGACAATAAAATACATAGTGAAGGCGTTGTATGAAGGAGCGATGCGATACTTTGGGCGTTGGATCGGCAGGATATCGAGGAAGCCCACATGAGTTTTACGGAAGCATCACATTATCTGAGCTTCGTGTCACACGCCTTTCTTATACTTTTTTATTATTTTTGTACCGTAACGCGTATCTGATCAAATTCTTATTTCTGTCACATGAAATGCAACACTGTTATAAAAGATTGGAAGTTTTTATTCATAAACTTATCATCGGAATTTAATAAATAATTGTGGTTCAGAATCCATGTCCTTTTCCAGTAAAATTCAAGTAATTTATTGAATATGCTGTACCATACATTCATTTTATATTACATTTGTGTACTAAATTTCATATACTAGTTTATGAATAAAAACTTTCAGTTAAAGTACACGAAATTCAAGTAGATTTTTTTTACAGTAAACGTGTACGCCTTCTTACAGTAACTACATCGCAAAATAAACAAGAAATAGAAACTGCGTGATAAAGACGTTGCTATCATAACGTTTAAATGTAATTAGCAGTTGAACTAAGAAAAATACGCGGAAGCAATCATTCCAGTCATTTATAGCAGAGAGCGTTTTGTTTCAGGATAATTTCCAGTTATTCACGACGCTTCTTGGTCTTTCATTAATACGTCAGTTCAACGGTGTCTTTAGAGAAATATGTTCTTGCTATAATAACGCGGCGCAGCAGATGCTGGAGTTGATATACTTGTTACAAAAACGGGAGAATCGTTGACCCGATCGTTTCCTGTAAAATAAAACATACACCATAAATTATTCGGAAAAAAAATGTAAATTTGTGTTTTCACGTTAGTATTGATCTTTGGCGAATATTCAAAAATGAAAAAAAAATAATTAATAAAAATTGACAGAGTTTTTAAAATTCACACTGTTATGCGTTAAATTGGGAGGAAGATAAAAAGTTAGTACATTTTACATTTTTTTTTTGCATTTCCGAATTATATCAAATATAGTGAAAATTCAAAGGTCCACTTTTTAAAAGTAATATTTTGTGAAATACAAATAATTTTTCCCTTTTTTCTGTAAAATTGAAAGTAATTTTTTTATGGGCATATGTGGACAGAAAATAAAATGTAGTTTTTACTGTGACAGAAAAATGAATTCCTCGCCGAAATTCTATCCTCATCAAAAACTCAATCAACCTCCTCGACTTAATTTTTTCCGAATAATCGGCGAAATAATAAAAAAAATAGTATGTTCCCAAACTGAAAATGAAAAATCTTTGAATAAACCGAATCGACTCAGATCTTCGAACCAAATTTTTCATCACTAAAAGCAAATCTTCAAATTTCTCGATAATTATTAGTTTCACATGTCTAAAATATATTGTGGTAACGAAAATATTGATTATACCAATTAAACTATAAACTTTACCGACCGTCGCGATGAAGTGGCATCAACTAAAATAGTTTGACCAAAGTGTCATGAAAATTACGGTCAAGGAAAATTAGTTTTCACGTTGCTTAATGAATTTCGTGTGTAGGGATGGTAGATGGTGTTCTATGTATTTCTCATGGCGTAAATTCCATTAAACTGGCTCGAATGGTAGCTAGTCGTCGTAATGGGACGTAATTCCGGTAGATTTAATCGCTGCTAAAGTCTTTGCGTAAATATAGAGCGATATAGGGGCATGAGGTTTGCTGGTTGTGTTTCGAGGGGCTTTCGAATTTCGTGCTAGGCGGTCGGTGCCATCATCCGAGGTTCCGCGGATTGGAGGTAATCAGGCGTCGCACCTGTGCAGCCGGCTGCAGAAGGCCAGGCTGCACCGGCAGGCACACACATCGTGGCAATGCACTGCCTCCAGCGAGCACAGCTCGAGCATATGGGACTCTCAGACAAGTGGCGCGTGCGCTAAACTAAGAGCGTAGGAAAGAGAAAGAAGGGGAGTAGTACCTGGTCATGAATACGAAGAGAATTATCGTTAAACCATGAAAACATCGTTCTAATTGGCTGCGGAAACCGCGAAAGCTCAAGTTTCCATTAAATCTCCTTGTACATACTTGTAAAAAAAATTAAAAGAAACGTACTTTCTTTTTGCAACTTCGAAACGATTTTTTTTACCTCTTGCATTTGTTTAAAATTATTCATGAAATTATTATTGTTATAATTTTCGAATTCCGTTATGTTCGATTTTCAACCAAATAATTCATATTTTGTGCATTGTTATGGAAAATTGTAATTCAAATCGAGTGTAGTGTGAAAATTAACTATTTCTAGCGATTGAATTTATTAAATTCAATCGAACTTTTGTTGAATAAATGTTTTTGCTTTACGAGTGTCAATACAACTTTCTGTATAAAACATTTGTTTCACTGGGAAAAAATGTCGAGTTCTACAATACTGATTTTTTATACATTTTCAATACACTAGCAAAAACTCTGTAAAATCTATATCTGAATTACAAGTGTCTTATTGAACCAGAAAAAATTCTTTCCATTTCTCCTCTAAAAAAAAGGAATTTCGACGGAACGGTAAATAAAACTCATATATTCCATTAAATAGTCCATGAAAAAACCTAACTTTTTTGTTTTCACATTTTCTTTGCTTGACCTCCATCTTTCATAATATACGCGTTTCGGAAAAAATTTTTATTCCGAAACGAGATAATCAAGAAATCTGAAAAAATATACAGAGATTTCCTTCAAGTTGTATTACTCTATAGCCAATTATGGTGCAGATCCCAGAGGCGGTTATTCTATTAAATATTTTATGAAAAAACATACATTTTTCGTCTCTACATTTTCTTTGCTTGACCTCAATCTTTCATCATATACGTGCTTGGAAAAAAAAAAAAACCCATTTCCGAAACGGGTTAATCAAGAAATCTGAAAAACTCTGCAGAGCTCACCTTTGAGTAATACTACTATATGGCCAATTATGGCACAGCTCGAAAAGGGGGTTAGAAGAAAAAGTGGCTGAGTTGGTGCAGAACGTCTCTCATATTGTGTATCAGGTTAGGTTGTGTATTATATGCTGCGAGCGCACCTGCTAGTGGCCACTTTTACCGGTGTTACGATGATCCGTGGTCGGGAAAAGCATAGTACGCGTCGGGTACGGTGGCCCTCACAAAACTAACCACAAGTGAACACAGCATAGCTTCCAGCAGAAACTCATTTCTATACTGGATGCGACCTAACAAACTTGGCTTTTAACGTCTAAAGCCATGGGATGAATTACTGGAACATAAAATTTGTTAGCTCTATATTGCGGCAAAGGGCTTTGTAGGGCTTTTGATGTACCCCGTTGACGTTGTCAGTCGATATACCCAGTCCCTAGTACCTCTGCTCAAGTTGGCTTATTCGCAAAGTAGAGAGGTCTTTTAATTGGGTCTGGGAGAAGCTTTGAACCGCCAATAAAGTTATCGCTTTCTGTGCATTATATGGGGAAATTCATACCGTTTCGACCCGAGTCTGACCCTCGACTTCTCAGATTTCGTACACGTTTTTTTTGTTGTTATTATCCAAACCATGAAAAGATAACGATTTTTTTTCCTTTTTTTGTTTTCAGATTTGAATTGTTTGCAATTTCGTGAAATGAAAATATTGTTAGTCGGATTGAAAATCTGAAAAAATTCTCGAGAGTCCGGATCAGATATGAAATAGTTCAAGCTCAATCGCACTATGTGATTTGCTTCTGTGAAAAACGAGAACTAATATCGGAAATATCTTCAAATGCCACTTCATATTCTTAATAAGTTTTTTTTCTTAAAAAAAATAAATAAATAGAATAAAAGTAAATTACGGTTCGCTTGCACTTAGACTTAAAAATTTAATATCTGTTGCGAGATTTTGTAATCATATTTCAGATTTTTCAATGCAGACCAACAATATTTTAGTTTTGAAAAATTGTAACTCATTCAAATTTTGAATAATCGAATGAATGACAAGCTCTTTTGAGAAACAAGACAGTAACACAAAAAATCGTGTCAACATTTGATAAGGCCGAAATTTAAACTCAGGTCGAATCAGTATGAAATGTTCCATATATATTTAAGTTCTACGAACTTCCAATTTATAATTAGTCTAACGGAAACTCGAAGGGACTTTAATCCCATAGGAAAGCGAGTATCGGAAATCCTTGCTTTGCTACTATAGATCTAACTGAGGCAACAGGATCTCACTTGGGGATCAAGCTAAGCGTGATCTCTACGTGCTTTCTAGAACTGGGCACCAGTTAGTGGAATGACTAATCACAAGAACGTAATATCCTCTTATCTCCGCGTCATTGATCTCGGTCACCAACCGGAATCGCGAAACTCCGGTTGCTGTTTGCCTTCTACCTGTAAAATAAGTTTCCCGATCGTTAGATATTAATCTGCGGTTTTTTTTTCAGGGCTAATAGCGTCCTGCATTATTTTCTCTGAATAGAGCACAAAGAATTGTACCATTAAACCGGTTTCATCGTTCGATAGCAGGTTAATAAATTATGTCACAATCATATTTAATATTATACCGTTGGATACAATTGTAAATTATCAATACTAAAACATTTAAAAAAATAAGCAGGATTTATTCATTACTGTATCGACGAGTATTTTTTTAAAAGCAAATTGTAAATTTACATTTTGTAAAAACATCGTCCGGATCAATTTCCCGGATTACTAGCGTTGCGCATTATTTACTCTGAACAAATTACAAAGATTTATATCATTCAGTTCGTTTTACCCTCGACAGCAGGTCAATCCCTCTACATTACAGTTGGATATAATTGCAAACAATAAATCCGTACTCATTAAAAAAGGTGTTATGAAACGTACGTTAAACATAAAATCTTCCAAAAATACATGAAACATTTTTATTGGTATCCATTTTATGTAAATTCAGAATTAATGCCGAACCAATTTTGGCGCATCAGTTGTCAACACAATACTGGGCCACTGATTGTGTATCCAGAGTTGTTCATTTAAATATTGAGTCATTAACAATTTTTTTAAGGTTCATGGATGTAACAATTATTCTGCTCCGGGTTAAAAAATCCTTAAAAAAAATAAGAAAAAAAGTGTATGAGCAATGAAAAAAATAAACAATCAATATACTTCCCGGAATAAGACGAAAACAGAAACAAGTGTATTTAACGCAACTCGCGCAATTCAAAATTAAAATATTAAGCAAAAATCAATAAAAATAAATGAAAATGAAATAAATATTTTTTGAATTACAATTCAGTTTATGGAAAACCAGTCCTATATACATTGTAGTAAAATGTCCAACTTTTCAAGTGGTAATTGTAGATATCACAGCAGAAAGTATAAAATTACTCGTGTCTGAATCAGCGTGTGGATGTCGAAAAAAAAAGTAATTCCGAGGATCGTTATACGAATTAAAGAAAGTCAGAGGAAATGCGGAGCGCTAGACGCTGTTGCCACTTGAGTTTTTTCGGTATTGAAGCGCGCGAGCATCATAATAAAATACGCCAGCTGCAGCAGGCTCAGTGTCAGTGAGCTTTTTTTTGTCAGTCTCTTGTCGCCGTCGCTTTCATGTCTTTGCACAAACTACTCGCTGCGTTCACTCTCAGGTAGAGTAAGGCACAACCGTCCATCCTGGCACTCTTCCTCCCTTTCGCATAAGTACTTGGGAGTCCGCTAGCCGTCTGCTCGTATGGAATTCATGCTCGTGCATTGCGTCTTTGGAGAATAAATTCATTCGTGTGGCTGCAACGAGCGAACCTCGAGAGGACGAGCAAGAGGTATAGAAAGTGACCCCACGTTATTCTTTCAAACCCACGAATGAATGGTGCACCACTATGTTCATAATTACGCGGTTGAAAACATTTCTGTAAAATTAAAAGAAATTTTTTAATAAACACACATGGATAACGAATATTCTTAAAATTATTACGCAGCATTAATCATTTCGGAAATTGAACGTCAATTTAATTCTCATATTTGTGCAGTGGGAATTTATTCGCGAGTCGTTCAATACAATCCAACAAATCCACTTGACTGATAAATTCTCAACATTACCGTTCAGAAAAAAAAAAAACTTTTTCTGTACTACTTGCGTAACATATAGTCGTCTTTGTGCGCCGTACAATATTTAGTTCAGTATTTTACATACTGATTTAAAGCATTGAAACTCAGCAATTGTTTAAAGCTGTTCAGAAAATTGTATACGTAATTCTCGCGTGAATAGCATTTTAGCGAGTGCAGCATATATGCTACGTTGACAGGGGCGTGATAAATTTTATTCTAGATGGACCCTGAGTCCGCTAAATAAAATGTATTTCCTTTCTACAGTCTTGTGTCTGACTATAATGTCGCAATTTTTTTTTTTTTTTTATAAAGCGATCATGATTTTTTTTCCGCATGGCGACGGAGGCGTTCAAGCGACGAATGAGTAGTGCACGTACGTATATGGAAAGTGCGATGGCACTCTGAAATCGGATTGTCCGGATGAATCAGAACGTACTTGGAGAGGCGAGTAGACGTCCCACAATACGATATGCATAGGCAGTAGTGTGCTACACGTCCGACATCCTCCACCTCTTTCTCGTCCGCTTTTATACCACTGCCACTTTTCACCCGATCCTCGGTGCTGCAACGAGTCACAGCGTCAGAAGCAGATCGTTCGTGGGGGGCTCGTCGCCGCTCGGAGGTGTGACGTTGAATGCGAAAGTGCTGCTCTCCCGGGAGGTGAATGCACTTGTCCACCTTACTCGTCTTCCGAATGCGTACCTCCGATTCAGTAGCTGATATCGCTCGGCCGAAATGGATTCGCCTCGTGATCGTACATAGAGATATACAGATATGGATATACAGGTATACAGATATTACGTATATCCGCACATGCATGTATATAATAGCGCAGACCGGGGCAAGTCGTATCAATTGTGGCTTTTGTTTTATTTTTCTAATGGCTGCGTCGGCCTAAAGTTAGAGCTATTTTGTTGCGTGGATTATTACATGAGGGCTGTGAGGGAAAACATTATTTTTAGATATTGTTAAGGAATTGTTATTATCGGCAATGTTTATCTGGCGATATCAAAGTACCTCATACAATTTTACGTTGCCATCAATATTCCTTGAAGTTGAGTAAAACCGGGATTGTGTACGATATTATTTAGTACCACCGCATTAATATTAAAGTTATAGAATACAATTAAAAAGTTCATTAAACAGAGGAATATTTAATTGCTCTTCGACACCATAAAAAATGTGTGCGACCATCGGGAGCCTATACGATAAAACTAAGTACTGCCGCATCGAAGTTTGGAAATGTTGAATACTTATAATATTGTTGCGGCAGTATTTATTTTCATTGTATAGCCCTACTATTCAGAGAGACACATTTTTATGAAGACTACAGCAAATGTGTCGATGAACGGTCTGATGTACCTCTCATTTAAAGAAGTTAGTTTTCATTTAACTTCAACTCCATGATATATCGAAGATAACATGAAACTGGGTGAGGTACTTCCACACGGCTGAATGAAAATTACAAAAAATTGCAATTAGTCAATAATTTTGACATTATTGCGGCAGCATTAAAGATTATATCACACGGCCTAGCCTTCGCGAAAAACTATGCTTTTGTGACAACGCATTCAACATTTCAAGAGGACTTGAATTACTTGAAAGTAATGTTTTGTTGAACAGCCCTTTTATTACATGCTCGAATCGCGTTTAATCGAACTTGCCTCGCTTCGTGAAAGTTAAATACATGAATCAGGAAATGGATGCATACATATATGTCGAGTGGAAATACAATTTAAAGGTTGGAAATGAAACTTAATCCATCAAGTATTTTTATAGAGCTTATCGATCAATTTGTAGAGCCTTGGTTATCGTATTACGAAAAGTTATAAACGCTCAAAGTGTTAATTCGCTTTTTATTGTTTTTTACGCTAAACACCGTCGTAAACAGAGAATCTAGTCAAGTCGGATGTTTAATCATGGCATTATGGAGTGAACCTTGTAGTACGGTTTTTACTATCGCAAAAAAGTATTCGAATACTTTTTTGTACAGTCCGAAGTGAACCTACTTGCCTTATACTTTGGTAACCGATACTATATAGGATTTATGGAGATAGACATACTCGAACATTTGCAGCGCTCCATTGAGATTTTGCGAGTTGCTTGATTAAATGATTTTTAACAAAATGATAATATATTGAAGAGTTTCGAAAATCTATTGCGTCTCAGTGAAAAAGCTTAAAAGAGAACTTAGTATTGATATATTTTTTATTTATTGACATATTTCGATTCGTAAGTCTTATTTAAGCTTTCACGTAGCCCCTCTCCCCTTTTTCTACATAGAGGCACCCCTTAGAGTGATAAGTAATTCTGCTGTATAAGAATACATTAAAAACCTAGAAAATCTGCCTCCCACTCAGCATTCGATGCGCAAATCAGGGCGCAGCTAAGCGGTCACTCATCGAAGTTATGGCCGCAAAAATTGCTACTTAACTCTGAGACTGTCGAGGCCACGCACCGACCGCGCGTCTACTAACGTTGGGAAAGAGAACCCAATATCTTCCAATATAACAATAACGAACCGTATATCCATGATAGACTTTCAATGTTGCTGCGGTATGTTACATCCTACACTGAGAGGAAAGCATATCGTTGATTCAACGATTCCACATGATGAAAAGGATATAGGAAGACTTGCAATGTTTTATGGTTAAACCGACGATAATATGGTTCCATTAACGATACTTGCAAGTTTATTGAAAACAAACGTTGAAATATCGTATATCAACAAAACGTCATATTTGAAACTATTAGAATATTTTTTGAAACTACTATCATTTCGATAATTGCTACTATAATTATATTTATTATAACCATGAAATATAGACGTTCCTCCTCGGAATTATATTAATGGTTGATCTAACTATTTTCTTATATTTGCTATAACCATAAAATATAGTCGTGCCCCCTGGCAACTATACATTATGGTTAGATTATCGTCGGATTAATTATTTTTATTATCAAATTATGATATTTATTATTAGAAATTATGATTTCTCTGAGTGTATTGAGCACAATACATAATATGTTGTGCTTAATAATGTTAATAGTATGCAAAACAAAGGGAGGAGCTTATAGAAGAGCTTAAGCCAACTTACCCCGTGCAATCTCCTTCTCGTTTCCTATGTTCTCGCTTGATTTTCTCTACTACTGAAAATACCTTCGTTCTCGGTCATGTCATTGAGTGAGAGGTTCTTGCAATCGATGATATATAGATATAATCTTACGCACGTATATGCAGATGTATAGATATAGTTGACTGCCTACGTAGACACGCCCATATAAAACATAGCATATGTAAGCGCTATACCTACAGATCAACCTGTTACGGATTCCGGATCCACAATCGTTCCACCTCCATTTTTTCCCCTCATTATTTGCACGGACCTGCGCGGAGCGATATATCCGCTCTCTCCAGTTCACTTTATTCACTGATTTAATCATGAATGCGATGGAATACATGGTCGACGTAAATATCGTACAGCTTTGTGACAGTTATGTTTTCATTCTAGCTTATAACTGTATTGAGATTGGAATTCGTTTTGTTCTCTACAATACCAACAAGTTCGTTTTCGAACGAATGGAAGAGACAGATATGCGCTTTTAAAAGAATTATTTTCAGATTGAACCTTTTGTTTCATAGAGTTTTTTTTCCGCGACTAATAAGCCCCTCAGGGACCGACGCTATAAATATTCGTCGCTGGCTCTCGGAAGCACCGATATTTCAACTGTCCGTACATTTTTTAACATGGCAGGCGAATTCTAAAAAAATGTAGAATGACGTCGAAGCCCCATTAATCATCGCTAAAATAGTCAAGGTAATTCATTACCAGTGCATAGGCTTCGGTACTTGAGGGGTCAATTTTTTCAATTTAACTTTCGCATTTTGTCGTAGAGAAAAACGGGATGGATATCCGATAAAAAATATTTACGATACGTAATTAATAGAACAACAAGCTATTTTTTCACCTTTATACAGTAATTGCGTATAATTACAATGAATTATTTCTTTACAATGAACATTTATTGAACGCTATAATCCATAATCATTCCGGTATGAAAGAATTTCCTATATATTTTTGCAAAGAGTATGAAAGATGTTATACAAAAAATATATACTTGAAAATATGAAAGATGTTTAACAAAAATCTGAATAAAAACAAAGGTTGCAAGTTCTTAATCAGTCTCCTTCCGCGTTAAGGCGCAACGATAATAAAAACATGGTAACACAAAAAAAAAAGAAGATGCTGCGTAACGTAAAAATTTGCGAAAGTACATTACGCCATCCATAGTCATAAATCGTTAATTGTCTACTCAACGACGTCTTCTCAGCGCCCTCTACGGAGTCTGGACAATGTCACATTGTAGCTAGCGCCATAAATATCACGGCTGTGTTCTCCCGACGGGCTCTTCCGCTCTGAGAATAATGCCGCACTGCGATCAGATCTATTAGCATTCTTATTTGGTCGTGTTCGTTTACGACGACAGCCATCAACCGACACTACATTCGCACATACATAAACAGGTCTGTGACATTTCTGCGAGTCATGCATCCACAAACCCACAGAGGTTCGCTTCTCAAGACCGGACGTAGTAAGAGAGACACGCTCGACCGGAAACTTTCAACAGCTTACCTCGTAAACCTCGTGGACAAATGACGACACTACCGCAATTAGTCGGACGGCGTTGACGGGGCGGCATCTGCACCGATTGGCTTCCAATGGCCAATCGCGTTTGGCAGTCGTACAACTTCCTTCTCGTACCTCGCAATCGCTATTGCGAGTCTCGTCCGTTCGTTACTTCAGGCCAGTGGCGATGACTATTGTCATAGGAAACGATAAACAAGTGTTAGTGAGACAAGAGCGCTGTATCGATTTTTCGTACGTAGAAGCGTCTGTGTACAAACCGAAGAGAAAGAAAAGCAATCGTTCCCTGAAAGACTCGCTATCTTCGTTTGACCACCGAACGCTTAGTTCACAGCGTATACACGCAGCCAACTTCAGAGGTCGAAAGAAGTCTCCTTCCCCCACTCACTGTATATTTTCGTTTGTTGCCATTGCTGCGCCGGGAGTGGGGGAAGTTTGCCTGGCAGTGCTGGCGAGTAAAGCAGTAGCAACGGAAGGAGGGCAATCGTGTGGACGCTTTGCGAAAGGACGGAGTCAGAGAAACATCGTAGGTACGTCTGTCTATAGTTCTCGGTCGGTGCCCTCAAAACATAAGATTCGGAAAGTAAGAAGTTCCCCCGGTTGTACTGGCCTCTCCAATGCCCTCGTTGCTGGCTCTGCGACTGCTGGAAAACTCCTTTGGAGCTAAGCCAGACGCGATTGTCGAGAAATTCACGGCGTACGGGGTAGTAGGGTCGAGAAAAGGACGAGGACGGAAAAGCGAGTTGGCTTTCGAGGCGCTCGCGGACGTGGCACTGAATAGTAGCCAAGGGATTCGAAATACAGTCGAGTTTGTGGCTGTAGTCTGTTGTGGAGTATTTGCGGGAGAATGGGAGAGAACCAACGAAACGACGAAATAAAGCCTCGATATACCGTAGGTTGTAGGTCTTTGTTCCAGCAATAAGAGGAATAATTTTTTTTTTTTTTCATTTCATTGTGGACGTACATAGTTTTTTTTCGCGAGATTGTAGTTGCAATGCTAAGTATGGAAATCTTCCAATTTCCGGTATCATAAAATAAACAAATTTTTCACATTTTGCCTCTTTGTAGAGGATATTCGGGCCAAAATCGGTTTCGATCTGATCGTGCGGATATTTTGCATGTTTAAAAACGAAGGTACACCATTTTTTACGCTTTTTTTTATTGCTGTAAACCGATTATTTCTCTGTACCGTGTGCCCAAGGGCACATATTTTGACGTGTACAAATCGGAATATTATTCCGAACAAGAGATTATATGAACTTCGACGAAATTTCTGTTTGATTGAAAAAAAATACGAATTTCCGGTCGTACTTTTCAGAGTGCATATTTGTGCTTGAACAAATATTCATCTAAAGGTCGACAAATAAAAAGGATTTCCAAGAGGAATAGGATATAATATAAGATCTAATAAAATATAATAAAAATTATACCATATAAAAGACAAGATTTTAATAAGAGAGGTCGATTGTACGAGAATCCCGAATTAGAACAATCCGGGAGGAGGCATCAATAGGTTTAAAAAAAAATTGAATCAAAACCTCGTTCGCATAACATAGAAAGCACTGTATATATATATATCCCGACTATGAAGAGATATAATGGACCGTTATTAGTTCCTTTATCAATTACCTACTTTTCTTCTCATGACATTTTTTAAAGACTCGAGAAGAACTTCGTTATTTCTTTATTTGAGATACAATATTTCCACTACGATGATACAGAATATTTTCACAAACTATACATTATTAAATTATTCATAAACAAAACGTACACATTCCCCAGAAACAATCGTATACTTACGATGATTAAAAAACTACAATCTTTGAATTAAACTTACAAATAACGAAACATCTTTTCGCTCTCATCTTCCAAATATACTTTTGAAAACCGGAAATGAGGACGATCAATTAAAAATGACGGTGTACCAGCGAATCTTATGTCAACACGTTACCTAATTGTCCCTAGTGAAGGCATCAAGGCACTTGGTGCATTCGTTGTTATTATGGGTTATTTCGCGCCGAATTACGAATCCCTTAATCGTAGCTATATAATGTAGGTTTTGTTGGCCACTGAAGTGGACGGCCGTTGGTGCATCAGGGCGGTGGGTCTGGCCGCAGAGTGCAGAATATATATACGTCGTCAGGCAACCGAAAATTTCATTCGCAATTTCACGCTCGCGGCTCGAGCACGGAATCTCATTAAGTTCACGAGGTCGAAAGAGGCCGCGCGGCAGGAAAACGGGAGTGGGGTGTGTCGATGTGCTGCTGCCCGGATTGGGGAAAAGCGAAACGATCGAGCCCGCTCTGTCTCACTCTTTTACCGTCGCCTGCCGATATCGTCCTGATGCAAGTGCGGTAAATTTATCGTTCACCCGGCAGCACCAGCGAAGCAGCGCTGATGCGGCCGCAAATGCCCGGCGAGGTGTCTCGTTTTGGTCAACGAGACGTCTCATGCATCTTCGTCCTGAAGGGAAGCGACGTGCCGTCTATCTGTGGCATAACTACAGACGGGATGTCCATTCATTTCATGAATGCGGTTGATTTATTAATTAAACTGAGCGTAACGTTGAAGATCGTAATTATCGTAATAATTAATAGCTTAATTAAGGTGAAACTGTACTAAAAATTATTAGCTTCACGTGTATTGAGGCCCGTAATTAATTAAGCGATGCTAATATTTTGGTTTTAGCGGGGATACACAGCGTAGAAATTTTATTATTTTTGTCATTAAATATTGGAATATTGACAAAGTGAATTGTAATTTTTTTTTATTGCAAAATATTCTATTCATCGGCTATATAATAGCGTATGATACGTGTGAGAGGGAATGTTATAACAGAACTATGCTAGTATTGTAGATTACATGGAAAGGAGCTAATGGAGAATAAACGGAAGTCGGGAGAGGAAAAAGAACTGCACAGTAAAGAAAGGGTGTGTAAATGAAAATGCGGATAAGAGGTAAAAATTGCGGATGATAAAATTTGCGGACGGATACTTTAGAGTTCGAACACAGTTATGTAGAATATGTTCAATTTCAAAGGCCAAAGTGCAACAACAGCCGTTGTATTAATCGAAAAAAAAACTTTGCTATGCAATAATTTACTTTTTTAACAATTAATAAATAGTGTGTGAACATTTCCGCTAATCGGTATTAGCGGAAAACGTTGCGCTTCATAAAAAGTGTTAAAGTAGCTACGCTGCAGTAAACTAACGAAAACATTGCGAAATTTTTAACAATTTTTCCACGATTTTTGCTGGTTTAGTTAATTGTTTTGAACGGTGCTTTATGCAGAATCATAAGTTTTCGATACATTCACACCCACGTTTTCAAAACAAAACCGATGGATATTTGATAACATCCCATGAAATGTTTTTGAGTTTTTTTTTACCATCACATAGTTACTCATTTTTTTCTATCAGAAGGTTCTCCATTATCTCTTTCCTGCAGTCTGTGATATCGTCAATCGTTGAAGAGTTGTAACCGTTCGTTTATCCAGACAAAACATAAAATCGTGCTTTCCAATGGTTGCAACTTTCAAACAACTTTTAATCAGCCAGTAAATTGATAAAGTATTCGTCCAATGAACAAACCGAGCTGTCACTCATCGTCATCGAATTCATACTATTGTTTTTTTTTTTTTTTAAATAATTAAACAAAAGTTCTCTTCGGGATTTACTATCTGTTGATCTATTTCATTTGAATTCCATGACATAGAACGTTTTTCTATGTTATGAATATATACTTACATACAAGTTTCATTCCAAAACATCAAGAAAAGACTTCCTGAATCATTTGAAAACGATTATGAATTTAATTAATATCAAGCTGCTTTACAAAAAAATCGTTTCATTAGAAAAACACAACAAAAAAGAAAAAACATTGTCGTAAAGACATATTTTCATAAATCAACCGTTTATTGATCCCCTTTATTTTCGTTCCGTGAACATGAACTTCGTCACATATTATGCTGCTATGAAAGTTATCACGAAAGACAATAAATTAAACCACAATAAGCGCTGATAGAAGTGTTTAAAAAACGAGCACCGATTTGACACTCGAGTGCATCGCCAGTGGTCACTTTAAAAAGAGCGAGACGGCTAAAAAACGACGCCTTGTTGATACACCGAGACAAGTTGTTTTTCCCCAAACAATTCCCCACCCACAACGCAATAAAACGTTCCAAAAATAAATAAAATAAAATAAAAAAACAAAAAAAGAAAACCAGTCGCACAGACACGATGCGAGTTTCGTTAATTCTCTCCGTGGAGAGCATTTATTCCAATCACTTTCTCGCGCCCCTTTTTCCATCCGAATGTATATAAACCGCTCAGCAAAAAGTGTGCTTCGCGTTGCTTCAACAAGACCCGGCCTTTCACGTGTTATTTTCCCTCCCCCACCGCCATTATCGTGTTAAAACTTGAACGTGCCAGCATCGTGTTCAACTTATCGGCGAGCTCGTCGGAAAAAGTTTTTTTTCGGTTGGTTACGTTGGTATTAGTTACCATAGCGAGCATGTGAGGCTCAGCAGTTGAAAAAGCGCATTGACGCGAGTTGCAGAACGAGAGTTTCTCTGTGTATGCCGGGAAAAATATAAAAGGGAACTCTCCATGATTGGCCGGGAGAAAGAGAGAAAAAAAAGGAACAAAAATGTCGACTATGTAACGTTTGTCAGAATTCTGTGCAGACGCTGCGCATCGAGCCAGGATTACCAACGTGGCAGAGACCTTTATTTTCAGGGTTTCTAGTGTGGATTGAACGTGCTTCGTCGTACTGCCAACGCTTCGAGTTCAGAAACTGTAGAAACATCTCTGTACTACATTGTCAGAAGGGCTGAGCACGTTTATATTAACACTGACGCGTTGTTATTGGAAAGCGAGAGAGAAGGACGTTCACGCTTCCGTGATTCCTGCGGTTTCGTGTGATAACCGACAGCTTCTACGGTGAAATAATACAGATGGAACAACTATCGAGGATCGCTCTTTCATCGAGTACACGCAGACGGCGAATTACGAAGCAATGGGAGAATATAAGATTAGCAATATTTTCCTAAGGCTCTCGAACCTCGAGAGCCTCTCAAGGCGGTCGCGTTACTTTTTGTATTGCGCCTACCTACACACACAATTTATTTTGCCCTCTTTTTCACACCGTCACCTTTAATGCCACCTTCAATACATAAACAGCGAATCCCCCCACTCCTTCGCTCTTGTATAGTCGCTGAAGTGAGCAACAGGCAGTCCAGAACTCACGAACTGCGGTCACGGAGTTGCCTGTGCTTACAATTATTTTTTTGTCTATCGTGACTCCATTTTACTTATTCGATATTTCCATTTTCTATCATTGGCACGTTCGATACAGAACATTGAGACGGTTCTATGTTATCTATTAGAAATAAATGCGAAATTGTACGACGTTTTGTATTGCAATTTTTTTTTTTTCACTTTTTTAGAAAATTCTGTATAAAACATTATGCGAAAGTAAAAGCAGAATCAAAAAGGTATACGTTGCGTTTTTTTTTTTGGTCATTTATTTCCGTAATGTATGTCATAAATATTGTAATCATTTTCGAGCTAGGGATCAACTTTTTTTTTTATATCTTCGAGGAAATGACTATCGATTTAACGAAAATTCGGTGTTGTCTGCGATATTCGGAAAATTCGCAAGTATTTTGCGCCCTCGTCATGTTTCACATCTGATGCGAAAAATTAGCATTTACGATCCATCGGCCATTTACCACAGCCTCGTACATGATGGAGCTATATTTTTTTCCGTTGCTTCGCAACAGTTGTGTCGGTGCTCGTAAAATCATTATAAGGATAACACGTAGTGCCTCAAAAGTGCCAATACGTCTGTTTCACTGTACTGCCAAAAACGTTTAGCCAATCAATATAGAATTATTAGAAGTTTGTGTGAATCGGTATGTTAAATTTGTTATATAATTATATATTAATATCATATCAATTTTATATCACATATAACTTAATATACCTTTATTATTAATTATTCCTCTTTAATATACCGTTTATTAATAATTATTCGTCATACTATGCGTCTATTCGATCCTCGAATCTTTTGTTAAATACTCAGTTTTTATTCATTAAAAGGGTCCCCATATTCTAACTTACGTTCAGTTCAACTCAACTTCGGAATTGCGTCGCAACTTAAGCTGCAACTTAATTTTCAAATTTAAGTTCTGCAGAGCGTTCTCCTCATTTCGCAGATAACCCAGTACGACGAAATAGTATCTACAAGTTTTGTCTTGAGTAAATTCTAGGAAGCCGCAACTTTACAAGGTGAAATAAGAAATTTTCCTGTTGCACATCACATCAAGCGGTGAAATATTTTAAAAATTTCATTGCATATTCGATACTGATAAAATCAAAAGAAAGTGCGTAGGGTTCGATTGTCGTCGAAGTTACGTGAGCTTCCACAAAGCGAAAGTATCTTTTCTTACGGTGACGTTAAAGTAAAGCATCCAAGAGAATGAGGCTTTTTATCCTCTTCTTTCGCTCGTCCTTCTTCTTCCATTCTCTTCTTGCAGGAGCATCGAAGGACTCTACACTTAGGTACTTGCTTTATCTATGCGGGACCATCGATCACACTGTGTCTAACTGCCTGGTCGCTTGTCTCTTCGCTCGGCAAACGACACTTCTTCACCCGGGAGTAGGCACGACTCTACTTCGGCCGTCAAGCTGCCGCTCGCGTTTTGTCTTCGGCATGTCTACGCCCTCGTAGACGACGACAGAGTGGATGAGTGGGAAACGAAGAACTAAGAATAGGTTGAGAGGGATAAACGACGAGCTCGGTGACTTTAAGAGTCCTTCGGTAATTGTATAACAGGATGTAATATTGGCAAACGAAATTGGTTTCACTGTCGTAACGCGTGACTCTATTATCCATTAGTGACTTTTTCAACTCTGACCTACATTTTGGACGTGAACTGTGAAGGAAATAAAAAAGTTGTCATTTTTTTGGATTACAAAAGCTCGAATGGCAATTGAACTGTTTTTGAGTTGGCATCGCACACTGTGAGAGAAATATTGGATATGAAACTCTCTCATTGACGTCACTGTTTATAAGACAATTCTGTGAGATCCTTGTGGGACCCAACACTCTGAAGAACCTAGAGATGGACCGCCTAGTAAAGCGCGAGAGGTGACCTAGAACCGTTAACTTTTTCTCACGTTATACTTTTTGAACCCACCATATATTCTGTCACAGATAAATATCAAAAGTCGAAATAACTTAATTTTCAGTTTTTCTGCATATATAAAGAGGCAAACGACGCCAATACGACCTGGATCTGATATTTAACTTGCAAATATGGTCCTTGATTTTTTCTGTCGTTGTTCCAACTCTGAACGGAAAGCAGGCCTTTTGTCGATTTTCTTTATGTACCACTTTTTTGGTTTTCAGAAAAAAAAACCAGTGTTGACTGTGATGTAAACATTTTCAGAAATTCACAAAAATCATTTGACACAATCCAGAATGTTCAAGATTAGATCTAAAGTGGGAGTACGTTCACTTCAATTTTTCAAACTTTTATTTTGACGGGCATGTCAAAAAGCGTAGCTGTCTATGCCCGGAAAGTTACAATAATTCTAAACTTTTCCATTTTTCCATCTCTGGCTTGAAGTCCAGTCTGTATATATGCAAAATTGTCGTGGCTTCTCTCAACCTGCTTCATCTGCTGTAATTGATGAAATCGTTAAAGTTTGTACATATTGTGATTCCTGAGGAAACTGAGTTATAGAAATATTTATTTTTAATTACAGCTATGCTAGTTTATATCAGTGTGTATTTTGATGATTCACCTTGCTTTTTATATCTTCTATTGGATCTCAAAGTTGATGTCATCTGAATAAATGGAACATTTTTTTAAATGACTTTTCATAAGCCTTAAGGTCGAAGGGCGCCTAACAATGAGAACGGAAACGTCAAAATATGAAATCAAATCGTACGCGCCGTTGTCAAGGGAAATGGCTGACGCGCCTATAAATAGAAATAACAACTATTTGTAACCGCCAACAATATCAACTATTTTCAAAGTCGCAATATATTCAAGTGTTTACAAGTTTTTTATTTCTGGGTGAAAGTACTTCTATGGACAAGCTGTGGTACTTTTATATTCGGGGAAATCGAGTATCCCACTAAAGTATAGCTTAGAATTTTTTCACATGTTTGTCCATGTAGACTGAGCCTAATAGTTGCGTTAACGGCAATTTTTAATATTTTTTAATAAGCAGTTTCCATAGAGATTGGTTTCGCTTTTGGTATTTTCCATTTGGTGAAATTGTTAAAGATATCAAACGACAATATATTCAAAGTCATCAAATTACAGTTTCCGTTCCAAAACGAATTCCTCTCGATTGATTGAACTAAATCTTTCCCTTAGCGTATGGACAAACGAGAAGAGGGTCGAAGAAGGTTATGTTGTTTGCAAAAACAAAGACGAAAGAAAAGCAAGGCCGTGAAAGAGATGTTAAGATAGAACCTAAGGATTGAAACGCTTGAAAAATAAAAATAAGAAGATATAAAAAAAAAAGATCTGCGGAAGAGAGGAGTAAAAGGAGAAGTCTGTTACACTTGACTCTTCGTATCTACGAAACATATCTTACCACATGGCAAGAGACTCTTACTGTACATTCTTCTCTATCTGTAAGTATATATAAATATATATATATATATATATATATGTGTATTGCATTTGCTGGGACGACAACCCTCGCAGAAAAGTCTCTGCATGCAACCTACCTGAAGTGTCGTTGGACTGTATGAATGTGTAGGAAAAGACGACGACGGAGAGCCAGTGGATAGGACTGTACACGATTCTCATACTCGATGTACTTTCCTCCCGCCTGTCGCTCTCCCTGTTCTGCACAACGACACTCTTTCTACGACTTCTGTCCTTTCTCACCTCCTTATTCCTCGCTCCTATTTTTTTCTCTCACTTTTTTTTACTCCTCGTCCTCAGCCGTTGCCTCTCGTTGTGGCGTTGCTTGCTCCAGGGCAATTTTAAAAGCGAAAAACCGAGCCCATTGTCGCACCACCGGAGCACTTGTTCCGAGACGGTGCAGGAGGAGTTGCAGGAAGGAGTCTTCCCCGGTGCAAATAGTCGTACAAACGAGGGTAAACGCTTTCAGCAAGGAATACTTGTTTTCCTCGTTTCGTTCCATCTTTCCGTGTCTCGCCGCTTCAAGTATCTATTCGAATGTCTAGCAATCGTGTTCATATTTTATAGAATAACTTTCAATACCAATTTTAAATAACATTTTTTCATACCAATTTTAAATAACATTTTTCCATAACAATTTTAAATAACATTTTTGAATATTAATTTCAAACATTGTTCAATACTAATTATGAATAACATTTTTCAATACCAATTTTTAATCATTTCAATACTAATTTTCGATAACACGTTTCAATACTAATTTTCGATAACACGTTTCAATACCTATTTTCAATAACAATTTTTAGTAGCAACTTTCTATAGCAATTTTCTATAGCCGTTATCAATAACAATTTTCAAGGATATTTTCCAATAGAAATTTTCAATGACAACTATCAATAGAAATACTCAATAGCAATTTTAAATAGCCATTTTCAATAACATAGTTTTGAATTGATTCTATTTAATGTCTTTCAGTAATTCAATTGCAGTTTAATTAAATATTAAATTTCCATAAAAAGTAATGTTACTTTAATAGAACAAGAAAAAAATGAAGTTAATCTAAATTGAATGTATAATTTCACCCTAAAAATACTTCAGATAAAGTTGTGATAGAGACGCGGCGCCAAGTAAAAATAAAAAATTAATGGTGCTTAAAATGAACGGGCGCTGCACCGAAAGAAATAGATACTAAGGTTTTTAATATCCGATATACTAAATAATATATACTATCGGGTAGTATTTGGATAGTACCGTGTATTATGTGTATTGAAAGGGTTACTATACGGATGGTACTTGGTACAATCAGATATTAACCATTACTATAATTATACTAACTGTTGCACTCCAGAGAGTGATCCCTATACGAAGCGTCCAATATGCTATCTGGTAGTATATTTTTACTATCGGGTAGTATCTATTTCTTTCGGTGTACGTCTACTCTATTTATTCGAAAAGTGGCTACTCACCGGCTGTTTTCAAAGCTTTCAAGTGTTTTTTAAAACAATTTAATAATGGTTGGAATAAAGCATGAGAAAGAAAAATAACATTTCAAAAGATTACATGTAAAAGCTACATACAAATGGAGACGACACTTGTGACGCATGACGCTGAGAAACAGACAGGCGTTGCTGACGAGATGGGCTGCTCGGTGAAATTCGATTAAAAGCAGGGTCACTCGATGAACGCCGACAATTAACGCTGGAGTGGAAGCCTGTCGATTCCGAGATGGATGGCGAAAGGAAAGTGGAATGATGGGAGTAACGAGGCGGGGTGGGGGAGCGATAACGAGAAGTTGGCCGCCCTTCGGAGCTTTTGTTGGAAATAGGAAAATAGAGGTAGAAAGAGCAAGGAAGTTCTGGCCAGGAGCTACGAAAAGCAAAGTACTATTCCACGTGGAGCCACGTAGAGACGTGACACTCATTACTCGCTCTGTCTTCCTCCCTTTTTCTCTCTTATATCTTCGCATTCGCTTTGTACCGAACGTACAGAGTCTGGAACGAAGCCAGCGCCAATCTATTACGCTATTAGACGAGGTGAGCTGCTTGTACAGGGTAGAAGAGACGATGGAAAGCATTCGAACCAAATCTTTTGCCAGTCGCTGACGCATTTATTAATTGGTTACCACATAGATACGGAAAAATATCTATGGGGCAATTAGATCGACTTCTTCCTTCCCATTCAATATTTTCCCGTCGCATTGATAAAATTCTACACGGTGAAAATTTACAATCTCTTGGTTCGGTGAAAAGTTGTGAAAAGTTCATAACTTTTTGAACAATATAATGAGTTCTGGTTTATTTTTATTATCCTTTTCATAATCATGACTTAACGTGTCTCTGAAAGGATTTTTCACTTTTCAATGAGTGCAAAAAAAATCTCTTATTAATAACTCTAATTAGTAACTGTCACAAAATATACGTCGCATTGATAATTAAAATTTGTCGCTTGTTACTCGTCCGGAATACGACGTTTACTCTCAGTGCATGAATCTATACATCTGCCGCTCGTCAACGACAACCGCGTGAGGAGAAACTTGAAGTGCAAAACCTTGTCCCGAGTTTCTTGAATATAAACATAGATATACGCCGATCGTTATATTCACATACAATTTTCCGAAGTTTCTCTATTTTCTATGAACTCACCAACCCCGAGCATTGAAATTTACATTTCAATTCCGTTTAACACTTGAATTTCTTTAGTCCAACGAGTTCATCGCTATCTTACATTGTTGTTGAATTTATTCTATAGAGTGAAATATTATAGTTTAAATGCCTTTCGGGTAACGAGTATAACATAGGCCGAGCTCGTTTTGGAGACGTGTGAATATGGCATGCCGCAGTTTACGAGTCGGATATTTAACCTGTACATTGAGGTGCAGTTAAAAAATAATAATAATAAATAAAAAAAAGTGGTTTTCTCGATACGCACGCACGGAACTCTCAAATGAACACGAGTTAGATTCTGCGCCCCGTCTGCCCGTCGTTTGAATCCGATATCGATGATGGAGTCCACTCGCACCTCACCAATTTCATAAAGTGACAGAACATATCCTCAAAAGAAAGAAAAAAAAAAATGTAAACGGCGCCGGTGAATATCAAATACTAAAAATTACTCTTTGCAACGTTGATCCTCGCGATGCGATCGGTTTACGATATCAATTTTAAAGTTTTAGACAGATTGTTTTGTAATAAATGGCTTCAGGATTTTCGAGGCTAGACTTGATTATTGCAACAACAATAACCTCCTATTTTACGTTGAATTCGGAACGCTATTTTTCCGGCGAGGTTTTATAACTGACGGCTTATTCGATATCAAATTTTCTCGGTGTTATCAAAAAGCTATTTCCATGGAAAAATGAAATTTTTCTTTTTCTTTGTTTTATATTATGAATCGCGTATCTGCTTTCGACGTCAAAGCTATTGTCTGTTTTCCTGTCCATGTAACGGCGGTCTTAGGTTATGTTATTGTTCGGGCGTCATCGGTTATTGGCATTTGAAAATTTGCGGTATATGTGGCTCTCTGACTGGCTCTGCGGAAAAAAAGTAAAAAAAAAACTTTTTTTTTCAACGAACGTCAATCACCGTTTGGTCTGTACCGACTGGCGCATGACGGATTTTTCATCGATTCACCTCACCTCCTGTTAAAGTGCTCTTTTGCTACTGTGTATGCGTTTTCGTAGGTTGACTTTCTGTTGGTCAAACTGAGCGATGAATAATTACAAACATAATTGCGGTTGAAAAAAAAAACAGTGAAAATGCTTGCGACATTATTATCATCAAGAGACTTCCCACGTGAAAAAATCATGTATAAGTCAATATATATAGTCTGTATAAGAAAATGGACATAGAGAATAACTGTACACTGTATTTCATTTATATGAAATTTATATATAGTCTGCAGATTTTATAAAACGATTTTTTAGAAACGTTATATGAAATTTACATAAATTATATTGCACTTTATATAATTTTCATAGAATCTTCATATGTATTGTATGCAACATACAGAAAATGTATATGTCCACTTTCGTATACAGCTTCTATGTAGATCTCAATATATAATTTTTATACAATATTCATATAATTTTTTTACTTGGGTTAATCAAAACAAGATGTTACAGTGTCGGGCAAACATTTCCCTATTTGTCAGTCCGGTTAGTGTTCTGAATTATATTATTTATCAAACTCACTGGAAAACTAGCCAGTTACGTTACTGGTTATTTTTAGTAAAGAAAGTGTAGCTAACACTTGAATATTTATCATTAATTTGAATTCAAATTTCGGAGTAGTTTGGTCTGATGTTAAATTTTTTTGTAGATATACGACGAGTATATATACGCTGTTAGTAATGTTTGCAAGTTTACGTTACCAGAAATTTTGTTTACCAGCTGACATATTAAATTTACGACACGATTGTAGTGAAATTACAAATTTTCTAATGAAATTTTCTAATTTTCTTAGGATCTGGAAAATACTACGTTCGTCACATCTAACTTGAATATCGAATATGATGAACCAGTTTCTGTAATCGAAACTCCGTTATTCGTGATGGAAAATTATACAAACATTTTTTAGTAGCATTCGAAAGTTCGGTCGATTTCATGCATAAATGCTTCAATTAAGGTAATGTGCATTTGCGATACGAAGTTAATGTAATTTTACAACAAGATAGAATAGAATCATACAAATTTAAGTACGTTTGAGGAAAACAACGACTCATTAATGTTTAATACCATAAATTGATTTTTCATAAAACATGTACGTTAAATTTAGTGCGACAACTTATGCATGAACACTGTCTGTAATTGTACGCTACATTTTACGTAGATTTTACTACAGTCTTCATATACATAAAAATATTGTTGCCAAAGACATATTCTCGGCTTATGGGGAATGGACGGTAACAACATATGAACGCAAACACATTTGGATATCGGAAATCGTTAGGAGTTCGGTATCCAACATTTTTTTGTAGGTATACACGGTCGTGTTCTAAACTCCTGTCAATATTGAAATGATTGCGTTCATACGTTCCTACAATTCGCCTTTTACTAAAGTCGATCGAAAGCGTTTTTTAAAATAAAATAGGCATTTTTCCATCTCCGTTTAAACAATATTCAAGTATTATATGATACAGGATTACGATTAATTATTACGATTCGCGAAATGGCCAATGACCGATAGATTTTATAAGTTCGTTGGTTCAAAATGGAACAATAAACATTCAGTTTTGTAGTAAAAACTTCTTCATTATTATTATTTTTGAATAAATGATAGTGATGGACCGTTTGTGATGAGTGATAGTTTGTTTTTGATTATTAAAAGAAACTTTATCGATTCACCGGCTTAATAGCTTATAGTAATAATCGTTGAAAAATTAGAACCATTTGTCGGCCTGATTTTAGGTTAGAATAAACAAACGATTGTCACTTTTTAACGACGTATGATATAAAAAATGCTGTGATGCATTGATAACACATTCCCAAATAAAGAAAATAATCTATTACTCATTGAAGTTGAACTAATATTCAGATTTGATATCTTGAAATTTGTAAAAAAAAACCATACAAGATAACCTGCGTTCTGTCTTGCATTGTATAATTGTTATTCTTCGCTTTCGTTCATTAATGCGGTATTAACACGCCCGTAACTGAATTTATTACAAATATATATGCGGGTACAGTTATTCATCGATACAGTAGGTCAAGGACGAATATGTCACCTGTTATGTTCTTCAATATCGAAAGATCAGAATCATTTTAATCATAAGCAAGTCCCTATCTTTTTTTTCGCCCCCTTATTTCAATAGTACATTAACAAAACTTAAGCAGGCTTTCTCACAGACATTTATAAGATTTGTTTTGAGCGTTTAATCTCCAATAGTTTCCAACAGTAAAAAAAAATGTCGAGAATTCGAAAAATTATTCAATTTATAAAACTTCAATAATAATACAAAAAATTATACAACCAATTATTTTGTCCGTTTTTCTACTATAAATTTACCAAAAATATGATAAAACAACAAGGTTCTTTAGATGAAAACGATGTGTCAACAGCACAAAAATTTTGATTAATCTTTTCTGTACACTAACACAAAAGATCAATTATTTCACCTGTCGTGTTTCCCTTATAATTAAAAGCGAAAATCATTCAGATTATTAACAGGTGCATTTATTCTGTTTTTTTTCTTCATGTCTTCAACTAGCCTCAAGGGAATACGAAGAGGAACGAAGCGAACTGTTCTCGCCTCGACTTGAGATATATACGACTGCGAATGACGAAGCTTCTTCGTGTTTGCTCTAATGCTCTATCTTTCATCCCCTCATACACTTCCCTCCCTCTTATTCGGGGAGTTTATTGCGCCGCGCGTGCTCTTCGCGTGGTGTAACGATGGTAGCTGAGTTAAGGCGAGCGAAAGCAGCTCGCCCTCCACCATTCTAGGAAACAATGGTCGAACGAGTTCGCCGATTGTTATTTATCAGACAACTCGGGTGCACTTTTGTTCTCTAGAGTATACTTCGGTATATGTTGACTCAGAATGGATCTTTAATGGAGTCTGAGGTAGACTCCAGATCAGAAACTACCATACTGTTGCGATTTAAAAATAAAAACGATGGAAATAAAATCTCGAAACAGAAGAACTGGAAATGAGAAAATTACTTTTGCAATCCTTCGTCCAGAAAAGTGACCTTTTCGGACGTTATCGCTTGCCTGAACTGCAGCAACAGCAGTAGTAGTAAAAACTTTCATCCGTTACTCGAGAGAAAAACTTTTCTTCCATGTTGAAATGTACTATTTTAGGCCTGTAGCGCGTGATGGAAGCGGTGTTTTTTGGCACAAAAAGGGGAAGTTTTTGTGGTTCACCGAAAAATTAAAAAAATTGTATTGCTGTACAAAAGAAAAATTCTTCCACCATGAATGTAGCTTTTTTTCTTGTTTCTCAAAATCAATGAAGCTATAATTTTTAATGAAAACAATTTTGTAAATAATCACTCGGGTCGATACCGTTTCGACAAATTTACCTTTGTATCAAATCGCTACATTCATGTCAAAGAATTTTTCTCATGCGCAAGTGAGCAATTTTTTTCAAAATTCTTGGTTTACCGAACGTCGTAGGAAAGTGTGGAGAGTTTCAAAACCCTACAAATTCCCAATGGCTCATATGAAATAGTTAGATACTTTTACTATAGAGCAAAAAAAAATTAGATTCAGAGTTCAGAAGAATTATCAATGAATATCCGCAATGAATATCTGCCCACACAAAAAAATATTTATCTAACAAATACGTATACCAAAAAGTTGTATATTTCGTATATATTTCTCATATTCCTGTGAAAAATATATGGCAAATAGTATGTAACGAACATATAGTAAACAACATACATGTAGTTGAAGCGCTTAAATCTTATGTATGTTACATTTTGCTCATATATTAATTTTCATATGTTCGATTCCAGGTCTTGAATACTTACCAATGCGAGATCGACAACGAATACTCGCTACTTTCTCTGAGGCTAATTACTTAAATTTCCCGATTGAGGAAGCCTTTATCGATGGTGCAATCTATCAAACTCAGTGCGGCGATGGCCATGGAGCCAAAGTCGTTTATTTTTCGAATAAAGTCATCCATACTGTATCAAGAGCAGTGGTAATAGAAGCAACGCCGTTGGGAGGGACTATTGCATCGAAATGAATGGAGGACTCGTCGTCTTCGCTGGCTTTTCTCGAGCCTTTTCTTTACAAGTCCTCTAGGTCTTGCTCAGAGAGAGAGAGAGAGAGAGAGAGGAGGAGAGAGGAGCGGCAGCACTTGGTTGAATCGTTGCTCCCGGCTTCTATAAGGAGAGCTCTCGCGTATCGGCCAGAGTGGCGATGTCACAGTCGAGTGATTAATCGCCTCGCTACCGAGAGGACAAGAAGTCCCCGAAGCGCGCGACGGTAAAATATACTCGCGCTGATGCGAGAGCATCCTCGTCTCTCTATCTCGTTCGTGTGTTGCAGAGAGGAGACGATAGTTCCCGAGTTGACTCGTTCGGGGACGATGCCATCGAGTAATACCGTTTCTTCGCTTCGATATTATAATATCGGTAAGCGAGGCATCACTATTACAGACACGAACATAAAACTCCGACTATCGGAACGACCTTAAAGGCCCAAATGGATTCGAAGAGTCAATCCATCCAAGTATATATATATTCGTGGCTTGTGTAATTTTTGATGAACGTTGCGAGCTCTCGCAATTTATATATCGGTGAAATATTTATTGTATCTCGACAGTGTTTTAAAAACCAGAAACTTAGCGACAATTCTCGACCTGAAAGGCTTTGGGAATTATGAGGCATGAGAGATTTTGTCTTTTAGGCTTTAAATCCCCTAGGCAATCTCTTAGCGTACGCCATTAAGCCATTAACAAAATTGTTTTACTTGATGACTTTATGGCGAAGATACAATTTTTGTTTGGCTTTTAATGATACTTTGGAGCATGAAATGTGCGTTGTGTACTTACTGGCAAAGTTTATCTCTTGGAAACATTTTTTTTCAAAACACCAACGTTGAGGGATTGAAATAGTTTTGAATTTTCGAAAAATTTTACCGGAAAATTCGCGTTTAATCTATCCAACAAAAATATACGATGCTCTTTTGACGAAATTCCAATGTTTGTCGAATTTTTCCAAAGCGCTGATTAAACAAAATGCCAGTTGAAATACGGAATCAAAAATAAATATTATGTGATTGTGAAGAATAGGATTCATTGTTAGTTCTTCAGGTTCTTTGAATCCTTGTATCAGATTGAATTCAATAATAATAGAATATACTCACCATTCAAACATTCTCAATATATATTATGGCGGGAATTTCTACATATTCGGATGCATTTATTTTCGTGGCGGATGTGTACAGCATTCATCAAATAATTGGATGGCGAGTAGTCGTTTATTAAAATAGTCCAACAAATAAGGTGAATAATACCATATTCCCTTGTGTTATGTGTCATGGGATGGAGACAATTTTCAATTTATTTCATTCAGTGGTACCTAATTCACGAAAGAATAAAGGCAGGACGTATTTACGAGGAGTAAGTATATATGGCGCGGATGCGCGAAACAATTTCCCCAGTTGCTGTAAATCTTCGGACGACGTATACGTGAACGTAACAACCACTCGCGCACATGGTGTGCACCATGGCTCGTTGTTGTTGTGTGTGGGTGTGTGTTTTGCTCTGTGAACTCGCTTTGCCGAGCGAGTGAGTTGAGGGAAAAATGTTCCAAAAGCTTCGAACATCAGTGTGACTTATAACGGCGAAAATGCGAGCTTCTCGCCTCCCGTTGCTGCCCTGAATGTAGATGGCTCTTTATACATACCTATATACCTTCTGTAAAACGTGTACAATGTTATAGTATTAAAGAGAATATCTCGGATGGTCTGGAAGCTGAGGTCATATAATCTTTCGTTTAACCCACTATTGCGGCAAACATCTCTTCGTTTATTTTCACCGAAGCTTTTCCGCTAAGCGTACTCCATTTTTTACCTTCCCAAAAGAAATTCATTCGTCTGCTCTGCTCAATAGATTGAAGATAGGCTATTTTGGATATTAGGTATCCTAGGTATTTATGAAACGAAATTCAGAGACTTTTGGCAGACTTGAAAATTGAATGCCCTAATGGTTATGAAAAATATTTGGTTGATCATCTTTTTGTCTCGCTGTTTACGAAGCTTTGCGCAGACATTATGTTGCTCTGCTTTGGCTTTATAGAAACCATGTATAACGATGCATAAGTATGCATAAGGATGCAATTTGCAACCTTTATATTTGTAAGATATTATTGTATTTTGCTTATAATGATTCGATTGTTGCTGCTTTAGCCGTTCGTGTAGAATTATTTAGGAGGTGCTTCGGGGAATGACGGCTTTATACTTTTTTTATAAAAACGGTTGTTACGTTTCGCTCTGATCACGGCTTCTTCAGAGCTTTATTCGATTTCTCATCAGTGTTGAGTTTGTGACTTTCTTTTCCTCCACTTTGTTGTTTCTATTGTAATATGTGACTATTGATGTTTGCTGTATGGCAAAATAATTGCTGAGTTGAGTTTGTTGGTGAATTGTGGACAGTGACCGGCTTTTCGATCTTATATGTTGGTTTGAAGTTATTTCTAGACAATGTGGGATCGTTTTATTCACTTTTTGTCATTTTTTTTTATCACGAATGAGACCGGAGAATCCGGTCAGTTTCAGGTCACGTTTTCAAACTACTAAGGAAGCTTATATGTCCAAGGGAAGTTTTATCTTGATATCTAAAAATTGGTTCGAGTCAGAGCGATTCCGAAGATTTTTCAAAATCTTCCAAATCCCATAACATCTGAATGCTTCACGCGATTTTCATAAAAGTTCTACCAAGTAAAGTTTGTTCGGTACTTAATACGGCGTTCACACAGTCGTACATAAAGGCACCTTTTCCAGTTCACGTTTACCATATGAGAATTTCGAAAAAAATGTCATAAAAGCAAAGTTTTCACTATAGTGGAGTGAACTTCAAAAGAGAAATAGAAATTACAAGATGTGACACTTTAAAAAAAATGTACTATTGGTAAGTACAAAGTGACGACTATATATTTTTCCTCGCTGCTATTTTTTATAGCTTTAGTCAAAGTTAAATAACTAACGTAGCTGTACAAGAAAATCTTTTTTCCAAATAATTTCATTTTGATAATTGGCACTTCATAGTTACCAGAGCTATCACAATTTTTTTAAGGGTGCTTGAGGAAAGTACCCACTACGTGAAATAAATGTCTTAATTAAACCACCATTAGTTATTTCAATCAGGAATTTCCTGAATTTTACTAAAAAAGTGATAAAAACAATTCCTCGAAAAAAATTCCATTTGTTATCCCACAAAGTATGAGAAGCTCAACAAAAAAAAAAGTTGTTTTCACATTATATGTCAATGCTTCTACTAGGCAATATTAGCATAATAACCAACCTTCCGTCGTCATTATTTAGCTTACTCGAATAAAAAACAGTAATTTTCGCCAAAAATATACCCCGGCTATGATGCTTTTATCCCGTGCTTTATGCTCGTACAACCTCATATTTTGTATAACCCGGCGATACGTGGTCTCTACTCGAGGTCACGGAAAAAGCTGCTGAGTAGTTTGTCCTTCTGTTTTTCCCTCCTATTTCTCGCAATTCACTATGAGCTGAACACACGCACACGTATATTTGTCTTTATATATATATATATTGTTGCTGAAACGCGAGGTCGAGAAAGAGAAGTAAAGCAGTAAGTAGTAGGAGGAGTAGAAACGTCGTCTCCTCTGATATTTCGGTAAAGTGGTGCTCATCATCGTGGCATTTCATCGCTATGGGCACACGGTTGTTACGCACATCTGCGGCCACCTGCGCACATATATGTATATGCAGCATCAACAGGAGAAGAAGTACCTCAGCGTGTACGGTAGGCCAACTTGGTCGAGTGGGTATATGTCGTGTGTGCCACGCGGTGTAGCGGTGTCGTAGTCCCACTCCTGCGGACTACGTGAACTGCATTAACATTCCATTTTGTCCGGGCGCAAAATTATTTCCGTCTCTCATTGCCTCTACTAGCATTGCCACTGTGCAGTTTACCCCTTTGCCCGATCCCCTACACCCTCCTCTTCATTTCCCTGCTCTTCCTCGTCCCCTTCCTCCCCCTCCTCCTTCACCCCTTTTTCCCTTCATCTCCTCTGACTGCACCGTGTATACCGATGGTATAGACGTTGGGGTATATGGTGCCCTTGCTCACCTATTATTTTACGTACCTATGCATGGCCTTTGCGTGGCATTGCTTCACCGCCTACGCCACCTTCAACCTCTTCCCCTTCACCGACCCCTCTCCTCGTGCGCCACGTATAACAGGTCGCCGGAAGTTTGACAATCCGTGGCAGGCTCACCGTGTGACCTTAGTGTCAAGGCTTTCGCCTTTTGTCATATTTATGAATATACATAAACTCCCTCTTGATGATACTCCACTCGCGAGGCGTTTTGCCGCTTTCGGTACTGTGTGACTCGTCGGTAATGATAATAAGCGGCTTCGTCGGGATCCGAGCCGGACAAAAGGGCGACGAGACACGCATTTTGTTATTTGTCCCATGTTCTGCAATAATAATGGCCTTGTCCGGTCGGTTGACGTCCTGTCACGAGGCGACCGGGAATTTGCAAACGAGTGATGGAAATTGGAACGGAAAAACCAATATATTTTATCAATTCCATTCTGACCCAATTTTTTTCTGTCCCTGCGCTTCACGGCGTATGTTTAGCGGATTTCATATATTATTCGTTTATCCCGGCTTATCGTGCGAACCCTCACTACGTCAGCACTCTCTTTTGTTCCTGGTGCACTGAGGTATTAATTAGGGATGTGCATGAGCGCTCGACGGCTCAGCTCGAAGATATAACGCTCAAGCTCGCTTGAGCTTAATATGAGCGCTCATTGACGCAACGCTTGCTTGGTTCGAGTGCTCATGAACGCTCTGTTCATATCAGCGGCCTGCGCTCACAGTCGATATGAGCGGTTCGCGCCCTCAGTTAAGGAAGTTCGGTGACGACTATCGAAGTTAAATCAGTGCTAAATTTTCGTAATTGATTCTTTAAAGATCAATGCATCAAAAAATAATAGTAAAGAGTAATATATGTTGGAGCATGTATACTTAAACCAGTGAAAGATCAATAGTGGCGAATTTGCATTGCGATAAACTGATTAACATTTATTTGTAATGGGATACATTTTCGTTCCGTTTTTCCCAAGTATAATCAGTAATTCTTTATCGATTTGAATAAGAGACCGCTTATTCCCTTGCTCAAAAGATACTCTATGAATTGATCGCCACGATATTTCATAGTGTTGATCGTTTAATAATTATAGTCTATTTTTTATGAAAGTATGATTCTTTTTGTTGAACAACAGGCTATAATTATTGAACGATCAATATTACGAAATATCGAGGCGGTCAGTTCGTGAAGTATCTTTTAAGAAACAAAATGAGTTATCATTCAGTGTAATCGGTGAAGAATTACAGATGATATTTGGAAAAAACTAAACGAAAATGTATCCCATTGAAAAAAAAAAGTAAACCGGTTAATCTTTATGAAAATTTGTTACTATTGATCTTTAACTGGATTAAGTATACATGCTTTAATACAAATCACCCTTCACTATTGTTTTTAATGCATTAAATTTTAAAGAATCAATTACGAAAGTTCAGCACTGATTTGACTTCGATAGTCGTCACCGAACCTCCTTAAATCGAGCGTCGATCGCACTCCGTCAACACGAGCTGCGATACCGCAAAGTTGATTCAAGCAACGCACAGGCTTCTGGGGATAGCGTATTCGGAAATTTAGAAAAAATTTTATTTGGATTTTTTCTCATGAACCTTTTTTCAATCGAATCTGCCAAAAATCACTTTTAGGAAAATATTAAATTTAGGATTTTTAAATTATTCTGTTTTTGATTTTATTAGTAACAAAATACACAACTTCACAATCTTCGTTGTCAATAATGATAGAAATATGTGTAAAAGCTTAACATTTATTTTAAAAATTCACGAATGCAAAACGGTAAACAGAATAATTTGTAATGTTTCAGATTTCAATTAATAACGATATTTATAGAACCCGTTTTTGTTCTGTTTGTCGCATGTGAAGGGTGAGCGGTTCGCGCGTGCGTGCCTCTGTATATGCACGGCGTTAAAATGCTATACAAAGCTACAAGCAGTAAAAAATCAAAACTTTATTGCTGCTCATGGGAAATTCTAGTTCTTCACATGCTAGATAGATATATTTTATTAATGATTTTTAGTTCTTCTTCCATTCTTATACGTCTCACCGTTTTGGAGATAACAACAATTATTTCAAACTATTGTTCTAAGAAAACTATGATAGTTATCGTCTTTCGACTTCTCTCATTTTTCGTAGTACAAACAAAAGTCTCTACGCAAATTATTCCAAATTTTTCTGTAGCAGAATATAAAATTTATAGTGAGTTGAATTCAGATGAGAGAGAAAAAATCAACGAAAATCACACGTTTAGCCATTTACAAATCGATAATAAAGGAACGGGTCGACCGAAAACTCGCGTAATCAGCCATTCATCGCACAACCGCAATTCGCATCGCAAAGTCCGTTCTTTAAAAACGGAGTATTATTGAAAATACTAGCAAGTAATCGCTATTTAATTAATTTCGTATAATACGGAAATACGTATAAATTAGTTTGAATAGTTAAAAGCTCAGTAAAGGGCTTTCATAGAAGTTCATAATTGTCCTACTATGATGCAAAGGGTTTTAGTACATAGTTAGGAAAAGATAAGTTTAAATATATTTTTACACCTTCATGAATTCCAACTTATTTACCTTTATTATATTTGCTTTTTTAATTGTGGAACAGATTCTCTAACAAAATTTGATAGTTTTGAAGATAGTCAATAAAACCCGTATTTTTAGATTGCAGGAAAACTTTATAATGCTGCCTTTCTACAGCAAATTAATAATCGAATTGAATGGTTAGTTCGAACCGAACGAGCTGCTCACGGGCTCGCGCCATATGTGCGGCTCGAACGCTCGAGTCAAACGAAGCGACTCGTACCGATTGAGCGGCTCAAGCGCTCGCGTCAGATGCTTGGTTCGAAGCAAATGAGCGCTCGTTTGTCCGCTCGAGCAGCTCGAGCTGCCAGGTACGCCGCTCGAGCACGCTCATGCACATCCCTAGTCTTAATGACAATATCTGTCACGAGTACACGAAAAAAAATGTCATTGATTGGAAAACAACGCTTGCGGGCTGCCATTGGCAATAGTTGTCAAATCAACTGTTGTTTTTATTCTCACAATCTCATATAACATTGCAACAATAAAATATTGTTTTTTCTATTTTAGAGTTGTTGTTTTAATCTCACAAGAAATTGTAGGAATTAGAAATAAAATCGAGTTGATAACAATTGCTGATGGCAGCCCGCAAGCGAATTTTTTTTCCGTGTAGCTTCGTTGTAAAGAAAATTACGAGGTTTCCTGTCGAATTCAGCTCCTAATAAAATCTTCGGTGTTCGCTACGGATTTGTTTATCTGCAGGTCCACTATCAATTTCTTGTATGTCTAGAACAATTCGGGTGGGGGTCAAAATAGCGAATGACCAAAAGAGTGAATGGTTCAAATAGCTAATTTCGAAATTAGGAACGTCTGAATCTTGAACGGTCATCATTATGGAATTCGCTATTTCAGTCATTCGCAATTTTGACTATCCGCTATTTTGACCTCCATCTTATTGAAATCAATCAAAACAGCGAATGATAAAAATGGTGAATGCACTGAGAGAAAAATCTGGTAATTTCGAAAATAATATAGTTGGACTGACGATAATCTAACTATAAACTATAATTCCCAGGAGGAACGTCTATATTTTATGGCTGTAGCAAATATAATTATAGTAGCAATTGTTACAATGATAGTAGTTTCAAAAACTATTCTAATAGTTTCAAATATGCCGTTTTGTTGCATATACGATTTTAACGTTTGTTTCCAATAACCTTGCAAGTATCGTTTATTGAACCATATTATCATCGCTTCAACCATAAAACATTGTAAGCCTTCCTATATTCGTTTTACCATGTAAAATCGTTAAATTAACGATATGCTTTTCTCTCAGTGTGATTTTTTTCCAATCCCATATTTAATATCCGAAAAAAATAATTCTTTGGTCCAAATATATAATTTATTGAAATAAACCACAATCCATTGATTGAATTGATTTTATCCAACTGAAATAAATGATATCGGAGCATAGAAATGTGGTATCGAAACGATAGGATGAAATACGTTGATTGATTTCACTTATCTTTTTTCCTCAGTAGTGCCCTTTCGTTAAAGGATTAGGACTTGACATTTTATTTCGACCACAAAATAAATAATATCAATATTATAACCCATCGGTTTGATAAGCAGTAATAAGTGGGCAGTCAATGGCGATAAAACTTTGAAAGTTATATAAACCAATTTTCATACTAATGATTTAATTTGTACGATAAATGCGCTGAAGGTTGCAAGAAATTGATCAGTTTGGTACTGCGGGCTTCAGAGTGGTAAGCCGGGTAACCAAGCTTAATGGAAAAGGAGGAAAGTTCGCGCCCGTGTCCAGCCGGCAATTTGGTGGACGACCAGAGGCGAAGGAAGCGAAGCACAGAGACGGTGGAACGTGTGCGGAGATCGCAGGATAAAAAAAATGAAAAAAGGAGAAGCAAGTAATCTGTTCGTTCTTTGTCGTTGGTTTTCTTCCTTTTTGCAGTATATTCTACTGAAGCTACCGAACGGGCATGCCGTCGTTCGAGCCTGAAGCTTTCACCGATGAAACGGTTGGGCTTTAATGAAAAAATTTTGCTTTACCCGTTGGACCGTCGAGGGGAGAGTTTGGGGCGTTAGGGTCAGACGAAAGCAGAGCAACAGCATCGCTGGACGATGACACAATTACCCGGGGACGTTATACCGTTATCCCTGAGCGTGACAATGAGCAGTTTAATATAAACCAGGCCCGACAGCTGCGGTTGTATATTATAGAATAGCTCGGACAGGAGTTGGCGTTTTTTAAATTCATCCCTCACAGTAACGCGCCTATATAATATTTAAATATTGCGCTATATGTTGTGAACTGTGTCTCCGAGGTTTACGTGAATATGGATAATATATACCGACGCAGCACTGCGTTAATTACCGACCGTGCAAACAATTTTTTTAATTTTTGTATCCGTCCCTTGGCACATGTTTACCTGTGGGTTTTGCTCGTGCTGGCGAATAATAGGGGCACCAAACTCTGGGTTAGGATTACGAAATTCCAGTACCGACAAGTCGCTGGAAATTTTTCAGTCGCAATTAGCGTATAATGAAATAAGTATTTTGGAAAAAAAATGTTGAAAGTGTATTTCAAAAGACCGAATTTTTAGTGCAAAAGCATATTTTGTATATATTTTTTCAAATTTCATTTGGAGTAATTTTGTTAATGCATTTTGCGTTCCTTTTTATAAATTTGTCATAATTATAATTTCATCATATGTGCAACGTGCAGTGTACTTTTCAAAGTGGTTATTGCATGACGTTATCAAGTAAGTAGCATATGCATAATGTATTTTTACAATACACACAAACTTTGTGTATAGTAGTACGAAGTAGTACGTCCAATATTAGGGAAAAAGTTTTCCTCTCGATTGTTGAAAGGAACTGTCAGTTCAACGTTGGATACTGCAGTTTTACTCAAGTCCACTTTTCTGAATGGAAAACTCAAAAATATAATTTCAGTCCTCTTTCTGTGTGGGTATTGATTTAACAATTGAATTATTAATTACTGCCACATTTATAAATCTATTCTAAATTATATTTTTCTACTCTGATCTTGTACGCAGAAAAATAACGGTAATTCTGAATAGGTGCTAAATATTAAATGTCATAGACAAGGATGGTTAATAAATAAATGAATGGACGTGCTGACAACGAGAATTTCTCTAAATGAATAGTGTTTGATGTGTCCGATTAGTTTTCTAAAATTCATCATGCTGTCGTATACTGGTAGAAAATTTGTCGGTAGAGCTGAAAACGCATTCAATTATATGTCCTCGTTGATAACGCCATTTCCCAATTTGCTAAACAATATGAGGTTAGTAGAACAAACTCGAGTCTCCAAATAGTGACGAACAGAGACAGCAAAATGTAATGCAGTATTTCCGTATATTCAGCACTTTCATTATCGGGTAAATCTCTGAAGTCTCGAGCGCTTAAAAAAGTGCAGAGGTGTCATATTGGAAATATCAATATTACACACAGTGTAACATAGTCTCGGTTTTTCGAATTCAGCTCTAGATCAATGCACTGATGGATATGGAACGAAGATTATACGTGGCGTGTCAGGAAAACAAATAGTACCTTTCGTCATTGGAAAGAAAAAGTTTTTTTATCGAGTGCTCAACGTAACTTTTCAGTGCAACGTCGGGAAACAGTAGTTTCCTTCACGGCTAAATATGATATCTTAGTATTCTCAAATATTTAGCACTTTCAATAATCGAGTAAGTCTTGCCAGTCTCGATGGCCTAAAAAAGAGCAGATTATATTGGAAATATTAGAAAAATATTGCATAGTGTACCTTCTCGATGTTTCGAATTCCTCTCGAGATAAATGCACTCATGGATATGAACGGAGATTACACGTAGTAAAGAGGTAAATGTGTCCGCAAAAAAAAGTATATTTTAACACTACGGAGGAAAAAGTTTTTCCATGGAGTGTTGAACGAAACTTTTCGGTTCGGTATCGGTTAACAGTTTCCCCCACAGCTAAATAAAATATCGTAGTATCCTCGAACGTTCAGTACTTCAAATAATTGCCTTTGTTGCGCAAACTTCGAGGACCTAAAAAAGTCTAAACTTGTCAAACTGAAAATATTTCATAGCGTAACACTGTCTTGATTTATCGAATTCAATAATGGATATGAACGAAGATTATGCGTGACGAAGGGTTAAAACGCGTGTGCCAAAGAATACATTTCAATACCAGGGAGAAATACGTTTTTCCTACGCGTGTTCACCGAAACTTTTCAGTTCGACGTCAGGAAACAGAAGTTTCCTCCACACCTAAATATAATATCACAGTATTCTCGAATATTCAGCACTTCGAATAATCGAGTAAGTCTGGCAAGCCTCGAGGGCCTAAAAAGTGCAGAGTTGTCATATTGGAAATATTATGTAGTGTACCATCGTCGCAATGTTTTGATGGAAATGAACAAAGATTATGCGTGGCGAAGGGTTAAATGTGTCTGCGAAAAAAGGTTTTTCTTGTGCTGCTTTTTGTACGACACACGGAATACCTTGAACCGAAATCCGAAATATTGTTTCTTTTGGGAATACGGGAGACGACGAAAAAAGGAGCTGGTGGATGGGCAAGTTGAGGGTGGATAAGAAAAAGCGGGAAAACGAGACGAGGTACGTTCCGTTCGTCATAACGTAATGGAAAAAGAGCCTCGGGAGTGGTTGGTTTTGCGGAGGCTGCACTACAGCCCAGGGAATACCAGAATGTCCCTGCCGTGTTCGTGATATGTATGGAAAAGTCAACGGTGTACAGGTACCTTGCATTACACAGTACGTACGCTCGAATCTCTCCTCTGAGGAGTCATTTCTCTCTTCAAAGTTACACCAACCAGCGTGGCTTGTGTACTTCCACACTCGAAAGACACTCTTGACGGATGCTACCCTACAAGGATATCTTGTTATGGATACTGTCTACGTCAAGGTACTTGAATTACGGCGTTCGCCATTCGCAAGTTCATCCAATGTAGCCATCCCCCTTAAGAGGGGGTGGAATGGATGCGACAGAGAACTGACTAGTGGTCTTCGCGGTCGAGTAACGAGCAAGTGCTGAAAAAACCGGTTACACGGCGCCATGTGGTTTTAAGGTCGCTACTGCACTTTATACACGTCAAATTAGTGCTAAATATTTAAACGAGTTCGTGGTTCATTTTTTTTTCGTTTTAATTGACTTTTTTTTAAGGTTACATCATGCAGATGCACCGAGTTGCAATTTACAACCTCCAAAAAGCCTTCGTTGAATCGAAATGGGTAAAATATGACACTTTTGGAGGTTTATATAAGGGCCTAAGAAACTTGTTTCAACCTGTACATAATGGAGGTTCCAACAGAAAAATTTCAGTCCACAGTAGTCTTCATTTACTCCAATTGAGTAATACTTGCCATTTTTGGAGATTGTGAGGAGTGTCAAAGGAAGTTTTGAAGAGAGTGTAAATTTTAACTCGGGTAATGTATGCATATATTCATAGAAATGTTTTGAAAATAAAATCATGGGTTGTTACTATGTACGTTAATATGCAATGAGATGGTTTTTGGTATTTTTAGATAATAAACCATAATTTTAGGACTATTGTAAGGAGTAATAGCTTGTTTTCTTTATTAAAAGATTGTCTATCAATCCTCTACTGCACTTTATTACATTATTAACCAATGTGACGTTATAATAATTGTTCCCAGTCACCTAACCTAAAATCAGTTATTCAAATGGTTGTAATTTCCAAACAATTATGAATATTGAAAAATCGTACTAGTGAATTCATTGAATTATCTTTCAATAAAGGTAACGGAACAATAATATGTTTTATATTTGAAAAAAAGCTAAAAACCACCTTTTCGAATATCAACATTTATTGATCAGTTTAATTTGAATTATATATGACTACAATCATTTTTAAATGTATATAACCGATGCCACACAGCAAGATATTCTTCAAATCAAGAAATTTAAATACCGAAAATTGTTAAAAAGTCTTTTTTGAAATGAGCACTGTGAATAGTATAAGAAATAGAAAGCACCTTGAGGGGCTGCTTGAGACACAAAAAAAATATGTTGATTCACTCACAATTATTATACGAATTTCAATAATAATAATCATCTGGGCACCAATAACAGGTCGATCGACTGAAAATTAATTTCAGAATTTTCATTTGTTGCCTATTACAGTTTTCCCGACGTCCTTAAGGGCGTAGTCGTGGTACTAGTGCAGCAAGTACTCATGGTTCAAAATATCTTCATAGCGGGTTTCAGTGATGACTAATGTAAACGAGTGACAACCCTTAACGAGGACAGCGATGTTAGAGAAAAAGTGAAAAATTCCAGGACATACCAAAAGAGGAGAGCAGTGGGAGTAGATGGTAGTGACGTCATACCGCGCGAGAGATCGATCCGGCATCCGCGGTCTGGAGGCTGCTGAGGCCGCTGCTAGTGTCGCCGGCACTGCCGGTGAGGTGCGCGCACAACGAAACTTACTATACAAATTCCGTTTCCCTCCATCGTACTCCTACAGTTTCACACAGCGGAAATGTATGTAACGCCCAGCACTATATATTTTCCGTTAGTATATGCTGAACACACATTAAATAGTCATCGTTTATTTAATAATCATCGGCGCCCTCATTGCGACCGATTTACAGTGGAACCTCGATTCAACCAACAAATGCGGACCGGAAGTCCGTGGATCTGTAAACGCAATCCCTCATAATGCATGTGCGTACTTCCTAAAGGTCCGGACGAACTAAGTGGGTGCAAAATATTTGTAATTGTCCATAAAATTCTCTCCCCCGTAATCGAGGTCCGACTATATAGAGCATTTTTTATTTATCTTCAGTCACTGAAATGTTGGTATGGAAATTAACAATTAGAAAAACTAATTAGAATTAGTTCTTCTAAAGATAATAGATATCTTTAGAATAACTAATAAGCCACATTCTAACGCTACATTCGAAGATTATGTAGCTTTATGTAGTTGCACAAAGTTGATTTACGTTTTGTAGAGTTAGGAGTTAGCAACTTAATCATTCGGACCTGTCATTTTTTAAAATATTTACTACTATTATTCTGCTTAAGCATATTCAAATAAAATATATATTTAATCATTTAAACAATTACTGTGTTTATAATTATTGGGGATCTTCATGCTTTTTTTGTTTTTATTTTGATTAAGGTTAAAAAAAATCTTCGAGCGTTCAAGAAAATTTTCTGAGAAACTGTGAAGCAATTAAAGAATGTAAGGGGGAGATGAAGAAAAATTCAAAAATTCTGTGAGGTTTATAGCAGAAAATGGCTGCTTTCATTGATACCGAAAGAATGGGCAGTGGGAGGGTGGAGTAGAGAATTCTAGAAGAATTTATGGAGCATTCTAGCTAAAGTGTTCTCGACTTCGAGTCTCACAAAGGGAAAACTGTTACACGTTATTTTCTTTTTCCTTTTCGTTCGCTTTCTACCTACTGAATGTTAGAAGAAGGAGAGTCGGACTGAAACTTCAAACGTAGCGAAATTTTCTCAATTTCGGATGTTAACCGTTGTCTGCTAAGTCGACCGAAGTGGGAGGAAACCACCCTGTAGCGTCGTGTTAGAATGGAGAACGATGCCATCTACAATTTGAATTTAAGAATTCGAAGAATTCTCATAGGATGAGGATTTAATCTCGACAGTTCTTCAACAATGGTCGGCCTTAATAAAACTCGGATTAAAAAAAAATTTACGTCCTGATCGGAGCTCTATTTAGATTATTAACATGAAGCTCTACGTGGAAAAATCTAGAATAAATATATATACATTTGTTTTTTTTTTCGTTCTCACTTTAATTAGTAATCAATGTGAGTATTATTTACAGTATTATGTTATATCGGGCACTTACTAAGAAAATTCAAAAACGAAAATGGCAACGGCGAAAATTAATGATTAAATATATTTTTTAAAGTGCAATATTGTGACGTAGTTGGCAAAAAATGTGTTGTTTTGCTTGAAAAGTATTGCGGTTATCTCGACCTCTATTTGTTTGACACGGTGAAAAATTTGTCAACCTTCCGCCGAGGTTGACAGCGTTATTTCAGTGCACAATAGGATGTCGTCTATCCGAACGTTAATCCGAAGCGTCAATCAAATTCAGCGAATACAGATTCGGTTATCCGGACGACTTTGTTGTTACATTGCAGCGCAAAAATGTACTCTTGTCGCAAAACAGAAGAAGATCCTTGATTTTTTCTGAGGAAATGCTAGATAGAATATAACTATTGACAAAACATGTAAAGAATAATTTCTTTAGAAATCAATTGTCATTGAATATATACATTCTATAATTTAAAGCGTTTCAGTGTCTTCCTCTCTCCTCACAAATAATTACTGTTTGATCATTCAAATTTTCCAATTATCCAAACGGTAGTCGGACTTGACTACTTTGGACAATCGACGTTGTGCTGTATTAGTTGGATCGTTTTCATCTGTTTAGTTTTTATTCTTGTTTAAAGCATCTTGAAAAATCTGAGCGTTCAGCCGATGAAATAGTATGTGGGTAATTTCGCGGTATTTCGCACAGCAAAAAACCCGACTGACTCCAATTTTTTAGAGAATTTTCATTGTCACATTTGATCGATCCATAAAATGAAAAAAAAAAAAAACAATCTGACGTCATGTCGAAACATCATATCGACAAAAATAAGTAGGTCAAAATTAGCCAAAAACTTTTTTGAACAATGGATAAAATGAGTTCTCTATCTTGGGTTTATGTTTGAAATGTTTGGGACTCATCGAGTATATACGTGATTTTTTGTATTGGAATCGGAGGGGCCAAAATTAGCGAAATGATATCTTTTCTTGGTAAAAGACGTAAATAAAACACAAATTTTTTATATTTTTAATTTTGATTATTTTAACCGTAAACTGTGTTGAATTGAGAAATGTTTGACCTAGTTATTTTTTGTCGATATGATTTTTCCACTTGACGCCAGATTTTTTTTCATTTTTTATTTTTATGGATCGACCAAATATGACAATAAAATTTTCAAAAAATTCGGCTAAGATTGATGTTGATCCGGTATTTTGCTGTGCGAAATACCGTGGAATAACCCATATTCAATACTTTTTTGAAACCTTTATGCGAAACTTTTATTTTTTCGGACCTGGATTTCAACCAATCACAGAGCGGTGTTCTCGGTAATCGAGTTCATTTCTTGAAAATTCCGTCGGAAATTCCATCTGGGTATTGCAGAGTAGCTCTTCACTTATTTTCAACCAATGCAAGATTCTCATAGATCTCCTGTTTCCTCGAATACTGCTCTGTGCTTAGGTGAAATCCAAACTCGAAGAATAATCCGAAAAATACCACTTGACCTCCAAAATTAATCGTAATATTTCCCTCCAGTTTCGCTGCTTAACAGTGATCGGGATAAGTTTTGCACAAAAATCCCTCGCGCTACGCGTGCGGGATTTTAATATGCGAAGCTTCTCCCTCTGGTTGCTCAGCAACGGAACAATCGGGAGATATTCCGATAATTTTGGAGGTCTCGGAATATTACTTCTGAATAATTTTGACCAATAATTTTTTTAAACATGAATTGTAACACGCTTCATATTCGTAATAATGCGTAGAAATGTAATCATGAAAATATTTCATTTTAGATTAATGAATGCTCATCTCTGCTGCATCATATTGAATCTACCTATATTAAAAGTGGCATGCAATGCAACCATTTTTCCGAGTAAATTTGCATTTAAGAGAAAATTGTTAAATAAAATGAGGTTTAAGGGAAACTGCAAAATGAAATCATATTTCAAGCGACCTGCGTTCACCTTCGACGCGGCATTGAATAACTCGTTGCCAGAGGCGTACTCACAGATTGTTTGCACGAAGTCGACGGGGAAGGTGAAAAAGAGTGAAGACAAGTCGAGAAAGTGGAGAAAGAAAAAAAAAGAGAGAGACTATGAGGAAGTGACGAGAGAGGGTAAATACGGACTTGTTACCACCCTCTATAAAAGTGAAGACGTCAGCTACTAGGGCTGTGAAAAAGAGCAATGCCGAGGCCTCTTTGATCATTCGTGTAGAGGGCTCGCGCAACTGGGGAAAGCGTGACGTGGGTTTGGATGGATAAAGGAAACACACGCGTCATCATTTCTTTTGCCCTGTTACCGTTATATTCTATTCGTACATTTTTCGCATACCTCTTTCGGACTTGAGGATAAAAGTTTTTGAGCCAGAGAAGCTTTAAAAATTGCTACTCGTGGTTCAGACATTTTCTTGTCGCGAAATTTTCCCAAAAATCCTATCGGTCGAATGAGTGAACGAGCAAAATACGGCTGTACGACATTTTCAATGTGTTTTTAAAAACTTTTAAAAAAATCTGCTAATATTACACATGTCATTTAACATCATGTTTTTTTTCATCTACAGTTTTTTTTATCTATTTTAATTAATTAATCGTTTTTCGACGTTTCAGTTGGAACGTGAGAAATTTATGTTTTCTTCGAACAGGTACAGATCAATATTTTCAGTTATGACAATAAATTCTTGAATCAAAACACTCTTTTCCATTAACAAATAGAATTTTGTTAATTTTCCAGATATTACCGAAAATGTTTTGATGAGCTGACATATAACGATATTTGATAATTATGTAATATACAATAAAAACGAAGGGTTATAAAACGACGGACTCAACAAATAAAAAGCAAAGCCAAATTAGTATGTACATGCAATGGTGATATTCCGAAACTCAATTTATGGCCATTTATCGTCCCTTTGAATGCATATATTTCTGTCAGATTGATATAATTACAGAAACAATTACCGACAAAGCATTTTCTGCCACGTGAAATTCCCTAAAAATTATATTAACACATTTGAAACGAAGCCATGAATACAGATTTGTCGCATATTAATTGTAAATTGAATAAGAATAATAGTAATAATGAAAACCTATAATGAATGTGCAGATAGATCAATTACTCATGTTATATGTTTGCATAAATTGTCATCAAAAGTTCCTTTGAAAATTCTGAAAAAATAAAACGATAATGGTCGGCTCAAGATGTCATAAAAAAAAGACAAAAAAGAGAAAAAACTAAAAAATTAGGTAACATAAGCCTGCTAGAGTATAAAATAACGCATACGAAACATGAGCTGGAAAGATTATTGTTTGATAGGCTAATATAGCTATCAAACGATCATTATCAAAATAGTAGTAATTGTAGTAATTTGTTTATTGCGTCATGTTTTACATTTTTTCCCTTCCTTGTGAGTGTGTTTGTATATATGGGTCTGCGTGTGCGTGAGCAATAGGCCATCGGCCGGAGTCCTTCAGCCCTTATTCGAATATTTATTCAAGAAAATGAAATTTCCCTGTAATGTTTTTCTCCTCCTTTCCTAGGCTGCATAAATTAGTTCTAAATATGTTGCCAAATGCTGAGGATTAAAACTAGTTCTCGCAAAGATCAGATAAGAACGAGTGAAGACAGTAACAAATGAGAAAGTAAACAAAAAAAAAAAAATTAGCGAAGATGAGCCAGACAAGGTGGCCGCGTTGGGTTAACTGAATTAAAGGTCGTACTCGGGTTGAAGCCCTTGCTCAGATATCGTTGGCTCTCGTTAAGGCCAATCATCTTCGCGGCTCTGTGGAACAAATTGGATTATTCGTCCTTATCGTAACCTAGCAGCGCCGTCTACGTACACGTCAGGATTACGTAGACCCAGGAAATCCCGGTCCACAGGAAGGATGTCGGGCTGTTCGATAATTGCCGGGCTAGTCAGATCAAGTGTAAGGAAGTTGAAAATGGTTGTTACAGTTGATCCTCCTGATTACCTTGTCACTGGCTTCATTTTCCAGATTTTTATTCGCTCTATTTGCGTAGTTCGCAAATGAAAAGGTACGAGAATGGCTCATGGTTGGTTAAGGCTTCTAGAAAAGCACATCAACGAACATAAACGTCTCGGGTATAACGTCGAATTGGCTGTTACTCACCGTTGGAGTTTCGAATGGGTACGCAACTCGACGCAATGCTCCTAAATACACAATGTGGCGACGTACCTTCTCATTCCCCGGCTGAAACGTTTACGGTTATTCATTTTCCAAGGAAAATGTACCAAGGCTCCCAGGGATCTGCAAAGTTATACATTGAAGTATCTCTGAATTCTCTCTCTCATTCTCTGGAAGAAACTTGGACAAAATGTGGAGAATCGGCAACCATGTGCCTTACCATGGTGCACACAGACCTGCTGGCAACGAAACCAGGTTTTGAAACTATGACGGTATGTTTCTGTACCGTGATGATACCTTCATAGGGTGTAGCCACTAACCAAGTAGTCTCCTCGTTCACCACCTTCCAACCGATACACCACCATCATTCTCAGCTATATCACGCTGTAGCTAACATACAACAACTTCGATTAAAGGAGAATCTGCAGTCGGAAATAGCACTTGGTACAACTTTGATGGCGAAAGTTACAAAGCGGGTTTGCTTGTGCCTTCCTATACATTTCTCTCTGCTGATTCTCCCATCGGGAAAGTATGGAATCCAGTTGTAAGAGTAGCTTTGCGCACACGACGTTGCACGTCTTCGGTTTGTTCATTTTATTATAATACATAATGATCCTGCGGAGTTATTATGTCTGCGATGACATCAAGTTTTATTTCCCTTGGTTCATGACCCACATAGCTTACCAATTCATACCTTGCATGCTTGTATTTCCAGTGGTATTGTAGGTAGAATCATCAACATATATTTCGCGATCGGTTCAACGGGTTCTTTCAGCCCCAACGGGAGAAACTCGATGAGACAACGCTTCGCAATCTTGTAGAGACTGCGGGACATCAGAATAGGTGATGCAGGTGCATTTTTCTTGGCACGTACGAACTAGATAACTTTGAAATTGGAATTCGTTGTATATCTAAGCATGCGACGATTTCTGTACTACGGAATTTGCACTGCATCTTGTCTCGAGGGGTGAAAATTACGCTTACCAACGGATCTTTATGTGATCCATGGTTTTTATATTATAATTAATCAATTACTTCGACAACTGACGCGTTGCTGTACGTTATTCACCCGACGTCAACACGTTAATGCTTCCGCAGTTAGTTGAAAAATTGTTCCCCCGGTTCATGACCCATATAGCTTTGAAATTCAGATCTTGAATGTTTGTACTTTCAGTCGTATTCCAGGCTAAGTCACCCGTCCCGATCATGTATTTCTCGATCGGCACAACGGGTTCTTTCAGCCCCAAAGGGAGAAATCCAATGCGTTAGGGCTTCGCAATCTTGTAGCGACTGCGGGACATAAAAACAGGTGATGCAGGTGTATTTTTCTTGGCACGTACGAACTAGATAACCTTGAATTTGGAATTCGTTGTATATCTAAGTATACGACTATTCCTGTACTACGGGATATGTAAAACCAACTGCATCATGTCTCGAGGGGTGGCAATGACGCTTACCAACGGATGCTTATGTGATCCATGGTTTTTATATTGTAATTAATTAATTAGTATGACAACTGACGCGTTGCTGTACGTTATTCACCCGACGGCATCACGTTAATGCTTACGCAGCAGGTGCAGCGCAATGTTTTACGTTGATGCTACTGGGGCTCCAGCGGTGCTGATACATCTGCGCTCGTTTATCCGGACAACTGACGCATTAAGTTCATAAAAGGTATGAGAGGTATTCTTGTGGATTAAACCGCATTTCCAGCAAGCGTGGAAACAATATAGTAATGAAAAACACGTCTGTGGTGATGGAGCCTTAAGGTACGCCCGAGTTCTTTAATGCAGGCGTCTGCCGTGACTGTGGAATACTTTCATTAAAAAATATGAATAGCTTTGCGGATATGACTGCGGCGAGTCCATTTGTAATTTTCAAATTTATTTTTTCTGAGCCGGCACTGAAAACGTATAGTGTCGTTATTTAACATTGTGAATGCTGTCGGAGTTTCTATGAAATATTTTGCTTCGACAGTAATTTATTATCCACGTAATACTGAGTTTGTTCTCTTGAACTGCAATTATATTTTTCTGTTAAATTTTCCAAGAAAAGTTCATAATTTCACTACAGTAACCTGAGTGAATTACTTACAGAAAAAAAGGAGCACCTTACGTAGGGCTCCTCCGTTGCATGCAATATTCCACATTCCCGTACGGAATATCAAAGGCTTGTCTTTGCTTTTTCTCGCTGCATAGTTGCGAAATATATTTTTTCCAAACTGTTTCAGCCTGATACAGTTTTCCAGAGTTTTACAAAGTTTTAGAAACTTCGTTGTTCTTAGCGCGTGGCAGCACAATCGAGTAGATTGCGTTTATGTGTGCGTAATGTTTTTCTTATTTTTGGCTGTATTCCAGTCCCTGTCCTTTGTTTTTATATCGAGTAATTTTTTTCTTCTTGTATTCTTGATCCCGCTTATTTTACTTTTGTTTTGAGTCTAGACTTGTCTTCTCAAATTCTTGGTGTATTCTTAATTTTGTTATTTTTTGTACTGTACTTTGTTTATGTATTTATCTAGTGTATGCCATCCATTCAAGTTATCGAATACCATAAAATATTTACGGCATTGCCTATACGACTATCGGCTACTACCCTGATGACCTCCTCGACGATCTTCGGGACGACCGCCACGATCAGTTCCTTGACGCGTGCTGTGACCCTTTAGTTCCTGGGCATCTTCGCGTATGTCCCATATGTTCTCAATCTTTGCAAGCTTCATGATTTTCGTAATCTTTGTTCAACTTGTTCACCTCTCATCTATTATCTCGCCTAATTTAGTTTACGGTTATTTGTTGTAACCACTTGGTTTTTCTTATAATTTTTGTACTTTTCTCTAGCTTCCGTCCTTAGGGAATTTAATATTCCACACTGAGAAAAAAGATTTCATAGATGGCAAAGAAATGGGTGGTTTGATTCATTTTTCATTGATTTCAATGAAATATCTATTTGATTTCAATGAGATAGTGCACTTAAATTTTAAAGAGAACATTCCATTGCTTGTAAAGAAACATTCACTTAAGGAAGTTCGATGATGAGGGTAGAGGTGGGATAGACGCGGCGGTGAGGCGATGTGAGGGGCGGGTAGCGTGCGAAGAGATGCGCCGTATGAGAGAAATAGAGAACCAAATAGCAGATATTTCTTTTATTTGTGATATCTCAAAAACTATGCGGTCGATCGAGTTTATGGTTTGATGTATACTTCCTCAGATTCTTCGCCTTCGATTAATATGTTTGTTGAACATATTTCTTGTAACGGATTTTTTGCAAACAAGTGTTATTCACAAAATGAAAATTCTTTTCCTTTACACTAACGTCGAAACAATCAACTTTAATGATTAATATTTTGGGAACGAGACGGTCAAATTCAATTTTCCGGGTATGAATCGACGCAGGAAAGATCGATCTTTCGATAAAAAAAATAAAAACGAATACTTTTCGCAGAAGCTGTTCATCATCGAACTACGTCAATGGGCATAGGAAAAAGAAATAATTTCATTGCTTTAAAGAAAAGTTTTCATTGATTTAATGAAAACATATACTTGATGACAGCAAGTGCTGGGAATTTCGTCGTCCAATGTTAACCGCCTATAGGGCTGTCTCTCTTGCACCTAACCTCACTTTTTTGTTTCCGGTTCTCTCCAACAAAAGGCTTCGAGTTTCAAGGAGGCAGTAGCTTAGCCAATTCCTGCCGTACTTCTACACGTTCTCTCAAAATGTAATCTTTATTTGCCGAGTAGCTTAGGAAAAAATAGGTTTTAACATTTTGAGCTGTGGTGAGGGAAGTGGGGGAAAAGAACATAGACGATTTCTTGGTTTAAAAAAATGTTTCTTTGAATTGCTATCACTTCTTTTCATTGAGTTTGAGTCATTCAATGAAAAGATAGTATTGAAACTCGAGTATTTCTTTTGATTGGCCCAGATTGCCGTGAATCAATGAAATATTTTCTCTCGGTGCAGGATCTCAATGAATAATATTACGACTACTACTACTATTCGTAGTCCATTCGTTAAATTTAATTTCACAGTTTCTTTAGAGTTTGTATACATTATCGATTCCTTCATTCAACAGTGTAAATGTTTACCGAGCTTGTTTGGACTAGTAGGTTTGGACAATATTTTGCTCCAGGTGTATCTTGAAACTCAAACAATATCGATTTCCCCTCACTTGAACTTCAGCTATATTTCCCTATTAACTTCTCCCGGGAAACCTGATCGGTGTACTACAGTAACGATGGCAGAACTAGGACAGCCTTAGGTTGTACTCGGGATCATTGGTGTAAGCATCCGTCATAAGTGTAAAATACTTCAAGTACCAAATATTGACAGCACTGCAGGTGCAAATGTGGTTGAACTATTTATCATTTTAAAACTGATACATTGCAGTAGCTTGTCAACATGTTAATGCATTAACGTACTAGATATGTTGATTAAAGTTTTGCTAGAAGCTACACGTAATTTTGCTTTAGAAAAACCAAGAACTAACGCAGTTTCGTTATCCTCTTCCTTAACCTTAACGTGTGTTCGTTTATCAACTCCTTCCAACAAACCTGATCACTATACTATATTCGTTGAACAATTTGGTCCAACTGTTGAAGTAGCCTATCGATTTTAGCTTATAACTCTTGTGAGTACAAGTCTCTCCCAAGTTTCCAGTCATGATCGTGTTACACTCGAGTTTCTCTTCTGATGTGAAAATTTTCATGCATGAATGTAGTGAATATGTTAATTGAAGTTCTAACGATCGGTAAGAAAGTTACCGTAAGAAAGCTACGTAGTTTCGGTTTCCTTTCTTTTAAGCTTAATGTATGTTTGCTTATCAACATTTCGGATAAATCTGGTCGCTTAACTACATTCGTTACACAAGTAGGTCCAGCTGTTAAAGTAGTCTATCGATTTTACCTTACAACTCTCGTGAGCACAAGTCTGCCCTAAGTTTCCGGTCATCATCGTGTTACACTCAAGTTTCCCCTTTGATGCAAAATTTTGTATGCATCAATGTAGTGGATATGTCCATTAAAGTTCTACCAATCGCTAAACAAGCTACACGTAATTTTGATTCAGGAAAATCGAGACCCAACGTAGTTTTATTTACCTCTCCCTTAACCTTAAGGTATGTCCGCTTACCAACTTCGTCCAACAAACCTGTTCAATTCATTACATTTGTTGCACAATTAGGTCTAGCTGTTGAAGTAGCCTATCGATCTTATCTTATAACTCCGGCGAGCACACGTCTGTCCTAAGTTTCTGGTCATCATCGTGTTACACTCAAGTTTCCCCTTTGATGTAAAATTTTGTATGCATCAATGTAGTGGATATGTTGATTAAAGTTCTACCAATCGCTAAACAAGCTACACGTAATTTTGATTCAGAAAAATCGAGACCTAACGTGGTTTTATTTACCTCTCCCTTAACCTTAAGGTATGTTCGCTTATCAACTTTGTCCAACAAACCTATTCAGTTCATTACATTCGTTGCACAATTAGGTCCAGCCGTTGAAGTAGCCTATCGATTTTACCTTATAACTCTAGTGAGCACAAGTCTCTCCCAACTTTCCGGTCATCATCGTGTTACACTCGAGTTTTCCTTTTGATGTAAACTCCTGCATGACGCTTTTACATCGATATTTGTTCTATACGTCAGCACAGGGGCAGCGGACCGACTCTACACCTCCCAAGTCGACACGAAGATTTACATTTGCGTCTCCGCAAATAGTCGACACAGAATCACTTTACACGTATGCAACTTAACGCGAAACAACTCGATACCTAGCACTAAACACCGTCGGCTTTACGCAAGAACGAATAAATGTCTTCGTGTCGACTTGGGAGGTGTAGAGTCGGTCCCCTGCCAGCACAGGATGTGTTTTCTCAATGATGAAAAGGTCCGATGACAAAGAAGCTTTTTTGTACTTTTCCTAAGAATGTGGAACAACAACCTCTCAGGTGCCTTTTGTTTTTTATCGAGCATCGCGTATAAATACATGAAATAAATTGAAAATGCATTTTGGATTTTATATCCTTATTATAAATACATTATGCTTTAATTGCCATCCGCCAATTCCGTAACAGTATCATGATTCAAAATCATCCAAAGATCTTGAACTTGACAACCTTAGCGATTTTGACCAAGATCTCCAAGAACATGATTCTCCATTTTATCCTGTAGTATTTCCAGGGAATATAGAAGTTGCTATAAATAATTACGAGAATTCCGAAAGGAAGTTGGTATCTTCGTCCCTTCTATCGCTCTACACTCCCTCAGCATTTACTCGCTCTCTTACATTATACAGATAGAGTTATAGCTGGCACTGATATTGCTGGACTGAAAGAATTTCGAGCGAAATTCGATTAAAGCAACAGAGAACATTGAACAGGGAAAAAAGAAGCGAGAGGAGCAGAAGCGAATGCTTGGCAGGAAAGAGAAGTCTGAGCAATTTGTCGATTCCACGAGAGGGCGCGAGTTACAGAATAACTCTCCCCAGATCCTGTCGTGACCTTTGCCCTCAGAGCTGGAGAAGGGAAGCGAATGAAAGAGGGTAAAAACGTGAGGTTTGAATAGGACAGCGCAAAGGCACCTTTCACGGCAGGACGCGTGGGCGGTTATTTGTTCGAACGCTCTCTGCGTCCGAGGTTAGAAGTGGAGTGAGAGCCGTGCGAAGCTAGGGCGCGGAGTAGCTCAGAGTTTGTCCTTGGGCTTCGTGTCTGCGAGCCGAATAAAGAAAGAGCGACGAACCGAGGGATGAAGAGTTTCCTGAGGTCGTACGTGTGTATTTCGCGAAAAGATATAAGGCACCGACAAATAGTACATATGTCGTTCGAAGTGCAAAGGCTTGAATGTAAATATACCTATTTTGCAAACATTGCGTCAACAGTCAACCGTCTTGGAGATATCGAGATTAAATTTGCAATTGAAAGACGATATGAAAAACGTAAATTCAATCAATGAAAATTCGTCCTGTGAAAACAAAACGTGTTTTGGCTTATAATGTAAATTTCTTGGCGTGAAAATCAATCAAGTTTTCTGATTAAAAAACTACTCGGCATTTTTTGCTGCCTCGAATCTTCGATTTATCTGTGATGACATTATTTTGATATAGTCATTGAGATTGAATCAACGGAACAGTAATGGGTTATTGCGCTTTAGACTATTTTCATTTGATGACATTATTTGGTAAAAAATAATGAGAGCTTCACAAATTCTGTATACGGTAGAATGATTTCGGCATCAAGAGGTAGTGAACCATAAACTATTTGCCGTTGAATAGCCCGAATAATGATTCATATGTTCTGCGAAAGAGCTAAAATATATCGATTTGTGTCTACGAGCTATGCGTCGATGTAATGAACTAAAGCAGAGGCTAGGAACCGTTTGCTTATCCAATTCCCGATGGTAAAATGTCTTCGAACGTCCAATTATGCGTTAATTTGCCGTGAGAGTAGTGGGGAAACGATCCTGATCCGTGTGGCGTAAACAAACATAAAGCTCGTGGTCGCCGTTGTTGATTGCGTGGTTGCCAGGAATGGTATCGTGAAATGCCCCATTTCGATCAGCATACATGTACATGCATAGTAAATTCTACCTTTGACCGATCAGCACCGAAGTGGAGTGTGGAACGGTACAAATAATGCCAGCAACAATGCATGTATCAGTCATTGGCTATACACGGCGACAGAATTATTATACGTCACAATCGACGTGTACGGTTTTAAATACTTGAAAAAACAAAAAAACTAAAAAAATTAACATGGTTCAGACCACAAAAAAAATAGTTTGGCTTCACCAATCAGTTAGTTGATCCAACACCTGATTTGCTAGGCCTTCCAATTACTAGACATGCTAATCAGTGCACAAATGAACTAAGTAGTTGGAGCAACCAACTGACTAGTTGGGATGACCAACTGACCAGCTGAACCAAGTAAATATCTAGTTGGAACAATTAAATGACAAAATAATTAACTGATAAGTTGGAAGAACCAATCGATAACTTGGATCAACCAACTGATGAATTAGCTGATTAACAAGTTGCGACAACCGACTGATTAGTTAAAAGAAACAACTGATAAGTTAATTCCAACGATCATGCGTTGAACTCAACAATTAACCAGTTGTATCAAGCAGCCGATGAGATAAGTTACCATCTACGAAAGTGGACCACTCAATTTATTGAAACATATTAAATCATGTCCGTTTTTTTGTGGCCAAGAACCATGTTCTCCATGTACTTTGTAGGCTACGTGGTCCATAATGTTATTCGAAACAGATCAACGACCAAATCGTTGCTTATTAAAAGACCGATAATTCTCTACATGTGTACCAGAATTCAACCATGCCATTCGACCTCCGTGACATTTTATATTGAGTGGTTGATTGCAGCCTCACAAATATGCGTGACTCTGACACCAACGTGAACGTTGGTGAAAATGAAAAGAAGAATTGTATGATATACGCGGATTAATCGGAGGCGTTTCACTGCAGAGTTTGTGACGTACGAGTTTACGCAGCGTCATCGCGTTTTCCAATATATATATATATATATATATATATTTACGTATATTTATATGCATCTCTTGATTTTTGTTTTACTCGCTTTGAAATCGGCCTGCATATGTACCTCGAAGTGTACAGCATTATTGAGAGCGCCAACGAATGTTTATTTATCATAATAAACATTTCCAGCATAACAGGATACACCTGTCGGTTGCACGGCCGTTAACGATCAATAAATAAATTTGGATTGTTTACAATATACGGATTTCCAAAAAGTCGACCTGAAATTCGGTAAACATATGAACTGAGCCATATCGACATCACCGAGAATTTCGCTGTGATATTCTGCTGGAAACATATGTGCGCGTAACGTGAATTACAAGATAGCAGAATATATGTAATGAAGAAATGAAAAAACAAGGAAAAAAAAATGAAATGTAAACAAAAATTGCACGCAAAAATTACGGGTATGATGTTGTACAATTTCAAATTGGTTTTCCGGTTAGAAAAATACTCGGAGAAACGTGGGAGAATAATTCGGAAAATCACAAACATAACATATCATTGATTGTTCCGTTTATACGAGAAAAGTAATTCCTCGAGCCGCGAAAAACTGAGGGAAACAATATTACAAATATTTGACCAAGCATTCGACAAGTTGGAAATTAAGATAGTAAAAAAATCGACTGAATTAAAATAAAGAATAAAAAAACAAGAACTCTTTGTAGCGGGTTCTCATTAAAGAATGCAAAAACAATGGACTTTCCTTATAAAAAACTACACCTCTTTCATAGCCACAGCATTTCACATAAAAATGAATATTTCTCAGTCATTGCAACTTAAAAAATAAAAATGAACACTGGCCAGTTAATGGGTGCTGAAAGATTGTTACTCCTTGTTAGCTGTTGTATTTCTCATCATGACCAAGTTTGCTGGTGCAGAAATGAATAAAACCACAAGCGTCCACAAACGAGCACGCAACAGTAGTGCATATATATATGCATTTTCATTAAGAGTGTGTATATATATATATACACACCCTTACGTGGAAATTTATAATAAACGCGTTCCACCTTTCCATCTCATGTGGGGAACGCGTTGCTACCTTCCTCCTCGGTTAGCCCGGATAATTAAGCGCGTGAAATGTAACCGTACAACTGCGAATGCGCATTATACTCCCGTCTTGCTCTTGCTGAGACGAGTGAAAAGGAAAACCCTCTTACGGGGCGAAACGGAATTACGGCCCCTGACAAATTGTACTGCGCGGTCGTGCATCAAAGATAAAATAGCATCAGGTACAAAAGCAACGTTTACTGTTGCTCCGGTAAAGGAATGTTACTTATTTCACCTGCTGAATTTGGTTTCTCGTTTCATACAAGGCAACAACAAAAAGCCGACTAAAAGAACAAGTGCTTTGACACTTTTGACCCGTATCGAAACAACAGGAAGCAAGTGTTAATTAAGCAATAAAAATGTAACCCTCGTGCGAAATTAGAAACCACTTGTAGGCCTTTTAAAAACAAAAAGGGCTCTTGGGATTGTGTTTGAGGGTTACCCGAATTTAGTGAAGGCACTTTTCTGTTTACTTTAGGCACCCCTTCAATTTGATTCCCGTAGCCTTCTCTTTTAATCAGTCAAATATTTTCTGTCATACTCAAGGATGAAACACAATTTTTCCTCCATTGTCTAATAACATCTTTTTAAATTTCCCTTTTGCCGTTTTTGTTATTTTAAATACAATTTTAATGGTTTTTTCAACGATAAAAATATTTGCCAAATCGAGTACCAATATTTGTCATATATAGTCGGCATCAGTATCATTATATTGCTGAGTGCTCTTGCGTGTTGTTTTAACGTATATCAAAGAAGACAGCGGAAAAACATGCTGAAACAATGTACTTTATTATTACAGCGAGGAAAAAAAATATGAAGGGAAAAATAGATTGAAGGTGGAATGTCGTAAAAAATCTATGGACATGGAAGAAGAATGGAAGTAGGAATGCAAGAAGGTGATCCTTGGTTGTATGAAAAAAATAGAATATCCAACGACTTCTTCCTTGTTATTCAATTATTTCTCATATTCTACGTCCTTGGGATATTTTTCTTATTCCATTGTTATATTTACATTTCATACTTTATGTAGCATCTCCTTTAAAGGCAAAAGAATAGCCGAGGTGCAATTGCGTCTCCGCTGGTCTTTCACTCGATTTTCCCTCGTGTCGCTTCAGACTAATTTCCATATCTTGAACGTAAAGTACGAGTTAACAGTCGCCATGAAGGGTCGCGCTTTTTGTTGGGGTTCGACACAGCAGGAGCTCAGCAACAGACGGTGCGAGGTCCTCAGTTCTGAAGGGCTGGGGAAACTCCCTTCGAGTTAACGAGTTTGTTCGACAAGGCGTTTTTCCGATTCTTCCCCACCTACAAACGCATTAAGCCAATTTTATTCGTGTACCTCAATCGCATGGTTTACAAGTTAAGGAAGTAGGAGTCAAGAATGAGGGATGGAAATTCCTATTGAAGGAGCTTTGTCTCTGCATATACTTTCGCTATTCCGTTTCTTTCTTCAGTAGCAATGGTGATCAGTGTCTTCTTTTACGTTCCACCAGTTTTCTCACCCTCTACTGAACTTGTCAAAACCGTTGTACTCATGAAATTCGTATCCGCGTCATGACCAGGAACTCGGAGATTAAAATGGAAAGAAAATACAAGAAACCTCTTTCATTTACATTGCAGCTGAGTCTATTATTTTTAAATGAATAAGTCATAAAGATACATTCAATATTCCGCTTTCATTTCGTAATAACAGTAATGCATGCAGTAACAATGGTATATCACAGTTTGGTTTTTTCATGTCTGTATTTTTTATGAGTTGACGCATTGGACGAATCTATCGAATCCCGAAATATTTGCGGACTGATCATTTATCTGGAAATTGCATAACACATTGAAATATAAATGTGAAATCCATGCGTACTTTTAATCTTGTAATATTTTTGTTGGCCATGAGTTTAAAACTGTCGGCGAATGCCCATGTTTTTTGTACGAAGACCAATGGCAAATCCTTTCAATCCGTGTACGGAACTAATAATTTAATGATGAATCTGATAACGATATTTTGTCGAAAAGCCTTGAAAAGAATTTGAAGCGCGGCTGAATACTCCTGCCCGTGATTTATCAGTCAGATTAATCAATGAGGGGTGGAGGGGATTGATCATTTTGCACCTGATCCCGCATAATCTAAATATAATAGATTTTTAGATTTTTCTTTCCTTCCATGTTATGGCTCCAATCGCCTTTTACCACCCTTTCCACCCTTGCTCCAATCACTCTCTACTCGCACTTCACTAAACTAACCTAACCTCCATTGCGTCCGCAGCCGACTTACACTGAGAGAAAAGCATATTTATGTAACAACTTCACATGGTAAAACGAATATAGGAAGGTTTGCAATGTTTTATGGTTAAAGCAATGATAATATGGTTCAATGAACTATACTTGCAAGGTTATTGCAAACAAACGTTGAAATCGTATATGCAACAAAACGGCATATTTGAAATTATTAGAATAGTTTTTGAAACTACTATCATTTTAACAATTGCTACTATAATTATATTTGCTATAGCCATAAAATATAGACGTTCCTCCTGGGAATTATATTAGTGGTTGATCCAACTATTTTCCTATATTTGCTATAACCATAAAATATAGACGTTCCTCCTGGGAATTATAGTTTATAGTTAGATTATCGTCAGTCCAACTATACTATTTTCAAAATTACCAGATTTTTCTCTCAGTGTGTCATTCACGAACTAAAAAATATTAGTTACCCGAACCAACCGATTGGTGTTGGGAGGAAAGTGATTGGTAATGAAAACCAACTCGTAGGGTGCCGGCAACATTCGAATCGTGTTTACAACTATTGCCGCCGGTAGTTGCGCCACCTCGTTGCTGCTGGTAAGGACAGAATTATGATTGGTTGTCGGAATCAAGGCGTCAGTCTTACTTACTATTGTTCCCTTACCAAACACATATAGTTAAGGATACTTTTTCAATTCAGTTTCCGTAACTAATCTGCGGCACAGCATATGCTGGAAATGGTTATCACGACTTATTATTTTTTTCCTTATAGGGTAGCAATGAATCGGCCATACGAAACCCTACTAACCTGCAAAATAACGTCTAGTGAGAAAATGAATTTTCAAACCGTTAACTTTTTAAACGAATGACTTTAAAACCTTCTGGTTTTCCTACTTATCCTGTGTTTGCCCGTGGCTAAAAAACCTCGTCAGGTTTTCAGACTATCGGCGCCAGCAGCAACAGTATTGTCAATAGCATCAACGGGTAGGAAAAGCATCGCGGCGGATCACGCCCCGGCGTATCGTTCGCTTGAGCGTCATCCCGAGTTAACGAGTTTGTCGAACAAGCTCTGGGGTGCACAGGCACATCCACATACTACCTGTATTCCGGCTGTGGCTTTCTCTCTCCCTTCCAGCTCGGCAATACCCCTTTCCGCACTCACTCTTCCCCCCAGTTACACTATACTCGAACGAAGCTTTGGTCGACTATCGGAATCGGCGTTTTGCGCACCACCCAATAACTCTCGTGGCCGGCTTCCGTTTATTCCCTCTGTGTAAGTGTATGGCAAGTGAGGTCGTTTGCTTGTGCAGCTTAATATGTGTGTGTACGCGCGTCTGTTTGTTTGTGTGTCGAAGTGGCGCAATGTCGATTGGAAAGAGCCAAAGCTTCTCTACATATACAATATACAGTGAGAGCTCTGGGGTGGCTATGCAACCGCGTTCGTAGTTGACAATATATAGTCTGATCGACATCGTAGTGGTATCTTGTATGTAGTAGTTGAACATTTCACTTGGTCGTCGCTTATCGCACCCGCTAGAAAAACACATGAGGATTTTCTGGCGCTCTCCCTCGGTCTATTGACCCGTGTGGTGTGAAATCGACGTTGCGGCAAAATTAAAAAAGTTTTATCGGCCACTCGTCTGTTCTACATCCTCGCCAACCTGAAACAAACGAGAGCAACGTTTAGGAGCTTTAGGAATGCCTTTGATAGTGAATACCTTAAGAGAGGTGCTTAAAATCGCATGGGCGAATTATACAAAAAATAATATACTCTCCGTGGACTAAGAAATTAATAAACATTTTTTTGCTACTTAATGCTTTTATTGTAAACTGAATCAAATGATAAATAATTAAATGTAAACAGCTTACAAGAATATTGACTAGGAGATTTTTCAATTTTTTGGCGGTCTTCATTAGGTGGAAACAAAATTGTCAATGTTGATCCTCGGAAACCGGTTTTCCCTTGTAGGAAAATTTAATACAAAGATCTTTGGGTTCCTTTGGTAGTTTAAATTTAAATCTCTACGGGTCATTAGATTTTTCAAAGTCCTCAAGAAAATCCTTGAAACTGCATATATATCTTTTCGTTCCGATTTTAATTCTTTGCCTCGAATTTTCGAAGCATTCAAATATACAAAAGGACCGATATGTCTTTCTGTGCTGACGTGTTTATACATTGGAATTATTTCCTTCGGTTTATTTGTATCTGATAATATTTGTCGGCTCTTTCACCCTTTCTGCTTTATCCGTGTTGAACATTCGTAAAAAAATATTGTCCGTATTCAGTATATGGAACTGATGTATACCAATCGGTAAAACAACCATGTTGCGGCAGAAATTTTGGTACAATAATGACTGTCAAAAATATGAACGGTAAAATTATTACACACTGCAAGGAATCTCTTTTACAAGACCAGGTATAGAGAATAACTACACGGGCATAACGTAAAATGTATGTACAATTCCGCTAAATCCGTTACGAAAGGCGAATTAATTAATGTGCAGTCTGCTAAATTCGTTACAGAAGGCGTATCAATGAATGCACGGTATACTAAATATGCCATACGTGTCGTGTTTTCAATATGAGTTGAATTGAATTTTGCATCACCCTCGTCGAGAGTTGGAAATATTTAAAGTGAAATTACTACACTTTGCAAGAAACTCTTTTACAGAAATGAGTATAGCAAATTTACTACACGTATTTAACGTAAAATTGATATACTATCCCGCTAAGCTCATTACAGAAGTCGTATTAGTTGATGCACAGTATATTAAAATAATTTTATAGTCTCCTAAATCCGTTTATAAAATCGTAATTTTAATATACGTTAATCTTAACATTACCACAGACACATTGAATTTTAATTCTGTTTCGTATATCAAATTGAATATACTACACAGCTTATAAATTCTCCAACTATTTTGTACAGTGTATCCTAAATTCGGGTAGAACAGCAAGTGATCTTGAAGTGAATGGAGATGAATTTATTGAGTTTACAAATCAGTTCGAAGCATTCAAAGCTGAAATCTCATCTCTGGAAGCCTTCGTTCGGAAAACCTTCAGTGGAACATATATAAGGACTGATGTGTATTTCTTGCTGTATAAGGAAGTTCATATATTCGAGCTTCCCTTCGGTTTATTTTATCGAATAATATCCGCCGGCTTTTTCACCATTTCTTTTTCTCCTGTATCTCACGGTTTGAACTTTCGTAAATAGATATTGTGTGTATCCAGTATATGAAACAGGACTACGACCATCGGTAATACAACGATGTTGCAATGCGGTTCACTTGAAGACGTACAACATCGTATCCTCTTTGAGCCTATTCCCTAGCTGGCAAGCAAACGTGTATATACACACGGATTCTCCTTCGGGAACGATCTATAATACCATATACCCAGTAGATGCCAGTGCAGGAGCTCTACACCGGAAAATAGATGTCGGTGATTTACTGAAAACAAAGGGGCAACGGTTATTCGCTAGTAATATGAAGTTTTCTCACGACACGCCCCTTCCGCTTTCGATGCCCTCTGGCCTCTTCGTATATACTCTTTCCCGCACTTCCTATCTATACCACTGCATCACTCTTCTCTACTCTGTAAATGAAATTCTCGAAACAACGTCTGCACGATTTTATGGAACTCCATTGAGTACTCCATTGGGCATGAAACCAATTTTTTTTTTAAATACTCCAGCACACAAGGGCATTGAACATTTAACAGGTTGTATTGCAGTTATGAGAAGGTTCGAAAAACAGCAGCATCTGGAAAAATACGAAATTACTTATTCTGTTTATCGTCGTCGGATTTTTGGTCCCTGGACATTAACTTTTTTTCTTGATCTTCGATGAGAAAACGCGAGATAACTGATGAAGCAATCTAATATATTTGTTGTGTATGGTAAGAAAGATATCGTTTTTTTAATTTGCAATAAACGGAATTTTCTGTCAAAGTACAAAAAACCCGTTCGAATTACACAAGAAAAATCTGGATATAAAGAGAAATTTTAGTCGTACTCAAATTGCATTAAAATGTTTTGAGTTCATGCCTGAATGAAAAATTTCGGACTCTATTCGCAGGTGCATAGGAGAATAAAAAAATACGTAAGAGTCATATGTTGACCGTCGCTTTTGTAAAACTTCCAATCAGTGCTATAATTCCCGTATCCCGATGAAAAGGTTTAATATTCGTTCCTCCCAAAATCAGTGAAATCCCTTCAAACCATTTTCCCTCTTTGTAAACAACATTGTCGACTTAGGATTTTTCTTGTTTAATCTGGTTCTCAGTTAGGATTGCAGAAAAATGACTACCCGATGAAATAAAAGTCGTCCAAATATTCTATCTAGATGTTGCAGGTTGATATTGGAATGTAACGCGTTACATTCAAATACGCATAAGAGATAAAAGGAAGAAAAAAAAGCAGGGGAAAAATAAAATTAAGTAGTGCAAATCGAAATGGAGCACGGGAATGAACGTAGTTTGGCGTCCTCATCTCTCTCTCAGCTTTCGCGTCTCTTCCCAAGGAGCTCATGAAAATTCAGTTTTACCCACCTCCCTTCGCTGTTCCGGCCTCTCTCCCTCTGTGCGACTTTGCTCGAATTTTCTACGATAAGAGCCCGCTTCACGACGCGCACCAGACAACCTCATAGCATCTACCAATTCCGTTATATTGGCGCGAATAGAGCGCGCCGCGGCAAGGCGGTAATCTGCATATTGATCTAGGAAGGACTCTCTCGTAGCAGCACCAATACCATCAGCGAGCATCGTCTCTGCTATTCTCGGTAGGACAGCGCACACATAACCGGTGATGCTATACTCCTCTTCAACTCCTCGGTCTGAATGCCTTTCGCGCAGTCTGGCAACTCGCCCGTCTTCCTCCTTCGCGAAATCAAACTCACTTCCTCCGATTGCCAGATTGAGATTATACCCAAGAGTACATAGTTACAGACACATGCAGATTTATTTTAAGTATATTATATTGAGCACTTCAAAGCTACGATTATAGATAGTGCAGAACCTACTTAGCAGCGACACGTGGTTTTAAATAGGGAGATTTACCATAGAATCACAAGATGCCATCGTGAAATGGTGAAAACTAAGTTGGTGATACGGAAGTTGTAGATAGTTGCAAAGCTGGTTGTACAATTTGGAGAAAACTTTTTTTTGTCTCAGTTTGCATAGTTAAGTACGTGTACATACTACGGGGAAGTTTTCTCTTCTTGATTTTTCAAATGTAAGTCTTTAAACGTAGGTTTCCCAATTTTCAATCATGCATGAATGATTTATTTTTGGTTAGAGAACTTGGTTTTTCATGTCTCCACCAATATTTTATAATGGAAACTTCAGTAACTAACTTTTGTTTTCGTCGCAATATATATAATTCTCTTCAAGATCATTAGTTTTTACATGAGCTCCGACGGTGAGAAGGAACTTGACAATCGTATCCGAAACAGGAATGTTACTATGTATTCCGATGAAGTCACAATCCTTCTGAACTTACTCAGGTTTATATCTTCAGTTTAATGTTCAACCTTATGTAAAGATAGTATACTTAAGATATACAATATAATATTTTGCTTATCTGCTTTGATAAAAGCTTATCTGTTGTATATCAATAAGATATACGTTATTTTTACATGGTCAGCTTATAAAGATAAAGCACAGTACCTTTACATTCAAGAAAATGTGAGTGCGAATTCGCCACCTAGCGGCAAAGCGGAGAGGCATCATAATCGATCGATAGGCGCAGTTCAAAATTCTTCTTCATACTAATTCTGTATTAAATTATACTAAGCCGCATAATTATTTCATCTGCTGGATAACCACACTACCAATTACAATTTATATCATAATTGTGAATTTCAGAGTTGCCACTTTACAACTGTCGTTGCTAATCAAATTTAACTCTGTGTACATAATTTGCAACCAATTAAACGTACATTCATCGCATCCAATCAAACGTATATAACAATTACATTGAGAATATTATTTCTTCACAATACGAATTTCATATTAACAATGGCGGTAATGAAGTCGACAGAAAAAAACAAGAGTGATCGAAACTCGGTTACTGCAATTGAAAAGTAATGTCTTCGATGGCAATACAGCTTGTCAATACCTCAATATTCCAGTGTAGACGTATCTCTAGACACATACATAAAATAGAGGCAACTTTTTTAACACATATCCGTAGTACATGTGTACTACTCGTGTAGTACTAGTACTCGTCCGATTGTTTCACCAATTAGCGTTGGGTAAGGGGTTGGGAGGCCTCCAATCAATATATCGTGTCCCGTGGTGGGACTGCCAGTCATTGAACCGTTACATGCACGGATTTTCTCGTTACACGGATTACAAGATCATGTACATCAATATAAATGTATATCTTGATATTCTCGTATGTAGATAACAGTGATATTTTTTTACTGTATGTGTGAGTGCGAGAAGTGCCTCGAGAGTTTCTATGTATTTGGCATTCAAGGGCAGGCGGAATGACGGAGATAGAGCGATAAAGAAGTGCTGAGCATGTAGCGGTTGAGATAGAGGTCGATCTCCAGCTTGATTTCTAAAAGTGGTTCAAGTTAATTACCGGCCTTCATTTTCTCTTGTACAGTACACTACGCTAACATTATTCACTCAACAATACGACTACACAATATCGCATATATAAATCAGATAAATCAGATATACTTTATTCACTGAGAAAATAAATTAGTGAGACCAACTGAATGTGCGTTTGGGAGTGGTGAAATAAATATTTTGATTCGTAAATGATCTGATAGTTATTGTGAATTAAAGAAAATTTTATTCGATTATATATCATATAAATATGCTTGTCCAATTAACCAAATATTACTTTCGCTATCTGCCAATGCAGATTCGGTCGATCATACCAATTTATGTTGCACGGTCAGTTCACACGGGAAGAAAAAATTAGTTACCATAACCAAAAAACGAGTTAACATAACCAATCGAATTATTGTGTTTTCCTTACAACTCAAATGATAGTGCCAACGGTTCGAATAGTAATAAAGACGATTCGAATGGTAGTCCCAATAATTCGAGTGGTAGTCGCAACGATTGGACCAGTTAATCTCACTAATCTCGCGAGAACTAATCGTAAATAGTTGAAGTTACTATTCGATATGGTTGAGGCAACTAGTTTTTGAGAGATTGTGTACAGCAAATTTGAAACGTAGTTGTCACAACCAAACATTTATTTTCGTGCATATCGATAAGGCGGAATAGCTTTACATTCGGGAGAATAGGGATACGGATTTGCCATCTAGCGGTGATTGGGAGACCTCTAATTATACATCGCGTCCTGCAGTAGAGCTATCAGTCATTTAGCTATTACATGCACGGATTTTCCCTTTACACGGATTACAAGACTATACACATGTATGTGTATGTACTGATATTCACGTATGTAGATAACAACAGCAATTATTACTTTATAGTATATGTTAGTGCGAGAAAATTTCTCCAGAGTTGTGGAGTGTTTGGCGTTGAAGGGCAGTCAGAATGACGGAGATAGAGGATAGAGTGTTGTCGAGCATGTAGAGGTGGAGGTCGTTCTCGAGCTCGATTTCCAAAATTGTTCCGAGTTAATTACCACCCTTCACTTCCTCTTGTGCGACACACTACACCAACATGATTCACTCAACGATACTAGTACACAATATAATAATAGCGCCCACCGTACACGTAGTAATCAGAGTAGCAGCACGACCGCATATCGTAGAGGGTCAAAGGTATTGTAACTAGATGGCGAAAGACTGTCTAGAGTCACGTACAAGATCAAACTTCTCGACCGAGTTGTGAAATTCTGATTATTTTCAAACTTACGATTATCGCATGTTTGTTTTAATACATGGATTTTTTTAATGGCGTTAAAAAAAGTATGTTTATGAGGGAAAAAGGGCGAAAAATCTTTTGATTGGAAATTTCATTTGAAAGAATAATGGGCAAAATAATGATATATTAATTTTTCCATTACTCAGTTTTGCGTGCTTGCATTAATGCTTAGAAAAAGATCTTTTTGGATTTGGATTTTTTGACATTGTTCCTCCAATATCGTACGATTTTATGAAAAATTACAATGTTTATAGAATTGAAAAAAAAAACAACTAATACAGTTAATTGAAGAGTTTTGGGAAAGTTACTACTATTTGCCTAGAAACAGGATTATTAACATTCCAAATACAATTTCATAATAATTTATTGACTCATTGTCGTAATTATTTTGTAATAAAATTATAAACATTTTATTAATCACCAAATTATAATTTTTTTATAAAGAAAAATTATTAATATGTAATAATAATAGCTCATTAATCCGGTTTCTTTTTTACTATATGAAAATCCATTTTTGTGTCTCTATGTCAAAATATTATGCAAACATGATTAATACGAAGTTATTCTTGTAACACATAAATAGACTCCGTTCGAAAGCACTATTAAGTTGACTAGTATATCGGATAGTACAAAACTCGATAACTGAACCGTTTACTGCTGTGCTTGCCATGGCTGATATCTTCTCTCTTAAAGTGGCTTCAGAAAAGGGCTTCTAGTTTTATACATACAAATATCTTCAAGATTCAGATGATCCCAAAAGCTCCCTATTGTCTTTCACCAAACTTTAATACTCTTGTATGTAGATGTTCTTAGTAGTGTATGTACCCAACAAATATTTCCAACAGCCATAAGATATACTTATCTAACTATTGCCTCGTAAGGTTTGATCGTTGAAGGATGTATACACTTTATCCTATAAGATCCTTACAGTTATGGTCGTGAGTTCCTCGTAGAGTACACTTCAGAAAGAATCATACAGTACTAGTATAAAATGCTTGGAAAGTAGATCTACTCAACGACTACGAATTTATGTATATATAAATACCTAGAAGATACACATACACAGGCATAAGAGTAATTCGGAATAGATATTGAACTTTTATCGGGAGCAAGTATAATGGACAATATCACGATATATTTTGGGGCCAACTTTTATTACATATTCATATACTTCCTGAAAAAAAAAACACTATTTTTTCCCTTAAAGCTATAAAATAGAATCGTTTACGAGTGCAACAGCAATTACAATTACAATTTAAATATTCGAATCGGAATAATTTAGTACACTTTGCCAATAAATCACGATGATTCGTACTCCTGTGTCTGATGCCGAAATTGAGTACTCAGATGTTGGCATTCCGAGGTATTGTCATGGTCTTTGAAATTATTGAGCAATTAATTGTAACTACTTGCAACTATTTTTTATAGTTGTAGGCCCATTTTCCATCGATACCATAAACATATTTCGTGGGTTTCATTATTAGAACTAATTAAATTCTGATGATACGAATAAAATGTGACAACGACATGAATTGACAATTACCAGTGGTGACTTTATAGTTACTAGAATTACAACAACTTGTTTTGATTTTTCTGAAGATAGTAACGTTTATAGTAATAAAGTTGTCTTTAGTTCTCGGAATTCTCCGCCAGCGATGACAATATTTGAAGGACGAAAAATCAATTCCATAAATACCCCCAGAACACGAGTAAAGGTCTGAGTGGAACAGATAACCTTATCGGTAGTACCAACCGTATGATTACATTTCGACAACTACGATAAAATCCCTCTTCTCAGATTCTTACATCGATCTCATCGTTGAAGACCGAAAAGCGGGTTACTGAGATCCCGTATCTTTCAAATGCGCGAATAAGAAGGAAAATAAGTATAAGATGAAGTCAGGGTAATGAGATAACTTATCGAATCGTATCCTTCCAGTTCGTTCCAGGAAAAGTGAACAACCTATAAGATTACAGGAAACCCTAGAAGGCATCATCAAGGTCTTCGCCGTCGTTTCTATATTGGTATACTGAAATCAGAGAACAACTTGTTTGTATCGATAATCGCAATGTAATAAATTTTTATATTTTGAGTACATGTGACTTCTTAATAGCTATGATAACTAATTGTCGTGATTTTTTTAAATCTCAGAATAATCTTATAATTACTGGAATAAAAAATGTATTCCAACTGCGAATATATAGTTGCCATACTTAAAAGAAATTCTGGGATCGCTAATTACAGAATAACAGCAATTAATCTCGATCAGTAATGGCCAAAACTATAAAGTAGAAGTTGCACCGTTAAAAAAGAAGATTCAAACATGAAGTAGACGGTATAACAACTGGAACAATAGTTGTATGGATAAAAAAATCCACAACTGCCTGAAAATCATATCTTGATTGAACCAGATGACTTTTCATTAGCTATTTTCATTAACTATTAATTAGTTGTGTATAAATGTATTGCCATGAACAACCGACTAAAAAGCAGTGTGGCAACCTACCATTAGTTTCATCTAGTATTGATAATTAGTTGAGGTAATTAGTGCTCGCAATAAATTCGGTTATGTAATCTAACTATTAGAATTGTACGCAAAATAAATAATGAATTTTTACGGCACTCTAACTGATGACACTTCTTAACGCAACAGTCAGTTGGTGCAACCAACCAACTCCAAGTATTTCCTCCACTCATTAATTATCTGGCTACAAAAACATAAAGCCTGTTAAATCAATCATTTTTTAAATTTAAAAACATCTTTAGCGAGGGTTTTTGGAAAAAATGTTTTTAAAAAGCATTACGGGTTTTCAGAAAAAAAGAACCTAATGCCCCTAAAAAGCTCTATAGCCCTTTCGGAAAAAGTTAATTTCGACCAAATGTCTTCAAAAAGTATTAAGGGCAAAAAATGGGCTTTGAGCAAAAAGAATTAATTTAAACAAGAGGATCCTAAGAAGAGAATTGCAACAAATGTTTTCTTACAGTATTTTCGTGAACAATCGACAATATACCAACTGCTTGTTTTGTCATTATAATAAATCCTTTTTTTCCCTGAGTCAGTATAGTTGTCAGGACTGCTACATTTTCACCGAGTGCAGAACTTCCACAATTCGCCAAATTCTGGTACCCAGTGTAAGCTGTCATTTCTATAACAGAACGTTTAGTCGAGATTAGCGCTTGCACAGCTCGCGGCCGCGTTTTCACCTGCAATGTATGAGGCTGTAGTCGAAGAGCAACCTCGTCAGGAGTGTTTCCGAGCAGCCGGTGCCACACGACATCACGTTTCTCCGAGGGAATATCGTTCGAGTGAGCTCGTTTCCGTCTCTCCGTAACAAATGGGAAGTGAGAGAAGAGAGTCTCGCCTTACGGAAAGCAGGTTGAAGTTCCTCTTCATGCTTGGTTTTGCTATTCTCCTCCTCCTCTTCAGACTATCCTGTATGTGATACGGTTCCCTATTTGCAGGGTGTGCGTTCGACTTCGGGTCCTCTTCGTTTGTCGCTCCACCCCACAAACATCAAGAACAGAGCGTGTGTCCTGAGCTCCCTCGTTTGATGTGATTCGCTCGATAGGTGGCTGCTGGCAGGCCACTTAAGTGTGCGCCGGTAGTGCCACTGCTTTTAGACGCTCGGTATAGGCTACGAGCGAAACTGACCCTAACGTCGTTGACGACGACGACATCTTTGTAACGACCAGACCCGTACAACTATCGAGCAAAGAGCTCATCTATCTGAGCTATATTTCACACCGGCTTGTCTTCCGGTATCACTGGCCTGTATGAACTTGAAACTTGGAATAATCGGATCTCCGGTTAACAGAAGAATTTATGGAAGGCCAAAAAGTATCCTTGTGTAGAAGGAAACACAATGATCAGGGAAGGAGGACTAATAGCCATAGAGTAACTCTGAAAAATTCAAGTCTATGAAAGGTTTTAGAATGTTCATAGGAAGTTTTCTTCTTATGAAGTTTTCTTCCTATGAAGACTTCCTTCCATGAAGACTTCTTCCTATGAAGACTTCCTTCTATGGAGTCTTTTTCCTATGAAGATTTTTTTCTATGAAGTCTTCTTCCTATGAAAACTTCCTTCCACTTATCTGAGCTATATTCCACATTAGCTTATATTCTGGTATCAATGGCCTGTATAAACTTGGAACTTGAAATAATCGGATCTCCCGTTAACAGATGAATTCGTAGAAGGCCAATAAGTACCTGATGTAAGAGGAAACATAATGATCAGGAAATGTGGCCTAATAGAGTAATTCAGAAAAATTCAAGTCTATGAAAGGTTTTAGAGTGATCATAGGAAGTCTTCTTCCTATGAAGACTTCCTTCCATTTATCTAAGCTATATTCCACATTGGGTTGTCTTCCTGTTATCACTGGCCTCTACTAACTTGAAACTTAAAAGAATCAGATCCCCGGTTAACAGGAAACTTTATGGAAGGCCATGAAATATCCTTATGTAAGAGGAAACATAATGACCAGGGAATGTGACTTAATAGAGTAACGCAGAAAAATTCAAGCCCATGGACGGTTCAGGAATAAACAGAGCCTTCGTAGGAACTCTTCGGATGATCAAGGCTCAGAAGCACTAAGATAAGAACGTCAAGGAATCGTATAGAGAAATTCGAATGACTCAAGTCTCAGTCAAGTGTATAGGTTGACCTATATTCAACCAAGTGGGTAATGGTCGTAACCAAACTTACCTTTTCTCTTCTCGTGTAACTGAAATGCGAGATAAACGAGAATAATATATTACTTGATGATTGAAAATCACAACGAGACTGTCAGTACTGCGGACTCTAAATCGATGCTCACATTCACGACTGTACGGATGCTCTACAGAATTGCAGGCAGAACTGTAACCGCATATCCGATGAGGCTGCTACTTGCCAGCGTACGATGAAGGGAATCACCAACCAGAGAGAGAGAGAGAGAGAGAGAGAGAGAGAGAGAGAGAGAGAGAGAGAGAGTAATACTGCGGAGGACCGGAAGATTGGTGTCTATTCTCTCACTCCTGCATATTGCCAGGGCGAGAGTGCGCAATGGCGATATCCGACTCGTCGATCGGTATGCCGCACTCTCGGTGCTTCATCATTCGATCTCCCAGGCTTTGCGCGCTAGAGACGTACACCCGGGCACCGACGTTCAGAGATACTGTGCACTGATTGCAATCCTGCCTGGACCGCAAACGCTAATTGACACCCTCGAGTACTTAGCACTAGCTGCGCAGATCCCCGTCGAGACTGTACAATTTGTATTTCCTCCCCTTCCTAATTTCCCTTCCGTCGTACAGCCGCGAATTGTCTGCCGGGTAGATGTGCGTCGAATGATTGATTAGATATGACGTAACACGCAGATTCACCGCTATCGAAGATCACACACTGACAACGGCGGTTTATGTTTGCTATGAAATTGTCGGGTCGTTTATTCAAACTTTCTGCGAAGAAACAGATTCTGCAGTCGCTAGCTAATTACTATACAGGAATTACACCGAAAGAAAAAGTTTCATCGATTCAAGAAAATCGCTGCCAATGAAATGAAGTAGTTGAGTTTTAATACTATGTTTTTTTTTAATGATCTCAAACCTAATGGAAAGTAGTGACATTGAATGAATGAAACATTCCCTCAGACCAATGAACCTCTTTCATTATTGATTACACAGAAATTGGCGGTGATTCAACAAATCCTTCTTCCTCAACTTCGAACAAATGTGTATTTGAGCCGAATATGTTTTTGTCGTTGACTTTAGGCAGTGGCACTTTCCCCACCACAGTTAAACATTTCGAAACCTTTTTTTTCTTGAAGTACTCAGCCGATAAACCTCAAATTTTTCAAGAACGTGCGGAAGTACAGAGAAATAGGCTTAGTATCTGGCTCCTCGAATCGGAATCCAAAAAAGTTAGGTTAGGTCCGAGAGACACAGTCCTATAAGCAGTTGCCGCCATCGATTAAATTTTTTTCATTAAATCAAGAAGACCGTTTATTTGAATCAATAAAACTGTTTCTTCATTATATGCTTACTACGTGAATGTTTCTCTACAGCTAATAAAATGTTCTTTTTGGAACTCAAATGCACTATTTTATTGAAATCAACGGAAGAAAACAATCCAATTCCTCCTTTGGATTAACGTGCAAATTTCTCAAATTTCTTTATTTCACTCCCAACATCTAAAAATCCGTAAATCCTACAAATTTCATCCATCACTTTTAATTTTATACAAAGAATATTTGTAAATTGACCAGACTTAGAAAATCTAGTCATAATCTTACAAGCTTGGTAGGAAGTAAAAAAAGAACGGAAAGAAAATCTTTGAATTAACGGAAAATGTTGTTCGATCAAAAATGCTATTCGAAAAACTATATATGAGTATGGCTCTCTTGACTTCGGCAGAGCTCGTATATTCGTCGGTTGTCAGTGAGCAGGGTATTAGTCACATGAGTGTCGAACGTGTTGCTCATCTCTGTGCCTCTGCCGAGTATGTTTTCTCTGGAGAGATATACGGCAGAATATCTGTTATATGCCTATAAAATATGCTAGAGCGAGAAACATCGAATAACCCGGTTATTCGAAATGTTAGACGACGCATGTGAAATTTCATGATGGGACTATGACAGTTCTGATCCTCGTGCTGACCGTTCGTCTGCGTTACAGCGAAGCTCTCGCTCTTCAACACGTCAGTTGGTATATCACGTTACAGGGAATTTCAGTAGCGACATCGTTTTAGAAGGAGCAGTACGAGAGCAGGAAACTCGCTTGTATAGCGCGGATGGCAAGGTTCGCCGTTGTATATTGCACCAGAGGGATGAAGCAGAGGTTCGTGATGGGGCGAACGACTGAACGCCCGGAGCAAAGTAACCACCGGGGTGTAGTCACTCGCTATCTCGCTCGCCTGCCTGGAACAAGAGCGAGGAATTAATTTACGTAACCACGGGAATATAGAACACAAGCTAGCATAGAGCGCAGACAGGAGCTCCAGCAGCAGTAGTAACAGTAACAGCAGCGGCAGCATCAGCAGCACCAGGAGGCATCACTCGGCGATACTCCGACAGCTCGACCCACCCGCTATATTCGTTCCTAACTTTTCATTTATTTAATACACGAAGTTTCCATAAGCAGCGAATCAAAACTTGGTAATGGAGCTGAGCTATATATGTACGCTTGCAAAAGCGATAGTCTATGTATTACTCGTCTCGGTCGTTTGTAATAAATTATCCAAGAGGTTATACGGGATTTATACTTTTCTTCGTAATGACTTTTTTTTTTTCTGTAAACGGATAAAAAGTTATGCGGAAAATGTTGATAAGTATACACTTAATTTTATCAATTTACCAGGTCACGGACTCTTTCCTGTAATTAACTGCATCATTATGCTATATATTTTTTTACATTTTGCTTTCCTGGCTTTTCTCATAACATTTTATTTTGGAACAGAGTACGGAAAGTAAGCCTTTTCGTGACTGCATCGTGACGAAAGTAGCGTTTTTTGGCTTGGAATGAGGAACAACAGACTGCGCATGATCTAGTTTTTATTATAATTTGTTTGCACTATTGCGCAAAAGCTACTTTCTCGCACACTTTTGCGATGGTGCGAGCATTAAGGGGTAGGCTTTTGTCGTTCGTTAAAATTTCGTTACACAGCCTGCTTTTTCCAACTTCAATGACAAAGTACTTTTCGATTTGCAGGAATCAATTATCCTATATTACGATACGAGTGCGATGAAACTTTTTCTGACAAGGGAGTGTTGAGGGACTGACAGCACGAACCGAAGGCGAGTGTTGTAATCAAATGAGTTGAGAAAAAGTTTTTCGCACGAGTTTCGTATGCAATTTTATTTCGCTAGTGCGAGAAGTGCGATTTCTCGCACGCGAAGCGAAGTGCAGCGTGTGAGAAGTAAGCATTTCCCGCACGGAGTTGCATAAATGTAATTATGACCATCAATAATATTTTACTACAACTACTACCCTAATTGTATATTAGCCAGCGATTTAAATGTCATAATTATCATTACTATTATTCTTATTATTATTTATAACACCGAGAAGAGTAAGATAAAACATAAGTCAGTTTTATTCGTTTAAATGAACGAGGGTCACGCGACAATGCTATGAGTCTCGTCGTGCGCGGACCAACGCGTCACAGACTTGAATTTCTGCCTCGATATCCTCTCTCCTTCTCATTGTTACCCGTCGTGACATTATTTAAATTCTACGCAAGAGAGAAAAGCTGGAAATTGCGAATGTTTCTTGCCCGTCAACTTGACTTACTCACTGGCCGTTGCGTTTTGCTTTATTTTTGTTTCTCATTCGTTTCTCTAGCGAGAACGACGAGGTTCTCTATTCTTCCGCATTCTTATTCACGCTCGCGCTGGGACCCCTCGAGTTCAGGAATTACCCACGGGAGAAGAGAAACACGGAGAAGTAACTTTTCGTTCGGGTAATCCAAAGCTTTGGTGCTCGGCCGGGTAAGCCAGAAAATCGGGATTGCAGTTGCAGTCACGAAATGAAATTCTCTCTATCATTGTCTCCTGTATTTGAACGGCGCGGGAGTTCATCGAAACGACTAAATTCACGAGAAAACCTTAATACACGAAAATTTTACCACGAATTATAGATTTTTTATATGCTCCAACGAATCAGAATTAATAGCCAACTCTCAATTTAAATAATTGTGGAATAAATGTCCACTTTTATAAGAATAAATGATAAGAGAATTAGGCAATCTTACAACGAGCTGCTAAAAATATTACACTTGAGGACACCATTGTAAACATCAATTATTAAAAATTAGTATAATTCTCATTATTATAATTATCAAAATTAAATAAAAAAGTAACATTCATTCGTACAAAGATGTTATCAAAACACGCATTATTTTATTAGCGAGATTTTATTAAAACAAATTTTTTCTATTAATGTCTGCTCATAATTTATTCTCACTATTATGTTATTGCGTAATCAATATTTGTAAACTTCGTTCTTACTCTTGCTGCAAATAGTCGATTAAATGAAGCTATTACTGCATTCGAAGTGTTGGAAACACATATCCTCGCGCAGAGTTGCTTTATCACGATCCAGATGGTGAATTGGGCACGGGCCGAAAGTAGGCGCGGGACGATGAAGGGTCAGTGCAAGAGAGACGAGGAAGAGTAGGTAGGAGGACAGTCGGACTGCTGGGCAGGTTGCAAGCAGGTGAATCCTCACCTGTCTCGCACCTGGCTATCGAGCGTTTAGCTTAGCGAGACTCGGTGATCGCTCCCTCGCTCGTACCTTTTCCGACCTGTGTCGTCCCATATGCTGGGACGAAGGTCAAGCGCGCCGGATTAAATGTAATGTGTGTCTCTACCGTAGGGATATTGAAGAAGCAGCAAAATAAACATCCAATGATATTTTGGCGGATCCCGACTGAATTTAAAAAAGAAATCGCAAAGTAGCTTTCGAGCTTACTGAAATATGGCATATAAAATTACTAATCCTCGCGAGCCATATTAAAAACGCGTTTCTCGTTTATCACTTCATAGCAAAAGTATCGTAGAAATTCTCGAAAAATAGAAGGTTGCAAATTCCGCCTTTGAAGATTACCTTTTCATTTCCCACTTTTTTTAAAACTCGGGAAAATAGCTCACGTTACGATATTTTACACATTATCTCAAATATTTTTAGCGTCGGAGGAAAAATAATATTTAGTCAAAAGAATCAAATGCTTTGAATTGTAAACCCCTTTAACGGATTCATTCTAGATTCAATCTCAAGTATCGTCCAATCACAGTCTAAATGTGATTCACATTTGAGCCCGATAACTTAACAATTCCGATTGCTATACACACACACACACACACACACACACTCACAGACAGATTTTTTCTAAAAACGACATTTCACCTCAGTTAGGAGCATATTCAGTTCCTGAGATGAAAATCTCGGAAAAACAATTTTTTATGCAAACAAAAGTTCCTCTATGAGGACGTAAAAAACGTGGTTCATATGACAAAATTTATTCGAGAACCAACTTCATCTAAAATCCAAAAATAAATACTTATAAAAAACCGAGAAAGACGCCTTAATAAAACGTTTAAGGATATTTATCTGTAATTGGATACAATTAATGTGCAATTCATAAAAAATTATAGTCAAAATATCATGGAGATAGAATTGCTTTTTCGTGAATTATTTAAATGCTCTGTTAAACGACTTTTCCTACCTTTCCAACTTTGATAAAAGTAGGGTTAGGTCAATAGATATTACTTCTAAACTTTAATCCTGCAAAAAAAGCTCGTGGAATGGGATCAACATTAGCTAATTCTGTGTCTCTTTTATTTTTCAGGTGAGTCCATTCGTGAAATCAACTTTTAAGAGGAACCAGGGTTCATTTCGTCAGTGATGAAAGAGCATACATCAGTTAAGTTGCAAGATTAACTATTTTAATCCAAGCTCAAAGTCCCACACGGGCAATACGACTGCGACGTGATCGCATGGTCGTTTCATTTCCACTAACCACATCGGCAAAGTACTAAAACCGCAAGGCTAATGGGCAATATATATACCATGACCGCGATATACGCTAACTGAGAAAAATAAATCGTGATGATATGCAACCGAGCAGATTCTCGCGGTCGCGATGAATCTCGATAAAAGGGAGTTTTATCTCTATGCTCATAACATTTTTTTCCATTTCATACGTTGTAACATACCGCACGGCAAATAAAAATATACGGTAATTTGTAGACTCGACAATGTATTTGTCAGTTTTTTACGGGGATTAAAAAAAAATGTAAGCATCTGCCGATGATACAGCATCAGTTACACATATTACCTTAATGGAACCAACAGTGGTCAGAATACAAACTCTTAACAACAAGTGCATCGTACAATTAAAAAAATGGCGACTCAAACCCAATCCGAAATGATCGAAATTTATAATATATTATTATAGAATCCCGAATTCATTTATTACTATGTATGATAAAGAAATTAAACCTTATACACTCGCGAAAAACTTTGGAACTGTAATAGAAAACAAATTAAACTTCAATCTGCATACAAAAAACAATGAAAACAAAAACGAAGGCGCGAGCTTCTGGTTTAAAAACAAGCTTTGAAAACAAACCCACCATCATCAATCACGCCTCTAAAATTTATGAACGCATATGTTGTCTGCTACTATAGTATGGACACATAACTACACTCAAACCAGTTTTGAATAATACTATAGCGATAGATGCGACATTACCGCATGGAAAAAAGTATATTCAGAAAAATATCGAAAAGTACATTCTCTTTATACCAAGTATACTTTAAACGAAACGAATTGGATATATCATAGATAACTTTTAGTATACTTACAAGTCATATACGGTGGCATACTGGTTCATATATTTTTTTGATACATCAAATAATACTTCTGATATTTTTTATATAACTCTCAATGCATATGTTATGTATTCGGAAATACATGTGAATGTATATTTTGTCTATAGAACTTATATATGCATCTATGTAAGAAACAGTTGAACACTTAAATTAGTTTAAATAACATTTGACCAAATTATGTAGATTCTTTTTCGATATAAGAAATCTAGGTGGTAGAGTTTGTATATTTTGCTAGTTAATGTATTTTCAACATACTACTAATATATTTAAAAATATACCTTACGTATATTTGCTAGATATACTTACGATTTTATAACTAATATACTTTACGTATATTCGCCAAATGAACGGATATTGGGCGCCAAATATTGGATATTGCCAAGTATATAAACAGTATTTATGAAATATACTGCGTCCATTTCTTAAAATTTTCTTATATATATCGAAAAATATACTTTTCCAGCATACTTTTTGTTCCATGGGGGTACGACGACTTATCAAACTAAAATATCCTAAGAACTCTTTACTGATAGTAACTTTACGACTAAACATCAATATATTCCGTTGAGGTTTCATGCAAAATTGTAAATTAGTTGCTCAAAAACTGCCCGAGTTATAGAATTTGTTTTTCATGTGGATTTGTCGACGTTGTTTTTTATCTTCAAAATTACTTAACAAGATAATAAATACGAGACTTAAATCGATTTCAATAAAATGTATGATTATAAAATTTGGAGTCATCCGGTATAGGTGTGTACAAGTCACGATGATTCACAATCTTAAAAACTAAAAATTGAAAAAAATGTGCAACGAGAAATTTCGTAGATAGTAATGACATAAAAATGTAAGCTTCTTTCGGTTGTTTAGCATGAAATCCCTTATATATACTCCAAACTGTGTATCGTCGTTAGTCCCTCAGCAAAGTTTCGACGATGGCAGAATCGTCATTTCGTCTGGCGGATAGCAACAGACGGAAACTTTGATAAAAACGATATCGCAACGGCCATGTGCCAATTGGAAAGAGAACCGAGAGCGGATTGGGCGTTCGGCCGAGAGAACTAGCAGGGGAGCGTGTAAATCAATTGATTCAAATTATAGGAAGGTTGAATGGAGCAATTAGTTTGAAATCAATTAACGATACCCGAGGTACGGTGCTGGCCTCTCTGTGCTCTTATCAGTCTATCGTTGCGAAAGTCTTTTGACACATATACTGACAAGCCTGTACTTAAGGGAACTCGACAATTCATTTCTGTAGGGCATCTCGGTTGACGATTGTAAGGCTGCAAAAGGGTGTCAGCTTTTCCTGTATGTTTTGTCTTGAACTTTTAATTAGACACGAATGGATCCAGAATGCTATTTACTTGACAACTCGAAATTATATTTGTTTCTCTTTTGACCCTTGCCCCAATTTGTGAGTTTCGTTATTTGGCGTTATTTTGTTTATACGCACAAGTTATTAAAAGTTAACTGTATTTAAAAGATGGAATTTAAATATCATCAAAAACGGCTCCAATGAACTCTTTATGAAGAAATAAGTCGTCATGGAATCTAATCCATCGTGCAGTGCATTTTGAATCATGCGCAGAGTTGACAATTCACCCGACAAATCGATTGCGATACTAGATTTCGAAAATCGACAAAAAAAAATGTATGCGGGGCAAAGTGGGCTACTACCCCAAATTCGGAGTAGCGTCTCGACGCCTAGTATGAGAAAGAACAATAATTTTTCAAGTTGATGTAATTATACGTGCAATATTTGTAAATAGGAAAGATATTATAGTACCAACTTACAATTTCAGATTGCTTCGAAAATGAAAAATTTCCAAAAGTTGTTTATGTACATGTAAATGTTAAATGTTAGGTAAGATTTGTTAAACGTGATATCTTCTGAAGTTTCTCTTTCGTTTCCCCATTAAATTGAATTGCAGAAGCGTATTTTTGAAAAAATATGGGAGTGGCCCACTTTGCCCCGTTTTCGATATTTTTATTTCGAGATTTTGTCGATTTAAACACTCAAAATAGATTTAAGAACGTCGTCTATTGGATAATTCAACTGAATTGTATTGTAAAAACGCGTTTTTAATAAAAATTCGGGAGTGGCCCACTTTGCCCCGCATATTTTCTCCCAAATGGGTGGCCCATTTTGCCCCGCCGGCCCACTTTGCCCCGCACTCCCCTATAGCTATGTAATTTGTCTCTAGAGACGGCAACAGTCGACGGCAAATTAATTTTTTTTTCTGACGCATCCTCTCAACGGATTCAAACTTTACCCAGGCTACACATAAAAATCGATAGATATTACCTGGAGCTAAACGAGCTTCTCTTACGCAGTAAGTTTATCCAACGAGCTTGAGCCTCGTCGACACTCACCAGACTGGAATCGAGACTGAGAACTGCAACAAACTTTCGTGCAGAGAGTCGGCACAACATAGAACGAGTCCTCCACCTCGTGCGCTTGCCGGCTTTTCACAGCGACGATTACTCTTCCGTCTACACAGCTATTTGTAACTCCGTTGTACGAACGTGTTACTTTCCGGACTTGTATGAATGTGCATATGTATGTATATTATATAAACGTATATATTATTGTGTAGCCATGCATAAACATTCTATACCTACATGCAAGTGGTATATGCTCCATATCTGCATATGCATCGGCATAAAACACGTACATAGTGACATAAATGATATATGTATTACTTGATATATGGACGACGAATACATAGGACAAATCCAATGCATCACCGTAGATATAATTGTGACTCTAAATTTGTTTTATCGGTGTTGGAACTTCTGCTCCACGTCAATTGTCGTTTTCTTTCTTTTTTTTTGTTGCTTCATCACGCATGTCACGTGCCAGCTTCCCAAGATCATTACTTTTCCCAGTGACATTTGTACGACGAGGCTCGAGTCGTAACTACAGACGTAGAAATGCTCTCACACTTGAGAGGCTTTACCTAAGAGTCATTTGTACTACGTAACTTTGCACACGAATGCAGGAACGACTCGGTCAGTCAACCTATAAACACACGTGCATGACTTCTCGCGTGCACTCAAGGTTTGCTAGAAGCATGATTAATTAAGTCTTCCCGAAAGGTAATTAATATTGAGTAATTACATTTTTTCCCTGGTCTTCAATAGTTTATTTCTAACCGGTATGATTGGTTGCAGAGTATTTTTTTTTGTATCTGCCGTGTATTCAAGTTGCGGTTGTGAATACTAATTGAAATACTATTTATGGGAGATCCAATAAATCGGTCATATAACTGATGGATGCTTTATAAAATGGCAAAAGACTGAAGTGGTAGGAATATTTATGGGTATAGAGTAATTTGAATTATAAATAGAATTAATTATCTCCTAAGTAATTGTATAAAAATTGTATTTATCGAGATCTACGTTTTACCAATATTATTCATCGTGTTTTTTGCCCAGAAGTAATTTCTTCTGTTCGAGATTTTTTGGCATATATTTGTACACATTCAGGGAAAAAAGTTCTGTGATTCAGTAAAATCTATTTAAAAATCTTGGCCTATGAAATATTTCCTTGACATCAGTAAAATAATATATTTGAGTCGATGATATTTTTTTTTGTAATACTCTCAAACTCAATGAAGAGAATGATTTTATTAAGTAACATTTTCTTTACATAATGAATCCATTTTGATTGATTCTGAAGAAATCGTCGTCGAGACACTTGGAGTAAAACGTGAACTATAAAATAACATGTCACTAAAGAAATGAATGCACGGGAGAGTCTTTCAAAAAATGTTTCTTTTTCCGGTTCTCGACGTAAAGAGTCTACAGAAATCTTTCCAAATCACGTATTTAAACAAACACTGATACCCGGCTGAATTTTCTGTTAAATTTCGTTCTCTAAATCAAGGACATCGTTTTTTAAAATCAAGGGAACCGTTTCTTTCAAACAATAAAATATTCTCTTTGGAAGCAACGAAGGATGACATTGAAATCAATCAAAAATGAATCCACCCGTTCCTCCAAAATCAACGAAGTCTTTTATTTCATTTTGCTATGGTCCGCGTGTGTAATTTTCGACCGGAGGTCGAGTAATACCGAACATTGCCAAACAATCCTGATTCGTCTTCCGAAGCAAACGTCGTTATCCGTGTTAGAATGTTGGTAAAGAGGATACACCGTAGGTTTGTATATGGCGAATCGAGCTTCAGCAATTTCAAGGAGCACGGTGGAATCGTGAAATCCAATGCGGAATTTCTAACTGGGCGAAGCGAGTGTACACGAGTAAGTCCACGCGGTGTTAAGTCCATAGCGGCCGTTACAGTTTGAGCTTTGTGCGAATTCGTCCGTAGGATGGTGAAGGAATAGATGGGTAAAGTGGTAGTTGTGAGGAAGTGTGTACAGGAGAAACTCGAATTCGAAGTTTAAGCGGCGTTACACTCTGCTCGAGGACTGCCAGGCCGTGAAACTTAATTCCCAGCACCATTTTCACCACGCTGGCCAACCGTTCAAGCAGTTGTACCCGCGAATAGTGCGCCAAGCTAAAGGGACATCTCCCTTGCTATCGTTCTACGTACCTTCGTGGGGAACAAGTTGAAATCTACATGGATGGAAGGAGACGGGCTTTCGCTCAGTTTCCTCGGAAAGGCAGTAGATGCACTGGAGCCAGTAGATACCTAGCTTCCTTGGAGCTTTCTTATTCTTCTCTGCACCTTCCCGTTTCCTTCCTTCCCTGCCGGGAAGCTTCACCGTAACGTCCAGGTTGAGTGAGGCTAGTTTCTCTCCCTTCTCCCCTCTTCCCACTTTCCTTCTCGGGTGCTTACGGTCTCTGGCGAATCCCACCCTCTTTCCCTTCCCCTAAGTACCCCTCCCACTTCCTTCTCCACCTCAATCGCACCCCTCGAGCTAGCAGACCTCAATTCCCAACGGTTCTTCCGCAGCCCAGCTTCTAGCACTCAACCTACCTCGCCGTTTCACCGCACCGAGGAGCTCGCGGTGGTAGCGAACCGGGGGAATACGAAGGGACAAAACGTCCGCTATTAAATTGAAAAAGTTACTCTCCCTCTAGGTTTTCTCGGAGACTGTGAAAAGGGGGAGTTAAGGGGATGAGGGTAGAAAAGAGTGAGAGGAGAGACAGGAGCAACGGCTCCACTTGTTCGCCTGCAACCTATCATTCCCGGGCATTAAAATCCCGCTCGCACGAGCACTGCTGCGCTTTCCTGTTCCTCACCCGAGCAAATTGACAATGATTTATACATTACTTCCGGTACCTTCAATTCTTCCTCGTTTTCTGTATCAGTTAAGTTAAGAAGGGAAGACGGAAGAGTGACGGAAAGTAAGAGGAAAAAAAAATCGGGAGGACATCAGGTTCGGTCGTATGTTACTGTAAAACTGGTTGGAGTAAGCCGCTATTAGTTGGGTATTGCCCCGGGATTGCGCGATAGAAGGAGATGTTCGGAAGGTGAACGACGACGTCTGGAAAGTCGACGTTGTTTTCTCGTTCGTCTCGGGTCGGCCGATCTCGCCAATCATAGCTTTTCCACGCCTCCGGGAGTCAGAGCTTGTGATCTTCCTCGTTATCTTTATTTATTCCACTTTTCTCAATGCGATGGTAACTTGTGCCGAGTGCGTAGCACACGCGTAGCGTATAATCCTACACTTGTAGCGGTTGTATGGCGCATAAAAGCGGAGAGCAGAGCGTAATTACTCTGGGTGATGTAGCTCGCGTGGATCTTGCGGGAAAAATAGATGCAGCAGTATAGAGCGATACTTAGAAAACGCAAGCAACGGGCGCACGTACGCTCACCACGGTTGAACCGGTTCGTGTTAATTGGGCGCTAAGGGCAGCGAGGTTTTCTTAGGACGTTAATAGCAGAGTCTTCGGGATTTCCAGTGTCACCGGTGCTTAGAGATGTCTCCTGTCGACGTATCCATATGCGTTTTTTAGTCACTCGTCTTCGTGTCAAGGGAACCTACGCATCTCGTAACCGTTAGATTACTCTACCGAGCTTGATCATCAGTGTTACGGACTCACAGCAAATTATGAACCTATTGAAACTACACAGTCGTATTCAAATCAAAACCATTGGAGGTAAATTAAGTGATTTGGTATTGCGCACTTACACCTGAGTGATAAACCTAGTGGGACTATACATTAGTGGAAAATGGGGTGAAGCAATATTGGATCAGTGTAATAAACCTATTGAGATCACGTTGTAAGTTTCAAATTAACGTATATAGTGTTATTTTGTTATGGAGTAATTCGGTATCACAAGTTTTAACTTGAGTAATAAACCTATTCTAGTTACATAGCAGTGTTAAAAATTCAGTAATGTGGATTTACACCAAAGACATTGGAGCATTTTCTTAGTTCTTTGATAGCAGAGTTCTGGATTTCCAGTGTCACCGGTGCTTAAAGAAGTCGCCTTTCGACGTATTCATATGCGTTTTTTAGTCCAAGGGAACCTACGCATCTGGTAACCGTTAGATTACTCTAGCCAAGCTTGATCATCAGTTTTACGGACTTACATCAAATTATGAACCCATTGAAACTACACAGTGGTATTCAAATCAAAACCATTGGAGGTAAATTAAGTGATTCGGTGTTGCGCACTTACATTTGAGTAATAAACCTAATGGGACTGTACAGTAGTGGAAAATGCGGCATTACCAATTTAGACCATAGTAATGAACCTACTGGATTTCAAATTAGCACCTATACTGTTATTTTGTTCCTCAGTACTTATTAGTTGTAAGTTTAAGGGGGTCGTCTACTGTCTCAGGTAAAAATCGAATTTTTTCAGTTTTATAAATCGCATTTGAAACATGTGTAGAAAACGTTTGTAGAAGGTTTTTTCAAAATCGGAAGTCCTTCAGAAGTTTAAACCGTAAACCGGAGCAGGTATACGAAGTGCACGGGCGGCTGTGCGGTTTTTTCGGAACATGATTTTTTCAAACTGCTGCCATAATATCCCTAAAACTAGTTAACTGATTTTGCTCAAATACGCACAGCATTTTTAGTATATATATAGCTACAAGTTGAACTGAAATAATTAATATTGCTTCGTTAGTTTTTTTCTTACGAGCTAAATAAACGCCAAAAAACGTGCGAAAAATTGATTTTTTTCTAAAGTTTTTCTAAAGCGTAGATTTGTTTTTTCTTTTTGGAATACTGGTTTCATTTCAGTTCCATGTAGAGCCTTAAGTCTCACATTTAAGATGATGTTTGTTTTTTTTAAATTTATTTAATATAAGCAGAACAACCGGAATCTTGGCGGCAGTGGAAATGCTTTTTTTAAATGTCTTCCAGTTGGGCGGTGTACCTCCTATTATATACAATACAATTAGCTTAAAAAATCCCACAAAGTTCGTTGAAATGTCAATAAAAATTATATAGTTTATAAATTATTTCTTTTTAATGGTTTGTCAGAAAAAAAATTCCAAAAAAGCATTAAAAATACAGCTTTTACCCTAGACGACCTCTTAAACTCGAGTATTAAACCTATTCACATTATATAGTAGTGTAAAAAAAAATAGGTAATGTGGATTTACACCAAAGAAATTAGACGGTTTTCTTAGGTCACATTAATGGCAGAATCCCTGGGATTTCCAGTGTCACCGGTGTTTAGAGAAGTTTCCTTTCGACGTATCCATACGCGATTTTTATTGAGCCCCCTTAACGTCAAGGAAGCCTACGCATCTGGTAACCGTTTCATTAGTCAAGCGAGCTAAATCATCACAAGGAAAGAACTACTTAGTTAGAACAATCCAGTGCTTGTTCATATATGCGCCGGCCGATTAATTGGTTACACTAAACGAGTTATACGGTTAGCGCAGTAACTTTAGTTGCCATAATCAAAATTTTGATTGGTTTAACAAACTAATCGACTTGCGTATATTTAACCAAGCGTTTGTTTGTTCCAAAAGCCTTTTTTCCGTGCGTTATTGCGGATTTACATCAAAGTTATAAACCCATTGAGCCCACGGAGTGGTGTTGAAATTGACATCATTGTTGTTGATGCCGAGTAATTCGGTGTTAGGAACTCACACCCGAGTAATAGTTCCATTGAAACCACACGAATGGAAAATGCGGTATTGCGAATTAGACCGAAGTATCAAACGTATTGAGCCAAACAGTGGCTTTCAAATCAACACCTATAGTGTTGTATCGTTGCACTTGGTTACTGCGTCTATCAACTCGAGCATTAAACGTATTAACACTAGTAGTATAAAAAATGCAGTATTGTTGACTTATTCCAAAGTAATTAACCTATCGAGACTACACAGTGGCATTAAATTCACCACTAATGCTATCGATACGTAGCACTTCGAGATTGTGGATCAACACCAATGTAATAAACCAATAGGATCTAAACAGTAGTGCAAAAGTTTCGGTATTGCGAATTTAGACCAAGGTAATGAACAATTCGATGCTAATAACAAAAGACAAGGACACATTGTCGTGAATGGCCGAGTAGAGTTCGCAATGTTCTCCACTGCAGGCTATACCATCCATTAAGCTAATTGAGTGTCTGTGAACTAATCTCTCGAGTTCAATTCCTCCTGGACCCCATAGTTGTAATCCGTAATGCCATAGAACTATCAAATATGGAATCCAACCAGAGAAATTATTTTGTTGAATGATCAAAGTGACAATAGTAATAGTTTTAGAATGGACCCGTGTCAAAGTACTAATACTACACCGAGAGAAAATATTTCATTGATTCACGGCAATCTCCGCCAATGAAAAAAAATAATTGAGTTTCAATACTATCTTTTCATTGAATGACTCAAACTCAATGAAAAAAAGTGATATTAATTCAAGGAACATTTCTTTAAACCAAGAAACCGTCTCCGTTCTTTTGCCCTACTTCCCCCACCACAACTCAAAATGTTAAAACCTATTTTTTCCTAAACTGCTCGGCAAATAAAGATTACATTTTGAGAGAACGTGTAGAAGTACGGCAGGGATTGGCTAAACTACTGGCTCCTTGAAACTCGAAGCCTTTTCCTTCGGGAGAACCGAAAAACGAAAAAGTGAGGTTAGTTGCAAGAGAGAGGCGGTTAACATTGGACGACGTAATTCCCAGCACTTGCTGCCATCAAGTATATGTTTTCATTAAATCAATGAAAACTTTTCTTTAAAGCAATAGAATTGTTTCTTTATCTTATGCCCATTAAGTAAATGTTTCTTTGCCGTCAATGAAATCTTCAGTGTAATGATTTCAGAACAGGCCAGTATTACTAAGTATGATTCAACTGCACGTACAATGCCCCTTAACTTTCGAATAAGTAGTGGCACTCTCACATTTGAATCTCCCTATCTGTCACTCCAACATATCATTTGAACTTACGTGATTGACTGGTGTGCATAAGGTAGATCAAGGTCGTTTGAATCCCTCGATGTATAGCTGCGTGACCCACTATTATTATTCACTGATGGTTCAACCCTCCGGAATACAATAGCGATGCACGCGAAGAATGTATTGCCATGGGAGAAGGGTGCTGTTGTACGAGGGGATGGAATGTATTGCCTCGGTTCGTTGACTCCGTTCACCTATATGGGGCATTTCATGGTGACTCAAAAACCCATTCACAGAGAAATAGGTCTGGAGGATTTATTTTAATTAAATACGGGATGTGTTTGCGAATTGAAGCGGATACAATAGCGTTTTAACAAAGAAAAATTGATGGAATTTAATACGAGAAATCTATTGGAAACATACGGGAATTGGATTGAAAATAATGTTTATTTGTTTGAAATATCATTCATTAGATCAAAATTTTAAAAAACTAGTACAGCAGCTTTGAGAACTGAATTAATTTGATGTTCGACTGAATCGAATTTGAGTAAGTGATACTTTAATCAAATAAAGTTTCAGTGAATCCAAATTTTCTATTGAAAATATATCGTGTATTTAATTAAAACAAAATCATTATACCGATTATTCTGTAACTTTGCGATGATATTTTATGAGGATTCGTATCTATTGATTTTTTAGAGATATTTTCTAAAAGCCCATGTACTTTTGATGAAAATATGCATTTTATTGTTAACGGATACATATTTTAATACACGTGGGAAATTTCGGAGCATCACAGCGCTTACATTATGTGTTTCGTTATAAACCGGGGAACAAATATCTTGCCAATATTTATGAAGTGACGTTAAAATTCTTTACACATAACCGCTTTATTGTTATAATAAAAGGTAAAGTTATCACGAAGTTGCAGCGTATATGTTTTGCTTATGCAGCTAAAAGTTTGTTGTGGTGGTTAAGAAAAATTTGCTGCGTGAGTGAAAAATTCATTTGTGCAGCATACAATTTACTATCCATCCGAGTTTATTTTTCATCGTAAAGCAAGTGCAAGTGCCATCACTCTTAATGAATAATAATTTATATTCGTGGATTCGTGTTCTCTTGGTAAAAAGTTTATGATTTTTTTTTGTCAACGTTGTGATAAATTTTCATTTCTGTTTGACTAAATATTCTCTTAATAATGTAGAGTGCCGTTAAAATGTGTTCCTTTCGACTTTTCATGGAGTGCTTTATAAACCGACTAGAATCTCGTTGAGTGTATTGAATTTACTAATAGGGCTCCGTCATAGAATCCGACGAAAGCGGAACGAGTCGACCACATGTGTAATTTAAAAGTGGCACCGACCAGAATATATACGTGAGTAACGTGGCCTTTGATGGTACATATCGGAGTACGCCCTCGTCATATACGCCCCCTCCGAGTTCGTCGTTGGTACGTAGCCCTGCATTAGTATGGGGAAATGTGGGAAAAAAGGCATACGGAAAATTCTATTTTGCTCGGAATCGAAAATTTATAGTACGTTATATAATCATAAGAAATTCAGGTAATAAAAGAAAATATTCTATGATTGAAGTAATTTATTTTAATTTTAATTAATCGTAAAATATAAAAAGCTGTAAGATTTTAAAGCTGACATGAGAAAAATAACTTCAGTTTGAAAAAAATATAAATCACATTTCACACACTGAGAGAAAATTATGGTATTAGTAACCATAAAGTGACGAGTATTCAGTTGTAGTTGGTTTGTACATAGTTGTTACCACTTAATTAGTTGTCACAACTATTTTTATAGTCACCGTAACTATAAAAGGATTAAAAATCAATAGTTGTCACTTTATAGCTAACTGTACTATGAAGATTTCTCTCAGTGCATGAAAAGGAAGACGACTAATCGATGTTGTTGCCGACTCAATTCGTTAAATTGCTGTAAGTAAATAATGGATTTTCATTATTCTTTGATCGTGGGATTCCTAATCATTCCAAAATAACGGCAGTTTTTAAAATAATTTAGTTCTATAACACATATCAGTCCTCTTTAAAAATAACAGCCTTCAAATCATTTTCTTCATAAAATATTGCCGACGGCAAAAGTGTTACGTTTGATTAAAAAAATTGTCGTCCCTTTTGAGCAATTTGGGACAAACCTTTAGATCGTACCTTCTCGAGATTTAGATCTGCTCAATAATTGCTGAGTTACCTTATTTAATTCTTTATCGAAAACGAATTTTCCGGGGGCATATTTCGATTGCTTCCTAGCACTTGTTTTTTTCAAAAATTTCTGAAACCAATAAAAGTAGTTTTTTGCAAATGTTGAGTTTTTTTTCTTGCCTTGACCATTTTAGCCCTCGTTCATTTCGCCCTGACTTTCCCCGTATGAAAAGCGGCTTAGGGGGCTTTTACATTTTACGCAACGAGTCCTATAGTGGCTATCATATACGGGGAGGCAGGCGCGTAACACGCGAAGCAATACTGAATATCCCGCACGCCCAGGTTAAATCGTTGACTGTGTGTGCAGCATACTCATCGGGGGTCCTCGACGTTTCCACGATATTGCGTGTTTGCTGCGTTACAAGCTACCTTCATCCGATTTTCTGCTGCTCCACACGACTTTTTCTCCAGTTGCGAACAGAAGTTGGGTACGAATCAAGAGGAGGGCGAGGTTCATTTTCCCTTCGCTTTTTAATTCCCTCTTTCGTTGTTTCTATGGGTCTATAGACTTATGGGTTTCAACCTGCTCGACTCTCAACCTGTAGACTCTCATTACGAAGAGGTATATATATATATATACCCCTTCGTATATATATACACACATATATATATATATGTATAGATAATGAACGTGCTTTGTTGAAGAGGATGGTAAGGTTCATATAGTATTCCCTCCGAAAGCTCTCCGAAAATCCAAAGACCTTGAGAAGGGCGACTATCTACTTTAAAGGGCTCATTATAAAGTAATAGAAATTGGAAAATCCACATTACGAATAGAGTAAAGAAGTGGATATATAAATCGTACCAAATTTAATTGTTTGTTAAGAAAATTTTTCTAAAAGTCGCTGGGTTGATTAGCGGTGACGTTTCCCAAGTATAGCCCAGTTTGAGACGGTTAATCTGCGACAATTTTTATTCAGACTGTCTGTCTGTAGTTCAATTCAAGATAAGTATATGAAATATCCGGCGAACCCTTTTTTGTACACTTGCGTTAGATTTCTTACAACCTAATGTACTTTTAACGACGATGTTATTTGCGTTATTTAATCTCAAATTGTGTTATCAATTCTTTGACTGACGTGACAGGAATCTCGTCGTCTCTCTAAACCCCTTGTTGAAATTGCGATTTTCAATGTAATTTATTGTAAAAATGTTTGGTAAACTGGTTTTACGCATTTTGCAATAGCATGGAATAACTACATTCCGAGAAATCCGCAACTTAATCGATATGCTATTGCCGTGGGTTAAATTTTGGGGCGTTATCCCACGGGGAATAATATTATACGATGTTAATATTTTTATCGCGTCTAGGCGGATACCATACGCGTTCGATCAAGAGGATTAAAGAGATTACTCTACGGGCATTTTTGTATGGAGATTTATTGGTGTATAGCTAATGTTCGAAAGCAGGGGCTAAAAGCAATTTGGTACTGCTGAGTCACGACCTCGATATTCAGTAGCTTACGACAATTTAGAAACGCTTACAAGCTTAGCAGAGCAAGTGCCGCGAAGGGAATTTTGAATAAGAAAGAATGAGGTACTTTTCAGGTGCCTATTTTGTGTACTGGCAATATGTAGATGGTTCAAGGCACATATTTAGTGTCAGTCAAAATTAAGATGCTCAATTAGTGCCGAAAACGAAATGTATATAGGTGCTTTTGAAGAGCTAATTTAGTGCATCGCAAAATGTGGGCTTTTGATGAGCTAATTTAGTGCATCGCAAAATGTGTGCTTTCGAGGTGCTCATTTACTTCATGTTTACTTCATGATTCGAAATTCGGCCTGCTCCGCACTTTTTAATTTAAGCAAGCATATATCTGAAAAAATTCATCCAATATAAAAAACCAAAGATGTAGTTAAATAAAATAAGCTAATATGTGAGTGCTCTTCAAGTGTTAATTGCATTTCAAACAACACTTGCGTTCGGTAAATTCTTCAAAATAAAAAACCCGAAGATGATGAGACGCTACTATCTCGTCTCCCTTGCACCCATAATTCGTCCTAACTGTGTCTAACCTTACTCAACATAACCGCAACTAACATGACCTGACTTATATTAGCTCAACCTAACGTCTCGAGGACTGCTTGAATTGAATAAACTTGCAATGATTTCTTCGTACATTAATCTGTAAGTTGCGTGTTTCACTGTGGAATCCATTGGCATAACAAATTTTAAAGGCATTGTAAGAGCGTAATGATCCACGCTTCCTTATCTGGTGTTCCGGTAACTTTGGTTCATCTATTATCATGTCGTCCTCAGGCTGGTAACATAATATGTCCCGGGATATTTTCTCGAGGCAATGGCATCCGCATCTTGCGTTCCGCTTTCGCGCTTAGATATACATTGCTTGAGATAGGAATGCCAGGGGCAGAGAATGGTGGAAGGAGGAGAGGGAAGGAGATCGGGTCCAGGTAAAGGAAAAGACGCGGCGATGCCTTCGCGACTCGAGCGTCGGTCTGGTCAAGTCCACCTAACAGAGCACTTGCCATCTTCCTCTTCCCTCTCCCCTCTCATCTCCGTAGGGCACTGTGCTTGATGCTCTGGCTGTTGCCGATGCTGGAAACCGGTACATACAGGGCCGCCAATCCAGCTCAATGGAGAAATTGCTGATGCTGCTGTTGTTGGCCTCTGCCTAGGTCTTTACCGTGTCACGGATGGTCATCCGATGTCAAAATATCCACAATAAAATATCAACGCGCCAAAATATTCACGATAAAATATCAACGCGCCAAAATATTCACGATAAAACATCAACGCGCCAAAATATTCACGATAAAATATCAACGCGCCAAAATATCCACGATAAAATATCAACGCGCCAAAATATCCACGGTAAAATTTCAACGCGCCAAAATATTCACGATAAAATTTCAACGCGCCAAAATATTCACGATAAATGATCAACGCGCTAAAATATTCACGATAAAATATCAACGCGCCAAAATATTCACGATAAAATGTCAACGCGCCAAAATATTCACGATAAAATATCAACACGCCAAAATATTCACGATAAAATATCAACGCGTCAAAATATTCACGATACAATATCAACGCGCCAAAATATCAGCGCGCGAAAATATCCAAATGATGATTGATTCGCTACTGTAATATCCGTGAAAAAGTATTGGAGTGGGTGTCCGCGCATACGATTGCTATAATTGCAATAATTCCAATACAAGCATTTATTTATCTGTAATGTAATTCAACAAATACTAATACAAGATCCAATTTAGTTACATCTTTTCGGCGCATTCTTCATATCCGATATAGGTTCTTTAGGTCTGTTAGGTCCTTAAGATTTCTTATGGTCATAGCTTAGATTTACAAAAATTATGTAGGAGGTAACAGAAAATCGAATATTCAAGTTCGGGAGATATGTTTTTTGTTAAGGAATAAAAATAAAAAATGAATTATTTCGTATTTTCTTTGCGTTGCATTTCCAATGTGTCCGGCACCTTAAAATTTATATTCTTCGCGATGCACGTAAAAAATAAGGCGAAAGCTGTTTTTCAAATTTATTTATAAAGACAGATATTTCCAAATCAATCATACGATTATTTTTCCACCTCGGATTTTATTAAGCTCCTACAACGATTTAAAACTATTGGCCTTTTTATGTCTATTTGATTAAAACTATTGGTTGTCGGAAATGTTTTCTCAAATAGGAATACATTTAAATCCGCGTGATCTTTCAAAATGCCCTAATTTCGGGGATGTTATCTACATTATATTTCCATTTTAAAGCTCACGATAATATGGGATGGTCTACGGAGAATTTTCAAGTTTTTTATTTAAGAAATACCTGATACACATCGGGATTTCCGTATCAGCTACTTTCTGGGTATTATACAACGACAATTACGTGTGGAGGTGTATGAGTACATTTTGGATGGTAGAAGGAGAGATCAAGAGCTTTATTTTGCTTTAGCTGCTGATGAGCCTTGCTGCATGTGGAAATGTCTTGTTTGCGTGGGATGCATTATCGAGCTCCACTGTTCGCTATTTGTACCCAGAGAGGGAAGAAGACCAAGGTGTGTGTATGTGTATGAAAATATACGTATTACGTACGGCGGTAATCGATCTAGGATATTATGGCTTTGACCTAGGAAATCCCTCGGCCCCTGCTCATAACATTGTTCGTCTCTCTGGATTTGACAGAGGCTATCCCTCAGGAAGCTAAGCTTATAGTGCACTGTACTCTACACTCTCAACTAGACTATGTATATCACGTATCATGCACATTTGCAATTTAAAAAAAAAAGAATTCAAAGTAGAACTTTGCACATTGCTTCCTCCTTATATTTCAAGCTACCTCTATGAGGAACATTATTAATCGATTTTGACTTCCTCATAGAGGAAGCTTTGTAAAAAGCGAAATATAATTTGCAAGCAATGTGCAAGGTTTTACTTTGCATCCTTTTTTCATGTCTGAATTGAAATCAGGGTTTTTTTTACGGTCAGTGATATCTCGATATCTATTTTAGCGCGTTAGCTGTAAAATTGTGGCAACTTGAGAACATAGAGATTTTTTGGAAAATTCAATATCTTATAAAATCTGAACCACTTTACCGATCCTCACCAAATTTAATATCTACTACAACTGAATATTAATTTTACCTTGCAGAATATTTAAGCAGGTTTAGTTGAAATTAAATTAAATTAGAACACAAGCATTTAAAAAAAAAAAAATCTAAACCGCTTCACGGATATCGCTCAAACTCAATAGCGACCTTTATTTTTCATTGTTTTATTTGTCAAGAACTATTTAGCTCATTATCTGAAAAATTGCGGAAGCTAAAGAACATACAGACATTTTTCGAAAAATTCAAAGTCTTGTAAAATCTGAAATTTGCATTAAATTTTTTCAAAAAAGTATACATCGGAAGAGGCGTCGGTCCTCTACCTGTGTACCTAATTTTAGCTCAATTGTTAGAGCCGTTTTCGAGATACAGCGGTTTGAATTTTACAGGCCTGGTACACACACATACACACACACACACACATACATCCGGCCATTTTTTCTAAACCACTTTTCTCGACGTTTTGGACCATTCTGAGTGTCCTGACATAAAAATCTCGAACAAAAATGTTTTCATGATAACAAAGCTTCCTCTATGAGGAAGCAAAAACCGTTCAAGATTATAGTACAGCCTTTGCTTGATACAGAAGAGGTTTGTTTTTATGTAAAAATGGATATAAGAGGTTTCAATGTGGAATGTATGCTTGGTTGGTGTGTAAAGGTATCAAAATTGTATAATTACAGGACTTTATAATTAGAGATTTAATTTTGTCCACGAATCTAACAGTTTTGCTTCTTCGTTATTTTCTATGCACAGAGAGGAACACATTGGAGGAACCGTTTGTTTTATAATTTGAGTAAAGTATTTGGATAAAATAGGAAATCGTGGTAAAAAATGAGGGAATACGAGGAATACATTAGGGATTACATGAGGGAATACATTTTACATTGCAGAATTTTATGAAACTGCTTCGTTTGCTTTACCGACGTCTATTTAAATAGAGGCAATTCAATTATAACATACTCTGAACCAAATTTTTATCATTAGACTTAATTACTCCAGATGCACTTGCGTTAGTCTTAAATAATCGGCATGATTTCAATTAAAAAATAATAATGAATAATTTTTAAACTTCTATATGCGGGTAACACAAGATATTAGAGGGCGCTGTTTGCTATTTGAATTTATACATGGTCCAATATTCGAATAACGCTCTTTGCCGTAATGAGAACATCGGAGCGTGCATTTGCAGTGATATATTAAATGATCCCCGACAACATTAAAAAGTACTAGATTACACGTCAGTGTAAGAGAGATGCTTTCACGAATCGTTTTGGCATTAAGCAATACACTCAGGACCTCGCATAGAGTGACAGCTTCAGCTGCTACAGCTCCAGAGCAGCCAGAATATGCCCAAGCACGGATTAATTTCATTGCATTTCATGGGATGGGTCGCATTCCATTGGAGGTCGTCGGAGCTTCCTGGTTTTGATTTTTGTTTTTAGCAGCACCTAATTTCCGTTGAAGCTATTGCGGTTTCGTGATAAAAACATGTAGACACGAAAATCGATATTGAAACGTCAGTTGCAAATCCATCAATATTCACGTAATCAGCCAGCGGATTATTCGCAGATTGACCGCTTAATTAAAAGCTGGAAAACAGTCGACCGACAGTATTTTGAGTATGGCATCATTTAATTCAGTCTAAGAGAGGAAATGCTAAATATAAATCGCACCGACGATTAAAAGATAAGTAAATAGCACGTTCATGTACATCTAAGCTGTCCAAGTATCGATATTTTAACCTAAAAATATTAATGTTCGAATCCATATTTTTGTCTGAAAATATTACTTTTTCTTTGCATGGCTTCTTACCTTCCAATTAGTAAACCGGATCCAAACTCTTATGACTGATTTTGTTAACTGTGAATTTCATAATTCTTTCATCTTTTTGATTGAAGCGCAACATGCAATTAAAATAAATTTCCAAAATCCTAGTACTAAGGTAAACGGCCCTTTTTCTGATACTGGCGCAGTTACTAAAACGACTACTTTAGCATAGTCGCAGCTTCCTTCAATATTCCAGAAACCGCCAAAACCAACTCCGTAAATGGTACTGTCAGGAACTGTAACGCTTCTTAGATCCTCATTTACCCTATGGTTTTACATGAGCAAAGTACGAGGGTTCCTTTAAAGTGTGGGAAACTGGGCCGTTTAGCTTATTGTAATGTACTTTCAGTAAATTGCTTAGAAAAATAGTATGTAAATATCGGGAAAATTCTAAAGCCGACATCACAATCCTTATGTAATGTTACAAAAAAAAGCAACGTTTATTCCAAAATTAAAATGTTTTCATTGTCCCCGTGGGAAACACCAATTCAAGTGTACATATGATAACAATGAAATTACGATGGATTTTCAATATGATATGTGTATCGATATTGATCGACCTATTTAGTCGTAATCGAAGGAGATCGGAAAACCCATACTTTGTCATCAATCTGGCATCCCTATGTACAGCTCCGCTCCGAAGAGGAGTCTTCGATCTCGTCAAGGCAGCAGCGCAATCCTTCTCCGGAGACCGCAGCAGTTCGTCGGCGGGCAATGCCTCAGTGGGTTGCGGCAAGAGCGGAGAGTTGACCGGGCATCGCTACCGGTGAAACTAGGTTGTACGTCTCGGCAGTGCCGGCCGTTGTGGCGATGGCGTCAGTGAGCAGTGCGAGCGAGTGAAGAACGCCGGTCATTACGCTCGCGGTGTTGCGCAGCTCGCGAGAGAGGCAGAGATGTTCCCGAGTTGGCCGAGCCAGTGATGGGGCTTGGAGCGCCGCATCACATCCTACGGAATAGATGTGCTGCTGCCGTGCGGCTGTTCAAGTTGTAGCAATAGCATCAGCAGCAGGTAGCAGCGAGTCGGCTGGCTCCAGAAAAGAAGCGACGAGCGAGCGCGCGCGCCACCAGCTCTGAAAGGAACAGGTCTGACTGGTTCGCAGCGGAAGGCAAGGAAAGAAGAACGAGATGGGCAAGGAAACGAAACAACAGCAAAAAGAAAGCAGACATAAAATCAAGGAAAAGAAAGAGGGAGAAAGAAGCAACGGACAGCTAGGGACGCTCGCGTAGTCTAAAGAAGACGGAGGAGAGAAAATAAAAGTAAAATGGGTAAGGAAACGAGGTAAGAGCTTCTGCTACCCCGGCAGACTCGCAGGACAAGGTGGAAGATGGAGGGGCAAGGGGCAAAGGAATGAGAAAAAGAGGAAGCGGGCGAGGGGAGAAAGGGGAAGCGAAGATTGTGGCCAAGGGAAGAGCGGTGTTAGGGGGGATATATAAGCGTGGCGAAGAAGAAGAGGAGAGGATCGACGGAGGAGTAGAAGGGCTTCGCGTACGCGCGCGCTTCCCTTCTCTTTACTCACGACTTTCCTCTTCCCTCTCTACCGATCGTGCTCCGTGGCGGCCGACCGCCAGGCGCTGCCGAGTTTCCGGTGAATGGCGAGCGCCGGCCACGAGCCGGCGTCCAATCAGGGCAGGAAACGACGGAGAAGCCACGCGTGTTGCCGGCGCTCGCGCGCGCTGCTGCTGTTGCTGCTGCTGCTGCTGCTGCTGTGGAGAACTGCTGGCCAGCAGCGACGGCGGCAACCGGCAGGTACCGCTGGCCATCAGCGGGCAGCGCTATCCCGGCTCACTCTGTGTTGTGCCTGACTCAATAGCCCAAGACTCTGGAAGAAAAGGAGACGGACGGCCCGCTACGGACTCAGGGTCCTCACTCCTCTCTACTTATACACTTCTACCGTCTCCTTCTCGTTTCCTTCTTCTGCTTTGGAGCTCTTCTTCTAGAGGCTCTAAGTCCTTTGTGTCTCTGCGGCAGGAAACCAACCAGCCAACGTCTCCTCATTCAATGTACACCTTTCTACCATAATATTATAATGATAATCTGTGTAATCTCCTTTATTTAGTCATCTCGGAATTTCATATTCCCGATTAAATGACAGTCAACCTTGAATGTGTCTTTTTTCATGGTTACCATGATACACTTTTATTGACGCAGCAAAAGTAGAGAAACCTCCTTCATAATAATTCTTAATAATACGTACTTCATGGAATCTTGAAAAGGATTGTTACTATTACAGTTTTGGATATTATATGAAGATTAATAATTTTATGGTACTCCTTTTTAATCTTGTCTTTGTCTTGATCTAGATTTTCCGTATTGATTACACTATGAAGCAACTTATCCCACGAGACTTATTCCGGTTGGCTATTTTTGTCTGGTAATTTCTCTACCCTCACGCCCCATACAGATATTCAACCGCAAAACTCGACGTGTTACCATTAGCTGGTGAGCATGTCATCCGGTCGGGTGTCTTACAGGCATAACCTTCTCTTTGTCTTTGTCCTTGGCCTGTACCTCGTTCCTTCCACCGTTTCATCGATCGCTTCGAGCTTCATTGGCTTTCTTCGCGCGGTTCGCGTGAGGACACACGGTGACTTCTCCTCTGGGGCATCGCGTGTCCAACGAGATATCAGGATTCCGTGGGAACTGGTGCTTACTCTGCGATTGAAATGACTTTGGTCCTTCAGGGAAGACAGTGAGTCAGACAAGGTGCGTTTCATGAAGAAGGAGAGATCTTTTCTTTGCCCATATTTTTTAGTAAACACCCGAGCAAACACTGCTCGATATTACATCAGGGTTATTTAGGGTATTAGTAAGACATGTCTGATCATGCTTAACGGATTGCAACCGATTTGAGGTTTAACGTTCGTCTAATCAGACAAGTCTACCGATCGGATATGTCCAAGATCGGACAAGTCTACTGATCGGACATGTCTAAGGGCGAACATGTATATGATCGGACATGTCTAAGGTCGGTCGTGTCTAAGATCGGGCATGTGTACGATCCGACATGTACATATCTGCTGATCGAAGATACCTACTGGTCAGACATGTCTACCGATCTAGCATTTCTACTGTTCGAACATGCCTACCGATAGAACATGTCTACCAACAGAACATGTATGCTTATCGGACATGTCTACTGAGTGGGCGTATCCACTGATTAGACATGCATGCTGATCGGACACGTCCCCCGATGGAGTATATCCACTGATCGTGCATGCTACTAAGAAATGTCGGCTGATCGGATATTTCTGTTGATTGAATATGTCTACTGAGTGGGCATGTCGGTTATTGCTGCTGATCGGTTATTTTTTATAACAGATCTATGCATGTGTTAACCTATCTAAAGTTGTTACATTTTTCTGATCATGCATGTCTGTTTCAAGCTAGATCGAAAATATTTATAATTTTGTTGACTCCTGCTCAATCAGGCTCACCAGAATTCACATGGATCTGGGCCAGATCAGACCGCAGGGGGACATCAGTAGTTCTGCCTGATCGCGCTCAACAACGCTTACAGCTCGCCTGATCATCTCGCCATAGGGTCACATCCCAGAGATAAGCAAAATTGAACCATCTATTTCGACCAGGTTTCAATGCATGCTCCTGATACAAGCCATATTCCAGCCTGATCGCAGTGCCGCTTGATTGTGTCCACTTACTAAGTTTTCCTGCAATTTTTTTTCTCTCAATAAAAGTCATAAGAAGTTACGCTGTTTTTCCGTGTTCTGGGGTGTGAAGCTACACAAGTATAATACCTTGGCTACAAATGTTACTTCCTTAAGTACTTCGTTGGCCGTCTTCTCCCCTTTTACCTCGATTAGATTAGAGTCGAGAAAGAACCGAAATGTTCGTAAGAGGGATATTCCGGTGAAGTCTGACACACTATACGTGTTAGGGAAGAGTTTATGGCGACGAAATTGTTGCGGGACTGAACGAAGGGAGTAGGATAGATGGAGTTGGTGAGCGTATGAGAAAAGGAAACGAACAGGACAGTAGTAATAACGATTGCGAGCACGAGCGTCGAGGGATGAGCGAGCTTGGATTCTGATCTCCTTCCCTCCAATGTCCTTCAGTATAGTCCGTCCAACGAACATAGGATATATGAACTCTAAGCATAGGTGTCTCCGTGTGGCTTGGTCGTGAAGAGCATACGGAATGATGGATGTTGGAAGCCTCACGTCCTTCTTCCTAGTCTCCCTTACCAGGTCACGTGGCAGTCACGATGGAGAGGAACGTTCAAATGTCAGCTGGTACTCATATAACCATCATCACTATTCCACTGAAGTAGTTAACCGCACATGAAGTTCCAATACGTACCTTCTGCATTTCGACAACTCTATTAACAGCCGGATGCACTGTGAATCAGCGGTGTGAATTCCGCTCTATCACATGGACATTGATCGTAATATCAACTTAGTTACAAAAATTTTCCGTAGGTTTTAGAAAAATTATGATCCTACGTCAAAAATTTTTAAAACGTACATGAAGAACAGTGCTTTTCATGGCAGTCTTGCAGACCGAAATTTGATAGTTTCGTAGCAGTGCTGTAACGATAGGTTGGCACAAGCGCAGTTTGCGATTCTTGTACTTTCGTCCCTGGTGTTGTACTTTCAAGCCTAGGGTCGAAAGTTCCTAACCTCATTTTTCACTGGTCATCCCACAAAACTTTTATTCAAACTATGGTAGTCACCACTGTTCATGCACCTGCTGCAAAAAATATAATATGTAACACGCGCCATAATTGGCGTTTGGGCCTCGTGTGATTGCCTAAACTTTCGACCTTCGTTGCACAATGTAGTGATCTATAACTTTGTTACTTTACCTTCTTACTTTATCTCTTACTTTACCCATCACGTAAATTTCCATAGAGTTCTCAAATGCTCTGTGACTGTAATCCAGGTTTCCTCTTTTTTTGGCATGAAATTTGCATAATTTTTTTTCTATTTTATGAAAAATGTCGTCATATTTATAAAATCAAGAAACCAAAGTACTCGATTAGATATGAATGAAATACTTGCAGCTTTGATACCGGCCAGGCTATCAGGTAGTAATTTGGTAACGATAATAATAATACTTGGTAATAATCACCAATAATCATTAGATACCTCCCTTCGTGGTCGAGATTAAGGTACCTATGTCCGTACGCCGGAGTCATGAATGTCCGCGTCTATATGCCATCAAAAAAGAATCATATGCGTTGACTTTGACAGCCTCAATAATATTATAAAAAATAATCAAGAATCCTTTAAAATTAACGCAATTAGATCGAAACGATTATTTGTAAATAGTTTATATGTTTAGTGTGGATTTGACTTCATTTTTACGATGATTAGGTTAAGAAACGTCATTTAGCCCGGCATCGTGCACTTTGAATGTGGTTCAATTAGACATTAGTCCTATGACCTTTTTTATAACCCATTAATTTCTGGATGATTTGCGAATCCATAGCACTTTTTGTTTTTTCTCTATCTTTGATGTATAGATTAAATAATCTATAGATTAAAGATAGAGAATTATAGAGAATTATATTATATAATTATAGAGAATTATAGAGAACTATAGAGAATTATAGAGAGAAAGAATTATAGATAGAGAAAGATAGAGAAATTTTTTACGTACTCATAAGGACGTAAAAAAAAATCGATTATCGAGTTCTAATTATTGATTCAAATAGTCCGTAAGAGTCTTCAAGATTTTCTACGAGTCAATATAAATATCTGAATAACGATATTTCAAAAGTTTATGCATATGAGTTTGGCCCTCGCAACATAATTACAGTAAACGACGAATTAATCGTCACCAATCAATTACACGCTTCATTTAATGGGCGCAACGTTGATTACAACAACCATTATCAGATAACACAGACGGTTGTAGTTTCGCTGTCTCACTGTTGTCGATCCTTCTATCAGGCAGCTTTGTGTATCCAGAGGATTGTAGTTGTCTTGTAGAACACTGAATTCCATAGCAGAGGAATCTCCATCGTGATTTCTATCTCCTTCAGTGTCGTGACTTCTGACCTAATCCTTATATCGAATTTCGTAGTATATTATACCACCTTCGGTGTATATACGGATAGTAGTTGTAGTAGCTTCCCCTTCACGAGTCGTGGCAGTAGTAGTAGCTACCAGTCGACTGCTATTGGCTTGATACGAGCTTTTACACTGATCTCGATGCTGATGGTCTGACTAGTATCTACACAGAGAAATGTGACGGCTCACGGACATATAAAGATGCGAAAAACATAGAATCCCAGAAACCACCTCTAGCCCGTCATCCAGACGCAGTAACGTTGCTGTTACTGTCGCTCCTGCTGCTTCTGCTGCTTATCCTCTAAATCTTCCGGACACTGTATTCACGGGCTTCGTCTCCAGACTCCGCTGTTTTCTCTTCAGCCTGTACATGCACCACTCTACCCTTCATAAAAGTGCTTTTCCATTTCCTATTTAGACCTTTTTACTATTTCACTTCAGCTTCTTTCTGGGCTTTTCCTTTTTCTTTATTTTTGTTTGTTCGTCTTTTCTGAAAGAGGTTAGCAAGGATGCCACTTTCCCATTTAATATTATCGTGGAAGATCCTGGGGAACACGGTTTTTTTTCGTTGCGTGGAGAGTTGATGTTGAGATAAATTTTTGAGGGCATTTTTTTTTATCATAATGCTTAACAAAATGCTTTCAACGCATCAGAGTTAATTACGTGGAAAGGGCGAAGTAACCTACGTGGCAACTAACCTATGAATTTCAGTGTGGTGTCCGAGTGGGAAAGTGAGACTTGTGCGGCTTTGCAATTAGGCGATACGAGTTTCGCGGTGCTACACACTGACTTTGCTCACCATCTCGGGGAGATGGTCAGGTGTATGTTTCCCTAATTAAGTGGTCTCGTTAAACTAACGTCCACTGACGTTCTAATGTATCACTCGTGTGGCACTGGAGAGTTGTTTGTACCTTGGTAGGGATAACTGTTAGTCGATACCAACAGAATTTCATCGTTTCCGTAAAAGCGGGGTTCGCGTTTGCGTTAGTGACAAGCCTTTCTTTGTTAAAAAAAATGACTAACCACTTCTGTAAGTTTTACTAATGAGAAATATTTTTTATCGTGAAACCAGGGGTGAACAAAAATCAAATTTCTGGATTCTGCATAAAAACATTTTTTAAGTTACAATTGTTTTATTGTTATAGAAAGGGTTAGATGATAAGATACGACGAGTAGGTAAAATCAATTTAAAATTTTAAACAGTCCAAATCCATCCGACAGAATATTTAAAATAAAATAAAATTTCGCCACTAGCACCAGTATTTGAAAAATTACTTTACTTATAGTAACTTTTCCTATTAATTTAGACACGCACAACTGTCCTGTGCATATGCCATAGCTCATCAAAATGTTGAAATATTTTTAAGTTGCAGCATCTGTGTCAAGTCCCCCATATTTTTATAGAGGCTGTTACTCACTAATTCGCTGCATATAAACGAAAGAGATTATGCAAAAAAATTTAAACAGCTCTAGAATTATTATATCTTTACCAATTTGCATACAATTTCAACCCGAGTCTCGTTGTATCTAAGTAAATATGCAAACCAAATTTCAGCCGGAATCTACAACAAATATTTTAAAATGTTTACTTCGTGTTCACACCGTCAATTTATGTAGACAAATAGAAGCAGATAACGCGGAATTTGAAAGAACACGGCTTAAGTTCCGAATGGTAAATTCACGAAGGTCTAAAATATTGAAATTTCATATTTCACCTCCATTTGTGACGAAATATTTTCTAGCGAATTTCGTCAAAAATGTCGGTTAGATATTAAATTACGGAATTGTAGATCTTCGTGTATTTACCATTCGGGACTTTAACTCGGCCCTGAGCGAGAATGATTGGACATGCTTAAAAGTATAAGGTAGTCTTAAAATCTGTCCAACTCTCTTCAAATTGAACAGAAAATATCTGGCAAAGAATTTTTCAGACAAAAACGAATATTTATTACCGAAGAAGCGAAAACAATACAAAAAATGGGTACAAAAAAATGTATGTCAATGACCACATAATGGGCATACGAATGAATGTAAATTGCGTGCAAAAAATTGATTTCAATTGATTTATCTCGTTGTTTTAATAATCACGTTATCATTATTATTAGTCATCTGGGCTATCAGGGTTAATCTTACATTAGAAGGCACATAACGAGCCACGGCGTCGGTGAAGCGCAAATTGGGCGAATATACGATATTTGTCGTGCGTCTCACGTCTGGTCGGTGTCGCGGCCTTACACCGAGAGCAGCGAAGACCGACAATTGACACGGCGAGTTGACCTCGCTTTGTGGTCAGTAAGCCCGGCGCTTCTCCTCCTGATGCTGTTTGGACACGCGGAGAGGCGCGGCTTATGTACTCCGGGTATTTATACTGAGTCGAAGGCTCAACTGTCGTGGCCAACTTGCTTCAGGCAAGCATAGTACATATCTGGTGGCGTTCACGTTTGCCCTTTGACATACAGACACGCGTAAGCTTCCTCGCGTCAACACGTCACCCTCTCGTATATAATGCAGCTCACAATTAGGCCATTACTCATCGATCTGTCGGGGTTGCAGAACGGCAAGTCTCATCAGGATTGGTAGCCACCAGAATCGGAGAAGTTAAGGGCGTTGAAGCGAGAAATATCGTGTGTGTAGATATCTGAAATAAATTCACTTTTGATTATTAATTAGATCCTCAATATTGGTACAGTCTTGAATATTATTGCAATCCTGAATATTAATCCAATCTGGGATCTTGAGAGGATTCAGTGACCCTAAAAAAGTGAAATTTTTTTTGAAATTATACTCTTCTTAAAAAATAATTTACATCCAAACGTCATCAAGAGCATAACAAGCATTAAAATTTTACAATTTTGTATTGAGGTTCAGTGCATAAGAATGATGTGTTGTCGAAAGTAAATATTTCAGAATTATAAATATACACCGGATAGCATAAGGATGCTACCCACTAGCATATTTTATATTCCATAAAGGGATAGGATTAATTAATGTTAAGGTTAGTATATATTTATAGTATTAATAATATATTGCCCGAAACTATCTACGGATATTAATAATCCCAACAATCTCGCATTGCTTACTTAAGTGTATCTGTGTGATACGGATGGTTCTTTTTTCTTCTTCACAATACGTACCATAACAATATAAATAAACATTGCGAGTATTGGGCGTACTCAATAACGACCTGTTTGTTTACGAATATGACCTCATCTACGTAGTGCACCAACGATGAATTAACGATATAGTATATTACGATACGAGTGCGATGAAACTTTTTCTGAGAAGGGGAGTTTGCAGCATGAGCCGAAAACGAGTGTTGCAATCAATCGAGTTGAGAAAATTTTATTTCACTAGTGCGAGAAGTGCGATTTCTTGCAAGGAGTTGCATAAAATATGTAAAGATATGAGAGTTTCATTGACTATATTTGTGCGCCCGGAAGAAACGTAAATACTTACTTTAAGGACTCTACCTACCTATCAACCTATTAAATGACCTAACAACTACCACGCTGACCACTCTGGACTATTGACTATTTGTAGAGGCGTTACATTTTCTATTACCCATGTCATTCATCAACCAAGAATGATGAATCAAAAAATAAAGATCGAGCAACTTTTCAGAAAATCTGAACATGAACAATTCATAAAAAAAGCGATTGACACCATGCCGCGGTTTTCAGAAAATTCTAAACAACTTCTGATGCGAAATCTTTTATTCGAAACTTTTTGAAATATTATTAAAGAAATGAGATGGTGTGATTTACAGATAATGTTTAGAAATATTTTTGCAATTCTTAATAATTTTCTTGGCTGCAATAATATTTCTCTATGTTGAGTTGATAATATTGCAATTAAACATTTGTGAATTATCGATTGGAAGCTTATAGAAATATTCTTGTGCAATGAATCATTCCAAATATTCCTACAATATACGTGCTATTTGGGTAGCGACTGTCAAGCACTAGACAAAATCTATGCCGCTCGAATGCCCCCGAAACTCGATCGATGTTTTCAATATCTGGATACTAATAGCGATCATACATTTCAATTCTCGGTTCAACATGAATACCTAGTCGGGGTCCCTTTGCTCTGCGGTCGAGTTCTATATATAATAGCATGCAATCGGTAATGCCGCTTGAAACATATTTATACTGCAGTTGCAGTGACTATGATAACTAATACTATGTGCATATTAATGATTAAATAATGCTTTATATCAAAATTGATATCCATAACATGTCGGATCACTTTCAGTGCCATCTACAGATTCTACTTGATGTCTACTATTTAGTCACTACGTGGATTGTTCCAGTTAATATTTGTGCATATAATCATATCAATCAGAATCGAATATACTTTTTTCAATATTAATTTTCTTTTTTTTATTACTTGGCGTCGCAACGCTAACGCGTCTCTTCATTACTATTATCTACATAATGTAGTGCAAGTAATTTCTGATACGATGTTTTTATCCAACAAAACCTGCGATTGTAGGGACTCTTATGTATAAATTAAGCATTATTTAACCTCTACAATAACTGAGCAGTAGTGCGAACATAGTGCAAATGTGCGATTTCTCATAATATACACTAGTATCCATATAACAACAGTTGCAATGAATATTTGCACTGTCTTAAATAATACTAATCTTAAAATCAATTTTTCTTACTGTTGTTATCTATTTAATGAGGTTTTAATGTAAGATTTTTCAAGAGAAGTTTATTACTTACAGATTTTTTTTTTTAAATGACTATTCGGATCACTGTGTCGCATTAATTCAGTCTTCAATATGAAATCAATCTGGAATGTTAATTCTATTTTGGATATTAATTAAATATAAAATATGGATTAAATATAAAATATGAATTGGATATAAAATATGAATTGGATATAAAATATGGATTGAATATAAAATATGAATTAAATATGGAATATGTTTCAAATATGAATAAAATTAAAAACATTTCGCATCCGTAACCCTTTATATAACCCTTTATATAACCTTAGATCACCTTAGATCCAAGCAACTCACCAGAAGATTTGCCCAAAATCAAATCGAAAACCTGCAACCACTCTGCCCGCAACTCCGGTAACACCTTGACCGCAAACATAAATTCCCCACTCATACAATATACTTTTAGAAATGATGAACAATGAAGAAAACGTGTAAAAATCTAGTTCATACGCAGCTATATTATATTAATCAGTACATGATTATGTACTAAGCTAAAAAAGAAAACGTCAACCTAATCCTTAAATCCTGGGCTAAAAGACTATCGATGGCTTGTTGACAATACTGACATTGTGAATAATAGTTATAAGCTCTAAATGTATGTAAATCTATGTCTCCGTATATTGTCAATAAATTTTCTTTTACTACTACTACTAAAAAACATTAATTCAACCTCGAATATTAATTAAGTCTTGAAAGTTAACTTAAGACAGTACTAGTTCCTTAACTAGTCAGACTATGTCATAGCTGGTTTGAGCGCAATAATGGAGCTCCAGTTCTCAGTCGTCTGGAATGCTGAGAGCTCGGTGAGAAGATTGTATACGTGGGGGATTGTTGAGCACACTGAACTGCGTATTAAATACCTGTCGGTTTGTGTGGCCGTAGCATATGAAACTCTCATGTTTGGGCACCCCAGCGCTTTAGACCACGAAATTTCACTGGCATGCGACCCTGCACTCACCCGGAGTGATTTACGTTATATGTGTTGCGCCGAGTATATGACTGTGACACAGTCAGGTAACAACTATCACCAGGATAGTGCCGGTTGCGATGTCACTGCAATATTGCGGTGAGTACTAAACACTTCCGAATGTTTACCGTCGATGTCGCCGAATATCCGCTGCCTCCATTCACGCTTTATATTAAAACAAGTGATACCCTACGAAACAGCGTTATACGCTCGATGAATCTTTAAAGTGAAAATTATGATCTGTCGCCTAGAAATGTGACTTGAAATAGCAACCGATTATATATTTTTCAACCGGTAAAATTTCACGAAAATCATACTTTTTAAACATGCACATTTGTGGAATGCATTGAAAGAAATGTTGGAAAAGTACGTGGGGTAATTGTTACTGTAAATAAAGTAATTTTTATTCTGTATTTTACCAAATGCTTGAATTATAATTAGCGGGAAATTAGCAAGGCAATAGAATTTTATCTGGACATTCTAATTTAATAAATGTACCTGAGAAAATGATGGAAAATTTTCCGTGATTTGTTACCGAAGAAAAATCACGATTTTGCAAAATGACTTAATATTGGGATATTTGTACAATTGTTAAGTTATGTTTAATCATCCCCCAAAATTAACCGAAATAATTCGTAATTTTTTTTTAAAGACGTAATATCAAAATAATTAATGTTCTGTTTTAATTCAGTCAGTCCCTAAAGATCGCAATTCATTTCTTCTAATTCTGTCTTTTTTTTATTTTTCAGGTGAGTCCATTTGTGTAATCAACTTCAAACATCGTTCTGGGCTCTTTTCTGCAAAGATGAAAGAGAAAACATCAGTTGAGTTGCTAGTTTTACTATATCAATAGGAGGTAAAATTCCCTTATCAGTCATATGAGATCGCATGTTCTTTTCGTTATTAAGCAAATTCTCAGAGTAAAATATTAAATAATGAAATTTCCGTTAAATGCAAGATAACGAAAATTCCGTTAAATGCAAAAATTCCAGAATTTGTGTCAAATACAAATAAACAGAATTTTCATTAGATGCAATATGACAAACCTTCCGGCACATTGCAATATTACGAAATATCCAATAAATGCAATGTGATTAAAAATAAAGCTATATGACGAAATTTTTTTACAACTACAGAAATTAAAGAAATAGTCGTGTCCTACTTTGCTTTTTACTCTCGCGGCGGAGTCTGAAATAAGGTGTGTTGAATAAAATAAAGATAAAACATGCTGTAGCAGTACATGGCGAAAACGTAGAAATTATACAATAAGCAAGCCATACTGCTGTGTAAATTTACATACCGAAGTATATGTACCAAGGTAATGTGAAGCTCTCTGGTAGTGCATACCGCACAGCGTGAGAGTTCGTGGGCGTTGCGGCCGGTGGGATAATTGGTATACGTGCTAATTCGATTCTCTTCTTGCATTCAATCGTTCCCAATTGACCCATTTAAAACGTTTGAGAGACCCTTCGAGATTCCCTCGTGTGCGTCGAGAGAATCTCCACCAGAGAGACCGAGAAAAATAAACGATTAAATGAGATGGGAAAAACGCGTCTCTTTCACTTGGTCCCATATAGATAGATATATATATGATGTAGAGTTTAAATTCGTTAATTATCACTCAGATAATGGATCTCGTAAGTCTACAACTGGCACGCTAATCGATGTACCTTTAATATCTATAGTTAGATCATTTTGCAGGACCTCAATACCTCAAATTACACACTCAACTAATCGTGATATTTTTTTCGAGAAAAAATTCTGTTACAAAATTAGTATACTATTTCCTTTTAATTTTCCACAATATTTTATATTTTCCCCCTAAAATTGCAGAATCGGCACCAGAAAAATTGAAATGAATGTAAATTCTATAATGTTGTCTGGCAAAAAAACATGATTACGAAGTCTGTTAAGAATGTAAACAAATTCACATTACTAGTAATTTTATTCAAAATTTTATATATTAAATTTAATAATATAAGTAAAATTACGAATTTTCGTATTGTCAGAGGATTTAGTAGAAGACATTGTAATTGTACATCTTACTCGCATATCAAACGTAATTTAGTAAAAGAGTTTTCTTACCTGTGATAGAACGTTATTCAAAATATATTGACAGTGAATACAATACTGTAACATAGAAAATTTAATATTTTATCTAACTTTCTGTCGGACATATATATAAATTCATTTTATGTAAACGGAAATATGTGAATTAATTTATATGTCAAATTCAATGTGTACATTTCGTTGGTGAGAAGCCGGTTCGCCTTTCACGACGCCCAAGTCGTATCATTCAGTCTCACAGATGTTTTGCTTTGCGGGAGCGGGTTCGTTTTCGAACCCCCCTCAACGCTCCGTATTTCTGCCCCCATACGAGGCATCACAGCTTCGTGCACCGACTGCATCGCCGCTGCTGGTGCTGCGCGGCTGTTGACACTCGAAAGCTGATTCTGGAGCATCGGGGAATCAGTCAACGAGGGTCGAGGCTGGCTCAGTGTGGCCAGGCTGTGACCACATGTGTGTTCCACGCACTCTTAAATTTGTAGCCACGGTCACAACGGCTGCGTCGATGGAGAAGCGAGGGACAAGAGAGTGAGAAGTAAAATTCGAAGCGGACGATTCAAGTGAGAGCCACGAGCCGTATCGCCCGACCGTTTTATGGGATGGACGCGTTTACTACCCCCGGGAGCGTTCTTCCTCCGTAGAATATTCCATACACACTGAACGTGCAGAGGCGAAGCACCATATCCCGCGTTTTTCGCGGCAGGCATTATTTTTTCAACGTTGACCTCTTAATGGTCTGAATTTAATCCTTTAAAACGGATGCAACTTGAAAATGCTACTTTATGCAAAAAACTGTTAAAAAATGTTAGCAATAAATAAACAGAAAGAAATTATTAGGAATTTGGGAAAGTTTGTGTTTGTAAAAAAATTGATTTTTTTTATAGGACTTTCGACACTTGCGGGATGTTATGGTTGCTCTCAGAGAAATTATAGTAGTTCTGACAAGTGAAGTGATAACTATGTATTTTCAAGACATGTGTCTATTCTATCCCGCCTTTTTCATGACAGGCATTATTTTTTTTAACTTCAACCTTTTAATAGTCTGAATTTAATCCTTCAAAACTGGAGAGATTTGGGAATGCTACTTCTTGCAGGAAATAAAAAACAAATGTTGTCAATGAATTAATAGAAATGAGTTATCAGAAAATCGAAAGTTCTGTGTTAAATTAGAAAATGAAATCGTTTAGAGGAGTTTTGGCAATAAAGGGACATTATGGTAGTTCTCAGAGAAATTATAGTACTTCTGACAAGGAATAACTATTCATTTTTAGACCATGCGACTATTTTTCTTAAAAAAATTTATTTTCCAGTTGCATTTGGCGAAATGTTATTTCACTTAAAAATAGTTTTTCTTCCTCATACACGCGATGAACGTACAGAGACAAAGTATCATAATCCGCTTTTTTCATGGCAGGCATTAAATTTTATACCGTTAAGCTGGTAATGGTTCTTCAGAACTGATGGAATTTAAAGAGGTTCCTTTCTGCAACGAACTGCGAAAAAAAACTGGCAAAAATTCACGAAAATAAATGATTTGAAGGTTTTTATGGAAAGTTCTGACATCTAGTAAGTAATAATGTGTTGAATAATTGACAGGTGTCTGAAATTCCAAAGCCCTGCATATAGTGTAGAAAAACTGTCATGAATACAAAGTTTCCTCTATAAAGGAACAGAAATAGCTTTTTTAATTTTTCAGTTTCCTTTTACTTCTTAATAATATGCACGTCATCAGTTATTAATAACTCCGTAAGCATTAACTTTCGGTAACCCGACAATTTTTAATAATTAACGAACTAATGTAATTAATATCCCGGCACATACGAATTTTTAGTAAACATAAATGTCGATAACATAAAGCAATCGGTATGTGATAAATCGTGTTAAGTTCAGTATTTTGGGGAACATGACGCACGAGTGTTTATAGGGAAAGTTGTTAGTAATAACCTGATTAATATTCTCGAATACCATATGCAGCTTGTGGGAGTTCAGTCAATTTTCCACCGGGCGAGGTATATGTAATAATAATATGAATAGCAAATGCCGGTGAGTAGATAAACGAAGATTATTATCAACAGCGATAACATATTCTGGACGTTGCATAATGCAGTCAAAATATCCAAAGGCCTTGTGGTGGGTTTGTGTTGTCGGGTCAATATGCATACTCACTTGAAAATAGAGTATATCTCAAGATATACAACATATATATAGATTTTCTTCGCATTATATATTCATCATATATTTATCAAGTCGAAATGTAATGATATATAGACATCATAGTATTTTTTCTTACATGATATATTTCTCAAATGTCTATTATTATATATTCTATATAATATATAATTATATATATTAGTGATTTAAGTATCTGTATATAACAAGATATATTTTCGGTATATCTGTTATATATCCGGTGGATATACACATGATATATTGATATGTAAACTTTTTGGCCGCAAAGCTCTAAATGCTCTATATATTTGACATTTTTTTTATCAGAACATATCTCAAATATAACTTGCTATATATAAGTAATTGAAGATATATATAATTCATGATAACCGTATAATACGTTCAAAAGTTCTATACTGTTAGAAATTTGTGGACTAAAATCAATATAAAATATTAGACATTTTTTTGCGGATACACGTATGATTAAATTTAACATACAAATATTACTTCATTTATTTAAAAAAAAATCTTTTTTATATAACTTCCAGTACATATATAAATTTTCAAAGTATTTTAGCACTGTATCTCGTATATATAATAAGCCATACATTATTTCGATGTGAGGTATATAGCGTACATAAATGATATAATCCTCCATATAAAAATGTCAAGTATACTCTATTTCTATGGGGGTGGTACTTTTGCCAGGGGAGTTTTCTCATTGTTTCGTAATACGCAAGTGGACGATATGAGCCAGGGCAGTTTGACAGTGGCAGTTGTACCGCGCAAACTCAACTTCTCTGTGAATTTAAGCCGGTAAAACTCGTTTTACGAGTAGTGCGTCGAGTGGTAGTTGTAGAAGGAACAGCAGTAGCAAAGCGATCTCGCTAGTCGAGTTTAAACACGAGGAAGAAAGAAAGAGAGAGAGAGAGAGAGACGAAAGGAGAAGTAGATGCGTCGGGCTGTACACACGACGTTCGGAGACTTCATGGACGCCTGCATCGAGGCTCTCGGCTCCCGAGGCTCTGCCCCATTAGAAGGAGCAGAACGGACCGTCGCGCTTTTCTTTCAGGCAATATAGACACGAGGTACAAGCCATTGCGTTACTATATAGTGCAAAGTCCTGGAACCTACTATGGGCATCTTATATACAGTGAAGGTACCTCCGGGAGAGAAGGCAATTGAAATAGAAGCGTAGTAAACTAACAGAAAGACGCGTTTGGGAAAACCAAGAAACTGGTTTAAAATTTTACCAAGAAAATGGCTTGGTTCAAAATTCAACGATGCAAACGGTTTAATTTAAAAACTAAAAATTGTTTAAAAATGCCATGAAGAAAACAACTTGTTGGGGCAATCAAAAAGCTTACAATTCCAACAAGAACATTTTTGCTGGTTCAACCTATAATTTGGTTTTCCCAATAACTCGGTTGTATTAATCAATAATTCGGTTATGTGAACCAGTAACTCGTTTTTATCAAGAACTACCTTAGGTATTTTTTTTTCAATAAGTTGATTATATCAACCAATAACTTGGTAACGATAATCAATATCTAGGTTTGGTCTACTAATTTAATTGAAAACTTTTCTACCCAACTTTATATAGTTTTTCTATCCTGGTCTTTTGCATGTGTAGAAAAAAATATTGACAACATACATTTATCAACAAAATTCAAATTTAAATTCGTTACACAAAAACCATCAACTACTGTGTAGAAGCACAAATTGCAGTGCCAGCTATAACTATTTTTTATTCGGAGAAATCATTCTGATGGATTAATTTAAATCAAATATGGGATATAAATAACATTTTATTTGGAGTTAATTTGATTTATTTGTGTGCAATAAATTCTATTTGATTGGAATAAAATCCTATTAGGATCGCCATTCAATCATTTTTTTCCCCCAAATCCAAACATAATTGGATTTTATTTCGATCAAATCAATTCCACTGTCATTTATATAAACTGTGTCGATTTCGAAAAAAGTTTGATTCGATCGAAATAAAACTATATTAATCTTACATAAATCCGGTATTCGATTAAAATAAACCCGTTGAACCAATTATTCTGAGTATTTCGTTAATTGACAAAATTGAACAGTAACTAGATACAGTATAATGATCATAAGATAATAATCCTTGACAGTTTCATATTAAAAATTCTTTGTAAAAACTTTTGCAACAACTCATTACATTTCGACATTTGTACACTCACTTACACTTTAAATTCACTACTTTAAAGCAAAGACATCAAGAAACCGGAAGTTGTTATTAAAAAAAACATAATTCTCTATATATTAATGAGGGTTAGCCATTCAACCAATAACTTGGTTAGTCAGTCAATAACTTCGTCGGTATAACCAATCACTTTGCTGGCACATGGATAACCAAGCTTTTTTTGCTTGTGGTCATCTCGCCCGAAATCGCCTTATATGTAGCATAACAACGCAGGATACTCTGCCGAAGAATCAGTAGTTCTGACCACGCGTCCCACATACCCTTAAACACCTATACATACATACCTACATATTCTCTCTCCCGTTCTCTACATATACATACGTATATATACACACACACCATGTAAGGCTTCGTTCTCGACAGCAACATCGATGGGCAGTCCAGACAAGGTGAACTCGCTTCCAATGACGAGGTGAACTGCGACAAGAAGCTGAAAACTCGATTGAGAATTTTGTTCTCGGCGTGGACATTGTCGCAATGTCGTGAATCTGCAGCAGTATCAACGCTAGGCGAAACAGAGATTCTCTAACGCACTTTTACGTTTTGTTTCTTTTTTTGCTGTCCAATGTCCTCTGGCTTAGCCGGCGTGGAACAGACGTGGGAGGATGAGGAGGACGACGTGTGTCTCCTATATATGCTATAACGTCTCTCATATCCTCCGCACCAGCTTCTCTCTGGCTACCACATGCTTCACATTTTCGTTGGATTTATTTTGACAAATTAAAACGGATGCGCATTGCGAGGGAGCTGAACAAAGGTCGGGGAACGAGTTCCGTTTCCCGGGCAAAATGCTCATATGGGATGAAACGATAAACGGACAATTGTAACCCGCCCTGTTATCTATCTACATACCTTCTAAACGCTCGTGCGTGTACAAGAGGCAACTTGATGCCGAACCCCAAGCACTTGTCTCCCGACGTTTAACCGCTTTAGCCTTTTGCGTGCGATCCGCAGGGGGTTCTTTCCCTCGGGTCGATTCCTCGGCAGTCGCCTGACCTCCAGGCATTTTCGAGAGACAACCTCCTGCCCCTCCTTCCACGACCTTCTGCAATTTTTTTGTTCCTTTAAAAAAAACAGACCGCCCACTTAAAGGATCGGACCTCACGTCTGTGAAGTTTTTGTGAGGTTGGAATTGTTTTTTTTGCACTTTTTTTTTTGGGCATCTTAGACCGAACGATTTAGTGGACCACACAAATAGTTTTTATACAGTAGTACAATAATTTAGACGATTAGGTCGATTGTTATGTTACCTGACTATTTTTATTGTATTTATCTTCGGAAATTTAAATTGTCGGATTTAATTTTTTCCTTAGGAGATTTCCTAATTGTTCAATCGTTACAGTTTAAGTATTGAAAGGGATTTGAACAAATTTAGGATTTTTCAAAAATAAACAAATAAACGAACCCACTTTCTCGATAGGCTTAGACGATTTGGTTCCCATTATTAAATTTTGTAATAATATATTTCTTAAATGGGTAAAAAATGAAATTTGTAACATGGAAGAAAATAGCAAGACCAAAAAAAATGTCAAAGGTAAAGTTTCTTAAAAAATAATGGGGCAGCTATTCAAGAAATCATTTCATAATCGCATATTGTCACAAAGTTATGAGAATAAAACAAATTCCACTTCTTAATTCTTTGTTATAATGTAACGGGTAAAATAGATTCCAAACACGGAAGTGAATAGGTAGGTAAAAATGCGGAAGATTGTAGAGGTGGCAGAAAACAATGAGTTTTTAACGAGGCTGGATAGTTCACTAATTGCAAAAAATGATTACTTCTTTCCTACTATTATTTCTCGATCTCGTTGGCTCGGGCGCTGCTTCTTCGAAATCTGTTAGAGTGCAGCTTGGATAAAAAGTGTTGTTGGTGGCCGTGGCTTCGACATTCTTGGCTGCAGTGGTAGAAACGTGCAGAACCAAGTAAAGCGAGCTGCTCGCAAATACAACGAGAAGTCACGATGTGCTCAACGGGTCTCACGTTTATTCTGGCTTCGATCAAGGATATCCGATATACAGTCGACGACAAGTGACCGAAACGGTGATATAGTAGAAAGGCGACGCTGCCTCACGGTGCAAACGGAGATCCTAGCGTGAAGTCAAGCACGAACCGCGCGTGGAGGTAATAAGTGAGCGCGACAGACCTGCTTGAAAAATCTAGGATCAATCTGTTCTTCAGAATAAAGGATTGAGATTGGATGGCGATATAGAAGCTTACGGGATGAAAGAGAGCTTCACTCGGATTGAGAAATATTGGGGCATCGATCGATCCGTCAGCAAGACGTGGATCACTGTTGTCTCTTTTCTTCAAGTGAAGTTAAGCTTCGCAATCAAGAGTCTAAAAATAAAAAATGCCCTCTTAATTCGTGGCTTTTCATAAAATTGATCATGCTATACAAAAATAAATAGAGGTTCTGTTAAAAAAGAAGAAATACGGAACCAACAAAAATTTTAAAAAATGAGAAGAGGTCGTCAGGTTGTAATGAAATAGTTAATTCAATTATGAAACGGTTGAGCTAACTGGTAGCATTGGAACATTTTCCATGATTAATTACGGCACAGATTTTTTTGTTGTAAATATCGTGTATATTATATTATATACATAATATTTATTAATTCAAAATGGATGTACTGAATGTGTTATAAAGTTGGCTTTTTTATTACACTAATATGCTATATTTGTAATGAAATTTACTACACAGTACATTTATTTTTTGAATATCTTTAATCATTTTTTTAAAATTTAATGTTAGCTATAGTTATCATAATTATTTCAGTTTTCGTGTAGTAAAGATTAATAATATTTGGCTAAAATTGTATTGAAATAAGTTTTTGAGTCCTGCGGTAACCAAAGTGCATTTCGTCAACATAGAGGGACAAATGTTTTTTTTAAACTTATTTCTCACGTGTGTTAAAATATACAGTCCTATAAAAGAAATCGTGAAAACGAGAGTCAATATTTCAATATTCACAATTGAATATAAAAAATTACTAACTGCGATTCAACGAAGAGAGCATTTACAATAGATTTTTATTCAAACATTTTCTATCTCCGATGGGATATCGTGGTATTGAAATGTAAATCTGTTGAAATTTTTTTTTAGTTCGAAAAAAATCATAATGTGTCGTATCGGTTCCCACGATATTCACCGATTTTCTATCGACTAACTCCACCATATATTGCTTTAACTATTATCTGCGGTGGCGGAAAATTTTTCAGTTTTTTCCAATGCGCGGCGAGAGCATATCGCGTGTACTTGAATACAGAGTCATAAATGTTAGATTTACGAGAGAATATGAGTGTCCATGTGTAAAAATCTGACCGGAAAAAAATTTCAGCATCGGCTTACCTACGTTTCCCGCAGATTTGTACAAAGCTCATAGAATAATAGGACAAAAATTCCCCAAACTGTCACACGAAAAAACTTAATGAATGAATCGTGAATTTCCACGTGTACGGAAATGAATCTTGCATAGCAGTGAGAAACAATATACATCAAGAAATAATACGAATTTCCCTTTGTGCCGAGTGCTTTCGGAACTTCTGGCGTTTTCTCCGTGGATATTAATAATGGTCACATGGAAATTAATCTCCGAAAGGAAAATTAATATCTCACTGAACATATATAAGGCATTCCACGTCCGTTCGGTCACTGAATAAAAACAATTCTCTCGGAAGATGTGATAGAAATGAGTCTTTAGAATTCCAACAAATCCACAAAGTTTTAATTTTAATATTTAATAATTCGTGTTTTCATTAATTTTCAATAGAAAAATGTCGTCTCGAAAATTGTGAATCATATTTCAATCTCTGAAAATAGAAAAATGCGTTTTTCTCACTTTAAAAGAATACCTTGATCCGGTTTCAATCCGGTAATAAGAGACCAAATTTTACTGCGAAAATATCGTAAAAATGTTTCTTCGAAGGATACAATTTTGAAAAATGATGATGCCAAATGTATTTTCGAGCTCAATCGAATCACCTTATGTACTCAATATACACATAGTTAAATGTATCTATACATCCATTAGTGGTACTTAAAAAAACGTCCCCACACGTGGACTTTATGGTCCCCGATCGGGTTTTGACTTCGAGACATAGTATTCTGAGACTGCTTAATTTTTTTTAGATTTTTAAACCCGATTGTTTCGTCTTTATATTGAAATCGAGAAGCTAAAATTATTATTCACGTGTGATTTCGAGAATTCATGTTTTGTACGAAATGAAAAGGGTAAACACATTTTTCGATGTAAAAATGTCTCAGGTTTTCAAAAATGTTGTGGCGTAATAATTCCATTTCAAGAAGGAAGTTATTTCAACAATTCCGAAACCGTAATAAAAATTCATTAAATATATTAAATTAAATTTTTAAATTAAATGTTCCAATGAATTCAAAGCTTTTAAAATAAATCTACTAGTTCTATTGGACATTCTTACGTTGGTTATGGCTGCAACCCTGTTTATTTTGTTGTTGTCTCAAACAAGTGAAAACATTTTGTGCATTTCCGGCGTGAATACTTGGTAAGGCAAAGACTATCAAAGCACAACGTCGCGGATTATCATTCCCCATAATTCGCCTGTGTGTCCGTCCGTTATTCCGTAACCTAACGAGTGAGGTAATCTCCAGGAGCAGCACTGAGTATTTTTCGCAACGAGTTTTCTTAGGTGGCATGTAACAATGAGCAATTCTCGCTCCTATGAAGATATTCTCTGAGCCTAACGTAAAAACCGTGAGTTCTTGCAGCAGAATAATGTATATATAAGAATATTAGTAGCGGCACGAAGAAGGCGTTGTTGCGGTTTCCCATTTCTTTTTCGGTCGCGCGAATTTCGCGTGCCGCGAATAGAAGAATTACACACACACACACACACACACATATACATATATATGCACTGTGGATAGATATGTATAGCTAGAACGGCCTATTCGTGCTAGGGAAGTGAAGCTCATTGTTGCCCTCGGCACTTGTCGTTCACGGCGCTTTGTTATACGATGTGAAGGTCTCGTGCTCGCGCTTCTGGGAGGATACTAACGTGGCCCCGTGGGAATCGAAGGCAGAGGAGCTTAAGCGCGCCTATATGCGGGAGCAACCTGTGGCGGGTTGTGCGGTGGCTCAACGAAGTCGACCTGGCCTTATAACATGAAAGCGTTAATTATCCCTCGAGTGAACTACGAGTACAACGTGATAGGGAAACTCGATTCGTTATCTTAATAGGAATATATATATATATATGTAACATACATATATTTATGCATAGATATATATCCATGAGCGATACTCTCAAAAAAGTGAACACACATGGACTTTGTGGTCACTGATCAGATTGTAACTTTGGGACAGTATTCTGAGACTGCTGATTTTTTTACTTAATTTTCAAACCCGATTTTTTTGTTTTTGTATTTAAATTAAGAAGCTAAAATTATTATTGACGTGTGATTTTGAGAATTCATGCTTTGTGCGAGGTAAAAAAAGGAAAACACGTTTTTCTATATGTAAAAATGGCTCAGGTTTTCAAAAATTTTGTGGCGAAATAATTCTATTTCAAGAAGGAAGTTATTTCGACAATTCCGACAAAGTAATAAAAAAGCATTAATTTTTTTTGCATGTTATGATAAATTTATAGCTTTGAAAACGAATCTATTTGTTTTGATGGACATTTTTACGTTGGTTATGGTCATTTTCAGAACGGGTTTGGGTTGTTGACTATTCAGTGAGTTTCGGCAAAGTAAAAGTAATGAAACAGTGGACTGTATACATTTTTCAGCTCACTGTCATATTACCTAAGCAGATCCTGATTCGAATGTTACATAGTCAACAAAAAAATGTCTAACGAAACAAATAAAGGCGTTTCTGAAATTCTTTGTTCTCGGGGACATAAACAAATGACTAACTATTTTTGAGAAAAAAAAAAAAAGAAAAATGTCAATAACGTTTTCATTGAAAATTTGGAGCTTATGCGATGATAAATCAATAAAATAGTTGGTCCATGATAGACTTTTTTTAAATGTTGGGCATCATTTTTCTTTTACTCAGAACAAATTATATTTTTACTTCAGAACTTTGATTGGTCCCAGTCTGGCAATTTTTTAATAATATCAGTACCTAGAAGCAGAGGTTCTGTAATTTTTTCAGTAAATAAGTAGCTTTTTTTGGTTACAAAAATACTCTGTATATTTTTTTAGCAAAAAAGTAATATTATAGGGTCGCAAAATTGTTTGAAAAATTTCATTGAAAAGTTCTCATGAAACTACAACTTTTATGATGAAACAATATGTTTCTATTACTTTAATTTCTCAAGATATATTGACTTCAAAGAAATTCCCTGATTTTCAGTAATATTGGATTTAAAAATCTGAAAAAATTGGGAGAAAGTACTTTCAAGTGGTACCAAAATGTATCCAATTGTAGGACTTTTCAGAGAGGTTCGAAAAAAAAGTGGCTAAATTGATGAAGAAACCCTCATATATGGATTCGAATGGTATAAACGACTGAGAGTCGGTTAACGAACCTCCCACAAGGAATTTCTTGCTCTGCCTATCTGCTTTTGTTTTACTTGAATCTCGAGAACGAGCGTATAGTTTATATATGAGAAATGAATCCCATCTGGCAAGTTGAGGCTATGTGAGGAGACAGCCACCGGGAGGATTTTGTAGCTCATATCGCGTGCTCTCCCGATATGTATGCAATATATATGCTTATCTCTATCTCTCTCCACGTCTTTCTCTGTACCTGACGTTATTCATGCGACGTCTGCAGCGTTACCGACCCGAGGAGCTGCCGGAGAGCTGATAAGGGATCTTAATTGCGGAATTGGGAGCAGGATTATGGCCTGTTCTCTCCCTCGGTGTGTAAATATGTGTGCGTATGGAGCTACAAGAACCGAAATTACGTGTACGAACAAAGCCCATGGCATTTGCTTAATGGAGGTTATAATCCTATTCTCGCATCTTACATACAAGAAGCCGAAGGCTTTAAAATAATTGTTCTGTTCATACTTGTTTAATCAGGTGATCAGCCATGCTTTTTCTTAATGAATAATTTTTATGAGGGTAAATAAGGGAAAAATTTCGAATTCGACGAATACCTGAAAAGGACTACCTAAAAATTGCTGGAAAATCGTTCGGTATGCTCTGCGGATTCACTACATGAGAGAAAAAAATATCATATATTCTAAAGCTCTTGAAAAAAATTCTTAGCATCTTTTTTTCATAGAAATTCTTCCATAAAACAATTTAAAAAAAAATAAACACTACTGTAAATGTTTTTTTAAAACACGATTAGAAAATATTTGGAGTAATTAAATTTCTCTGTAATGTTTTAATTAAACGTGAATTAAAATTTTTGTTGTTGTTGTATTTTTGCACTACGTAGCCACATTTAGTATGTCAAGCTTTTTAGGTTTAATGCAAATCGATTCAATTAAATTATTGCACCGAAACTGCAATGTAAAAAGGTACATTTTCTATAGTTTCGTCTGCCTTAAATGAATAAATGCAGTTAGTAATTATATTACAGCTATTTTACAGTTATGTGTGCTCACTGCGGGATATGAGTCATAGATAATCGAAGAAAAGGGTTTCAAATGTCGATTTCCGCCTCTTATAAAATTCAAATGAATGCAGCTCATAATTGAAAAACCGGAAAACCCGTTTGACGTTATTAAATTTTATGATAACTGTGATTCAAAACCCAAATTGCTTCACTCACATCACACAAACCAGTTTCCTTTTTTTATCCTACATGTGGGTTGCAGTAGTTCATCATAGGATACCGATTTATTTTCACCACTTCTGTCAAGTTCTGAAAAATGATAAACCTCCTGGACAACTTATTTAATTTTGAAGTTTGAGTTGCCATTCTTCAATACCATAAAACTAGTGAAAAGCGGTTGCCCTAGGGCAAATTTGGTCATTGGATTTAAAGTCTGGGCGTTGAGTACCCAGCTCCGAGTATTTCATCTGGGATTTCTTCAGTTCTTCCGCCATTCACTCCGCGGCACTCGCTGTGTCTTGTTTTATATTACAGCTATGCTATATATTATCAGACAGTGGGTAAAAAACTTTATCGAAGCATTGTAACGGACGTAGTGAGTGTAAGGCGATGGAGGGGCAGAATCGAACACCCGCAAAAGTCTGGGCACGATGAGGAGCCAACTTCGTCTTGCTAGCTATGGACAAAGTTAGATGCCTTAAAAGTAGCAAGTACCAACAGGATCGGATAGGAAGACGAGCAGAGGAGACAGAGCCGAAGAGATACTATTTACGAATAGAAACTTGATCACAGTCCGTGAAAAGCTCAGCAACATTGAAACGCAGAGACTGAGCAAAGATTCTTCTGGGCTCTAGCTGAGCATCTATTCTCCTTGTAGCGCATGCTGTGAAAACTTTCCGCAAACTTCGGGCCATTTTGCTTCGATCATCACCTCTCACCTTCTTCATGGTTCTCTGCCTGGTACTAAACTTTGTGTTGGTAACGTTGATCATTCACTGCCTAATGAGAGAACGTTGTAATTCGTTACATATATTGTTAATGTATCTGGGAATTTAATGCATCGTTCACTGAGAGAAAAATCTGGTAATTCTGAAAATAATATAGTTGGACTGACGATAATCTAACTATGAACTATGGTACCCAGGAGACACGTCTATGTTTTATAGTTATACCAAATATAAGAAAATAGTTGGATGAATGAACATTAATATAACTCCCAGGAGAGTGTCTATATTCTATGCTTATAGCAAGTATAATTATAGTAGCAATCATCAAAATGATAATATTTTCAAAAACTATTCTGATAGTTTCAAATATGCCGTTTTGTTGCACATACGATTTCAACATTTCTTTCCAATAACCTTGCAAGTATTGTTTATTGAACCATGTTATCATCACTTCAACGATAAAACATTGCAAGCCTTCTTTTATTCGTTTTACCATGTGAAATCGTTAAATAAACGATATCCTTTTTTCTCAGTGTTTCTGAAAGTTTCCAATCATAAAATGGTGTATTTAGTTTGATGGAAAATTTAAATACCTTTATATAAATAGATCGCTCGAACGTTCAATTGACCACTTGCAGATTAAAATGAATATTTTACTTCAAGAATGAATTATGATATTAATTCTTGATTCTGCAGGAATATCAATTCGCGAAACATTTCCAACAGTGCGTGTTCAATGTCTTTCAATAATTCGTGTAGTAGTGAGGGGACCATAGATAAAAAATACTTATTACACATAAAATACAAAATGCCTCATTTCTCCATTTTGAATCCGAACCACAGACATTACAGAGACCGTGTTACAGACATCGTAACATATCGTACTATTTAAATGATTGAAAAACCGCAGACTTGTCGAGCAGCGTGTGAGAGACTCGTTTGAGATAATTTTACTGGGAAGTTGTCGAACGAGTTGCGTCCTTCTCGAGAGAACACCTTTAAAAAAGGAGTCTTTGGATAAAAACGTAATTGCGTCCATCACTCTTTACTTAGAGTAGAAGTGTTTAAAGTTCCGAGTCGTACGCGATCTCCTCATATGCGGTAAAGGTGCCTGAAAGGGATACGTAGGAATGACGCTTATGTGACCTTGGCACTAGGAGATCTCCTCATCATCATGATCATCATCATCGTCACGGCATTGTAATTGGCGCGTGATCGAAAACTGGTTGTGATTCCTCTCCAGTAATTGACAGAACTTGTCCTTTGCTTTCACGTATCTTACTTACATATGCACTTGGAACCCAGGTTAACTTGGTTACTTATCTTTCCACAACCTACACCTGTACTCATCTTCGTGTGTTCTGGTACAACACGTGAGTTAAAAGTGTTCAATATTAGCCGATACTCAATAAAGGATTAGTGCGTAATGACCCACATGTGGTAACGAAAAAAAGTACAACTTCGTGCACTCATTTGGGTTGATATCAGTGAGGTAATTTAGTTGTTAAATCACAGTCATGATAAAATGTAACAACGTCGAGAGAATTTTCCGGTGTCCAATTATAGACTGCTCATTTGAATATTGAAAAAAGCGAAATCACCATTCAAAACCCGTTTTTGAAGGTATCTGTGGGAAATATCACGTAATAGGTACACTACGATAAAGTAATCGAAACCCGGGGCCGTTATCTGAAATTGTTGATTGGTAGCAACGGAAATGATAAAAAAATGCCTGGCTCTGTAAAGGGAGTTTTTAAAAATCTATTTTGGCTGCTGTAGTCAGGTTTCGTTTTAGAAATAGAAGATACAGGCCAGAACTTTTAAGGGACCAATTCAGCTAAAAAATGTCAATATAAACGATTGATTAAAAAATACCCTTACTGTTCAAAAATAAAATTAATTTCAACCACTTACAGTATACATCGAGCACTATGATTGTGCAATTTTGTGCATGGATATGGTGCCCCATATGATTATGGGGAAAAAGTGTAACTTTTTTCATTTGTCGTGAACTTCAGATCGAATCGAATGACAGAATTCATTCTCAGAAACAAAATAATTCATCAAAACTTATTTTCTGCCATTCGGATTGATCTGAAGTTTGCGAAAACCGAAGAAAAATGTAGGTGTCGGGGAGTGGACGTCAAAGATTTTTACAGAATAAAATTTCTTATCGACATACTTTCCATGCCACATATTTTCTAATATTTTTTTCTTACTTCGAATGTTTGTCGAGAAAAGTTATTAGGACAATTTTATATTTTTTAAAAATTTCAATATATGTAATTTGGATTATTGTTAACTGATTTCTCAGGCAAAAGAAATGAATAAATTAACACTTTAACGGAATATACCTGGGAGTTCCTCGACGTTTCGCTGAGAAGTTATCCAAAATACTGGGCATCTCTCAGCACTTTATTTTACTTCCAAAAACATTTTCTGCACTATAAACGAAAAAGTGTTGGACAAAAAGTGAAAGTTGTTGTTCATATGCGTTATCATACTTGTCATGCAGTATGTACAAAAAAATTTGCTAATTATTTTGCAACACTTAGTAGACCGGTATTCACAACATAAAATAAACATCGCTGTGTCTCCTGGATACACACGATAATTTCCATGCATGCACTAGCGGCGAAAATCAGAAGTTCATCGTTTTGTGTTCGGTCGGTAATAATCGACCGCACACAGCTCATTTTTATTGAAACATGGTGGCGTAAGTTACACGATTGTTGTGTTGATGTGGAACACGCTATTTGACATTTACAAAATCATTCAAATTCCTGTAATTTTTGTATTTTTTGGAATTTCTGGTCGAAGAGTTTGTGAATATGTAGTCCACATAATATAGAATCCAAATAAAAAGTAAATTTTTTTTAAAATTCCTTAGGTGACTTCTCTTCTTAAGGGGACCATATTCACCATATCTAAATTTCTAAAGAGAGTTGAGTAACGTAATTGAGAATATTACAATGAGAGCCATGGGAGGTGCGCAGGAATCCTAGTTGCGTCCCGTTACGCCCTCTGCGTTAAGCGTCATGGTACTGCTACTTGAAATAGTAGATCACTTGTGAGAGTCAATAGTGGAACATTTCGATATCGATAACTTCGACTTTATGAAGCTACTTTCGAAGGCCACGAGAATTATACAGAACGTCCTGGTATCGATTTAACCCGTACGTGAGATCAATCAAAGTGAGGACGTTCCGTAAAATCGTATCCCCCAAAATGGAAGTCAGACTGTAGGTAGTTCAGGAAGCGTTTAAAAGTTTATCTTGGATGCACACAAAAGTGCTTAGAAGAGATACTGGGAAAGTTCGTTCATACGATCTTGGCAACGGAAGAAGCGTTCAAAAGTTCAATCTTGTAAGACACGAATTATTAGAAGAAATACTGAGGAATGACACTTACGCGACGTCGGTCCGCGTAGATCATCATGATCGTAACGCACTTGTACTTCTCGGTCGATCAAAGACTGTATTTCCCTCTTCTCGGGCAATTGACAAAATAGAAGTCCCCAAAATAGAGGCCTAAGTCTTCGTAGAGTTAGTAAAACCCAGTTAGAAATTTGTTCGAAAGCTCAATTTTGTACGAATACTGCTCATGCACGACAAAAGTCCTAATAATCGATACCGGGGAATGACACTAACGTGACCTTGTTCCCCGTAGATCATCATCACCGTCACGCACTAGTAATTGTCGTTTGATCTCAGACTGGTTGTGCCTCTTTTAAAGCAATTGACAGAACTTGTCTCCAGATCCCACGGCGTATCTTACCTATATACGAACTTGAAATCCAGGTACCTGTTACACTGGTAGCTTATCTGTGTACAACTTCGCGTTTGTGGCCGCGTGTACCGGTAAAACATATACCTCAATTCCTGAAAGAAAGTGCGAAAAGGAGAGTAAGCGAGTCGAGAGAAAACCGCAGTGGGATCCACGGGAGGTTCCCAGGAATCCGAGATGCGTCACTGCACGCCCTCTACATTGAGCGTCATGGTACTACACGTCAAAAAGTGGCGGGATAACTCACGGAACGAGATTAATCCTGTGTGTTCGGATTTAAACCGATAGACTTCGACTTTGTCCGCGTATCTTCGTCTCGCTTTACGCTCACAACCATAAGAATATCCACGAGGATTGTGTAACTACCGGTCCGTTCATGTGTTTACGTCTTGGTGAATCGAAAGCCGATCGCGATCCATACGGAGATTATTCTCACAACGATCGATATACCTTTCACTCCTCAGTCATGGGATCGGAAACTCCACACACATTGTCAACGCTTGCTATGTATCCACCAGGTATACTGATGCTTTATATGTAGTTATATTTTATGTATATAACGTATGTGTATATGAAAATCGTTGTGGCAGGTTGGCTAGGGTGTTTGCTTACGACAAACGAGTTTCGCGATTCTCTTTCTCAAGGGGTAACCAAACACGAGTGAGGAACGAGAGAGTCAGAACGTTAGCAGTAGATGCCGGGACGATGCAGACCACAGTGCGGTTCACTCGACTACCAGAGGAAGATGGAAATACCGGGACGGTTCATACAACGTTACGAGTATCAACCACGAGTGAGGCAAGAGTCAAACGACGTCGCCGCAAGCCAACGCCGGAGATTTCGCTACCCTGTCAGTGCTTCTAACACCGTGTCATCAAAGCGAAATGCCGATGGCCTTTATTTTAATTAGTCACGGTGCGGAGTAAAGCGGACGAGTGGCTGCTAATTATATACAAGAGATAGCAGCAGTGAGATCCAACTGCCAAGTCGAGCTGGTTAACTGAACAAGGCAAAGTGAAGAAGCTCAAAGAAAAATATAGCTCCAAGGTTTTAAGAGTTTTTCACTGACTATTGTAAATAAAGAATCTTTCGGATTGTCTGAAGATAAATAGGAGTTTAATTATACGCAAACGCGTGACGATGGTTCATTACCTTTCCAATCAGGAATTAGCTCGAACGCATTGCGGTAATTAAATATCATTTGCCATTTTTCTGCTTTGAAAATAATGAAATGGAAAATGTATTTGATTTTCCAATCTTGACACTCATTTCTAAAATTTAATCTTTGTAGATGATGTATAATTAACATCATCCAGGAATTATTCGAGATTACTTCAATCTGAATAGTTTGATTCTTAATACTTTATTGTAACTTTCCATGAATTATTCTGTAATACTACTTTTGTACTTCTCTTTGTAGACCGAGACGCAGATGAATATCTGAGAATTGAATGATTCAGTTAGCATTAATAAATTGGGCGAGGGGAAAAGTTTCCTAATGGATCACAATGCTCGAAAATCAATGCGCGAACAGAATGTCTAATTAGTCTTGTAAAGTTGAGCCTTTCTTCCCCCATTTCGAGCAGCTAGGCATTATCGAGATTGGATTAAACAAAGAGAAGAAAAAAACGGTTTTATCTACCTTCGTGTTAACGTCACAGATGGAGAGCTTGTCTTAGCGTCGGAATTCCGTTTCGAAGAGGATAGGGCATCAACTCGAGTATTCGTGCCAGTGCAAGAAACTGCCAGCAGCAGCAAACTTGCTGCTCTCTCGCCTCTGCCCATTTTGTCTCGCTCGCACTCGCTTACTATGTTGTCCTTAATTTCTGGGTGCTGCTCCTTCTCCCTAATTATCTGGATTTCTGCTGCAGCAGTTTGCCGCTTCCATTCGTCGTTCTTGACTTTGCGCTGATGTCGTGATGCTGAAAATCGACTGTACACACGAAGTGAAGCTGAACAAGAATGTAATAGTCTTGAATCTCGACTGCATCAACGACTTATAGTCTCCTGTCACTTCAATTGAATAATAAAATAAATATTCCCAACAGATAATAACCTGGATTTCCAATTACTTCTCCCAAGAACCTTTTATGCATCCATAAACGCAAGTTTAAAGTGAAGTTCAAATAAGTTTTACTCAAGTTCACTGGTATGTTGAACTAAAATATTGATCCATCTAAATTGTAATGAGAATTTAATTCCTAATTCAAGGTCAAGCCTGATTGTAACTTCAGAATATGTTGATCTTTATACATAGATCAAACACTTACTTTCATTAACGTGCTATAAACATTTATCGTAAAATCGCTTCAATGATTATCATAGCGCAATAATTACCTTTTATGTGAAAATATTAAACCTTTTTGTTAATTTGAATAAAAGCGAAAATGTTCTTCAAACTGCCCATAACACTTCCATTTAATAAACAGGGTTCAATACTAAAATCGTTGAAAAATTACCGAAGTTCATAATAATTGTGTGATAGTTATTATTTCCCTAAATTATCTGCACTTCAAACGTATAATAATTATGTTTCAATAAAATTTTGTAACGTTAATTATAAAACAATAATAATCCTTTTGAAAGTACATTCTCTTGTGGAACAGTTAATGGCGGCTCTAACTCTGCTCTATACTGGACGATATTACGAAACAATTGCTTTATCTTCTGTACTAAAATGGTCAGTGACTGGAACATTGCCTCAGACCTTTAGTGTCAGTCGTTCCCGAGAGGCACCGGACGCAGTGCCCCACCCTTGGTCCGTTTCCAAGAAAGTATATATACAAACCATGGACAGAAGTGAGACGGCGAGTAACAACAAAAAGTGATAAAAGTCGCGGCAAAATACAGATATAGTTACGAAGAGCAAGGAGCACAGTGCATGAGTCGAGGATGCGAGGGAGAGACTGATGCCCGGCTGGGAACCTGTTTTGTGCTGCGTCTTCGTCACGCCCGAGGTCATCCAGCCGCTGTTGTCCTTGTTCAACGCCACGCGAACGACGAGCGGCCGCTGCGTTGCACTTCTCCGGCACCTGCATTTTGTGCACAGGCTCACCACCGTTATATAACCAGCAAGGGCAGTAATCTTTTGGTCTCTTTCTCTCTCTCGGCATGTTGACTCGTACCTTATTTCTACTATCTCTCTTTTGGTCGTCCTCTTCGTCTGACTCCTTTTCGGCTCGGCACACAAACCCACGTTGGGTTTGTCTCTTCTTTATCTCTCTGCCTTCTTCTGGGACCACGAGACTACATTACACGTGGGGGACTTGTTCATAACGCTCAGGGGCCTACCATCATCGGAAGCCAATTTTACACCGTGCCACAATCTTTTGGAGGCCACGCGTACGTTCATTTCACACGGCTCGAGTTTTTAAAAGTAATAGTCATTGCTAGTATGAATTGGTAGTCAATGTGATTTAGAAAGAAGTTGTTTATTTACGCCGTTTTTACTAACTGTTTAGTATGTTCAGAGAAATCGTGGTAGTACAATCAACAATGAAGTGACAACTGTTAATTTGTAGTCCGTGCAACTATTTTTATCATTACGGTAACTGTGAACTTACCGTTGGGACTTTATAGTTAATTGCTTTGTTCTGAAAAACTCATGTGTAATTTCCTACAAAAACATTAATTGAACGCTTCAACAACTAAGAAGGTGATCTGAGGTCATATAGTGAACAAACACATAGTGTGAATAAATATTTTCTAAAGATGATGCAAATGTTAGATCGAAACGTCAGGAATCAAGTTCTTCTTGACTTCCTTCTCTCGCTTTTCGTGAAATAGTAACATCGTAGATGCTAAGCAATGTAATTATCGCATAAGACTTATATTAATTTGTCAAAAAATTAAAAAATAGTAGTCGCATGGCTTATAAAATAATAGTTGCCTGGATTTTAAGCGGGAGCACATTCGGAACGATCGTGATAGTCGTATGGTAACTAATGCGTGTCTCTTATTAAGGTTGTTGATCACGGTCCCCGCGGGGGTAGAGGCGAGAGGGGAGGCTCCTATGATTTTACATGGGGTGACGTCATCACTACCAACTTCGTAATGTTGTATGTTAGTGATACGAATCACGGCACTACGTGATTATTATAGTAATTCGAACGATTAATTTTCATTATTTATGCAAAATAATAATTTAGGATTGAATTGCCTTTAATAAATTATGAATATAATCCTGTTTGAACTCGAGTATATTAGCGTGCGAGACCTGGCAACGCCGCGTCGTAGTTTCGAGTTTTAACGTTTCGAGGTTGGCGGTCGTGACGCCTGAAGTCTCTATGCGTGTTTTGTTTGAATTTCGCGCGCTTGGTTCTCGCGGCTCACAGCTGATGCGGCGTTGCCATGTTGTGAGGGAGCTATTTGATTTTGCATAATTTTCTCAACGTTTTACTTTATATTCTTGATGATTTCTCTCTTATTTCCATTATAATGATATATCAAACGTATATGAGTGTGATCGGCATATTCTGGGCTACGTCTGGTGTGTTTTTTATAGGGCTGACATCAATTTGACCATACATATGGGTCAATGAATACGACCGGTATCGCCTCACGCCATATAACCGTTGCATCGTTGTGCTAATTCGAGTCAACTTTAGAATTTAATATCTCGGAAATAAAGATTATTAGCAGCCTCGATCTTTTACCAGTCGATGCAGAAACTATTCATCTACGTACTGTATAAATTTCAAAGAGCTGGCATTAAATTGAATTTTCTGATCAACAACCTTAATTGTTGGTGGATGTATCTATTTTTATAGTTACGTTGACGTTCGACAATTAATTTATTAATTATTGACGGTATCTATGATAACTTAAGTAATATTGTTTTTATCCCTACTACTCACGCCTACAAAATCTGTCAAGAAATTTAGAACCCAAACATGCATATGAATGTCATCTTCTTAAAAAAAATTTATTCATGATATTTACGGTATGTTCAATGAGTTAATTATCACTTATGAGTTTAAATGGTCGTTGGATAAAAAAAGAAGTATTCCTCTAAATTATTGATTCGGTGAGAAGGAAATGCCCGTGAAAAGGTCCGCTGAAGGTGACTTTCCCTTACTCTGCTTACACGATGACGTTCGGAGTGGGGAGGCGACTAGAGTCTTCAGTATACGGGTCGAATGGTCGAGTACCTCCTCAAAAGTCGTTGAGATACTTGACATGATCCACATTAAAACCCGATCCCCTTTTTTTTTAATTCTGCTTTAATATGCCACTGGAGATAAGATTAGCCATGAGAAACAAACGTGGCTGCTTATGGCTGGAGAGCCATTAAGATCCTGGCAATAAAAACCCGAGATGCAGTGTATCAAGGAAGAGGTGCATATAAAATTACGAATATTCATGGTTATCGCAGCCTCGCCATAACAAGAGATAGTATTCACGGTTACGCTCTACACCGTTTTATTCGTAACATTAATTGTGGTATCAATTTCCGTCATGCTTATACCACAATTTCTCCGATTATCTCTGTGTCTTTATGATACTGAGTTTACAAAGCCGATGTATATGCATTTTAGCACGAGTGTACATGCAATCGTTCGAAAAGTAGATGAAGCATCGAAACTGGTTTATGAGTTTACCCCCCGATTAAATCCTCTGAGCCAATGATCCCTCCTATGCTTTTTTGCTCTTGACTATCTTCAAGAGGCTTTGGGCTATTCAACGCTCTCACGAGTTCTCACTATGTAGTCGATATAGGGTGTTGCACGACCAGGAGTTGCTCATCGCTCGACCGGATCCTCTTCCACCTCCTACAATCATTAATTCCTACTCACTATACTTTATCCATTGGAGCTTCTTTTCAGGAAACCAACATTTTATGCATAGACCGATGGGAATCATGATTTCATTTTATTTCTCGTTATGAACTTTTGCAAAGGATTTGAACAAAAATCTCAGCCGAATTGAAGCTGAGTGATGTTAAAGTTGTTCGCTAAAAAGTATCAGAAACGACTGACCTATTTAAAGATTGTGAGAGTTATATAAGGATAAGGGCGAAATTGTGATGGACGGTCGAACCTGAGTGGAGTTTCAGCGGAATAGAACCTGACATAGTGTCAGTGTTTTTGATACTCAAATTTAAATCGTACTTATATGGACACCTGTACTAGCCATTATAATCATTAATTCACACTAGGTAGCTTTTATTCATCGGATACTTACTTCGTTTAAAAAAAACCAACATTTTATTCGCAGCTCCATCAGTACTATCATGGGGAATCTGACTGTCTTACTAGTCGCGTCTTTAATTATTTGCTAGGGACTTTTCGCGCAGAATGTGAATGAAAACCTCAGTTATATTAAAGCTGAGTGAGGATGCTATAGAACTCCGCAAAAAAAAGTTCAAAAACCGTGGCCGGAGGCTTACGTACAGACTGGTATAAGAGAGAGATTGTAATCGACGGTCAAACTTTTTTCAAAAGTTTGTTAAAAGTTTTTATTCCTTATAGTTATATTTAAAACGTACTTTTATGGACTCCGCTCCTATCTTCGGAAATTATTAATTCCCACTCATTATTTCTTATTTATCGGATACCCAATTTTTCTTTAACGAAACCAACATTTAATCCACAGCCTGATCAGAATCATCGGGAGAAACAATCCTGCGCAGGATGTGAATAGGAATCTCAGCCGAATCAGAGATCAATAAGAATGAATTCTGACTATATATTAAAAAAAAAAGGTCCAAAAAATACCAGCCAGACGGTTACGTTCAAACTGGTATTAGAAGGCGATTATGATCGACGGTCAAACTCTGTTGGTATTTCAGTAGAAAATGTTTTCAACACTTGGATTTAAATCGTACTTTTATGGGCTCCTATATCTCACAATCGTCAATTCGCACTCTGTATTCTTCATTCATCGGATTTTCTCGAGGGAAATTAACGTTTTATCCAGAGCCCGATCAGAACCATCAAGAGGAATATGACCGGCTTACTGGTCGTATCTTCCATTATCCGTTGTAAACATCCTGCGCAGGATGTGAATGAAAACCTCAGTCGAACTGAAGCTGAGTGAGGATCCTATAGCCGTCCGCAAAAAACGTACAAAAAATCGCGGCCGGAGGGTTACGTGAAGACTGGGATAAGAGGGAGATTGTGGTGCAACCTGGGAAGGAGGAGCTCAGAAATAGATGTGAGAAAGATGAACTTGTGGAGTGTTAGCCTGTTATATAGCTCGAAGAGAAGGTGGTGAAGAGTTGTCCGAGCATGCGCGCGCGTAATCGCGCATTAACTCGTCGGTGTAATTCTCGCTGGATGAATGAATGCTCGGAGACTCACTGACAGACAGGCAGACAGACGAGAGGGGTATCGTGAAGGGGACGCGCGGCCAGAAAGTAATGTTGACGAGTCGAACTGCGGTCTTCGGCGGGGCAGAGAAAATATGAGAGACTCCGAGTGGAGGTAAACGATGAGAATCAGAAGTCGAGCTAGCAGCTCGGCTTCGGTTTCATCCAAGTGGAAACTTGAAAAGCCATCACCAGATACGGACATAGCCACAACGATGTGCGATGTTCCTAGATCGAAACCGGTCGCGACCACCATATTTCCTTATATTTTGTACTCACGTGAGTGTGAAACTCACCAACACAAGTTTCTGTGGAGCGTGGGACACAGGCGTAATTTTTAATCGCCGTCAGACACGAGGAGGTGATCCTACGATGTTCTCATCGGGTTCTCAATGAACCAACGGTTGGGCAATTCCCGCGTAGCATCGCTGTGTGTAAATTAAATCACAAATTCGTGAGAACGAATGGTACACGCGTCCGCGGTTTGCTATAATGGCCCCGGGACACGAAAGGATAGGTTTGCGAAAGCCAAGTTTTAATGAATGGAGATTTTTGAATGGGAGCTCCCGGTATAAGGTACGTTTTGGATTAAAAATAGATCTAGTAGGTTTATCGAGATATCCAGTTGGAGGTTTAAGCACGCTCGCTAATAAACGAAACCGGTTGAACCGGAAGGTTTTATTAGCGTCTTATAAACTACAAGGTAGAGTTCAGGCTGTTGGCTGTATAAGTCTCTCTCTTGTCAGAAACAGCGCCGACCAGCAGGATGTTGGGACTTTCCCTGTAAATTATGGTTGTCATGTTACGCGAATAAATTTACTAAGTCACTTTGCGTCAATGGATCAAAGTGTCGATATTTTCCTTACGTAGATTGGTTAACGAACCATTGGGACAGCAGGAGAGCTCGAGGCCTCGAACTTCTTGCGCGGGTATCGATCGAAAAAAGAAGATGGAAGTTCTTGGTGGAAAAAAATTTAATCGAACTAGACGCAGAAAAAACCTACCCTCGATACCGTATTTGATTCTTTGCGAGCCGACGGTTAGGTAATAAATAAACCTTGGGTCAATCTCGGAGAAAATCACGTTCGAATTAATTCATGATCACGTTCTGATTAATTTACGACCACGTACAGATTAATTGCCGTTTACGTTTGGATTAATGCGCTGGCGGTCTACAAGTCTGATTGTAGCTTCGTCGAGCCTTTGCCAGATAGTTCTTGTCGGCAGTGTTGCAGGGTTCTTCGGTGACCCTCATTGGTCCAATTGGATCCGGGGAATTGTAAGAACGAAATAAATCGATTAAGGCCTTAACGATATTGACACAGTGGCGTAGCAGAAGTTCAGGTCCTTCTGCCTCGTTAAATTTATGGGATTCAGACTTCTTTGGTTTCTTAAATTATTTAGATTGCTAGGAAAAAATCTAACCCAATGAAAATGGTTCTGTAAGTGGTTGTAATGAACTGGACTCTGGTATAACTTTACCTCTATACCACCTACGTATTTTTACTCCTTGTGAGCCGATGGCTAGCCCATAAATGAACCTCGGCTCAATCCTGGTGAAGATCATGTGAAGGTTAATTAAGAATTATGTACACATGTTAATTAACGTTTACGTTCAGATTAATTCGCCGGCGGTCTACAAATTTGATTATAATTTTGTCGAACCTCTGTTACAAAGTTCTTATCAGCAGTATTGCATAGAGTTTCTTGGTGATCTTTATTGATTCAAGTGGTTTCTAGGAATTGTGAAAGAATTGTCGTTAGGAAAAAATGTAATTCAATAAAAAACCTTCATGTAGGTGGTTATGAAAAATATAACCAGACTAAACTTCGGTAAAACTTCACCTCGATTCCACCTCCGTATTTTGAATCCTTAGATGTCAACAGGTAGGCGGGAAAAAACCTCTGGTCATTCCCGAAGATGACCATCGGAACGATCACGTTGCTTCATCGAGTCACCGTCACATAGTTTTTGTCAGTGATTTTTGAGAGGCCTTTGGTGTTGGTTTGGGTTTTCAGAGGCCTCATCAGCCTCATTGGATCCAGGAAATCATCAGAAACATAATGAATCGATTACGGAGTTGACGATGTCTTTGGTCGTCATCGGTTACATTCGTTACGATTCGGTGAAGCATGTTTATACAGTGTTGAAGCCCAACGTTGGGCCCTTCGGTCACGCAGAATTTGTGAAGTCCAGGCTACGTAAAGCCGAGCTAATTCCTGAGAATATCGTACCTCGGTAGACGCGAGGGTCTAGGTCTGCTGTTACGCGCCGGTTCCTCAGATTCGTCTGATTAGCAACGGACTATGACGAAATGGGAGGGGGGAAGACTTCGATGGGAAGGAGGATCGCTGAAGCAAGATATAGCGGAAAGAAACGTGGGAAAGACGGTGCGGTCTCCTTCATTCGCCTCCTCCTGCTCATATATCCATAAACATACATATGGATGTACATAGGTACTCATTTAATCGCGTAATTAACGTTGAGATGCATCAATCTTCCACAAATTGTAGGAAATTTTCAAGATATCTTACCGCAACTGTGATTAACATGGTGAACTATGTATAAGCAATTATAAATATGGAATTGAAAGCCTCCGATGCTTCCAATTCACTAAACTTTCCATGGAGAACTTTATGAAGAAAACCAAAAGGATTGGATGATGTTTTGAATTAACAATCAACGCCAGGATGTCGAAGAAAAAAAAAACATTCGTGATTTACGATTTTTTTAAATAGGCTCATACGTAAGATTATACGGAGATTCATATTTCAGAAATTGTTGCAGTAATGAGAATGAGACTCATACTCGAATCAAGATAAATGGAAAGGGATAATTGAAAATGTTGTTTTAGTCTGTGTGGTCCCTCTTCAAGTATAATATTCACACTAGTTTTCAGCTCTAATCGTGCAGAACATCCTGCGATCTTGTGTCGGATGGTTCAAGCAAATTGGCAAAGTACACGTGCACCGATATAAATGGAATAAAAAGGCATCTTTCCTACCCGGTATGCCATAGACCTGTAATGTTAAACCAAGCTCTTCTGTACACGTTTCCTCGACTTCAACAACTGGTCACTCGATGCTCGCATCAGCGGACTGGGACTTGATGTTTGCTCAATTAATGAAGGTGCAAATCAACGACAATGTATACAAGGCCGGCAACTCTTCGTGGTATAATGGCCGTGCAACATATCACGATAGCGAAAAATTGGAAGATGATGAGTACTCTTCGAGACTCTCGTGCGGAAGGCGACAAGCTGATAGGAAAGTGGAATCTGTATCTCGGTTGATGATCTCCTTCTCCCTCATTGGGACGACGGTCTGAATTACAGGTATAATTCCCGAAGTACCACTTTCGACACAAGAGAACAGCGTTTCTGTGAGTATGTCCTTGCGATTGAGGGCTGGAGTTAGGAGGGCCTTAAGGTATTGAATCCACTGGTTCGCCTCTTCAACCCAAGACCGAAGCCACTCACACTGCCGTAATTATCGAGCGTCGACGTTGTTTCCATCGCCGTTGACGACGTCGCCGTCAATAGCTGCCTGGGGTCAATTGAGTCGGTACTCACTTTTGAGCAAGTTTCCTTAGAAATTCCACAAGCAGTCGCTCAAAGTATTGCAAAAGGTATTATCCACTGAAAAGTATTTGGTAAATTCATCTACTGTACAGTACTTTATACTAAGGCTGTGATATTCATTTTTACTAAACACCTGTATGAAATTCAATTTAATGTACGAATGAAAATGAAAATTCAATGTACGTCCAGTAAAATTAGAGTTGACTCATATTTAATACATGACTTTATTCAGAAATTTGGGAGACTGTGTATTAATTGAAACGATTTTGGTAACGATTTGAGACGAATCGTATATCAATTTTACGTTACACTCGTGTAGTAAATTTTTTATACACGTTTCTGTAAAATATTGATTATATTTAACAGTAGACTAGGGTGTTGCAAAATTTGAGTCAACAAATATAAATAATAGGACTTGCTATACCGTTTAGTATACTGTGCATTAATTAATACGTCTCCTGTAACGAATTTAACAAACTATACATAATTAATACGACTTTTGTGATGGATTTAGAAAAATTGTACATTAATTCAACGTTATACTCGTGTAATTAATTTTTTATACTCTTTTCTGTAAACGAGCTTCCTATACTGTGTAGTAATCTTACCTACATTTTTTTAAAAGTGTCAGTACTACTTTTTTTTTTCCAGTTGTTTTTGAATGGATGGGAAGTTTCTTGCTTGTTTTTAATTTTTTAATAAAAAAGATTAAGCGAATATGAGAGAACAGAGTTTCTATGGATATCGTGCAAGTGAAACGTGGAGTTACCAGGGCCTTAAGGTATTGCATCAACTGGTTCACCTTTTCAACCGAAGATCGAAACTATTCTCACTGCTGCAATTCCGAGCGTCGTCATTGTTCTCATTATCGTTGTCGACGTCAATAGTTGCCTGGGGTCAACTGCGTCGGTACGCAGTTTTGATAAAGTTTCCTTAGAAATCGCTTAAGCAGTTGCTTGAAGTATGAAATAACTATCGGTACTAGGTAGGCCAATCAAGTGCTAAAGTTTGAAAATCGAAACGTGCTTGTTTAAGGCGAGAGGTTTAAGGAAATGGTAATTTTTGTCTTCAATTAGTTTCAAGTGGATAACAGGCTTTTCGCTGTTCAAGTACCGATATGTTTATTATTTAGCGTTCATATATATGGAACGTAATATATACGAACAATAGAATGGATTTATCAAGTACAATTTTTTTGAACAATGTAAGAGAACAGCGTTCCTGTGAATATGTTCTTGCGATTGAGGAATGGAATTAGGAGAGCCTCAAGTCATTGAAATCTCTGGTTCGCCTCTTCAAAGACCAAAGCTATTCTCACTGCTGTAATTACCAAGCCTCGTCGTTGTTCCCCTTGTCGTCGTCGTCGCCGACGTCGTCAATAATTGACCGAGGTCAGTTCCGTCGGTATTTGCTTTTGAGCAAGTTTCCTCAGGAATGTCTGGCGTTTAGGGTAGTGTCCTGGGTGCAGTAGAGTTAATCTATCACCGAAATATCAAAAAAACTATTCGGGCCATGTTTGAGAGAGAAGATCAAGTGAAGGCTAGTTTTTTCTCTAATTCTTTAACCGTTCAGACGAACTAAAGTTAATTTTTTCCTATTTATCGGGATGCAGAAGAGCATTATTGTATTCTAACTCAAACATTTTGAGTTAGAGTACAATAATACGCTCACCATGAATAAAATATTGAAGAAAAATAAATAATTGAAAATTTGGCGACCATTGAAATAAAAATCACCTTTTTTTTCAGCGGCAAATGGCTAAAAAAATAGTTCATTTTTTTTCTTTTAGGGTTAAAAAAGTTTTTTTTTTTAAATCATCGTCACCTTTCCCTTTCAAAGAGAATCTAGTATATTCATTTGATTAATTTATTTTTTTATGGTCTTGGTTGGATCTGGAAATTTTATAGGAAAAATTTTGTTTCGAAATTTCCAATTTAAAAAGTGCGAATATTTCATTCTCATTTTTCCCGTATAACTTAAAAGAGCTGAAGTAAAAGCTTCCAACTCTTGTGAATATGGACTGAATTTAACGGCGTGAAACCGCGAAGAGTAAAGTCCCTTTTTACTGCAATCCATCTTATTATGTCGATAATTCAATTTTAATAAAAAATTGACAACAGGTATATAATCATAGTAAGCTCGACGGTATAGGTATATAGTTAAGCATGAATCTCCTAGTCCGTTGCAGTGTAGACTCTGAGTTTCAGAATTCGGCCGATCTATCTTTTCCCCTGCCATAAATACTGAATGCCTTTATATCGAACTATGTGTACGTGTGCGCTGTCTATGTGTGTGTGTGTGTGTGGTTCGACCGACATGGCACTATCAGCATGCATAAACGCGCCAGAATATCGCGAGTCCCTTTGATGCGCCCGTTGACGTTCGACCATCAGTAACGACCGCCAGCAGCTATGTACAAGCACTTATTGATGCAAGCGTGTACAGATAATGCTGCTCCATACGCTACTCTGTGGACTCGCAGTTTCAACACATTCAGCCCTCATTAAACCTATCAAGTTATGAGTATTCCCATCAGTCTGATGTTGCTCTTATCATTATGTGAATCCGATTTTCATTTTATATTTATATAACGTATATTACCTCACAACGTTAATTTGTAATAAGAACAATTCAGGTTTTTAATAGTGCACTCAGAAAGTAGTAGAAAGCCTGATAATTATTAAGGAGTAATTTTTTATTGATAGTCTATAATGATATGTTCAAAAATGTTACCACATACGAAGAATGTAAAGAGGAAACGCGTTATTAATCAACTATTTATTTTTATTTTTTCCTGTTTATATCATGCAGAAAAATAATTGGCTAATTTCTGTGGCCCGCAGTTTGGTGTGTGTTCTAAGTATAAAATAGATGTTCGCTGTTGTACTTCAACCTACAAGACTTACTTCTTTTAATAGAAAAATTAAGGAAGTTCATAAATTGTTCAGTAAGTTCTTAAGTCACAGAGCAATTGACAAGTATAAAAAGTAATTTTTTTCATGTGCGTCGACTTAGATATGAACCTTGTTACATTTGTATTACTTTTTTTCAAAGCATTAATAAAAATAGTATCTATTGATTCTCATTAAAAAATAATCACACGAAAGAAATTTAAAAAATTACCAGGACCTTTGCGATGATCTTGAGTTCAGCGTTTCGGAATCTGCATTCTTATTCGCAATTTCACTATCTCGCCGACATCTTCATCAAGGTGTGTGACTTAAAATATAAAAAAACTAACAATTGATGATGCTCAATCTATTTCAGTCTGATAATCAATAACTGCACCTGCAAAGTTGTCTAAATACGCGAGTTCCCAACATTAATCAAAATTTTGGGACATCTCATCCATCACATTTTGGAAATAGCTGTCTGATACTCGTTGGGTGGTGGTTATGTCTAGTTCTGAGTACCTATGAGTGCTTACAGGATCTATTCGTTAGACTCGCACATCCATTTATTACCGCTACTGTTTTGTAGTATTCAGATCGTTCCCACAGTGTGTTTGGAGATCGTGAGGCCCAAACAAGATTCTGTCTTACCACAGCCTCCACTCTGGACCGGCGGTAGCACGTCTCGAGGACTCAAATCTTCTTCTCCCTCCTTCTGCTTCCTTTCCTCTACTGTCTTCGTCAGGTCGTCTCCTCGTTCTTCCCTTTGCTTCGGCATAAGCGTGGCCGCTATCCCCACCAAAGACGCTTCGTTTTGTATCTGGAATGCGCAGCCAGACTCACACCGTACAACAATTTGCTATACCCAAGACGACCATGAATATTCGAGTTCTCTTGCTCGTCTTGTTCTCTTCTGCTTTTAGCGTTTCTTCCTCCTCATCTGGTCGCTCATCTTCGACACATTAGGAGTGACCGGGGCTAGTCGGATCAGGGGCAAGTTTAGTTAAATGGATAAGACCCAAATCACTGATATCCATTGATATCTCACTTGTTTATTTGATGATGTCATTTGAAAAATATATTCTACTGAACGCTGGAACAAGGATTTTTTTTCCTCTATGCCAAACGCATCCAACTGTTGCTAACGCATTACAGAAAAATTATCCACCTTCAAACTTGACACGAAAAAAATTTGGGCCTACAACTTATAAAAAAAAAACCGACTTCAATAATGAAAAGTGAACTTTGTGATCGTAATATACGACTTTTCAAAAAGTGATAATTAACAGCTTTATTTAAATCGAATCGCTCCTTTAGGTTCAGGGGAATCCCGGATAATATTGATTACTGGAGTACGGGGAAAAAAGATCACTTTCAACGGTACAAGTTTGTTAAAAAAAAGTTGATTGCAAGAGACAAAAAAAAATATCGGAACTTTGACAAAAAGCGAATTCCATTTTGCAATCGATTGTAATAAATTCTCTACCCGCTCTGTGCTGAGTTCGGTAAAAAGACCTGATAGATTCAGCTTTATTACTAAAGTTCGTAGCGGATTTTTTTGCACGTATTCCGATGCATTTCTTTGTTGTCTCAACTTGCCTCGAAGCGGGGCAAGTTTCGTCATGTTACCAACACCTACAAAACTCCCAGCCTTAAAAAAACACCCATTGGATCAGATCTTCAAAAACTGAGACTATCCAGTTAATGATATCCTTGCAGAGCCATAGCTTCTCACCTTAAGTTCGATTCCTGCAGGGAAAAAGAAAATAAAAGAAAAAAAGATAATAAAAGAAATTGAAAATAAATTCTGACCCGACTAGCCCCGATCTCTCCTACTCTCTCGTTTTGTTTCACTCTGCAACGCTCTCCATGGCTCGTTATCTTTGTCTTTGTCTTCCGTCTCTTTTCCTCTCACTCAATTTACCTATATCCCGCAGCTTCCTCCGCTCACGTTGCTCTCATTGCTTCAGCTTGATCGTTAACGGAGTTCCGAGGCCTCGATCATTCCGAAGAGCGTCTCTCCTACTTCGTTGCTTACTTGGTTGCTCGCTTGCCACGTAGAACAAACTTTAGCCCAAGAGTGAGCGAGTGAGAACCATATATATATATATATATATATATTATTCGAGGGCGTTTATCCAGTCTAGACTTTTATCGAACTGAGAGAGCCGTGACAGGGATTTCTCTGAGAGGGGAGAGCTACGCCACTGAGGGTTTTGCGCTTGATTTGCGAAGAAGCAAACTCTCCTTCTCGTTTCAATCTTAGTGCGCCGAGATTCGATCAGTTCTCTTTACGATTGCGTTACAAATGGGAACTACCTGGGAATGAAGGTGAAATGGGCGCAGACTCGGTAGAAGTTTAGAGCAAGTTCTTGGTGAGATTTTTTATTTTTTATTTTTATTTCAAAGTTTATGGGTGAACGAACTCCTAAACTATAGGACTAACTCCTATAATTATTTTACGATCGCCAGTTTTAGCTCGACAAATATCGAGTTGGAAAAAAAGTAATAGAATCGTTGTTCTCACAACGCCGTTTTACCGTTCTTCGATACAATAAGTAACTCGCACTTAAGCCTGTAATGACCAAGATCGTTTTTTGTTGATGAAAACACGTCTTCTCAAAGGTTGGATACCTTTAGGAATTGAAACAATGAAAATGTTGGCTTTTTTGAAATTTACTTTTTCAATTATTGAACGTAAATTCAGGTTTATTTTATAAAACGAATGATGTAGGTAATGTAAAGTTATTCAAAATAGAGATATGGCTTGAAAAGTAATTGAAATTCAATGTAGTAAACACGGTATTCAAAACTCGGATAAGTAATGACAATGAAAAGGCTGTAGGTCATCGGGCGACAAAGGACAAAATGAAATTTTTTAAATTGAGGCTTTTAACATGGATCTTATGACAAAGGTAACCTTATCAGTATTCATCTCAAGAATTTACATACCTTGATTAAACTCACAAAAAAAAGTCTCGAGATAATAGAGATTCTGATGAGCATAAAAAAATTGGCTGGACTGGTCATTTGCAAAAGATACGACCGATAAATGTGAAACTCTCAGACACTACTATCTAACCACGATATTCCAACCCTAATTTTCGGACGTTCAACACTGAGAAAACGGATGGTAAATTTAACAATATAGTATATTTTCCGGAGAAAATACAAAAGTTTGGTGGTTCGTATATAAAGGTATAATTATTAAATACCATATAACCGCGTTTGCCACTTTTTGTCGTATATTCTTTTGAAAGATAAAATACAAGCGCCCTGTGAGCTTACTTGGTTACCCAGTAATTTTTCCTTGGTTACCCGGTAATTTTTCCTTGGTTACCCGATAATTTTTCCTTGGTTCAGAGGCAAGCTCGTTACAGTTTCACCATGTTTTACTATCATTGTATTAACGGCGACTGCATATAGTTCATCTATCTGTTTTTCCATCATAAAATCGACACTCAAAGGAAACTGGGAACATTTAATGCCAGTTATTAATTCATGTTTCAAGCTCCTATTATTATACTCACATAAACTTCTGCATTAGCATTATTACTACCTTGAACTAATTACGTCGTGGAAGCAACTAAAGATAGGTTAAAGATACAATAACCATGAAATAAATTTATTGTAATGAAAAAAAACCGTATGGTCTGATAATTGAAGATAAGGCGTCAGGTAAATATCAATCAAATTACTCGGTATCAATTTATCATTCATTATTCCACTTCTGCTGTTATCAATTTTTATAAATATCGGCTGTTTACATCTTGAATAAAGATTTCATTTGTTAGGTAGCAAAACACCAGCAACTTCAGAGTAAAATTACGAATAAACTTGACATTAGAATTTTTTAATTATGAAAACCCTTAAATTGTGCGTAAAATATACAATCGTTGTGCTTGTGAGTTTGCGTCTAAAATGCACGAATGTCGTTGACTCAGTTGTCCTTCCTTGGTAAGCCTCACAGAACCGTATTATGTCGGGCACTAAACTATTCCTTTTGTTGGAAGGCGCGAAAGAAAAGTGAGAAAAAAAAGGCGGAAGTACGGTAAACCTTAAGCTCTCTTTGTAACGTTTAATCCGACGTGGAAAATATTACAAAACGCTCTTTAGCGCAAACGTAAACAGCCGTTTTGCCGTAAAAGGGCGTGAAGGGGTTAAGGGGAATGGCGTTTTTCCCTTAACCTCCTGCACGTACGCATTGTCGCACCCTTTTTGTCTCCTCGTGGAATCTATATATCTGTATATTTTTTGTGTCGTAACCCCTTTTTTCATATCCTGCGATAAATAACGCTTCCCTCATCTGCAGGACCGTACGGCCGAACGCAATTTCTCGATAGCAACATAAAAACGAAAAAAAAAAAAGAAAAAAAATGTCTATCGGGAGATTGAGTTCTGTACATCGACATGTCTGTTTTTTACCGCAGCGCAATGATGAATGGATGTGATTATCGAAAAATTGCATTTTCAAAGCTTTACCTCTGTTGTATTTTTTGCTGGAAAATAATCGTTATTTTATTTTTGCTTTTTTTTCGCAGTGCACGTATCTATAATAGAGTTCTTGAAGACACTGTTAGAGGAGGCAACAAGATCGCCCTGAAGAGGCTATAAAAATTGATGAATGGGCGGCGAAGCGTACCGAGTAAATAAAAATTACCGAATGCGGCTACACCATAGATAATCCACTCGCAGGCATTCGATGGTGGTTTTCGCCATTAACCCTCTCGCCACCGCCACGCCACTTTCATTCCGCGAGGCTCTGCTTTCACCGAGCCCGTAATAACAATAGCCACGGTCACGTGCACGTCATAAAGCGTCTACGTTACCGTAATATTTTCCCGATTAGCCGGTTATACTTGCAGCTCTTGGTGAAGAGGCCGAAGAGCCCAGGAATAGCCGAGACGCTGTGATGGCGCAAGACCGGGCAACCTTTTTATCCTGGACGCCAGTGGACGGGGTCGACGAGTACGAAGTCTACGATCCACTCAACTTTTAATAACTTTCACGTTACGCTTGGAGACCCTCGTTCTGGCTCGGCCTTCCGATCCCGAGAGCTCATTTTTCCTCCGCGCTGAGTCTTCGATATCTTTTACCCCTTGAGCCCTTATCCACCTGCGCAAAGTTCATCGATGAGATGGCTAACGTTACTATCTATTTTTTTTTCCTCTTCCATTAATATTTGATCCGCAGCCGACGAAGTCGAAGATCACCACTCTTCAGGCACATTGCAAAAACAATTTTTTGAAATCGGAATTCCAGGGTCGGCTTTTTTTTCTAAGTTACAAAGTGTTTATTCTAAGAACTATTTCTCCCTCACCAAAGTAAAATTTGGAAGTAATTCCTTCTATTCAGGACGAACCCGAAGGATTTATTGGTTACATGACCAACCATTTGGACCAATTGGTTGCATTGAAACCGGATTCATTGCTTTTACATTCTGCACATGATCCAGAAGACACTTTTTGAAGGATTAGCCTTCGCTAGGTTTCATTCTCTTCGCAGTTACGGCTAGGTCTTCCGATCCGAATCGTTTATTTTTCCTCCGCGCTGAGTCTTCGATATTTCTTACCCCTTGAGCCGTCAAAGTCAAAGATTACAACTCTTCGGGCACATTAGAAAAACAATTTTGTAACATCGGACTGTCAAAAACTCACCTGTTTTTCTAAAAGTAGAACACGTGACTTAAAAAAAACTTTTTTTGTTAAAATTATAATGACGACCATTTCCTTCAGCGAAGGGAAAATTTTTAATAATTTCCTCGATTCAAGATAACACCAAAGAATATTTTTGTAAGCGGGCTCACTAATTGCGTCTACTAGTTACTCCGAAACCAGATTTATGAGTTTTACACTCTGTGCGTGATCCAGAAAACATTGCTCCAAGAATTGGCCTTCACTCATTCTCTTCACACTCATACTGCGCACCTATTCATCAGAGTTTTTGTTGAAGGTAACTTATTTATTCATTTATAAATTAAACGTAACTTAAAGCAGAGTTATTCACTAATGCGTAACTTTTTAGAAAAATTTTAGTATCCTGAATCTATTAAATCTTCATGTTTGAAAAAAAAAAAAGGAAAAGTGCCACGATTTAACGATTTGCATCATAAATATTCCCAACATTGAATAAAAACAATTTTTTTTTTCACTTCAAGTTCCTTTAAAAAAGCTGCAATGGTGCAACTATTTATTTGAGGAACGAAACAAAAATTGCATCATCTCATACGATTAAGTTGCTGACTTTTTTTTAGGTCATAATGGATTGATGGGTTGGTTTCGTGACCGTGAAAACGACATATTAATAATGATAAGCTAAGTTCCTTGACTTCCCAAAAGCTACTACGTGATTAAATTCACAGTTAATTACGGAAATGGTGCTGTGGCATGTAAGGAACCATTTTCACCGCATCGTTATGTCCGCAAAACCTGGTTCCCGTCTATGGTGTAGTGCAAAATGTATATACAGTGATACATCGTAGTATATATTTACGTGCAAACTAACTAAGGATTTCTCAGGGTGGTTTAATGAGGAGGAAATGACCACGCGGCCCGCATGAGGATGTTCAGATGGGATTCAAAGCCGCTCATTCCCACGCGATATATAAGTTTAATAGTGGCTCCTTCTCCTCTCGCAACAAGTCATTTCTGAGTTCGGCCTGATCCAGACGTTTCGCCTCGATTCGCCTTGGTGTGCATTTATTCATACCATTGGCTTTGAGATCTTAAGAAAGAAAGTCAGGGTAATATCAGTGATATTCATGAATAGATATCTCGATTTTTCGGCTGCTGATATTACATAACGAATATGTGTCTTACTTACTTATTGAAGGGAAACACTATTTAGTACACCGAAAAATTTCCCGTATATATCTTATTTTATTTTATTTTATTTCTGCACACTATCATGAAACATCAGTTGAATAATTTCCTCTTCCAGAATAAGTTTACTTTGTCTTCCATAAAAAATTAGTGAACGTGTAATTTATTTATTATTCTTTATCGTCTCTAAAAATCTGGATAATTTTCTTAACTTCAGCTCCATCTTAAAATACTTAACTCGAGCCTGACCAATTTATCTTTCGCACAAACGACAATTATTCATAACTCGCAAGTTAACCTACAAGTTTTCTGTCAAAAGTTTGCCGAATGCAAGATTAATTAATACATTATTGTAGATTAATAATTTCTGGTTACCTGGAGAAAAAATTCCCCGCTTGAAGGTTCATCAGAGTATTTCGTTTCGTCTAATAGCAGCAGGCAAACAAGTGAATGATCGATTAACGAATAACGATGATTCCTCTCTAACTTTAAGCCATCCCATAGACATTCCAACTGCTCATCCATTTTTAATGAGAAATTATGAATTCTGCAAAACGTCACACGATTAATTATATGGATTGTGGTCCATAAACGTAACGTCCGCGATCTAAAGACATTGGCCAAGGGTTTCGGCTTCTGGGCTTAGATCCTCCGTTTCCACCATTCAAACTCTTCTGGGAGCCATGAAACCCGCACAGGATGAGAAAAGTTCGATCGGATCATTGGGTCGATGGGGCAAAATTTATTACATCGAGCTGTTGGAATCCCTCACTTCGCCTTTACGCCTCTGCACATCCTAAGAAGGTTTATTGAGAAATTTTTCTCTCTTCGGGGAAAATAAGGGGATGAAATTTCTGAGGTTGGGAATGGAATGGTAGCGACAGGCATGATGAAAAGGCGAGTTATGAACGCGAGAGAGAGAGAGAGAGAAAGTTAGTTCATCGACTAACCTTGGCTCTTCAAGAGGGCGACGAGCGGCATCGCGCGTGCTTTGTTTTTATTTTATCATTTCCAACGAGAGGCGTGAGTTGAGTGCATGAAAACATCTGTGTTAGGAGATGTAATTCTTATATTGGATATAATTTTTATACTCTTAGAGATCTTATTACAATGTGTACGTATCATTTTTCAAAATATCATTTTTAGCAGAGAGCATAAATGTCATTTTTAATTCTAGTCGATTTTGATAGATATCATGGAGAACGATAATAAATTTACGGAAATTATCCTTGTAAATATTTCTTGATACAAGATATTGATAATATAATGTGTAACGCCATCAAAAAGTCGATAACAGTGTTACAGTGTTACAGCCTGGATTTTTAACGGTGCAGAAACAATTCGGTATTGAAGTTATGATCTCGGGCTTCCATGCCCAGATCCGAACGCGATACATTACGTGAATGGTTGTATCAATCATTCTGTCGGGTACAGTGAAGCATTACCTCATAAAATGCGATCTTTTAATCGATCTGATATGCGATCTATCAACGAAATTTTTTGTCATTGCTTGAAATTACAACTCGAATAGTTGTCCGAGCAATACTTTCAATTTTTCAATTTTCGGTAGCAATATATTTGTTATCAAATTCTCCAGATAAACATGTTACACATACGCACTCTCAGAGGTGACAAAGCTTTAAATAATTAAACAGCAACTGCTAGCAATAACTACAGAGCAGGCAAAAATAAAAGCGTCCCATAACTAATATAATTGTAAGGCAATTATCAAGTTGACTGATCGTCTTAACTATTTTGTTGGTTATTTTAGCCCATTCCTTTTGTTCGTGAAGGTATTAATTACAATAAAACACAATTGATCGCTTTAATTATACACTACACAATGAAAGTTACAATTGTATCCTTTCTTCGATAGCATCATATTTGTTACTGAATGCCCTAAATAAACATGTTCGACGTACGCAGTTGCAGAGGTGACAATACTCTAAATAATTGAATCGCAACTGGAAGCAATAAGTACGCCGCGAGGCCGGGGATCTGAGCCATTCCGTCGAAAAGTGGTACTTGAAGAACCAGGAAAAGAGGTTCAGAAGGACGATCGTTTGAACGCAGCACAAAGGAGATAGCGTGTTTACCGTTTGCCGAAGCAGCATGTGATAGAAGCAACGGTGGTAGAGAAAGCGAAAAAGATAAAAAGAGAAAGAGAGATGGAATGGGTAGCACAATCTACATCTTAAACAGTATGTCCCGTGCTCAGAGCTCGACCTCCAGAAGAGCTGCCGCTTGCACTTTGTCTAGAGCTTCCAGAGAGAGAGACAGAGAGAGAGAGAGTCTGTTTCTGCTTCAGCTCGGAGCTTCATCTCGTGCGGGTAGGTAGCTGTTTTCGTTTGCCTCTCGTCGTTTGCTCCTTGGTACTACTCGTACTATCCTTTCCGGGGCTCGAACTGTGAGAACATCAGCAGCCAACCTTCGCCGCGTTACCGTTCCTACTGGCGCACAAAATTAAACACTGAATTGTTTAACGACGAGAAAATTGAGTCTCCAGGCCATGCATAGACTATGCTGACGGAGCGAGTGTGTGTCGCAAATGGTGAACCTGTAACAGCACACATAGTAAAATATCTCATGCACGACGTATTTCGTGCTCTGGTACATCAGCTCAACCGTGTTTTCCATGACTTTTTCCTACCCGCTTTCACCCTTAAGGATTATCCAACGCGAGTCCAAAGCTCGCTCCTCGCGGCTGCACCCGAGGTCGATATACAGAGAAGACCGGGGTCAGATGAAACGCTGAGCAAGTTTAAACGCACTTTATAATCCGAAACATTTTGGAATTATTATTATGTAAACTTAATCTTTTCAGTACCTATAACAGGTATGCATTTTTTGAGATTCTTATATCATCGAGAAGCATTTACAATTTTCTCTCTGTTTACGTGAACTTATATGAAATTAACCCACCGAGTAACAAAACTATCTTGAACATTCTAAGAATTTATGTAGAATCCGAAAGCACAAGTTACAGTAAATTTATAGACGAATGTGATTGAATGTCGGATTTGTAAACTCAAGTAACTGAATAAGGATTGTAAACCAATGATTTATTATCGTGTTCAAAATCGTTTGATGTAGCTATTAGTGGAAGCAGCACATAGTGAACTCTCTCGACGTGTTCCGTAGTTTGCTACGTCAGCTCACCCGTGTTTTCTATGACTTTTTCCTACCCGCTTTCACCCTTAAGGATTATCCAACGCGAGTCCAAAGCTCGTACGTAGTGGCTGCACCCGAGGTCAATATATGAAAAAGACCGGGGTTAATTGAAACGCTGAGCAAGTTTGAACGCACTCTAAAATTCGAACTTTCCGTGTGATAATTAAGCAGTTTATGGATTTGAGCAGCATTCTAAACCACAACTTTTAGTGAACTTACAGAAGGATATGTCCAAATTTCAAAGAAATTTAGACATAAATTAAAATTGATTTGAGTAGTTCAACTCAAAAAACTGAATAAATGTTGTAAACTGAGGATTTATTATAGATTAAAGCTTGTACTTTTACCTGAAAATTAAGCCTAGATGGATATAATTTTGTGCGTAGACTTATTACTCCTGATTTTTTTTTTTCATACATTTTCTCAAACACTCATTTGGTAAAAAATTGCATTAATCAAGTCTATCAATTTCGTGAAACTAGAGTTCCCGTTATGATTTAGAGAAAATAAATAAAAAAATAGCTAACTCAAAGCGTTCCAACTTGCCCCAGTCATCGGTACTATGATATCAGCAGGTGTGTTCTCGCTTTCTGCTTCATGACTTCCGGCTACCGGATTCACCATCAGATTATCCAACGTTAGTCTAAAGCTCGTTCGTCGTGGTTACACCCAAGTTCGATATACATACAGGACTGCACTGTATGTACATTATTCAACAAACATGGAACCATGAAAAGCCATAGAAAGTCGAAGCTCTCATGTATGCTAGAGGTGCTTGGGATCTCGTCGCCAACATCTGCAAGTGGCACAGCACGGCAGGATTAAAACTTCCATATATGGTCGAGGATAAGCAACGCACGCAAAGTTTTAGCCATTAGGCACTTTTACTTTGGTCACCTAATTTTCTCTATTCTCATATTTGTTTCTGTTTCATATGTTTCGAGAATTGTAAGGAATTTTTTTATTTTTCTCGTAATCTAAAACAGAAATTGCGTTATCGTTTTGCCATGAATTGTAGATTGCGTGATTAAAGGAGCTTGAAAAACGACTTCACAAAGAATAGTTATCCATGCTCAATTTTTTAAATCATGAGCAACGCGTAATTGTTTTCTTGATAAAATACGATAAAATATTTAAAATAAAAGACAAAAATAAAAAAAATTTGTTGTCTTTTCATAAATATTTATACGAAAATAGACACAAATTGAAGTAATGAAAAAAATAAAAGGTCATGACAATTTTTTACGAATTGACATGGGATATTTATAATTTTTTGTTTATTTCAATGTTCAGTCATTTTTCGGCAATGTTGTAGGACCCGTGATTAAAATCTGAAGCGTAATTCATTTAGAGATTATTATTTCATAAAAACTGGTTGCAATACTTATAACATGCTTAAGTATTTTAGTAGCTGCAAAAAAAAATTCATTATCAACAAAGTTGCTGAAAAAATTGTGATTCAAAATGAAGATTTACATTCCTTTTTTCGATATAGTGTTCAAGTATCCAACTTCATTGAATGACTTTTTTTCAGCAGTTATTAAAAAAATCGAAGCATGAAAAAAAAAAAATGTTCATAATTTTCGAAGAATAGTAGTAGACGATAAATGTGCATTAACTGTCATAATGGACGCTTACAACCCTGTTCATAATTACCTCAATATTCGTGCTTATCGACCCATCATTGGATTTTTACCACAATTTCATTACACTGCACTCATACAATTTTCGCGTTGCCATGTTGCAATTACACGTCATAAAGAAAAGATAATTTATCATAGAGGTGCAATTGCGTTTTTTAATTTTTCAACAATTCATTTCTGAGGGACAAAATGAAGCTGAACATCGTCCAAAGTTGACAAGCTACAGGAATGTCAATTATTTCAACTGAATTGATCCGAACGTGGGGTTTTATAAACGGACGAGATTTCAATCGCAGGCGAAAGCTTGTTCGTGACTTCGCGTATATTTCCGGTGAAGGCGACTAACACGAACTGACGGCTCGCAGCTGCAGCGGTTAATCAGCAGTGCGAGGGCAACCCATGCCTCGTATCTTTACTCCCTTGCAGCCTCTTCGCTACCCTTCTTTTACTCCTGTGGCATCCCAACATCCTACTCTTTAATCCAGTCGGGATGCCGGAGACTCGCCCTCAACCCGACTCGACATTCCACCGTGAATTATCGACGTTTCGATTACCCTCTCAGAACTCGATTGACATTGTCCTCGTTGACGTTCATCTGCTATGAGTCTTGCAATTCACTTCCGTTGTCAGAGAAATCGTCGATGACTCTGTCTAATAGTTCAGTTATCAATCTTCTTCAATGACTCTAACGTTGTTTTTTTTGCTTTATGCACAGAGAAAAATAGATAGTAAGATTTTAATTATCTATTATAGTAAAAATGTTGATAGTACTAGTTCCTATCCAGATTTCATTACGTACTATATGTGATATCATGTTTACAATATGGATTGTTGCTGCATTATCTTAGATACTTACCTTTACAATGAAGAGTGCGATCCCTATACGAAATATCTAATATGCTACTGGGTAATATATTTCTGTTTTTCAATAATATCTATTTCTCTCAGTGTGCTTATTTATAAACAAGGTTTAATTTCCATTATTTTTTTGTTGCATGATTTTCGTGTGGAAATACTCAAAATGGTCTAAAAAAAACTTAAACCCCGATACTCCATTCATCAATCTTTATCAATGACCCCAACATTGTTTTTTTTTCCTTTTTCGCTTCTTTGTGAACGGAACTTCACTCTCATTTTTGTTTCGTTATTTCCATGTGAGTATAATCAAAATGGTCGCAAACGAGGTTATTTTCTGCTATCGAGCTGAAACTTGGCTTCAAAGCTCGTCGAAGTTAAACGACGTTTGTTATTGCATGTGGGCCAGATCGGTAGAATTGTCCTGATTTTATGGAATTTACGAAATTTCCGAAATATAAGCGTTATCTACCCGCCTCAGCATGAACAACAGTTGTTATTAACTTCCGCTTAACTCGATGTAGGTAACGCAAATGTTGAACGTGAACGAAATAATATAGAGTGGTATCCAATATTCAATGAAATGAAAACTTCGGATTTTTTAGAATTTGAATTTTTGTTTGTTTTTCCTTGATGAACGAAATTTCACTGAACTTCAATTTTTTAATTTATCTATGAAAAACAAGGATGTGAAGTAGTCCCAAGTTTTAACTTAATCACAAGATACAATGTAAAATTCAATCTTAAGTACGAACATGAGTTAAAACTTTGGACTGTAATTTTAAACTTTAACGTATCAAAAATCTGTATTTTTCGATCTTACAACAGTTCTTTTTTTCAAAGTGTCCGTGAATCTAGTACGAACTTGGTACTGAAATGATGTCATTGGCATTGTATATATGTGTGCAGGAGTGATAGAAAAACGGTTTTCTGTGTTTCTATGTCCAGTGACAAGGGCTTCGCCGTTGAGTGTCCAGCGATTGGTACCGTTAACCGATCAGTGATTGGGACGTCTATCTTATGAGTTTCCGTGGGAATAGTGAAATACGGTTATTTGAAGACGGATTTGCGAGGGATACCAAGTGGCGTGAGCCAAAAAGCACGTAGAAGCTGGACCCTCGAAACCTACTTGCTCGTCGAGAGTGCCAATGGCAAACAATATCAATCGGCAAGACCGCGAACACGAGTGTGAAGCGTTGGGGAGCTCAGCTTGATTGGCGTCCATTCTCTCGTAACTAACGCGAGCATGGGATTCCTTTCCTCTCTTCCTCGAGCATTCGCACGCTTCATCGATTTACCGCTCGATAGCTGAAATGTTCTTTAGCGCTTCTGCAGTGGGAAGCTAGTACTGTCCAACAATGCCAATCCCATTGGGCGCTTGGTGTGTGGATCTGTCCTGCATGCCACAAGGAAACCGACCCCGGACGGTTCGTGTGCTCCCTAGAATTATCGATTAGCCTTACCCCACATCGGGAATACCACCAGAACCATCCGAGGCTATAACTGTAATCATTTAAAAAACGCCATGTCGGTATTTACGCCCTTAACTCTACCACTGCATGTTTCTCTTTAGATAGCGGCTCCCTAGAAAAAGTCGAATGGAAATACGACGAAATGGAGGTGTAACTAAGCGTCGAATCGTATATTTATGATGTAACTTTTTTTCAACCCCAGAAAGCTTGAAAGAATTTTGGTCATGGCTGCTAAGAGATAGTTTGTAATTTTAAGATAAAGCAATAATGAGTTGTTCTGTTCCACTGGACTAAGAAATGGCTGTGATTCGCAGTAAATACGAAGTTCGAGGGTGAACGGTTTTTGTAGCATTTATATGGATTTGGATATGACTTAATTTCTTTGATGCATGATTCAAAGAACAGGATTTTTTTTTCACCACGTATAAAGTCTGAAATTCAGTAAAAATATAAGCTAAAGTTAACGTAGACGTTTCGGTTATTGACAGTTTCGAAGAGCATAGATCTAACGGCTACTTCCATCATTCGATAAACGACCAATGAGTAAAATCAAAAAGTGGTATCAAAATTTCTACTATTTTACGTAGATAAATCAAGTTATTGTGCCCTACAGTGTTAAACTCTGGGTCGTTTACCTTAGGAAAATCTTGCAAATTTTGTGATGAGCCCATAAAAGCTGACACTTTGTTTGTAATTTAAAAAACTTGCAGTAATCACGTACCAAAAATGTCGATCAAACAGATAGCGATTTTTCCCAACACCGTCAGAAACTGGGCAATGTGGAAAATCCTTGTGAATTATGGTGTTAACTGATGAAAATTCCTCTTTCATTTTGCAGGTTAGAAAACGTCGAGTGAATTCACGGTAGATATGAAAATCGAATCAATGCATCTAATAGCATTATTTTCATAGCGTTCATACATTTTTTTATCGAGAGTGACATTCACCGACGTTTTAATGCAAAAAAGAATGATTTCGGAAAACGTACCTTTTTCAGTGTTCCAACTCGTGTCTGCTCTTGCTGGTAATGGAAGAGAGCATAGCATTAAATACATCATAGCAGTGGTTGAAGTCGCGTCATTCCCTTTGCATTTTACGTTTCTCATTCAAGCAATATCCATTTCCATTTCAAAAGTCTACAGACGCGTTGTCGGTAGTTGCACGTTTGCTATACCTGGAATTTCCTGTGCGTCTCTGTCTGACGAAAGCTACCGTCGACTATGCCATGGATCAAACGATGGAGCTCGGGAAATCGTGCCTCTTTTTCTTGCGCTAGAAGAGGAAGCACAAACGTCGCCGTCGAAACGAAGTCGTCTCCATCGCTCACCTGCTCACGTTCACTGAAGCTCCGTTGCATCTACTTTTGCCGGCTGGTGTAAGCGTCGAAGATAAAAGCGGTTCGCGTTTTCCGTCCCTTCTCCAGCTTTGCTCCCTTTCAACTCCGGCTTTGCCTAGTCTGCGCCACTCGGTCTTACGCTTCATCCGTGATAATGCACGTGTACCTCTTTATTACCGTTCTTTATTGCGCTCGCATCTCCGTCTGATTGCTCCACGATTGCGAAGAGTTGCGTACGCGACGTTTTCCATGCTCTAAACGAGCTCAAGGGAAAGTCGCTCAGTTTTGCACGTCATTATGAATACAATCAGAGTTTCGGAGAATCTGCTTTCCACCTTATCTACTTCCCTTCGCAGCTTCATTCCGGCAATGGAAACGTTATTGCTCCAGCCATTTATTCCGAGAGTGTTAGGATGTACCAAGAATTTCCAATTTCCCGGGCTGAAAGGGCTTCCGCAATGGTTTTTGAGAGGATTAAAGGGATTTCGATTAACATTTGCAATTTAAGGATTTATTGGGGTGTACAGCTATTAATAGTTAGGTCAGAATCTAGTACATGGAGAATTGTCGCAATTTGCATGGTTGAATAGATTCTAGTGATTGAATTGGTAAGTCGCAATCAAAATGATTGATTGGATTTTTGGTTAACTAGTCAATCACAGAGGTGTTCATCGAACTTGGTGATTGTTCCGACCCGAAAGTCTATTTTTCCTCATTGTCGCGATGTTATTTACAGAAAGTCTTTTCATTTCTCTATTTTATTGTAATCTAGAATATTTAACGAACAATCGCCCATCTAATTCGTATTCAGTGAAAATTCAACTGCCCTCTATATGATCGCTTTAATTGTATAACCCGAATTATGCTTTAAATACGGCAAATAAATAATGAAACTACCTTCGTACACGTTATTCTCCGCTGTATAATTTTTTTATTTTCTGACATCTCCACTCGTTGTTCGTTCTTTTTCTGAAGACTTTTTTTTTCCATTTCCATCTTCTTTTGCCCTCGTTTTTGTAACATAGTGCAGTAACCATTTGTTCTCCCGATTCTCGCAACCTCTTCACCTCGATCGACTTTCTTCTTTTCTTTTGTCACCCGCTATTGTCTGTGTTTCTGACGCTGACAGGTGTCTCTGAGTATTTGTGTCATCTCGAACGAGAAAAAAAAACGTGCTTTTTATCGTTATAATTTTTAACGCCTATTTTCCCCAACATACTCCTACCTAAAGTTTTACGAATTAATTAAAACTGAGTCGGAGAGCTGATATCGTGAGCTTATGTCAAATGTCCGCAGCAGCGAGAAATACTTCAACGGGACTCGAAGCAACGAACAGCACGATATCTAATTTTTATTTCAACGATACTACATACACTCGCACTCTCTGGGCACGTACATTGTGCTTATTCGTGAGAGCGGAGCTGATGCTGCAAGGTTAATTAGACGGCAGTGAAGGAAGATTCGGGAGTGAAAGAGAACTGAGTGGAACATTGGTTGTGTAGGAAGAGAGTAGTCAACGCTTGAGTATGTATGGTGTCACATATCGCTAAGTACATACATAAGTACATATATGACGCTTGTACAAAGTGTATGTGTATATATATCGCTTATCGGTAAATCCTCGCGTTCACATCCGTTTCCCCGCAGTTCCCTCTTAACCCCGATACCGAGGTGCATCAGCTCCTTGTTTGAGGAGTGGTGTGGAGACACTTTAGGCTCAAAATGTATTGGAATTATGCGCCGTTGAACATGATGCACTTGTACTCGTCTACGCGTTTCCTCGTCATCTCAGCTTCTCACAGATGTTAGTGCAAATAATTAGTATTCTGGGAGCTCGACTTGATGTAACAGTGAACAATTTAGCTTCCAGGAGAAGCGTCTCGTTGTCAACGTCGCCATTCTACATGTACTGGTGACAGGTACATGTTCCATTTTCACGCTGCACACTTGCACATGTGTGTATTTATGCACGCAGCCGTTACTTCTCCAGCTTTTGCTGTAGCTTTGAAACCTTATCTGCCGCAGTCGTATCACCAACGCTCCATTCTGACTAAGAATTCAGAGTATAGTTTCCAGATATTAAAATGTGACGTGGGTTTTTTTTTATCTACTACGCGTTCTTAAGCCATCGTCAATCCTGCTGTCCAGAAGTCACGAGCAGAGAGAAATTTTTTTTCAGTGAAACTCCAACTATCAAACAGAAAATTTCTAATCTCCGTTTTACTGTTGAATTTATGTTTTATCTCTACTATAAATGGAGAGATCTCAACAAAAAGTAATTTAAAAAGGTTTTTGTGCTTTCGGGACGTCGGTTCAGGTTATTGTACCATTTGACGTGACTCTCGTAACCTACGAAAATAAAGAGAACAGAAAATAGTAGTTAGGCAGGAGAGAAATATACAACAAAAGTTTGAACCATGCTCGATCCCGAATTCGATCGTTGGTGTATTCCTGATGGGAGGATCCGAGCTTTTCGAAGCAGTAACGATATATCAGCAGGGTCAATCGTACACTGAGTGAGAGGGAAGTGAAGGGGAGGTTGAATTCTCACACCCTGTCGTTGGCACTGGCTTATCCTGTGCACTGCTGCCTGCACCCATACGTAAATGTTTTATCGCGAAACATGTAGAATTCACATGAGTGTTGGTGCAGTCGGATAGACAAATACACGCGTCGACACTGAGTGCAACACAGGGTGTAGGAGAGATGCATGCTGTAGTCGTTTATAGAGACCATCGCGCACCAAACAGCCAGAGGAGTAGTGGAGTGATAGGGACAGAAGGCTCTGAGTGCAGCATCCGATGTGCCTCAGACACGCTCGAACCGTTAGTGCAAACTTTACAGAAGGAGGACGAGTGTTTTGTCCCTCTCAGTGATTTGCAGCGTCTGCACACAGCAGCATAATACACACTGCGATATGTACGTATATGTACGTTAGGTATATATAAAGACGGGGAGTTGTCTATAGGCCAACGAAGCTCGTATTCGACCTGGCGTGGCAGCAGCAGCAGCCAGAAAACCCGGGCCAATGCTGCTGCCGCGCCACCTCTGCATTCTCTTTGGGTGGTGACGAGAGTTGGAGCAAAACCGAAACGGGGTTGACCCGCCGCTGTGCTTTGCTCACTTCAGCTTCCACTGACTAACTGACTATTCTCTCTGTTGGCGTGTTATTTCCTTTTTCGGCCTTCACACAAATACAATCAGTAGGATTCGATTAAAGTTACTGCCTTTCAACCGATGAGACGTAAATCTGTCATTTTATTTGGGCTTAATTCGAGTAAACATTTTGTCCATGTTTTTACTGCATAAGATTGTGATATTATTCTGTTTATAGTGTTATTGTCGTTTCTTGTGATTGGAGCGAATTTACCGTGAGCGAGAAACGCACATATGCGGACAGCCACCTGGCGGCGGCGCCGCGAACTACTATATCCACCGGCATAGCACGTTTGGTCCGTTTCAATATAATTCTTGCAGTATTAACTGTTATTGAATAGATACTATTCATATAATTATATTTCCTATAGTTTTGAAAACAAAATGAAACCTTATATTTTTCTAACAGAGACATTTTATGAAAATAGCGCAATCGTTCACATCTCCTGAAATAGTTACAAGGACCATAAATTTTTTATGGGAATCCTTTTAACTTCCTTATGGAGCTATTATTACCTTCGGAACCTCGTAATCCTGCGCTATTTCATGTCATTGCGAGCCACACGTCTTCTTAACTTCTCGGGAATGTAGGTGTGTATCTGTGTTTATAGATAAGAGCCGAAGCGAAACCAGCAAGAGAACGTTTAATTAGAACTTTACGGCCTCGCTGCCGCGCCTGCCTGTCGTAGTGGCTCGATTGCTTCTCTCTCTACGACAGGCAGCAAGAAGTAGCTGTGGAAGATCTAGCTTCTTGACCGTTTAAACTCGGATTTGGCCCAAGCTTTCTCCCTGTCATCCTCCTTGCAGTGACTTCTCGGTAACGATCCCAGGGGGCACTCGATACACTTGCTGAAGTAGAGCGCTGGACCAGAATCAAGCGACTGCTATAGATCGTCGTCCCGATGGCAACGCAACGAAGTCAGACTTTCACAACAATTTTTCCAGTCTTCGTCGAAACTTTGATGCTCTGATAGAGGTTATTCAACTTTAACAAATCCACAATTTAAGTAAGTAAATCAATTTAAGATGTCACTTTAAGGAAAAGCATGTCTATTCTTCATGTTACTTCGAAAACTACAGAAAAAATAATTCCCAATTGGTGGAATTTCATTGAGAATTCTGCATTTTTGCTTTGGGATACAAAACTCACGCGGACGCGGGTAAAAAAACATGATCATAAAATGTAATTCTTCCATTATTTCGATTTTGCAAGAGTTTCACAATGCGGAATAAATAGACCTTTATAGCTTAAGTTGGCTGTACTTTACTCCTTGCCTTAAACCTTGACCTCTATAAAACCTAAAAAAAACTATAGTCACTATATATAGTTTCTCACACGATTCACTTTTTTTCTCCGACTTACTCTGCACCCGACGCACTTTAGCAGCTATATTGTGCCTCTAAGATCCATCCACAATGGACAAGGTGGCGCACTTAGCGCTCGCTACCTTGCCCTCGAGTGTCGGTGGGCTCGCCGTAGGGTCGGCGCAGGTTTCCTTACAATAGTCCGGCGGTGGAAACGAGCATAGCGGACTGCCCGTTAAATATTTTATTGCCTTGTTTCGCGAGAAGGACTACTTGCCATTTTCTCATTCTGCTCAGCTGAGGCTTTTCCCGAGTTTCTTCAGAACCGTGAATAAAGTACGCAAGCTATATGGTCCTCGTTACTGTCGAGTCGCTTATCTGTACGGCTATTCTAGTCACGAACTTCCGACCGGTAAAAGCTCTCCCTTGAAGCGCTTCGATGACCTGATTGTTCGTTAATGATTCTGTATACCACATCGAGTTTGCGTTTGGACTCACCGTTCATCCCTTTCAATCACTTTTAGGCAGCCTTCCCGCTAATAGCAAGGTCTAATAGCTATGGGATTATGCACTGGCTCATAACTTCTGTATTTGAGTACCTACTTATGGAAGGCTATCCAACCTACGGCATTTTGGGCCTTGGATTGAGCTTCTCCGCTGTAGCGAACAATTTGCACCGGGTGGAGTTGGATTTATGTAGGGTAGGGCAATCTCGATATCTGGACTGTGTTTAGAGATGAACTGTTAGGATAACAACGATCCAAAGCTCATATTAAGGCTCTAGGGGGCAGGGCTATGGATCGTTTAATTATTCGGGCTCCGGGCGAAAAAACACTTGTGAGGATGTCTCTCTAACCTATTTCTAAGCTGTAACTAACACTAAGCGCTTCAATGATCTGATTGTTCATTAATGATTCTGTATGGCATATCGAGTTTGCATTTAAACTCGCCTTTCATCCCTTCAATCATTCCAGGGACGTCTTACTGCTGATAGCAAGGTATGTTAGAGTTTGGATTATGAACTCGTTCATCATTACTGTGGAAACTTACAGAAACTACGGCGTTTTGGATCTGGGATTAATTTTCTCAACTGTAGCCTACAATTTTAACGGCTAGAAGTCAGCTTTATGCAAAATACGTCGAGCTCGGAATCTGGACTGGGTTGATAGATGAAGTGTGGCATAGCAACGATCCGAAGCTCCCGTTAGAACTTTTGGTGGAGGGCTTTGGATCATTTCCGGGTTCTGGACGTAAAAACATGCCTGGCAATATTTCTTCAGCTTATTTCTAACTTCTAACCTATATCAAGCGCTTTCATGATCTGATTGTTCGTCAATGATTCGCATGCCACATCGAGTTTGCGTTTGTACCCGGTTTTCATCCCTTTCAATAATTCCAGGGGTGTCTTTCTGCGAATAGCGAGGTATGGTAGCGATTGGATTATGAACCGGTTCATCATTTCTGTGGAGAGTTACATGAACTACGGCGTTTTGGGCCTGGGCTATAGCCTACAATTTGCCCCGCGAGAACTCTGATTTATGCAGAACAAACCGAGCTCGGAATCTGGACTGGGTTGAAAGATGAACTTTCGGGATAGCAACGATCCAAAGCTCCTATTAGAGCCGTCCGTTGGGTCGTTTTGCTATTCAGGTTTCGGACGAAGAAACACCTTCGGTGATATTCCTCTAACCTATTTCCTGCTGGAAAATGTATTCCATATTCTATATACTGCCGAGCTTTGAAATGCTTGTGAAGGAAGGTCCACATCTTGTATATACGTATGTTGTGACCATGAGGTATATTGGCATTGCTTATGTTTTGCATTATGCCGGCAATTTATCTTAATTAAGGGATCTTCTGAGTATATGCGACCCAATTAACGAGCGCCGAGGACGTGAAATGGTGGCCTTTAGATTTTCTTCTCCCGGCATGTTACTCAGTCAACGAAACGAGGTCGAGTAGGCATTTCTATCATCATTGAACTTGAGCTCTTGCATCAGCCCGTCTCTCTTGACTATCTAATTCCTCTTCATATTTTTTCACTCTCGTTTTTACCAAGTCAGTTCTCGTTCGATCCTTGATGATCACAGGGCATCCTTATTTCATGAGGGCAATTTATTCAAACTTCTATGACGTTAATTTATATGAATGAACAATATGAACGCCAATGGCATTAACTCAAAGTCAATTTTTTTCTGTGCATTTATAAATATATTTGTAAATTGGTAAAGTCTGAAATTACAGTCAACTTCCTTTAGTGACCTTCAATTGACTAATATCATTAATGAGTACTTGATACATTACCCGGAAATCAGGTGTATACGGGGGTGTATACACATCGTTTCGACCTGGGTTGAACCCTCGACCTCTCGAATTTGGTTGAAAATATTTTATATCATTAGACCAACTCCAAGAAGTAATGAAAATTTTTTCAAATTTTTTAAATCCAATTTCTGTATGCGATTTTTCAAAGCTAACATATTTTAGCATAAATTAAAAAATCTGAAGAAATTCATCGGAAATTTTTTGCTGATATGCTCTTTTAAGGTAACCTTCTGAACATATTTTCTTCGAGTCGCATTTTTTTTCACGAAAACTAAAGCACTTCCAGGAGAAAGCAATATTTTTAAAAAATTTGATAACTTCTCCTCTTTTGTTCCTAAATTTTTAAATAGTTTTTTATAGAAAAAAAAAAAGCGAAACCCGTCCCACTTTAGTTTTAGACTAAAAAATTTTGTTATTTCATATAGAATTTTTGAGAATTTTTTCAGATTTTTAAATTTGGGCTAACGTATGTTAGCTTTAAAAAATCGAAAAAAAGAAAATTAAAATTTAAAAAATCTGAAACATTTTCCAGTACTTTTTGAAGTTGGTCCAATCATATAAAAAAATTTCGACCAAATCTGAGAGGTCGAGGGTCCGACCCAGGTCAAAACGGTATGTAAATGACCCATACATAATCAGCCATATACGTCGAATGTTGCGTTATGGTATTGAATAATACAGAGTGAGCCTCTCGCATTAGTTTATACAAAATCAATCAGTCAACGTCTGGGCCATTATGGCAGTAGGTACACCGCAATACAATGGTCCTGCGGCCCCGTGACCAATATCCCAACTGCTGTTGGTGGAATCTCCAGCGGCCTTCAAAGATGGTCTATAGGTTGATACTACAGAGCTGCCTATTACCTCTCATCCCCTTGATCGTTCTACTAGCAGAATCAGAGACGTCGGGTATTAACACACTGAGCCTTAATACTCATGCTTCCGTATTCTTGGGCTATAATTGCATCCCACTGAAGGGAATTTATGCTCTGCTGAATCCTACGGACTTCAATCGGAATATCGTATTTCGTTACGTCAAAGCGCGTTGGGTGGCAATACTTTAATATTAACTAGGTCCTGTGGAGAGCCATTGAAGGTATTTACTCGCACCCCGGTAATGTCACTTGATACTGATACCTCTAGACATTGCCAATTTGATCAAAGCTAAAGGGTATCGATGACTGTGCGCAATATATATATAGCTCATATAGATTTTGTGAAGCATAATGACGCTATGTTGTAAAAGGTTATTGACATTCGGCGCTCAGTCATCAAAGATAATGGGGAGAACAGGGGAAAAAATATAATTGTGTGGCGAAAAAGGCATAGTTGATATAAGTAAAAAGTTGGTTTGAAATGCTACCAATGCAACTTGGTAGTTCCTAACAAATACTCGGTTATGTTGACCAATTCTATACTCTTCAGGTTGTTGGTCCTAACATTCATAGCCACCACTGTCAGGAAATTCTGTAGTTGAACCTTTTAGTGGCAACAAGGCCATTTCGTCCTATTTTTCGCTACACCGTACGCGATATATATGGAGGGTTTCGAGATTCTTCAGTTGAAAACGTGACGCAGTCAATACCTTTCACCATGTAATAGAATTGGTGACTGGATCATTCGATTTTATTCGGTTACATCATCTATCACAACGTCAACAATACAATTCAGGTTGCTTGGTACCAATATTCAAAGTGACTAAGCCAAATATGTTTGCAGGGAACAAGGCCATTTTTTCCCATTTTCGCTACCACATACGCTGAATAAATGGAGGGTTCATGAGCTAAAAACGTGTTGCAGTCAATATCTTTTTCCACGTGATAGCATTGATGATTGTCGATGTGAGTTAATTTGGTCACATCATCTATGGCAACGTCAACAATACAATTCAGGTTGTTCTGTTCTAGCATTTATAGTCACGAATGCGAGGCAATTCTCTAGTTGTACCGTTTGCAGGCAAAAAGGCCATTTTGTCCCATTTTTTTGCTACAACATACGATATATAAATGCAGGGTTCATCGGTTGATAACGTGACGCAGAGAATATTGGTGCAGAACGATAATGCATAGGCAGAGAGGTGAAGTGGGAGGTGAGGTCAATGTTGCTGGATTCAGCAGGATTTGTTCTGCCGCTTCGTTAATTTTCACCGAGCCACCGAGCCATCGAACGAGCTAGCTAGCCAGTGAGCGAAACGAGACGACACTCATCGAAAATTGATCTTGCAGTAATGTGTGCACATCCGAGACCATGCGGGAGTTGTGGGCGGTTCATGACGCCAGAAGCTCTCTCGGCTTCGGTACTATAACGATCGCCATTGACTATGGTGAAGTATATATATCTAAACGGTGTACCTATAATAGGTATACGGTACACGGGATATAGCTATTCCGTTGGATGACATCGGCAGAGGTGAGTAGTTCATTAGCCTTTGTTCGAAGCCTCGTGTGGCCGCTTCGTTAATTCGCACAACAACGACCAAGGGACCCAGTGTCAGAAGAATAGCCCGAGGGAGAGACTAGCACGTCGCACATCGGAAATCGAAGTTGCGCTTAGTGAGCTTTGACGCCGTTAAGTGAAGCGGTCAAGAACACTTCCCTCACTGGGTTGTTACTCCTATAGTCGTCTTTCTAAGGCCACGGTCCGTCTATTTTTGCTTCATCACAGTTCACTCCCACTGAGACAGTTACGCAAGTTCACAACAAACCCTCATCTGCCATCTACTTCTAACATGTCAATTAACGACTACCATTGTTTGCCATAAATACAACTTCTACTGTTTCTTCACCGATAATTGTACCGTTATCCGTTGGAATATGGGCAACAGTTATGAAATGCCCCGTACGCCTCAAACTCACACCATTTTTCCATCAGCTTATTAGGCCGGCCGATAAAGTAGCAAGATATTTCGAACTAATTACCAAATTATGGCATTCGTGTATTGACAGTCTGTCTATTTTTGCTTCATCACAGTTCACTCCAATTGAGACAGTTAGGCAAACTTACAACAAGCCTCCATTAAGCACCTCCTTCTAACAGTTCTACTTTTGTTTGTCATGAATAAAAACTTCCATTGTTTCTCCAAGTGCTAATACTTGTACCGTTATCTACTATGGACAGTAATTATGAAATCCGCTATACGTCTCAAACTTACAGAATTCTTCATTAGTTAAACAGCCCAGCGGATAGAAGAGCAAGATATTTTGAACTAAATGGCGAATACTGGGATTTGTATATTACCGAATCAGCATATGTGTCGTAGAATTTCCGGACGCAAACCACCCGAGTGAAATTGCGTATAGCCAGACAGGGAACTTGCCGTCGCATCCCTTTTATACCGCTACTACTGCCGCTGCTGCTGCTGCGTGGTGGGTTTATCTATAGTGGCTTCGCCAGAGCGAATGAGAGATACGATGGGAAGAGAGAAAAGCAAGCCACCCGCCCGATGTTACCCGACGATCAATACACTTCCACTCTCTCTATCTCTCATCTTCTGGCTTGCTCATTCTGTTGCGTTCTCGGTCTGCGCGCCGCTACACATATAGACACAGCAGTGGTGCGAGTCAGTGGCCTGTCCGTCTCTCCTGGGCTTCTTCCACAGGCCTATCCACTCTCTGGCTACTGATCCTCTGTGCTACCGACGCCAGTTCCAACGCTGACTCATTCCACTTGCTAGGAAGGCATTGACTCGGGAGCTGGAGATTTGCTCACCGGAACTGACCAGTCTCCAGTTAGGATCTTCTCCACTGGCCACTCTGACATCGGTAGCCACAGTCGGTTGTGCTGCTTGGTGTATATACACGTGCAGTCCACGCTAGAGACGATACCAATGAACAACGCTTGCCACACGCTCGTCGCTACATCCAACAAGGGATCCTGAGTGACCGTCACCAGCAGAGGCGCGATGGAGCCACTGCAACGACCACCATAGCCGAAGCCAGTAGCAGCTGCTGTCACGTATTACCTCGCCACTAAAGAGATACCATCCCATAAACATGATGGGTATAGCAGACTGCGACCCGCTTCCCGTCATGTCTCGTGTAACCCATAGCTCTACCTGAGCTACTTACAGTGGTTCTAGGGCACATAGTGCTTATGCTTTAGGACATCGTCAATCGCAACCTGTCGTGGAAATGGCGTCTTTATCTGGACATTAATTGGTAGGGAAAGGATATCAGGAACAGTTAAACATAAAGTTTAGGGTCTATAACTGAACACCGAGATTGGGTCTTTTGCGTGGTTTTGTGGGTGGATTATTTTTATACCGGTGTGTCCATTATACACGTCGTATTTAATCCATATAGCCGTACCTGAGCTACTTACAGTGGTTCGAACAGATCCAGTACTTATGCTTTAGACCATTGCCAATCGTATTGTCATGGGAATGGCGTCTTTATCTGGACATTGATTGGTAGGAGAAAGATACTAGCAAGACAGACATAAAGTTAAGAGCTTATAACTGAATAACAAGATTGGATTTTTTGCGAGATTTTGTAGGCAGATTTTTTTAAATTTTATTAGGTCCATCATCGCCTCAATGGGTACGCTCTAAGACATCGTCATTCGCAACCTGTCATGGGAATGTTTTTTAAAAATATGGATATAAGCCCTTTGAGTGGTTTCACGTTACCCTACAACGCATTGATATCATTTGGCGTCATTGTCACTTTAGGAGTTGATCGGTAGTGAAAAGATATTAGCAACACTTACGATTAAGATTTAGGGTCGCAAAGATTTTGTGGGCCGACCTTTTTAGTTCTGGTGTGACGATCGTGAAGATAATGGTTTCACCAGATCAGGTTCTTCTTTACGTTGTATCGCCTGCAACTCATGGTTTTACCGCGATGCTCGCAGTGGTTCTCGATGATACAGTGCTTTTGCCTTAGGACATCGTTAATGATATCGTGCGATGGAAATATCGTCTTAATCTGTATATTAATGACTACAAAACCCATATTAGCGATATTTAAGCTGACAGGCAAGAGTAGAAATACCGAAATTCCGTCTTTGCTGTAGTCAGACGTGTAGGAGGATTCGACCGTTATTCTTATGGCTTTCCTTACTCATATTTTAATCACAGTTCTACGTGACATTCAAATTCTATGTGGGCGATTCCGGTCGCTCACTTGAAAAGACATCATAATTATATGTTGTGGGAGATAAATTGGGCATGAGTCAAATTTAGGATGCGTGTGGTACGGTTTATAGGAGGCGCAGGAAAGCTTTTCACTTTGAATGTGGTAGCGATGGACATATTGATTTAGGACGATGCACTTGACCTCATCCATAAATCTAGGTCGGATTAATGGGTTTATCAGGAAGAGGTGGATGCTGAGCTTGTCATAGATGTGACAGTTCTGTTTAGTTAATTGATTTGTAATGGAGAGCTATGATAGGATTTCAATTTGGAGTTTAAAAAAAATGTGAAAGTACGAGTTTTTTTTTATTCTCAATTCTGCGTTTGCTTCGTTCCCAATTCTTTATTTCCATCGTTTCAATTTATTATTATGTTTTAAAAAAAATCAAGTTGTTAGCATCCGTAAATCAAGATATGATAAAATGCCGAGTATTTAAAAATAAATTTAAACACAGCTACTTTCTTTATTATATAAAATATTTTCGATTTTATTCACAGTCGATCAGGATAAATCTCTTACCGATCGATATTTCAGTACATTCACATTTACACAAGAAAATCCTTTTTTAAAAAAAGCCTCATTTTGGCGGTTTAGTATTTTTATCTTAGATCCTCGTATATACATTCATCTTCATTTTCCCACAACCTTCTACTCTGTTTTTCTCCTGATCGAATACTTGCACTCATCCGAAATATCACGAAATTCTCGTCATTCACTTTCCCTCGGAGTATCGACAGGATCGTCTATTCGGCTTTGCTCTTAGTCTTGATATATATTCGCCATTCACCTTTCCTTCTGCGCTTTCCACCCTACCGAGACGTGTAGCTCCATCTGACCTACAAAACAGTATATATTCCTCGAGTATTGACAAAGGAAGGAAGAGGATCACCACTTTCTGGAGCCGAAATCCGGGAATACGCCTGCGGGTACGCGGTCGAATGACCAATTCAAAAGGGGATCGAATAGCTTCGGGGGCAAACCCCTGGGGATTGGAAACTTCCAAGCTCCTTCTCTTCTCTTCGTCCCTTGACACGATACTCAACCTATTCCGCAGCATGCATTTCGTATAAAATTTATTACCAATTTATCCATTGAGATCATAAAAAAAAAAACGAGAAAATGAACTTACTGTTCGACTCAGAGCTATGATTATCTACTAGTAGAGATTATGCTTATCCTCATATGTATCGCGTGACCATACAATACATGCATATTAGTTCATAAAATGAAAAACAGGTTAGGACCGCAGTGCCTATGTGAACTAATAAGCGATGACGGAGAAAAACACAACAATAACACAAGGAATAGAGGAAATTTAGCGGTCGATAGAATGAATACAGTAGGAGCACAAAAGTCACTAACCTATGCAGGTGTTAGATTGTTTAACGAGTTGCCTCACGAGATAAAAGACGCAAGAAAAGTATTAATGTTTAAAAAGGAATTGAAACAGTTCGTTAGGGAAAAAGTTAAGATGTAAAGCCCCAGACAAAAGGTTAATCCGTGAAACGTCGCGTAACATGCGTAACTTGTACGAATAATGTCCGATAATAGGTTTTATAAAAATAACCTGAATGTTAATCATATGAAATGTATCGAATTGTGATTATATTATAAAGAATACGATGTAATGTAGGGACAAAAGTCTCAATAATAAAAGAATATGTAAAGTAGCCACAGGCTGAATAAACATTATTGACTAACTAACTAACACTATTACCCCCATCAACATTATCGAAGGTTTACAAATGCGTAGAATTTTGGAAAAATAATTTCTTTAGTATTTTCTGAAAATATATAGGTTTGAGAACATTGTATAGAAAAATTGTAAATGTTATAGGGGAAGAGAGGTCGAACAACCCGAATTAAAGCGCAGCTACTATTATACCCTGCTGCTATATTATCTCGAAAATTGATGATAGATCTCCTTTAAGGTAGAGTAAGATATTCGTGCTTTGTTCTGTTATCTACGATCGGAATTTGAGTAGAGATAATATGTATTGAATAATCATTGATTTTTGAATTCATATCAAAGTTTCGGTTTCGATATATAGTCGCTTAGCTTTTTATGGCGATCATTGGAAAAATCCAAAGCTCAACCGTCAACATTCAGATATTGCTAGGAAGGAACTGATTATTTTAATATAATTAAAAAAAAATCGAATACCACATAATTTAAATCATACAAAATCCAACAATCTTCGAAACCGAAAATTGTTTGTAAATTCAAATGTGCAAAGAATTTAAGTCAGACGTCCCAAAATTGGGAAAGTCACATCGTGGAGAGGCTTCTTTAAAAAAAATTGAAAATTCCCTAACATTCGATCTTATCAACCGATTCAGACTAAATTTGATTCCGAACTGTCATTAATGATATGCCATTTGTGCTTCAAATTTGAACCAAATGTATGCAAAATTGTGAGCGTTTTAACAACCAACCCTACGCTTACACACACATTCACTTTGTTATTTTTCTGGACATTATAAACCATTCGGTGTTGCCTGGCATGAAAACCCGTAAACAATTTTTTAAATGAAAACACAGCTTCCTGAGCGAGTAAAAAAATGGACAAAAAACGGTCACTTGGACCCATTATTCCAGATCAAGATTTCAAATGATGCCCCCAATGACATGCATTCACCGGTGGGTGCCAATGGCTGTATAAATAAGCGTACACAGTTGACTGGACTATACGCATGGTCAATCGATTCAGCCTCGATTCAATGACCGGCATTCGGTACTTTCCAATCATCGATTTTGCTCCCCGGCGCGACTGCATCCACACTCATGTCCATTGTCGCGTACAGAGCAGGTGAATAGCCCGTACTGTATTCCACAATGTATGTATCTGAAAAGTCGTTTATTCCGTTCCCTCTCGAACCCTATACGTGCCGGATACCTGTTCGCCGTTACCTGAACGTCCGAGCCGAACAATGAAAATCCGGCTACAGTGCCAACAGTCTTTTACTTTTTGTATGCCAAAACGCATACGAGAGTTTATACGCGTACGTTCTCCCTGTTTCTGCCACGAGCCTTCGCGCAATCGTTTCTTTTCTAGCCTCCACTGGAAGCTCCAACACAGACCCGGCGCCAAAGCTCCTGCCTTCACTTTCCACTGCTATATTCGCTGCTGCACCGGTAGTGCACTTGTATGTTGTAGTAATGAGATGGGCGCAAGGGAACGTGGGCGTTACTCTACCAGCATCAACCTGCTTTTGCTGTTGCTGCTGCTGCTGCTGCTGCTGCTGCTGCTTTTGGCGCCTGTCTGCCTCCAGCCTTTGACAGTTCGAGCCATCCAATTAGCGATGTTGGTCAAATTGCCTCTAGGCCCTTACAGGTCTTCACCAGAACAATATACATAGACAATGTCGCGTTGCCCAACATAACATAACTTGCAATGCTCAACTAGTGTTCCACAGTTTAATTTCGAATTCTCTCTCTTTGAATCTTATCAAATGTTATTTTTTTCGTGATTTTATAACATTGTAGCTATTTTTGAGGTTTTAATATTTATCCTTATCAGAACATTTTTTATAAAAAAAAAAAAATCACACAAACAAAGACATAGGGAAGGAATAATAAGTTTTTTTGATCACTGTGTTTAACTAATGCGAATGACATGACCCATCTATTTAGCGACGTTGCTTGAAGTGCCTCCAGGCCTTTGAACGTCTCCACCAGAATAATATACGTAGACAATGTCGCGTTGCCCAACATAACATAACTAGCTATGCTCATCTGTTGTTTCACAGTTTAATTTTTTTTTTAGTCTGGTTACATGCTCTAATTTTTGTCGTTGTTGTAATTTCATTATATTGTATCTTTCGCTGACGCAGTAGTAAACAGTTTGCGGCCATGACTTGGATGGGTGACTGCGTAGCTGTGCACTGGTTTGCGCTTTAACTGCTGAGCGGTAGAAATTTTTTCTGAGTTTCTAATATATTCTCATAGAGTAAAAATGAAGCCGCCTGTATCGGACAGGTTTTCAGCAGTTTCCCTGAACCCCCTGCAAATGTTATACAGTAGTGCATTAGGATAAGTGGGTGCGGACAACACTCTAGGGAGATTCCTATGTAGAAACGGGGCTAGAAAAGGGAAGACGTGAAAAGGGCTACCTAAAAGCCCGAATAAGGCTTACGTAAGAAATATCCTAAGGAAAAAAAGATGTAAAAATATATTTCATCTTCATTTGATGTTTCATCTTTATTTTTATTCAATTAACGCCATAGAGCTCACATCTAATGATTTTTTAATTAGATGAATAATAAGAATTAAAAATTGAAAAAAATCTAAAAATTAGGAAATATAAGAATTTTAGCATTTTTTCCACTGTGCCTAAAAATTTTACAGTAACAAAAACTAAAATTTTTACAAATAGGTATATTCGGAAATTGTTCATCTCCATTCAATTAAACTAAAACAATAATGATAATAATGATGAGTGATTTGAAAAAAAAAAAAATTAAAAAAATCCATGCATGTAAACATGATTCGTTTTCATTAAATCTTTGCCTCGATATACTCAATATGGTTTAACTTCACGAATAACATATTTTCAACACTTTCCGCAAACCACTGGCTAAATTGCTTTTCCCGAGTTGCAAGATACGGCTTCCACAGAGCTGTGGTCTGCATATATACAGCACCGTGTATACACGTGTACTCATGTAATATGTATCTGTCGAAATAGTCAACGAGAGTTGGAGTTTTTGGCTGGAAATATATAGAGTAGATGCATGCATTCTCGTGTCCAATTGGTGAACTGGTGCCGGGGGGTGGTTTGGGAGGTTGGTGCGTGCGAACGCACGTTCAAGTTCCAACGTTCGGCAATTACCATGCTGGGCTATTACCTCCGCGTGTTTCCTCGGCACCGCCGACGCCGTTATTCGATTCGCTTGGTAACTATAAATCGGCCTCGACCTGCTCTGTGGCGAAATGAATTTTACCAAAGAATTTTATGAAGGTGTAACGGTATCGACGATAGTCGAAGTGCATCAATAGTGTATCAAACTGCTGTGTTTTTTTTTTACAAAAAATATGATATATTAACAATTGATGTCGTTATTTTAATTTGAGCAATGTGCACGTAGCTTTAAATTTATCATTCAATATGAGTATCCATTACACTCAGCAAAAAAATCGGTATCGATCGATGGCATGATTAGAAATTATTTTGCTTTTTTATTCGTACACTAATAATAGTCATGATATATATAATAGTAATAAATAATAATAAGACGAAGGGCTTCAACAAATTTACAAATAAAAATGCGAGGTACAATTGATTTATAATTATTATCTCAGAATAACTTACCAACTGTAGGGTAATAATCTCAAATTTTTTGAGAATTGCGACAAAATCTTTTTTTCTTAGGATCTTGTGTGTCATTGGGATAAGTAATGTAGAAATACAGACGTTTATTTATTTCTCAATGCATTATGTTTTGTCTTATTTTTTTGTTAAATTGTCTATTTAGTTTGATGATATTTGTCTCTTAACAGCTGTTTTGAATCTTGAACGTTTTTAAAGTAAAAGCTGTTGATAATGGTGGCAGAATAAAAACAGAGGTAACTTATTGCACGCTGGATATTCATTGAATGATATAATAGAGGTTTATTATAAGCCTGGTTTAAAATTAATATTGAATTTATTGGCGCTGGAAGTTTAAATGAATACATTTTTTAATTTTGAAAGCTTTTGATATACCGTAGATGAATTTTAGCTTAAACCGGTATATTCAATTTGCAATAAAAACGTTCAGCATCAGTATGGAATGAATTTCAAACAGAATTTTCACCAATACTTCGCATTTAAAAATATTTTCCGATTAAAATACTCATATGATAAGCCTAGCTTTGAGATTTACTTAATATACTGTTTATCAATTTTATAGCACACTTAAAAATTTAATACACGCGTTATAATAAATATGTGCAGTCTGCCGTGTACTCAACATGTTAGATTAAATGTTTAATGTAAAGAAATTTATTTGCTCCGTCGTCGCATATTATATATTTCATCTACGCAGTTTGCGTACATTAATTTTGGTTCATCGATCCACCTTACGACGGTGCATTATTACCACGTGGTTTTGCAAAATATTCGTCACGTAACGTAAATATTTGCTCCATCGAGTTTTTGTCAGTTTCCACAATTCTTGCGTCCCACATTATCGCAGTGTTATTACATTTCACTACAGCAATATCATATAATAATATAGTGACAAGAAGTCATATTTGCTAAGCAAACACTTTTTTTTTCCGTCGCACAATATTTATTAGAGTAAGCAGTCAGACTGAAAACTAAGGCAATATTATAAAGAATATAAATTCATTCCAATCCTAATGTGAAGATTTTTCTCGTTATGACAAAAGCATCTGAATATTGAAAATGGTCGATCGAAAATTTATGAGCTCATGAACTTTTTTTAAACAATTTCCTGAGATGAAGAATAAGTGATCTCTCAATAAATATTAACCAATTACATCCATCTGCCTCTCTCCTTAGCCAAACAAATGTTTATGCCAAACTGGAAACCTTTTGTTGGGCTAGAAAATGAGACTTGTAGTCACTACAATGATTGTAGTGCTATTTAATCGCAAAGTTATTGCATCCGACAATGCGAGTCAGAATTGCACAATAAGATATTTACATTATAACAGAAACATGATAAAACTTGCGATTCCCAAAGAGATGGGATTCTTCATGTATAATAGCTATTATTAATTCAAGGATTATGTATATGCCACACTATTTGCGATCGGGAGCGACGAGAATATTCCGTTGGAAACTTTAGCCTCTGTAATTTTGTCGCGTTAACATCCTTACACTCCGTACCTTTGTAGCTGGTTACAAATTATGAGTGTCATATTATCCGAGCGTTAGTCGAGATACCCCACCCTCCAATTTCCGTTAAAATGGTCGCTCGAATATTGCAGAGTAGTTGAGAGTTAAATTATAAGCTTGCAGTTACACTCACAGTGTCATTCGACCCTGAGCAAGATAAGTTTACATCAATCTTTATTTATCTAGGATACGATTTTTTTATCTTTATACAGTCCAACGACTTCCTAACAAGATACTTATTTTCCAATAACGAAATTAAAAATCGATGCAGAGAAAAACTTTGACTGACTTTACACCAACAAACCGGTATTGAAACTTCATTTGTGTGTTCACTTCGAAATATTGAAATCTACAAGATGCAAGACCTTCACGATATTTCTTCATTATTTTGTGTTATGTTTATATATTTTCAAATATTTTTCTATTGTATGTTATTAAACAGTTTAAATGGCCTTGTCGATTCTATGGGAATTTGCCACAATAGTCAGATGACATCTGCTCGACTCCCATGGAACATTTTATTTAGATGCGTTGACGCGTTCTCCAGATACAAGGATTAAATAATAGTACAACTACATATTTAGAAACATAAAAACAACTTTTGAACCGCTCTGTCGATTTAGCCCCAATCCAATATCAACCAAACTTATTGCTAGGCAGATGTAGAGAAATAATCGAAGCTGCCGTTAGCACGAAGCGAATGGAATGATAACTAATACGAGTTGTTGAAATAAACTCTCTCGAACAATTGTGAAGTGCGACTATCAAAACGAGTGAAATACTGCCTTTGGCGGCAATCCGCTTATGAAAAGTACACGTGCATTACCCCGCCACCTGGTGACTTTCATTTTACTCCGAGCAATAGAAGAGTATATAACACGAAATTTAATTTTTTTACTAAGTGGTGATTTAATATCAAGACTGAGCATTGAGATGATTGTTAATCGTAGGGAAAACTCACTAGACGAGATGGTATTTATTTCCTAAATCATCTAGAAACCTTCATTGAATTCGATGCCTCGTTTCAAAATCAGCATCGAAATTGCGGTGTGGAAATAATTCTAGTAGTCACTCAATAACACTCAAAGTAATCCGAGTCGTTTTGTCAACTATGAGAAACAACTAGTAATTTTGTACTCATGCAACTGTTTTTACAGTTGAATTGTTCTCAATCGATTGAGTAGTTATATTAACTACATAATAATAACACTAGCTACAAAACATAATTGGTTTTTTCGACCTATTATTAAAGGTCTTTAATAGTAGTGTTTTATGTTGTAGAGTCCTTGCTGCGTTTAGTACAATTTCTCTGAGTGTATGATAAAGTGTACTTCACTTAACTTCACCCTCGGCCTCGCTTTTCTCATTTCCCATAACTGTAGATATATAGGACCTTAGCTTATCGCTCATTTCCGCCTCATAACCGTGAAAACCGGGCGTCTTCCGTCGTCTTTGAGGCGAAAAAGAGACTGTGGAACGAAGAGATGTTCTCGTTTAACGTCTCCATGTTTAAAAAAAGTGACCCCGTCCAGGAATACTGTGCTATCGAACCGAGTGATCTGACAAAGGAAATGGAAAGACGATAATGACGAACGGAGGACGAACCACCTTCACAGCATCCTCCCGGTTTTCTTGCCTGGTTCCCCCATTTTTCTTGTACACCTCGCTAACAAATCGATCCTCTTTATAACGAGAACTCACTATTCCGAGTATACCAAGTGCAATTTTCAAGCAGATCTGAAAACGAGGCATGAAGTTTTCACGGTGAATTGTAAAATGTCGCTAATGCTCTGTCATCCATCACATTTACACATACCAACGCGCAGAATTCTCTGGAGAAAGCCGCGGAGATCCAACAGACTAACACAAACCTTGATCTTTATGAGCGTTTCGTGACTCTGTGTGTATAACATTTCATCTCAGATGTTGAACTCGGCAAACCGAAGATATTCGCAGTTACGTTGTTGTGGTTTGTATCATTTCAGCTCAGAATTTTTGTTTCAAACTTGACAAAGACGAAGATTTGAAAAGATAAAGTTGGTTCTGAAACGGCTTGCTACGTTACCGACAGCTGGTACATTCGGGGAAAAGGGACTTTCGAGATTCATATACGTCGTACAGATGGGATCGCTGAATGTTGCCAATTTTCTAAACCCTTGGGGTTAAAGGGAACAAGCAGCTGCTTGAAATAGGAGAAAGCTTCAAACGTGCAGCGTTTACAACGAACCTTTGCGGCTCCCTAGCTTGGATCCATTACTCTCATTTTCCTCGCCAAGTACCCGCTCGTTTGTGACGAGACATTCAGCCTTTCGGTTTTCTCCGTTTTTTCCCTCCTGTTTCCCTTCAACGTTTTTTTTCCTTCCACTTTAGTTTTTCTTGTTTTACCTCATAGGCCTTTCTTCCTACACTTTTTGCAACGTCAACAATCCCTCATTCTTCTTGTGGCCATATCATCGTTGCCAAACGTACCTTTGTGCTCCTCATTCCATTTTCAATATATCCGTCGGAAACACAGGAAGCCGGGAGTTATTCCTTACCACTGGCAGATCGAAAACACTCCAAGTACAAGCATCCGAGTCGCTTTGCAATTTCTGACATTGAGAGAAGTAATCAGCCTTGTCGGTGTTTGGAAGCTCAGCTGGTGGTCCTCCTCAGCAATAAAAGAATGTGTCGACAAGACTTTTTCCGGCAAATCATGGCTTAGAAAAGCTAGAGGAAGTGGAGGAAGTAATTTTTGAGAATCCTACTTCAAGCGCAGACAAAATGTACATGATGTTTGAAAGAATACACTGCATTTGTATTCCAATAGTTTGCATCCGTTACTCTCGATTTCCCTGTCAAGTACCGGCTCGTTTGTGGATGAGACATTTAGACTTTTAGTATTCTCTTTTTTTACCCTCCCGTTTATTTTCCTCTCACTTTAGTTTCCCTGTTTACGTCATAGATCTTTCTTTACTCGCTTTTTCTTGCGTTGTCAACAATTTCTCGTTTGTCTTGTATCCATATCACCGTTTCCCAATATGCCTTTTTGCTCCTCATCCCATTTTCAATATGTCCGTTGGAAACAGAGCAATCCAGGAGTTTTTTCTTACCACCGACAGGTCGAAAACACTTGGAATACAAACGCCCACTCCGCTTCGCAACTGCTGACATTGAGAAAGGCAACCAACCTTGTCGGTGTTTAAACCTTCTCAGGTCTGAGGGAATAAGTTGCCAAGGCTTTTTCCGACAAATTATGGCATAGCAAAGCCAGACGAAGTGGAGGCAGTTTTTTTTCGAGAATCCTATTCCAAGCGTAGACAAAGTGTACATGATGCTGGAAAGAAAAAACAGCGCTTGTACTCCAATAGTTTGAGTCTATTACTCTCTTTTACTTTGTCAAGTACCCGGTTCCCTTCAAGTTTCCCCCGAGCTTATTTTCCTCCCAGTTTAGTTTTCCCTGTCTTACCTCGTGGTTCTTTCTTTACCCTTTTTTTGCGTTGTCAACGATATCTCGTTTGTACCCAAATCACCATTATCCAATATTGCTCCTGATTCTATTTTAAATATATCTGTCAAAAACTCAGAAAGCTAGGAGTTATCGTGGTAAGAAATCTAGGGTTTGGTAAAATTCCTTACCACCATAACTCCGGGCTTTCTGAATTAGCTCCAGCCGATCGAAAAGACTCAAATCACAAACACCCACGTTGCTTCGCAACTGCTGACATTGAGTAAGGCAACTAACCTTGTCGGTATTTGAACCTCCACAGCTCTGAGAGAATAAGTTGCCAAGGCTTTTTCCGACAAATTATGGCATAGCAAAGCCAGACGAAGTGGAGGCATTATTTTTTTGAGAATCCTATTCCAAGCGTGGACAAAGTATACATGATGTTGGAAAGAAAAAACCGCGTTTGTACTCCAATAGTTTGTATCCATTACTCAAATTTATTCCGTCAAGTACCCGCCTTTCTTCAGTTTTCCTCCGACCTTTTTTTTCTTCCAGTTTAGTTTTCCCTGTCTTAACCCGTGGTTTTTTACATTTTTTTCGCGTGGTCAACGATATTTCGTTTGTCTTGTATCCATATCACCATTATTCAATATGCCTTTTTGCTCCTGATTCCATTTCGAATATGTCTGTCAAAAACTCAGAAGGCTAGAGGTTACCGTGGTGAGGAATCTTGGGTTGGGTAAAATTCCTTACCACCATAACTGCGGGCTTTCTGAATTATCTCCAGCCAATCGAAAAGCCTCAAATCACAAACACCTACGTTGCTTCGCAACTGCTGACATTGAGTAAGGCTACCAACCTTGTCGGTATTTGAACCTCCGCAGCTCTGAGAGAATAAGTAGCCAAGGCTTTTTCCGACAAATTATAGCATAGGAAAGCCAGACGAAGTGAAGAGAGCATTTTTTTTTTTTGAGAATCCTATCCCAAGCGTTGACAAAGTGTACATGACCCTGGAAAGAAAAAACCGCGTTTGTATTCCAATAGTTGGGATCCATTACTCTCATTTACTTTGTCAAATACCTGCTTTTCTTCAGTTTTCCACTGACCTTCTGTTTCCTCCCAATTTCGTTTTCCCTGTCCTACCTGATGGTTTTTTCTTTACCTTCTTTTTTGCGTTGTCAACGATACCTCGTTTGTCTTGTATCCATATTACCATTATCCAACATGCGTTTTTGCCCCAGACTCCATTTTTAATATGTCTGTCAAAAACTCAGAAAGCTATGAGTTATCGTGGTAAGGAATCTTGGGTTTGGAAGGATTCTTCACCACCATAACTCTTGGTTTTCTGAATGAGCTCCAGCCGATCGAAAAGACTCAAATTACAAACACCCACGTTGCTTCGCAACTGCTGATGTTAAGAAAAGCAGTCAACCTTGTCCGTGTTTCTAAGCTCAGCTGTTGGATCTCCACTTACTCTGGGAGAATAAGTCTACGATGCTTTTTTCGACAAAGCATGGCTTAGGAAAGCCTGGAGAAGTGGAGGATACATTTTTTTGAACACTCTACTCCGAGTGCAGTACATGATCGTTGAACAGCCGAGTTATCTTTGTATTCAAGTAAGTAATGGACAAACAGATAAACCGTCCTTGCATTTCAAATGCTGTGGGCCATGCCTTGCGATATGTATTTCAGGGATCATAATGATAATATTAAAGTTGTATTCTCCTGGGGATTTCTCTGTGATTTCAACCCCAACAAAACCCATATTATGAGAATGTTTTATGCGTACCTGCTGGCAATTCGGGTTGACCACCATATGGAAGTTTATACAGTGGGTATGAGATCTGATGTTCACATCGAGGAATGTAATATTGCTAATAATACGTAATGATGATTAGTGTGAGCCTAAACTTGGCATAACGGTGGACATATAAAATGATGTCTGTACCATTAGCTAATGTGGGAGGCTGTTCAGGATAGCATCAGAATGTAACATACGTAGCAATGTATATCAAGATTCTTATCCGCATTGATACCTGAAAATATTTGCCGTTAACCATATACTTTGCATACGTAGGGTGGATATGTAAGATGATGTCCTCACCATTAATTGTTGTCAAAGGTTATTCAGGAATTCAGTAAGAAATGTAATAAAACCTGGCTTTCATGACATAATGATGCTTATACTCAGATTTATAATGTTAGCCACATGATGAATTTACCATCCATAGGCTCGATATAGAAGATGACTTTCCCACCATTAGCAGATATTAAACGCTATTCGGAGTACCAGAAAAAAAATATTATAATAATTATAATAGCGGATAGTATTTCGGGAACACTATGGGTGTCTGCCCATTAGCAATCTGCGTTAGCCAACCTATGGATTTACTGTGAATATGATGGACATGTACCATGATCTTCCACAATTAGGGAATTAAGAGGCCATTCAGAGACGTTTGTAACGATGCTGATAATAATAACTATAGCAAAAATGAAACTAATAACATTATGAGCATCATCATCCAATCAATAACATTAAACATTATCATTATTCCATCATTATAACATTATCATGGGGCTACCGGAAAAAAACTCTTGGCGTTTTAACCTGATGTGCGGTGACCCCTTGTACAGGTTGTGGTTAAAAGGAACCTGCATGCCTCCCATCGAGGATAAAAACGCAAAGGGTTTGACGGGGGTACGCAAGAGTCTAGCTAGGTATATGATTCCTAGCGCAGCGGGTGAAAGAAAACTGAGTCAAAAGAGAAGAGAAAAAAGGACACAGACAGAGAGAGAGAGAGAAAGCGGAGCGTGAGCAGGAGAATAGCCATGGAAAAAAGGCTCGCAAGCTTACCTAAGCTTTTTTCCCAGGCGACGTTGATTGGACGTTGATAAACGACGTGAGCCAGCCACACAGAGCCCCCTCGTGTCGTGGATAAAACAAACGTTATCGACCCATTTACCACACGATGCAAAAACGCTCTCGCCTATACTCTAGGTGTCTCGTCTATGCCTTGTCACTTTGGGGAGCCTCGTAAGGTGTTCAGCTCACTGCAATCTCCTTTGACTTGGGAATACGCGAAATTTTCCTCTTGGATATTTTCTTCCCTTCGTATTTTCACCTTTTCTCCTAGACAAACGATTTCCGTGACTCATTTCTTCCATAAATGAATTTTTTAAAAATCGTTTCTTTTCTTTAACTCAACTTTGTTTTTACTTTGATGGTTTCGAAAACTCTATAGAAGCTCCAAAGTTTAAAAACATGGCGTAATGAACCTTATTATTGCATAAGTTTAATATTTTTTATGATTCTTCAGCGTCCAATTGCATGGAAATAATAAAAGAATATACGGAATGACCAAAGTATTCAAAAACTTAGAGTGTATGTCTTCTTTTCATTCCCCGTGTTGACGCATTTCACTAATAGAATTATTTTTCGCTTTTCTTGTTGCAGGTGAGTCCCAGATGAACGAGTAATAACGTTGGAAAAATGTAAAATAATGCTGAGGCCGAGACGAATATCAACACGGATGAGATTCATTCCAAACGGCGTCCCTAATTGGAACTGGGTGTGAATCTTTGCTGCGGCGTAATAATGCAACTGTGATGCTTGAAATCTTAACCCGGTATTTCTTTGCCGGGTATCATGAAACCCTTGGCCACAACTGGGTTAATATCTTTGTAAATTCAACGTGGTTGCACGCTAGTCTTTCTACCGGCGGAGACTTCGACAACGAAAATTTCACAGCAGCGCTTGCGTGCGCAAGTAATTTTAATTCACATTGACGAAGAAAGTGGAACTATAACAGAGTTTCTCTTGAGGATTTCGGGGTAACGAGAAGCAATTAATCCGTTTTCCTTAATTGGAAACTGTTGCAACTCGTTATATTTGGAGTGCGCTCTAATTTTCTTGCATTCTTAATAACAAGATTGGGAAACTCAACATAAATATTAATAGACTCACCTTATCGCTATTTTGTCTGGTCAGTTTTATGTCAGGTAGGTCTGAGTATCATTCATTGAGGACGGCTGTCTAAGAATCCAGAAAGAAGTGTCACCGGAAAATTAACGTCGTAAATTTCACTCCGGATATTTAGCCCCTAGAATAAATGTCTCGGGAAACTTGGCCGCATAAAATTAACCCCTAGAAAATTGGATTTCGGAAAGACAATGTCCCGCGACTAATTTTTTATGAACAATTGTCCGCGGATCTAGCTTTTATGGGACAATTTGCCGGAGGTCAATTTTCAATGGGACTATTTTCCGGGAGTCAACTTTTTATCGGAAAATTTTCTGGGAGTCATTTTTCCTGTTCCGATTTTCCTAGATTCACAAATCATTGAGAATTGTCAAGAACCGTTAGTATACTTCATTTAAGAGCGTCCGCTAACAGCGAAAAAGAAACTTCATTGAGACAGGCACAAGACCAAGAGAAAAAAAAAACTTTCATTGGGGAATAAAATATTCAAACAGTCCGAAAGTTTGTCCTCGTATTTTCCATCACCCATTCCGCCCGTTGCCAAAGCAACATAACACAAATATTGTTTTTGTAAACCTCGTATTTCTACGAACAATGTAGAAGACAAAAGGGTACGTCGAGCGAAATGTCCGTGCGGCCTAAGTTCTGGAAGCATAAAGATCCAGATGTAAGTGTGAGAAGGAAACGATGTGAGACAAAATTACGATCGGCGATAAAGAGGAATGGAAGTGTGACTCTGAGCTCGAGGAGGTCGACGATGCCGCTGCTTCCGGCTTTGTGAATTTACGAGTGGCAGAATCATCGCAGTCATAAAAGCACCGCGATAGTTCCTCTTTCTCTTTGCTGCTGAATCCATTCGTGGCTTTAAACCTCCGCGCGCCGTCGGAGTACTTCATCGACAGAGGGAAAGGTAAAGCGATTTTCCACCCCCTCTATACAGAGTGGTACTTTTTTTTTGCCTCATTCGCCTCTTTGTAACGGGATCCAACGGAAGAGCCCCAGAAACCGAAGGGGAGAGAGCGAGAGAAAAATGCGATGACGGATTAGCCGCCACGTAACTTCACTAATCGGATTATTTAAATAACCCCCGTGGAGCGGTAGGTGAAAGGACGCGGATAGCAAAGTCGGAAGGTCGCGCGGATGGTTAATTTAACTTCTGGCCTGTATTCGAGCGCCCGCGATAGTCCAATCTATGGAAGTGGCTAACCTAATTGTTGGCTCTAAAAGGACATGTGCATAGGCCGTCAGTGGGTGTAATTTCGCTTTTGCTTACATTTTTTAATCACTCCAGTTGGTCAATTCTTTTAAAATTATCCATTCTCTTAGCAACCTTTTTTTTAAACTTTATAAACTATGTAAAGAACCCAATTTTCGAAAACCGAACGCAATGTTTTACTACATTTCTTAAATATATTCTGACAATAATTTTTTTAATAATGATATATACATATATATTGTTAGTGAACTATTTTTTTATACGAAGCTATACAAAGGATAATTAACAAAGAAGCGAAGAGAAGGACCTATCAGTAACTCTCATTCATAGTGAAGCCTATTTCTCGAACATGCTCGAAATTAAGGAACGTAATCGCATTAGGAAGCCGTTGATTATATAATTGGCATTTCCTTTCCGATACGGTAATATACCATTGTCTGATTCTCGACAACTCAATTTCCATATTTCAAATAGTTACCGATTTCCATATTTCGAGTAGTTACCGTGATTACGAGTTTCCATAATTAAACTTCGTTCAGTCTGCGATGAACGCCGCGTAGAGAGGATGATATTGAAAATGTGAGTGTTAAAATTTAATTCCACTTGCGGCTTCCGTTACGACTAACTGAAGTGATGGGAAGATTGAATCAACAAACGGATTTAATGCAGTTGGAATTCCTCGAACATAATGCATTCGCTTGATATGTCATTCGCTCGTCTATTTCAATCACGGTCGTGAATGCACTTGTATATGAAAAAACTAATAAGGCAACGTGAGGAATTCTAGTTGTAACATTGAGTAACGAAACTGTATAAACGTTTCTTAAAATTTAACACTGATTCGATTAAAGTGAAGCGTGGTAGTTACCTTAACGTTATTATGTCGCACAGTGGAAACTATTTTGAGACATATATGTCTCTATTTCTTGCCTAGACAAGCCGAAGTAGAAGCAGCATTAGCCATGGCCATCATAGTTTGCACTGTGTGCGAGACTCTCTTGTGACTCAAGACTTCGACATTTCGCTGTGGGGATAAGGAAGCCGAGCTCTTCGCACCAGTACGGACTTAGCCAACTGTGCTTATCTTCAAACTAATTTTGAGTTTAAGTCCTCTTCTCCTCTCAGTAGATCCTCTTGCTCTTTGGGTCGACTACTGGTGCTGCGGCTTCGCCGCTGGTCGGCCAAGACCGTGCCAATCTGCATACAAGCCACACAGACCTTCCAGCGCAGCCCTTCGGCATTTGGGATTCACTTCGCGTCGCCAAATTAACCTTTTAAAGAGATCCCTCATTAAAGAGTTAGTTACTAACTTTTTCTTCATTCTGTTGTTTGAAATGCAATAAACGGTCTTTCTTTCCAGACTTAATATTTTTTACCTGATTATTTTTTCCAAAATGCAGACTTCGGCAAATATCCTTTGGCTCCGAGCCAAATCCTGCCAAAATTTCTATATTACCGATGGAACTAAATAGAGTCTCTACGATTTTATCGGCGCTGATTGCTCCACCAGCTTATCAAGAATTAATTAAACAACCAGACTCGACAATTTTTTTTTAATTCGTCAAAGAGTCAGCAACGATAATCAATATTTTTTATCAGCATTCTTTTAACAAACAATCTATTTACTTTTTTATTTGTCTGCTTATCAATTCTTTATAAAATGAAAGGACGCGACAATTTTTAAAAGTCGTTGAAAATTAATTTTTCTTCAAATCCTTCACATTTCGAGTTCACACTGGTAATCAATATATTTCATTGAATTCATAAAGTGGACTTAAAGCGTTTCATTTTTTAATGAAGACCGAAATAAATTGTTATGCTGCAGGTCTAAAATAGTATCGAATTTCTTTATTGCGCGGTCATTTTCCGTATAGATTTCATGAAGGTTTTACAAATCTATTTGATCGATTTGTTGAAATTCAAAGGATTTTATAAAATTGTTTTGCATCAGTAATTTTCAATCGTGTGTCGCACTGCTTCACTAAACACGAGCGTAATACAAAAGTATTTCGCGCTTTTGTAACAATGGGGCCAAAATCAGGAAACCGCGCACGCGACCATTGCCCTGTCGATAAAGGTTTTTAGGCAGACGAGCTCAGCTGCGTGCTCACCACATGCTGTTCATGTCAAATGTATTGCACGATTTAACGAACCGACAAAATCGGGAGCGCTCGAGCAGCCTTGCATAAAACGCGTTGCGTATTTATTGGACATGGGGCTCGCGCTTATACGAAAATCATTTGTCGGTTTATCAAAAGTTTATTCTCGTTTGCCGTCAATTGTAAGCACATAACTCTGTTTGGGCTCATACAGAGTACGCGATTGCGGAGAGTGATTGTTGAGAACTGTATTGCGCAACTTTATTGACTTTCTGCGGAACAGAATGTGCAAAAAAAAGTTTAATTGGCTGCAGAACGAAAAAAACAAGAAATTGTTGAATGTGATCATCGAGTGTCTAAAACTTTCAAACGAAGTGCTCCCAACAAATTCGAAGCATTTCCACACATTGAAAAAAAAAAAAATACGTATATACATTAATACCCGATGACATGTTTTTCAGTCCACTATTTGCAAAAGATAAACCACAATACCAGCTTAACTATCATGAGTAATACCGGACATTTTTTTCGTCATTAATCCACCATGGCTATTATTTACATATTATTAAACTTAAAATAAGCATTTAAATGCTCGTAATATTTTGAAAATACTTTTGAAAATACCATCCATTGGTCAATTTCACTTAAACTACATCACTATGAACGTCTGTAATGTTAAAAACATATTCATCTATACAAATCAACATTTAGCATAATAAATCCAAGCATCAGAAAAGTATAGAAATTATTTTAAATAAATGCTACCAATTTGGTTAGCGTGAAGCGCAATAGCTACATTAATATTTTAGGCGAACAATATGTATCCGGCCCGGAGCACCCGACAAACGCCACACAACAACCTTCCGCCATGCGCGTTTGCTTCCCGCCATTCGTCCGTCCAACATGAAGTTTTCTTTCTTTTGTTGTTCTTGGGAAAACATCACGTATATACGACGTGGGTGCTTCCAACAATTCATTGTACCTTTCTTGGTAGGTCAGTCCGTCCATCCATCGTCTGTTCCGACCTTCGCCCCGCGTTTATCGTGTCGACCCAACTCTGTTCGTTCTAGTAGCTATATATATCACGGTCAGCCTCCATCACTTGTCGGTTTGATATTAAAATACAAGAATTTCTTCACCATCACTCTTTACTCTGGCATTTTCTTCCAAAAAACTTTCACATTTCTCCAAATTCAGCTGAAGTCATTTTTTTTTACATCAAATGGTAAAATGAGGAAAAAACGGTCACTGACAAGATAACACAAGAAGGCTCGTCTTCGAATTCGTTATCACACTTAGACGGGGTGAACCCGCCATTGCAAAACTTTTGAAATATATCTAGCTCTCCCCCTCGAAATATTCATAATTTCCTGGAGTATTTCCAGAAGTGCCAATCTATAGGTACAAAGAGTAAACTCGCCTGTCACGCCACCCGGTCCAGCGCTTCCCCATGAGCATTATCCCATGTATTCGTCGTGTTCCAGGGACTTCTCATGTTCCAGGGTTTTGGGCTACTATGATTGTTCCGAGAGTTCTCGAACTATGGGAAACCCCCTTGGAACGATTTGCGATAGATTTAGAGCTGAATCAACCGGGACGGAAAGTCCCAAGCTGTGGGGGTCCTAACGGCTAAGGGTCCCGACTCATATGGTTTCCGACAACTTGTTCCGAGGAGTATCCCGCGCAAAAAAAAGTATTAAAAAAATATTTTAAAAAAGTATCAAAAGTCTCGTGTATTGGACTTTTCAATACTCAGCTCAATACTTTTTTTCGAGACTTGAGTATTAAAAAAAAGTATTAAATGTTATTAAATATAAAAAAAAGTATTAAAATCGTCCGAAAAAATACGTTTTAATACTGTTTTTAATACCTGTTGATACTTTGTTTTATACTCAAATCATAGAAAAACATATTGTATTAAGTATTAAAATCGTCATTAAAAAATACGATTTAATACTAGTTTTAATACTCATTTGATACTTTTTTAAATACTTGAATCTCTGACCGAACGTATCAACTGAGTATTAAATTCTTTTCTAAAAATACGATTTGATACTTTTTTTGATACTTAATACCATTTAATACTTTTTTAAATGCTCAAGTCTCAAAAAAAGTATTAAACTGAGTATTAAAAAGTCCAATACGCGAGACTCTTAATACTTTTTTTTAAATACTTTTTTAATATTCTTTTAATACTTTTTTTGCGTGGTATGGACTCCCGAGGGATGGAATTCCTCAAGAGATAGTATCTCATTTCAAGTCATGAGGGATAGTGCCCCAAAAGATTAATTCCGGGAGAGATGCCGTTGCGTGAGGGATAAAGTGTCCTAAGGGACAACCCGACTGAATATCCCCCAAAAATATTCCATTACCGAAATATCCACACACCAAAAATATTTCTGCACCAAAATATTCCACGACAAACTATCCCGTGGCTAACCGCAGCCTTCTAGCCAAAGCTTGCATGCTTGATGAAGTTCAAATCCTTTTCTGAGGTCACGGAGCGAAAATCCGGCAGGGGCGGAGGGGGGAGGGGGAAGTCCTCCCATTACAAAAATATAATTTCGGTTCCTTAAGTTCTTGTGAGCGAAAAAATGTTTAATTAAAAATTGAACACCTCAATATAGACAATATAGATGCATATGCAACATAGATGCATAGTCTATTCGCGAATCGTAATAATTCTTGCCGAGTATATTCGTATTTATACCGTATCCTGTTGCTGCTTCTGGGTGTCTGCAGCGAACGCGTTTCACGCGTCCTATTTACATCTTAGGTCTCCGTGACCTATATGTCATATATGTGTTTGTATATTCACTTATATGTGTTTCATGGGTTTCTGTTAAATTTCACGTGACGATTTCGTTAGTATGTCTCACAACATTTATCAAGCATGCCTCTTTTGTTGGTTCTACTTCAGAAAGGTTCATCGTATCCCGTGTCAAATGGGTTGTTGTTTTCGGTGCATCGGGAACGAAAGGAAAAAGTAATTTGGCAATGCGTTCGTTACAAGAGCCAGCGTTGCAGTCGTTGTCATACGACTGATAAAGCACGTGATGGTATGTTATCGTGGCCTGTTCGATGTTTAAAATGTAATTTGTATTTTTAGAATGAATAAATAAATAAGATTCAGTGACGGTCAAATTTGTGTTTTAGAATATTTTTAGTTGGCGATATTTCTGCATGGAGATGTTTTTGATTGGGGATATCTTGGCTAGGAAATATTTTTGTGGGGGGATATTTTGAAAAGGGATATCCTTGGGTCAAAAGTCGGGTCGCTGTCCTAAGGGACGTAGATTCCACGGGTACAGAATATTCTGAGGGATATGGGCTCCTCAGGGATAGTGTTGCGAGAGAAATTAAAAATCTGACACGCGAAAACTAGTTACTGAGTATCTCTAGAAATTACTCACTTGTTTGAGAATATATTTCTTTGAATCAATTTTTTAACAATATTTTCTTTCCATAATTTTACTCTTATCACAGTTTAGGATCGTTATTTAATATTTTTCAACGGATTTCAACGTGGAAAAAAGAAATATGAGCCACATTTCAAATAAATCCGTTGAAAAATATTAAATAACGATCCTAAACTGTGATAAGAGTAAAATTATAGAAAGAAAATATTGTAAACAATTGATTCAAAGAAATATATTCTCAAACGAAAGATGAGACATAACTTGGAAACTGACATTCCATCAAGATGAACTTAAATTTTTATAAATTATTTCAAATATAGAAATAATAGAAACCCAATTGTCAATGATTATTTTTCAGCAAGTTACAAAATTTAAAACAAAAAGTTATTTTTCTTTAAATTCTTCAATTTTTGACCTTGAATATCTTTTGAATGGTTAGAGTTATCAAAAAAGCATAGGACACCATTTTTGTAGAGCGTTTAATTTTCTATAAATATTAACGATCGTACTGGTTTTATAGTCTATAGGTGATAAGATATGACCTTTTTTATATGAGACCAAATTGAAAGTACAAATCGATGATGAGCATAATCTTCCAATTAGTATTAAGAGCTCATACTTGTTGAGTACTCTCTAGAGATACTCAGCAACTAGTTTTCGTGTGTCAGATTTAAAAAAAAAATAATAATCGATTTTTTTTACCCACCCAAGTCCCGAAGGATATGGGGTCCTCACGGATAGTCTATTCCAAGGGATATGGATACTAGAAAAATATGATTCCTCGAGGGATATGGTTTCCTAAAAGATATGGAATCCTGAGAAGTATATTGACTCGATGGATATGGAGTTCTGAGGGATATGGTGTTCCAAAGAATAGAAGAAGCGTGAATTTAGAAAACAGATTTAATTTCTTTCGCAAGCCACATAAATTTTACCTGTATTCTATTTGTTGACAGGACTGTCTCAAACGAAGCATTCAGAACAAAATCTTTCAATCTATTAATTGCAGATTGCAGGCCAAGCAGTAACCTGCCAATTTGTCATACTTTGATGTTCGGTTATCGTGACATTCTGATCGTTAAAATATTGTTGAGGAATTTCACATCTGCGTCAGCTGAATGTCATTATAAATTTCATGAACGATAAGCTTCAAAAGCCTTGCAGCCAGGCGTACACTGGCATTTATTGACTTATTGCGAATAGTTAACTCTTTATATAGGCAATTTATAGGAGAAGAGAATATTCCGCACTCCAGACTTTATGTAGTGCACTATGGTTGGTGAAGTTTACGCACTCAATCCTGCATTAAATCTTTGACAGGCTACGGAAGCTGGGAAGTAGGAAGATCAATTATTACAACTTTTACTTGATCAATAAATAAAAATGTAAGTTCTTGAAGTTGACTCTCTGAATCAAACAGTGTTTGCCGTACTTTGTGCTTCAATCACCATTCCCTATTGGGCTACTACTATGATAAAAGTAATAACTTACGAAACTTCGAAACAATATGTTGACATTTCAATTTAATTTTTTGTTTTCACATACATTGGGCATTTTCTATAATTGGATCAGTGGCAAAATGAGTGAGATATTTTTGAACTAATATCAGCAATTTTATCTGAGTCTTCAACAAATATATATTTCTTTAATATTTTGTTGGATAGTTATCAATACATTTTTTGAATATTTGATGCAAAACAAATAGATTTTTTAAAGATGACCTGAATATTCCATTATAGATAATTGCCAAGCAATTGACACAATTTACCTTTTTCTTCAGGAACGATTTTAGACTTACAACATTGTGTACAGCTTGAACTATTTCGAATTTAATAGAATATGCATCTTTGATTATCGTATTTCTTGGGTTTGGGGCGAATTTCTCGAAACGAATCGCCATTGTGGCACTGAATTTGAGGATTGACATGATATTAATGTGTTATCCTTTTGAGGCAATTACTTGGAATGAGGATGTAATAAGTCGACCTTAAGGGATTTCGCAATTATCGGTGATTCTCACTGCCAATGCATAATCTTTCATAGTAATAGCGTATTGCGTACACGTATTACGATTATTAGGTGTATTGGGTTTCGTAGGAGTAATAGACGTATCGTAATAATGTGTGATTTCGAGAATGTCGATCGCTGGATCAATGCCAGAATGTCTGCTATTGAGCGCTGGAGTGAACAAGATAATGAGAGAATGTGCTTCCCGGCGATACCGTATCTAATAAGCCTAACGCAAATACCCCAAAGTAAATTGTGAAACTGCGTTAATTTGGACAACCCGTTTAAATAGCCTGTAGTTGTAACCTCCAATCTAAATATAACACTATACAATGAAGAGCAAATTGCAAGTTCACCAAAAACCAACTAGTGCACACGAATAATTTTGGTTCTCTCAGTAACTGTTAAATTTTAGTCCACACAATATAAAAAAATTTGATTTTTTTTATCTTTGTTACAAATACTTTATATCCACGGTGCACACCATTTTTTTTTCCAATTCTATAAAAAAATTTCGATCAACATCCAATTGAACTCATTAACTCTGCGCTTGTGTTTTGGGTTACTGAGGAAAATTTGAGTAGAAAAATTATGAAAGAGTGTCTGTAGATATTGACGAATAAAAACACTTTGTTGAAAGTCCACGACTTTCGAATTAATTTTTACTACACTTGTTACTACTTTTCCACTTTTTTGTATTTTTGAACAATCAACATTTTTATGACTGCGGATTGTTTGGACAGCCAAATAAAAACTAGTCATTCAGTAGAACATTCAACTGAGAGTAATTTATTAGGAAATTAGAGTGAGCGTAATTCATTAGGAAATTAGAGTGAGCGTAATTCATTAGGAAATTCAACTGAGTGTTATTTAATAGAAAATTTGGCTGAAAGTAATTTAGTGGAAAATTTTGCTGACCATAATTGAGTAGCTGGTAGAAGTGTAAACACGCCTTTTGTTATCTAATGGATTACGCATTTCATTTATTTTATCGGAAATGAGTAAATAAAACCACGCATGGCGGATTAAGGCTCGAATATCATTTAGTGCACTGTATACGTTATCGATGAAAACAGGGGCGGGATATTTAGGGCAGTGGGCGTATGGAATTGTGCTTCATTAAGGTAGGAAGTGTGTTGAACGAGCAACGAGGAGGTTATGGTGAGCCGAAGCCTGCATCACCACGTGATGTAACCACGCATACGAAGCACCGGATTAGGGCCACATAACCGTGGGCCTAGTGGTATGTGTCCATCAACGCCACCGAATACAGGTCGTTCAGAGTTTCGCACTAGCCGCGGGCGAATTTTGTACCTACAATATACAATGGACCATTGCACATATGCACTTGATTGTACGGTCTATGCATCTTTGTGTATTGCACGTAATGAGTTCCATCCGTGAATGATCAGTACCGAAACCAATTTCATGCACTCTACACCAGACCCACATTATTCTATTATCGAATTTTAGAAGAATTATCGTTAGAAAGTTATGCAAACATAACTATTAAATACAATTCATTAAAAAGCAAAATCTGTTACAACATTTTTAATGTTCAATTCAATCATATTTCAACAATTAGGTCATCATCATATTACAAGAATATGCACAATTTTGTTCGATTATTCAATAAATATTCTCTCAGAACAAAATTATAACGCCAATTACGAAACTTCTCCCCAAATAACACCAAAGGACCCATTGGTAAGCACTCAGCACATTATCGAGGTTTCCATTTTTGCGCTTATGATGTCAAAACAAGCATTATATCTTGAATGATAATTCTAGCAATGCGCCTATAAAAGTGAGATCGTTCATTTGAAACATCCATTAACGGTCTTGTGTAAAAGCTACTTATAGGCTTTACATCAATTATTTTCTGAGCCTTTGCTTAACGATCATAGTTGTTAAAAAAATAATCTTCTCTAACACTCCCTGAAAAGTGTTGCGTGTTTACTTTTTGCATGAACGAACGAACTTTCATAGTGAATACTTAAATGGAATGAAGAGCACTAAGTGGACCTTCTTATGACTGCAAATACTTCTTGTATTCAATGAGTGAATACTATCGCTTTGAGGACTTTATGCTTCCCGAATTTCGATTGAATACCAGACGATGTTCAATTCTATTGATGCACTGGTGAGAACGCATCCACTTATGAAGAGCCGCATGCAAGCCGGCAGATGAGATATTGCAATGCTCTGATAATGAGCTTTACCCGCACGATTTCATTGAAGTTTCGAGTAGTCGTAGCCTAGAATTAAATGCCGTTTCAGTGGTTACACCGTTGGATCTATGAGCGAGGATCTAGATTAATAATCAAAGCTGCATTTCGCTCGTGAATGTGGACGGAATTTAATAGCTTACGTGAAGATATAGTGGCACTTCCGGTATCTATTTAGCAATAATTGTCAATTATTGATTAACGGTATAGTTAGGTACAGTCGTAATGGGAACCAATATCCTTTATTGAAAAAAATGTCGGTATTGGTCGATATAATCAATCCAGTTGAATGCTACAATCGCGTTGGTTGTACCAACCGATCCAATTGTGTAATCCAACCAATTCAGCTGCTTGGTATAACCAATTCAGTTGCTTGATACAACCAATTCAGTTAGTTAATCCAACCAATTCAGCTGCTTGGTATAACCAATTCAGTTCCTTGATACAACCAATTCAGTTGCTTGATACAACCAATTCAGTTAGTTAATACAATCAATTCAGTGGGTCGATGCAAACAATTCAACTGCTCGATACACCAAATTCAATTGTTCGGCACTAGCAATTCAATTAGTTAATACAGCCAGTTCAATTTATTGATTACATTAATCAGGTTTTTGACATTACCGATTAGGTTGGTTGATAACACCGACATGTTGTCTCGGTAGTCGACACAACCAACTAAGTTAGCTGGTTGTATCGAGTGACAATCTATTTAAGTAGATCTCCACAGCTAATCAAGCTCATAAATATAACCAATTGAATTGACCGAGAATCCAAATCAAATGCCGAGTTAACGATGTCGTCACTGTTGTATACTTACAAGTGTACTCTTGTCAACAGTGATAGCGGAAAATGACTTAAAAAAAACATAGTCGATCGAATTTTGTTTTAATGCAACGGGTTCTTTTGAAAACTGCACAAAAATCATGATACCTTCTAAAAAGCGTGTTGAAAAGTCTGTTGTCACGTTTCCTCAACATTGTAATCACCTCTTTTACACTTGTCAGCACATTGGTTTTATGTACCGTGGTAATTTTTTTCCAACAGGCTTGGCAACACTCTTTTTAGAAGATATCACGATTTTCGTGCAGTTTTTAAGATAACTCGTTGTATTTTTAAAAAATTCGACCAACTATGTTTGTCAATTATTTCCCGCTATCAATATTTGCTCTGTCTTCACTCGAAGATTCGCTGACAAACCACCGTTATCGTTGTACCACTAGTCATCATTACTGACTACACTCGATCGTTGGCAGTATTCCAGTTTTCCAGTTAAACCAGTGGCGGCTCGAATCAGCGGCCATGATCCATGATCGAACGCGGATATTAACGGCATTTTCCTCTCACCAGTGTAGTTATCGCATAATTTTGCACACTTGCTCGTTATAGACGCTTCGGTGCGGTCGCGTACACAAGCACACAAGCGAAACTCTCTCGACTGCCAGTAAACCGGACCGTTCATCATACATCGTCTTCCCAAAGGTACACACCCATCGATACAGGTGTAAGTGTGGTGAAGCACCCTTTTATCCGAGAGGTACTCTTTCCAATCGCGTTCCATACTCTCGTTTTACTCCCCCTCGAACCTTCCGCCGATTCCAATTTATATTCAGACTTTTATATCGCTCTTAAAGAGCTTCTTGCTAGCAGCAACGATCCTGTTCTGCAGAGAATGTGAAACGGGCCTGACGGGGAATACGCCCCATGCGATTCGCTGCTGTACGTAGTAATAGTACCACCGGGTTAATATATATATAACTCGGAGATGAAGCACCGCTTTTATACCTTCCGGTTGCAGCAGCAACACCAAGACAAGCCGCAGGTAAAAAAACTTTTTCTTTTTATCTCCCTGTAAACCTCTATCTTACCCTCTCTCATTAATTTAGCTGTAATTTAACGCGCTGTATTAACAGATTTTCATCTGACTGCTTCACCTTCGGGATTGAACGTAAAGTAACTTTTACTCCGCTTTCTAGACTCCTTACTGCGAGACTGAAAAAAAATTGGGTTAGACAAAAGACTGACGTTGTGAATGAATGAGAGGAACAGCGATGCGTCAATGTCATAACTTTTTTTCGGGGGGTGTAAAATTCTTCCTTTCGTTCGCAAGTCGAGTGCTTGAGCGAATCGTCCATTTTTTTTTTGCGAAAAGAGTTTCTGACGTCAAGCATATAGAAGATCAACAAATTTTTGTAGCAAGGTAATCGTCGTTGTAAAAAAAAATTATTAATTTAATTTGCTGAATTCATTGTAAAAGGTCTAATTCTGATGTATGAAATCTTTAGAAGTGTCGTGTCTACTTTTTCATAAGGCTTAAACATATTGTTGACCAACTCTTGATTCTTCATAATATCCCTGAATTTTGAAATTGTACCGAAATTGGATTTGCCTAAATAGGAAATCTATTAAAAAAACGGTGATTCTCTAAGCAATAACAATATTATAAAAAATAATCTAAATCGAATCGCAAGGTGTTAGGATAAGTCATTCACCAATCCAGCCTCATATGTTTTTTGATGGGATAATTTTCCACGTTAAAATACTGAATAGCTCTCAAGACTCTCAGATCGAGGTTATGATGATTCATAGACTCCTTACCTGAGTAAAGTACTGAAAAGAGAACAGGAAATGAGTGGGTTAGTGCAAAAGTTTAGTTTTCTACCGAAGAAGATGTCATTTGAATTAATGAGGTAAATGGCCATTACCGTGTACAGAATATCATTAAGGCAGACCGTTTAAATGTCATATCTCCAGCATATGTGGTCGGTGAATATAAACGAGTGGGAGTTTTTCGAGTAGCTGAGGAAAAAAGTAAGAGGGCATTCGTTGCCGCGTCAGTTCAACCGCAATTTCGTTGGACTGGTGACTGGCAGCTCCGCTGGCTTGGTACCTCAAAGCGGGTCAAGCTCCGGGACACACAAGGGGCATCTCACTCTTTCCGGTCGTCTCATCCTCCGCTACACGTGAACCAACCACTTCGGTACGGTTGCCGTGCAACCCGATGTCCTGCTGCTGCTGCTGCTGCTGCTGCTGTCGTTGGCTTCTCGATTTTCCATTGAGTGAAGAACGCCACGACGTGTTAGGCGACCAATTCATTCGCCCTGCTGAGAGACAGCGAATTTATATTACTCGACGACTGAGTTGGTGCCTCGGGATACGATTGTGAAAAAAACACAAACAAAACGGTATGTACATCAACGACGAAGACAAAACATCCGAGTGAATTCTTGGGTCGCTTGTTCCGTGAGTACCGTCCATATATACGTCGAATTGGATACAAGGGCATTGAAGGCAGATCGTGGGCGCGAAATGAAACCAATATATCCCACTACGAGACTCGAAATTGGGCGAACCCGTGACAAAAGCTCTCGAGCACATTCGGCAATCTTCTGATACCAAAGAGGCAGCGGTTAAAATGAGCAGGCATAAAAAAAAATAAGTCGATACCGAGAGAAGGACTGGAGAAGGATGGTTGTCTTTTGTTTTTGTCAATGGCAATTATTAATATCGTAGTATGATGATAAAAATTGTAATATCGTATCTGGTTGTTTGAAAATCCATGAACTATGCATATGGTTTCTTTGAATAATTCGGCGTGAAAAATCATCACCTAGATAATTGGCCGTTGGTCGATCGAACCATTTCAATCACTGGTCAAATCAATCAGCTTGTGGTTCACTGGCTAATTAACGGGACAACTAACCAATTATTGGATTGATCAACTTATTGTTTGCAACATCTAATTGGTTGGTTAGGCATCCAATGGTTTGCTTGGAATGACAAATCGCATTTTTGGGGCTGAAAACAAACAAATTGGAAGCAAACAATTGACTGAGTATTACATCCAATTTATGGTTTGCAATATCCAACTGAGTATTGCAGCCGATTCATTGTTTGTAATATCCAACTGTATATTACAACCAACCGACTACTTGCAACAACCAACTTGTTTGTAACAACCAACTGATTCCTTGAAACGACTAACTGATTGTTGGAACAGCTAACTGGTTACTTAGAACAACTACTTGGTTGTTGTAATAACTAAGTGGTTGTTTGGAACAATCAACTGGTCGCTGAAATAACTAACGGATTGGTTGAACAACCAACTGGTTTTTTGGAATAGCTAATTAATTGTTCGGGCCAATTGATTGTTTAAGTCCGACAACTGGTTGTTTGTTTAAATGAATTTAAGTACCAGCCAACCGGGAATTGTAACCAACTAACCGTTACCTAAAAATGTGGACATTTTGACAAGTGGTTTTGAAAATTCTGAAGATGTTGATATTAATCATCTATCGCCACAACTTTGGTCAGTCCGTTGCGTTGTCTAACACCAGCTGCAGAATCTGCATAAGGAATACACCTTTTGCGTATGATGCTTAATGCCAATTGGTAATGTCTTACCGATATTTCGAGTGCGCACGTACTTTCGACAGTACGAAAATAGTTTTTGACTATCGCCTTACCGGGGTTCTTTGAAAATCCATCAAGCATGACTGCCTCCGAGTGCAGTCAGATAAAGTAGGTACGCCGATGTTCATCTCTCCGAAACGAGGGAGTGGATAGACATGCCCAAAGTTTTCGTGAAATTGGGAAACTTTTGAAGATCGAAGATAGCATAATGGTTGATGCTCGTACATACTATATGTATATTCACGGATTGGTGTCCTTCCATGTGATCTCATGAAATCTCCTGGTACATTCCCGTCGCGTACGCCAACGTTGAACACTCCGTACCTAGCGCCTCTCTCGCTCTCTCTCTCTCTCTCTCTCTCTCTTTCACTTGCGCGCGCTTTAGTTCTTCAAGTTTTTCGCTTTATCGAAACGTCTGGAAGTGATATTCCACCAGCGGCACTGCATCTATGATGGATTCCGGGTCTCGTCTGTCCCGCGGAGGTGTATTGATGTGCGCTGAATTCCGAGGTACAAGGTACGTATAGAATTTCGGTTTTCCTGGCGTCGAGTCACCCGGTTTCAAAGTCTCTCGGCTCGACTGTCTCGCAACCTCACTTTGGTACTTCCCTCGTGGTTCGCACTCGAAGCCAAGACGCCCCAAGGCCAAAAATTTGGAGTGCACTTCCGGGCACTGGATGTGAAGGTGGGCCAGCCCAGAGGTCTGTGGCAAAAGCCTTGCCACCGAGACTGCAAGAATGGAGGATGGAGAGAGAGGGAGATATAAATATATATATAGAGATAGATAGCGGTCGGGAGGTGGATGCGGGTGTGAGTGGAGAATAATGTACATGCGGTTGGCGCAGGCCTGAGGGCAACCGGATCTCCTCTTCTCGCTGCCTTCACCATATAGGACTGCCTTAAATTTCTCACTTGTGAGGCTTCCCTAGTTCGTACCTAGTACCAAAGTACGCCAGGTGTACAATACCCAGAAGCAGAAGCACCACCGCTAGGTCTTATAGGATATAGGTAGTGTTATAGGCTACAGGAGCCGCTACAGATCCGCCTGCCCCGGGCCTACTCGTTTCTACGGCAACACGGAAGGATCTATCTATCCGACTCAGAAACGGCACTGTTGCCGCCAGTCATATCAGACCTACTGTTTCCTTGTGCGTATTCCATCTATCTTCTCGAAGTAAATTTCATATGATAACGTAGTAATCGACGGACCGGAAACGTAATGTCTTCAGAGAACAGCACTGGATGATTGAATTGGATACCTTCATGAATAATTCGACTTGGATGTACGGAATGGACATATTTATTTATGGCGAAAAATATCAGCAGCAATCGACTCATTGAGTTTGGAATTGGAATATTGGCACCAAGCAGTAAATTCCATATGATAACGTAGTAATCGACGGACCGGAAACGTAATGTCTTCAGAGAATAGCACTGGATGATTGAATTGGATACCTTCATGAATAATTCGACGTGGATGTACGGACTGGACATATTTATTTATGGCGAAAAATATCAGCAGCAATCGACTCATTGAGTTTGGAATTGGAAAATTCGCACCAAGCAGCTTTAATGAAAATCAATAAATAAATGATAAATGAATAAAAGCCAATGAATCAAAATAACAACAAAGGATGCAAAGTGGAACGCTGCACATTGCTTCCTCGTTATATTTTGTTGTTTACAAAACTACTTCTATGAGGAAGGGTATCGATTGATTTTAGCTTCCTCAGAGAGGAAGCTGTGTACAAAGCCAAATATAATTAGGAATTAATGCGCTAGGTTCTCCTTTCCATCCTTTTTTCATGTCGATTATTTTTGTAATGGACACTTCGAGCCGGATATCTTCACCAAGTACGATATCTATGATAACAGGATATCAATTCGACCTTGTAGAAGATGTGGGCAGGTTTGGTCGAAGTTAACTTCAATTAGGACGAAAACAGAATTTATTCCAAAATTCAAAATTCTATAAAATTTCATCCACCTTATGGATTTATTTGAATTTGCTGGTGATTTTTTGGTACATATTCATTCTGAATAAATGATACATTTGAGTATTAACTAGTAAATGCTTCAAAGGATTCTTTTAATCTTCGCTTTCATCATCCTTCATCAAAGAGATCGATAATCGACAGCATTTACTCAAGAGGCTTTTAAGCGTGGCACAAGCATCCATCTAGTCGTTATCGTCGAAAAGTTATAACCATCTTTCCGCCATGTCGGCATATTCAATGTGAAAACATTAAAACATTACGAAACTTTGATGAGTTTAGAGTGTTAACAACCGATTTTAGTAACTCGAGCCTTTCTGCAAAGGCAGAGGAACCGTATTCGATAATGGTAACTGAGTGGGACGGCGAAACTGACAGACTAAGTTATCAGATGCTCATAATCACATCTGCCATGTCTAGTATTGTTTCCGAGTATTTTTTAGTACTACTTTGATATGACCACACGGAAAGAAATGAGTAGTTGGTAAATCTGAAAAATTTGTTCTCACAACCACCCGAAATAGTTGCAGCACCAATTACTCAGTTAGTTGAAGCGTCTACTTAGTTGGTTAAAGGAACTGAAATGTCGTTGGTAGAATACCCGTAGGTCTTATAGGATAATATAGGTCGGTAACGGGAACCAACAGAAATAGTAACCCGAGTTATACGCTTAGTTAGTACATGCAATTAGTTTTAGTGCAGCTCTAGGTTAGAAATTTAATTTCATAACTCATCGTATTCGCTCCCGCTATTGTAAAACGAGGATACAACATGTTATGGTTACAATAAATGGCTCAATGAAAAATGAAGTCCATCGCTATGAGCGATTTAAAGGAGCCGAGTCATAAAAAATCTGGATATGTTAATGGTCAATAACTCTACCTAAAAAATATAATAATACCCATACCTAAAAAATAATTATTAAAATACGTGATTAGTACTTGACAAACTATAGCCCGCCGTAGAGTGCTTTTCTTTTCACTTTACACTTATATGTATCCACACGTTCGTCATAAAACACAATAACCTTGTTAGCTAATAAAAATATTAGTTACCCGAACCAACCGATTTGTGTTGGGAGGAAAGTGATTGGTAATGGAAACCAATTCGTAGGGTGCCGGCAACATTCGAATCGTGTTTACAACTATTGCCGCCGGTAGTTGGGCCACTTCATGGCTGTTGGCAAAAGGATAGAATTACGATTGGTTGTCGGAACCAAGTTGTCGGTCTTACTTACCAATCACATATAGTTAAGGATACTTTTTAAATTTAGTTTCCGTAACTAATCAGCGGCACAGCATATGCTGGAAATATTTATCACGACTACTTTTTTTTCGTGCAATTATGAGGCAGATCTGAAGTGGTAAAAAAAATGACTAAATTGATGGAGAATGCTCCATATATATATATACATTATTTTATATATAAACGGCCAGAAAGTGCCTACTTGAAAGTAGCAAAAGTTATTCAATTCTGCCACTAACTACTGTCATCCACTTTAAGCCTCATGGACGAAATGTGTTACACTCCGGTACCTCCTTTGTTATGGATCTCTCTACTCCGACTAATACGTTGTGGCCAAACAACTCGACGGATCTCCAGTTAGGAGTTCGAGTGGAGAGTCCGGTTGCAATACCACGCTCAACGTAAACCGAAGGGCTTAAGCTTGGTATTAAAGTGGAGAGCATATAACATTGTCCTGATCTCGCGCGTATGGCTACGAAGGGTGGTAAGTAGTTTCGATGGGACACGATTAGGAAAGTCTGTGGGGTATCCTACCCCGGTTAAATGGTTAAGGCGTTCGGGCGCGCTTAATACAACGCTTTCATGCGATTTAAAGAGCCTTATACTATTGAAATTTAATGGGAGACCATGCCATCTGCTGCGGAAGCGGAATCCACACACACACGAGTGTGTGCACTAACCTATTTATACGTGGTATGAGTGCAAACACTGGACATATCGTTTATCATGCATATAACACCTATGCAGGATGCCCGATACGAGCAGAAGCATATATTATGGATCGTTGACGATATAAGGATTGACTCACGACAGATTGCACCGGAAGTGCCTTACACGCGTGTCTACTACACGCGTGCAGTGTAATGATGAAGTATTAACGCATCGTTCAAACTCAGTGCTCAACGTGATCGTTATTTCCTGATGAGATTTTTCTAGTTCCTCATCATCAAAGGGTTTGGTAATAACTGTTGTTTTTTTGTATTCCATGGGCATTTTTTTTATAGGTGGCGCAATTTAATAGTTATAGTTGGGTTAGTAGTTATCAGTATTATTAAGTAGAATGTTATTAACTATCGATGTTGGCTAGATTTGAGAATTAGTTGGTTGGCTTAACAATTAATAAATGTCACTTAAAGCCACTTGGACAATCTCGGTTTTGCTATGTTGGCATTTAGGACTATATAAAAAAATGTCTTTGTGTAGGTATATTTTGAATTGATGTATATGAACAAATTGTTGCAATTCAGCGTGAACGGATTTTGAGTGGAACTTTGAGGAAAATTAAGATAAATTAGGTTTGAAGAAAAATTTACAAAGTTTCGGGAAATATTTTTCTAGTTAGAAAAATTTAGCTTGAGATAGATTTGCACGGCGAAAAATATCTAGAAAATTGATGGATATTCATCGAAACTTTTTATGCGTAAACCGATATCTCATCTTTAATATACAGCAATATTACAGTACTTCTATATTAAATATAACTTTCTAAACGTGTTTTGTTAGTTCAATATACTGACTTACGTATACAAATTCCACACAGATGTATGATACTTATCGTGATGAAAATTTCCACAGTGTGAACCCAAAAAGAACCAAAAGTTGAATTCCTATTTCCACCTCTTTTTTTCTCATTTTAAATACACATGAAATTTCTACCTCCCAGATATATGCGAAAGTTGAGTTGCAATGCGCTATAGTATTTTATGTATGAAAATTCAAGATTATTCTGAAAATTCCGTGAAATACCTGAAGATGACAAGAATTTAAATTTCCCCGCTTTGTTTTCTCACTCGGAATGTGTATGAAATCTTTACCTCGCAGTATATGTAAAAGTTAAATCGCAATTCTATTCGGTATTTCATATATGGAAAATTCCAGATTTTTCACTAAATTCCGTGAAATAACTGAAGGTGACAGAAATTTCAATTGCCACGTCTTTCTCTTACTTACAAATATTCACGGAACCTTTATTTCTCATATATATGTAAAAGTTCAGTGACAGTTCGCTTGAGTTTTTGTATGTATGAAAACTCAAGATTTCTCTCGAAAATGTGGAGAAGAGCGTCGCATTGCGTTTACGAAAATGAAAAAAAAACGTATAAGTGTTCCTTTTTTGTTGAGAGCACGAAGTTTTCCTTTTTGTTTATGAGAGGCTCGTGTGTCATTACCCCATAAAGACCTCGACCTCTCTCGTAGACCATGTTGGCCTCGCCTTTTCCTTGTTCCCTTTTTTACTGCTTCTTTTCCTTCTCCATTTGGTGCCCTGCAAGGATGCGAGTACGAAAGTACGACGTGTATGGAAATTCGTGGGTCTCACTGGCGTGAGCATAGAAAGGGCGAGGGGCCAAATGACCGAGAGAGTTTCAACGAGAAGATGGTGTACATTCGCGAGCCAAAAAAAAAGAAAAGAAAAGAAAAACCCATTCGTGCGAAGTATAATGCAACCGGGGGAAAAACGTGCGTTTTCAAGCTTGTCTTGTTCTTCTTTTACCGAAACTCGCCAGCTCGGAAAAAAGGCGTGCACTCCCACGTGAATATTGAATCTCTTGGGTGGCTGAACAAGTTTTGTTTAAACACATCGTAAACATGTATTCCCAATGGGCGGAACAAGCGAATGTTCAAACTCTCGGGGCAGGTAGTTCATACCCTCCTACAACTTGTGGTGTACGGAGGGTCAAACGAGTTGATTTACTGATGTAACTCTAACTATGCTTACCAATTAAGTTGCTGCTGTAATTAAGCTCTATTTTCGTCGGAATTATTAATTTCGTTATTTATTGAATCGCAAACGAATCGAATCCCATTTACTGGGCAATGATCAAGTAATTAGGAATTATTCAAATACATTGCATAAATTTCGGTTCAACTTGGAAAATGATTGAACGAAGTTTGAAAAAAGAGAAATTCAAATCTGGCAAAATAAATATATCGATGGTCTAAGCCACGAATGTCTGTCTTCCAAGACATTTTCTTTCATAACCTACGCACTTACTAAAAAAATATTGCGTGAAATCTGGACCCTAAGCAGGCGAAAAGGCGTTAAATCGGTTTTCACGGATCTATAAATATCTCTTCGGCCTGATATGATATCGACTTGGTTTTTATACCCAAAGGTTACTTATACGCAGACTGAAAAATAGAATTAAAGGTTTTTGTCTAGTTAACTCTTAAGTGGGTGTAAACGCGTAAAGTGTATTTTTCATGGATTTCTCAACATCTTTTAGGCCTGATGAGATATCGACTTAGTTTTTGTTGCTGAAGGTTTTTCATACTACGTCTTCGAAAATCCATTAACGATTTTGCCATAATAAATTCGACGATGGCGAATAAGGCTGAAATATATTTTCCTGGATTTTGCCATATCATTCGAGTTTGATGAGATATCGATTTGGTTTTTGCTTCCAAAGGTTACCTATACAAATGCTTGAAGAAAGTAATGAAGGGTTTTGCCCTTATCAAGCACTGATAGGGCTAAAATGTATTTACCTGGATTACTCGATATCGTTTAGGCCTAATAAAATGTCGACTTGGTTATTGTGTTCAAAGGTTTTCCATAGAACAATTTGTAAAAAGTTATTAAGGATCTTGTTCTAATCAAAGGTTCTATATTTTCCGAATTACCTAATATTCCTTGGGCACGATGAAATACCAACTTACTTTTTGATCAAAACGATTCTCTGCACAAATGCTTACAAATATCTTTAAGAACTTAAAGGTTCGTAATGCTACGGGTATGAACTCACGCCATCTTTAAATGTCTAAAAATATTCCTGTGCAAACATCCAGGTGCTTACTTAACACTTAATAACACATTCGTCACTGTAATTTTAGCATTTTAAACTACATAATATAACAACGGCATATTATGTCTTATTCTTCGAATCCAAGTCGTAATAACCATCAGGAAGTTCCATTCGTGTGATTCCCACTTCCCACAGAAAAAGTCAACCAGCACCCCACAATGGTTCCGTTGCCTCGACTAATCGTCTTATACGTCAGTCACTAATAACAAGTGGATAATTGACCAGGAGGAGTCACGAGATTTTTATTTACACCGCACACTCTTTATTAGTATACCATTTACAATGAACCCTAACTCGCTCGCACGGTCATGTACCTTCACACGAATCATGTGTCTAACATATCTCCCGCATTATACTGACACCGAGTAAGCGTTGCGTGCTTCGAGCCGCGACGGAATAATGCACCAGTCATCATTGCAAGAATTCTGCCCATTGAGCCACGGATTCTCGGTGTTTTTTTTTGTCTTGACATAGCGACTACTCCGTTCCGCGCCAGTCGAATCAGAGCTGAATTTTAAAAAACCTTTTTCCAATTTCTGGTTACTTAATCAACAGACTTAAGAATTTACGAACGTAGCCGAATTTGTTCATAATAGATGAGTACATTTACAGCCACACTCCAAATAGAAAATAGACTGACATATTCAAATGTCTGATTGTAATGTTTTTTTGTGCAGTTAAAAAAAAAACTTATTTTTATTATTGGTAGATTTCGAATCGATTGACGGTCCAGATTTTCGATAGTATTGCTATTTCAAAAGATTCAACCGTTTGATTTTCCTATTCTAACCTAACACCAAATATGAAAAGGTCTGTAGTTTTGGACCAACTAATACCGCAGAAAATCTGTAGGATCAATCGATAAAGGGTCTTCCGATAATTAAAATAAAATATTGATCATTGTAATTAAACTATTATCATGGTTTCTTTATATGAAAAACTACACAAGTATACACTGTAAAAAAAATCTACTTCAAATTTAGTGTACTTTTTCGGGAAGTTTTTATTGATACACTAGTATATTAAATTTGGTATAGAAGTGTAATGTGAAATTAATGTAGGTACATCATATTCCATTATTTACTTTAATGTTACAGTAAATTATTTGAATTTTGATGATTTCCTACAATTTTACTGGAAAAGTACATGAATTCTATATCACAATTGTTCATCAAATTTCGATAACGAGTTTATAAATAAAAATTTCCAAATTTTTGCAACAGTGCATGAAATCGAAAATTTGCATATATTACTCAATTTTCTGAGTCACTGCGAATGAACTCATACATTAAGAAGTAATTCCTGCTTTCCCGTAAATCCCCGAAACTATTAATAGCACCGGCAAATATAAGCAAAAAATTTCAATTTAGCATAGTTTTGACTAATGTGAAGCGCAGTGTAGCTGAAGAAGTAACGTCGCAGTGACCGCAAAAGCAACAGACACAGCAAGAGAATAGGAAACCGCGCGACGTCTGCTGGTTGGCAAAGCGAGCATTTATGTATATTCAATACGAATGAGTTTTTCATAACTGTGTCTATCAGTGAGCGAAGAAGTCAGAAGAACCTGAGGAAAAAGTAGGCAGCGCGTAATTTCCGAGCAAAGCGTAAAAAATAAATAAACTTATTTTCACTATTGGTAGCTCCCGAATCGCTTGACGATCCAGATTTTCGATAGTATTACTATTTCAAAAGATTCAACCGTTTGATTGTCCTATTCTAACCTAACGCCAAACATAAAAATAACTGTGGCTTCGGACCAACTAATACCGCACACAAAATCCGTACAATCAATCGATAACAAGTCTTCCGATAATCAAAATAATATATTGCTCCGTGTGCCAAACTATTATCATGGTTTATTCATATAAAAAAACTGTACAAGAACATAAAATCGAAAACTTGCATATATTGCTCAATTTTATCTTAGATAATACCTGCTTCCTCACCAAATTCTCGAAACTATTAATTGCACCACTAAAAAATGTAAGCGAAAAATTCCATTTCAGCATAGTTGTGACTAGTATGAAGCGCAGTGTAGCTGAAGAAGTAACGTCGCAGTGAGTGCAAAAGCAACAGACACAGCAAGAGAATAGGAAACCGCGCGACGTCTGCTGGTTGGCAAAGCGAGCATTTATGTATACTCAATACGAATGAGTCTCTCATGACTGCGTCTATCAGTGAGCGAAGGAGTCAGAAGAACCTGAGGAAAAAGTAGGGAGCGCGTAATTTCCACGCGAAGCGTACGTAACAATCGTTATAGCACTGCTCCAACGTTCCCCTCATTGCCTCCCCGCTTTTAAGACCTGCAAAAGTATCCTAATAATCCCACGCTCTCGCGCTCTTCGAGATCCTCCTCCGCCATCTCCTATCCTAAGACTGACTCACGGCTTGTCCGCTCACATCCTGCGATTCAACCAAGTTTTTTGCCCTCGTCCGGACGCTCGCCATAGTCCCAAGCGCCTCTCTTCTACCCTTACGACCATTTAATTGCCACTACGACGATGGGAATGAACTATACTCTTGCAAATGTACACATATCACCGTGTAAGAGTTTTAACGTTGTAGGATTAATTTACTTGAATGTTGGTATATCGTTCTTGTGTGCCTACGTCTACGGAGATGGATAGGTACGTGCAAGGGGCAAGCATATGGATTTTCCCGGTGAATTAATTATTGTAATCAGAAGGGACGACCACGATGTCTACCAACATTTCTCTGTGGCATTACAACGACGCAACGCACACCCACTGCACCGTGCACGTTGCGCGTTGCACTTCCGATGACTCCTTCAGCATCTTGATGACTTTGGGTGTCGAACTCTGACTTCGTTGAGCTTCACTCGTGGGAGAATTCGCGATAGCGATTAATGAATTGCTATCATGATTATTTATGATTTTCTACTATCTGAATGGGATACCGGACTGATGTTACTTTGATTGTTGGTAATTAAATCCGCGAATTATGCTGATGGGAATGGATAAAGGTTTTATGATTTTGAGGTTTTTAGTAATGGCGTTGAGACACGCGACGGAACAGTTTTTATTGGGTCTAAGAGTTAAATGAGGTGGATTTATTCTGATATTTTCTTAATTCACTTGGTCTCTGGGTACAGTCTTTAAATACGAGGATGTTTATTGATTTGTGTGATTTAGTGTAATTATGAGGGTGTGGCAAAAAAAAATTCAATTTTTTTTTTAAATCCTGCGAAAGTGTGTACTTGGGTCTCTAAATACACTTTCTGCATGTAAAACTGTCGGCTGAATTTTTTTAAACATTGTTCTATCGATATTTACCTAAAAAAAATAGATGTCGATTGAGCGACCTCTAAAAATGATTTGTCCGCGATTTCTTTTCACACAAAGGCGTAAAACTAACGTGTAAGCCGTGGCAACCTGAAGAAACTAAAGAAATGTAAAAAAACCGAGAAAATCTGATTTATTTTATGGATTAACGCTCGAGGTATCGAAGAATAATTCGTTCTTACATACGATTCACTTGCAATTTAGTTTTTAGGGGTGTTTGAGGTCGCCAGTTATTAATCCAAACTCAAACTTCAGAAATTCAAAATAGCGGATCCAATATGGTCGACAAAAATGCAAAAAGTTGCCAAAATCTAAACTTTGCGTTAGGATTCATAATTAGTGACCTCAATAACCCCTGAGAAACCCATTGACCCATTGAAAACCCCATTTTTAATGAAAACTGCAGCAAAATTAAGTTTTTTCACTATGTGATTTCAAGACGTTACCGCGTTTTCTCGTTAATTTTCGCTAACAATATTTTTACTGTGGACCATGTCTCTAATGTTAGTTTTACTGGGTAGAAAAAAAAGTGTTGAAGAACACAAGCGTTAGAACGAAACGAGTTTACGAAAGCTTTCTCTCTTTCTCTCGTGCCAACTTACAACAACGAGAACGATGATACAGTCTAAGCCGAGCATGAAATCATTTATCTCGTGGCTAAGCACGAAAGAACGAGACACTCTTTCTTTCCCCCTTACATAGATTTAAAGTTTTCCGGTACTCTCCGGCTGTTGTTCGGTTGGTCTCGTGTCCTCCGCGTCCCACGCCATTTTCACCGAGTTTTTTTTTCACCGCAACACAGCGTTCGCTGGTGAGTTATCGTGTTGAGGGCTTTGGGATGAGCAAAGAAGGAAGAAAACTTTCGAGTTCGTCACCGACTTTTCTCTCCCACCAAACTTGCCTCGTTTTAGCGAGTCGGTTTTGTACCTTCACCATTTTTTCCCCTGGGTTTTCGGTGGATTCATCAGTTTCGCGAAGGCATTAACCTGTCGAATGAGGGCAGATATAAAGGAAATGGGTTCTGGGGTATATGCAAATTTCGGATGTCACGTTTTCACGTGCAACTTTTCAAAAGAATAAATTTTATTAATCATGCTGTTAAGACGAACAATATGTCCATTTAATTATTGGAAGATCCTTCAGCGATTGACCACTTAGATTTTTAATAGTATTACTCTGAGAAGGAAATTCAGTTGAATCAACAAAATTTTTTTGGCTTCAAAAAAACCGAACGCGTCTACACGTTCAAATAAATGTTATATACTTTGAACAAAAATGTTGTTGTTTGTGCAAATAAAATACAGTACTCGCAATATGGTATTAAGTTGCTTAAATGAAATTCGCTTTATAATTATCATACTTTGTAAATTTGACATATATTTTTATTTGAATAGAATAATATTTTGTTGTATCAATTACCTTGTTTTTCAGGGGAATGAAAAGCATGTTTTTCAGATAAATACTTGTATATAATGCATTTTTCACTTAATAAAAACTCCAGTCAACGAAACGCATTTAGTTAAATCAACTGAATTTTTTTTTCAGTGAAGCAATTCAAAAGTTACAGCTATTTGATTGTCCTATCCTTATCTAATATCAGCCATATAAACGGCTGTAATTTTGAAATAACTGATACTATGAAACACCTGAACGATCAATGAATTGAGATTCTTGCAATAATCAAAATGCAATGGTGTTCGTCATGATTGAACTTGTCTAATGGACTATTGTTTTTTGAAACTGTACAATAAACATGATATTGAACATTTGTACATATCGGTCGATTTTTAATTTCAATCCCGGCTGTGAATGTACTTTATGACGTAATTTTCTTCGTCAGAACTTATATACTAAGAATTAATCTTGCTAGCTCAGTAACTTCTCAGAACCGTCAATTGAACCACCAGAAATTTTGCAGAAAGAAAACTTTCGAGTTCTTTGACGACTTTTTTCTTTGAGTCGTCTTTGAACCTTCACCATTATTTTTTCTGTTTTTCCTTTGGTGGATTCATCAATTTTGCGGAGGCGTTAACCTGTCGAATGACGGCAGATATGGAAGAAATATTCGGTTAGGTATCGTTGCAATCCATCAACCTAACCATTCAACAGTAGAATCGTGACAGCCACGAGCAAACTACGACGGACATATACTTGAATAGTAACAATAAGCCCGCCACCAGCCAATTTGGACCGATTAATGTAATCCCATATCGTAAGTCGTCGACTATATAAAACGGATGACGTCGGCAACGCTTCGACGGTATAATTATGCCTGCTGCATATACGTTTCCATCCACATATGAGATTTTTCCGCCCGTTCGGCCACGTTCTTTTAATTATTTTATTTTTTTCGCACATCACGAACTTTTCACAAAGTTTTTAATTCATCAGTTTTGAGCTTGATACAATCTATAGTAATATGTACCGACGCTTTGTAAAAAAATGATAAAGTAATTACAGTATATCTGGAGCAAAAAATTAATAAACTTTACACATTACTTTTCATATATTTTCCATCATATTTGATGAAAGAAATGAAAACATTCCACATTTTTCACTTTATTTTATTTACACTGACTTTTTTCATTCTATTTGTAATTCCATGTAAACTGAAATGATATTTTATATCATCTCAAGTACAGTCGCTGACGAAAATTGGAGCCACTAAAATCTATTTGGAAAAGTGAAAAAAGTCTTCCGGAAGCAACAGTAGATGAGTGGGCAGTGAATGTCTCATATACACTTTGCGCATCATATTTACATGTCCGCTCGAGTACGCAGAAGCATGTAGAGTAAACAAGGGTAACGAGGAAGCTGAAGAGGATTGACCGGCTGTCGCTCATGGTCATACTCTAATTTTACGCTTAGGTTCTGCGAGATACGTTTGTATTATTATTATCCACCCGGTGCCATTATTAATTTGTGCCCTCTGCTCCCTCTGATTCCCCTCTTAATCGCTACGCATGAAATAATACGCAATTACAAGCATCAATATTTTAGATGGTCTGTGTGTGTGTAAAGAGGTTATGTGTGCCGTCGCACGTCTGGAGTTCGCGCACGACCCTAACGCGACTCTTTCAAAGCTTAAGGCACAACGAGATCGAGCGTCAATGAGCCAACAAGCAGACCAGCCCAACTAACGATAAGAGCACTTGAGAGGGAAAAGAAAAAAACAGGGTTTGTACGCTATCGATTGTTAAACAGTAACGACGGAGAGTTTCTATAATAGGAGCCGATCCACGTCATCCGAGGCGGTGATCCATTGAATGCAGTCGCGTGAACGACTGAGGAAGTCGAGCAAAAATATCCGTCGGTTTTTATTTACTTTTTTATCTTATCGTTTTTTATTTTATTTTTTTCGTTATTATTACTAGAATGCCATTAACTCCGCAATATTTTGATTTTTCGTGCATCAGAGTCCGTGAATGGTGATAAATCGTTTTAATATCTTGTTAGCCAATCTACTCGAGGAAAATTCCTTCCAGAATGAAAACTGAAGGTGCCGAAGATTTTCCACTTCAATGAGTATCAAAGTATTCCCTTATTTTTTGTAATTATTTGCCGAGTTACTTGTAATTGTGCTGTATTGATGTTTTCTCGAATTGAAGGAGGTACTTAAGTGGATAATTATTTTTACTTGCTCTCCTCGTGGATGAGGAAGAATCTCGATCCACTTGAAAACAGCCAATTTTTAGCGATTTATGTATTATTATTTTTTTAAATTTCATATCATCACCGAATTTTTAATTTTTTTGCATTTGAATTCATGCTGTGAGCATTATGACATTTTTATTTAAAAGTTTTAGCTTCTCAATTTCATTATTAATTTTTTTTTTTTCAAGAATTAATGGTAGTTAGTTTGAATGTTAAATATCTTTTCTTGGGAAGCAATAAGTTGATCCTCATTTTCTTGGAATGAGAGAAACCATCACTTTCTTTTGTCATAATAAACATTTTCAAGTGACTGTACAAGAAACAAGGAAATAAAGTAAATGATCAGCGATAAAAAGAGGTTAATAGATGGGTGCTACAAATGAACGATGAGGGTAACAGGGTAGAAAGAAGAAAACTCTCCCAGAGTCGTATACTAGGGAAGAAGAGTCAACTTTGAGCAGCAGCAGCTCAGTTCATTAATTTTTCTTTCATCAAGAATAATTCCAGTTACTTCGAAGACTAAATATCGTAATATTTTTACTTCTAAAGAAATAGATATATTATTTTGATTTGAAAAATTTTAAGGGAAAACTACCATTTAGTCGTCATTCTTCACACCTCATTGACCCTCTCCTCTTAGCGACGCCCTTTTAATTGGTTTCAGTTACTTCGAACACTAAATATCAACATATACTTACATGTGATGTATTATTCTTATTAACAAAAATTAGAGCAAGCACGACTTTTTATTTTTCCTCCCTTCCGCCCACCTTGACCCTCCTCCCTTAAGGACGCTCGCTTCCATGATAAAAATGTTCGAGTGACTGTACAAGACATAAGGAAATAAAATGAATAGTCAGCAATTATATATATGTAAAGCAAGGGGTGGTACAAGTAAAGGATGAAGGTAACAAGGTAGACAAAAGAAAACCCTCTTAGAGTCATACACGAGAAAAGAGACGTCAACTTTAAGTAGTAGCGGCTAAGTTTATCAATTTTTCTTTCATCAAGAATTGATATAAGTTTTTCCGAACAGGAAATATCGCCATATTTTTACTCATAAAGCTGTAGATTTATTATTCTCATTAAGGACGCCCTCTATCATAACAGTAATGTTTAAGTGACTGTATAAGACACAAGAAAATAAAATAAATTGTCAGTGATGAAAAGAGGTGAAGCAGGGGGTGGTACAAATGAAGGTAGAAGGTAACAAGGTAGAAAAAAGAAAACTCCCTCAGAGTCGTATACTATAAAAGAGGAGTGAACTTTAAGCAGTAGCACGTTAGTTTATTAATTTTTCTTTTATCAAAAATTGATTTGAGTTTTTTCGAACACTAAATATAACCATATATTTATTCGTAAAGCTGTAGATTTATTTTTCTCATTAACAAAAATTCGACGAGGAACGACTGAAAAATTTTCCTCTCTGCCCAAATTGACCCTCGCCCCTTAAGGACGCCCGCTTTCATAAGAGCAATGTTTAAGTCGCTGTACAAGACACAAGGAAATAAAATGAATAGTCAGTAATGAAAAGAGGTGAAGCAAGAGGTGGTACAGATGAAGGACGAGGATATCAGGGTAGAAAAATGAAAACCCAGAGTCGTATACTAGAAAAGAGAAGTCAACTTTAAGCAGTAGCAGCTAAGTTTATTAATTTTTCTTTTATCAAGAATTGATTTCGGTTACTTCGAACACTAAATATCAACATATCCTTACTTGTTAATCTATTACTTATTCTCATTAAAAAGATTAGAGAAAACACGACTGTTCATTTTTCCTCCCCTCCGCCCACATTGACCCTCCCGCTTAAGGACGCCCTCTTTCATAACAAAAATGTTTAAGTGACTGTACAAGACACAAGAAAATGAAATAAATAGTCAGCAATGAAAAGAGGTGAAGCAGGAGGTGGTACAGATGGAGGACGAGGATATCAGGGTAGAAAAATGAAAACCCGGAGTCGTATACTAGAAAAGAGAAGTCAACTTTAAGCAGTAGCAGCTAAGTTTATTAATTTTTTTTTAACAAGAATTGATTTGAGTTTTTTCGAACACTAGATATCACAATATTTTTACTCGTAGAGCCGTAGATTCATTATTCTCATTAACAAAAATGTGAGAAAGGTTGACCGAAAAATTTTCCTCCCCTCCACCCACATTGACCCTCCCGCTTAAGGACGCCCTCTTTCATAACAAAAATGTTTAAGTGACTGTACAAGACACAAGAAAATAAAATAAATAGTCAGCAATGAAAAGAGGTGAAGCAAGGGGTGGCACAGATGAAGGACGAGGGTAACAGGGTAGAAACGAGAAAGCTCTCTCAGTACAGTCGTCGAGGCGTACAGTAGAGAAGAGAAGGAAGAGTTTTGATGCTTCTGCCGTTAGCCGGGGTTGAATTGGGTTGGCTTGGCTTTGCTGTTTCTACCATCTCTTCCGTATTATATACTATATCAGAGCTATAGCGAATGAGCGCGACGCCCGGCCGGATCTCGAGGGGCACGGCGACCCGTTGCGCATCGTCGGTTAAATCCCGGCGTCTGTTGGTTTAATCTTCGCGCAGCAGAAGTTGGCACGGGGCCAATGCAGCGGCAAGAATGTAATAGGAGAGAATCTCCGTGGCAGAGCGCCGTGAGAGAGAGAGAAAGAAAATAGAAAATCATTTTTCACTTTTCATTTTGTCGCGTTGCGAGAATCAGCAGCGGCAGCACTCATATTTCTGGCGCTATCTATCTTTGTATTTCGCGTTAGAACATACGAAAAAACGCTAAGTGAAGTAATAGTTGCCATTTTTAATCTAAGCGTTTTTTTAATTATTTTTATTTACTTATTTTTTAATTCCAATTACATTTTTTACGAATATTTTCCTGAATTTCGGTCAAATTTTTGAGTAAAAAATGTGTCGATTATTTATCCTATTAATTATGTGATAATAACAATAATTTACAGAATACAGAATATTCAGGAGCATAGATAGAATATCAGGAAAAAATGAATGATGGAAACACTAATAATCGCGTAGTAGTTCGCTTGAATTTTATTTTTCGAACATATCATTACGAATTTCATGGAAAACTATTATTGAATCAATAATTCATCCATCTCGTAACTAACATTTTATAATGAAAATTGCCTTTGTATACAACGGAACGTTTCACTTTTGCTAGCGAGTAGCGATACTCTCCGCAAAACCTAACCTAAACCACCGACCAAAACCGTAATGCGATAATTTGAGTCGGAATGTTTAACAGACACAAAATGGCAATCGGTTTATCCTCTTCGACCTTCGATCGCTTTCGTTCACGCGAATTTCTCGTTTTTCGTTGGTTCGTGGCTGATGCAGCTCGTGGTAGATAGTGCATCAGGGTAAAACCATGGAACATGGTTTTACCTCGAACCACTCAACTAACTACCACACAGACACTTTGGGTCGGAATGGCATCGACTCTCATGATTTTCCGCACTCACTCTGAATATCTTTCACCCCTTTCCTCGCCCCTCTTGAACCTTCGCCCATTACCACTAGACGTCCTTTCGTTCGTAGTGGATATGCAGCATGCGCGGCCTCTAGCGGCTGCCTAATTAATGCGGGACGCCAATTGCAAAGCCACGACTCGGTGCCGCTTGCATCAACGCGTCCAGTATCTGCTATTCCAAGTCCTATTCACATACATCCTAACGAACCCTTGCCATGTTTCCAGCTGCCGCCATCCCCCCACCTTCCCCCCTTACGAAGCTTGAAGACACCAATGGAATTTCATTAAAACAGCTCTCGGATATCCTGAGCCATAATATGAAATATATATGATAAGCCGATGAGTTTCAAGCTAAGTTGAAATTTTTTTTTAAACGCGTACTGAATATGAAATAAATAATGTGACATTGATTATTTTTTCATAATATATTAAGAAAATGTTTTAATGAGTAATATTTAACTGATCAAATATATTTTTACAAAATTTTTACACGTTTAAGATATCGATTGAAGAAATAATGATCGCAGTTTTTGTCATTTTTTTAAATGAAAAAGCTTTCGGCTTTAGTTCGAATGAGGTTTTTGGACATTTGCTTAAGGCTCGAGCGGTATTTGTTAACAATCTTTTTTCAACTCACTCTGATTGCTTATTTCATAAGCAATATGGTGGCAACTGCTTAACAATGATATGCTTTTATATTACAAAACGAAGAAATTTAAGTATGGCATGAATTCGAAAACGTAATCAAAAGTGGCAGTAATTATAATGGACCATTATTTTAGTGATTGCTTCGATTTTCGTCGTATTTATCGATGATTCTTATTGTGTCCTCTGATCATTTGTCCTACAAATAATGAGTTTTCGTTATGTTTTCAAATATATTACCCTATCAATGAGAAAACGCCTGAGAATCCAATAAAATTTTTTTTTTTCAATCTTCAATAAATGAAAAAACGTAAAAAAATATCACTACAAAAAGCAATAATAAATGTTCTGTAAACGTGTGTACTAGTTATTATATATTCTCCACTGCTTCCATTTTCGTGGTTACTTGTAATGTTTTTTTATGAATCAGCTTTCTAATTTTTTTTTTTTAAATACAATATTCCTAAATTTTCGTGCCAATATTCTTGAAAAATGTTGAGTATCCATTAAAAATAAACGTTCGTGCAGTGTGAGTTTGAGACGAATGTAATTGAAAATTGTACTTGGAGAAAATACGATTGTAAATTTTGTTTTTTAATCAAATGCTGTGCAACAAAGTACGTCATAAGTATTATCATAAAAATGCTGGTGAATAGCGGAAAAAAAAGTAAATGCGATAAGGTAGCTGCAAAAACCCCATGACTGTGTGGCTCAGCATGTCGTGGTAGTCGTTACTGCTTCTGGTTATTATCGAACAAAAGCAAGCCTGGCTGCCCAGAGTCTGATGGCGTGCTGAAAAGTGTAGATAATAAAAAGGTAAACACAAACGACTGCGAGGAACAAGAAGAGTTGCTGGACTGCTGTAGCTCAAGCGGGGGAGGTGTGCCTCTGTCGTATAATACACTACATTTTCGTTACACTGTGTACATACTGCGCCAAGGATCGTCTGACAAAGCAGTGAGATCAGAGGGCGGGAGTGCGCAAAGGCCATGATGCTTTTTTTGTTTTTGTTTTCGTCAGATCTTTGCTTTCTGCTTTATCTTTTCATTCGCCCCTGTTTTTTTAAGCAGTATTCTATTGGTAGTGCGTGTCCTTCTAGCAGTAACTTTTTTCTTTTTCTTTGCTTTTGTAACACGCAACTCCTCGACGTGGGTTTGTGAAATATTTTAATTCACGACACGCGGCCCATTTCTCGAAAGGAAGACGAAGAAGAAGTTGTCTAAATGATCATTTGTGCCGTGAGGTTCGCAGCCGGGAAATGAATGTCGATACAACCTTCACGTCGAAGACATTTTTTTATCGATAAGGAACGGCAGGAAATACGAGACGTTTTAACTCGTTTTAGATGAAGTTTCTGAAGATTTTCTATAATGGTCGCTACTCGGATTATGCCTCAACTTGTTGAAATGGTTTCGTAGGTTTTTTTTTGCAACTAAGGTGGTAGAAACGTCGCTGGATTGATAACAATATCAAAGATCTCGAAAATACAGATTTATTCCTGCAATGCTGATAAAAAACAGTCGATTTTTTTACCTACTTGACATTGAAGTTGTCCCAGACAGTCCAGACTTTATCTTGAACAGTCTGGATTTTGTGTCAGACAGTCCAGACTTTGTTCTGGGTAGTCCTGACTTTATCTCGGACAGTCCAAACTTTACCTTGGACAGTCCACGTTTTGTCATGAACATTCTAGACTTTGTCCCGGACAAAACAGATTTTGACTCAGACAATCCCTTGTCTCGGACCATCCCGACTTTGTCTCAGACAATCCAGCCCTTGTCTTGGACAATCCAGACTTTGTCTCGGGCAATCCAGATATTGTCTCGGACACCCCAAAATTTGCTTCGGAAACTCTTGAGCTTCACGGAAAAAAAGCTTGGTTGGAACAACTTACCGCTTGGTTCAATACGCGCCAGCCGATTTATTGGTTAGACCAATCAAAATTGGTTGTTTGGGTATTCCAACCAAGTTATTGGTTATGTTACAATGAGCTTGGTGCCACTGACCAATAACTTGGTTGTCCTAACCAGTTAATCGGCTGGCGTATATATAACCAAGCGCTTGGTTGTTCTAACCAAGCATTTTTCCCCGTGTTGTTTCGGAAAATCCAGACTGTGTCTCGGAAAGCCGGACTTTGTCTCGGACATTCTAAACTCTGTTAGATTCACCAACTAATAGCACTTACCTATCAAAACGGTTGCTTAAAACAACCAATTAAGTTTCGCTCGGTGCCTCGACCTACCAAATCAATTATTTCACCCAACAAATCAATTCACAATTTATCCTTAAAAAAATTAAGATAAGCAATCAAAAGTACAACCATAACTTTAGTGAATGCCGCGACTAACATGCCCCAATCTTTGAAAAGCACGTCGGCTGAACTAATTTTTTTTTACCCGGGGCAGGTTTAAAATTCCGAAGGTTAAATACACGACGGTTCAAAATTCCGAAATTTAATATCTCACCTGAATTTTTGACGAAATGTTCTCTACCGAATTTCGTCAAAAATGTAGGTGAGATTTCAAGCTTCGGAATTTTAGACTTCCGTACATTTACTATTCCGAACTTGAAACCCCGATTCCCTTGCCTCTCGGAGACAAAGTTCCGAATGGTAAATACTCGAAGTTCTAAAATTCCGAAATTTAATACATCACTTACATTTTTGACAAAATTCGCTAGAAAAATGTTCGTCTTAAATATAGGTAAGATCGTTATTTTCGGAATCTTAGACCTTTGTGTATTTACCATTCGAAACTTTGACCCCGCCCCTTTTACCCTGTGTACGTCATTCAACATTTAGTGGTGATTGTACAGTCCAAGTGGCGTTGCTATGAAAGCGAAAATGTGATCGGTAGACTCGGTCTCCTAACACGCTTCCGCGCGGGCGTTTCTTGGCGTTTAAAGAAGGGTAAGGCTAAGAGGAGAGAGTGAGTGAAAAGGCTACAAAGACAGAGGGAGCAATGAGTGTTCCGGTGCGTGCCCCGTGTGAGACTCTCCCACGGGCGATTCTTTTTCTTGGGCCCTCGACCCGCCCCAGTTATCTGTCGACTCATCTACTTAATACAGCCGGAACGAGAGCCCGGAGCACATTGGAGTAGGTACGACGAGTGCCAAGACGCTCGGGGCTCCCTTTGCCCTAAGCGGGAACCTCGGGGCCCTCCGTTCTTTCTTGGCTAGCCTTCCTTTTTTTATTCCGTACAACGGCTATACTACTCCGCGATAATTATAAGAATTCGTGCCAGTATAACACTCGCCTCGAATATCGTTCTTTGCATGAATCCAATAGTGGTTCTTATTGCCCGATCAAATCGTACACTTCCTCTTCGCTGTTTTCGATGAATGAATGAATCTAAAGTGGATCTCTTGTGATCTTCGTTTTACTGCGCTGATGAATGATCCACACTTTTTACTATCACTTGTCCGTTCACATAGGCTGTTTGATGAAGACTTTTAATTGAACAGACAATGGATAATTACAATCATTTTTTTAATTAGTCGCATCCTGTCTCTAATTTTGAGAACCTGTTACGAATTTTTTTCAACTGATAATTATCATGTCACTTATTTTAGGAATCTGTTACGAATTAAAAAAAAAAACACACTATTTTTTAAATTATTTCTCGTCTAGTCAATTGAGACCATACCTATCATGTATATTTTAGTTTAGCTTAGTCTGATTATATAAAATCGTCCGGGCACGGATAAAACACACTGAATGAAGGACCGTGGTCGATGACCCCTGAGCCTTGGAAAAAATAATAAAAAAAACAACGCCTCGCATAGACATATGAACTGTCCTAGACATTGTACATCTAAGGCTAATATAACGCATTTACTACTATTACTATTTCATTGAAATCAATAAAATCTGTTTCCTCGATATGCATATGTAGGAGAGAGTGGGACACAATGGTGACGTTGAAAAATTTATAGACGTGGGGCGAAATGTGGATGTTGAAAAAAATCTTAGACACGGGGCAAAATGGAGACGAAAAAAAATTCAATATTCAATTCATTTGCATTAATCGGACTTGCATACACGTGGCTTCGCATCCGCTCCAACACATGAAACATGGGACCAATTTTTGCACAACTGGCTCTGTATCCAACTAGAGAGTTGGACTCAGAAAAAAGCTCCACACAGAACTTCACTTTATTTATTGATGAAGAGTCCGTTATGACAGTCGTTTTGCTAGGCGCAAAATTTCTTCGCGGTTGATCTGCCCTCGCGACTGGTAGAAGCTTATTAGAAAAGTTCATGTGGGGAGACTGCGAAATGATACTTCACGGCTTCATTCGATTTCAGGATATCTTATATTAATAAACACTGACTAAGAAAGACCCCAAGACAAAGATTTTTATGTGGCGCAGAAGTAAAGTCGTACGAGCTCGCGTTGATTTCGTCACACGCGCAATTGCCGGTGTATCATCGTCTAAACCCGAGGAGTACTGCCAATGAATATTTGATGGATCACCGTGGTTGCTTTTGGTATTGGCAGAGAATCGACGACATCTATACAATCTTCGTGAGGGCTTTTCTCGAGTAACTTCGAGAAAAGTTCGATCAGTAAGACTGTGGCTCACCCTTGAATTCACGTTCTAGGGGCAACATCTGCATAAGGGGCATCTGTTGATGTTTGGAAAATGAAACTCAAGAGTAGTTAATTCGACGTTACATTATCTGTCTTGTTCGACTAAGACTAAACAAGAGATAAAAATAATAGGACAATATTTCTAAGTTTCCAATTATTATTTGAAACAAAAAATCGCTAATACAGTCATCTAATAATAATAACCTGCAGTGTTGATAACATTTTTCAATGCGAGAAAGTTTATTTTTTATCAAAATTCATCAAAAAAATAATGAGGACGGATAGCGATGTTTCGTTATCGATATATCTTTCAGGGCATAAGTTATGTGCCCATTGTTAGAAGAGAAGTTCGTGATACCAATCTTTTTTCGCCCATTATTCAAAGATGGGAAATGTAATGAAAGCTACGGAATCGGCCTAAAGTAATAATTATTGAGTCAAATATAAAATTGATATCGGAGAAATGGTATAATGAAGTCTTGTAACTCCGTAATTGTAACAAAAAGGATGAATACGCATCTGTAGATGTTTCAAAAATGGAGTAAAATTTTCGTGTACCCCGTTCTGCCTCAGACAACTTTTTTTATTTTCGACTCCGTTAAAATAGAAAAAAAAAAATCGTTTTAGCTCCCAAAAAGTCACTATACAACGGTTCAGGCAATACTGTTGAGATTTAAAAAAAATAGATAAAACTTGAATGTACCCCATGATGCCGAAGACAATTTTTTTGTTCGCACGAGCAAAAACAAGGAAAAACATTTTTCTTCTATGTGACGAACATTGAATGTACGCATGTTAAAACGTTCTAGCTACATTGAAAGCTCAGCGTCTCCATTTTGCTTGGCCTTCCTAAGATGGACAGAAAAATAGAAGTGAAGGAATAAATCCTTCTTCGTGTAGGTTTTGTTATCCTTTGCCATCTGAAGTATCGAGGACATATGACGTCGACCACGATATCGACATCCAATCAGAATCACAAGACTAAGCTATTTCTTCCAGTATTTCGATATAAACATTTTTCCGTTCGAGATACGTGACATGTGTACAGTTGGATGCCAGACATGAGATATACACACCCCTCGGACATTTTATAGATTTTGAAGGATGAAAGTCTAGGCGCCTGATATGGATATCCCATGTCTATTTCATTCCCTCCTTTTATACCTTCATACTCAGAGTCGAATTCATTCTGACTTTCCATCCGCTGCAGGGTTAAAGACGAGATTTCTACATCTTGCTGTCATTTTTCTGACTTTATACGTCGTCCGTTCGACAAAAAGATCCGATTTTGTGGTATCACGAAAATATATTTTATGCTCTTCTCCTTCAAAATGTCTATAATAGAGTTGTAACCTTTATCACTCCCTAAATGGCATGATTTTTTAAATTTTATTTTAAATTAAATTATTTTTTATTTAATAATCTTATAATAATTAACGATTTCTTTGAACATCTAACAAAAGTTTATGGGTGGTCATAATTTCGTGTTCATCATATCTTGGAAACAGCATCGTTGCAGTCGGTTTTTGATATGCATAGCATTTTCGTTATGTTATGAAATTTCATAAAATTTGTCTTACATGTATCTTACGTTATTTAAAACCCTGATCCTTGGTAATAGTTTTATGCATGAAATTTTCAGTTTAGCTCCGCCAAATGCTTGAAATTCCCACTGGAAGTCGCAATAGCTAACGAAGAATGGAAGTTACTATGAATTTGGTTACATATATTAAACGAGCTCAGCGACCAACAAGGTTTTCGCTGCGGACCTAGATAGGATAAGAGGCGGGTCTCTATGTTATCCTCCCGATGTATACCATATACCTCGGATATTATAGCGCTGGAAATACGTAGGTACATATTTACTGTAGACGGCGACGCGTGCAGACCGAGGTTCGCAAGGGTTCTCCACGTTGGGATCGACGACGACGTCAAATATGCAATGCACACTCGAACTTTGGACCCTGTTTGTGTACCATATCCATGCATAGTGTACCTTTATGGATATACGTTCTCATATGTCCTCTGTCAAAAAGTACAAGCGTAATACCCATTAAGGTGGAAAAAAAAAATATACTCCATAGATGCATGCCAAGTTTACTGTTCCTTGTCCCAGAAAGAAAACATTTGTTCTAAAGGCAAAATTGGATTTTTTTTGTTATTCCGCAGCACGAATGTTATTCACCCGAGAAAAGTTTAGATTCTTTGTTTAGAAAATTAACTTAAGGCTGACATTTTTTTACATGCATATTATTTGCGATAAAACTAATGTTCGTGGGAAATTAAAAAAAATTCAATTTTGTCTTAATCTGCAAAAAAAGAAATCAAATTTTGTCTTAATCTGCAAAAAAATTAATCAAATTTTGTTTTAATCTGCAGAAAAATAAATCAAATTTTGTTTTAATCTGCAAAAAAATTAACCAAACTTGTTTTAATCTGCAAAAAATAAATCAAATTTTGTTTTAATCTGCAAAAAATAAATCAAATTTTGTTTTAATCTGCAAAAAAATTAATCAAATTTTGTTTTTAAACTTTGGAGTTGACGACAGAAATTAGTTTTATCAAGTATATTGGTAACTTTTTTTCAAATATTTCTCATGCACTTAAGTGATTATAGAGATGTTTTTTGAAAACATCTGTATCATTATTGGATAAAAAAAAGTAGAATAATAGATTTCTTTAAAAATTCATCAGTAATCAAAATTTATCCATTTTGCATTAAATTTTGCACCGAACATTTTAGATTGATTTTAAAGCATTTCTTAATATTTCATGCTATTCTTTGTTTATTACGGAAAAAATGTTCCTAACCAATGTGTACATTTATTTCAATTAAATTCACTCTAGTGAAATAAATCTAACAGGGGGTAAACAAATATTACGTCTCTTTTACAGAATTTTGGGCTAGATTTTTATAATAGTGAAGTATTGTTATAAGATTTTTTTTTCTACAACAAAAACAAATAACTCGCAGACGATTCCTTTAGTAAAAATAATTGGACCATCCTGCCCGATCAGAGCGCTGAAAATATATTGTTGCACCTGTTTCAGTCGTACGTTCGTACGGCGGGGACCTCAAACCGCAAAGCGAAGTAGGACCGCAAGGAGCACTCGAAGAACCCATGCATGAACACGAATACTCGCACCACATATTCGTGTATACCCGCCAACCACGACAAGACACTCCGAAACTTTCTCACGCCCCGCGACATACTACGTTACGTAAATATTTACAAAACGTTTTCTGTCTGGAGACGGTAGAAAACGACGTCGCTGGTACAAGCCCCTATATATAGGTAAACGTACAAGCGGAGGTGCAGAAGATCGGGAGAATTCCGCCGCTATCAGCCCCGGCACACATTTCCAAAGTCGATTCTGTCTTCACGGCTTGTACACAGTAGATCGAATTTTCTGCTTCTCTTCTCAGCGAAGTACTCGAGATAACGCGTCAAATATATAGCCACGCTCTCGTTACTCTAAAGGGTGCTGAATTGGACGTTAAATCATCCCTATCATTTTAGATAGTCTAAACAAGATATTGAAAAAAGTGACCTATATTTAAGAATTTTTTATTTTAATTTTCCAAATAATAATCTTGCTCAATTTTTTTTCGAATAGATAACGGAAATCGGGAATATATAACGTATTTCGAATTGTAAGTTTCCATTACCTTTAAAAAAATTAATGGTGTTTATGTACATTTTCTAACAATAATGACTAGATGGTTGATTAAAAATATGGCTAAACATTTAAATGGCCAGAAGAAAAAGATTATTTTGAATATAGTTTTCACGACTTGAATACATTAGATATAATTTTTTGCTTATTTTCACGGTAAAGTACTCGACATATTTCTTAAAATATATAGCTAAGCTTTGATGACCCTTAAGGGTAGTGAATTAGACGTTAAATTATCCCTATAATTTAAGATATTCTTAATAAGATATTGAAAAGATTACCTATTTTGTTTGAGAATTTTTTTAAATTCAATTTAAAAAATAATAATCTTGCTTAATAATAAACTTGCTAACAATTAAAATAATAAAGAGCTTCTTTTGAGTTCTTCGCTTTGAATAATATGCTTTCTCTAGTTTCTCTCTTGCCACGGGTATTTACAACAAAATAAAAACTGAGACGTTAATTTCGCCATTAATTTCCTACGTGGAGAGAAGGATTAAATCACCATAAGTCTGAATTAACTGTTATTGCGGATTTGGTCAAGTATTTCACTAAATTTACATTTACTTAATTTCCTTATTTATCTCATGAACAATTTTATACTGATTATTACGTTAGCATATCCCAATATATTTACAAATGATGTATAAAGATTTTTATCAAAAACCATGAAATACCATTGCCTACATATATTCGTTTAAAATTCCATGAAAGGAAAGAAACGATTTGGTGATAACAAAGAATTAATTTACCTATTTCTCTTTTCATTACTGTTTCATATAGAATTATTTCATAACGAATTTTCATGAGCAAAAAACTTGATTCAACCTTTGTCTTTGCAAACTGAAGAAAAATAAAGGTTTTGTGGTTTTGTCAGACAATATATTCGTGCTATAAAAAATAATAATAAAAGAAATAATACTATGAAAAAGAGATTTTCACATTTGTAACTCTCAAGCACGTAACACTCCCACAATATTCCTTCGTTGTTTCTTGTGCGATATAATGCTGAAAAAAGGCGTTATGTGAGATAGGAAAAAAAATATCGGTGCTAGTGGATGTACTATACATACAGAATATAGCGGATGTACCAACGCTGGGGAACTGATCGCTTGAAATTCGAGAGGCGTCTGCGTTCCAAGCCGGCAGCCTGCGCACGCCTCGCGAGAAAAAAGAGCTAAAGGTCCTCCTCGAACTCTCTTTCTCGTGCCCTGCTTTTATTGCTCACGGGAGATACTGCCAGGAAAAAGGGGATTCTGTGACACTCGAAAGGATTGTCGTCTTCGTTGAAGCGAACGAAAACGCGAAGCGCGCGAAAAAGAGAGGAAAAGAGAGGAAAATACGCGAGGGCTGGATAAATATATCGTAGTCCATACCAGAGGCCTTCTCGAAGCTCCAACTCTTAATCGATCCTGGGTTCAAGTCCTCGATACCAAAGTTCTAGTTTTCGCTGTATACAAGGCAAGCTTTAAAGTTGGCTCGTCAGGAAAGATGATATTTACAAAATAAGGGAAGACGACGAGCAATATGGCATTCTACCAAGCCAATGTTACAAAATAATAAGTAAAGTGACAGTCGTTAGCAAACTCTCGAATTTCTCAAGTTTCGTAACACTTCAGAAGTCAAGTTGAGAACAAGGTGAGAGCAAGTTGAGGGAAAGATCAGAGCAAGGTGAGAACAAGGTGAGAGCATGGTGATAGCAAGATGAGAACAAGGTGAGAGCAAGGTACACGGAAAAAAAACTTCGCTGAGCCAAATAACTAATTACTAGTTGCATGAGAAATTGTTGCCACAACCATCAGGTTTGTCGATGTAACGACCTGGTATTAGTCATATTTACTATTCAGACTTACTTGACTTGAATAAATCACACAATGAATTTTATTCATATTCTAACTACGTAAGATAGTCCTGGCTTCCAATAGTAGTTGACCCAAGTAACTACTTAGTTCGAGCAACGACACGAAATCAACCAACTGAAGAAAGTTGATCCAACCAAGTAATTGCCTGTCCCTCAGAGCACTAAGTCACTTCGTTGGGGCACCTTTTTTTTCGTTACCGCAACCGAGTCGTTTTTTCCGTGTAAGAGGCGGTTGACGACACTCTCAGCGTTTGCGCCGGTTCAAAATTAATTATCCTGATGCAGAAACCGCCCCTTTTATCAAGCCAAACACCCGCTAATTAAGGTGTCAGATTTACAATTCTCACACTGTATAGATTAATATACCTAATATACAAAATTTTGGTAACGGTTTCAACATTTTCAGCTCGTTATCTAACAAAGCTAGACTGTAAATGCATTTATGACATATCTTGTATATCCAAACACATTTCGAAGTGATAGAATTTTTGTTCGTTGTACCACTTTATTTTTTCGCTTTTTAAGTACATGAAAAAGTAGCCATTCTGTGCTTCTTTTGCCGGCAAAATTAATTTATATTCTTCAAATATCAAATAAATTGCCCGGAACTTTTGAAATAAAGCTTTTAAATATTTCTCCTTGAAGAAACTGACTATAAATATCCTCTGATAAATTTCTGACGGGCAATTTCCCATATCTATTTCATTCATCTCTACTATGTGAACTATTCTGAATACATTTAGTTAAATATTCACTCTTATATGATATATGCAGTGTTTATTGTTCCAATTTGTTTTTAATTCAAATTGTCTTCTTTTTACTTTCCAAGAAGAGCTTAATTCTTTTTTCTGGGATTATAGCTGTAAAACCAATGGATCCCTTACGCGATAAACTATGATTCATAGTGTACAACAACCACTGCATTCACTGAGATAATGCGTCGTTAATCCTCGGGACCAATATTATCTGCAACATTCCCCTTGAACCGAGTAACAGCAATAACGCATGCACTCGATCATTACAATATTAACACACTTTGGAACGACTGCCCGTAATTATCGCTGCGTATTGAACATATACTAAATGGAGTACGTATGCTATATGTGAGGGACAAAAACATAGAGAGCCATTTAATCCAATTGGCAATCGCAGTACGGTTAACACGAGCATGTATCACATACACACTCACTCACTGACATTATGGTTTATTGTACGTGCCAACACGCAAAAGCTCCTCGTAATCATATGCACAATATGCATATATTCTATGTATGCAAATTGGCTCTATCTCGGTATCTGCTTTTTTGTCGAACCTGCCAAAATTATAAAATATAATGTCATCAATATACTCTAATAAGCAATATCACCTGTCGATCCACGCAACAGATATTTTTTTTATTAAAAAAAGTGCACCAACGTAATACTTGATTAAATGAGAATTAAAAAAAAATAATTACAAAACTGTTCAATATTGATAAAACCATAGGTAATTTTATTACTAGAGAAATATGAAGGAGTAATTCATTTCGTTGATTCGTCCTACAATGTAACGCATTTGATCAAATTTCGCATGGGAGGAATTTTTTCAAAACGTAATTTGGCATATTGGTTCGTTAGCAATCATATTTGCTATCACATGTACAATTTTTTATCATTCAGTCATAAAGAGATATTCAATAAAATAACCGAAATACTCCATCGATCGAATCAATGGAAATATGTTTCAATAGAATTAATTTACGAAGAATTATCTGTGATGGATGTCCATTAAAACAATTAATTTGCGATTCTTAAGAAATGATTTGAGCTTGAGCAGTCAGTGCCGGTGAGAAAAAATTCCATTCTTCGCTCGATTATAACACAATGTACTTTTTTTTGCACAACCTCCATGAGAAGTTTGCTTTTTGGGGTTATTTTCGGTGCTTAAAGGGGACTTTTTCGTATTATCTATAACGTGTGAGTCAAGTAAAAAAAAGTGTGCGTTAAATATTTTACTTTACGTGCACTTATTTCAACTTTATACTGATGCACGATTTTAAACTTTACACACTGATATCGAGATATCGGTTTTCCTATTACGAAATAGTTACGTTGCTCTTCGCGTGAGAGATAATAGTGGGGGAAGTTTCCCCACGTTGCGGCAATCCCAATCACCACGGTAGCCCAGGAGCTGATTAGTGGAGCATTTTGATCAGCTCAGTATACTCGATTATCAATGAACCAATTGTTTCGTGTTTAGAGGGTTCCGCCCCACAATGCCCCATCAGAGGCTTCGCCCCAGGACCTACACCAAGGTCTTCAACCCCTGGACCCTTACCAGCGGCTGCATCCACTCAAACCCTACCAAGGGGGCTGCCTCTCCTCAAATTCCACCAGTTCCCTTGAACCTTCACCAGAGGCGTCGCTCCTTAGGAGGAAAGTTCCGCTCATTACTTTTTCCCTCAACGGATAAGTTATCCAATACATGCAGTTGCCCCATAACTGAGCTGTCTTTTCTCACAGAAAGAATTTGCAAGAACACGGAGAAAACAGTTTTGCTATGCCAGCAAATCTTTTGTTAAAATAATGATAACATTTCGTTATCTGTTAGGTTAACCATTTTTTTTGCTCGATTAACAAATTTTTGCGCTAGTACCTCAAAATTGTTTGCTAGGTTAGCATACAACGCAATGTTGTCACTATTTTAACAAACGATTTGCTGGCATGTCAAAACCGTTTTCTCCGTGAAATAGTATCTGAAACTTCTGCGTGTAACCCTTTGCACCTTTATGTCTGCCAAGCACTTGTATGACAAAATTCTAGGTTACGCTATTGTACACTATTATACACTAGTTGTTCAATAGGGTAGACGTACGGTTTTTCGGCATCTTAAGTCCGATTGTACCCATTACATTCAAACGAATAAAACGAAAGATTTAATCGAAGAATAGTAAAATCAAGTAGATCATTCAGTGAATTAATATAAACACGTTCGAAAAATCAACGTGCAATCATATAAAAAAAATAAAAAAATTTGAAGAATATAATAATAAAAATGGCCACAAATGGTGCAGTGGCCAGTAATAGCACATCTACCCTATACTATTCCGACTGACTCCAGAAAGTAACTGCACCTTTACCTGTCGCTGCACTCCCTCGAATCTGACCAGATGCGGTCCCTTGAAGCCCGCCGGGGGCTTCGCCCCATGGGCCCCCGCGAGAAGCGACGCCTCTGGCAAGGACCTGTCAAGGTCGTTCCGCATTTTATTTTACCTACGAATCGATAAGTTGCGCAATTCATGCAGTTATCATGCATAGTATCTGCAAATCGTGCGTGTAACCCTTTTCGCTTTGTTTAAGATCGCCTTGAGGTCATTTCGCATGTTACCTTACCCCTCGACCGATAACTTAATAAATGCAGTTAACCTAGGTTCATCGAACTTTTCGTACAGACAGTGCAAAACGAATAGTATGTGCAACTCGTGCGTGTACATTTTTTCGACGTACATGATTGCCATGCCCTCCTGCGATAAAGAGCTTCTTCACACACTAGTTGCATAATATATAATTATGCAAATCCGTGCGAGAAGTTGCACTTCTCGCACTCGTGAAATAAAATTGTATACGAAACGCGTGCGAGAAACTTTTTCTCAACTCATTTGATTGCAACACTTGCCTTCGGCCCGTACTGTAAACTCGCCCTCTTAACAAAAAGTTCCATCGCACTCGTATTGTAATATACAATCTTGGCTGTCTTAACAGCCTTAAGAGGATCCGAAATATCGGTTCCCTCTCGCGAATTTCATCTCGATGGTGTTGCCTTACACCCACTCGTGGTTTACAAAAACAGCTTTCGCCCCCCCTCCCCCCCTCCCCCCCCTCAAGGGGTCTAGGGGAAAGTAACCAGAGAACGGAATTTCAACTTTTCGCTCTATATAGTAAAAGACGCACCTTTTGACGATACTCGAGCCCCCTGTCGTCGAGAACTTTTAATTTCGCACGTTAATACCGAGCAGGTCGATGAGGGAGAACAAAGCAGGGTGAGGATGGAGCCACCGTCGACGAGAGCAAGAGTCAACGGGTAGTGAGCTTTAGAGGATATTCTTTATTACTGCATTCTGGCTCGTCTAAAGTTTCCGGAAGCTCGACTAGCTCGAAGTTTTTTCTGCCACTCGTGCTTTTCCCTTTTCGCTCACTTGGACCGAAGAGAGCGCAATGCGGTAACTAACCTACGTGAACGACGAAGAAAAAGGGTATATATACAGGAATAGGTATGCCCTGTGCCCGATGGCAGTTACACCCCTTCCCAAGGTTTACCGGGCACAGTCGACTGCGGTTACCGGCGCTGCAAAGTAAAGGGCGAAGTCGACATAGAAGCCAAGAAAGTAGAAACGGCGCAGCGCAGGCTACGCGAGAAGAGAGAGTTCGTGGTTCGCGGCCGAAGCTCCGGGTTAATCACGCCTTTCGCTGGAGTGCTTGCACCCGACAGCCGAGCTGCTGCACCTTTTCTACCATTCTAAATCCCCTCCTCCCTTTTGCCTTGTCTTCCGGCAGTTTCATTTACAGTCGGCCAAGTTTTCCTAGTGTACCTTCCACGCGCCATCTTCATTACTACTGCGACCTTCTGTTTGGTGATCGGTGCACACTTGAGAATCGTTCAGACATGCTTGAAATGCGCAAAGGCAAATAATGGAAGTAGTGGAAGCTTCCACTTTCCTTTGCGATTATTTATCACTTTTCGATAAACTTTGTTCCTCATATTCCTCAATGAGAATTTCCAAGGTTCTATACCGAGAGAAAAAGTTTCAGCCGTTCGAAGAAATCTCTTTGAAATCTCGACCTATAGAACATTTCTTTCCCAAAATGGGATAATATGTTCAAATAATGTATGAAAGTCGAATGCAACGTTTCGTTGAAAATAAATAAATATTTTATTTAATCAGTGAAATCTTTTTTCGCAGTGTACTTTGCATCCTTGTTTCAGATAACTTCGCCAAAACTGAGGCTTAGCCGAATTTTAGTTGTTCAGAAATAGAAAATAGAAATGACAAGTTACGTTGAAATCTGAATCCTCCCACCAATCTTCAATTGACTATTTTCATAGGATCACTAAATGTCATTCGGTTTATGTGAAGTACATATTTCAAAATTCCATATAATCGGAATCGCAAGAGACTTCGATTTACTACTCCGTTTACTAAGACCCCAAAAATATACAACTGCTTTATAAATACTTTGAAAGTACCCAACCTGTAAATTTTGTAATTAAAAAAAAACGTTCAACGATATAATTAACAACTCAAACTATATTTGTATTCGACTAATTCAAACCGCTATAATATCAACAATTCTTTCTTCAATATTTTAAAACGACCAAGGCTCGAAATTTACACTTTTCTTATCAAAAACCTTTTCTCAAATGTTAAGCGTGTGACCCTCAAATATCTAGATATATCCATAAATATTCTAGAGCCAGAAAGCCTTATGTTTGCTAATGTTTTATTTTTTAAACTTTTCACAATATAATTAGGAGCTCTGCAAATTCAAATATTCAAGGGCAAAGAAATATATACGTCTCAGGTATATTACTTCAGAGGAAAGTTACCTCATGAAATGTCGGAAAAGCGTCTGAACGCAAGTTATTTTTCCATATATTTTTATACTGTGTCTGTGCGCTTCGTCCTCAATTTACAGAGTATCGCTCATATGTACACAACAATTGAGTGTAGTGGTAGAATATGCGCGGCGCATTACACGTAATAAATCACCAGGTTGCGGGGTGTTGTATGACGTACATACGTACCGGTATATCGTATATACATACATACTATGATGCTATACATACACACGGATACACAAGTGCACGGTACATAGTCCAACGCGATTATCGGGATTACGGTTTCGCACATAAATTACAGGTAGTGGGCACCTTTACCCCGACCAAGTTGCTGCCACTGGTGCAGGTCGAGCGAATTGCCGTGGAACGTTTTACCTTTACCACCAGGTATATATATCTATATATGTAGTTGCAGTTCCTGCATAAATATATATATATACATATCTATATATAAGGCGTGGAGTGCATACAGGAGAAAATAGGAGCTTCAAGGTCGTGCCCGTCATTACTCTTTTAGTGCGCACCGCAAGATAATTGACAGCATCCGCTCTCGCAAGTCGCCTACCAGAATATATAACCCTCGAGGGTTTTGATTCCTGACGTTTCTTCGGCACACACCCATTTACTATCATAGCTATACTCTATAGTGTCGCGTATCCCGAAAGACATTTGTTTCTTGAGTCAGGTGTTAGAGAAGACAGGAAATGGTTCATACGTTATGCAAGGTGGCAAAGCTCCGGGAGGTCATTTGATATATATTGTCGTAAATTGACTTAATAACTATTATTTTCCAGCGTTTATTTGATTCTTTTATAAACAGGTAATAAAAAATAACAATAATTAGTAAAAAAAAATCAATTCTTACGTGAATTGCTTTGACATGGACATGAGAGAATGCATTCTAAAAATAAAGAGCTGTACTTCATTTTTTTAGGTAAATTTTTTTAAATTCATTCAATTTTTTCAGTACTTTTTTGTGACGACTGTAGGTTGTTATTTTTATGAAACAATAACTAAGTTAATCATGTCACAACAAAATTTTATTTATCTCTATTACTAAAAAAGTAATGGGGTCTCACAACTTAGGGTGCTTTCGGAGTACGTGGTCGTTGACACTTTTTATGGGATGGCGCAAATTGAACATTTTGAAATTCGCCATCGATTTATTACACCCCAGTTTCCAGTTCAGCTGCTCGAGTCCTGCAACGAGACGATATTAAAAAGATACAATAATGTCCACACCTACTTTCTAATAATAACCGTAGCTGACCCCTATAAAAGTATTTCAGCGGAGAGATCGCAAACGGAGCGGAATTTTTCTCTACGATATCAGATTTCTCCACACTTCATATTCGCGGGAGAATGATGGGGTGGTTGAACTTTTGCAAACTCGACGGTTTACCTCGCGTCCTGTCAGCGGCTACAAGAGTTTTCTTCCTCTTCCTGTCTCTCTGTACCTACTCATATTATTTCTTTTTTTTTTTTACGTTTGAGTAATCGATGCTTTCTCTCGGCTCTTTCGGAGTTTCACGGTTCTCCTTTCTTTCAGCTTTCGGTGACAGGATTATTGGTTTTTCCGAGGCTCTTTCCCTGTTCTCGAATCTGAACAATTTAGAGCTATGAACGATTTATCTATCGACGCCATGCCGGCATTGCCTGAAGATAAGAGATGTTAAAAATTTTTACATTTTTTACTTATTCACATAAAAAGTGAACTATACTTCTGTCTTTTTGGAACAATCTCAAGACAAATCGGTCTTGAAATATATTATTTTTACCTTGAAATATAATGTGACATTAAAAAATGTGTAATAAGCATGAGTCAAATTATATAAAATGGAAAAAATTAAATCCGTAGTGTCTCCATTTGAAAGATGGAATTTTAAGGAATTTACGAAAATCACAAATGTGCAAGCGTTATTACAAACCAAAAGTTATACTTTATCGAATCTTCATCTGTCAACTTGTCATAGTTGCTTTAAAATTAGATTTGGAGTAAAACCAAGTTTTTCAAACATATTTTCCAATCATGAGCCGATAATTCTAAAAAGTATCAATAAGCCATAGAATTTTATTCGGAATTCAACTTACATATTCAATTCATTGAAGAACAAATCATTTAGATGCCGATAAAAAAAGAATTCAAAAATTCTTTTTCACTCTTTTGATCCGGAAAAGTGTCTATTATTTGATAAAATTATTTTTTTTCGACGGAAAAGGTCTGGCCCCTAAAAGATGAAAATTACTTTTTTAGCAAAAATACATTTTCTAACTCAACGAGGATATATTTTCATTCTTTCTCTCGTTAATTACAATTAGTTGCCTTCTTTTATGTGCACTCGTGAAATTTTCTTGCGACATCCAAGACAGCGTGGGATTGAATCACGCCTCGTTTAACGGACAAAGCGGCATCTTTATTCATTTTGTGAAAGATCACGGTGGATAGTCAACGTGACGGGCTAGTGATTTTGTCCGTTAGATGATCACCCCTTCCCTCAAGCCCTTAGTTACCTCATGCTTATGAATATATATATATATATAATACAATGATGTTATTTGTATGAGTAAGGAGGCGCTGGACTATACGAAGTGCTCTTTTCATGCTACTTGACTGCCAACTGAGCTCTAAAATCTCGCGTGTACATCGCTGCACATCGTGTGCAATAACATTAGCGCTCTATGAGTGAAGGGCGGCATCAAACGTTCGTTTCAGACGCGTGCTTAACTAGCTTGGAAAATGATATCTGTCTGAAAATTGCGCGTAAAGCATAAACGTCATTATCTTTGTTCATGTGGATCCCTTCAGAATCACAATGAAATTATGAAAATGCTGTATCATCCAAACTTGATAGGAGCTAGACATTATTCCATAGAGAGTAATTTAATATTCACATTGAAACCTTCGTAGCGAAAATTCAATCAAGCTGGATTAAGACCGATATCAGGTGTTGGTTAACCTGGTATCAGGCTCAGATCCGAATGCTAACGCTTTTGCACATACGGTTCCAACCCGACGCCAAATCAGGACGCAATCTGACTTTAATCAGGATCGTATCAGAACCTGATTGGAAGCCGTAGCTGATCAGGCTTGCGTTAAAAATACCTGAAATAGCCCTGATCAATACCTGAAGTAGTTCCAGATCCGTAGGTTAACGTTATTATCCGTAATCAATTTGTAATCAAGCCCATATCAAATGCCGTTTAATACGATATCAGCCCGAGATCTAAGGACTAACGCTATTGTACCAATGGCCCTATTTCGGATCATACGGTCCGTTTCGAGACCCGATCTGCCTACGCATTATCTGGAATCGCCATAGTGACGTCATTTATACTCAACACCGAGAACATGTTTGATTAGGTTGTATTCAAACTCATATTAGGCTTTCCCTAACATGATATCAAACCCGGATCCGATTGTCACATCTGGTACAGATTCGGCTATCATAACTAATTTAGCTCCGAAGCATGATGGTTTCACATATGATCCAGTCCCGAAATCGAATCATAAACGAAACAGACCCTGACACCTGCATGACAGCCTGATATGGACTCGAAACTAATCAGGCTTCACTCAGCAAAACCTGAAATGACTCCAATGTGACATCGGTTGCCTGAGGTCACTTTTGCGCAGGTTGCCCGAGGCAGAACATATATTTTGAAACTGGGGACAATGATAGCGTAGAGAACGAGTGAACAAGACGTTGACTCCAGGAATTGTACAGAGTCTGGAGTCAGTCGTTGAGGAAATTCCATAGAAAACGATCTCCTTGTTCTTCCATCCCTGATGCTGGTGCAGCTGTCTCGGAACTTCCGGCAGAGACAGGAAAATTTCAAACTGCATCTTCGAGAGGAGGAGACACACCAGCACCGATGAAGAGAGCTTACGGTATTTCTGTGAATTCGCAGTAGTCGTGGTAGTTGAGAAAGGGGTTATGGTAAACTTGCTCCCTAACGACCACCCTGGCACAATGAGTATTATGACCCTAAACTTTGGCGAGTCGCGACCGAGCAAGAGAGTCGCTGTGTCACCTCGTAGAAAGGGGTCTTCGACTTTCGAGACTCAAAGCAAGCTCCGGTACGGCTTCTCTCTCACTCGGTGAACTATTCAAACTCGTAAGGAGCGAGTGCTGAGCTACGTGTACTCCTGCCACGTAGGCATCTTATACGCCCTCTCAAATCTGGTTTTCCCGTGGAAGCACAACGCGAATAGGGGACAGCGAAGAGCCTAATGACTCCTGCCACTTAGAGAATACACTAATTGCCAGGATGGGACGAGCGTGCGGGCTTTAGCAAGCTTTCCACGCCCACTACGCATTGTCTAACTCACTGCTACTGGTACTACTTGCTCATTTTTATTCTACTGCTCTGAATTACTTCGTGGATTTTGGCCGACTGGCCTGAAAACGGTAAGATAGAGATGATCCCGGTCATGAGTTGGTTGTACTAACAATGACTACTTAATATATTAGTTTTCACCGAATATTTATTCCTCATTGTTCCTTGCATTTGGACGAAAATGATTACGAGTTGCTGAAAATAAAACAATCCGTTGGAAAAACTTATGCTGATTTATTCACAATATGGCTTGTTTTAAAAGCAGAACGGTCGAAAAACAGGTGAGACTTGAATTTCGAACTTTCTTTTTTTTGTGCTCCCAATTGTCTTATGAATGGGATCTGTGAAAGGAAGTGAGGGAAGGTAATCTTCATGATGGGCTTATGTACTCTTAACCCCTCAGTTCCGGAGATGCTTAATTGTTGCTTTGCTCCTGTTAGTCCGATTTTGTTTGGCTGAAAATAGACTGAAGCGGAAAGAAATAGTACAATAGGGCAATAGTTGAATTTCTCGTTGGCGGTAAGTCGTTTCGTTAAAGTACATGAAGGTACTTTTCTTTAAAGACATACGATGATTATCTCTATTTAGTTGGTGCAATCAACTTTAATACGCATGTGGATAATGATGAGCCCAATTTTCTCCAACATGATTGAACTGTCAAATAAGCCCTTTTCCTGATTTATCGATTGAGCCATCGGCAATTGGAGAGAAAACGTCACAAACTGCCGGAGAGAGTTTGTGCAGTTCTGCTGGAGGATACGATAAATATCAACGACGTGCAGCCCCGAGTTGTGCTCCAGTGGTCCGAGCTTTTGGTTTGCCTCCCAGAGTTAGGGCGAGGTTTTCATAGCTTGGGCGAGTCAGGTCCACGCACTCGACACCCGTAAATAGCCCGGAAACGAGAACCACCGCCACCAGAATCAGCAGCAGCAGCAGCAAACGTGGGTTGAAAACTGTGGATGTTAAGGGGGTGGCTGTGCAGCCCGTTTCGTTTCAATTAATGGAGGCAAAACCTATACCGTCGAGTCGGAATAACGGACGATATATATGTCAGGGGGTCTTGGACACAATCGAAACGACATTGACCGTTCCAGTTTTCACATAGAAAACTATTTCTTTGAGTTCTTTTGAAGACCGAGAAATACGTACCCGTCTACTTCTACATGAGTGATTAGCATAAAAAAATTTTGTATGTCGAATACATTGAGCATACATTTTTATTTCCATGTGGGTTACTCCGCCTGCTGCATCTTAGCGCTCGACCGCGATGATTCATGGCTCAACCAACTGATTTATAGCTGTACACAATGATTAGTAGCTGAAGGCAATGGCTTATAGCTGAACGCGATGGCTTATAGTTGAACGCAATGGCTTATAGCTGAACGCGATGGTTTATAGTTGAACGCAATGGTTCAAAATCGAACGCAATGGTTAATGGCTGAACGCAATGGATAATGGCTGAACGCAATACTTCATAACTTAATGCAATCGCTTATAGCTGAACGCAATACTTCATAACTTAATGCAATCGCTTATAGCTGAACGCAATGGCTTATAGCTGAACGCGATAGTTTATAGTTGAACGCAATGGCTTATAGTTGAATGGGATGGTTTGTAGTTGAACGCAATGGTTTTCATAGCTGAACACAATGGTTAATGGCTAAATGCAATAGTTTTAACTGGATGCAATCGCCCATAGCTGAACGCAATGATTTATGGCTAACCCGGATGGATTATAGCTGAATGCAATGTTTTATAGCTGACCGCAATGGTTTATAGCTGAACGCAGTCGTTTATAGTCAAACACAATGTTTTATAGCTGATCGCAATGGCTTACAGCTAAAGGCAACGGCTTATAACTGAATGCAGTGATCTATAGCTGAACGCAATGGCTTATAGATGAAAGCAATGGTTCATCGCCTCTACTTACAGTCTGACGAGTGTCCATTGGACAAAGATCAGACCGGTCTCGATTTTCAAGCTTCCTTTGCTTGCTTCTTTACGAATAATAACAAAATTGGCCAGCTCGGTTACTTCCACCTGCTGAACATTCTTACAACAGGATTTTATTTTCTCCATCCATGCTACACACATGCTAAATGCCTTCAATGAAGAGGGACAAACTCTGCTGGGTCCTTGACTGTCAGCGGAGGCTATGGACGAAAGAGACTTCGTTCTAACTTGACCTCCACATCGTTCACCGTCTCTCAATCCGGATTGAAAAGGATTTCCAGACGCTGCGCTCAAGAAGCACTGATCGCAATGGATTATTTGCTTTATAGCCTCTACTTATGGCCGAACGAGTGTCCATCGGACATTGAACGGATCAGGCTTGACTTTCAAGCTTTTTCCGCTTCTTCACTATTATTTCTTTCGTACAAATGCACTTGATCATCCGCAACCAGCCAATAAAATCTGTGAAAGCAACTGTAGAAAACAATAGTATCGTGGAGCGACACTTGAGTTTTTCGATTATTCTACCACTTATTTGACTAGAATTGCAATGTCAATATTGTTTTTCAGTCTTTTGCCTTTCTTTTGTATTCCCAGCTTTCAAAGAGTAAGGGCCTTCACCGGTTGCAGGAAAAAATGTATATTGTTTTTATTGATAAAAAAAAAATGCAAAAACCCTTACGAATGCTTATTTATGACGTGGTACGTGGTTTGGAGAATAGCAAATGGAGAAAAGATTTTTTACAATTCTATGTTCCATATTCGTACCTTTAATTTTTTAAATATACTTAATATATCGGTATCAGCGATTGATCACATTAACTGAGAGAAATAACCCGCTGAAGTCCCATGATTTAAAAAAAAAAGTTGGCACGAAAACCGTTATTTTCATCCGTGATTTGAATAATCATCAAAAAATGACCAGTCTAAAGGAAAATGCAATGTCAATTTGTCCATAACTGATAAAGCTATTCCAATGTTAAGAAACACCATTAGCTGAAAAACACGTTGCGATGCGTCGTATGCTTAACAATGATGACAAATATAAATAAAGACATAATTAACGTTTTGTATAATTATTCGTAGTTTTTTCAGCCATAATGGATTTTGATCACATTATTTATTCGCCCGTTCACCTTGGGTAGTCTGTATAACGAAGTAGGAAAACAACGTGCAAAAAAATAAATTAAATAATAGCCAAAGAAAAAAATTGTCATGATTTATCTTGAATGCGTTGGAAAAATATGAACCAAAGAACTGAAGCGATGATTAAGGGCGAAAATAAATAACGGCTTCTCTATAAAAACAGTCGGGAATTGTATGAGTATATATACTTTTACTGTCCTCGTTAGTTCTCACTCGCAGTGACGACTTTTTCGTTCACAATGCTACTATGCACTAGAAATATTTCAAGCTCCGCAATGGGAATTAGCTCTTTATACTTCCGCATATACGTAATATAACTGTACGGTATATATATATGTGCGGTAAAGAAGGTCTCGAGCGCAATGCCTGACGTTTATACAGACCCGTGGGTCCTTCGCTTCCCCTCGACACTCGACCACTTCCGGGTAATGTAAATATTTGAGGTGGAAATAGAGGAGAAATGACGCAAACTTTTTTCGGCTTCATTACGCTATGAAGTACGACGTCATAGTCCTTGAAGTCCGGATTAAAAACAGAAATAATGAGAAGAAGAGAATTCGCTGTTACATCTTTCCTATCTTCCCTGGCATTTTTCATAAGCGAAGAAATATTTTAAATTATTTATCAAAGTACCGTAAAAATTTGCTTGCCTTTAGCGAAGTTTGCAAGAAAAGTTCATTACGCATTGTTAATATTCATATTCGAAAGTAGTTAATATAGAAGAAATATCAGAATCTAATGTAAATACGCATAGCGGTGTAATTAAGCCTGCACATTTATTGCTTCGTTGCTTCCCTAATTGCGTAGCGCTATGTGCATGAGAAAATATGTGGATCTTTTGCTTCTCCGCGGAGGAAAATTCGTGAAATATGAAAAATATAATTAATCGGAGCTGTGATTCAATAATATAAATTTTATAACCTTCAATACTTATTATTAGTCAACGACTAACTCACATCAGCTGATCTTAATTACAAAATTATTTTATCGCAAGTTTTTAGGGCGGAAGTTTGAAGTTACATAGTAAAGCGTAATTGGTCCATTTTGCATGAACAAAAAAAATTCTCTTGAAACTTCACCCTTTGAAGTTTGTGTTTAATGCTTCAAGCTTTTCACTGCTTTTTACAAGCTTTTTTACCGCTTTGTTTATTCTCCCAAGATCCATTACCAATTAGCTTTTGTCAAAGCTGCGACCAACGACGAGTTTGTTAAAGTTTACGACGTGACCAATTTTAATTAAATTTCCGTTATCGAAGAAGAAAAACTGCTTTGGTGACGTGTCAAATATTCCCTCGATATTCCAATTTGTTCTCTAGTTACTTACAACATATTCTGTTATTGAACGCAGTGAACAAACACACACTTAAAAAAGTAAACGTAAACTAGAGGTAAACGATACTTTTATGGTTATTACAACAATAAATATTCGAGTGACTATAAAAAAATCGATATAGAGCAAGTTGAATTGCATTGCAACAGAACAAAATAATTTGCAATTTCCAACAGTAAAAAAGGGTTTCTTGACTGTCCAAGGCTTAAATTAAAATTTTTCGCGTAATTGTGCATGGTTCGCTTAAAGTACATATTTTGTGACTGTTATTTCAATAAATTATTGATAATTCAAATTAGTGAGGCATGATGTAACATTCCGCTGATTACGTTCAATAAATTATTTTGACATCTTCGACCCTTTTTGCCTCTTGATTGCATTTTATTTTTAAGCCCAAAGTTTCAAGTTTCGTTATGATTTATTCGTGACCCTACCGACACAAAAATAATTGAGTCAAATTGTGATCACAAGTCGACATATGTCAAAAAGTGTCATTTTTAAGATTTCTTGAAATGAAATATCTTTAAAAACTCTAAAGTAATTTTAATATGATTGTATGGTGGATCGAGAATCTTATGATTTAACTAATTTTAACGCTGTTTGGGATAAAAAGTCGCCAAAATTATATCACAATGTCCGCTTTAATTATTTTAAAAAAAATTGTATCAAGTCAATCTCAAAATCGGATTCAATTTTTCTCATTTGTCTTCTTAACGCGTCTTTTGAAAAAGACACTTTTTGAGATATGTCAATTTAAGATCACAATTTGACATAATCATTTCCAAACATGTCATCTAATGAATGTAAACAATACTAACGTAAATCGTATCACACTGCGCCTCATATCCCCTACCGACAGGTTACGGTGCTTTCTATTCACTGGAAGAAACTTATGGTATTAGTAATTATAAAGTGACAACTATTCTTTTTTGGTTTGTATGAAAAAAAATGTTCATGGTTGCCACAATTTCCAAAACGTTACTATAACTATTCGATAGTTATTAAATAATTAATTGTTCAAACATCGTCCGTTGAAATTGCTTCATCAATTTACCAATTGACAAAGCAATCTGAACGGACAAAAATACAAAGATTTCAAATGTTTGATTTTCCCGTATAGTAAAATCGATAACAACGGAATCTTCGGCATCGGTCGACTCAGACCCCAAGTTACGATTTGCCAAACTTCTATCTAAGAAACAAAAATATTACAGGCTGTCACGTCGAAGCATCATAACATTATTTAATAAATACTCAGCCAAAGTCGAAAGAATAATATAGTAACGATTAAGCGTAGGTATACAGTGACTATGAAAATAGTAAATATGTGCTAAAAATCATTAGCTGTCACTTAATAATTGACTGTACTACTGCGATTTCTCTGAGTGTGTCGCCGGAGTAGTTTGAAGTCCAGTATCAAGGGAATCAAAGATTACACAGCAACGGACAGTGACACGTCGTATGTGTATTCGGTTGTCCATCTGTCGCGGCCTTTCCTCAGTACCATTCCCCTCTATTTAGGCGTAATGTGCCTTTCCCCCTTTACTCATCTGTCCAAGCTCGTAGCTTGTTGTACCTTGCAATGGCTATCTACGTTGGCTCGTTAGATGTACATTGCCTAATCCCAATAGTCTCCAGAATCCAGCTAATTAAGATTCTCTATCGAGAATCACCCTTGATCGCTAGGGATGTCTCGAAGCCGCAATCGAAATGGTATTTCATCATGCGCGAATGTGATTACCGTAGATCTTCAATATTGCCAATTGCTTAATTATGACAGACAGATCAAAGCTTCCCAATCTAATGAAGTTTCCTCAAATTGGTTTCCTAACATTGATGTTGTCGGCAATCGATTGGGTCGTAAGACACAGGAATTTAAAAAAAGTGTATTCGTGTTTTGGTGCATAATTTTTCACGGCTACTATATAGTCACTTTATTGTTACCGAAAGACGATTTTATGGAACCATAAATCGTACGTCAAATAATTACAGGAATAATGAATGTAATTAGTGAGCAGATTAGTAAGGAGGAAAAAACTAAATGTAACCGCAAAAATAGTCGCCTAGACCATTAATTAATTGTTGTTAGTACAACCATGATTTCTGTGGAAGAATCTAAAAAATGGTCCACTGAAAAAAATCACCTGTTAATTTTTTTTTTTTTCATTTTGACCATAAACACGTAAAATTAGTTTCTATGATACATAAATGTAGAAGAACGTATATAAATATTCTCGTGAATAAATAATTAATAGTTGTCACTCATTATTCAAAAGACTACCACGATTTCTTTGAGTATTACTATACATGTGGTCTCAGAACTGACGCTCAATAATCGTTGGCATCAACGTCAAAGGCTTGATGCATACTCACGTACAAACGCGGAAGCAAAACTCGTCTTTCATCTTCCGCTGAATCTCTAATGGATTTCTTCTTGCAACCATCAGTCCCGCCTTAAGACTGACAGATATACAGGCAGCGGAGGCTAATTTGTGCTCGAGAATGGCACTTTGCGCATGCAACCGGGACGATTGCTAGTAAGAACACGAAGATTCAAAGGTGAATGTCGATGGCCAGTAAGATATGTGCCCTTGCATTACTACAGCTTATATCGCGAGCATTCACCATATGTAATTTTTTAACAGATTATACTTATTCGGAGTTAAAAAAATGACCATAATGACAAGTTGTAGAATAAAAAGATCAATTTTCCAAAGAAACAACTTCAATAATTATCAATTAGCAAATGGATGAGCATATAACAAAAATTCCCTGAAGATACGATGTCATAGAAAATTCCATAAAACGTTTCTCTCATTCTGTTCAATCTATCAAAATGCTTATTACTATAATTGGTTGCAAGTGCAATTGTGGTGAAATTTTCACTTCATCAGCAAATGTGCCCGAGTTAAAAATAAGAACAACGACGTATAAGAGATAAGATGTCATGGAAATAAGAACGATGAGAAATAAAAACTGAGATGTCATAGAAATACAAACGATGACAAATAAGAGCTAAGATGTCATAGAAATAAGAACGATGAGGAATGAGAAATAGAATGTTGTAAAAATAAGAACAATGAGATAAAGGTGAAGGCCGATGGATGCGAGATGTGATCTCAAATGACTCACGAGTATCAATATCATGTGGTTAAGCGAGATCCGGAAAATTCGGATCCTCGATCCATAGATCTTCCTTTCTCACTGACTTCACATAACACACATAGAAGATGAATTCTTGAAATTCAAGGTACAAAGCTAGACCCGAGATAGCGAATTTTCCACTTTTGTACTTTTTCTCCTTTTGTACAATTGGCACCTTCAGACGCACCTGCATTACTCTGTATTTTCTATCCTACTTCAGCCGTTTGTACCATCTTCACGACTTCTCGTGTTCGCCTCAACCTTTGCCCGGGCTTTGCGAGAGCCATTGCTGTTCGAGAGGCGAGAGAGGTTTTGCCTTTTGTCAGCGTGAAATAGCGATGCGTCTGCCGCAGCGAAAGCTCACTCCGCTGCCATTGACAATGAGTAGCGGTTCGTATTCCCCATCGGGGAATTTTACTCCGAGCCAGTACCTAACGCGATACGTTTGGATTCCTGGCAGCATTCCGTGAATGCTGCTGGCGCAATTGTTGAGACGGAAACGCGAACCCGCCTCCGAGGACGATAAGTAGATGCAACCAATGCACCAGCTCTATCGCTCGCGTCTGACTCAACGAGGATATATACTACTTAACGTTCCTACTGATACAAGCATATTCTCTCGGAAAATTTTATGCTGAATTGATTCACTTATGCAGGCTGACAATTTGACGTCCGACATTTTTTTCTCCTGGGGACGAGTTCAGCCGATACTTGGGTTGGCGTAATGTGTTGGTTTCTGCATAGTTTTTTATGTAAAAATATTGCCAGCAAGAGATTTCCAGAATATTCATAATAATTTTTACGGGCCTCCGGAAAATAGTCAATTTTGACTAAATGTCCTCGATAAGCGTTATGGTTCTTCGGAAAGAAGTAAAATGTTATTAAATGTCCTTGACAAGCGTTATAGTCCTTTCGGGAAAACGAATTTTTACCACATGTGCTGAAAATGCATTTGCGCATTTTGGAAAAAAAATGAATTTGAACAAAATTTCCTTGTATGTATTCTCTTTCGGCCTCTCGGGAAAAAAAATCAATTTGGACAAATTGTCCTCAAATGGCGTTGCGATCCTTCGGGGAAAACAACCCAAGTTCTAGCAAATATCCTCAAAGAGTGTTAGAGCCCTTTAGGAAATGAGTAAAAATGGACAAAATATCCTGAAAAAGTGTTACGTCCCTTTGAAAAAAAAAAGTAAACTTTAACGAATTGTTCTCCAAACGCATTATAGACCTTACACATCGCCGAAGTAGATTTTCCCTTCGAAATTGCGAAGGCAATGGCTTATTAGTTATTGATCTGCCATAAACATTTTATTTTTCGAGATTGCAATCGTGTATGTGTTTTGCACATAATCGATTATATTTTTGCACTCGTATATTATGTGGTACGCATTTCACCTGCCTCTAAATCGAACTGATACCCTTTTCCCTTTCGCATCACAGACAAAGTATGTAGAAAGCAAAGGTATTAAGAACTGTACTTAAACAAAGTTTTGTTAGAAACTATCAAAATCAATATGATTATTTGAGAAGAAATAAGGGAAAACTCGACCTTCAATCAACTGGAGCTAAAAATCTGCAACAAACCCCGCAGATTCTATTTTACCATTTTACACGCCGGGATTGAATAAGACAATTTTAGAAGTGGTGGAAACATTTTCTGGGGTTGTGCCGACGTTTTCATCATATGAGTCCAGTAAAATGTTCACAACGGTCTTAAGTGTATATATGCAAAGTCGAGTAAAATGTCATTTTTTCTGTGCATGTAAACCGGGTTTCGATATTCGAATCAAACAATAATTTATTTACCATGTACGTATAACACAGAATACGATGAACACTGCAATCGAAAACCAATTTTCTCCGTGCGTTCGCAATTGCAATATCTCCGGTATCTTGTGCGCTGTAAACGACTATAATAAATAAGTAAATAAGTAAAATCGACTGAAATACAAGAAGACAAATCCAGAACAGACAGTTTCATCTGAACTCCAATGATCCGCCTGTCCATAAACATTATTTGTGTCTTCTAGTCTGTTCCTCGTTTCCTTCATTTCACCTCAATGCGATTCAACAATTTACAAACTTAAACCAACTTTCAACTTCCTTTTCCGAATTGCACAGTCTGCGAGTAATATAACCGTAATGTTACTTACGTCCTTCCATATACTGCATCGAAACGCTCGACCTGACCCATTGTTCCTCACGGGAAATTGAATCGATTCGTTGGCTGACAATGCGTGGTAGAAGTTTCGTTGCCCACTATATTTTATTTTCGTTAGCTGTATATCTGTATATCCACATACACAGTCGTTAATTGCATGGGTGAACGAGCAGAATTTCTGCAATCCTTTTTTGGATAGCTACAAAGTCGTATCCGGTCTTCTCCGCTCGTCAACGTCCGGTGTACGTTTGCCATATACAAAATGCTTAACTACTTTGTAAGTTTTTCCCATCGCTTACTTTTTTTCCACCTGGAGTCACATTTGAAATATGACGTCAGGGACAAAGTTACACATGGAAAGGCATTTGGCGAACATTTTTTCTCCTTAATCGGTATCAGACAGACAAACATAGGGCACTGAATGGCCAAACAGGGCATCGAAAGGTCGAAACCTTCGTTATGAGTCGAAAAAAATATAGGTCATCAGACGGAAATAACAAAGGTCAATTGAAAACGGGCGGGCGAAAAAATAGAGAATCGGTCAGAAGACTCATTGACCATAGCATAAATGAGAAATAATGTCGGGCGGAAGAAATATGGCATACTGGTAAAAGAAATTAAGTTTCTGCCGGAAGTTCATAGGACTCAATATGGATAAAATATATGACATCAGGCAGCAGATACATTGGTTATCAAGCGAATCGAATAGGGCAGCAGGTGGTACAATGGGGCAGCAAGCGAAAGAAAAAGACAGCAAGTGATAAAGCAGGACAGCAACCGAAAAAATAGGGCAGCGGGCTAAAAAATGAGGCAGCAAGCTGGAAACACATAGAGAATCAGGCAAATAAAACATAGGGTATCAGGCAAAAGAATGATCGAACGATGAATTAGGTGGAACAAATTTCGGACATCAGGCACAATGATAGGTCCTCAGGCGAGGCAAAAAATACGTCCCACGGAAAGTACAATTTCATATCACAGATCTATAAAATCGTTAATCGCATGCCTCAACGAGCAGAACCTTCTCAATCCTTTTCGGACAGTTGCAAAGCCGTTCTTCGCGTTTTTTCTTTCACCGTTCCTTTCGCCAATACCCTTTCACGACTGCAGCGCCGTGGAGACGAGAGAGGATCGGACATGCATCATCGCTTCGGCCGCACACCAAGATCCGTTTTCCTTTTACGGAGCAGCCGTATAATGCGGATAGTGTATTCGAATTCGGACGTGGGGTGAAGGCAACTCGCGGAATATCCTTAATACCATTCCAACTATGGCACACGGCTCGTATCTCACTAGCATGCAAAGGGAAAATGCATGCACGCGTCACTGAGGACAGCACCACAAACGTGGCACATCGAGTATCCACGTGCCGATTGCGGTGGTAGTGGTGATGTTGATGTTGCTCCTGCTGCTGAGACGAGGCGTGTGTGCATCAAATTACGCGCGCCAATTCACCGGGAAATAGGGAAACTTGGAACTATGGGCTTCGCTGTTGAGCCTTACTGTTCTCTCGTCCTCCTATGTAGCATATAGTTCTGCGTTCACTCCTCCCGGGTATTTCTCTGACACGGTATATAGCCTCGTTCCGGAAATGTATATCTTTGCGTTCTAAACTCACAACGATTGTTGAATCGTTCATCCTATCTATCCTATAGCTCGACATCGTTCACCGCTCCGGGCTATTTACCGAATGAATGTTACCGATCGACATCATCATTACAGTTACACGCTCGCGCACCAATCTAAATCTATCGCGGAATTGGCTTACTTCAGTTTGTACACTCTTGCCAGTGGATTCTCCAATGGATAATCGAAGTACCATTTTCTCTATAGGGGAAAAAAAGGTTAATCGGATTTCTGGAGTGTATACGGGGTGAAATGGATTTCGCTCCGATTTCTTTACGATGATGCTGGGTAATCGTTGGAAACCATTGAGTATTCATGAACCGAGGATTTTCAACAACTTTGAATGATTGGGTTGGCTTGGATTTCAAATTTTTACTGCAAATTGTAATGAATTAGCGGTAATGGCAACAATGGAAAAGTTCAGCGTACCTCGGGGTTTCATTAAAACCCGCAGGGTCCACCATACCCCACAGGCTCTGCCCCATAAGACTAATTATCCCCCGAGGGATCATCATACTCTCCGAGTCCAATTAGTGCGAAAATAAAACAGTCTGTCATACGACTTAACATTTAACAGTTGTTACGTATTAATTGCCAGACAGACCACAATTTCTACGCGTTTACAACTTTCCAACGAGAGTCCGGATTAATAAGCCCTACAATAAATCTTCAAGCCCTACTTAATTACCATGTTAAAGCATGGAAAACAAAAACTTTTCTTTTGTATCGCTCTTCACAAGTTGCTGTTGAATACAAGAAATTTCAAATAGTCTGGAACGAACGTACGTTCAAAGTTAGCTAGTACAGGAGTAGAACTAACCGGGAAAAGTTCATGGTTAGGGATGGCGGCGCAGGAAGAAGGGAAAGGTAGGCCAGGGATGGAGAAAATAACGGGGGATAAACATTCCGACCTTCTGCCCTCTTATATATATATATATATATAACGAATACAAACGACTGTGTGTTGCACAGATGCTTTCGCAGATGAAACGGAATAAGATCGTGGATTAGGAGCTTGAAATTGGAAGGTTCGTGAGTCGGCTTCGTTCGTTGCGGGGCGGTAGAGACCCCCCTCCCTCCCACACGTCCCCCCTCCTCCGGCAAAGTCACGGAGAACGAGAGATAGAATTAAATGCTATAGCCCCATTGGGACGACGTTACATTTGGTATTACTTTTTTCCCTTAGCTCCAACAGAGACGCGAAAGAGACCAAGCTGAAAGAATGAGAATGGACACAAAAAAGTGCTGAAATTGTAATAAAAGTCAAGCACACAAAACTGCACACTTCACTGCTATAAAACGTAGAGAACCAAAATCCCCGACGTAATGTCGTAGCAGCTACCAAATACCATACAGAATGCACTGCGCACTGTTGTTACTTCCACATATGAAATCCAACCGTTAAGGCTTTACAGTCGCAAAAAAATATCAGCATAATTTCCCGCTATGCTACCGGGAAGAAATTTGTATTTTTTTTTTTTTCTAAGTATCGCCATCTCATTGATCCAAATTCTTTATCCTTGATTCCTGTAAAAGTGTACTGTTTTGGGTAAAAACAGAGATATATGGATTTGTGAATTTAAAATCAATCTGAGTTGAATTATATATGGTTCGGAAAAAGATCCGGAAATTTTTTAACTGCTTAGTTATTGTAAAATAGATCTGAATTTGGATGCATAATCAATATCAATTCTGATAAATATTTTTCAGTCTTTAATATTTATAAAGATTTTGTATTATGTTTACCCTGAAACGAAAATTTGCTAATTTCCAGTTGAATTTAATTTTAACAAATTCACTCAGTTGATCTTGGTGGAAAAAATGACCTTCTTTTCACATTGTTAAGGGCTAAAACCTGAGTAGGTGAGCAAAAAAATAGACCATGTTTTGAGATTTATTTTTTATAGAAATTAAAGTTTCCGAACAAAAATATTTTTTCTTTATTATATATTGTCGTATGTACGCTATTTTTTCTACAAAATCTATCAACAATATTTGAAACTTTCCCGACACCACAACGAAAAAATCATCCAAGAACATCATGCCCAAATTTGAAAAATGATCTATCGATAAGTTCTCGAAATATCGTAATTACTGGTTTTGAAAACCATATTAAAAAAAGACGAATGACGTCCTTTAATTCGGGTTTTGCCACCACGCTTCAATGAAACCTTCACAATTTCCACTATTTTACGAAATTCGACTGCTTTTCAACATTTTTCAAAATATATACTCTCAAGAAATGCAAAGAATGATTTACGCCAAATCCTCCTCAGGTATGAGCCCTTAGAAAATAATCGATATTTTCTCGCCGTGAATAAATATCGGCAAGTTATTCCAGTCGCGATATTCATCGTCAAGGAATGAAAAAGAAACGCAACCTAATCCTCATCAAACACCACGTAGCAATATATATCCCATTCGCAACCTTTGATACGTCCCTCAGCATTATATATACTCAGTTCCAATCTTAAAGAAACGTGGTCGATGCCCATGATAGAAGCCGTGAGACGCTGCAAAGCATGATATCATCAACTTCATACAACGTTCAATTTGAAGAAGAAAAAAAATCTTGGCGTTCGACGTTTACTAATATCCAATCCTTCTATCATGTTTCAGGGGAAGCAACTCAATACTTCAAAGTGAGGCCCGTAGATAGTTCCGTACAAGAAGGCGATAATGTTATGATACCATGCGTCGTCGGCAACCGGGTTGGTATCGTCCAATGGGTCAAGGACGGTTTCGCCTACGTCGTTCAATCTGGTAAGTGTCTGTCTACCAAGACTGGTTGGATCCGCCAGCATTTTTACTTTGTACAAAGAACCGCCTTTGCACACAAACACACTTTAAAATCTATACATATATTTATATACGTGTGTTTGTGTATATAAGTATATATAAAAATGTTAAAATGTGTGTGCAGAATGTGTGGTTCCTTATAAATATATATGTATATGATCATCCATGAGCAAAATGATATGTATGTACCATATGTTTTATGTGTACATATACAGATATATATATTTTTGTAATTTCGCGCATGGATGTTCATATAGGCTTTTTCTCTTGCCTTGGTTCAGATTTTTTGCCTTACGTTACACTACTTTCCTCACCTACAGCTTTCCAATCCTATCTCATCTTGGCAAAGCTCTGACGCATCTAAAAACTTGTATGCACTTTGGTAGCAACACGGAAGGACTTTTGGTTTATAAAGGAGAAACCTTCTTTAGCTCCACCAGACATTCTGTCGTTCATCATATTTGGAATTACCACCGACATCGATTTTCGCCTCGAGCTTCCTGAAACCTGGACTTTTTCTTATTTCTTATCTCAGTTTGTCAGGATAAAAAGTTTGGAGATTTTTCTTTGGTTTTCTTTTTGCTCGTTAAATAAAAGAGGAAGCAAGGTTTTTCATAAATCATGGAGGGCAAACTCATTAATAAAGCGTCTTGTGGCTTCGTGTTTTATTAGACGCGAGGATTATAGTGTCTGGGTCATGATATAAATCATCAACTACTTTAAATTTGTGCAGGAATGAGGTTACATAGATCTAAGAGTAATGTTATGGAGAATAGTCGACGTATCCCAAGTTAAAAGTACTCATGTTTTTGCTTCCTTATAGAAAAAGGTATGTTGATATTGAAAATTGTTGTTGCATTTTTCGAGAGCAATATTAAAAAATGAAAAGTCTAAATGTATTTAAGGGAGATCGGATCCCGGCTGCATATATTTTCGTGTTGTTTTTTTAAATACTTGGTTGCATTAATTAGGCAATTTCCTTCGCATGGATCACTAGCTGTATAGTTAAAACTTAACAAACCCTGATTCAATGAACGTGTTTCAGAATAAAAGGTCATGTAAAGATCGCAATATAACCAAACCTGCACTGCTCTAGGTTAATTTGGGTTCGTCATCAGACGAAATAGATCAATAAAGAAATGCATAAAAATACTTACCATAAAAGAAGGTACAATTTATGAGAATAAGACTCATTAATTTTCTTGTAGAGCCCAACAAACAATTATTATATTGCGTAAAAATAGTAACAATTGAAAAGTGGTATCGCTTACTCTTACTGCCAAATATTTTCTCCCCTAACTCAAACTATTCCAGGTGAACTCACTTGCCCCATACAATAGTCATGACACAGAAGTTAGCAACGTTCGAGTAAGCATCTGTAAATTTCTACGTTGACTACCTTTAATTTTACTTTTTGATTTGTAATGTAGGAATGAAAAATAGTCTTTTATTCTTATAAATGTAATTGGACCATCAGTAATAAATGGAAAACAAAATTTGATATAATTCGATGTCGGTTTTCTGATCGGCAAACTTTTCTGAGAGCAAAAACGATATTTGTTGACCAATTTCTTTGTTGTTCTAATCACACTAGGGCCCTGTGCGAGATTTTTTTTTCTGCGAAAGTGTTCTACAGCTCATGAAGACGTCACATGATTTTTTTTTCAATAGGGCTTTCCACGTCGGAAAACTTTCCCTACGGAGACTGTCTTGATTAATAATTTTTTTTTCTAATCACACCAAGGCCTTGTGCTACCTAATATTTCTGCGAACGTGTTTTACAGTTTTTGGAAAGATAGCTTGATTTTTTTTAATGTGGGTTTCCATGTCGAGCTAATACTGAAGTGACTAAACTAAACTAAACTAATCTCAAAGGTCACGACTCCGGCACAGATGACGTTACCTAACCTAGCTCTTCTCCGAGTTTCAAGATAAAGTCGTAAAACCGAAATCAAATTCGCACTAAGAAAATAATTGACATGCAAATAATTGTGTCAACCTGATTGCAACAATGCTCACAAATTCTTGATTATTTTTGGTATCGTGATTGTCACAGTGTAAATGCAATATATAATACATTTTCGATGTCATATGAATGCTGCTGTCTATGTATCTCATTATTCTTATTCTATCGAATAAATTAAAAGAGATTTATTTTGCGGTGTGACTTTACTACCACCAATTTATTAGTTTGTTTTTGTGCTTTGTCGAAGAAACGTTAATAAAATAGTGTTCCTTGTTCCCGCAGGTGGTGAAATAGTGGGCCATCAGAGGTTGAGATTGGTGGGCGACCCGAACGCCGGAGTCTACAATCTGACGATAATGAATGCCTCCTTGACGGATGACGGTGAATATCAGTGTCAGGTCGGTCCGTATCTGCGCTTCAAGCCCATTCGTGCCAACGCTCATCTCGTCGTGATATGTAAGTAATCATAATCTTCAGAGTTACATAAACCACCTTTTATATACATATACATATTCACATATAGATATGAAACCTCACCTATGAAAATGAAGCAGTATATTTTACAGTACCGTGAAACTTTTCGGTTCGTGGCACTCGACGCGATTTCATTCAAAAGCAAGTCTGTCCCTTTTAATTGCTGCTCGTGACGAGAGCACCAGATCTCGTCCTGACTCCATCACCACCAACTTCCGGCGTAGAGACTCGCACCAGAATCTTTTCTACGTCTCGCTGTAAAGGCTATGAAAAGTTTTCGAGCTGTAAAATAATCGGTGTTGCATAGTCAGACGAGCGTACAAGTTAAGGTGGATTGACAACTTTGTAAATCAAAGACCAACTTGCAGCTGCTGCTCTATAATATTGCTACGGAAAATTATGTTTTTCATTATCTTGAAGTACCGTCGATGGGAACGTCATACGAACCAATTAAAAAAATTATCGAAGGCTCATCTAAATGTAATCTATTTTGTGAGTAATGAACTGGCTGAGGAGATGAATAATTTTTTTCCTCTTTGCTTACCAACGGACAAAGAGCTATTTTCAGGGGAAAAAAAACATACATACAATTGGCCGAAAGGTTCATAGAAATGATCTGAGAAATAATTTTCCAGATTGCTGAAAAAAATATATGTATATTATACATATCCTATATATATAAAACACCAAATACACTTTTTAGTTATAACGGCGAAAATCGCCAAGCCTCCGGATATTGTCAATATCAATGTATTGACGAGTGCCAGTTGCTTTTTTTCGAACCACCAAAAGCTTCGCACACGAATATTTGTTTTCGATGCAACGAACGATCAGTCTCGCGCTCCTGAAAATATTCACGCGATCAACAACATTCTATTAATCGGAAAATACAAACACGAACGAAAATGGCATTACACGAGCAAAATATGAAAGTGGAAGGAGTTAAATGGGGGCAGAAGTTCGATGTTCGTAATTAGTTAATTGCCAGAGGGGATTTGAGTTCGGAAAAAACGAAATGAGTGAATAGGATATTTCAGAATATTGGATGACATGGTTATACCATTTTTTTAAAATATACATGCACTGAATGTTGTTGGTATTCGGAGTCTTGGCATAATTACCTAACAGAGGATTGCTCCCAAATTGCTAATAGTGCAAATCAGTGTTAATAGCATACTAATCTGAAATCCATAATATTTCAATAGCTTTGATATTTCGCGTATGTATGCACTCATTGTTGCGAAAAAAAGTGCGCAGTTAAAGTCCAAATATAGCATATTATATTCAGTTTTATAAAATGAAAAAAAATGAACTCATGTTTCATTGCGTCCGAATCCACGCACAGTTGCATTCTCTGAATGGAATATAGACACTTGGAATACAGAACACCAAATGAAATATAAAAAATTGATGGAGAATTCAATATGTTATACGTACGTGCAGTAATTAAAGAGGAAATATGGTGTGTATAGTTTGAAAATAAATATAATGCATCCACTTTTATTGATTGAAAAAAATCAAGACGAGGGCATCAATCTTACTGGTAGCGGATGTATTTTTATTAGAACGTGGATCCTACAATGACAAATAAAGAAAAAGCTTCCTTAAGTCATTCACAAAAAATTGATAAGAAGCTTCCTAAAATGCCATCATAGGGATGCTTTTAATTTTTTATTTTGGATCCTACTTTTTTAAAAATAAGAACAATGGTGGTTCCCAAAAAAGATATTATTTTCTGTCTAGATATTACCAACACACATACGTTTTTCGAAATAATTTACAAATATTGACAAACATATTTTTTGAATGAATTTCAAAATGAAAAAAATGGTTACATTTACAAACTTTTCGTATAGTAAATATTCTACAAAATATGTTGTAAATCAGGGATTAATATTAATGGAAATTGCTAACAATTTTATCGTTGAATTTACAAAAAAAAATTCTGAATGTATCTGGACAAAAATTTTTCTACTATGTACATTAATTTTCATTGGCTTTAATAAGAATTCTTTCTGTGAACTCACATTTTCTAATGCTGTAGGAATCAGTAATACCCTAAGGAAAATTTGATCCGAGCTTTCCAACAGTCAGACAGAACATTATATTGTATTTTCCGTTTTCACGGGAAGAGAAAATACCGGACCTTTACATTTTTAAAGAACCACTAGAGGCAAGAGGATTTTTGGATGTATTTCCATCGTAGCATGCTTGCTTGAGAGAATAGCTAGTTTGAAAAATTAAATTCCCGTAGAGAAAAAACTGGCAATAACACAAAAATGTTAAGATACTATCTACAGACAGTTTAGTTAATGAAACACTAGTCGGAAGGCTGGGATTGTGTTCTATGCTGGTGATGGAAACGGAATAATCGGCCAATCTATACAGACGTAAGTTTTCGCGATACTGTCTAGGACTCAGCCACTGACTCTCATTTGTAATTTTTTTTAAGCCTAGATAACGTAACGTAGGATCATCCTACGTTGGAAACTGTGTCACTCTCTAACGTTTGTAATATTAGTGCAGATTGTGCTCAGCGGATCTGAAGAACCGCAAAATAACCAAAGAGTGACCAGTCGTTATGCAACAAAAAGTCCCTCCAAAACAACGCAGAAGCAACCGATTGACCGTCGGGTAACCATTAAGTGACCCGAAATGAAGGCAATAGTCCGTTCTCGGTTACTATTCGGTTATTCAAAGAGCTTTCAAGTAACCGAAAGACAATTTTTAACAATCTGTCGATTACTTCTGCGTTACCTTGACGTTCTATTTTAGCTAAAACATTGGTCTCTTCATAGTTGCAATCCGGTTTATTTTGTTCCAAAGCAACGGTCGCTTGTCGGTTATATTACCGTTGAGTCACGGTAAAGCAACTGGAAATAAACCTCATAACGACGGTTACTTGTATATGACCGTAAAGCAACCATAAAATGACTGTTGTTCGTATCGGCTGGGGAGGGAGGGGGAGGGGGGTAACACTTACGTGTTACGTCATTCACAGTGTTCTGACAACTATATTACGAATGTACTTTCATCGCCTACTATCTCACAAAACACGTGAAATGATGGGCGATCCTTGCTCGGAATGTATAGATCGTATTTTCTAACAATTTTATGTCCTAAGTATTTAATAAATTTCACCGCATTACGATTTCCTTCCAACAGAAATTTCGTGCGTAGTTGATCAAGCCAAGATTCAAACGATGTTGCTGTAATCGTGATTTAAGGGCCTACTTCGCAATCTGCATCTGAAGTTCTTCCGATTACGAATCGGTGACGTAGACAACTTACAAAAGAACGTACGAGAACACAGAACACACAGTGTTCAACACCGCAGTGTCTCACGAGTGACTGACGGTTTCTTGTTCTTCTGCGGTGATGGCGCGTCAGTCTAAAATCGCTATACTCTATCAGCTAGGAGCCCGCGCGAAATCGTCTACGGCTCAGCCATCAACTGCTGTAATTCAATAACAAACCGTCGGCGCTGCGACGCCGTACAGAGTCTGGCGCAGTTCGAACCCTATGACCTCTAAACTAAACCCAGACATTTAAGCAACACCTCGAGAAATGGAGGTGTTTTCTATTTACTGAGTTGCTGTTTACATTATAACTCAAATATGGCAATAAACTACGAACTTTGTATAAGCTGCAAGTGAATTTTGAGCTGTCTATCGGATATCATCTCAATATATTTGATGTGTGTCAGCCGATAACTTTCAAAATTTGTGTACGCGAATTATGCAAATAATTCTTATTCTTGTCTATAATACAGCGAGATACGCTTTCTAATTCTTCAGAAAGGTTTATGCCTGAATCGCAGTTTTCCAACATAACTTTTGATTACTTAATAAATTTGGGGGAGAATCCCAAATTTTCACTTCGTGTAGTGATATTTTTAAAAGCACTATTTTTTCACGGTCTTAATCTTGAAAAGTTTTCACTGAGACGAGAAGAGTTTATGTATTACATAATCAAAATAAAAGGAAAAAACTTTCCACGTGCCGCATTTGAAGGATGTGCATAAATGGAGGGCATAGAAAACAAGTCGATTTTCAATGTTTTTTTGATGAGCGTATTGGGAAAAAGAGTTTGGAAACTTACAGAAGTTCAATTAATAATATTGACATATTAGGGTTTTTCGTAAATGAGAAATATTCATAAACAACCGAGTTATGATTACTCGAACAATGTGTCGCCGAATGATCTATCGGCCCGATTCCCTCCAAATTTTGACAGTTCATATCTATAAACTATGCACTCTTTGACACATGAAATAGTCATCCACCACTTAAATTTGTTCACCGGTTTGGTCTCTAAGCTACGATAATTTGAAATCGTTACGTTGAAACACACATCATTTGGTGCACTGTATGTTCTTTCTAAACTGCAGAATTTTAATACTTGGAATGTACTTAATCAGGTTTGAATGAAACATATTTTGCTATTATCTAGAGAATTCTTTTTTTCTTATGAATATTTTTAGGTGATTCGGCCCTCTTAACTCTACAACTGTATTTATTCAGATATGTACACTGATGGTTTTGCATATTGCTTTTTCTCTCAACCCAAGTGTTATTACTTACTTATGTATTCACGTACTTTTTCAGTATGTTCCGGATGCCTACATTATTAAATATTAAATTTTGTAAGTCCTGTAGGATTCTGCAATAACTTCAGAAGTGAAAATTTGATCTAGTGTTCAGACGCACGGACAATTGCACGGTATTTTCAATTTCTAGCGAAAAAGAAAATACCGTAAAGTTACATTTTTACAGAAGCGACTGTTGCTGCTTGGAAGACGGGCCAACGCTTTACCCCCTTATGAGCCCCCCCAGCACAGCGTCTTAGTATTCCCTACAGTTCGCTTCTGTGCACCTCGCAGAGAGCAGACTCGAGAGTCGGCTCTGCACGCGCGCTCGCGTTGCCTCAATATTTTACGCAAAACGGCGAGAGGTATAGGTCTCTTGGGTATAATTTGAGATTCTAAAACTGCCGGGAGACCCGTGTGCCGGCTGGTGCTCCGCTGTCCCGGCGACCCCGGCAACGCTAAGTGTCACGACTCCGTACTCCACATGCACCACCTATATACATATGGGGCATTCTATACCAATTCGATTAGCGTCTAATCCCTGTTCTCTGGAATTTCGTGCCCAATTTTTTGTGACCCATGTGAACCTGGAAGCCATTTTGGAATTTTTTTTTGCAATTACTTGCACTCAGTATTTACCTGTTTGTATCACTTTTATTTTTGTTTGTGGCTTGAGGGCATGTAAGATACAGGATGTGGTCCCTAAAAGTCCCAAAACCCGATTTTGAGCTGCGACGATTTTTCTGGCAATTTTTTTTTCCAAAATGGATTCCAGGTTCACGCAGATTTTTTTTGGGTTAATATTTCAGGTCTGGAAAGAGCTCGAAATTTTTTTTGGATTTAAACATTTTGATTTTTTTTTCATAACTGGTTCAGTTATCGGTGTTTGAAATGAAAATATTTAGTTCGTCAGCATTTGGAAAAATGACCGCATTCTTTAAAATTTCGTTGCTAATATGGACATTTTTAAACCTAAGCCCTGAGTTGACTGATATTCGCTTCCCTCTTTTTCGGAGATTTTCTGGAAAAACGAAAATATATGAAATGTCATTTGAAGATATGAAAACCGAAAATAATTCACTGTCAGCTGTGACTAGAACATTTTCATAAGTTTCACAGATTTTTTTATAACCAATCCGATGCGTTTTACTTTTTTTAATACCAAGAAAAATTCCGTTATGTAATAAAAAACGAAAACGAAAATTTTCATTAACTCTTAGTATTTTTTTTTGTAAACAAATTAAAGCAAACACCTTTTGATTTTTAAATTTCAAAAATAGATGCCTCTTTAAATTTGAAAAAAAAAAATCGTTATAAAATGTCCACTGGTTTTTAGAGTCGGGACAATAACACAAAAAAATTTGGACGATATCCGAGAGGTCGAGGGTCGGGCTCAGGTCGAATCGGTGTCAAATGCCCCATATACATATGATATATGTGCTTCTTATGCACTAGCGAGGAGCGGAGCACCTCTCTCTGCGCGTCTAAAACTCAGAGGTAGCACAAAACGTCCTCTACCTGCGCTTTTCCGGCAGCAGACTGCTCTTTCCACAAGTTTCTCTCGCCATATGCTTCTGCCTACCGCCTCATCTCATTTTCTCCAAAGCTCATAGTATAAACTATACGGTCTGAAAGAGCTGTGTTTTAAAAAATATTTTTTATCTCAAATTCTCCACGAACGCATTTACATTAACTTTACGGTGGTTATAATTGTGATGAGGTTTTTGTGGCATAAAACGGAAATGCAATGGATAAAAATGATTTCATTGCCTATTTTTTTTATTGCAAAAAAAATTGTTGGGAAAAGCTTAAAGTGTTTCTGTATAATAAAATGCCTCTTTTAGACTGCAAAAACTCTAAGATTTATTTTCGACTATTGAAAAAATGATCTGTAATAAAAAAAATAAGAAATTCGGCTTGACAGCTTTTGATTAGTCTCCCACATTTTTTGGAAGCTCGCTCTATTTTAGAGAGGAATGAGTAAAATAGTAGTTTCGCAGACTTATATTCCGTACAACCGAAAAATATGAGTGTAATAATACTGAGATAATTTACAAAGAGATGCAAATATAATAAAGAAATGATTGCTTGCGACAAATAAAATCCCAGCCTCTTATTCACAAACTCTTCAATATTTTTCTATAACTTTTCAATAATATTCATTAATACTCGAAACCTCAGAGCATAAAAGTTAAATTTCGCAAAAATATATTTTCTCATTTTTTTGAAATACAAATTTTTAAGACAAATAAATTATCAGCATGAATATACGAGATGTAAAAACACTGAAAAACAATATACAATTTTCAAGTTCTCCATAATAATTTTATTCCCGAGCCTTAAAACAACCCAGTATTAATCGCCTAAGGGATTCGACGGTTCATATATATCAATGAAAAACAATGACGCTTGTTTATCCTGCACGCAACTTGCGGGAGGCGTTATTTTCTCCCGGCTGTCAATGACGATTTTCTAAGACGAATACCGTATGTTTTTAACGACGAGAACTTGCATAAAATGACAATATTCGAACGATAGATGCATAGACTACAGATAAATGTATGCGATGCAAGTCCCATAAGCGAGTACGACTATTTTATGTGTACTATATATTTTAGCGTACAGCTGATGTATAGTGGAATAGAATTTTTTCCTCATTTTACTGCAATACTTATTTGAAACAGTGTCATACAATACACGGAGTTCGTTGCTCCCGTAGATAATCGTCTATAAACCCATCCGTATAACTTTATTGTACATATATAAATATACATATACATATATATACACTTTTTTTTTCTTTCGCTTCTATAAACTCACGCCTCACCCGTGTTTTCTTTCGCTGGAGTGAATTCTACAACGTCGTGTATGACTGCTCTCGGTGGTTTTCGTTGTGGGGGTTTAAAAAATTCAATGCTGCTCCCTTGGCTCGTGAGCGCGCGCGCGCTCGTCCCACGCGTCCGTCAGCTCTTGTACAGAATTCCGCATTCGTGCGGTCTGCCTATCCCCCACCCCCCTCCCTAGTATGCAAGCCTCGTATTCTCCCGCCTTTAATTTTCACCTCGTATAACCCAGCATTTACCCGCGCCGACATTATACGCTCTGGAGCTTACTTCGTTATTTTTATTTTTTCTAGTTCACTCGTCTGGGCGACGCGCCTTTATTTCTTCTCCTAATATAAATTTTATTATCCGCGCTTACTTCCTAACCGCATAATATGTTATAAAATGATTCACGTCGCCTCGAGCCGCTCGAAGACTAAATTTTATGCGAAAGTTTGTTGCGACAGGTCGACAAATTGTATGAACCGTAAGCCATTTTTTTCTTGCCCTTAAAATGCTGCGTAGTGTATACTTATTCGAGAGGAAACGGTTTGGTTGAGGTTGTAACTTTATTCGTAAATGCGGCTTAAAATTAAATTTTCACATTTCTTTTAAGCATGATAAAAATTTGTAACTATAATGACTAGTTATTTTTGCAACGATTTAAAAATTTGTATTAAAATATTGGTGTTTTCAATTTTATACTACGAAAAATTTTTGAGCAAAAGGGTTGGCGATAGTCCTGATGGAGTAGTATAATTTTTTTACAGTTGCGCAGTATAAACAATCTATGACACGAAGAAAAATTTTCATCCGTTTGCAATAATTACTAGTACCGTAATTAAGAAATTATTATTTTCCAACGAAACATCTCGTTTGGAAAAGGAATATATACAAATATATATCTGACATATAGAACTTTTCAGACGACAATATAACAAAAATTTATTTTTCGCTTATTTTGGATATATCTTAGATATATTTTACACTCGCATATATTTCGTATATATTCCAAAATAGATCTCAGTTATAGCATTTTTCGGAGTAAGATAAATGTCATATATCTCAGATATATTTTGCAATATATATTGAATGTGCTTTCTTTTCATCTGAGATAATACAAAAAGAAAGGCCTTGTATTATCTTTTATTCGATCATCCATTAATTTCCGTACGTCACTCCATCTTTTAATCTTCCTTGGCGTCAGGAGAATGAAAACTAATAGCCGATGAAAAAACAATAAATAAAAAGCGATACCTCCTTTAATCCGGAAGATTGTGCGTCAGGGGATTTGAAGCTGTCAGAGCATCATACAGCTTCGCTTATAATTGATGGAGAGAGTTATAGTAAAATATATATAACCATTAAATCACAGTGAAAGAAGAATATACAATATCGGAACCGAGAAATCGTGAGGTATAATTGATGATCAATAAACTTCATCGACTAGGGAATTTCATAGTAGTTTATATACATCCGTTGTCCTTGGATCATTTAACAAAAAATTCTTGTAACACTCTGAGACAAGTTTCCAAACACATGAGAAGAAAACCAATTCATACCATTTATTGACGTCGTCAATGGCCCAACTTTATGGATCGACCACCCATTAATAGAAATAAATAAGTCTTTATTTGATCATGTTTACCGTGTCGTTACACACTCGATGTGTATCTGATGAGACTTTGATAAGTCACCACAAATCTATAAATGTTGTTGTCTATCACACGGTAAGAAAATTCAAAACATCGTGGATTCGTTTATTCATAAATAACTCGTTCATTTATAACTTCCCGATGATTCAATGACAAAGATGTTAGTAATAACTGTGGCCGTAGATTATAATAATTTGGTGGTTAGTCGGCTATTGGCGGCCAACCAAATTATTCAATGACAAATTTCGCAAAAACAAAATCAAGCTTATGACATTCGATCGATGACCAATTGTAAAGGTTACCAATTGTTAAAGGTACTCAAAAGTATGCAAAAAGCTATTAACATGTGTTTGATACTCTGCAATATCTATAGGCAAACTAGTTTGGCGGATCAAACTGGACCAACTGGTGAAAATAGATCAACTGTCAAACTATACCAACAAGTCCGACAGTTTACCGGGTCAAACTGGACCAAGGGGTGAAAATAGATCAACTGTCAAACTAGACCAACTGGTCCAGTTTACCGGGTCAACTGGTCGAACAGTTCAACTGGTCAAACTAGTTTAAAAGTTTAACTGATCAAACTAGCTTGAAAGTTTAACTGGTCGAACTAGTTAAAAAATTTAACTGGTAGAACTAGTTCAAAAATTTAACTGGTAGAACTAGTTCAAAAGTTTAACTGTTCAAACCGGTCCGACAGTTTAATTGGTCAAACTGGTCCGGCAGTTTATCTGGTCAAACTGATTCAACGGGTCCAATGAAGCCGATTCTTTCCTATGTTTTATAACGAATTTTTATTGTCTCGAAACAGTACCCAGGGGCATTTGAGTGCGGTATAACTTGACAGACCGTACGTGGAAGATGACAAAGGTCAATTTTGCAGATTCGCACGGGAATCGTAGAATAGCATGTGAAATGCCCACGATGACGAGGCATCATTTCAATGCATATGCACCAAGTCAGAGGGCAGCGTGGAGTGCAGAGAGTGGACAGCGTTACGTGACACGTTTTTAAAGCGCACCGATGGTTTCACCACCTAGGAGAGCAACCGGTAGAGGGCGCTGCCGATCCACTAGTCCCGCATACGTATGTCTCACGGATGATCAAGTTGTACGAGAGTCTCGACGCAAGAGAGACACAAATCGGTAGCTATATAACCGCCACTACGCCAGTCGCTATGACACGCGTTATTTATGACCACAGAAGCCATCCGGCAGCCACGTTTCAGAATTTATCTTTCGAAATAGCGGTGGTTGAGCTCTGACTATTGGAAGCACGTGGATTTCTGCCCTTTTCAAAGTTACGTGCGTATGTGGAATTGACGATCAGGGTATCAAAAGAGCTTCCCACTCGAAAACTACCGCCCCTCACTTTGATTGAACTATCGGACAGTTGTAATATTACACAATAGGTGCAGTAATAACGTTCCGCGAAGTATAAAAAAATATCGATATTTACGCCATGTCAAAATGAAAAATTGAATATTTCAAAAGAACAATTTACATTCAACGCTTTCACTGCCAATGTAGCGCATTTTCTTCGTTGGAGAATCGGCTTTTTGTTAAAACGTGTTTCATTTTTGCAGAAGAATTCTACAAGAAATTGACAATCTGTTAATTTATATTATAACTGGACACTATGTTTTGGTTACATAAAAGAACAGTGCATTGACACGTGAAGTAATGAAAAGTAAGTTCTTTTTAAGCGCTTTTTCTCCACTATCGCTAATCAGAAAATTGATTCAAACTTCAGATTTTTTTGTCGCAAAATGAGCTTATCCATGAAGGGTTTCCTAATGCATACACGACCAAAATCATTCTGCAAAAATTGCCATAAATCTGTTAAAAGTTACGAGGCGAGAATGACCCTGCAAAAATTACCATAAATATGTTAAAAGTTTCGCTACACACAGGACAATCACCATATCGGTGGTGGAAATTCTTGTATATGCAGAAAATTTTGCCAGATTTATGGTAATTTGTGCCAGATTGACTTTCTCTCTAAATATGACAGTACAGAATGTTGGATGCACGAAGTTCTTACTCGTACGAAATTAATCGGTGAATTAATATTTCGTAGCAATGTCAATATATTAATATTGATAGAAGAATGAATGAAAAAATTTGCGAGCGAAATGGCATAAATAAAATCGAGTAGATTGACCTGCCGCGGGCGTTTCATAGCGTGAATGTTTCTGGCCCATATGCGAAACTTTGAATTATTCATTGCACACGAAGTGCTATCGTACTCGTAGCAAATATATGGATAGTATACATGTATAGAACTAGATGTACACACTAGCTACTATTGCTCAGAGGGTATTATACCCCAATCGATATATAGGCAGCTTGAGAGGAGGTTGGGAGAGGGGATGACGTTCTTTGAAGTATAGTTAGGATAGAAGGACTCCTCACAGAGAGAATGCATGCACTGCTGCACAGGAGAACAGTGAGCGCAAGAGAGAACACATTCAATATCGATCGATAACAATATTTCCGCGTGGTGAGCTTACTACACGTTTCTCTTGCCAGTTGGTTTGATATTTCCAGCGCCCATAGTCATGGAGGGGCATGAGGCGGAAGCGACTATTTGTCCCTTTTTTTCTCATTTTCGATATATCCACTCGCTCTCTCATTGCAAGTGCAAATCTTATGTGTATGTCGCTTATCTGAGATTTCTAACCGACGCGAACCCTTTTTTAACCTTCTCGGATCTTCGATAAACGAGCATATAGTATTAATACTTGAATGTTAGATTTTTTAGTAGTAGTAGTAGTAGTAAAAGAGTTTTATTAACAATGCGCCTAACAGTTTTTTTCCCCGATTTTGCGGTACTTTTTTTAAAACTAATTAATGCCAATTAACCGCAAACGTTAATTCATTGCCAATAGGCCATCGACCGGAGTCCTTTAACCTTGTCTTTCTAAACATGTGATCGTTAAAATATTTTCTTCATAAATAAAGCGTAATTTTTTTTTTACGTTTAGGGTTCTGCAGCCATAAGTTCAGATTTTTTATTTTTTTTTAATTCACCTGTTCCGAAGACAAGTTTTTTTTTATACGTGTGTCATGAAAGATTGAGATCGGACGACAAAATAAGGAAAACAAAAACTGTATGATTTTTCTTGAACTATTTAATGCAATATATTTTAGCAGTAGTAGAAAAAGAGTTTATTGACAATACATCAAATATTAATAAATTTATTTTCTGAAGTAGATTTTATACAGTACAATGACGATTTTTCAATATAACACGTATTGCCAATAGGCCATCGACCGGAGTCCTTCAGTAATGGATTTCTATTATCGTGGTGCTTTTTGTATTATTTTTTAGATTTAAGTGTTTGAGTTTTATAATTCTACGGTTCGTCGGCCATTGTTTCAAAACGTTGTAAATATATCTTACATTTCTCATTTAATTAAAAATATTGTTTTCACCAAAAGAGATTTTTTTTTTAATGCGCGTTCTTAAAGTACACGCTAGATTTTACAGTGTATTGAAAACGTATAAAAAAATTGATATTGTGGAACTCGACGTTTTTGTTGAGGTAAAAAAATATTTCAAGAAGAACTCATACAAATCTTAATCATCTTCTGTCAAAAATGTTTTCCTCCTCGCAAAAATGTCGAGGTTCATAATGCCAATTTCTTATACGTTTTCAATCTACTGCCAAAAACCTTGTATAAAATCTACAGTAAAATCCAAAGAGTCACATTAGATTTAAGAAAATGCACTTTTTTTCACTAATGTAGCCTTTGAAATAAATATATCGTATGGTATTCGGGTTATGTTTTCACATTCTTCAAACGGTAGGAAAACTCGGCGATTCTTTTGATGTTGAAGACCATTATCGTCTGTCAGTGAATTTGAAATGCACAAATCGTTAAATTGTATTCTGTCTTCGTCAGCATTTTCAATAAACCGTCAATAATATCTGTAAATTTTCTTCTTAAAGATTTATGTCTATCGCAGCATGAGAAACACGCCGATTATGGAGGCTGTCAACGGAAAATCTCAATTTTAACGATGAAATCGGTTTATAATTCAACTACGACAAATGGGACATAATTTCAACAACTATTTCAGTCTTTATATGTGCTCATTTTTCCGATTTTTCATTTCGTTATTGAATATCCGTATTTGCGTTTCCATACTCGCCATTGCTAATATTCACAGTACGTGCAGTTTTCGTTCGAAATCCAAGGCAAAGGGTAAATTTGCTTATCCATGTGTTACATTAGTACAAGTTTGTACTCACGTTGGGATGTATAACGGACGAGTTATGCCGGATAGACATTGATTACTCGAGAGATCAACTCGTAATTGTTTACGTACATGTACTAGTAGACTCACGTTTAATTGCACGTGTGTTTCATCGAGTAATATATCGCAGAATATTCAAAGCAATATACTAGAATCACATACTCGAGAGGAGGAACTGCGGCATGAACATAATAAAACAAATAACTTTGTGGGTTAACTTGAATAAACCAAAAGCTGGTAAATATTATATTACTAACATTTCATTAAGTTTAGTTATGCTGCATTTGCTTATCTGGCAAAAGAAACATTAAATATTCATTTTTTTTCGAAAGGCCAATTCGGTTACCAATAAAATATCAAACGATCACTAGAAGCAATAAGGAACATATAGTTTTGCAGATAATTTATTTACCAAACTCACAAACATTAAGTTCACTAAACATACGATGACATATCATTATTATACATTTTTCGTCTATGTTGGATAGAAGCTTTCAAAAGCAGATCCACTTTAATTTATATCAGTTCCCCATTGAAAATGGTTCAAACTGTTTTTCGAAAATACGCTATCCATTCCTTGAATGGCGTATTTAGTTGGCAATATTCCAAGTAAAGTGTTTTCCAAATATTTATTTTTGGTCTGAGCAACTATTACTATGTTCACACTAACTCTTCATATTTCCAATGCTTAGTGGTAAATTATGACCAGTTAATAGTTTCGATGACAATAGAAATAATAACTTTGGCAATTATTCGTTACGCTCGAACTAGTAACTAATAATTACCATTATATAGGTTCCGAACTAACCACCATTTTTCGATAAATATTACTTGGTTGCAACTTTCGCAGAATTCTTATACGCATTTATATACACTCTGACCCCGGGAACTGCAACCGCCAATACCAATTACTGGTGCTGCCCTTTCTCTGGCGTTGGTTTCTCCCACCACTTTCACCAGTCGTAAACCGCTCGACGGAAGGAAATTTGAAAGCGCAGAGGTCGGGAGCGGTGGCCTGAAAAGTGCAACTTCCGTCGCGAACGGTTGCAGTTTGCGGTGTCAGAGTGTATATGGTCATTCCGCGTTGATATACGTTTTTTAATCTCTCCCATTCCACATTTTCCTCGTCACCGCGAACCCGCTCAGAGCTTTATAACAGCATATGCGTAGCCACGCGTTTACGATTTTTCGGTTGGCGCACTTAAATTTATAGACGTGCCGTTATGTAACTCATTGCGTTGCATCTCTCCGCACGGAACTCGTGATTTCATAGAATGTGATAAATTTGTAGGCGTCGGATACATAAAGTTCAACGATACTTACTACGTCCCTGTGATGTGAAAACATCAACCGTCTCACGACGTTGAAATTCTCGGCTTGACGAAAAGAAGGACCACGCTAATGGAAAAGGTGGTCCCCAGAAATTTTAACGCACACGCGAGACGCACACGTGTCACGCGACACGCACTCGTACCCGCACACTCACGCACTGACACATTCACACACTCGTACATTCAATCACTCACCCACTGACACATTGACACACTGATACATATTCACTCACTCACACACTGACACATTCGCACACTCATATATTCATTCACTCACACACTGACACATTGACACACTCATACTCACACGCAAACAACATGCAATATACTCATATATTTCGCTAATAGAATTGATCAATGTTTTTTTATATTACTTTTGTCAATAGTTGAATAAACCTCATGTTGATATTATATTTTTTGTTTTTGACTTGTGTTGATACCATCTGTGATGATTTCGTATGTTAAAATTGCGAATATCAAAATTTTCCAGCGATATGTAGACATGACACCGATAACGAATGTAACAATCCGCATTCAGTACGTATCCTTTTCTCGTTCCAAACTTTCAATAATTCATAATAGCGCATAGCGTGTTAGCTGCATTTACCCAAATGTTTACAGATGGCGTTGAAAATATTTTTAATTAACGTGTCGAGTCAACCGGCCCGAGGGTCTCCCGTAGCTCACCCGGTTCCCGTCCGGTGCCACGTAAATTTGTAATAATGTAATTCAAACAGGATTTGTATATGTGAATGCGTGTGGGTAATAACTAATGTATTACTGCGATTCTACGAGCTGGCTATTCGCTATAAGCGATAACGTGTGTGAAACTACGGGGGAAGAAGCGGGTGGGAAAGTGTGAGGGGTGCTCGGGTGGAAATATCGTTACTCTCGCATATGTATATCTCGTTCGCATTCGTACACCAAAATGTAACACACCTATATGTATACTATACGGTATAATAATAGTTATAACTGTGATGCCGGGTAGAATCGCGGCAAGGATGTCTGGTGTCGGATGAAACGGAGGTCGTTGCGACAATCCCGTCCATAATTTCCCCGTAATTTCTCCTTTCTCGTGGCTGCAATCCTCGATCCTCCTTCCCTTGCCCTGGACACCGTGCCCATTATTCATCGTACTTGGTCTATTCGCACCCAGTTGGTTCTTCGCTGCGCTGCATCTACCACCACTATCACAACTGGTCCGTAATGTTACTTGGTTGGACTCACCCATATTATCGGCGAAAAGCTATCCAATAATATGCGGTACCAGTACCACTACAGAAGCAGAAATGTTGTCCTTTCGTCCCACGGGGGCATCGTATTTGGTATACTCCGTTCCTTTCTTCTTCCGTGGCTTCACTCGATCTTTATCTCTTCGCCATTCTCTCAGCGCCGATTTCGTATGTCTCCATCTTTCTCTTATCCTTTGGTCTCTTGTTCATCTCTATATAGAATGTGTATACGCCTCAATATGTACATATATATAGATAAATGGACATGGCTGTGTGTGTATATGCATGTTTATGTGTGTGTATGTGTATATATACATACGGTGCAGTCTTTGCTTCCGGCTGTACTATTCTTCGTCGGTTCCTATGGCTCCTTTCGTGCCAGAGCGATAACGTCTGGCGCAAAACCCGTCGTTCCTCTGCCTTGAGTTCCGTCTCACTTTGTACGCCCTCGACGAGCCCCTTCGGCATTCACGAGAGTCTGTGAGTGAGTGAGAATTCGCTCTAGCTCGTTGTACGGTACGTTGGCAAGCGTACAATCGAGAATTATTTATCATTCCGACGGGGACGATACCGCGCTACTATACGTCCTGGGAATATACTGCACTTCGCTCGTTGGTTCGTAGTGGTGTCTGTCGGTACTCGTAGCGCTGCTGAATGGTGGTATATAATACAATAGTGGAGGGTGAGAGGCATAGGAGAAGCGCCTGTCTCTATGCCAAAAGTCTTACGCCTCGATGACAACCAGGCTTTCAACAATGATGCCACACCGAGTCCTTACACTGCTCATCTTTGTGACTTGAAATGTATCTTCCAAGTGCTCGTCAGGTTCTTCCAGAAGGTAATTCAATTTTCCGAATCGACAAAGACAAAAAGTAAATTGCCTCTTTCGTCAGACGAAAATAACTTTTCTTCGGGTATAAAAATGGATATGTCAGTCGTTCATAACCATACGGAAAAAATTCCTGAATAAGTTAAGGGTTCATGTGTGTCAAATATGGTAACAAGTTTTGAGACATAAATTATCAGTTGGTTGTCTAGACAAATCGGATCATTATACCAACGGAACAGTTGGTTGTTGAAAATATTATCAGCTGGTTGTACAAAGTAGGCGGTTGATTATACCAAATAACCAATTGGTCGTTCCAACTATTTTGCTATTGGCTGAACGGTTGATGCTCTTGACTAAGCAATTGGTTCTTCTACCCAGTTGGTTTCTCGTAACTAGTTTGTTCTCCGGATAAAGCAGTTGGTTTCTCGAATCAATAAGTTGGTTCTCCGAATCAATACGTTGATAATCTTATCCAAACTGTTGCGTTCAAGAGTCGACTGTTTCAATCATGAGTTAATTGTATCAATAATAAGTTTATTGTTACATCCGTGGTCTCGTTGTTCCAATCATGAGTTGGTTGTAGTCCATTCATAACTTACTCGATTCAATCATGCGTCGATTGTTCCCACTGATGAGCCTGGTTTCCAATGAATCAATTGTCTGTTTCAATACTGTCTCTATTATCCAAACTAATTAATTAGTTGTCTCGCGTAACTTGTCGCGTATCCCATCTAATCAATTGGTCGTTCTAGCTAGTAAATTGATTATGCTACCTTATCAGATGATTGTCTCAAATAACCCGTTGATTCAATCCAACTAATCAGCCAATTATCAGTCAATCGCGCGCTCATATTGATATCGAACAACTCATCACTAAGGTTTTCAACGAAAAAGCAATATGGATTCAGTTGAATTGTCAATGGATTACGATTCCTGGAGTAAAATCGTAAAGCGATGAGGTTCTTTCGCGGAACATGGTTACTTTAAGCTAAACAGAATCTGGCACACTGCGCTAGTGCGCTACTACCGGATTACACGAGTTCTGCATGGGGATTTTGTGTTCAGTAGGCAACAAACTATACGTACATTCATGTGTGTGGCAAGGGTAACAACGTCAGTACGCGAAACGATATCTCTTACACGACCAGTAGCGCCACCACCGTCAGTACCACTTGGTCCCTCTACCTTCGCGTACCACCGACTCTGTATACTCTGGGTAAACGGCGCTTAGCTAGCGGGATTAACGATTACGCGCGCCTCGTAAAGTTCATCCGTTCGAAGGATTACGCCACGGCAGAAACACGCTTGCCTAGTTACTCTTACGCCACCCCTACCAGCAACTCCCCGCATCTACCTCTCCCGTTGGTGCACTGCGAACCTTCCAATCGGAATACTCGCACACTCCATCTTTCTCGTTCTATGCAGTTAAATACTTCGACGCATTGCGACCGATGCGAATTCCAAGCGTCCGCTTCTCCAAATTAATCGTTGCAACGGCTATTCCCATGTTATACATGTATATAACGTCGACGCCTAATTTTCAGAAACCTTTAAAGGCAGTTATGCTGGGATTCCCATTGAAATTATTTCACTTTTGAAATTGAATATTTAACATATTACGCCGAGGAATTCAAAACTCTGCATTCCATTCATCTCGAAATTCTTCCATGTAATGCATATTTTATCACTGTCAAACACGAGAAAAAAAGATCTAGATTAGCGAACTACTCAACTCTTGTACGCTCGAGTACGAACTCGGAACTACTCAACTCTTGTACGCTTTTGTAACATATTCGAATTGCGAACGTCTTTCGAGGGAATTTAATTAAATACCAACTGCACTAGTCCAACTTTTTTTTCTGACAAGATTTGTATTGTTTTTTTTTAATGGCGGGCCGTATTTTATTGCAAATGATATACTTTTGAGCAGAGTTGATAATTCATAGAAATGAATCGTGTTGCTTTGTATTTATAATTTGGATTATGTGAAATTTCCTTTGGAGATTGGTGAGTAAAACTTCCCAACCTAGACACATCAGAATTTGTTTTTAATTAAAAAATACAAATTTATATGAATGTTTTTCTAAAAAAAAAAGAAAAAAAAACATATCACCACTCTAAGATTTTCGATGTTTCTTTTAACTTGTACATAATAAAAGCATTTTGCCTTAACCTAAAAACCTATGCCGAAAATGTTCAACCAAAACAAAGGAGAACAAGGTTTCCTAGGACTGAGAGTAGCTATTGAGAAAAGTCATTCACCTCCGAGTTTGTAACAAGGCGCGAATAAATTTGTCATTTAATGGCAACTCCTACATAATTGAATCGGACCAAATTTGTAGCCCATGCAACCGAAACGTACCAAATGAGCAAGTGCAATTTATGTTCAATGCCGTATCTTCAATGCAATATCCTATCTTGAAAGGTTTACCATATAAACAATTTGTCGAAATATACTTAAGCATAAGAACGTTCAAGAAAATATAAAAAAAGCTCTTGAATATCTGAGACTTACGTTAACTGAACGATATTTTCGCGGTTTAGAATTGGCATCTTGAAGCTAAAGTTGTTTATTATGAATGAGTGGTATAAATATCTATATTCAAGTCTTACAATAAATTGTATAAGTGAAATAATGATAACATTTTATCTTCAACATTACTGCAGACATTCATACAAAAAACTAAAGTAAATTACCACCACTACTGAAACCGTTATGGCCTCAAGTCCAGTGTCTCGATTTGACCCGAGCATTGAAAAAAAAAGTTCTTCTATCGCTAACCATGAACGATCGATTTCCCCCTTAAATTCAACATTCAATAAGAGTCTCGTGTCAGTTAAGACTCGATGCGCAGTTCTGAAACCGAATATTTAAGAGAACATCCTTAAAATGTATTTCCAAGCGAGTTTTCACCGTTAATAGTAAACGAAGCGACTTATCCCCCTTAAATTAATCGTAATAGAAGCCTCATTTTATTTCAGATCCGGTGTACAGATTTGACTTCACCATTTCCTCACGAGCGGGCACACTAGAGGTCTATGAAAAATAGCTTAATTACATAGTGATGTTGGTGCAGCTCGCGTGACTCTATTGCCTCCCGTTCTCTCGTTCGCAACTTCGCGAGCAGATATGACCGTGTACCCAAGTGCCGTGCTACACTTTATACCCCTTGAGGGTAGTGCACGTGGGTTACGTGAAGATCGGCGTTATTTCCTCTATATTATAAAGCAGCGAACATGTACGTGGACGGTTAAGCGCGGAACAAGTAGTAAAGGTAAAGCTAGCGGGCAGCCGGTGTGCGTGACGTTGGAGAACCGCGAGCAGTTGAGATTATGCTGGCGGCGAGCTTTTGCGGACGCGTTGTGCTCCTTGCGCTGGGCTTGGCTTCTCTGGCGTGTGGCTCGACCGTCGGAAGCTAGCGGTAAGATTAATAAAACGTAGTCGAGTCGAGAAGCAACGTTCTAGTATCCAGCGGCACTCGGAAACGCCTGACTCTCCTAGCCACTATGCAACTGGAACTGGGCGCTGCGTGTGCACCGCAGAAACGCGAGGCTGCTGTATGATTTTGCTCCCGTAGCTCACTTCCGTGAGCAGTTTCCATTTCCTACGTATGTACCTGGAAAACATGCTGGAGGGTGAAATTAGAAACGAAAAGGCGATGCCGGGTTATATGAGGAGAAAAAAAATTGCAGCTCCAATTGGAACAAAAAAAAAAATACGGAGTTATGAATTTTTAATTTTTTTCGTTCATTCTCGTGAATACAATTTGCAAATCGGACATTATGGCCCGTTGAATCATGAAACCAATTGGCACGCAAATTACAGAGTTGAACGCTTTTTAAAATATTGTAAGGTAGGTTCATTTTCATCGACTATTGGCAACCAATAAATTAAAGAGAAATCTTCTTTTTTTCCCCAATACGTTTCAGCCCTCATCATATATTTTTTTATTTTCTATAAAAAAATAATAAATAAATAAAAATATATAAACTAAAGGACCCTGATAAGGGCTGAAACATATTGGTGAAAAAAAAGAAGATTTCTTTGTAATTCATGGGTCGCCAATAGCCGATGGAAATGAACCTACCTCACATTTAATTGCGGCCGCAGCCTTGAAATTCAATCGATTTTATAATATTGTTCCATTCTCTTGAATAAATTTAAATAATCGAGGATGCTGAGCATAACTCATTCAAAGAGATGATGAAGTTGAACATTTTTGATATTATTGTTCCATTCTCTTAAATAAATTTTAATAATCGAGGATGCTGATCGTAATTTATTCAAAGAGATGACGAAATAAAAGGAAAGATAGTGGAAATGATTTTTGAGCGTGCATATTTCACTTTTGTATGAGGAACCAGGCAATATTTTAAAAAAGATCTCATAAATGCATTGGTAAAAAAAATGGGAGGAAACGTAAGAATAAAATCCAATAACGTGTAATGATCAAGCGGAAAGTTTGAGAAAGTGTAGATATTGGTATTGCGGATGGATCGACGAAGTATCGAAGAGAAAAAATGTATGGTGATGTCCGGGAATCGGACCGGGATATTCAGGTACTGAGTAAGTGCGCTTATCACTGCGCTAATGTCACCTATATATTTCTCTGATTCGAACCGTCTTCTCTGTTGCAATGTATGGCCGTCACGAATGCATAGAAAAGAATTGAAAATATATAACCCGACAAATAAGTGGATTTAGTGTAGATCCAAGTATGAAATAACATCAAACAAAAATAAAGAAATTGAGGACGTACACTGCTCAATCTCTTGATTAAAGGATAAACCAAGAACAAGGATAAAAATCTTGAAATGACTGCAAAGCACGTATGAACTTTTGTAAAAAAATGGAACTAGAAAGAGTCGAAAAATACAAAGTCTCAGAAGCAATTACAACACAGACGAGCTCAGGAATAGTAAGGAACAGAAAAAAAAAACTCAGAACTTCTCGAAACATAAGAAAGCTTCCAAACAAAACACGATAAGGCTCTGCAACTGTCAAAGATTTTCAAGTTTCAGGAAATTTCAAAATAAAAAAGTTTCAGGTACACTCAAAACATACAAAGTCTTAGTGAAAGTTACAACAGAAAAAGTTTCAGAGTCAGTGAAAACAAAGATATGCTTTGGGGTCAGTAAAAATTAAACCAAAATGGACATCGTTGAAAACAAGTTGGAGAGTAAAGTTTGTGTGGTTATTAAGCCAAAATATATTAACGTACACCGGGTGAAAAGATTTTATTGATGCCAGAGTAATGGGTGGGTTGATTTTGTTTCATTGATTTAAACGAAATTATTCTTTGATTTCAATGGAATACTGCACTTACATTTCGAAGAGATCATTCCATTGCCTGTAAAAAAACATTTACTTAGTGAGCATGTAACAAAGAAACAGTTTCATTAAAAGAAGAGTTTTCATTGATTCAAAGCAACAGTCTCCTCGATTCATTAAAAAGATGTAATTTATGGCAGCAAGTGCTGGGAATTCCATCGTCCAATATCAAACGCCTATCTCACACCTAACCTCACTTTTTTGCTTTTCGTTTTTCTCGAGCAATCGGCTGCTAGTTTCAAGGACTTTAACTTTAACCTATTTCTGCGTACTTGAGCACGTTTTCTCTTAACTTGAGCTTCATCTGCTGACTAGTTTAAAAACAAAAAAGATTATAAAATAAAATCATAAGCTATGGTGGGGGAAGTGCTACTGCCCGTTTTGTGAATCCAATGAAATGAACAGAGACAAATTCTTCGATTCAACGTCACTATTTTTCATTGAGTTTAAGATCATTCTATGTAAAGATAGTATCGAAACCCAAGTATTTCTTCTCAGTCAGAATTAGTGAAATCTTTTTTCTGCGTGTACAAAAGAAAAGCAATCAGCAAGTAAAATTACGATAAAAAATTGACCAAGAATGAGCGACTTTAGAATAATAAAAGTCTACACGGAAAAAACCGCTTCGTTGGACCAACTAACTATTTATTAGTTGAATCAAAATTTGTTGCTACAACCATCCGGTTGGTTGGTGTAACGACCTGGTATTAGTCGTGATCCAACTCAGTAAGATAGTTGGGGCCAAAATAGTAGTTGGCCCAACTAACTATTTAGTTCGAGTAACGATCAAAGGTAACCACACGGGAAGAAATGCTTGTTTGCGACAATTGCGTTTCCAATGTGCTGTACACAATCTCTCAAAAATTATTTGCCTCGACCATATCGAATAGTAACCTCAACTATTCACGATTAGTCCTCGCGAGATAAGTAAGGTTAACCGATAGAATCTTTATTACCATTCGAACCTTCGGGACTATCATTTGAGTTGTAAGGGAAATAGAAAAATCGATTGGTTGTGTCAACTCATTTTTTGGTTATGGTAACTAATCTTTTCCTTCCGTGCACCTGAAAACAGTTGATCTAATCAATTAATCGTCTGTCTCTCGGACTAAGTCACTTGGTTAGGTCCAACTATTTTTTTCCCTACCGTAACGAATTCCGTTTTTCCGTGTAGGATAAAAATGCCAGGAATACTGTCAGGTACAAGTTGTAAGAAATAGCCACCGAAAAGGGCCGATCATCGCATAAATAAGTGCAGAGCACGTACAAACTTAGCAATTCCACAACACGTACCCGGCCACGAAATGTACGCACGGCGATCACGTTTATACCTCCAGTGTACGAGTGTAACCAGGCTCAGCAACATTCGAAACAGAACCGAAAATCATAACGCTTGAAGCACCAAGAGTCTGTCGCAAGACACCCCAACCAGAACCTGCTTAATAGAAACATCGTGCACGTATCGCTCTTATAACCCACTTCGCTATGAATTCTGCGGATTATTCCGCCAGCCTCACCGAAAGTACCCCAACCCCTCGTATGGACGCAGCTATGCAAGTTTCCCAGCTCCGCGTGCGGAATGCAAACTCCCCCGACGTTCATAGGGTTTAGCGGATGGAGGGCGATTGGACTTGTGTTCCTTGCGTTTCTGTTCCTCGTTGCGTTGCATTGTGTTACCCCTCGACGAGTTCCCTCTTTCCGATTCCTATTCCGGTTTCGAGAGTCGAGCTCGAGAAATGTACGCTTCGTTGGGTAATCAAGACATTCCCCGAAATACTGTCATAATATTGGTAGACAATTATTTCCCGTAATCCCGCCGTAAGAATAACGAGAATACGATGGAAAATTTGTTGGATATTATCGAGATAAAAGAAACTGAATCGATTGCCCTAGTTGGTAAACGCAGGACAAATATCGTTGTAGAGCGGTTTTCACTGCATTGGTACATAGGTTTGTTGGAGAAGGTAACAAAACTACTCCCTTCGTAACGGAGAGTTAATTATTGACTAATTTCGTTGGGTATATTTAACTTTAATTAAATTATTGAGTGGTCTCAACCGCAGACGCTGCTACAGGTGACCGATGTGTTCCAGACGCTGCGGCATACAAATTTAATCTCACATTTAACGAAATTATTGGGTATGATGTTTTGATGAAATTTCGTCTTCCACAGACTTTTAAACATTAAAGATCCCGGCATAACTAGCTTGCATTACCATCCGACTAAACAGTTTATATACTTTTTTCGTTTGAGGTTAGTTAACACTAATTGTTACGGTAAAATAGAAATATTTACCCCTTTGCTACAATTATTCATACTTGAGATTATAGCATATTTGTGCTGTGCTACGTTATGCTATGCTACGTTATGCTATGCTACATGCTATATGCTATATGCTATATGCTACATGCTATATGCTATTTGCTATGTGCATTATGCTATATGCTATATGCATTATGCTATATGCTATATGCTACATGCATTATGCTTTATGCTATATGCTATATCCTAATATGCTATGCTATGGTGTGACATGCTATGCTATATGCTATGCTATGCTACACCGAGAGAAAAGATTTCATTGACGCAAAAGAAATGTGTGGATTGGTTTCGTTTCATTGATTCCAACGAAATGTTTCATTGATCTCAACGAAATATTTCTTTGATTTCAGTGATATAGTGCACTTTAGTTTGAAAGAAAACATGTTATTGCCTGTAAAGAAACATTTACTTTGCGAGCATATAATAAAGAAACAGTTTCATTGTTTGATCGAAAAGTTTTTATTGATCCGAAGAAACGGTCTCCTTTATTCACTGAAAAGATATTGATAGTAACAAGTGCTGGCAACTTCATTGTCCGATGTTAAACACCGTCACCTAGGACCGTCTCCCTCGCATCTAACTTCACTTTTTTATTTTCTGGTTCTCCCGAACAAACGGCGTCGAGTTTCAAATAGCCCGTACTTCAGTCCATTTCCGCTATACCTGTGCACGTTCTCTCTAAATTTCAGCTTTATCTGCCGAGTAGTTTAAGAAAAAACAGTTCTCAATATTCGGAGCTGCGGTGAAGAAAGTGCCGCTGCCTCTTTAGTGAAATCAGTGACCAGAACAGAGACAATTTCTGGGATTTAATGTCACTACTTTTTATTGTGTTTAAAATCGTTCAATGAAAAGATAGTATTGAAATTCAAGTATTTATTTTCATTGGCGAACGCTACTGAAAGAATTGACTGTTCCTTAGTTTAAAAAAAAATTGCACGAATGTACATCATAGCATAACATAATGTGTATCAAGTATCATACACTCCGACTAGAGATCCCAGAAATGATATATGTGGACGTGGAGTAAGAATTTACGTACACGTCAATGTCAAGTGAAATTTACCTGGTTCAAGGAATCCATTAAAGTACTCAAATTCAATGCATCTCCGGAAGACACGCTCAAGTAAATATAGCTGTCATGAAGCACCGTTTGAAGTCACTGAGCGACGGCTGTACGTGACGTATAATGTAAGTCGAACGCGTAACACAGTAAGCAGTGTAGTTCTCCCCTTCACCTCCCTGCGATACTGGATGGAACACCGTTCATCGGGCATGTTATGATATTGCAGATAAAGCAGCTTCCCCACTTTCCATCATATATGCTACGTATACTCTATATAAAATATATATATATATATAGATAGGAGATGGTATCCCTCTTCTCGTATCTCTTCATCTCCGTGGCAACGCCTTCACAGTTGTACGTGATGCTATAAAATGTGAGAAGCTCACAAAATGAGGAGATAGCACCGCCAAAACCATTAACCAAATGGTTCGCCTTTCCTTTTGGAGGCCTGCGAGGTTGACGAAGGGCGAAATAGACGAGGAACGCGCGTCTTTCTGTTTGCTCCGGGGTCGCCTATAACTCAGACATTCAGGCATCTCAATCTCCAATCTTACCCGTTCACCGTTCTGTCACAACCCTCTTCCCATGAACCCTGAACACACCCTAACCGTGAACACCTAAATGAGAAAGTAGGACGTATAATAATTACAACGGAAATAAGTGAAACAATATAGACAACCGAAGAAAATAACAAGGAAGAATGACACAACTTATTATCAGTTAGTGTCACGAGTGCAGAGCAGAAACACACCGAACGAACGGGAAAGGATAGGAAATCTCATAGAGCTTCAAGAATTCGGTAGCTTAACAGATCTGACTTGTCCCTCCACTTGATACGTACTTGTAACAGATGTTTCAGAAAACTATTTTTCGAATGCTTGATTTCCAGAAACTTTTAGATTTTTTAGGTAGTTTCAACCCTCACGTCGCCTGGATTGGATTCATAACTGTTTTTTCCTTATGAAAAATCATTGTTAAAAAAAAACATACAAAAATATGCACCTTGCTAATTTTTCCTCAATTTCGTTTACTTTGTAAATTTCAATGTTACGACTTTGAACAAGATGCTCAATGATTTTGGCTTCCTCACAAAGGTAGCTTTGCAAAAAGTAAACAATAACGAGGCAGCAATGTGCAAGGTTCTACTTTGCATCCCTATTTCAAATAAATTTTGAACACTGGCAATTACCAAAAATTTTTTTGCCAGGAATGGCAAAAAAATTGGAGAATAATTTGGAAAATTTAATCATTTTTTATGAGTAGTGTAATTCAATTGAAAATGTATCCTGTATTTTTTTTTTTAATCGCATTCAAAAGCCAATATGAGAGACATATTTTTTTGTGTTTTGAGTGCAATGCTTTTTCCGTCGGGACTTTATAAGAAAACTATAATTTTGAATGTATGAATAAATCTTTATTTATCAAAAACTCGCTGCATAATAGGTTATTACGGTTGAACAATTTTCCACTGCATCCTGAATTGCTATACTTGAAACGGAGTGTACGCTCCGACAGATAAAATAACACGTCAATCACCCCATGAACAATTATGAAATCGTTGAACAATTGAGAGCCCAGCGTATTCACTGCGTAGAGTAAACATAGTCATGTTTCCATTATACGCATGTGAAAATTGGTAGACACAGGGATGGTAGCGAATGTGAGAAGTGCATCGATTATAAGTATCGACCATACTGTTACTAACAAAATACATCGGTCTTTTAATTTGTAATCCGAAATAATGTTCGCCTAATTGGTAGCCATATTACATGTGGCTTTCAGTATTGAAACGATAATTAGAGTTTCGCATTGTTATATGCTATGTATCGACCTTCTTCATTGAAACACTAGTTGTATTTATTCATTTATAATTTCGCCGAATGGAAAGTAATTATTTCACTTTATTCATTTATATGCTTGGAAATTCAATACTTACATATGAACACGCAAGAGTATAAAATAATACAAATAATATAAAAGAAAGTAAAAATATGTTACTTCGCCAAATCATTCAAGGGCTTGTAACTTTTTTTTTAATTACCCCTCAATAATTGAGCGAGTACGTGATATGTGTAATACAGAATCGACTTACACGATACGAAATATGTTTTTGAAATTTTTTAAATTAATTGAACTGCATACTCTCAAACAGCAGCTTCGTTATGGTTAGTTAAGCGCATGGTGAGCGTATGGGTGGTTGACAAGGGGTAAATGCAAAGTTGAAGCGGGGTTGACTTGGCAACGATCTCATTGAAGTAATACAAATAACACATAATGGGAACATCTACTACTTCATGAAATCATTCAAGTGCTTGTAACTTTTGAATTTTTTCAATGATTATTGCGTATTCACTAACTCATCGGACTCAGTGAAAAGTGGATACGCAATAATCATGATGCAGAATGGAAATACTCGATAAAAAATGTACTCCTAAATTTTTTTAATTAAGCTCACTGCACACTCTTGAACAAGCGCTTCGTTGTCGTTAATTAAGTGCATTCTGAGCGTATGGGTTGAAGGGGTGTGGGCAAAGGGCTAAATGCAAAGCAGACGAAAGGGTGACTCAAAAAACGATCTCACTAAATTGATATGAATAACATGAATAATACTAAAAAAACACATGAAACACAAAATCACTTGAATGTTTGTAACTTATTATTTCGGAATCCACCCAATAATTTGGTGAATACGTAGTACCGATAACACAAAATGGAAATACTCCATAAAAATTCATTTCCTGAATTGCTTAATTAACCTGACTGCACAAACTTAAAGAAGAGCTCCGTTGTAGTTGATTAAGGTCTTATATACACTTGCAGCGGACGAAAAAAACATGATTTTCTTGATTTCTTTTTTTCGACAAGAGAATAAATGTTCATTCAAAAACCGTGAACGACATTCATTAGTCCACATATTCATGTATTCGTATAATTTTTTTTCATCAAAAAATTTCTCAAAATAGCGTAACACCATTTTCCAGTATTCCAGTAGCACCTTTTTTTGAGCATCATTTGCGGTGGGCATGATAACTTGAGAACGGTGCATCCGAAAATCAGAATTTAAAAAGATTACATTATTACATTGCATCGACTTGGGCCTAGAAGAAGGATTTGTAAACATTTTCATTTTAAAAAAAGGGGCACTCTTAACAAAAAATTTATTTTTTGAGGTGCTAAATTTCCGATTTTTTTGTAAAAAAATTTTTTCAACAAAATTTGAAATCCTTCGTCGAGGCTCTAGCTATTATTATAATAATTAAGTGGTATAAATTCCGTTTGGATCGAAATAATAGTCTTCTTAGTAATTGCGCCCATCGGTATTTTTCAAAAAAGGTGATTCTGAGTTAATCGCGTTTAACTTAATTATATAAATAACATGAATAAAGCATAATGTGAAAATCCGTTATTTTTCTAAGTCATCTAAGAGCTCGTTACATTTTTTTTTCGAGCTTGACTCAATAATTCAGTAAATCCGTAGTACCCATAACACGGAATGAAAGTACACAAGGAAAGATGTATTAAAAAATTTTTTAATTAACCTGACTGCACACCCTTAAACGAGAGCTTCGTTGTAGTTAGTTAAGCACATGGTGAGCGTATGGGTAGAAGGGGTGAGGGAAACGGGATGAACGCGAAGCGGAAGGGAGGTTGACTTAAGCAACGATCTCACTAAAGTCAACGATGCTCGACCCCGGAGGTTAACTGCCGCGAAACGTGAATAGGTATGCGCGCAGGGATCGATCGCGGTTTAGTCTCCAGACTCCCAGTCTAGGAGAGAGGAGAGGGAGGTTGACTATGCATGTGTTTTGCGAGCAGTTGAATAAATAGAGAAAATAGATGAAGGAGAAAAATAAAAAGAAAAGGTTAAAGCTGCTATTGGCGCTACCCGTCCTGGTGAGCAAATAAGCCACGAGGCTAAAGGAAACTGAAAGAAGACTAAAAGTTCTTAGGATCCAGGCCAAGAATTCCTTTACCCACCCTGAATCCCAACCCCTGCGCCACACCCTCGCATTATTTATAAATCTTCCTCGACTATCCACCTCTACTATAGCTCTTCTACTATGCCACAAGTATTGCTGTATGCAGTATGTAGTAGAACGCAGAAACTTCGGAAAATGCCAATAAATAATAATGGCCGTTTGCCTTTCGTGAGGGAATACGACTTATTTCAGTGGTGCATATTGCACACAAAGTTATACAATTTTAACGCTGTTCTGATGCTATAAATATTGAAGATACATCGTACGACGATATACGATACCATGAATAACGATTGCACCTATTTGCCAGTTACCTATCCATTTATACGACAACATTGACATATAATTTAATAGTTGGTATAAAATCTATTAAACAGAGTCTTTTCTAAAATATACGACATGCGTCATTTTATCAGTAAAATTTTGTTTACGAATTATTTATCGTATTTTTACTGTTATTTGAACAATTGGAATTATCAACAAGAATATAATGTAACTGTAATGTGAAAATATCTATCGCAATTCGATTTTTGGAGATTTTGTCTTAATTCTCGTTTTCGCTGAAGAGCCATGAAGTTTTTTGAGATCAAACTTTTTTTTTTCGGGCATGCCGTAACGCTTTTTGAGGACATCCGATTATAATTAAACGCAATATAATATTTTTAAGATTTCAATAAAAGATCTGCTTTTCGTAAATCAATTGATTATATTTATTTTTATTCGTATTTCAACATATCACCTGCATGGACCATTCTAAATTTCTATCTACAATCGATAAATTCTTCATTCTGGATTCTGTCGGGATATCCAGCCCGGTTGAAAGTGTTACTTTACGGTCTAGTACTAGACAGAAGGTCGGATCCGATCCCTGACAAAAGTTGGGGATCCTACATACGATCCAGATGGATCCGAAAATCTATTTCTGCACAGTTTTCCGAAGGACCATAACGCCATTCAAGGACATTTTTCCGGTACATCCTCGTTCAATTTTTGTCCTTGAAACGTTGTAAGCTCCGATTATATTATAGTAAATTATTCTTCATGATGAATTTGGGAATCGACGTTCATAAGTCAGTTCGTCCGTTGACTAGTATAAATAACAAGGACTATCTTAGTAACCATCACTATACTTCCTTTCGAATTAACAATACTTCTTAATCTGCAAACCACCGAACCCGTTCAGTTAACTCACTTATTATTATTTGCTTCGAGGAAATTCTTTGTAACCTGCAAAATTGTTTGTCCATGGTGAAATATCCGTCAGCAATTAATATTAAAAAGCATCTTACGGGTTTTCAATGCAGAGGTTTTATTCAGTGACGTGGCTCACGCCGATAGATGAGGTTTCTGGAGCTTCCAAATTGCCGAAGCTCTGGCCCCTCTTCGACAAATAAAATAAAGAGAGGAGCAGATCAATTGCAGGTTGAAGCCCAGAATCCATGAAGAGGAATGCATGTGTGGTGAGTAAGCGAGAGGTCGCGGTGTTGGCTTAGTCCTGGTGTTCCAACATCGACTGGAAAAGAAGAAGAAGAAGAAGAGGAGGAGAAGGAGGAGGAACCGGCGACGGGCTCGGAAATCTAGTGGAGCTAATAAATTTCACATCCGCGGTTCAACGAGCCATCGAGTAATTCTCACCCTGGTAGCCTAGCGATATATGTGTGATCCTGCAACTCCCTCTTTCTATCGTATTCTCCGTAACTGCAGAAACAGCAATGTCTCGAAGACTTCCGCTGATTCGGACTCTGACTATGAGAGGAACCGTCTGACGATCGACGGAGATGCGCGTGATAAGATAATCTCAGGAAGTTCGTCTAGACACTTTGCACTACTAACTGCATATACATATACATGTATATATGTTGTGTAAGCACGTAAAGTCTAACATAGTCTTACGAAACTATCAGGATGCGTCGGCGTGATTAGATGGCTCCCTGAAGTGGCGCTGCAATCGCAATTTGCTTGATGTAGTACGCAAATACGGTGCAAAGTCAATTAGACAGCTGATCCAGAATGTTGCGATAGCTTGAATTGCAAGTCGCTTTGGACAATTAAGAAATGGAGATAATATATCCAATGACAAAGGAAAGTTGTCAGGAGAGACAATAGACTGATACTAAGATCTCAATGTACTTGATGTACTGTGCAGGATAAATTGAACAGGAAAACTAAACTATTATAAGAGTTTGAATAAAATTCACCCATATGAAGGTAGCAGAGCAAAGTCCCCAAAATGACGTTACTATATATAGGAATAAAGTGCTTTTTATGTGCTAATTATGTGCCACATCAAAAAATTTTGTGCTGCTCTCAATTTATTAAAAAATCGTTTTCAAAAATGCTCTGCTTCCTTCATATGGAAATTTTTTAATTTGGCACATAATTAGTCCTATATATAGTAACGTCATTTTGGGGACTTTGCTCTGCTACCGTCATTTGAGTATAAAATTCGTTATGGACATCTAAGAAAATGTTGCGATGTATCTGATGGCAGTCGGGAGTTGACATGAGAGGCAGAAGTATTGGTGCTGCGATCACAATGTGCTTGATGGACTACGCAAAGTCAATTAGACAGGAAAACTATAATGTTCCAACAGTTTGAATAGAATGTTGTTTTGAACAATTAAAAATGAGAAACAACGTATCAAATGACAGTTGTGCATTGACAAGAGAGGCAAATAAAGCTGCACTGAGATCGCAATGCTTGATGTACTGTGCGCAGTCAATTATACACGAAAACTATAAAGTTAAGACAGTTTGAATAGAAAGTTAGTACGAACAACAAATAGTACGAGATAATGTATCTAATGACAGTTGAGAATATACAGGAGGCAAAGCGTGTGACATGGACATCGCAATGTGTTCGATATATGCAAAATGAATTAGGGAGTGCGAATAGAAAGTTTATTTGAACAACTGAAGAAAGAGATAATGTATCCCGGTTGTTAAGAATTGACAGAAGAGGCAAAAGAAGTACCACTAAGTTCGCAACTTGCCTTACATTCTGTCCAAATGCTGTGCAAAATAAATGAAATTGAAAACCATTGAAAAACTTGAAATGTAAAGTTGTTGGACCAATCAAGAAAAGAAAACAATGTATTCAATGATAGAGTTAGCATAAAAATCGAAAGAAAAAGAAATTAGAAAACCACATGGTTAACGTTGATTCCGACAATCCCAATGCGAATGAGCTTGTCATTCTAGGGTTACATTGGATCTGCCGCTTATCCAAGCGAAGTCTGGTCGTCCAATGTAGGACTCGATGTGCAACGGAACGCGAGATGATGTTGCCAGAGAAACACGTGCCTCTGTGTGCCAGGAGGACGTCCCTCAGTTTATGTTCCAAACGGTCGCATGGCTCTCCAGTTCCAAACCGTAACGGCAATCGCGTTTAACGCTGGGTTCTCCTATACGTGACCATGAAGTTCCCTTGGGTCAAAAGCAGAGAGGCTCTCGCAGATGACCCTCCACCAGAAGCAGGATAGAGAAAAGTACTCGGAGCTAAAAATTCTTGACAATCCTGTTGTTGAACTTGTCCTGTATTTTTCCAAGAACAGTGAAAGCCATTCTCTTCTCTCAGTCCGAGTTTTCTTTTCACTCTTTTTCCCTCACTGCATTTTCTCTTCACCAACGTAGTGAAACAAACAAAGAAGGACCTTTCTTATTTTGCCATTGGCGTCCCTTTTTCCTTCAACAAAAATTGCTGTCATAAAATAACGTGCAAATAATGCAATGCACTATATGCATAAACAACGGATATGAGTTTGTACAGAATTCGGGCTCGGAGTTGCTATTTTTCTCCGCTAGATGTATTGCAGATATACTATGACAATGTATATGTATACCGCAATGGTATATGTATCTAGCCAAGCGTAACAACCGAACTATATGGAGACTTGTTTCGTGTCGCAAAGTAAAGGAACACATCCTCCGAAGCGAGAGAAAGGAATTGGGAGGGGGGGGGGGGGGGGGAAGTGGGTGAGGACGGACTGGAGATCGAAGAACTGCGAAAGGCGCATTGACGGCCGTTATCGAATCGAATCCCACCCAACCACATCGGCCGACAGCCCACCAATGCCAATTCAATTCTTTAAACTGTCCGAAAGGTCCCCAAGTCTCAAGAATAAATAGCATTAGCCTTTTTCCTACGTGGGTTCTATATTCTTATAAACGCTTCTTCGAAACTTCTTCTTCTTCTTACCGCAGGTCGAACAGCTTCATCCGCATTTTCTTTTTTCTACTTGAAAACTCGATTTACCAACTATCTGGTCGTTTAATAAGAAGAAAAAAAGGTGGTCTCACTTTATGAAATCAGAACTCAAACAATTTTTTTTGTTATGAATTTTTTCAAGATTTTCGGTTGTTGCGGTTTGAAATGGTTTTAGAAAATGCTGTTTCTCCAATGATACGAACTATCATTTTATAAGCCCATTTACTTGGGGTTCGGAATCCGTACTTCTTCATATCAAGAAGCGTGAAGTTTTTTCTACTTCGAAATTCGATTTATTTGCTATTTTATTGGTTTACAAGGATAAAAGAACATGGACTCACTTTATAAAATCAAAACTTGACGAATTTTTTTCATTACGACATTTTTCAAGGTTTTTTGGTCCTTTTTTATTTTAAAATTCGATTTACCTGATATCTGCTCGTTTCTTAGCGACTTTCGAACTTAGCGACTTTTCATTGTAACAAAATTGTTCAAAATTTGTGGCTGTTGTGATTCGAATTGGTTTTAGAAAATCATATTCCACGAATGCCCATGATACGATCTCTTGTTTCATCATCCTATTTACTTGTGATTCGTAATGCTTTCTTCAAGAAAGGTGAAGTTTTTTCTACTTTGGATTCGATTTACCTGCTACGTAATTCTTCGATGAGGAAAAATGTAAGATCAGCTCACTTTATAGATTCAGAACTCAACGAATTGTTTTTTATATCATTTTTCAAGGTTTTTGACTGATACGATTAAAACTAATTTTATAAAATGTTTCACTACTGACAGTGATACGAACTTCAGTCTTATCAGCCCATTTACTTGAGGTTTGGAATCTCTTCTTCCATACATCAAGAAGGGTGTAATGGAAATGAAAATGTAATGTCTTTTTTTTTTCTTCAAAAAGGTAAATTCTAGGTAAATTCAATTTATCTCGTACCTGGTATCTGATTGTTTAATGGGACGAAAAGTAAGATTACCTCTGTCCATAAATTCAAAATTCAAGACGTTTCATTATTATGAAATTTTTTTTAAATGTCTCGTTGTTGTGGCTTAAGCCAGTTTTAGAAAATGATATTTCACTAATGACGGTGACAAGATCTTTAGTCTTATCAGTCCAATTCCTTGTGATTCGGAACCCATCCTCCTTTACTTCAAGAAGCGTGACTTATAGGGGTTTGTAAACGATAGGACATGGCGCAATACGTATGACATGCAGGCGAGGCTGTTCTGTGTTGAGAGCTTGCACATTGTCTTGTAGAGGCTGAGATAAAGCCGAGGGAAGAGACGACTAAGGGGCGGAGTGAGATGTCCATCACATGCACAGGCGTTTAGTAGATCTCGAGCAAGCCTCTCAATTCTCCCAAGCCGAAGGCTAATAGAACGCAGCCGAAGTATATCCCATCCACATCCGTGAATTCCTCTCGACGCTCGCTGACATCAACATCAACAGTACAAGGGTCCGTTTTGTGGTCGGTAAATTCTGCGAATTCAACTCAATTAGAAAAACAGATTCCACAAGATGCACACCTGTAAAAAAGTTGATTGATTCTAAGAGATCTCTTCAAAATATCGGCCTATAAAACATTTCTTTGTCACCAATAAAATAACATACTTGAATTAATTCTGTCTCTTATTTTAATGATTTATAATCGAATAGAATTTAGTCATATTGATTTAACGATAATCGTCTCCATAACGAATAACTTTTCTCATTAATTTCAAAGACACTGAAAACAAGTAATCTATAAAATAACTTGTAACTACAAAGAAGGAAAATACGTCAGAGGTAACTTTGAAAAAATGTTTTCCTCCTACATTTAAAACGGTTATAAAAATCATTGTGAATCATACATTAAACAAACTCCAATACTCGGTGATCAATTTAGGTCGATTAAAAAAAAACTTTGTTGACAGCAAATGAATAGTAAATTGAAACCAATTTAAAAAAACAATTCACCCATTCGTTTGGAATCAATGACATTGCTTTTTCCCCATTGCCATTAATGAGAACCTGTGTACGTACAGCTTCGATGATTAATCGAACCCATCTAGGCTCGTGAAACACAATGAACGAATGAGGTGAACCAAATGGACTCGCTACGTGAACCGACGAAGTGATTTCAAGGTCATTCGGTACGATCGATTAACCCCCGAGAACCATTTACCACGTTGTCCCAACTGTGAACCGACATTGACATTGGCCGAATTCACAGGCGAGGGGGAATACCAAACATGCCACGGTCCACCAAATTTTCGGAACGTGTATTAATTCCCTGCCCTAAATCCGACCCTCTCTGATAGGCGCTCCTACGAATCCATCAGACCTCGTGGTTGTATGGTAAACCAAGAGGAATTCTTGCCCTCGTTATGCCCCGATCGGTAATCGAAGCGGATAGCAGGTCATACTGTACGATGGCCGATCAATAACTCCAGAGTCGTGTCACGGAGATTCTATTTGCCATTGATTGGCCCCCTATTCATTATTTGCAATTCTTTCATCTAACTCAGGTAATGAAGTGACATAGTTAAATACGTTCATTGATCCGCAAAAGCCACATTTCGAACTCTGCTTGAGAGGTTCTTTGTAATCTGATCAAGACCTTGGAATGATAAGCACTTTTGAAGTTCTTCCTGAATCGAACTTGTTATTTTTAACCGAACTAAAGTAAGGTCAAATTGTACAATTCTCAAAATAAAAACATTGAAATTTATAATTTAATTTATAATTTAACGCTTAACACCAACCACATAACAAGTGACTTATTAATATCAGTATATATATTTTTTTAAATTAAAAAGGTCAAATACTCAACACCGGTAAGCTTGAAAAATATATAATAATTTAAAATAACAATCAATTTATACAAAACAAAATAAGGAGGAAACAATAGAACAACCACAATAGAAGGAAAAATGTATATAACCTAAACACTAACTGTACAACACTATTATTTATATAATTTTTTATACAAAATATTGTGTATAAATATCTTTTGTTATTATACAGAGAGAATAAATAAAACTTTTCTAAAAAGGCCCTAATCAGGGTGAAACGTAAAAACTACTTAATAACTCAATTCATAAGCCATCATTCGGTCGTCAACACAATCAAATTCCACAATGACTGATCAATAATCTTACACCCATTAATACCAATGTCACACAAATTCTGTTCACCATTTACTGATGATCTAATCATAAGTAACGAGCTTCAATGTAAATCAGTTAAGGGAACGTTTGAGTTAAGTTACTTTGATAAAGTTTGATAGACTATCGATCTAACTATAGTTGAATGTATAGATATATAATAATAGACCTATTCAACTATAGCTGATTATAGCAAGTTCCTTTTCAACTATATTTAAATAGGTTTTCTACAACTATCTACTACTATAGGTCCATAGACCTATTAAATCATAATTTGAACGGTCTATCGATTCGTAAAAGTCATTCTAATTTGAATCTCCAAAGATCTTTCGAGATTCATTACAGAATTACAGATCTTGTAATTTGATGAAGACTTCAGATTGAAAAATAATAAAGTAAACAGCTTTAAAGTACTTGGCACCGCGAATCTTTCAGGTTAACCAAAACTTGAGTACGTCGAAGAGCCTCCGGGTGTTAATGGTTCTCAGGGTGGTGTTCGGAGGTTGATGTAATACTTGGAGGTATAGGCGAACGCCATTCGTGATGCTTATATACACGCGAAGCTCGGTACAGGCGACCCAAGTTCCAGGGCCGACAAACCACAAGCAGCGTCAACAGTGGCATAGACCGGGCTTAGGCCAAACTAACAAGATAGGTATTATGCGAGTACACGAAATGCAATGCCACGAGGCATAATCTGTACACAGTGCAGACGCGGAAAGATTTTGATCTCGGGGGTGAACTTTATTTCTCACCCTCGCTACTCGCGTCTCTCGCTACTAAATAACACAACTCCTCTGAATAATGTATTGTATGCACAGTGGAAAGCGCACAGAACGCTCCTCTCTCGTTGCTGCGTCGTTGCGTTTCGCGTAAGTAATTAACATTGTACGTACTCATCTACTACAAGCTCGAATATGCGAACCCGGACTGTGTGTATGTACAGTGAGTTTTGCAGATCCCTTCCGGAAATAAAAACGTACGAATGATGAGTCAAGTAGCACTTCAATTAGACAAAAGTACAATCAACATCACGGAAATTAAACGGAGTTAAAAAAACTGTTCCAGGTATTGCGAAAATATAATCCAGATGGAATTTCATAAAAACTTTAAAATATAATTCCATTAAAGCAGGATGAAATTCCAGTGGAAGAGTAATTGATCATTTATGTACAAACAGTACGTGTACCTGCCTCGATTTTCGAGCTTAAAAAGCCATAATTTTGTTTTCAACTCCGGTGAACATGGTTATGAAGCAAAATTGTTGAATCCCGGAGTTTAGTGCTCGCTCGAGGGAAAAACTGGAGGGAAGGCAAGTAGCCGGTGCTTGACTGGAAAGAACCTTATAATGTACTGTGTTCACCACTACTTTCGTGCCGTTTTCTTAGACTTGGTACACCGCGCGGTGTGTCAACTGCGCTAAAAATTGCCCCGATACATCAAAGCAATTGCTTTTCTCGGAGGGCTCGTGGCTCGAAAAGCTGTGACAGTTCCAAGGCCGTTGGATATGCTGTAACGTACGTCTCTCGGCAAGAAATATATTTGTTGTGGGGGAGACTGAAAAAAATGTAAGATTCTCCGGCGCTTCTTTTGAATTTTATGAAAAAAAACTGACGTTATGGAAATAATAATAGCGTCGCTTGGGAGTATAAACAGTGAAAATCGAACAAAACTTATATCCATTCTTTATCGAATGAATAAAATATACAGATATTCCCATTCGTATTATTTAGTATAAACCACCGGAACAGGTTTTCCACTGTTCGATACGTATTTCCACAAGGATTCCTTTTCCATTCGCGCGGTATCGAGATGAAAGTACTAAAATACAATCCTGGTACGAAATACTCTGCCAGCGCGATTCGCATTCGCGCTATAACCTGAAAATGGAGGTGTTGTAACGAGGGTTATATAGAGTACTTTGGCTATTGTATTCCCGCCGACAGGCGTAGTGACCACATTACCACACCTGGTAATCTCTATTCCACAAACCCTTCATACTATTTCACATGTGCATTTCCAACGAGAAATGTCTTATGGGGCATAGCAGGGATCATTCTTATTAAAGCTCGACAGGAAATATTCCGTCGAGGGAGACCTTAGTGAATGCGATTCGTGATGTAATCACTCCATAAATATTGCGGAGTCAAACAGCATACAACGGCAAAATACGATGCTATGAAGGATGTTAACAAGTTCATCGAGCTGTAATACTGTTTCTTCCCAACCCATTCAAGCCGTTCATTCTATAAAAATTTTAACAAGTCGAGTGATGAAAATCTATAGCCCCAATCTCGATCAAAGACCGTTATGTACCTACAATTTCGCATTTTCCATTGTAAAATCGCACGTCGTCTTTACCGCTGAGTTTCCTAGCGTTCCAGCTTCGTTCGCTTCTCTCGTGTGCCTTTTCTTCTCGTTGCCGCGCTGTTGAATATGAAACGCCTTTGAAAATTGCCGTGAGACTGTATGAGTGTTCCCAACTCCGCTAGCGTATATTGAGTATTACCACGCAAGCTACATCAATATTTTTCAACCGCAATACATAGCCTCTCTTAGCTCCTTATATTTCGAGAAAGATACTCTCGAAAATTTTCTCGATAGAATTCAAGACTTTGCTTTTATTGTCCTTTTATCTTTCCGCCATGTTAGACTCGACGAACAGTTTTCTGCGTGCTCTTATACCGAACATGAAATTGGAAGAGGCTGCACTCGTCGTCGATTTGAACCATGAAATTTGTATTCCTTGAACGTAAACGACCGGGTCCCATAAACGAGGAAAACGGATCATCCGTGCTGAGAAATCCCCGAGGATAGATGGAGCATGGTGTGTCGGGTTATGATCTGGTGTCACACAAACCATTTGAAACCAACAAATCAGGAGTAGTTCTTGCGTATATGAACTACCAGTAAAGTGTATTATATATTTATATAACGTATATCGCAGTATCTGTATATCTCGGCGTGCTCAGTCTTTTTGACCACAGATCTCCTTGATGTCCCCTGGGAGCGTAATGCACGAACTTGTCCAAAAGAAAGATGTAGCCAGTTGCAGTTATTGCATTTCTAACTTTAGATATACCATCCATGTACTCTGTTAGATATAAAAATCTTTTACCGTCATAAAAATCATAATGCTTGCAGTCGCGTCGTAAATTTCTGATCGACAGAAGTTCTTGGAGCGGTCGCTAAAAAAAATAACTTCACATCAGCAGCTGCATCGTTTGCGCGAAGATATACTCGCGCATTCGCCATCTAGTGGCCGCAACTGTGACTGTCTCACCCTATAGCTTGCAAAGAAGCCAAATTGGATGCTGTTTTCTTGATTCCTGGTTATTTCTAACTCGTCGCGATAATACTTACCACTGTCGGATTTTTATACACAGAAAACATCTGAATTATACCTATTTACAAAATTAACATTCGTACCCAGCAAATAGCACCATGATGGTAATATTTAGATAAACCAGATCCTGGATTACGAAATCACGGGTTTTTACAAGCCCGCGCTACCGACAACCCACCAGTTACTTCTTTCCTTTTTCCAAATTCGTACTGGTCTATAGAAATTTCCAGCGATCCAGCGACAAATAGCTTCTGAGCACAGTCATAGAATCGCGGAAACTGCGTACGTGGCTATTACAGCTGTAAGTACTGGTGCATGGCGATAGCGAGTGTGAAAATCCTCTGTAAAAACAGACGTGAAAATAGGCGCGGAGGGTTGGGAAGAGGAGGCCACTGCTGGTAGCATTTCGTGACGTTATTACGAATGAAGGTATAACGCGGGGTCGAGCGCGAAGGAGGGAAGGGACGAGCGACGATATGGCCCGGGTGACGCGTTGTAAAACCGTGTTTGCGCGGGTCTCTGCACTCTTGCTGGCTTTCCCGTCGCTTTTCGTTGCCTCCCTCTCTCATATTCCCAGTATACGTGCATGTAGATATATACATACATACCGAGAGGTCCATACGCGAGAGAACCACCAAGCGAGAGCAAGCAGCACAGATTTACGAGCGTTCTTGAACGGCCTGTAAATTTTCCGTGCTCCGGTCTAACGGGTACACTCGGTTTTTTTTTTTTCCCCCGAGCCCTAGGGGCAGGGCCCATTTTTTCTATCTCCCTCAAATACCAGCGCAAAGGTCCTTCCCAGATGTTCCATCTTTTTGTTGGTTCTTCTATAGTCCTCAATGCGCTCACTCGAGTTTTGTATGAAAGTGTGCAATCTACTCCTCGAGCAAAACTACTGAGCTGCAAGGTCAGTACGAGGCAGCGAGCAGCGGCAAAATAATATTGTTTTCCCGCGGTTGAGATCGACAATGAGCCGTTTCCGGCCGAGCCGAGAGACCTTCAGTCTCTCCTACTTCGAAACTCACCAGATTTCTCTGTCTTATTTCTTTCCTAGTCCCTCAATTCTCTTTCTCAGCAAACTCACTCGCTGAAAGCTGTTTTCTCAGATCTCATCTTAGCTCTGCATTATTTTATCGTTCCATCTCTTTGCTTCTGAACCAGTTCCTTTTACTTCCGTCGATTTTGTTGAACTGGAGATGCGCTGCGAAAATTTATACTATATACATGTATCGGGTGCGAACTACCTATACTTTTGTAATTAATTTTTATGAGTGTTGTAAGAAGATAGACTTCTTGTAGGATATTCAGATGCTTCATTTATTCTGTTTTAGGCCGGAAAGCGAGAGTAGAGGGTAAAAGAAAACGACGTCGCAAAAGAACGTTAAGCACTTTTTCGTAGACAGTTGGCATACTTATTTCATGTAATTGGAGACTTCCTTGCGGCACTTGTCTGACTCGCTCAATTTCTTTTACTTAGTATCTTACTCGTTATCTCCATTTCGCTTTTCTCCACGTTAGGCGTGGGCCAATGTTCGTTTCTTAGAAATGGTCACTGACGATGACGAATGAAGAGGTCAGATTAACATGGAGTCCATCGGATGTAATTGTGTCGCAACGAATCTAATGAAATTTTATTGAATTTTAAAATTTTTTTCAAATAATCTTCATTTAGATTAAGCATTAAAAGATTATGATTAATCAACATCTAAATCTAAAATGGCTATTGTTATAGAATTCGTTATCTCATTCATTCGCTCTTTTGATCATTCGCTATCTCGAACATCACCCTAACCATTGATGTTACGTTTTTTTTTGAATGTATAAATTTTGTTCTCAAAATTTCCACATCTAGGTAATATTACCCGGAAGGTTTAAATTACCTAACCATTTTATGGAAAAGGTGACATTTACTTGAGTAATAAAGGAAATTCCTTGTCAACATCTCGTCTGGTTGATATTTCAGAATGTTTCTGTTCCAATCGCAAGTTTCGTTTTTAAATGACATTCCTTAGAAGACCAATTTGTTCAATTCGACTCAGTTTGACAGAATAACTTTGAGATGTATAAAGTAAATAATCCTAATTCAACACGGCGCTCGAAAATAGCGAACGCCGTCAAAGTTTGATGATAATACCACGTTATCAACTGAAACATGCTGTTCGTGATTGTACGAAGTGCTATAAACCTTAATTTTCGTTCGGCACTATAGGCGCTCCGACAATTAACGTCGCTGCCGTAGCCACTGTTCTGCGACTACACAGAAGAGAAAGGAGCAATTTTGTTTAATTAGCAAAGGCTAAAGGCATCCCGGTGACACCGTGGGCGTCGGCGGCACGGTCATGGTCGTTTTCATCTCGCACGACGGCTAAGTTCCGCTCTCGAGCCAGCAATTTCTATCGATTAAATCTACACAATGTACATAAAGCTCATTCCGCAGTGATAGCGTTAGATAAAGGTAACATTTAAGCGAAAATTTGTGTTTTGGCTACGATTGAATTAAATCTTTGAATCAATCTCCCACCCATACAATTTTAAAACTACTAATAGCTTTGGATACACTTTCATATGTAAAAAAAAATCAAAGACTGAAGCACTCTGATCGATGGCCCATTGGACGAAGAACGCGTTAGTTTTAAGTGAAAAAAGAAAGCGAAACAAAAATGTACATGAAAACACTGTAAAAATTCTGTCCGATAAATGTCTTGTACTACTCTTTAAGTCATAATGACGAAGACTTTAAAAAAAAAAAAATTTTCCATATCAGTGATATAAATTTTAATGTGAATATGACTATTACTACCAATATTCATTCATTTGAATCAAACAAATTCACGGTCCATTTTTTTCCAGTCCGTTTGATTCTAATAAGAATTTGTGAATACGAGACAGTGAACCGAAAAATACGAATTTGCAGTTTCAGAATGCGTATAACTAAACGAACACAATGCTCATAGCAGATTGATTTTTGTCCTTGATGTCTTTCGGTGCATTTCTATGGATTCTATTGTAATTCCTAGAATGCTTAATAACCCATAGTACGTAAAATTGAACGCATCTTACCCATTGTTTTATCTCTGGAATTTTGTTTGTACATTAATATGTTTTAAAGCTGCTAAAATTGCATATTGTAGAATAAGCGAACTTCCAAATGACTCGACCATTGGACTGTCGATGGAAAATATGTAGGTGTATGCAATGTGTTTCCATGACGAGCGATTCAATAATTCGCTTTTCATTGAAATGGAATGAATGGAAATTCATGGAAATTAGAAGACGAATAATCGTTTTTAAATTCTATCATTCTCTACGAGGCACAACTCCGCTCCTGATTATTCAGAATCTTCCAATGAGCCCAGTAACCGCAGATATTTATGAATCCTCTTATCAATTCCATGCAGGATTATTTTAATTTGCGATTCAAGTCCTCTCATGAGGGCGTTTTTCATTTCACCTCCCATTATTTTCTTTACTAGCTCTACCATGGGCCCTGATTATTTCAAGCTATGGGCCTTATTTTACTATTTTTCTCTTCAAAATATGACAGATTCTGCACATCATAAAATGTCTCAATCGCAACCAGAGTATAAATATACCGGTAGTGGCCATTTTTATTATTATATTCTTCTACTTACTATTTTCCCGTAATCGTATGTTCACTTTTCGAACAAATTCATATAAATTCACGAAATGAACTACTCGTTTTTTCTTTTATTCGATTATTTTGTTTTATTCGCTTGAATGTGATGGCCACAATCGGACCTAATGCGACAAAAAACCGTAGCTCTACCCTATAGAACATATATTGCGGCATAAACTTCTATCTCATATGAATCCCACATAAATTTGAACTTTGACTTCTTTTTCCATTTGACTTAACTTCTCTGAGACGCGAGACCCTTTAGCCTTATTTTCCCGAACTAAAAATATAAGACGAGAAATAAAATTGATTGGAAAGATGCGGAAGGTCGTAACGAGCTGCAGCGCGGTAAAGAGCAGTGAACGAGCGATGAGGTAGAAATATAAAACGGAAAAAGGACCGGAAAATAAGAATTAATGGAAGAGGAAGTGAAACGAGTGAATGCGGAAGAAGAAGCAACGAGGTGGAGAGAGAGAGAGAAAAAACGGTAACGACGTTATCACGGACAGATGGAAAATACTGCGTCCATTATTCGCTAAATACCTTCGTACCCCGAGAGGGCGCAATGTGCATCACTCTCGCCCTTAGCCCCCTTCTTCCCCTCTTAGCCATGCCCTTACCTTCCCCTCTTACCCCGACTGCGAAAACATTTAATGTAATCGCGAACGAGAGTCTCCCAGATCCAGATAATTAAGGAAGAATGGAGCCAGGGGCTAAGGGTATCGTTCGTGAACCTATATTTTATCAACTCACCCGCAGCAGCATCAGAACCAGCAGTTCGCATTTGCCTCCCTCGCGACTTGACTCGACTCCTTGAGACTCGAATATTTATGGGCGACTTCTTCATTTCCTCACACTGGCTGCTTTCACCGTAATATACTTTTGCATCTGCCATATATTCGAGGCACAAATGGATACAGTTTTTTTTTTCTTTAAATTTATATGAGCAATTCCACCGAAATTCATCGAAATTTTTGTTGTTGTTTTTTCAATTCCAACAAATCGGCTTTCTTATTGTAAAAACGTCACTAAGTCTCAATATCATAAAATAGAAATCTCATGAGGTATTAGAATTTTTTAATGTTCCATCTACACGACTCTATTTTGGGACACTTTCATCGAACAGACATTTTTGAAAAATGGAAACGGCCCTAATAATTTTCAGCAACGCCGACGCCCATTTCAAGAACAATTTTTAAAATTCGTTGTTCACATACAGAACTTGAGAAAATTGACGAAGCTAAAAAGTATGGGTATATTTCCATTTTTCAGAAATGTTTCTACAATGAAACTGTCCCGAATGAGAACCGTTTGAATTAATAATTGTAACATCCCATGAGATTTCTATTTTATCGTATTGAGAATTAGTGAAGTTTTCACAATAACAAAACTCGATTATTTTGCAATTTTTGGAGAAAAATAAAATTGGTCCCCGAATTTCGCTGGTATGGCTCACATATATTTGCAAAAATATTTTTCTATTACATAATACATAGAATTTTTTTCCAAATTACTTTATTCTCCCTTATATCTCTTAGGTTATACAATTTTTATAAATTCAAATTTACGAGTGCCTGTTTGTTACGAGATCACGCCTGAATAATTGAAACTGATGAAAATTCGAAGGGCAACTATAAAAAATCCGGTTCAGGAGAATCCATACATTCTTGACACGGTGGCGACGGTGGTGGCGCAATCCTTTAAGAACGGGGGAAAATCATTATAAAACAATAATATGCTTATCAAAATATTTAATAAAATATTATTCTACCGCATACACGTTCGAAAATCACCTGAACTGAAGCATTACCTCATGGAAACCGTCGTGAAGGTAATTCTTGACAGATATAAAGCAATCCACATCAATTCGGCCTAAGTCTTACCTTTGACCTTTTGGATCTGATCGAGATTTCTTTTTTATGGAAGAGAACTTAATCCTACCTTGGGATTAGGTTTTAAAATTCCGACATGGACCAACAGATTTCAAACAATTTTTTAAATTTATACATTACGACCAACACTGTTTTTCAAAGAATGAAACGTTAAAAAAAATTTCCTAAAAAACTTATAGAAAATACTAGTTTTCTTCTAGAGTTGAAACAACATGAAAAATGACCGGTCAGATTCAAAAAGTCAAAGATCAGACCCAGGTCGAATAGGCGTGAATTGACCCATGTTCTTTGATTCGCTGACACGGGTGAAATATGTAACGAGATAACGAGTGTTGCTGCAGTTTTTAGCCACAACGTGGGAGGGTCAGAAAATGCGATAGATGAGGGTTCTGCGCTGGTATCGCGCAGTAAAAGTTAACGATCGTAGTGCTGCACGTCCTAGTAGTCGTGAAGGTAATCCTTGATAGATATGAAGCAAGCCACACCAATTCCGTCTGGATCTGACCCTCGACCTTCCAGATCCAGTCGAGATTTTTTTTTATGAAACAGAACGCAAGCCCGCCTTAGGATTAGGTTTAAAAATTCCGATAAAAAATACAACTTTCCTTTTAGAGATGAAAGAACATAACAAATTACCGGTCAGATTCGAGAGGTCGGGGATCGGACCCAGGTCGAATTGGCGTGAATTGACCTGTATTTTTTTATTTGCCATGACACATGTGAAAGATGAAAAGAGATGACGAGTCCTGCTGCAGTTTTTAGCCATAACGTGGGAGTGTCAGAAAATGCGATTTAAGATGAGGGCTCTGCGGTAGTATCGCGCAGTAAAAGTTAACGATCGTAGTGCTGCACGTCCTAGTAGTCGACTCGTAGAGATTTTCCGCAAACTTCTACAGCTAAGCGCTACCAGCAGGAATGACGATGTCGAATCGTTTCCGAGCCTCGAGTGCGCTCACCGAGATGCATTTCTTCGTACCAACCCCGTCGTCCGAACGTCACAGCCGGGGTTGACGAGGAACGACTGTCAGCATCGTACCGAGTAACCGGATAAAGCTCCCTGAGAGTTTCAAGGATATAAGGAGCTGAAGGAGTTTTGCAGAAAGAACGATAAGAAATGAGCCAAACCGAAGAGGTCGAGAAAAATATCTGCCATGAGTACCTCGTTCTCATCTCTCGGTTATATCGATTTAAAGGGTATTGATCCGTTGGAAATCGTAAATAAATAGGTGCATTTCCAAAATAAAATGTCGGCTCAAAAAAACATTGTTAGATATTTTTTCCGACTTTGGTTATGTTACGCCACTTCGTTCACATAAGTGCAGCAATGAGTGCACAGCAATTTTAGATGTAGTTAAAATTGGATTTACTGTAACCAATTAGTCAGTGATTTTCAATAACGGAAGATTTATTTACGTAATTAAGGATCATAGCATTGTCATACGGGCCAGGGATTGAAATTCTTACAGTTTTGTTGTACAAAATCCTACACACATTGAAGAATAATAATGCTGACTATAGACGTAATGAAGTTTGAATAAAAAATTTTAAAAAATGTATTCTCTACAGATTTTTTAATTGTTTTTTGTGACTTTTTTCGATGACTTGTCTGCCTAAAGAGAATTCCACTGTTTTTCTAGGCACCAGAGAAGAATATTCAAAAGGGCGTATTGAAGAATAATTTATAAGCTTAAAACGTTCAATATTTGAAATTTTTCAATGGATATGGCTCCTTTAATATGGCACCTTTTTTACCTGATCCCATTTTTTTGTGAGTGTGTGTGTGTATTTTCCATCATTTTGGATGTCGTTTTTGACGCTACGGAAACGGATTTTTGGGCCAGTCTCGGTGAAATCGAACCACTGGAATATCCGTACCGGACAGGTCAATTTAGTTTGGAACGCTTCGCATAGTAATGCTCGGTGGCTGATTCATCCCCGAAAAAAGGGATGAAGTGTGATGGCTGTAGCTAGAACGTGCCAGAGGCGAGAGCAACCCCGACAAAGCCGATAAATATACAGGCAGCAAAGGTGGCAAGTCGTATCCGTGAAAAATCGCCCTGCATTTTTCATCTCTTTGAGAAACATCGACGAAGATAAAAAAGATGTGAGACGCCAGTAGCCGTTCTCGTTCACGATAAAAATACACGTTTTGAAAAATACATCCTTGTCGTCCAACAAAAGTTTTTGCCGGCGTCATTTTTTTTTTCTTTTTTACTCAGCGATAAAATCTAGGGTTATCGCCCCGGGGTGATTTCGACAAGATTGTAGTACGTGTTAGAATCACACGTGTGTATATTATTTATATGCGTGATCCTTTAAAAAATGACATACTTCATTTATGGTCTCTAATCAAGATCTACCGTCAGGTTATGGTCGTGTATAGTCTTCTTAGACAACTTAATTTTATTCCAATTTTTAAAAAGAATTATATCTTATCCCAGATCCAGCGGAACTTGAAATGATTATTTACCTGTCTGAGAACAAAAGACCGTTTTCTACGTGAAAAGACCTAATTTTTTCAAAAGATGTAATTTTTAAATATTTTTCTTTCCAGAAAACAGAGAATTAAATTTCTCATCCATGGGAACATTTTTAAAAACCACTTATTATTGAGTTTTAATTAATTTTTTGAGATCGGCGAAATAACTTTATTTTAGAAAATGAATGTTACCACATTCTGAAATCACAATCCGATCGAAAACCACAAGACGAGTATTTAGGCTTTAAAAAAAAATTATCAACCACAATATAGCTTAAATTTTCATCATTTCACGTATTAGCCCCCATGGAAATAAAGTATATTGAAAAAGTACATTACTTGATATAAGGTGACATATATTAAAAATCTATTCGACATGTACTTGATTAGATTAATAATACATTAAAAATATATATTCACTATCTAATTTTTCGTGTTGAAGTATATTCATATAAAAAATACATTATCGGTGTTTCTTTTTTATAATTATAATATATATATGTTACAATTATGGCATACCATTTATGTAATCTGGCTATGAAATAAAGTATATCTTGATTTGAATTTACGATGCGTTTTATATATGTGTATACGTATGTGTACATATATATATATATATATATATACATATACTTGAAGATATATTAATATTAGTATCAATTTTCGAATATGCATATACTTAAAACTTTAAAAGTTTTTTAAGATACTGACATCGTGACTGCAAACCATGAGTATAAAATAAATACATTTTTAGTGCTTCTTTCTGTGACGAACTTCACTGGAAGGAAAATTTATGCATTTCTTCACCACTCTTCGCCACTTTCAAATTCCCTGTAACGGCGTTTTTTTTTGTCCTAATGTGAATCACCTATTATTGACCTCGATCTTTTCAAACCCTGATTTATATGAGGAATAAACTACATTTATGTGTAATTCATCAAAATTGGTTCATTGATAATTCAATCGCATATAAAAATAAAAGATGCAGACATGCCCTCTATCACGATATGCACCATTAGAGAATAACTTATAACTGAACTGCATTACAAACATACAAAAATATACATGAACGACTACATAGTACGAGGGTCAAAATCACATCAGCAAGTATACATTATAATATATTGAACCCCCACGAAATGTATATATGATTGTGTATGTTATTTTCATTTCTCGATATACTCAAATATATATTTCAATTACTGTAAAAATATAATAACGAGTATAAAGTGTGAGGTCCTAAATCATATCACAAAGTATACTTTACAATATATTAAACACACACGATAAGTACATATGATAATGCATGTCATTTATACCTCTCGTTATATTTAAACATATATCCAGAGACTGAAAAATATGACATAAAGTATATTTCGTGGTTCTAATGTTTATACACAAATGGATGTATTTTAAGAATAAAATCAATATAAATTTGCTTATATTTCTGAGTATCATATTCATATTATCGAAAGTATATAAGCTGTATAGAAAATATACATTTGATTTATAAAACAATATGCAAAAACGAATATATAGCAGCGTATACTCGTCAAGTATACTGTATTTTATATGAATAATATACCATAATTCGGAAAGTACATTTAGTATAAAAATAATATATTTTCACATGCATTTTCGAATGTACCTTATTTCCATGGGGGAGCGTTCTAACATTCAACGAGCAGAATTCAATGAGATAGTTCAATTATTCATGAGGCTTAATTCCGATTGTTTTTCCGTTTCTATTCAGCAAATATTCGAGAACATTTGTGGCATTATTATATACCAACTTCATACCACAGATCAACTGAATTTTGCACAATGTGGCTTCGCGTAATATGAGCCACAATAAATTATTTTACCGTGAATTCGATCGAGCGTTACGCCGTAGTTGAGTGAACCTGGAGCGATTATGTACTCAGAGATACCTCCTACATTGCGAAAATGTATTTTCCTATTTCGCATAATCGCCCACTATCATTATGATATTAATTATCTATATCGAGCTCACATAGCAACGGAAGAGTGAATTTCGATGATGTCATTGAATTTATAATTATTGCGTGAGCCTACCAAAGTGATTAACATATCGAATTAACGACGTATAAAATGTTTTTTACGTGGTTTCTCATTTTTTTGTATCTCCTTTTCTTTTATAGCGCCGCCTCAAAAAGTCGAGATCAGCAGTCATCCCAACAAAGCGAAGATCGAGGTGAACGTGGGCGAGTCTCTGCGTCTCGAGTGCGCAGTCAGATATGCCAAGCCCGAAGCTACGATAATCTGGTATCGTGGAAACGTTCAGATCAAAGGAGGCGACACAAGCGTCACGCCAATTTCGATCGAAGACGGTGAGTATTTCTGAGATGTGTACTGCCGCTTTTATCTCTGACGACATTTTACATACGTATCTACATATACTTTCTATATATGGGGCCCCCCACGACATCGCTATCGAGATGAGGTCTTATAAGTATTTCGTAATTTTTTATACGAAAATCGTGACAGTTTGAAAAAAAAATATCTTTGAAATTTAATGTATATCTACTGGAAGTTTTTGTGCATAAACTGGTATACTAAATTTAATGTACAAGTGCGATGACAAATTCATTTTTGGTATAGTCATTTAAAAAATTTGCTTTAATTTCAATGCAAAAGTATTTTACACCACAATTGTAACTTCAATTTGATTGACGAGTTTCTGCATGGAAACTTTTAGTCTTTTCTCACAGTGTACTTAAAAAAACATTGAGATTGTGTATAATGAAAAAAAATGGAGTCTACCATTTTCCGAAATCTGAAAAGAAGATTAGTTTTATATGATACGATACATTTTTTAAGCATTACAAGTTATTTCATTTTTGGAAAACAGAAGATTTCGAAACACCTTAAAAAAAATGCCATGTATTTTTCAGTGTTTATTATAATATAAAAATACCTGAATAGTTCGAAAACATCTTCGGGGGAACTTGATCACGATATCATAGAATGCCCCATATAGACATATATATAAATGCGTATTTGGGTGCAATGTAAGACGTTCTCTGCATTCCCGCACCGTTTTACCGGAATTCTTGAGCGCTTTCCAAAATAAGGAATCAAAGTGATGCAACCACATGTAGCATCGGACGCAAGAGCCACTCTTCGTCAGCAGATTTCAGTCAGACTGTGTCTGACCTGCGACAGACGTTACTACTTGGGCTCCGTTTTACTTTGTAATGCATTTCGTATTTCCTTCTGATGGAACCTTTTACAGCCAAGGCAATGAAAATTCCTTGACAATTTTTTTATACCGAATTTTTTATAGAGAGTTTCAACTCTATCTTATATTATTATTGTAGAGATAAATTATTCGGCGGTGAATTGCTTACAGTACATGAAGAATATAATTTTTTACTTTTTTCGAATTATGTCGCACATATTTTGCTGGAAAACATGAGTAACTAAGCTTGAAGCACTTTGCTTAGTTTTGTTTCAATGTACTAAATTTTTTGAAGATTATTTTTCCTATAACTGAACAGAAGGAATTTCCTAGATTTTCCTGTTAATGTATGTTATAACTATAGTCTCAATGGGACAAGTCAAACGAAACCTAAACATTCTACTGATTAGTGTTATTATTTCTATTAAATTAGTTTTGCGGAGAACATTATTCATCAAACGGATTTCGAGTATACAACTTTGGAACTCCTATAAAATGATTTTTCATATGTTTTTCATATGTAAAATGACTTTATATGTTTCCATATATATAATGACTTCGTTTGTAATGTCCATGAAATTAATCTCACAGGAATTCCGAATTTAGATACCTGAAATCCTTTTGATAAATTATTTGCTATGTCAAGAAGCGATAGAAATTTTACCCAGAACCGGAGGATAATTGCTTCAATGATTAACATTCGCTAGGTATCTTCTTAAGTACATTGCAATGAATGAGGCCATCCTTAACCTTGTCCTGTTATATGCGACAATACTTGGCACGTAGTTCAACACGTATTCCGAAATTTAAAGCACGCTTTACATTTTCCATATCAACGACTACACTGTAAAAAAAATCTATTTAAAATTTAATGTACTTCTACTGAAAGTTTTTATTCATAAACTAGTATATAAAATTTAGTATACAAGTGCAATTTAAAATTAATGGATGGTACAGCATATTCAATTATTTACCTTTATTTTACAGTAAAAGTACATGAATTCTATACCACAATTGTTTATTAAATTTCGATGACGAGTTTATAAATAAAAACTTCCAATCTTTTCGAACAGCGTAAAACTAACGTGTTCATAAAAGTAAGTAATTACTTTCGTACATCATACAATATATTCCATGAAATTTCTGTGGTCAGTTTGCAAGATCGTCGATCGATCTGTAACCGCTGAAGGAAATTGAGGTAACAATTGTGGTCAACAAGTTCGTGATCTCCGAACTCGAAACTTCGAAACTTCTCGAGCAGACAAGGCAAAATAGTTTCTTCTATCTTCCTCATCCTGATCTTGGTCACTTGCAGATATTCAGTTCTGCGGGACTGAGTTTGACAAACACTTCCATTTCGCTACTTTCCTGTTAATGGCAATACAATATTTATCAACGATCTATATTATTTCAGGTCTGATACCCATAATTAAAATTATGTTAGAGACTAATTGTCATTTTAATTTTCCATTTTTATGAACAATCAATTTTCAGTGCAAGACTAAATCACATTTCGAAAAATGATCCATTAACACCCCTTCAACTTAAGTTCAAACTACAAAGCTCCATATTTTAGTTTCCTTACGCCTTAACTTCACTTTGTAGGACTACTGAAATAAATATTTCATATGGTTCGAAATGATCTAAAAGCATCAACTTAGCAGAAATCGATAATTTTAATTCCAACGACATATTTCAATTTTATTGAGGATCTAAGACTAAATATTATTTTAACGCGTCACTTGTGTGAAATAATCGTCTCATAAAGACACTGAAGAATTTCCAGTGTGAAGCTCAATCATATTCAAAAGAATGACCCAATCTACCGAGTTCAACTTGATCGAAGACCATAAAGCCCCGCGTATTAGTTTCCTCTCTCCTTCTCCTTCCTTTTCCAGGAACAGTGAAATAAATTTGCTAACGCGATGGCACTCTTCCCTCGCCTTTTCCCTTCGCCGATCCGTTTGCCGAGTATTAATCCTCGAATGTCCTCCTTCCTTACCACAAAGATATCGAAACCGCGCCTCAACGTCTTTGCGAGGTCCTTGAGCGTTCTCGGTTGGCAAGTTAAACAGAGGAAAATACCGTTGAGCGCGCGGTAAAACTTGCTTCGTACACGAAACGAGAAGGTGTTCAACTTTCAGAGATATCCAGCGAGACGGCTGAAGCGGGAGAGAGTTAAAGAAAAGGGTGAAGAAAGGAAAGAGTAAACCCGGCCATCTGAACGCTCGACGACGACGACGACGACGACGTTCGTGGAGAGTGATTCCCGCGTGCGTATATCCCAGGGTATCGATTCAACACCCCTTCCCGCCCCCTCCCTCTCTTCCCCCACCCACGCTGAACCGCGCCCCTGCTCCCTCAGCCATTTCGTTCGAACTCTCTGTCCTCCCCTGTGCCTCTCGTCGAGAGGAGAACGGATCACGAGGTATTTTAAAACTTCCTTCCAAACCGGTGCCACCTCCTCCGCCCTCTCCCACCGTGTTCCGGTACCTCACTATCCTAGAAAAGTCGCTATTCCCATTTTACCAAATAGCTCGGCCTTCCTCGATTTCCATTGTTTTTCATTTGTCAACCTTGTGTGTCCGGTTCGCAATTTACTGTTCTCGTCCAGGTACACAATTTGTCTATAGAACTTTCCACGCCGCATTGACTTTGCTGTGAATCTTCAATTTCTTTTTTCATTGTCGCATCGAATGAATTGAATCCGATTTTTTTTTAGTATACCTTTAGTATTTTTTTTTATCTGGTGTTTTTAATCGAACCATAACTCCTTTGAATAGCGACATTCTACGAGATGTAAAAATACACTTTTTAGCTTAGATTCGGAATTTTTCACGTAACTTTTCACGCGGTGTTGAATTGATCGTCACCATTTATATTCTTTTTCATGGTCACTGAAGAAGAGGAATCATCGGCTCAATTCAATCCGGTGTTCGAAAATTCAATTGATCCGATATATTTTGTATATTTTTAGTACATTTTTTATCCTGTTGCATAGTCAAACCGTAAGCCGTTTGAAAACCGACAAATTGCGAGAGGCTGGAAAAAATCCACTTTTTAGCTCGAATAAGTTTCGTAGCTTTTTACGTAACTGTCCACGTGGAATTGAATTGATTGTTCTATTTCTTTTTTCGTGGCTACTGAAGAAGAATCATCTCAATTTAATCCGGGTTTCATGGATACAATTGATCCGATATTTTTTGTATTTCTTTAGAATATTTTGATCCGGTTTTTTAGTCAAACCAGAACCCGTTCAAAAACCGACAAATTACAAGAAACAGAAAGAAATGCACTTTTTAACTTAAAAGATTCGTAGTTTTCCTCATAACTTTGCACGCGGAATTGAGTTGAATATGAAAGTTTGATTTTTTTTAAATATCACTGAGGGAGGCATTTCATCGGGTCAATCGAATCCGGAGTTCATAGACTGATATCATACTATTACTCAATCTATAACGCATAGAAAGGGGTAAGCATTCGTTTAAGTACCTTAGCCAATCGCTATACTAAATACAGCATTACGTTTTTGGGCGTAAAAGTGCTTAATAGTTTCTGTAGAATGTAAGGAATTTAGCTTAAACTTACACATGATTATTTGTTGTGAAATGTTCTTCAGTGATTCAGATGAGCAAGAGCTGGATTTAAGGCTACTGGTGAAGTCATTAGTACAAATGGCGCAGCAAATTCATGGTAATCTTACATATTTACCATCCCTCGGATGTCCACTTCAAACAGAAGGACTTAATCACATATGTAAAAAGCCCGAATGTGTAAAAGTTGTAGAACTGTCGTAGTCTATGTACAAAAGTATACCCAGCTCGTATAAACGAACAAAGGAACACTTGAGTTGTCGAGGGACAAAAGAATAATGGAAGAGCGAGTAAAACGAAAGCTGTATTTTTATTTTTGATCTCTCAATCTCATGCCTCTTCACTTCCTTTTCCTCATTTCAGTTCTCAGTCCTTCTGTCATCTCACTTATTTATCTCCTTGGTCCATTGGACGACATATAACTCTGGCAACGTTTCAACTTCCCAAAATCAACCTCTTCCTTTTCCTCTTATACCCCTAGATTCTTCACTGACTTCCTTTTCCCTTCATCCTCTTCCCCTTCATTCAGTACTTTGTAGATTTGGCTCTTTACCCTCAATCTTCTCCTTCCGAATGAAAGGAACAGCCTATTCTGTCGTTTTTTTTTTCGTTGAGCCTGGTAAGCTGTATTTATTCCTTGTCCAGTCTTACAACCGCTTACCAAAATCACCCTCTACGTTTTTTTTCTTCTTATACCTCTAGATTCATCACGAGCTTCCTTCCTCCTCCTTATTCTCCATTTCCTTCAGCACTTTGTAAATTTGTCTTTTAACTTCGCATATTTCGCTTCCGTATGAGACTAAAAACCTCACTTTTCATTTGTAACATCAATTCTCGTATTCTATATTTATTTCTTGTCTACCCTTAAAACCGCTTAATTTACGAGTTTTCGAGATTTCTGTGAATATCTTAGCCAAGTCTGTCAACCGAACACCGCTTCAATCCATTTCCCAGAATAACCTCTTCGCTTCCTTCTTATTCCCCTCCATTCATCACTAGCTTGGTTCCCCCTTATTACCTTTTATTTCCTCCACCACTCTGTAAATTTGTCTTTTTACTCCGATTATTCCGCTTCCGAATAAAAGGAAGAACCTAATTTTTTATTTTTCTATCTATTCTTTTATGCTGTACTTATATCTTGTCTATTCTTGCAACCGCTTACCATACGAGTTTTTTCGATTTCTGTAAAACTTTTCGGAACGAATCTCTTCGTTTTCTTCTTACACTCTTAAATTCATTACTAGGTCTTTCTCCTTTCTTTTCATCCAGCACTTCATGAATTTGTTTTTTTACCCTAAATATACACCTTCGTAATGAGACGAAAAACCCCATTTTTCGTTTGTTTATCGATTCTTTCATTCCCTGTCCACTCTTCCACCCTCTTTGATATCGTGCAGTTTATCAATAGCTTTTTTCCGTCGCACTATCTTTTATTTCATCAAGCATTCTGCGAATGTGACCTTTTACCCTAAATATTTCCTTTCCGGATAAAACTATGAACCTCACTTTTCATTTCTCTATTGATTCTTTGATGCTGTATTTGTACTTACCTTGTCCACTCTTACGACCGTTTACTTTGCGAGTTTTCGAGATTTCTGTAAATGTGGAAATCTCTCGTCGGATGAACAGGCTTTTCGCGACGACGCGAGGCTGTAAGGGTTTGTGCAAGGAAGCAAATGTCTTGGCCCCAGCTGCCAGTCTGGCAGTGCCTGGAAAAACGTGAGACGCGAGTTTTCTTTTCCGGTTACATTCGTTGAGAAATAAAACAGGACAGCACGTGAAGGAGAAACGAGATGAGGGATGATGGCGACTGATGGTAAAAGCCTAGAGCTCCTAGTACCTTATCCTCTCGCCCTCCGCCCTTGTGTCTCCACACCTTATCCAAGCCCTCACCCTTATAGAGGCTTTTAGCCGAGATTTAACTGGAACTGAAACTGGGCAACGACTCTTTCCTCTACAACGACCCTCGAACGATTTTATACTAGGTACATACGCAGTAACTACTACAAGGAATAGATTTACGATATCGGTTAGTATATACCGGAAAACAAAGTACAAGACTCACAGTCCAGTATCTTGAAAAAAAAGTCCGGATGTTCTTACTGAAATTTGACCATGGTGTCTATGAGTCGACCAAATTCTCTATTCTTGTCAATTAGAATTAGATCATGGAACAAAATGGACTGCGTGGTAAGTCCTATCATTGTAAAAAATGACTTTCCAAATTTTTTTCACGGTCTTACTAGAATTTTTTTTTTTCAGAATATTCGGAATCGGTAACTTTGAATAATTAAAAATATTATATCGAATATTCTAAATGATTCAATTTGACAAAGTAAAGGTTTTTCTTCATGCTCGTTTTTTTCCAACTTCATATATGTCACACTTAATAACGAACGACAATGACCTCACTTTTCAGAACTCCAGGTTCCGTGGCCTAGATTTTGAGGCGGATTGCGGTTAAGATTGAGGCCAACTTTATTGCTTTTTAAAATGGTGATATTTATACGGAAGTACTATTTTCTCTGGACATATTATATAGATGTTGCAGATTACAGGTTATGAATTTTGCCTTTCTGACCATCTTATTGCAGTTTTGGTCTACTTTTGTGTCATATTTGGTCAAGAACAGTTTGAAAAAGAATCATAATTCTGCTACAGGCTAGAAAAAGTTGCTTTCATTTATCTCATCACTGTTGGTGTATTAATAACATTTTAATTGTCAGCCATTCACAATGAAACAGATATTACAATTTATGAGTCCTCGCGATAGTGATTTGGAAACCAAATCAACCATAAATTCGACGCAAAATATTTATGGTGTTACGTTATGTCTCCGTTAAAATTTCGGCCTCACGATCGAACGCTTTAGGAATAACGGGACACAGAAATCAAGAGCTTATGACCGAATCCCATAAAATGAAGCTTCTGAGCCATTCCGGACCAAATTAGCCTCGAACACTGCACAGCTGTATTTGATTTGCGTCCGAAATGTTAGCTCACGAATTCGTCCTCGGATACGTGGCATAACTAGAAAAAAATCGGAAGAAATAAATTATTAGCGAATTGATCGTTATAAAAAAAAGTTATGATTTAAAATAAAAGAGTGAAATTTCTAAGTTTTCTAATGTTCCATTAAACGCCGCTCACTTTTTTTTCAGTCCCTCTTGAAAGCAAAAATAATGTCAAAACAATGTGCAAAATTCTACTTTACATGCTCTTCTTTTTATGAACTAAAGAACTTTTTAAAAGCTAACGAAACAAAAAATTACCAGGAATAGGATTATCTTAAGGTATTAATCAGATCCCTTCGAACGAGAAATGTACATGGCGGAAGTTACGCTAAGCTGTCGTACAGCGGATGGTACAGTTTTTTTAAAAATACTGTCACACCGGTATTACGAAATAAACTGGTTTTTCGTCGGAAAAATTTTTTTCTTCCTCTTTCACTGCCAGTATTACGAAGAAGAGCACGGACATCAATGTTCGTTGGAAAGGACAACATCAACCTCGAATAGCACACATTTTTCTCTCCTGGACTCGTGTAAACTGCGACGGAGCAGACAAACCCGCGGTTCACCGATCTGACAGAGACCAAAAGCTTGCAAGCTCCCCTATGAGCTTTTAATCCGCTCTGGGTGCATGTCCAGTTCCCTTTTCCTACTTTCAGTACTTGTCCATAGTGGCACTTCAAACGAATCGTTGATGGAGATTATATCCGGCTCATTTGTATAACGAATCCACAATTTAAAAGAACATACCTCCAACGAGATCTGAATTTAATAAATCAAATGTCAAAATTCAGTAAATAAGAGATCAATGTGTGGATGGATAATTATTATCGGTCTACTAATAATGGTGTTCATTTTTATTATTATTATTATAGAGGGGAAAATTCGGTGGATACCAACCACCGAAAAGTTTTGATGTGCCCCTTTTACTTTGCCAAATGAGTATCACTTTGGGAGCGAAAAAAGGTGAACTAACGTTGTAAAAGCCAGGCACTGAAATTTTCGTAAGATTCTTTTTCACGATGGTCGCGTGGTTTTCCATTAAACTCGGTCTTTTTTCGAAGTTCGGTAACAACATTCAATTTGACTAATTTGAACCATTAAAAAATCTCTAGAAATCGATCGGTATGCACTGCGGACTCAGTGCATAAGAAAAAAATATTCGTCAAGTTCTAGAGCTCTGAGGAAAAAAAATCGTATAAACTAGTTAGAAAAAATTCCGTAATAAAATTTTCTTCAAAATACGTCTTTGTAAATATTCTTTTTTAGAGTTTTTGAAGGAATTTTATTCCAAGTATTTACTTATTCCAGAATTTTTCAATCAATCTCGAATTTTCCCTTTTGTTTATTATTGCTCAATTTCTTTGTATTGCTTTTATAACTGAACCGTATTGGAGATATCAGACTTTATAAATTTAATAGAAATGAATCCAAGTAAATTATCATCGAGTTAAGTATAGTGTGTGCACTGCGTGATTGTGAGTCATAAATATCCCAAGCAACAGAGTTTTAATATGGATTTTCGCCTCTATATTTATAGTCAAATGAATGCAAGTTATATCGATAAAAAGAATAACTGAAGAAAATATGTCAAATTTAATCGTGAATATAATTTTACGTACATTCCTCACTGATATCAATACAAGTGCGTGTAAATTGTATATTTTTTCGCTTTTACTTTTACCCTAATTGCAGATACAATGAAATTGTATAATTCGGTATAACCAACGATGTGGTTAATAATATTTCGTCGGAGGTGATCTTATTATAAAATTCATGTTTTCAAATATTTACATTTTTTTCTGTAATACATTAATTCATATTTCATTGCGGTAGTTAACACTTTTTTTTTCATTTCCAGATAAGGAAGTACTGAAACCTGGAGAATCGAAGAAAACATTGCTCAAATATGATACTCACGGATCGATAACGATAACTCCAACACAAGACGATGATGAGACTGATTATACGTGCGACGCTAGACATCCTGCCATTAAAGTTGGCCAACCAATGAGAGCTACTGTCAAGCTGTCGGTGTTCTGTAAGTAGCAACTATGCATTTTTCGGCGACAACTTGAGGCCATCACAATCGTCAATTGCTTCCATAAAACGACAACGTCCGAAGAAAATTTCATTTTCTGTTGTCTAACTTACCTCATAAAATTATGCTCAATAATGTCTAAAAGTTGTGTAATTTCCTTATTAAAAACTTGTTAAATCCGTCCAGTACCTCGAATCGTTTATTCACTTTCTCTAAAAGTTGTTAAGACTTGGAGCGAAGAATCCCAAGTTGTATCCGGACCTTGAAAGAAGAATATGTTCAGTACAAATTCACAACGATCTATTATCTTATGCTTATTTATCTATTAAATAATTTACTACTCCAGCTACTTTTGGCTGAATATCATGAAAGAAGAGAATATTTGAAAATTCATGCATTCAAAAAACATTCTAGCCTAACAGACTCGATTTATTGCAAGTGTTAAAAAAAGTAAATCCTCCGCTTAGCGAAAATGCTCCGATTAATATTAGATTTTGATAACTATCAACAATCGACAATAATACACGATGCAAATGATTATTAACCGTCAATGAATCGCAAGTACCTTAATTTTTTTCAATATGAACATTGATATCGCCTTTAAAAATTTTTCACAGTCATCGAACCAAAATGAAAAACTTTTAACACTGTCACTAACTCATACGTTCTCATTATTAATATGTAACACTGAGTAACGAATCATTTTCAGACCAACATAAACGCCATGAAATTTTATTCTGAGAATTAATTATCTGGTTATGCGGATGAGAAACAATGTTTCAATACGACAATTCAATTTTGCAGATCCTCCAGGACCGCCTTACATTGAAGGATATACGGAGGGCGAAATAATTCAACGAGGACAGCAGGTGGATTTGGTGTGCAGATCGAGAGGCGGAAATCCTCCGGCGCAGATTGTCTGGTACCGCAACGATGCAACGCTCACCACTGCTTATCGAACGGAAGGAACTCTTTCCGAAAATGCTCTGTCATTCATAGCGCGTGCAGAAGATGACAAGGCGAGGTATAGATGCGAGGTCTCCAATATAATGAGCGTATCCAAAATGAACGTTCACGTCGATCTCACTGTATACTGTAAGTTATTACTAATTTGTAAAATATGCATTTAAAAAATTAATCTACCCGGAGGAACATAATTAGTTTACCTAAGCCATGGATTATTCAATATATTCCAGACAATTGTATCGGTCGATACATTAAATATTTCAATGATGTAACAGTTCAGTTGCTATATTAAAAGTATCTGGAAGATTTAATTAATAAATTGATACATTTATTTAAATATAAAATATCTTGGATTAACACACATATTGAGTAAAACTGAAGTATATGATTATGATTAAATTAGTTCCAGCACTTTTACCACATGTTTATTCCGTATTACAGTTGCGCAACAAATTTATTTACCAGTTTATGCATAAAAACGTACAGAACTCGGAGATTAAATTTCAAGCATTTGTTTTTATAGTGGTTCTTCGATTAATTTGCTCTTAATATTCGCAGTGTTTGAACGTATCTTGCATAAATTGTTTAACATAATAGAAACGGACTGTAAAATTAATTTACGATTGCATTAAAATGGAAGCAAACAATACGATTGCGATACCTTTAGTATTTTTATTATTTTGTCTGATTTTTATTTTGCTACGTAATTCCTCATCGCATTTTTATATTAAATTTAGTATACCAGCTTAAGCATAAATCTTCCAAAACTTGCAAATTCCGTTTTAAGTGAAGTTCTATTCCAGTTTACTTAAGCATTTATTTTCCTCCATGCATATCATATATATATATATATTTCATAATCAAGTGTTTTTGTGTTAAATACATTTTTCCCTTTTTGCTCCTCTCAGTTTCGCCGGAGGAAGTGCGAATAACAGGACCGACTGAGGCAAAGGCCGAGGAAGAAGTGACAACGATGTGCACGACCGCAAAATCAAATCCACCGGCTGATATTAAGTGGACAGTCGGTGGTCTCAACTTCAATAACAGCACGCAGATAAATCAAGCCGCTAATACAGCCGGTTGGATAGCTTCTTCAAATGTGACGTTCACTATAAGCAAAGAAGTGCGGAGTGTCGTTGTAATTTGTCACGCGATGAACAAGAAAATTGGTACTACCGTTACCGGCACGCATATCGTCAACGTTATTTGTACGTGTTACATTTCTTTTCTGCAATGTTCTGTGCGCAAAACGCGTGTGCTCTACAATCAATGGAAAAATACTCATATCCATATTCTCGCACCTTCACAGATCCTCCAAATGATTTGGAAATTACCGGATACGAACCGAACGAGAGCATCGATGCGGGTACCGTTCTCAAACTTACGTGCACTGCTATTGCCGGAAATCCTCCAGCCACTCTCACGTGGTACAAAAACGACAAAAGCGTAAGTAATATTTTTATCCGTATTGCATGCGCGAAAATTCATTTGATCATTTCGCCTTTACGTTTATCGTTCTTTTTAAATGCTTGGGATAAAAATAAGCCGATAAAAAACTATAAACAAAATGAAAAAGAGAGAGCTACTTTTTGCGAAACTATGGAGTATACGCGAATATTTATGGCAGGACCGTATTTTTTCAATTTATCTTTTTACGCCTGACTGCCTTTGGGCAAAACACGGAAGTTATGCGCTTAATAATGATCAGGTGATCCGTGCAGTTATCTATGTTGCGAATTTTCTCGTAAACAGAACAAATCTAGAGAATCAATTTCTACACATGGATTTTGGATATACGTGAGCTGGGCTTAGACTATAAATTCAGTGCGTTAAACTTATCAATGTCTTGGACAAAAAACCTGTTCCAAAATATTGAAATATCGGATGATTGCTGCAAAATCATTGAAGTCACGTTAAAGTTACTCTATAAACAATAAAAAGAATTTTATAAAATAAAAAAAACCTCCCAAATAAAGAAATAGCAGTTCTGCGCTCACCAAATTTTTTTTATTGCACTCCTTTTTATAGTCGCGGGAGAGAAAAAGTCTAAATGTTAGCATTTCGCTTTCGTAGTCAATCGCATGCATTGAATTTGTAATTCTCGATCGAATATCGCTGAGAAAACAACAGATCGTAGTTATTTAGGATACATAAATAAATGCTGGTTTAATTTGTACTTCTCTCAAAGCTTTAGATATTTATTGACCGTTGTTGAAATCACGCGGTGTATTTCATAGAAATATTAACTCATCATCAGCAATTTCCGAAGAAGAACATTTTCAAGTAGTTTTTCAAGCATAATTCACATTTATTGGTACGTTTTAATACAGCAAAGCTCATTCCTTGAGGGGCTTTAGAATTGATCATCTGGATATTATATATTATATATACTTTTCTCAAATAGTATCCGATTGTCTACACAAAAAAATCTTCGCTCTCTACCAGACTGTAATTTTATTAACGTTTAACATAGACGAATATCTTGATGGTTTATTTGCAAACCGCTCTTCATTAAACAGAATAAATCATTCCACCTTAAAATCGTTAAAAAATACTCTGTAATGCGTTTTTTCTAAACCAAATCAAACTCTACTATTATCATTTAATCCTCAAAAATGTACTGATATAATTACAATAATTTAATACACATTTCACGGAATCGAAGCGCTTCAACTCTCAATAAAATATAGAAATATTTTTAAAAAGATAAAAGTCGAGTGCCAGGATTTCAAGTATGAATATCTTGTTATTTCAGGTATTGGGCACCACGAGAATTCGTGACCACGTAGTTTCCAATGAGCTTGAAATCCTCGTGAACGCGTCGGACAATACGGCTCACGTGCGATGCGAAGCCTCAAATTCGGCGACTGTGATACCGATGAGTCGCCAGCTCGTCCTCCGAGTGAATTGTAAGAATTTTTATTGAAGCATATTCTCCAATTTTTCGATAGATGCAATCGTTATTAACTGAGACTTGTATTTTCTTTCTGAATTCAAAGTTCCTCCGGCTCAAGTGAAGATAACCCGCGAACCAAAAGAGTTTCGCGCCGGCGAAGTCGGTCGAATAATCTGCGAATCCAGCAGCAGCAATCCCGCAGCAGAAATGGCGTGGTATAAGTCGGGAATGGCACTCGAAGGTACGAGAACCGGCAACAAAAGTGGACTTCATGGTGGCTTCGTATCTACCGCAGAATTAGCTCTCAATCTAACGGAAGCAATGAACGGCGACATTTACACCTGCGAAGCGAGGAACGTCGTAATGAAAAGAGCCAGTCTCGACGCTGAGAAACTTAACGTTCTTTGTAAGTAATTTGATTTAATTTTACAGTGTTCAAAATATTTTTAACCGATATAATTTGTAGAGAGTTTTTCTCGGACCTACTGTGCTTTAAATTCAATTCAGTATACAAAGTTCATTGTATATTTAAAGTACTCGTATGATAATCACAACTTCTATGTCTTTAAGACAGAAGAATCGATTTTTCGGGCTGCAGTTACTTGATTTTAGATCTATCTTTATCAGTCTATGCGTAGGTATAATTATTTAAAAATGAAGCGTTGAATGATACTAAACATACGTACTGTCGTTACTCAACTTTGGTTTATTGATGAAATTTAATCATATATTATGTTTACTGTACTATATGCGAAAGAAATCTGGTAGATCAATTTTTTTTCCTTCGATTTATGGCTGCATCGATTAATTATGGCCGGGTTTCGATCCTACAGACTACTTTTGTAACAATGCGGCGACTCTATGTAAACAAATCTTACAGACATTCTATAATTAATTTACTTCATTTGATTCTCGTATACAGACAAGCCTATATTCGGATCTTTGAATCCCAACGAACTAATTGGTATGGAGGGAGAACCTTTCGTCATATCCGTTTCCTCAACCGCGAATCCCGAAGACATTACTTACACATGGACGAGAGACGGGCTGCCACTGAGCACTGACTACAGAAGAATATCCGCAAGGGGTAGAACATTAAACATAACAAAACTCGATCGCAACGACGCTGGCACTTATAGTTGCGAGGCGAATAACTCCGAGGGTTCGACGTACTATCAACTGAATTTAACTGTGCAATGTGAGTAAAAATAACATTTATACGCACTAATGGTACATTCTGTTTATTGAATAACCGGAAAAACTTTTACTTAATACTGCAATATTTGTACCATCACTTCTCAGTTTTACCAACATCAACGAAAATATTCTTATTTGTTTCAACGAAACCATAAAGTGTAACTTTTACTCATTATTTTCGTGATTAATAAAAAAAAAATTGTCTCGCCCTTTTTTTCAATTTCTCTGATCAAACAAAATTTAATTTAAAAAACGCGTCACTCGCTATATTTTGCTATTTACAGTATTTAAATAAACTTTATTAAACAATATTGTGTTCCAAATGTGTTTTATATCATTTGAAAATACTGATCCAATTTATTACATTTTTAATATCAATTACATTATAAGAACGATAAACAAAAAACTCGAATATTGATGAACATTTTCAATGGATGTCAGTCAGTTCTCCGCGTAAATAAAACTCGAGGATAAAAAATAAAACCATTTACCATCGATAGACCATTTTGCAATATTCGAGACGAAACCAATATTGTAATTTCGATATTTGCCTGGATATATCCGTGAAAATCCGCGAAACTACGACCGGATGATTATTTGTTTGCTACTTTTTATTTCATAGACGCGGCGGAAATAAAACGAATTTCGAAATCCGGTTTGGTGTATCCGCCCAAAAGCGAGGCCAAATTGTTTTGCGAAATCGGCGGTAGCCCGATTGGCGACGAGTACGTTACCTGGTACAAAGTTGGTACGAATTCAGAGCTCGCTGGTCGTCATTCCACTTCCTTTGCGAACAGTACTTCTTACCTCCATATCGAAAATCCGGGCCAAGAAGATGTTGGCGAATATCGTTGCAACGTTAACAACGGAATCGGAAACGTCACCTCCGAACCCATTCTCTTCATAACTAATTGTATGTATACTTGGCAAACTTTAGATTCGATATATATTCTGAAATAGGAGCGAATAATTTCGCAATTTATTGCAACTTCCTGTTTTTTCATTCAACAGTCCAACCTGTAATGATGAATACACCACTGATGAAAAAAGCTGCAGCCAAAAAAGGTGTGAACGTCAGGCTCTACTGCAAAGCCCGAGGATCTCCATTGCCATCATTTTCCTGGACTTTTGGCTCCAGAAACCTCGTACCTAACGTTTCCACGCAAAAATATGAAATTAGATACGATAACGTAAGTATGAATCGGCGGTGCAACGAATTTTTATGGATGTCCCGATAAAAATAGAAATTTAAATACTTCGTAAACGCGAATAAGAAGAATCCTTTATACTCAGAAATCTAAGAATGACTATTTAGTTATTCGACTTGTAATGTGCTTTTGTCCATTTTTTATTTATTTTTCTCAGCGTAAAATTATATTCGTCATTATTATAAACTTGATCTCAAACAAAGCTCTAGATTATCGTATAGAATATAAATAATATATGGAAAAAAGTATTTTAAAAATATTAGGTTCCCTACAAATTTCCATTATTTATTAAAAACTCATTATTTTTAATGTGTCTTTCGTTGGCGGCATCAGATATAAATGCGTTTGCCGGAAATTTTACATACTTCCAGGAGTTCAGTACCCTTAATTATAGACTATTAACAGAGATAATAAATCACTCAAAACAACGATCACAAAACTCTGAGCGTGTCACAAATCTATTATTTTCAACAGCCGAAATTTACGGAAGATAATAAAAATGACAACAACAAAAAATTACTCTTGCCCAGATAGAAAAACGTGCCGTCCAGTGCCGCACGCCATGTCTGCACGGTGCAGTTAGATGCTTTCAAATAAGACGGCACTGTGACAGCACGGCGTCCCGATTGAGCACTGTGCCTGCACGGTATCGTAACGTCTTGCAGAGGCACGGCGTACTGGAGCCGTGGGAGCACTGATGCAGCTTCAGCACGCCGTGCCGTCACTATGCCGACACATTTGAAAGCAACGAACGGCATTGTGCCATCACGGCGTGCCGTTTCGTGGTGCCTGTGTGGTCTCACCGTGAACCTTAATGGCTATTTGGGTGTATGCTAATAGAATGCATAGAAACTACTTCTTTTTTATGCATAAGTCAATCGAAATTAATTTCTTGGTTGAATTTCTTACCGATCGATTTTACAATTTGCAGATATCGAAACTGGAGGCACAGTCGACACTGACGATTTATCACGTTAACGGGAAGGATTACGGAAAATACACTTGCAAAGCTCACAACGAAATGGGTCAATCCACTGACGATATTCATTTGGACGTAACGTCGCCGCCCGATCAGCCAACGGACCTGGAGGTTTACAATGTAACCCACGACACGGTAACTCTAGTATGGAAACGAGGTTTCGACGGTGGCTTACCTACATCGTATCAAATCCGTTGGCGACCGGCATTGGACGACGAAGATCGCTACTTATACATGGATATCAAGCCCGACAATTACACAGCACGAATTACGGGCCTGAGCTTGGGAACATACTATGTTTTCAGTATAAAAGCTATCAACGACAAAGGCGAAAGTCCTTTCCTTCCGGACTTGGTGAAAGTCCAGACGCTACGTAAGTTTGCATCAAGAAATATTCGCATCGAAGAAAAAAGGAGTTTGCATTCCGTAATTGAAATTGTGCTATGCGAATGGGAACTAAACCTTTATGAATGTTCGGTTAAATGTTCGTTATCGCGCTCATTCATTTTTCATGCTCATCCATACAAATATCGCGGGGTTATTCAACACGTTACACACGCAAACTATAGACAACTAAAGTAGAATAATCGCCTTGATGTAACCAAGAACAAAAACGCCCTTTAATGCTCGTAGATGCATGAGTAGCTTGCAGTTTTTTCTCCGTGCTAAATCGTCGGAGCTTGAATATTGTGCGGTTAATCATCGCTCAAGGTATGGTTAAGCTAATAACTTAGCCTAGTTTTTTTTTCGCTCGCCAACTGACCAGTCTTCTAGTCTTTTCTTTTTATTTTTCGTAATATTCTGTGCCTAAAAAATTGCGGAAGTATACACAATGTAATTATTAGCTTCACAAGATATTGACCATTATGTTAAATAAAGAGTAGAGACTAGAGCGCGATTAGTTGCTACGTGGATAGTTAGATACTTCTTTAGGGTTTAATTTTTCAATCATTTTTAGAAATACATATTACAACAGGTAATTTGTATTGCAATTGTCCTGCGTAGCCTAAAAATACATTTGTTGCAATGGATTTGTAAAAATATCATGGATTTGTAAAAAGTCATGAATTTCTGAAGGAGATTTAAATTTGAAGGAAAAGACATTTTTCCGCAGTTTTAACGGAATAAAATCTGTCATTTTTTATGAGTTTAAATACTGTATGTTTTATTCCTGAAAAGATGCTCGACATATTGACTCTTTAGATTTTTTATTACAGTAACCATTCAATAGTTATCGTTGCTAGCTTACGAAGGAATGCTTTCCTGTGCTTAAGAAAAATGACTATAATTTTGAATGGTGTATAATATCAAATATTTATAATGTTAATTAATGAAGCATTATTTGAGAAATAGAATAAACTGTCCTATATAAATGATAGTAAATATTTACGGATCTATTTTGAGAAAAATCCAGCGCAAACGTTTTGTATTCAACGAAAAGTACCTCGGCCATTTAAGGGTTAATACTAAAAACAACGAGTTCGAAAATTTAGCACTGATTCGAATAGGATGGAGTGCCCGAAATCCCCGAACTGCTGGAAGTGCTTTAGAGTTAAATTACGCAATAAAATCGAAATCCGAGTTTTTATACTTTCAACAAAAATTTTAGTCCACAAATAGGTTCCGAATTTGTTTAAACTCTACAGAACATTCTTTAGACAATTTTTAATGTATCTTCTAAAAAAGTGAGTTGTATTAAAAATGTCAAACTACAAAACGGTCAATAGTTTTCTGTAAAACTAACAATATTTCTAGACATTCGTGGACGAAATGTTTTTGTCGAAAGTACAAAAAGTGTGGATGTAGTTTTTAGCGCGACGTTGAAGTCTTTAATGTTCAAGGAATTTGTCTTGATTTATATCGCGTGGAAAAGAAGAAAATAATTAATTTTTGTTTATTGATTTTGTTGCTGATCGCAATGTGCGTGTAAACTAACATGGTTGCATGGATAACATCCGGGGTGACGGGGTATTGGCTTGGGTTACAGGCGAGGCACCACCGACAGAGTTGACCGCCAGCGAGATTAACTCATCATACGTCATCGTCATAATCATCGCTGTATCCGCCTGTGCTTGTCTACTCATTGCTACGCCCATAGTCTATGCTACATTAAAGTCGAAAAAGAAGGCCCAGCGCTCTGGTAATTATCGTTCAACAATACGAATATTTTTCTTTTCTTTCTGTGCGTTTCCTAGGACCAAATACCGGAGTCAATCTGCCAGATGTACTGTTGGAGAAAGGCGACTTCCCGATGAATTATATCTATACCGTCGCCGCAACTTCAATCGTCTTTTTTATCGTTAATCTCTTCATCTTGTTGTGGTACATTGTGAGAAAGCGGAATAAGGCCCGTAAGTGTCAAATGGATTTAATCACCTTCGGAATATTCTCATCGCTGAACTACCGAATCACGAATACTTACATCATCGACATTATCATTGATTCTACACTTTTACCTCATCGATTTAACTTCATCAAATGAGATATAACTTTTCATTCGAATAACGAAATTGCAGTTTGATAAAGAAAGCGTATAACCATAAAATTTAAACTTTATACGACGCTCTTTTTGCATTCTATAAAGTTGCATTTCATTCCACGACTTGACAGATCAATTCCAAACTTTTGGTATGTTCTATTGATGTTTGCCGACTTGCCATGAACTTTTGTGACGTTAATATAAAGACGCAGCGGTAAATAAAATGGGAATGGCCAGTTTCCAGGATACTCGCGATTTCAAAGCCCTAATCGAAAAGTATACGGATCGATTCATTCCACATTAATCTCGCTATCAAAACTGCAATACTGCAGAGTTATAGGCAGCCATAACTTTATTAAATAAAGAACTATGGTATAATTAAATCAGATATTCCTATTTGATAGCCGAACTTGCAAAGCTTAAAAGTAAAATGTTAATGCCTCTGATAACCGAAAAGGAATTCAATTATCAAATAAATTCCACGAAAAACTGTGGAATGAAATAGACGAGGAGATTGTCCATTTGATTCGCATTACCTTAAGTATACATTTCTATTTAAAAAAAAAAAAATTACCAGGCACTTCATTCCGAAAATTCATTTGCTATAATTATTTTAAAACTTCAATATTTTTTATAATACTTACAGATAACCGTTGCAAAATTATATGACAAGAACGAACAATTAGCTACGAAAAAAAAAAAAATCGAATCATATACCAATTTATTACAAAAAATGAAAATAAAGAAAACTGTCAATATAACGCAATATTTTAACGTCCAGATATATAAATTAATTCCACATTATCATATAATAAATATTCTGCGGACTTATTGATCGAAGTTGTTCGTTTTTAAGTTTTGTACGGTATGTCTTTTATTCTCAATGAAAAAAATTTGGTTTTTTTCTATTAAAATTCTCAAAAACAAAACCACAACTTTTCTTAGGTTTATAATAGTTCAACACGTCTTAATTTCAATTGAAAATAACACTAAAACATATAAACAATACACTTATACTGCTATTCGAATAAAAGTTTGCCTCTGTCCATGTTGAACTAATCTCTAACACCAGAATTTCTTCAATTTGTGCAGGTATAAATAAATCACAGACGGCGGATATGTACGCACCATCGACCGTCAACGGGGACACAATGACCGGAGAATTAAGTTCAGTGTCGGATGAGAAGAGCGATGTTAACTTCGACGCTAACGATTACGTGGTCAGTGCGATCAGTCAATATGTTCTTAGTAACAAGTAATGTCGGAGGGTAGGTTTGAGTTCTGTTAACACTTTTTCTTTCCTCCTGTCTCTTTTCGTTTTCTTCCTTCACCATTCCTTTTATTTAGTTTTACTCAAAGCCAGTTCGCCGTACACGCTTTACTTTACTATCTCAATTATTCTCCTCTTTACTTTACGGATCCAAAAAAAATTTATGCCAGCTTCTTGTTTGAATTGAAAACCTTACATTTTCAATTCTTACAATCTCCTTAAACCGTTGTGTTTTTTGAATTTATTTACTTCTGGTAAACACAAATGATAGATACAAATTGATATACAAAAATCAAGAGATAAATGTTTACTTGTCAAAGGTCTTATTTGATGAACTATTCAGCTGCAGTGAACATCATGAAAATCATTAACTTTTGAATTAAGGAGACTTTATTTTGCCTGAAACAATAATTTTTGTAAATCAAGAATTTTCGACTGGCTCGGATCCGCCAAAACAATATCGTTTTGGTAATTTTACAATTTCTTTCGCTTCTTCTTATTTTATTTTTTTTCCCGTTGAAACTTTGCAGTACTCTCTGACACTACATTGCTAAAAAATCAATTAATCAGACTTAATGGGGCTCAAAAATAACAACTCATTGCGTCAAAATATCTATCTGCGCTACGAAATGCATAACGCATGAGATACTAACCAGGGATGGACCAAACCTAATTTTCATATCTATGACTAAGTATGCATTTCACATGAATTGTACACAAGAAAAAAATTGACATTTCTGTGCTTTTAACAGGAATTTTCTTATCACACAACACAAAAAATTGCATTCAGATATTTGCAAAAAGTGCACAAAAAACGTAGTGTTTTCATTTAACGGTATATGTTCTCTAATGATTACTTAAAAAACGTTGACATGCTTTGAGATTATATTTTCTCTTAAATTCGGACTAATAAAAAAAGGAGCATGGTTTAAAAACTATTTTGTCTGGCTTTTTGCACAAAAGAAGTGTAAATTTCAGAAATTTCCTTCGTCACTTCAAATTCAACTCATAAAGAAATTGATATTTAACAAAACTTTGTATCACTTCCAATTCAACAAATAATAATTTGTAAATTCTACATATATTCTTTGTCGTCTTTTTAACTTGACACATCATCCGAAATTAGCATAATTTTCCGTCAAATAAACGGAACAGCTATGTTTAATTTTAATACAATTATTTTTTACTGTGTACGATGCAAATTCGAAGTTTTAGAACAATTCAAAATTATATTATCTAAGTCATAAATTAAGTTATAGTAATTTTAGAAATTTTACTATATCCATCCCTGACGCTAAAGAGAATTTAAGGGCTCATATCTAAGTTAACTCACGAAAAACGATGCATACTTTATGAAATTATGTCTCGATGAATATCGGTGTCATCGATTAAATTTTTTTTTAAAGGGTATATTGAAAAACATTAAATAATTGTTTTAAATTCCTTCATTGTTGTTAAGTCAATTTGTTACTCGTCGATGCACAAGACTTTTTTTCAAACGCTTTTTGCGGTGACCACGATTGTACGTTCTTCGTTTATTAAAACAAAAATTCTTTCATCACAAATGATATATAAAGAGGTCTTTTACAGGGAAAAAAATAATAACAAAATAGCAAAATGGCAGTCACGTGGAATATGAAACCGATTTTAGCAACTTTTATAGCACCATTATTTTATGTTTCATCATGAAATAAGAAAATGTGGATATAAGAACGTAGAGGATTCAAGTATAACATGTACTTACGTACACATACAAGTATAACATATACTTGAGTCCTCTAGATACTTATTTCTAAATACTGTTCAATTATATCGGTGAAAATTTTTTCGTTTTGGAAATTACGCTTTAAGAAAAACACGGTTAACGTTTTGCGTGACGCGTTCACGTAACTTTCATAATATTTTCAAATTCGACATCGAAATTTTACACAGTATTCTTAATAGTATGAACTATCAGAGAATTTGCGAAAAATAAATTCATTTTTGATTTTACTTAGATGTCAGCCCTTAATTAGTTGTAGAACATGAATGCGGAAGTATCGTGCCGAACGGTCAAGTGTAACGTGAAAAAAATAACTGTGTTTTAATAGGACGAAGGAAGGAAGACAGCAGCCAGTACATATTTAATAGATCAGAGTATACAAGACTTCGGTAAGAGTAGCCTAGAGATGCAGGTTCATCATCAGGGAACTTTGGGTCGTCGGGTCAATCACGTTCCCGGTGTCATAAGCATGGATTCGCCGCCGCAAAGGACTACGGCCAGTGGGACACTCTCGGGTGCGTCACCTACAACTGCTACTCGCCTCGAGACTCTGCCTAGGTGCCAAACCTCTCAAGTTTATCGCTCTTGGTGTCTTCTCGTATCGCTGGCCAGATCGATAATAAACTTGACGCACAAATTCCGCAAAACTCATTTAAAAGGCATTCAAAACCACAGCATCAGCCAGCTGCAGACTTTTAAGCCTCCAATTATTTTATTAAATGAAAATTCATCGTTAAATTGTTTACATAAATATAATTTCGTAATCATAATCGCCACGCGTTATGAAAAATGTTAAAGCCTTTGAATAGCTGTTGAAGAATAGACATTCAAATTTTATAAAACGTTGAAAGAAAAAATGAAAAACGGACGTTCTTATTTAGTACTCTAAATTTACATAAAATTTTATTCGTAAAAATACAGGATATTGTATCAATTTTCTTGTTTAAATTACGGTAAATATACTTTTTCAAAAGAGGCGAATAATCGATGAAAATATTAACGGCTTGATCAATTATATGATGAATGTTTACGGAATTAAATAATGAAGGCTTACACCTCTGATAGCAGATTAGAAAATATCTTGCAGGGAATGTGAAAGACTCACGAACAATTACAATATTTTCAGTGAATTTAACGATTTAATAGCCAAAACCTTTTTTTTTGCTAGGAAACATAGTATTTCTTTAATGTTAGATTTCAACACTTTGAATTAAAATAATGAAAAAAAAACCTCTAAATGCCACATTGGTAATTGAAGGGCCAAACAACAATAAATAGAAAACCTGAAAACAGTATTTGAATTGAGTGATTGAAATTTTTACCATTGTATCGTTATAAACTCTATTGAAATTTTGTGATTTAAAAAATGGCTATTTAACGATGTAAGGAAATAGTGAATCTTTCATATCATCTTGAGATATATGATAGAAACGATAAAAAGAAAGCCATAGAATATGATTCATGGAGCACGATACGTTATGATGGAGATTACTATTTGTATCGTGTTTTCAAATCATATTCTTTGGGTTTTTTCATTATTATCTATCGATATTTTCTAGCGAGTAAAAGTTACGATGCGGGTTTCCGTGTCACGACTGTGAATGCTCAGTTGGTCAATAAAATAAATGATACACGATCGCAGCGCTTCATCCCAAAGATATACGTAAAGTACAATCGCATGATATTACCATAAAATATTCACAAAGTTAGTATACGCAATGGTCTGGCCAGCGAATCCATCCTCCCTGCCCTAAATGTGTCGTTAATTTCGACAGAAAATAAGAAATAATAGTTGCAGTAATTTACAACAAATTTGCCCATTTTACGAGCGATTTATTACATTTTCATAAATCAGCATGAGACAACTCATCGGCTTGGTAAATTAGAGTTTCACATGTCACACGCTGTGATTGTTTTATGATGTAACGAGACATCGGAGAGGAAGAGAATGAGCGAATGGGGTGAGAAAGAGGAGGCACGCGAGCTGATAATACACTTGTGAGGTTTTCGTTTTGTGCATGAACCATTTGTGTTACACGCGATCATTGTACTCATTATTCATTCACTGGGCACTCATTGGCTCTATAATAAATGTATAAAGAATGAAAATTGGCCACGATTACAAAATTGTGTGCTCAAGCAAGGCTCCACGGATTTCAAGTGAACATGGATATTCATTCACCGATGAAAAGAATTGCTAATACCATCCGAATCTGCGGTTACGGGTGGCGGAACAAATATTTGGTTGATTAGAAGAAATATTCGTTCTAATCAACCGAAGATTTCTTTCGCTGCGCTTTCAAAAGAAATATTTGGTTGATTTGAACGAATATTTCTTCCAATCAACCAAATATTTGTTCCACCTCCCGTAACCACAGATTCGGTTGGTATTACTAATTCTTTTTATCGGTGTTGTTCATGAGTTTAATAAAATGACCAAAAATGCTGCACGATTTATCGATCGTGCTGTGGGAATGTGAAAAATATCATGAAATCGGAATGTACAATTTGCAGGTTTCATTGATTTCTTTATTACTTTCTGTCTTTAAGAAAACGACCTCAGGTAAAATTTTAATATTTACACTTGGGAACTTTCTCATATGTTCAGAATGATGTCATGAACAATCTATCATGTTAAATTATTGAAACGATCAAGAGACGCGGTAGCGTCGCGACGCCAAGTATTAAAAAAAAGAAAATATTTTGTTGAAAAATTTATGTATCCATTAAATAACTTGATTATTTACCTAAAAACGAGGTGGTGCACTTTGAATAGAAATGTCATTCATTAAAATTTTTATGTATCAGTGACGTAGATATATACCATCTCCTACGATCATTTTTTTTACGTCCGGAATAAAAAACATTTCAAAACTGCTGTTTTTCCAATGTGTTACTTCGGGATTAATGTTAAATGTTTGCAATTCTATTCTTTTTCAATGTTCAAATACCTGAGCAAAAAATGTATACATTTTTATATGCACTTTCTTGAAAAAGTCATAGCATTTTGGGAAATTTTATAAAAATTAATATTTTCTTATCTTCTTTGAACATTTTAATATTTTTCCCGTATCGCCGGCAGATTGCATAATAATCCGCAATATACAATAAAATGACAGAGACAGTTCTAAAAAGAAATTGATTAAAGCTGTTCGCATTCTTAACGTAAACTATAATAGACAATATTGTTCATTCTCAGCATCAAGTCGTCAATAAAATCAAGGCCAATTTTCTGTCTTTTCGTCCCACATGGAAGTAAAGTACTTCCGCATATGTATGTATACGAGATATCAATTTCTTTGGCTATTACAGAAATTATCATATGTCAGAGGTTCATTATGTATCGTTAAATATTTATATATAGCACGATATACATTTCATGTAAGAAAGACCCATCGTTTAAGAATGTATATATCGTGCATATAAAATATATGCAGAAGGCGTTGAATTTTCTCCTACTATATACAACTCGCATATACTGGCAGAAAATTGAACTTCAAATTAAAAAAGTGCTGAACCGACGTAGTATGACTCAACTCCGCTTTGGTTCAACCCTTTTTAAATTTAGTTTTCTTCACCCATTGCTTCTTTTTTTTGCTGCGGATTTTATGAAATCTCCAGTACAATTTACAGCCTCTAAAAAAAAATCGGCAGACAATGTTTATATGTACAAAAAAATTCTCCAAGCTAAGTGATTGGACCGATCACTATTCCTCATATGAACTATATATCGCTGAGTATATCTCAAATACACTTTACTTCCATGGGGGACTTAAAACGATGAGATCGCACGTAGAGAAAGAATTGGTTGCTCTAACGATCTCGCATGGACAAATCGGCTCCAGGCGACAAAGTTGGCTAGGTCAATCAATTTTTTTTCGTTGGGCCAAAAAACTAGTTTCTTGTTAAAATTCGTTGGCTGGTAACCAATTAAGTTACTCGCACAGCTAACTGATTCGTCGCTCTTATTAACTGATTTGTTTCGATAATCGACTAGTTTATTGGTCCAACCGATTTTATACTTGGAGCCTTAAGAGGCTTTACCAGTGTAAACGCTCTAAAATTAGGTGATTTTCGGGATTTCTTTTGAATAAGTTATCACATCGAATGTTTTCAAACTTGAAGAATGTATTCATTCAAAATTGAACTGCATAAAACAATTTTTTTGTACAAAAATAATTAAATGAGCTATCGACATATGCGCCGCGGCCGCTGGAGAGTGTCTGAAACAACAATAACGAAAATAAAAACGCTTCTGAACTAATAGATACTTTCTGTGCGTTAAACTGGAATTTTCGAAACATTAAAATTTCACAAACGGAGGAGTTCTGAACAACCGAATTGGAATTTCGCCTGTAACAAAATTATTCCAATGACGAATTGATATTTTGTATTTAATCAAAGAACTTGTAAATAATTGTATGGCAAAGTATGTTTAAACACGCCTCAAATTTTTTTTATTCAATCGGATAATTAGCTTTTGGGTTAGAGCGGTAGCGAATCAGAAAAATACCGCGCTTCTGACCTGCGAGCAACTGCTCTCCAGAAGGCTACTATTTTCAAACTATTTGACATTCGATCATGATATTTTTATATGATATCCTAGAAGGTCCTTTTAAACCTTTGACTCAAAACAGGCAATTTCATTAATTTTTTCATTAAAATAGGTAAAGAGACTTTTACAAAAAAGTACATAATTGATCAAAAATCTCAACGGCCTCATCAATAATATGATACATTTTTATTGATGTTATGATGTTATGATGTTTTATTGATATAAACATAGTATTTCATAAATGATAGATTCCACCCGTTTTAATTCAAATAGTTAAAAAAAATGGCATTCATGATAAATCCACTTTTTTAATGTTCACCTCTGAATGCTACATTAGCAATTAAAGGACTAAACAAAAATAAATAGAAACCTTGAAAATAGTATCTTAATTGATCAAATCATGGAAATTAAAACATTATTTTTCGAGAGCCTTACACTGGTATAGCCCCTTGACCAATGATTTTTTTCAGTGCTTCCATATTGTAAGCTCGAAATGTGATTAAAAAAATGGATGTTTCAAAATCCGCAGTCTCGAAATCGAGTTACATCGGGAATCCCAGTCCAGCCCCGCCAACCGACGTAAGTTTCTACAGTGTGGAGATGGACAGTGGCCGTTATATGGGATATGAAGCGAACCCAAGCCCGGCTCCGGTCCTCGGAGATCCCGGACCGGGCGCGTATTATCCGTCATTGGTGGCCGGAGGTATGCACGGAGGTCAGCACCAGATGACGGGCTCTGGAACCCTCACGAGGAACAGGACACTGCCGCGACCGGTGCCCCCCCCAGACGTCACTGTTATGACTGCCGGGACAAAGTCACCGATCCCGCCATCGGTACCCCCCCCGCCAGTTACTTTTGCACGTGCGGGCCCTATCGCCGTGAATTCCCACGGGCACCCACTGTCAACTTTCACCTCGACACCGACGTACTCCGACATTGACGGTCATCTCGTTTGAGGCTCGCCAATATTATTAAAAGTCGGTCAATCATCAATCGTCAACGATCCAGTCGAATTACCGGGAACCCATAAAAGCCAACAGCAACATTGTCGCACGCGATCCGAGCAAATAACGCGGCTGTGAATAAAATGCTCTGTGAGTGACCGAGCTCAAAGCTCCGAACTCAAGTGGTTGAAAAGGTGCGGGATTTCGAGTGATTCGACGCCCTCAAGAACGTTTCCAAGTGTAAATAGCAGCTAAGTCGATGGTACATAGGTCGATTCTTTAACAAAATTAGAAATAAATTTAAAAAAAAACAGCAACCAAAATAATGAACATGCCCGATCGGAGGATCGAGTGAATACACGAGTTGGAACTTAAACTCACGAGGTTTCATCCGATGAGCCTAAAAGTGGTCCATTGGTGGTGAAATTGCGGTGCCCGGAGTCGCGCGTGAGTGACGATCCATGTTCTCGCGGCTTGTGCGGAAAAAAACGAAGGCCCAAGGCTCGAAAAAACCGATACGTGTGTATAATAGTTGAAAAATAAAGAGGTGGGAGAATGAGGGGAAAAAGTATGCACGCATAATCAGTGAACACTTCGGGGCTACCATTGGACGATATCTTAAAAAAAAGAAGCATCGAGTGTATTCGCGTAGTGATATTATCGTGAGGCGCAGGCATGGAAACATTTTTTTTCCACTCACTCGGCATCAAGAGTGAAAAATTTAAAAACATGGAATTTTTAGGTTTATTTTTACTGTGCTTGTATTATATTTTTGCATTTATTTTGCAATTCGTTGCTTATGTCGTCACTGCTGCGAAAGGAGTGACGTGGTTAATCGAAACAAAAAGAATAATACGTCTCGTATGTACTATATATCGACACTCCAAAAGTAATTCAAATGGATCATATGAGGGTCTCACTATTATGTATGTATAGGGTTAAGAAAAAGAAGCTGAAGCTGTTAATATAGGGCATCTAATTACACACTATTGTACATGTACATTCGAGAACTATTCGCGTTATTGGTATGGAGAAGTGTTTCTGTTTTGTCGAAAAAAGCCTAAGTAGTCGACGTATATTTTTGAAAAGAAACACACAAAAATGGTAATGAATCTCAACACACATGTTTCGTCTATTGTATGCGTACTCTTGCAGCGTGAAACACACACGGAGGTAAGGAAAAGATCGCGCGTGTCTACTTTTGCAAACGAATCTCTCACGTATTCGATAAATTTGGCTGTTTCGCTGGGCAATTTGACTATTTAACCAGAAGTATGTGCGGCGCGTATATAATGCATGGCGTCGTTTTCTATGTTCGAGAAATAGGTGATTTTTCCCGGTCTTAGGTCAAACAAATGGGTGTATTTCTGTTGAAGAGAGAAACAATATTTCTCTATCAGAAAAAGTTCGAAAATTAGGTAAAATTAAATATAAATTAATTATACTCGGGTTCGTTCTTGGGTTGCCGAACTATTAGAAATAATTCGATATGTCGGTTTCAATTAGATTTGAACTCAATGAAAAAATTCCACTGTAAGACGAAAACGAATTTATAGGTTTATCTTATCAAATATTTTTTACCCTGTACAAAGTAGATGCAGTACATAATCTTGGAGCATTGAAAATGTATCGCATTTCACAAATAATTCTATTTGAAAAAGTTTAATACTGACGACTGTGGCAAATAGCAACAGTAACAACATTTTTTTTCAGATGGCTCTACTTACTGAGTAAAATTATTATGAAGGGTGTTAAATTGAATTTGACTATTAAACCTGTGCATATAAAAGTCGATAAAATACAAGCAGTACTGTTATTAGTATGCGTCATTTTTATTGATATCTTTTTATTTTTTTACATTAACGTATCCATGGTCTTGGTCAATGTAATTAAAATTTATTCGCAAAAAGCAAGAAAAACTGAATAAATCGGTATAAAAAAATCGACTCTCAGATTACTCGACTTTGAGAGAAAAAAATCGAACTTTGATAAATCAATACAGTAATCGATTGAACGCTACACATAAAAATCAAGTCTTCAAATAATCGATTCAATAATTGATTGATCGACTACTCGATTAATCGCCTCAATAATCGGTTGATCGATGTATTAAGTCGTACTAAATTAAAAGATTATCTTGTCAATTAATCGATTTTAAGTCGGCAACCCTAACATTGCTTAAAAGAAGACCGCAGCGCAGGTTTCCACCGAGATAATAGGCAAAATTAGGATTTAATAAAACTAGTTGGATTCGATTGTGTGAACAACGAGTCGATAACAATCCGGTGTGTTTTATGCTCGAGTATTGTTGGAAAGTTTTATGGATATAATGTTTACGTAGCATATGCCATTGTTATTTGATTATTGCGATGATTTGTTACAGTAGAGTCTACAAGCTTAAGACGTGTATTGTTAAACTGCTGTTGTGTGTGGAGCCGCACAGATCGGCTTAGACTGATGATGATAAAGGAAATTCACGTATGCTCAATTAGAGGACATGTTCGCGCATAATTAAGAGTTCTATTTACATATACATGTTTTATATTTGTAATTAAAGAATCACCTATACCTATGAATATTACCTGAAGAAGGACGACATTATAATAACGATTGAATGAAAAGAAAAAAAAATTGAAAAAAAAACCATTAATCAGAATAATAATAATAATAATAAAAATAATAATAATAATAACGACATTATTAGATTATGTAATCTCCAAAGTATTTGCTCATCAAAGTGGTAGACACGTCAAGACGGACCGATATTCGTCCAAAATGGTACCTTGGAGATGGACATACCATCTAAAACGGCACGATATTTGATATTTTACATGATAAATAACATCAACAACAAAAACTCATAATTCCGTTGATTATTCTAAGGCATAGTCAATCCTAATTATACAATCATTAAGATATGAGATTAATGAATAATCATTTTAAATGTATATAGTGTACATATACATTTAGATAGATATGGAAATTGAATTAAAGAAATAACGAATTATATCAAGCTACGAGAGATATATTAAGAACGAGAGCTTTTTGTAATGAGTGAATGTTCGTATCACGTACGTTGTATTATTAACTTTTATTTTTCTTTCTTCTTTTATACTCATCGGTGGTGGTGATGGTACATTGACTTTAAATGAATCGTATCCGAATGATGAACGTGAGAAAAGCTCGACGATACCAAGCGTAAAAATAGTATTCGTAAATACATTGATCGGTTGAATGTTGTATATCAAAAGAAATACGATGAAGAGGAAAGCGTCACTGTAATATTCGATCGGTGTCCGAAGAATGAACGACTTTTTTCGAATGCGCGAATGTAGAAAAAGACAAAACAAACGAAAACAATGACTAGATTCGTCGCACGATTGGCACATGCAAAGATTGTCAATAATTGAGATTATAAAACGTTTGTTTTATCGATCTTGCGATGTCACGTACAACGCGCTCGCGTTTCTTTAAACACATGCCCGTTGAACGGTATAAACTGCTTCCATTCGTGTGCCAACACGTACACGTTTTTGATAAAAAAACGATATAATGAATATTAAGAAGAGAAAGATGCAAAGATTTAAAAGAAAAACTTACAAAGAGAAAAAAGAGAGAAGTAAATAAACAAATAATACGTCGTGATGGTTACGTACACTTCGCGTGAGAAGAGAGAAAAATCCTACGTTAGGTGAGCAACGTCACAATTTAATGAAGAGCAATCATCACAGTTTTTCCGAGTACAACATTGCACGTGTTGGGAATGCTTTCTCCGATCGAAACCGATGTTACGTAATTGAATATACTCATCGGTATATTAATTATTGTACATATATATAGTATTTTTACATTCTAATTCTAAATTCCATTTCCGATTCTAAATGGTACATTATTCTGTGTGCTTCGCCTGTCATCTCTGCATCACTCGCAATTCGACCTGAGCGTCGCGTTTTCGATATACGTATACATATTTACTTTACAAAACTTGAGATTTAAATCTTGTCTGATCGGCCGAACGACTTTAACGAAGAAAAAACGAATTTTTTGTGTCATCATTTCTTTTAAGACGTTTGATATAGACAATTATTTGTATCCACGTGTATCGCGTTATCTTAACGCACACTGTCAACACAAACACACATTAAAATACGCACATTTAACAGGCTGGCGTGAGTGTACAAACGTGAGGTCCATTTTTAAATACGAAATAATGAGATACCGTGGACACGAAGAGTTTCTATGATTTCGGTAAACGAAACGTTATACTTTCAACTGCCAATTAATTCCTGCCTTTTTATATCAAGTTAATGAAACGAAATGTATATGACGAGCTACAACTTTTGCCAATCGATTAATGTTTTATGGGTTTCCTGCCTACGACTGAATGCAAACAAGCGTCGGAATAATAGCGCACGTATGTCTACAAACGAAATGAATTGAGCAAAAAATGCAAAATAAAGAACATTCACGAGTAGCTTAAGATAAAAAAGAGAAAAGAGTAAAAACGTGAGAACAAAAGTATAAAAGCAACTCTACGAACGCATGGAGACAGAGTGAAGCTCAGCACACTAGTCCTTAATAATTAAACAAAAAAAAACCAAAGTAAAGAGAGGAAAAATGATTTAGTGATTAAGGGATCTCCATCACATGTACACACACTTGCGTGTCAATACAGACATTAAGTACATTAATGATTCAATCATTGTAAATTAGGTAAACGATTAAGCATTAAGCAGATAGGTAAAAGTAAGTCACACTCATCATTATCTGTACCAATTTTCTTTCTTTATGTTTCTTTTTATTTTATCATCCATTTCGATTAATCGATATTTTTCATTTATTTCCCATTAAACAGCCATAATGTTAATCACTAGAGACATTTCGTCAGTTAGCAAATATGCATTCTGTATCTGTATATTATTTCCATTTTGCAACTATTAAACGTGATTGTAAACTTATACAAAATGTGTTTACATTATTTCAGTTCAATTGACCAATTGCACGAAAATTAACTGGGACGAAGGTCACAGTCATTTTATTTTCAGCGACAAATTGATCCTCTGTTCCAGTTACCGACTTTTCTGCAAAAACCTCTGAATGCAAATCTCCTTTTTACCGGTTTTTTTCTCCTTTCCTTCCTTCACGAATTGACATAAAATTCTTCGACTTTCCTCCAAACCAGGGTAATCGCTACAACTTTGTAGGATAGGGAGTTAAGACAAAATTACATTCTTCATTCAAGTTACATTCTTCGATGCCGATATCAGTAATTCGGGTTTGCGTATTGAACGAAAAATTTCTATTCGCCTGCTAGAAAAATTAGTTTTTACTAGACCGCAAATGCATCTACTTACGTAGTCGAAAATAATAATGTGGAATTTTATAGAAGTATGTGAGGTGTTCTGTTAATCTTTTGGATTTTTATGTGTATTTTTTAAAATCATTTTCTAAAGTTGGCAAATTTAAACTTGTTAAATAAGGTGAGAATCGGGAGAGTTACAAATAGCTTGCAAAACTTACGAAGTTTCGTATATTAAGTTTAATACAAAAGTATCAGATCCTACTAATTATTTATATCTCTTCCAAATCAACAAATAGAGATGCATAATATCTGCAACTTTCTTTTGTGACTTAAAGTCCCATGAAAATGACATAATGTCATTTTTAATGGGAGTGACATAAACAGTTCGTCAGTTTTCTTAAAGAACTCTTCAACCGTGAATAATTATTTTCCTTCACGGCCGATTTTTTTTATAAACACAGACTTTAAAGTTTTAGTTATCGACCGTGCACTCATTATCGTAATGAAACTTGAATAAAGTTAGAAAAACAAATTCTGTACATAAACCTCATTGAGTACGCATCAAATATTATAATTCTGCAATTTTGAAAAGACATATAATGCACCAAAACAGTGTAGGTTAAAAGTAAAAATTTGTATGGTTTTGGCATTTAGCGTGAATTTTGTAAAGAATCGCAAATTACACTAAAAAAAAAAACGAAACGAAAATGTATCCCATTGAAAAAGAACGTCAATCGCTTAAACTTCATTAAAATCCGTCACTATTATTCTTTCACTGGGTTATGTATACATACTTTTAGACAAATCATTCTCTCCTATTGTTATTTAATTCATTAAACTTGAAAAAATAAATTGCGTAAGTTCAACACCAATATTACATTGAGAATCGTCACCAATCCTCGTTAAATCCAGTCGTATTTCATACATTTTTGGGATCTTTTTTGCCATCCATTTTATCGTCAAAGTGAAAAAGAATGCGAGTAAATCTGACACCTTCTTAAATTTTGTTATTTAAAGAGATATTACTTAAGAAATTATGAGGAATAAAATTTTCACAGTATTAAATATCTATTTCCAAGAAGTTCTCCGCATTTAAAAAATGCAGCACGTACAAATCCTGTGGAATGTAAAGTCAACATTTATTTTTATCTATTTATAATTAAAGTGCCAGTGGCGTCCCAAATAAAAACCCGATCTTATCGGCTTGCAATGGATTTGTAAAAAGGAAAGAGAAAAACTTTCCTTCGCACTGAAAATACATTGGTATTCAGTGAGAGGACGCGCAAACGAAACGAAGATACTACTACCACTCTTGATATTACACTCCACCGTTACTCGTTTCACTCTCTGCAGAGATCAAAGTCTCTGATTACTATTCCATCGTGGTAGGTATACAAATCGGCAATTGCCGGTATCTTATTGACTCCCAATTCAGCCAAAAAAAGTAAGTACTCGTTGCTTTTATCCTGCTTCTTAAAAAAGAAAATATTGCCGTGTCTCCACATTTTTGCTGTTCGCATAATCAATCATTATCAGATACTTCGTAATGCATTTTTATTTTTCGTAGAGGTAGTTTTTTGTCAATAAAAAAAAAAAAAATCCCCTTTTTTTTACGACAGTAGACATTTGATTATGGGCTTTTATTTTTTCATTTTTATTATTTTCAAACTATATTTCGTACACGATTGCGTTTTTTCACAATAGGTCAAGGAAAAATGAAGAAACGAATGAGTTCAATAGGAAATGGCCGTAAAAAAATTTGATTATAGAAAGAAAAAAATGGTCATAAAATTTAACGCAATTTTGAAAAAATTGGAAAATAATAATATAAAGAGTACGTAAAAAACGTACTCTTGATAAGTAAATAAGTGAATAAGTGAATGCACACACTAATAAAAATAAATAAATTTTTTCGAAAGTATAAAATTTATACTTAGAATAAAAAATTGAAAACTCAAAGACTTCAAAATTGATAAACTATTTATAAAATTTTTCTAAATATGGACGAATATCGCGGTAATGAAATTCGATTAGAGTTGTTGGCTTTCTCACTTACTCCTTCATTTCTTTTTCAAAATGACCAATAGAATTTAAAAAAATTATTCCTTCTGCAAAACGTTGTATATATTATGAATTTTTACATTTCTTAAAAATAACAGCCAAGAACTTCGTTCGTACTTCATCTGCGTTAAAGTAAAAGCATAAAATAAAAAGGAAAACTCTGGTATATTCAATTGACGTTTATGAGACGCACGTGTCCACCTTTCCTTAAGTAACGTTTAAAAAACAAAGCCTTGTTATTGCCCCATTCAACGATGAATTGTAACGAACTCCTTTCACTGAAATTCAGAGGCTTCGTGGTCGTTATAGCTCTCGTACTGTCCATTGGGGCTGCCTCTTTTCTATCTATAGGCGACACTCAAACGAGTGAAAAGAAGCGCCAATCTTCTTCGTTAAAAAAATAAGCATGTTGGGACGAGAAAGGAAGAAAAATTAAAAGTGGATCATTAAAAAAAGTTGTTAGGATTTATGCAACAATGTATAGCGTGTGGTACTTGCATTGACACAAACCAGTGAATACACTCTCGTTAACTGCCCTTGCATGACCCGAGTACTTCTACCTACGCTAACAAGTTTGGTTATTTCTCTCGTTCCCAACCCGACCAAAGAAAGTTTCCCTTTTGCTCAAAGCCACATTTGCTTAGACTACGACAATCTCTAAGTGAAAAGGAAGGAATCATTATATTCATTGAGTGAAAAATATAATTAAAAGTATTAAATATGGAATGCATTCAATTAAGTCCTTTTTCTGGTAGCATTTAGGAAAATGACTCCATTGAATCAATTCTGCAGGTAACTTTTTCTATTCGCTTAAGTGAATGGAATATTTTTGCGTTCTAACTAAATATTTAATTATTTCAAAAAAAGGAAAAGTTTATCCAATGGTGCCTATTCAATTGAAATAGCTTGAAAAACATATATATTCAATAGAATTGATCGTATTCATTTGAAATTATATTGGATCCATCGAATTATTTAATTACATGATTTGAACAAATATTCTATCACGTCTATTAGATAAATTACTTAGACCATTTAAACTGGATTTTGGGTCGCAATTATAATATACATCGTTAGTGTATTTAATTAAATATTTGGTTCCTTTTACTAAATATTTTATTCTTTTAAAAACGATTAAGTTGAACCAATTGTACAGAATTCACCTTCATCATAAAGTCCTTCTAATTTTTTTCTCAGTGTAGGCATTTAAAAATTTAGGGGTCCTCTTGTGGCAGCTATTGTGTTGTCCGCAGTTACTCATCACAGTCATCTATATTTTAACTGAGGTTCTACTGTATGAAAATGCATTAGAAACTCAGAAAAACAGCCTCCTGCTCAGCAGTTTGCACGAAAACCAGTATGTGGTTAAGCGGTCACCCATCCAATTTGAGGGAGCAAGAAATATTGCACTCATAGAAAAATATCGTAATTTAATAATAAAAATTTAAAAATTCCCAGGAGGAACGTCTATATTTCATGGTTAAAGCAAATAGTAGCAAGTATCAAAATTATAATAGTTTCAAATATGCCTATTTTTGCATATGCGATTTCAAAGTTCGTTTTCAATAAACTTGGAAGTATCGTTTATTGAACCATATTATCATCACTTCAACTATAAAACATTGCAAGCCTTCGTATATGCTTTTCATCATGTGAAAGCATTGAATGAACGACATGCTTTTCTCTCAGTGTGCTTAAGATAGTTCAAGAAATGATTGAAGTTTTCTGTGAATCTCACGTTTGACCAGACTGTGCTACATCGGAATGTGACTTCAGGAACATGAGTAAGAGCACTTCAACATTTCCTACAAAAGTTGTTGAAAGGAGTAGTTAATTTCAATAAAACAAACTAACGTAAGAATTACCACACCTTCACTGGCCACAACAGTCACGACTTGAGTCGGAAAGGTATTCGGAAAAAGATAGACAGTTCAAACTCTCCATTCCCTTTAACAAAAAAAAAGCTGCAAAGTTGAAATTGCTTCCTCATCATTTTTAGTTTGTTCTACAAATATACCTCTATGAAGAAGCATGTTAATCGATTTCGGATTCTTTATAGAGGAAGTTTTGTAAAAAAAAATAATGAGGAAGCAATTTGCAAGGTGTAATTTTGCAGCTTTGTTTTTTATCAAAGTTACACATTTCTGGAAAATTTAAACCACAAAATAAATTATGACGAAACTATGTACCTATTATTGATAAATAGAACTGATTTTATGTCTAAAGTTTGACATCGCTATCTTGTGTTACGTTAAGGTTGATGCGATAACATCATTTTTCAAAAGCTCAAAATTCTGACAAACTTGAACCATAGTGCATATCATGACGAAACTATGTACTAATCATCGCTAGATTGTGCCGATTTCATGTATGAAATTTGAGTTTGTCTCATGTTTTGCCAAAGTTAGGGCAGAAGCGTGATTTTTTCAAAAATTTCAAAACTCTATAAAATCCGAATCGCTCTATCGATTTCAGTCAAATCCAATACCAAACAACATTCAGAGTACTTGCACTTATGAAGAATTATTAAGGGAAATATCGTGAATTTTACGAAAGCTAGAGCACGCACGTCCATTTTTGAAGAATTTAAAAAAGCCATGAAATGAAAATTCGTGCATACATTTTGTAAAAAAATTTCAAGAATCAAAGACGAACTTTTGCTTCATTTATATCCTAAATTTTAGCTCAATCGGTTGAACGGTTCTTGAGTACAGGTGATCGAAATTCCAAAAAAAAAATATGGTGCATTTGAGGGTCCAACTAGGCCTACAAAAAATTAGGAGCCAAATCGGAGAGATCGAGGTCAAATGCTAGTTCAAACGAGGTGGACATAGATATATACTCTCATATGTTCGGTTGTACTAAAGTATATCGATAGGTGTAGTGTGTAGTGGTACAACGTTAGCGTGCTTCCTGAAATATCATGTTTTTTAAATAAAAATATGTAGATATATATCTTATATATATCTAAATAACTTAAGATCCTTGCCTCTCAATATTTCAGAAAGATAGCATTTTTTTCGAACTTCTGAAAGCACTTAAGGTACCTATCCTTACTATAGTATGGTCATACAGGTATGAGTTTCAGTGATATTAACGTGAAACTCAATTTCCGCATAACACTGTAGATCCATTTCCTATGCTATATCTTTTTTATACAATTTTTATTAGCCAAACTGTTTTTGGACCATATTTTACGTAGAGAAGAAGTACCGGTTGTGGCCACTTCAAGAATTTTCCCATTTTTGAGTACTTGTGATTGGGACCAAATATCATAAAAAAATTTTCAACCTATACTTTCCATATTCAAGAAGAATGTAATTTCAGATTTCTAGCATTAAAAAGCTTTATATGTGTCGTAAAAACACTGGGAAAAAAAAGTAGGCGCATAGCCATGTCACCAGTTCTGGCCACCTATGCACCGGTTTTGGCTACGCATAAGATTAGGATAAGTCAAGATTTAATGCACTTAAAACATTTTTTCGAGGCATGTTTAATCAATGAAAATCGTATTCTTATGAAAGCATGCAATTGCTCTACACGAAAATGTCTTTAAAGCACAGATGCCATCTTTTTAGTACAGATTAGTACAGAATTAAAATAGCCACGAAAAACGTATTTAAGTGTAGGTGGCCACAACCGGTACAGTAGCCACAACCGGACCTTATACCCTGTAATAAGCTATAAAAAAAAGGAAAAATAGCATATTACGGACCTTATACCCTGTAATAAGCTATAAAAAAAAGGAAAAATAGCATATTACGATACGAGTGTGATGAAACTTTTTCTCGCACGAGTTTCGTATCAGTATATTAAGATACGAGTGCGATGTAACTTTTTCTGACGAGGGTGAGTTTGCAACATGAGCTGAAGGCGAGTGTTGCAATCGAACGAAGCGGAGCGTGTGAGAAGTAAGCACTTCTCGCACGGAGTTGTATAAAAGAGTTTTCGTCGTCGATAGAGATGAGAACCTTTTCTTAAGAGGGCCCAAATACATAGTTTCGAAGTAGCTACACCTACATCGGTTAGGACTGCTCGATCTGTCAATTGGGGTCGAGCTTCCTCGCGTTCCATGAGCCAAACAGTTTGAGAATAAAGGGGTTCGGTACGACTCTCAAAGTAAAATCAAAGCTTAATTTATTAAATAATCACAATGGAGGGTGATTTTTATGAAAGCATGTACACTCAACCCATTAAATAACCGATAGTGACGGATTTGCATAAAGATTAACTAATTAACTTTTTTTTTCAGTAGGATACACTTTTGTTCAGCTTTTTTCTAGTATAATCCGTAATTCTATGCCGATTTAAATGGATAAGAGTGCATTCTTTTTCTTAAAAGATACTCTATAAATTAACCGCCTAGATATTTTATGGTGTTAATCGTTTCATAATTATCGCCCGTTGTTTAAGAAATTTTATTTTTTCTTGTTTTTTAAACAGTCTATAGTTATTAGACGATCAACATTGTGAAATATCGAAGCGGTCAATTCGTAGAGTGTCTTGTAAGGAAGAGAATGAGTCGTCATTCATTAAAATTGTAAACCGTATGAAAATTTTACTCATTAAAACAAAATGTGCATCAGTTGATCTTGATGCAAATTCTTCAGTATTAGTTTTCCAATGGGTTGAACTTATCAAAGTGGAGAGGGATTTCTATCAAGAAATCACTCTCCACTGTGATTATTTAATGCACTAAGCTTTCAAAAATCGATTACGCAGATTTAGCACCGATTTGACTTTGAGAGTCGTACCGAACCTCCACAATTGAACCACCAGATCGATAAAAAAAGAAGCCTCAAAAAATAATTGAATAAAAGTGGTATTCAAAAAGCGTTGGAAAACTACTTTCCAAGACGTTAACAATCAGAACTTTAAAAAAAGGTCCTGTGACAAAAAAAATACTATTCATTTAAAACCAAATTATTAATAACGCTTCGACATTATAATTTTTACATCTCAAAGTGATTCATTTTAATCTGTTCCCATATTACAAACCGCACTAAATTGGAAAGTATGTTACAATTACTTTTATTTTAATCGAAAAATTGACCCGTGAAAAAATTGTGTATTACGATACAAGTACAGAAACATTTTGTCTGACGATATTTCCAAACACAGGAATTAGAAAAAGTTTTAACAACGAGTATTGAACAAAAACTTTACTTCAAAAGACATTAAAATGTACAACCTCACACACGAATCGTGCGCAAAATTGGTCATTATCGGACCGAATGAAATAAAATTCATTTCACTCGAGATTTCCTCGCGATTAATTCGTATGTAATACAAATTTTATCCAATTTCCAGTGGTCATTATCGCACGGACTGAAGTAAAATTCATTTCACTCGAGATCTCCTCGCGATTAATTCGTATGCATTTCCTATTTGATGTGCATAAAATACGATCTAATAAACTGCTGAAATAAAGTTCAATGCTCTGTTCACGCTTTCAAGGCGCTGTTACATTTATACATCGAATTTGTTACATTGTTTTAAGACTATTATAGGGTTTGTGAAACAAACATTAATGCATGGATGAACAGGGGAAAATGCACGGCTGTGAGCAGGATAGAGGCGTGCACTGGTAAAGTTTTATAGCTATCATTGCGGCTTGACCCATTCGAAGATTATGGTAGGAAAGACGAGAGGCGCATTTGCTTTCCCCGCGAGTGAAGACTCTAAAATCCGGTTCACTCTTTCTCCCTGGTTTGTCGGGCTCCCGATGTGCGATACTTCTCCGCTTGGGCTGTGGTCAAGATTCAACCAATGTTCTATCCGCTCCTCATCGGAGCCTCAGAAACGAGAAGGGGTTTCTCCGAGTATAAAACCGTAAGTTGAACAGTCTCGGTGATCAGTCTGTGTAAGAATTTCACATCGAGCGAGAATCTTGATTCGATTATTATTCTAAAAAGAGGAACTTCGTTAATACAGTGTTTTTAATTGTTCTTTAGTGGAATAAAGAAAGTCGAGAATGTTGGGTGTAAGTATGAATAAATTGAAAAAAAAAGTTCTAAAGGGGAGAAAAACACCATATTAAGGAAACGTTGTAATGCTCGGACGATTAAGGGCATCTCTAGATTAAGGAATTTATTAGATGGTTAAGGAAAGATTTATATATGAAACGACTACTTGCAAAGTCAAACTCATAATTTCTAAAACCTGTCGATTAATCGTCAAAATATTGAATAATTTTTAAATTATATACGAACATTTAAAAAATAGGCTGAATATACAAGGTTTTGGACACTATTTTTCAGCATTACCCTATTTTCGGACACCTAATGTCCCGATCTTTCCGACAGTCGTAAATATTAAGAGTTTAAAAACTTAACCGGTTCAGAATGAAACCAAAAGTATTTTGGCTGTTTATCAATTATATAAATAAATGAATATCATTATACGTGCAGGGATGGATATTGATTCAATGAAAAAGTCTTTTGTATACTTTTTGTGTAAGATAACTATGGGAACTTATTATCCGAAATTAAAATCGTTCATATTTTTTCAACAATTATGAATAATTTTGTTGAATTATTTATTTACAATGCATTCTTCTGTTTAAGAAACTCAATAATGATTAATACCGGACACTGCAATGGTCTCTCTTACAATTATACTAAATCATAAAGAAATGCACCAAGCATAAATAAAATTTGAGAAAAAACCTGTTTATCAATAAAGAAATTTAAGAACATACGATTTAAAGTTTTAATTTTTGGTTTCTGATAATTAAATTCGTAATAAACTCGAATAAACCGAGACGTGTCAAAAGATTTAAACGTGTTGAAGAGCATTGGTACCATTACCTTATATTCACATATGAGGGATGAAGGTGATTTTTTTGCGAGCGTGAAAATCTCGCACTTCCCTCCCGTGGACATCAAGAAAAAAAATTTCATTGGTTCCCAAGAAGCGCGTCGATTGAATGTTTCAATTGATTTCAAAGAAGTAATTACTGTTTTTCAAACAAATATTGCATTTTTATTTTGAAGAGCACAATCCACTGATTTGAAGAAACAGTTTTTTATTTGAAAATAGTACATTCTAACACTAAGGAGTAAATACTTGTTTTAGCAAGATTTTAGTGGGCAAAATGGATAGCCGTCATTTGATTTTCGTTTAAATAAATGATTTAAAATTACTTCTATAACCTTCCATTTATGTATTTCTGTTATTTTTTTAAAATAACCTGAAGCCATTTTTTTAAATCAATGAAAAAGGGTTCATTGATTTTTTTCGAATTTCATTGATTCAATGTCACTACATGTCAATGCATTTAAGATCATTGAAAAAAAAAATCGTAATTTAAATATATTATTTCAAAAACGACAAAGACGCGTTTCATAGGCCGTGATTACATAGATTTCTCTGAACCAATCGAACTTTTTTCCCTTCTTCCGCTAAAAATAACCGTATTTCATGATTTTTCAACCAATACCGAGAACACATGTGAAGTACGTTAATACACCCGCTGGGAAAAAATGGATTATATTCCTCCCTAGGGTGTAATGAATCAGGAATGCACATGTGTATAAATCAGAGATTGAAGAATACGTAATTTCCGTCTGTGTTACACGTACGAAATGAGGTTATTTGAGCAAAGTCGAAAAAAATTTGTTTTTTAAACGGAATTGGAAAGTACATGACTTCGTTGCGCTTTCAGATCTTCGTAATTGCCGGCTGCGTGCTCATGACATGTGCTGGACCACCTATAAGCGGTAAGAAATAATTGATAGACTCTACATTCAATTGGTATTCGTAGAAAATTTGTAACACTTGAAAGAACATTTAATCACAAGCTTCGAGAGTAAATTTTAATTTTAATTCACGTTTAGTGAACGTTAAAGGGACCAGTAATTTCCAGACCTTCTTTCACACTAAGCAAATTGATCGTTATTTAAATTGCCACACATTCTTCAGTATTTTGCTGTCATTTCTCGACCAAGCGAGAGGAAACCTTTCTCTCAGTGTTAGGCAGCTTCCATTTATTCGTGGCACTGATTGTAAAAGATCGATACTTTGTGCTCTTAGAGAAATCGTGGAATTCTTGGCAATTATAAAGTGATCACTGTTCATTTTTTATATAAGCGATTTTAACGTAGTTTGAACTCTTCAATTAATCTGTAGTTAAAATATAACTGTCAATAAAGTAACGTGAACTGAAAATGATATAGTTACCATAAAAACGGATTAACTTTGTAATTACCTGTTTTTTATGATTACCATAAAAACCGATTGACTTTATAGTTTAAAAATTGTTATAGTCACTAAAAAAAAGATTTACTTTGCACTGCCTATTTTTTTGAATATTTATTTCATACGTGTTCTTATAATTACCGATTTGTTTAACAGTGATTACAAATACTTTATAGTTACCGATCCCAGATTTTTCCCTGAGTAAGAGATAAATACAACAACTTTAAAAGTTTGTTCTTTTTAATACTTGGCGTCATGACGCTGCCGCGTCTCTTGATTCGATGGAAAAAGACGTAGTGGTTCCACGTTACATGGACAACCCTTAATTTGACATCCGGTTTCTAAAACGATCCCCTTATTCGATTATTGCACGGATAAAACAATTTTTGCTCGCCCACCAGATCTTCTGCTAAAATAATGATAGCATTGTGATCACAACTTTGCAAACGTTGTTTGCTAGTTACATGTAAGAGTGAACTAACTAAGTTACTTATAAACAATATTAAGACTCACCACAATCAATACGTACGATTTAACAAGTGTTCCTGTCCAAAATTCATCTAAATTGATCAAACTGATTGAAAAATGACTAAGAGGCGAAATTCGACTCCATCAGAGTTAAGTAATATTTTGGACAGTTTGTATGCCTATAGTTGATCATAGATTATTATCCTCATAAGTCATACAAATTCGTTGCAGAAGAGTAATTTCTCCAAATTAATTATAATGGATGCATTATAGAAAAAATAGCATTATTATGTATTAATTATTATTAGCCATATTTATAGTGACATTTTGTAAAAACGCACCCCTTTGAAATGCTATCTTTCAAGGTCGCCAATACTGGAAAGAAGTGACATGCGCACGTAAAATGAACCTGCTGAGGCATTTTAATGAAGTCCGCAAATTGATTTCCCTTTTTTCAAATCCTCGTCATCTTTTCACTGATTACCAAGGCTGAAGCCTTAATTGCATATAAGTACAGGTTTTCAGGTGGTGGATTCGCTTAGACTAATGAACGCACAGCACAAAATACTATTACCCAGTTAATTTATTCACGATTAGATCTCTGCAATTTCTAACATGAGATTCCACTTTGCAAAGTACCTTCGGAAAATCGTAATTCAGTGGCTGACGGTCTCGTGTGAGTATAGGAAATTAGAAATTACTTTGCATGTTATAATTTACAAATTGTAACGTAGCGGTACAGCTCGGTCGATGACCAAGATGTAACTGGTAAAGTAACTGTTCCACTTTCTTCTTAACAAGTATATGCAGTTATGCATGACACACATGCTCGATGGCACGCGTCCCTGAGATCCCACACATAGTACACAATACCATATATATATAAATATATATATATGGCATTCCATGACATCGCGATCAAAATCGGCCAGTCCTTGTCAAAACTGCATTTGTAATTTTTCATATGCAGAGTTGTCACTGAAGAATATATGACGAATTTTGAGAAGGTTTTATCTAAATTTTTTTATATGATATAATTTTTTCAGTCATTTTGATCTTCCATTTTCTAAAATGTGAAAAATTTCACGGAACATTTATACAAGACAACTCTTTTTTTTTTACCTTTGCTACAAGATAGAAATTTTTGCATTATGGATAAAAAAATATATAAATATGATAAAAGTATATTTAAAAAATGTGTAAAAATTTGTAAAAAGTATATCTTGAGAATTACAGAGTGTTTCCTAAATTAATATTCATACATCGTTATACCATTACCATTTTTGTCGAGATATTCCAATAGTTAATTTTACTGTGAGCTTGCAGACCAAATCCATTGCATGATTCCAGAGGTAGACAATAAAATGATTACTCGTTAATAATCTTTCTCTCCTGTACAGACAACTTGCGGGATAATCAAATGAAATTTTTTTTGAACTGTACTAAATCTAACTTACGATTAAAATGTTGGATAATGGTATTAAAAAATCGTGTAATTTTCAAATTACAATTTTTTCAATTCACATTACGTGATTCTGTTACTTGGGTGTGAAGAAAAATCGCAACATTGTTATTATTTCTTTCCCTATGGTTTATCGGTAATTTCGGAATCTAAGTTTTGACGTCATGATCAAAAAAATTTGTTGCATCGATTCAAATTTCTATGAATTTTTACAAATATTAGACAATGGTAGTTTTTACACTTTTGTAGGAAATCATATTTCAAGAAAAATTTATTTTTCCTTCAGATTGCCTTGTACTTTTGCTTCTACATAGAGGAAGCTTTGTTTTCGTGGAAACATTTTTTTCGAGATTTTCATGGAAGGACAGTCAGAATGGTTTATTTGGGATGAGAGAGGTAGTCGACGCGATTCGATTGGAAAATTCAAATCTTACATCATTTAGAAAATGAAAAAAAAAAACACTTTTCACTCTATAACTTTTGCAAATTAAGAGATATCCGCTGCAATTTTGTACGTAAATGACTACATCAAAGCATTATATGTACCAAATTTGGTGGGAATCGATAGAGTGGTTCTAATTTTATTGAAATTCTAATTGTTTTCAAATGTATCCTCTTTGCAACTCCTGTAAATCGTGAGATATCCAGATGCAATTTTTTTACATGATTTCGCGATTATTGATGATCAATTATGAATTTAGTCGAAGGAGTTGCCGATAGATCGTTAAATTTCGATTTTGGTTAAAACAAAAAAAAACAAGTTTGCAAAGTAGAACCTTGCAAGCTACTTTCTCATTATTTTTAGCTTTTTGAAAAGTTACCTGTATGAGGAAGTAAGTTGATCGATTCTGGCTTCCTCATAGGAAACTTTGTAAAAAGTTAAGAATAATGAGGAAACAACTTGCAAGGTTCTACTTTTGAGGTTTTTTTAGTATGGATTCAATATTTAAAAAAAAAGGCGAAACAGTTCCAAGACATCAAAACTTGCCGGAACTTGATAGGGATGTCGTGGAATGCCCCATATAGTATATAGTGAGTGGTCGCGTCTAAGGAGAAGCGTAAGAGAATACAGTGAGAAACATCAACAAAAACATGGTCATTGCCAAGCGAGCGATGCACTTTCTCCTACAATACGATCCGCACCGTGTACTTTAGGTAACTGGAGACTGGCTTGACCTAGAGTGAGTTTTTCATGGTCAGTGACTCGATGCATTCGGAATATATATACTTAACACAAACGGACTTTCATATAATCATCATACAAATAAACTTTCCTGCGGTATCAAAAAATCTGCGGAATAATGTTTAACGGTGAGTTTTATGTGCTTTGCAATTTATTCCGGGTAACTGAGTTGGGTCAATAAAATTATTGAGCGCCGACGGACCTTCACTCCTAGCGGTACATGAGCAGGCGTCCTGAATTTTCGCAATAAACCACAACTCAATCACTTCTAACTTCAAAATTATGGTATTTAAATTGCCACACAATTTTTCAATGACTGGCAAGAATATCAGTTTTAATTTAAGATGAAAAATTAATTATTCACTTTGTTGGACAGAGAATTATTAATTATGGGAGTTGCAGACATTTGTTCTCGATGGCTTATGTATCAAATAGAAACAACATTCTGTGCCGAATTCTTAGGCTGAATGACTTTTCCCCCCTCGCCAAACACATTACACAATTAATCGACTAATTTTTTTTATAGTGTCAGCCGTTCATTTATGATGTAAAATAATAAAACATAAATTGTAATTTTGTAACAACTAATTAGCAAATTTCAAGACGGTTAATTTTACACACTATTAGAGAAGTGATTAAACATACATTGAAAAAACTTTTCAATCAGCGATTATGTTCGAAAAAAACTAGATGAAAACATAAGCCCTCCAAAATTAACGATAACTCGTTAATTTTGCAAAAAACTTTATCGTTTCGTAATACAAATTGTATTTTTTTTTTAATGCCTGTCAAATCAATATCGTTTTTGTTGACCAAAATCTAGCTAACGCAGGGAAAAGCTCATTGTGCTACGCCCAAATCGTTTGCTAGTAGAAAGAAAGCACAAATCTTTTTCCGAGATAAATAATTTCTTTCAGTATGCTAAGAAATCTTTTCGTCAGACCGAAAAATCATTTCACTCCACTATCAAATTATTTAGATAGGCTAACAGAAACCTAGTTACGCTAGCATATCTTGTCGATCAGCTAAGAAATTACTTTGCAAAGTATTAAAACTGTCCAATACTAACAAATCATATAGTTAGGAATTTTTTTTTAACGTAGCAAACATAAATGCTGTCCCCATATGATCAAATTATCGGCCTAACGTTATTTTTTTCCAGTGCAGCCTTATTCGTAAAACCTATCAAATCCATACCCCCTAATTTCAAAAATCGGTTTCGTTGCTGCTATATTACAATTTCTCACTCAAAAATGTAACCGTCACATAACAGTTATGAGTAGAAAAGAGCCACTCAACAATGTAACCAGTACATAACAGTTACGAGTAGGAAATCGTAATATAGCAGCAAGGAAACCGATTTTCCCATTTTCTGGCTATCAACGACTGTTGAATACATAATCTCGAAACTAAATAACGAACGTGTCTTCCTCAGGTTATTCATTGGGTACTTTGAATGGCGGTAGAGGTCAAGAGTACAGCAGTGGTTACCGTACAGGAGGTTTCATCGGTATGAAAGATTCGTTGGGGGACTTGAGCGACCAGCTTGGAGGCGGGGGATACGCTGCAGCAGGTTCTAATCGATACTCAGTCATAACCGGTGGAGGATCGAGTCATCAATCGCCATCCACAAGCTATACATCAGACGCAGGATACGCGGACGCCAGCAGCGGTCACTCAGCTGCATATGGAGGTCATTCCAGCGGCGGAAATCCGGAGGCCTTAGCTTTATCCAGTTCATCGTACTCATCAGATCTCGGAGCTCATGGTTCGTCTTCCGACCTTGGAGCCGGTAGTTACACCTCAGCAGGATCCTCAGCAGGTTTAGGGGGCTACTCATCAGCTGGTAATAACGGCGGCAATCAAGGCGGATCCGGATATGCCGGATTTTCCGAAGGAATTGGAAGTCACGGAGTTTCCGGTCACGGGGAACGTGGACCAGCGGAATATTCCACTTCCTCTCATCCATCTTCTTCGTACGTGTCGTACACCGTTGGAGGACCAAAGGCTTCAGCTTACACAGCCTCCAGTGGCGGTCCCAGTCACGGAATAAGCTATTCTTCGAGTCCAAGTGTTAGCTACATGTCCGGAGGTCATCACGGAGGTTCTTCTCATCCTTCTTCATCATCCTATTCGTCAGAAGGCAGCCACCCCGGAATTTCTTCAGGTCCCAGCTATTCGTCTTCTTCTTCTTTGGGAAACTTCCTTGCTAGTATGCACAGCGGTGGACCCAGCAATTACATTCCTGGTAGCAGTGGTCATCGAGGCAACCACAATCACTTGTTCGCAACCGCTTCAAATCCCAGCCCTAATTACTCGTCCAGGGGACCAAGTTCCGGTTACTATTCGAGCAGTCCGTATCCAAGGGGCGGCGGAAAAATTGTTATCCTTAAAGAGGGCGGCGGAGGTCGTCCCGGACAAATGTATTCTGGCGAAGGACACAGTTACACCGGTGGAATGTTCGGAGGTGCGAGCGGCGGTGGTTACAAGATAAGAAGCGTCGCTTCTAGTCCAGGTCATGGACCTACGTACAGCGGCGGTTACTCATCGAACGGAGGATATTCCGGAGGCGGTGGACATTCCAGCAGCAATCACGGAGGATCTTTCTTCGGCCTACTGTGAAAAACGGGCGTTGGTTATTTATAGATACGAGCAGACGGAGTCCTAGATTGTTATCTATTTATTTTTCTATTAACTATATTTGTTATTTTTTGTAGGTATAACACGTTATTTTTATGTACTTTGTAATAAAATTATTGAAAAAGCTGAATCTTTGGGTCCTTGAATTTACTTTAAAAAGGCAACGAGAGTTTGTTGAGGCAGGTTTTTGTTATTTGCAAGTATCGTCTCTCAAAACTAATTATTCATAGATACAAGCAAACGGAGTCCTGGATTGTTATCTATTTATTTTTCTATCAAATTTATTTGTTATTTTTATCTCTTAATAATAAAATTATTTAAAAAGCTGAATCTTCGGGTTCTTGAATTATTTTACGGTGGCAACGACAGTTGGGTGAGGTAGGATTTTATTATTTGCAAGTATCGTCATTGACCGGTAACATAGCAGTTTCAGCTTACAAAACTTCCAGTGGAGGTTTCATCTGTGTTAATTACATGTCCAGAGCTCGGCACGATACATTTTCGTAGCTTTCTTTTTTATCCGATTGATCAGAAGGCAACAATCTGGGAATTTCGTCAGGTCTCAGCTATTCAGCTGAATATAAAATTGCCCATCGATATTAATTGATTGATTATAGGAGAATATCAATCGAAAACGATTTGAAAATGTAATTCTCATAGAAACCGAAGATTAACACTAAGTATCGTACCTTTTGATTCCATTGCCCTTGGATTGTACACGTTTTCTCCCTAGGCAGATTCACCCTTCCAGAAAACAACTATTGGAGTTACCAAAATATCATTGAGACTAAACAATTACTATTCATTTTCAATACAACTGTTAAAAACTAGTAGTTACCATTTGATCGTACATTGGTGATAATACTTTGGTGACTCCAATAGTCTTTTTTCCGGACGAGCAAACCTACATGCACCGGAATATTCCCATTGACTTTACGTGCGTACTTAGTGAGTAGAATTCACCAATGGCATCCTATAGAAATTCGGTAAAAACCAATCCTTCATCTATAGGGAAGAAAGTTCACTGAATAGGGAATTGGACAATAATCCGATTCAAATTTGTCAATCACTGAACGAAAATGTGATTACGAATCGAAATGAATTCCTGAATAAATAATACAATTTCATTGAGATGAGCCTCTAATTAAATCCCCTTGATTTCTATTTGTTTTCAATGGGCTGAAAAATGGCATGCCGATTGAATTGATCATGTTCGCTCCGATTACAATTCAATCAATTTTTATTGGTTTCAGCCGGGATTAATAGGGTAGAAGTACCGTTTGTTGCCATCTTAGTACCATATGTGGCCATCAACTTTACCCATTTGTGGCCATACGTATTGCATGTAAATGACAGTGCTGGCCACAAATGGTGTAAACGGCTTTGAACATAATTTATTAAGCAATAAGGCATTCTAAGCATTGAATATTCAATGTTAAGTTCGCTTTGACTATTGTGGAATAAAGTCATTTAGTAATTTCCATAGATAAAAGTAATAATGAATTGATCTATACATTTTTTGTGTGGCCACTAATGGTACAGTGGTCACAAATGGTACGGCTACCCTAGTATATTTCAGGCTGGGCTAGATTATCATCCATTTTTTCAGTTAACTATATTTGCTATCTTCTGTAGGGGTAACACGTTTTTTTACACTCTTAATAATAAAATTGATGAAAACAAAGGAGTTTTTGTTTTTTAGATTATTGTACGTAGGCACTTAAAGTTTGTAAAGGCAAAGTCTTGTTATTTGCTAGTGTCTTCGTCAGAGTGTCTTTCGTCATCTTGCGATGATAATACGCGTAAGATTGCTGATTGAGGAGGCGTTCGCATAATTCGAGGCTTTGACAAAAATGCTTCTTCTTCAACCACCTCGTGAGCCTTTTCCGCTGATGGATGGATTTGATGAATGGGTTGAGGAACTTCACTCACATGATCGTTCTCAACCTTCCTAGAAAACGTAATAAAATCTTTATATATCTAGTACACTGGTCCATAGTATACGGAGATAATATTAGCTGATTAGTTACAGAAAAATTAATAAAATTCAGTATTGATATTCAATGTATAATTCCTTCAAGTGACTCTTACTATTTGAAAAAAAGGATAGGATAAAATTCAAATGTTTCATAATCCTATATTAAAAAGTTCATGGATGATCCCTTAATATTAAGTAGTCTTCATTCCATTAAATAACGTTTAAATTCTTTTGAAACTTTTGAATCCTTTCATGAAAAGTAGCGATACATTATTTTTAATTTGACTTCATGGTGAACTATGAATTTTCAGTCTAATGTTTCTCTTCAAATGAATTTTGCGAAAATTTTTCATGTGGTTTTCATTTTAAAAGAAACGAAAAAAACATCCAAATAAAAATAAATGGATAATTAACAAACAAAAAAGCTCGGCAAATCAATATATATATATATAGAAATTGAAATAATCATACAGAAATAATTCATCGGTGCATTAACTTAAGAAAAGAAGCCACTCTGCGACGCAGCTGCGTTAGATTTTGAGACTCACGATGAAGCAATGTTGGTTACCCTGTCCTCAACTGAAAAAAAAAGAGAGTTTCATGTCGTTTTCCATTACTTTCGTTCACGCAAACTAGTTTTCTTTGCAACGAGGGATCGTGACAACGCGCATACGTTTTACCGTGAAAGCGGCAAACTGCTTTCACTGAATCGCTATTTTTCTCTTCATTTCTAATTCGTTGATTCTGGATCTTCAGGGACAAGGTCTCGAAATGGTTTTACCGTTGGGACTTTATTGCTGCGACGTGTCAGGAATGAAGTTCTGGACAAATACAACGCATGGTAATATACGTACCTTCTTTAGTACTTTCGTAGGTGGAGATCAAGGTCGTGACCGGATTCGAAACTCTGCTATCCCTGCGATGATTTAAAATGTCAATTCCAAAAAGAGAATATCATATTCTAAGCGCGAACTTGTTTATGGGGGCGGGAGGCGGCATACATAGCTCTATATACCGAGTAAAATATACAATTGGATACACTGAATACTCAAATAAACCATTTAATTTGAATAATAATTTTTGATTTCATATTGTGTTGATTCAATCGAACTATCCTATGAAAAAACAGACAGATATATTCATATTATATCGGTAATCCTGCCAAATAAATATATTGTTGAATCAAAATAGTGCTCGTTTAAATGTGGGCAATATTAACTTGAACCTGGTTATCATTCAATTGCTTCAATTAAATGGATTTTCAAATAAAACAAATACCCAGTTCATGTTTAAGCGGCTAGTTGAATGACGTTTTTTGCTTTAGTTGTATCGTTTTCATTCATTTAAATCAATTAGATTTTCATTAGTCATCTCCAATGATATTATGCAGTGGACTCACGGAAATATTTTTTGTGTTGCAATTAAACATTTGATGCGCTAAAATAAGAAGTAATTGTATCAATCTGACTTTATGTATAGACATAATTATGCATATATATATATGCATAATTATGTCTATGCATATATATATAGCTTTAACTGGATGGTTCTTTTAATTCAAATTCATATATTAAATCCAGATGAAATCTTTATGAAATCATCGATATTTAAGAAAATGTCCGTCAATGCTCTAACTCGAAGAAATTTTTAACTATCGAATCGGACCTTCGTATGAAAATTAAACAAATGCGATGCTTAGTACTGAATTTGGGCAAAATCAGTAAAGCGATTCGGGTTTTATAGAGTTTTGAAATTTTCAAAAAATTTACGTATTTGCAATAATTTTTGCAAAACTTGACTTAGCAAGCCCAAATTTTTTACGTAAGAGAAACAATGTTCAATAATACAACGTGTTTGATTTAATGAAGTTCGGTAAAAGCCTTCGGATTGTGAAGTAACTTCAATTTTATATTTATTTCTTGACCAAAAAATTAGTACAAAAATACTACGTTGACAATTTTTTCGCGGGTGCTACGAACGGAACAACTAACTTCGAATATTTATGGGGGTGCATAGATCAATTCCTCGAAAAAAATCGGTAAAATGTCATCAGGATTATTGATTTTCGATTTCGATGAGTATTGGTGAACATCTATCGGGATATTCACAGTTTCATCTATCATTGTGAAAGAGGGAGTTTGATGGTTCCCAAAAAATAAACCATGCTGCTCGAAACCGTTGAGTGGTGCAGTATTTTTCTTTGTTAACTTGCAATTCGATGGAGTGAGTCTTGATCCACCGATACAGGAATACAAATCTTGCCGATTGGAAATATACCTTGGTGATATTTTTTTTTCGTGGAGTGAAGAAACATTCACGTTCATGGAATCATCATTTAGCTCCTGTTTCTTCAAATGTGGTAGGTTCAAATTCGACGATCTTGGTGACATTTTTTTATAATCGTGACTCGATTGCTGGTGATCGTGCGTCGTAGTGGAATAACATGTGGCGAGCAAAGCTTCGCCAAATAATTCACCTGCATGGACTTTTACAGGATCCAATTCATCCAGCTCATTTTCGAGGACGTCAAATTCTTCCTGCAAAACATGTTTAAATCGTTTTGCATAAAATTTATCCAATATCTGGACTTGATAACCCTATAGAGCTTTGAGAAAGCATCACTATTAGAAAAGAAGTTTTTATGCATAAAATTGGTGTACTTTTACAGTAACATCAAAGTAAATTATTGAAATAACTCTACCATACATTTATTTGATGTTATTAGTACTAGTACATTAAATTTAGTACACCAGTTTATGAATGAAAACATCGTGCAATTGTGGATTACGGTTTACATAGACTTTCTTTACAGGAAACAAATAACTATGATTCATTATTGAGCAAAACTCAAAATTACCAAATTGTGCAGTAACGACGAATTCTAATATTTACATAAATAAATTTGTGAGGCTTACGCTGTCTTCATCTGCGATCATGATATTATCTTCTATCGTTTCGTTCGATTTCCTTCTATGCCGTCTCAAAATGTGCTCCAAATGTTTTCTAATTTCGCCAGAATATCGTCCCGTATGGTACTCAAGTACGGATTCGAGACCAATTTTTTTGGCTTCTTCATTAATGGTATGATTTCCCAGAAAATTATTCAGAGCTCCGATAACGTACGGTAGCGCCTATTTCAATAAAAAGTTTTTAAGATTAGTATATGTTGCAATCCACAACAATCTAATCCTGACCCTTGACCTCCAAGTTTGTTGGATTTTTTCTGTATGTTGTTTTTCCAACTCGAAAAAGAAAGTCGATTTTTCGAAGATTTTTTTTACTTATTTTTTCTCTTTGAAAATAACAATGTAGGCCGTAATGTAAAAAGTTGAAAAAAATTATTAAAAAATACAGCAATTCGTGAATTGCTGTAATAAATTACTTTAAGTAAAGATTCGGGAAGTTTAGTTAAATGGCCAAGGATTTTATATTTAATAGCATATTATTTGATTTGTCAATTTTTTATCATTTGACATGATGAAAATGCTTACAGGCAAATACGCCGAAGACAGAAGCTCCGTCAGAGTTGAAAGTACCAACGTGGTCATTGTAGCAGCGCGAACTTGAGCCTCTCTATGAAGCGATAAATTCATTAAGAGGGCAGTGGTATAGTCCAATCTGTAAGTACCAATCTTGCGACCCTCAGATTTTAAATGATAAATAAGCCACTCCACTAAACCCATTCCAATCATGTACAATCTCTGCTGTCTTCGCAATGACATCTTTTGCAACATAGCGATTATCATATCGCAAGTAAAAGCATCGACAGTTTCGGCTTTAGCAGTGTCCAGACATTGGACTACCTAAAATCATTTTTTAAATATTTTTAGAAGGTTGAAGCGCCTTACATCAGTAAAATCAGTGCTAAATCTTTGATACCGATTATCCAAAATGGTATACAATAGATAATAGCAATGGAAAGTCATTTAGTTATATTGAAGTGTTCATTTATGTTTTTCCTTTTCCGAACGAAGATATGAATATTTGTAGTTATGATATTTTTAAAATATTGATCACATAACTTTTTTTCGAGGATTCGCTTTCCACGAGTTTGTTTTTATGATCCGTTTTTATAATGAATTTTATGATAAAATCTATCGATTTCAAGTCTGGACCGCTCATTTGCCATCTGAAATGACGCTTCAAGAACTTACTGTTTAGATAATGTTCAACATTGAAAAATTTTAGGCATTTGGGTATAGAGAAGTTTCTTTTACTGAGTAAGAAAAAACAAGCAGTAATTCCTAAATGATCAGTTAATACTAAACCATATGGATAATTAATATGTAGAGTATTTCTTAATAAGAAAGACTCAGATTATCTATTTTTAATTACGTATAATTTCAAAAAGATTACTTTAAAAAGGTACGTCCTTGATATTAACGGTAATTTGTATATTTTATTTCGCTAATGCATGATAAACACAAACTTCTAAAGTAATCAACGAAATATGACTCAATAAATATTACATGAAGATTAATGCAACATATTAATCTTCAAAAAATATTTTTTCTTCGTTTTGAGGCATTCTTCTTATGAAAAAATATTCTTTCAAATTATCATGTCAGTGTAATCAAAATGATGTGGAACGGAAAATTGTTTAGAAAAATCGTTTCCGTAAACTATTCGACGAAATCCGCTTATATTTTAATGCCATATGGAGTACGAATCAATCTGTACTTGATATAATTTGATGAAAATCGTTTGACGCATTTCGTTTTTATCAGATTTTTGAGATTTAAAAAAATGACTCCGTCCGTTAGTCCGTCTGGAAATTCGTATCAAAATCGAACACAGTGATTTTGTAGTAAATTTGGGCGAATCGGTAAATCGTTAAAGTTTTTTTGGCGATTTTCCACGCTAACAAAATAATATTCACTGATGTTGTATATTCAGTAGATTACTTCATTTCTTTTTCCTATTTACCACGTTCAATACTGTCGGGCCTACAGATAGATAGTCTCGACCGCATCTGAGAGACGCCAAAGTATTCAATAATCTTGCAGCCGATTGCTGAAGTGGATGGGGCAAAACAACATCCAGTGGAATCAGCAGATAGGGCAAAATCGATTTTCCGCTGTCGCTTGCTATCTGACCGTGAAGACCCATCAAATCGCTGCTCGTATACTCGTGAATAGCTTCATCCCTCTCGGCAGGTTGACTCAGCGTTATCTTCTATAAAAATAAAATAAAAAAACGATGATACGCCAAAAATCCCTTAATAAATCACCAACGCCGTCAAGACGCAGGCTGCAAGCTTCGATGCAACGCGATTTCAAGTAAAAAGTCGAAAATAGTTTTACATTTTGATTGATTGTCAATTCATCACAGTCTCAGAATTGTAATTATCCGCAAGATGTTACACCTTAAAACTTCGCAAATCATCGTTGTGTTGAAGTTCTATAAATATATTGTCGTAGACACAATGTACACAATTTAAAAAAAATTATTTTATGAATAATTATGCATAATCCTTATTTGGCACTTACAAGAAAATTTAATTTGGGTTACTCGGCATAAAATCTGCTGTACAATAATTTTGTTCATAAAATATAGGGTGCAATCTGCTATGTATATGATTACAGATTAAATGCTAAGAGGAGAAGCAGATCAATTAAGAAACAATTAAATAAAAAAAAATTTAATTATGGAAATCTTCCAAGAGAATATGATTTGTATTATTTGTATCGTATTGAAACCTTGCAGAAACAATAATTTCGGTCGAACGTTTCCATTGATAAGATACAGGTTGCGAACTCTTGTATACATCATCGTGTGTATTAAAGAACAATTCATTTGAATCTCTCACGTTTTTAAATGTGAAGTTCAGGTTCTTCTAAGAATTTCTAATTTGCGTTATTAAGCGCAGAATTGCAATACAATAATTTCCATTATAGGATGTAGAATCCAAATTCTTATGTATATTATCATTTGTGTAATGTAAAAATAAAAATAGAAATAAATTGAAGAATAATTATTCAGAATCTTTTTTTTAAGTAGTGTTCAGATTTTTCAAAAGTATTCAATTTGTGTTACCCAACGCAAAGCCTGCAGAAGCAACAGTTTCGTTTTAACGTTTCCATTAATAAGATGCAATTTTATTTTCCTGAAGTCAAAAAATTTTGGAGATACAGGAACGATGCTTAATATTGGTTGTTTCGAATCCGTTAAGTCATGCTGTTGTATTTCTAACTCGGATCTCATAGATTTCATCTGAAACAAGACAAATAATTGTGTCTATACTAAAATGATCTCTTTTACAACTTAAATAAGAGTTAAAAAAAATCGGAGTGAAGTCCGTAAGATTACCGCCGTATTTTCGTCGCGAACATTCTGATTAAACAAATCAGGATAAACATTCATACAAGTTTGAAGAGTAGTCGGCAAATCGACGGGACTACCGCGCGCAGAATTCTCAAGTGCATTCGTCAATTCGCCGGCCACGCGGATAAGTTTGTAGTAATCTTCGTGTAACTTGTGAAATCGTAGTTTTAATCTCTGGTAATTGCAATGGACGTTGTGCAAATATGATCTCGTCAAGATCAACTCAGAGTCATACGACATACAGGAGAAATGATCTTTCGTATGATGAAGATTAGGAGTCATAACAGTTGCAGGATGAGTGAAATCGGAGGTGTCCAAAAAATTCGACATCGTTTTGACACCGCTGATACGTGTCTGGACGCCCCTAAAAAAATAACGCAAGGATATTTTATTCGGGATCATTGTGGACATTTTTTCTAATCGTATTAATTGATATTCTAAAATATTACGAAATCCAGGCTAACTCAGTAAATATCTGACTTTGACTTCCAAATTTTTTTGTGCTACTGTACCTACTAAAAAAAACATTTTTTTATGAATTCATTTTTAGGAAAGTTTACGATAATAATTTAAAAATTCTAACCCCAATTTAGAGATAAAGAAAACTCCCAACAATTAAGTATCAGATAGCTGACATTTTAAGCTAGTTCTAGCGGTGCAAGTCGCTCAATGTAAGATTGAAAGAGAATTTCATACACTTCTCGAGGGAACAAAAATTTGAAAACAATCAAGCAAGTGGAAGGTGCTAAAAAGATTGATTTTACATAATAATAATTCCAGAAAGTTATTAACAAATTGAAGGAAAAAAAATTCTTCAACAAATCTCCCGTCAATCTAATTTTTTTACGAATGAAAATGATTCATTCATATAAAAGCCGGTTGAAAAATAATTTTTTCGACAAAATAAAAAAATTGCTGAGTCTGTTCTATTAGGCACAATATAAAAAACAGAATAGATTGAGAGAGTCAGATATTTTAACACGTTAGTTTGGAATACCTTGTATGTTTTTATATGTTGTAAACATTTTCTATTATTGATAGAAAAAAAAGTGAAATCTCAATTAATTTCATTATAATTATGTTTTTTTTTCCCTTAAGAAAAGAGCCATTTAAATCTAGAAATGTATTTCAGTTATTAGTTAATAATTGAAATCTTTGAATGTTTTTAAAAAATGGAGTAGAACTCTTAACTTGATTTTTTATTAGCCTTTACTGACTTGTCCTGAAAACTGGAATCTCTGTCCGAATGGAAAAGACCCAAAACTTCCTCCACATCGTCTTGTAAAAAGAATGGTATTTGTCGATCGTTTGGTATTATGTGTATACTCTCCTTCATTAATTCATTTGGTCTCGCTGTTTCTATAGATTCAGATTCTCTTATTTCTAGCGATTTTGGGAGAGTCCTGTAAGGACTAACGGGCAAATTCCTTAATTTACTCTGATCTTCCATAGATCTTTCAAATAAAGGCACATCTTCCCCTCTGAGTTCTGCATTCTGGAGTTCATTACTGTTTGGAGCATCATTTGCCTTCGTCTCAGTCGTTATAACATCCTTGCAACAATAACAATAATTTTACAGAAAATATTGATCATCAAAACATGCGTGAATTAAATTTTTGGAAAAATCTCGCATATAATCTAATATTCCATACAATTGTTTCAATGACCAACTTAAAGTTCTGTCTAAAATTGATTTTCAATTAATTGAATTCAAATTAATTCTACGTTAATTAAAAATAAGTAATATTTTTCTCTATTAACTATATAACTATAATATCAAAGCTTTGCAAATCCTAAGCATATTTTTCATCTTACACATGAAAGATAATCGTATTTTTTCGTGACCGATATTTCGATTACGTAAAATTCCGAAATCCCAACATTTCAGATGGTAAAAAATCTGATATTATGATTCTAACATAATTTTGGCCATATTTTAGATTATTTGAAATTGAAATCCCTTCTATAATTTTGTATATTCGAGGCCGTGGATTTATTTGAATCTTAACATTTTTTTATAAGATTTCTTTCTTACCGATAAAAATAATAATACACGCTTTATTGTCGAAAATGACTGTGCGACAGCTTAATAGTACCAAAAAACAATCCGGGTATTCGAAACTTCGGAATGGTATTTAACGAACTATAATAACAAGCGTGATAATCATAACAGCAATAATAATGATAAGAGTAAGGTGCTAGAGAAAATCGGTGCGTCCATGAAGTACCTGTTCAATATCCATGGTGAAATGTTTTATCCAATTCACAAAGCAGCTATTATTTTGAGATTCTCGTTAAGGTCGAGAATAATATCTGACATTGTATTCGCTCCGAAATGAACAGACAATCTCACCCCTCTCACATAATGTAAATTAACCAGAAAATCAATAATTTTCGTGGATTGAAGAAGAAATGTATGGTTTCCTCCTGTTTGACTTGATGTTATATAATATGAGAGAACAAATATGTTAATTATTGGTAATTTTATAATCAATTAGAAAAATGCTGTAAATCGTGATAAAAACGGGGAATTTTTGACATCTGTCATTTCGAGGAGTATTGACTGCACTGTCTTCTGCTACAGCTCCTCTGCGATTGGCTGACCCCTTCCCCTAAGAGTTATCAGCTGGCGTTATGTGTTGTGCAACTAACCTAACCCGTCGCAATGTGTACGATGATCGAACAGGTGATTTTTGTTTATAAATTATTAGCCGGCTTTTTTGCGCTTGTAATACGATTTATTTATTCAATTACTGCAGATTCCACCGTCCGCTCGTTACATTCCGAACTTTATAACGGAAGAAGAGGAACAGGACATAATAAAACGGGTAAACAATGCTCCCCAACCGAAATGGACGCAACTCAGTCACAGAAGACTCCAAAATTGGGGAGGAATTCCTCATCCGAGAGGAATGATAGCTGAAGAGATTCCAAAAGTAAAATCATTGTCTTCAAAATTTCCATAGCACTTGTAATTACTCTAAGAAGCAATTGAGCAAATCTTTCCATAAAATATGAAAAAAGTTGCACATTGTAAATGAAAAATTGACCAAACGTCAAAGAAAAGATAAATGCAAGTGAAGAAAATGCATCTCATTTGTTCTGAACATATTTCTGTGCTTTGTCTCTAATACTTATGCAATAATAAAAATCGTATCATATCTACATTTCAAATTCGCCTAACAATTAAATTTCAATGAATATTTCAATCCATTGCATAAGAAACGATGCAGGAAAAATTCGTGAGATTAATTCTGTTTTATAACTAGAAGTATGTTATAGCCTTTAAGTTTCATTGCTTCAATATTACTTTATAATTTATAGCTAAAAATGCATTGATATTTCAATCATTCTTCCATCAAATAGTATTAAAAAAACACTCCCCTTTTCCTTTACAGGTGCCATAAAATTCATAAAAATCCATAAAAAAGTATAAGTTGTACTGTAATTGATGTTTAATGATAAAAACTTGCTATTATAAAAAATTCCTGCTCCTAAGAATTTGTGAATAGAATTACTGTTGTTGATTTCGAAAGTATCTGCAATTTCAAGTTATGAGCCACTTTATTTTTAGTTTACTTTACTTTCTGAGATAAACGTGGTACAACTATGTCGATAATTATTACATCCTCATAATACACTGCAATGCTTATACAAAAAATGTTTTCTTTTTATGAATTCAAAGAAAATTTATTTTCAATGAAGTTTTAATAATGGTTTTGAAACAAATACAAAGGTTAAATTTTATGTAATTATTGGTTTCTCGAAAAATATGTAAAAACTTAAATGTATTTGTATAAAAACAAACTATCATTGTCACAAAATAATAACAGTTAAGATACTTGATAAACGTTTATGAAATACGATGATCGGGGCTTGCAACTTCGTTCCTATTACTTAATTTGTTGATTCTTGTATTTTTGCTCCCCAAGAACTAACGAATTCAAAACTTTTTCTCTGCAGTGGCTCCAAACATACATGGATAAAATAAAATCGCTTAATGTTTTTGGAAGCACAACAACGCCGAATCACGTTTTAATAAACGAATATTTGCCAGGACAGGGAATAATGGTATGCTAATTATCGTGGAAAATTAGTTTACATTTGTACATTTAATAGAAAATAGTTGAAACGCTTATTGTCGATAATCGCAGAACATTTTTTTTTTTTTAGGGACACTCGGACGGTCCGCTTTTCCATCCGGTCGTCACTACGATCAGCTGCGGTTCGCACACGCTCCTGGAATTTTCTAAGCGTCTAGAGACGGATGAGGTAAAATATCCTGCAATTAAACAAAAAAAAAAATAATTCGAATAACCCTTGTAAATCTTTTCTTAGGAGCGCAAAATTGATACGGAGCCTGAGTTCAGTTTTCTCCTGGAGCCCAGAAGTCTGCTGATACTCCAAGAAAATCTGTATCACGATTTTTTGCACTCCATTGCAGAACGAAAAAGTGATACAATTATTTCGAGCAAAATCCGAAATTTGAATCTGTGCTCGAAAAAATACAACGATGGAGATGATCTGCAACGCGGAACAAGAATTTCTTTGACTATTCGACATGTGCCGAAGACTAGCAAGCTCAAATTGAAATTTGGGAAATGATATACGATTTATTGCCAAATGTGTCATGAGACTGTGATTTTACATTTTTCAATTAAATTATATTCTCCTGTAATACTTTATTTTCATAAATGCTTTTCATCAGATAAAAAGGGTGTATGGTTTTCCAGCGTTTAGCTTCCAGAACCTCGAGTCCTTGAAAAATGTTCGTTATCGTGATTAGAATGTCTCAGTCAAAAAAACCGCATTCAGAACAAATAACTCGTATTTTTATGTATTTGTACAACTCAAAAAAATTAAACAAATTCCGCTCGGTCACGCCTCGGCCGATCTTGCTTTATTGGGTATACATGTAGTGTATCGCGTACTTTTCTCTTCATTTCTATAATTTTTGCACATCACTTTAGGTGTTGTGAAATTTTTCCAAAGGTATTCGGATTTTACAGAATTTTTATTTTTACGAATAATTTATGTTATTGCATGAATTTTCGTAACGAAGGAAGAAATAGTATCCAGCCATGTTTATTGACAAAGTCCGTAAAAATGGTACAGATTTGGACGATATTTATTTCGTTTTGTACATACTAATAGCATTATGGGATTTCTGGTTTTGAATGAGGCGAACTTTTTTGTTCATATGCTTTATATTTAATAATATATTTCATCATCTATTCTAACGGGAACTTCGACACTTGTACATACGTCACGAATTTATCAGGAGCATAATAATTAAGGGAAACATTGCAAAAAAAACTCCTGTGAATTGAGAATTAATTAAAAAACTAAACTAAGAATTAGCAAATAAATCAACAAAAGTTCTTGATCCCATGCAAAATTCTATTTCCTGGACCCCAAAAATTCAATTCCATGACTCAGCTAACGCTCACGTATTCCAAATTAAAAAAAAAAAAAAAATACTGCTAAGTACAACTTTGCACCCTTTAACTTTTCTGCAAATTTTTCTCTTTCGGAAAACCAAGATTGACTAAAATATTTGTTTCTAAAGGTGGATTTGAAAAAGAGTAAAAACAGACTAAACAATATTTAAATTTCACACTTTGCACTTCCTTTTTCCGTATATAATTAATTTTGAATTTTATTTTGTCCATACATTATGAGATATTTGATTTAAAGTATACCCAATATTTCTATCTTTACATCCTCTATATTTTTCATTCATTTATCTATCTAATTTAGCAAAATGGACTCTTTTTCATACATCAACATTTTATCCCAATGAGAATACATGAATAAAGAAATCGCAAAACAAAATTCTGTGAGTTTAGAATTAGTTGAAAAGCTAAACTAAAAATAAGCATGCAATTAAATCAATGAAAGTTCTTGCAAAATTTAATGTCCTGGGCCCCAAAAATTCAATTTCATGAATCAGTTAATGTTCCGACATCACAATTTTTCCAAAAATAAGACTGCAAAGTACAACTTTGCGGATTGCTCCATTTAACTTTTTACTGCTAACTTTCCTCTATCAGAAAGCCTATTGACAAAAATATTTGATTTTGCCTGTGGCTTTACAAAAAATATGCAAAATTACTAAACAATATGCAAAGTTAACGCTTTGCATCCTTTTTCCATATAACATCCATTCAATGAGCCATACCTTCTCAACCAGTCGCTTTAGGCGACAAGGACATATCGGCGTCTTCATAATTCTCTAAACTCACATCCATGATTTCCTCGTCCGATTCATCGAGCATTCCTTGCAGCGAGTGTATAGACGATATAATAACATGAAACTGTTTTCTTCGCATTGCGAGTTTGTGCTCCAGTTGCTCCGATTTATCTTTCAGACTACCAAGCTCTTGACGTAGAGTCGCTAGTTTTAAGTTGGTTTCCTGTCTGTCTGGCTGTTCATTTATAACCTTCGCTAGCACGTCATATTCTATTCTGTTTTTGCGTATTTGTTTTGCCTCTTGCAACTCAATTTTAGTGAGTTCAATGTCTTTTATAGCTTCTTCTATCTCAACGTCAATTTGTTTAGACATTTTTTCATAATTCTTAAGCTCTTCCGTGCTCATCGTTGAGCCTAAGCGAGACTTTTTCTGTGCAAACTCGCATTGTGCAAGCTGAGAAAGCATTCGCTCATGCGTATTATGATCAGCGTCCTTACTCGTTGACCATTTTACAACGGATTTGAGGAGGACGTTGATTCTGCGATCGTCGCCTGTGCCGTCACCATCAATCAACAATCTTCTCCTTATAACTTCCTCTGAAATATAAAATTTGTTGGTTAGGTACAAAAGAAAAATGACAAATAAATAACATAATTGAAATTCGGCTTCTCGAAACTCGAGAGATGCGATATTATTACCGTCGGACATTGTTAATAATTTGGTATTTCAATTAGGTATGAAAGTAATTTGTTATTTGAACTTGTTTTCTTGACGCCGTCTTTAGTTGTATACAAAGTGCAGCACATAAAAAAGACGTTGTAGAACGACAGATGTCGCATAAACCTCTTTCCGAGGATCAGACTTGTCGGAAGGTTGGTATATAAAAAAGAACTATACTGAGAGAATGTGAAAGCGTCAGGTTGGCTAATATAGTTATTGCACGTGACTAGTGATTGGATTACTTCGATGTTGATCAACTAAAGTAAAACTAATGATTGTTTGCACAATTTTGGCTTACAACGTAATTGCCATAATGAGGTATATTGTTAACATAAGCGCCAAGCTATATTCCACCACGATTGAGTGGATGGACAAGTCTTTTTTGGTATAAGATTAAGCTAGTGATATTTTTGAAGTGCAATGCACAAGACTAGGGACTTTCGTACGTTAACATGCACAAGTACTTCTACTAGACGCGAAATCTAGTGTTAATTCTACGATCGCTTCTGAATCAGAAAAAGATAAACTGCGAATCTCGAAAGGGGCGAACTGCGCCAACTTAATTAAACTATCTTGTAATTCGACAGAATGAATGAGGGTCTCTTCACAGCTCCAGAAGACATGATTTAGGTCTTGATGATAGTAACAATCGTGTGCGAATGAAGGCGAGGAGTGGAACTGCAGACATTATGCCAAGCTAAATTAATCGGCCGGTATTTCAGGTCAGGTTATCGACAGCTTGTAAATTATTTTATGCAACTCCGTGCCAGAAGTGCCTAGTTCTCACGTGCTTTGCTTGACGTGCGATAAATCGCACAGCTCGCGCTCGTGAAATAAAATTGTATACGAAATTCGTGCGAGAAACTTTTTCAAACTTCACACCCGTCAGAAGAAATCTCATCGCACTCGTATTGTAATATACTAATATCGGATGGAAATATTTCTGGCGTTCGTTGCATTTCAATATGTTTTCCAACAACCTTGCTGCGCTACTGACCGGGGCAGCTCAGATTCCATTGTTTAAGCGCGGCTTCTTCAAGGCTAATTTCCAAGAATCATATGATTAGCATGTATCGGATAAATTAAACAGAATAATTATACCGAGAGAGACTCGAAATTAATAAATGGTGACTTATAATAATAATTTGCAATAATATTAGATATTTCTTGAAGACAATTAATGAATACAAAGCCGTCATTGTCTTATCGTATGCATATTTAGTGATGTATTTTTATTTTTGTTATTAAAAAAACATCGAACGTATGTATGTTTATTCTATAGTTTTGAGTTCGTATAAATGTTTAGGTCTAAGTTAAGCCTTCAATAAGTGGAGTGGCGGCGGCTGGCCCTTCCTTTAATAAGGCCGTGAGAGAATGCATGCATTGGAAATACTCCCTGTTCCTATGAACTCATGCGTGATTGGCCGCAAGGGTTGGGTAGGGAAGCCGTTCTGTGGTTTCTCCTAGCCTAGACTCAAAAATCTTGGAGAGAATAAAACAGAATAATTTCGATACTCAAAGTGAGCAGTTCTTTTCTAATTTCCTATCAACTTCCCGATTCATAAGGTGGGTTTTTATCCTTCGTCAACAGGACCTAGGAGGACACATTGTTGGCGTTTGTTCAAAGTTCCCGCGAATAAAAACGCTTAAGCGTTACATACAGGGAGGACACGGTGAAACTAGACAGCGCAAATGCGCTTGCGCGTCAAACCGACGATTCTCACTCTATGCCTGCAGACCGAGTAGTCGAGCCAGCAAGAGAGAACGGAGAGGAGGAATGTTTTGTTCTAAATAAATCTTGGTTTCTGGCGTCTGCCCTACCAGCTCAGGTAGCGTCCCTTGCCCCTACCACTACCCTTACTGGCCCATTCTGATGGCGCGTGGGGACACAGTCGCCGCTCGGATAAGACGCACCGGCGTCCGTAGGCAGTAGCCAATCAGGCTTCTTAAATTCTCACGCAGCCGCATGTATAGCTGCAAGTGCTGCTTTGGAGTACGGGATCATTCGGCACATCGAAAGAATACGGATATGCATAGAAGCCAGTTTCTGTGGGTGGCTTGAACCTGCGCAGTAGTGGGGCACCTATGTAAAACGACTAAGCCACGTGATAACCCCTTCTGCGCAGCTTCAACCCGCCTATAACAACTGTGCTTCCATGTAAGTCTGGATTCTTTGGCACATCATAACTAGCCGCCTGAATGTGACATTCGTTGCCTACGTTTAGAAACAGCCTCCTATCTCTCCCAAATAAACGTACAACAAACGAAAACTAATCAGCGTGAACAATTTCTCAATTAAGTATATCGCGCTCATAAGTTTCAGTGAAAATGGTGTTTAATTTACTCACACCGACGAGTGTATTCGTCCGTCAAGCCGTGAACACTGCATAAAAACTATGCATCCTCGATTTTCATGGTTTCTGTGATTATTGCGAAGAATCAACATGCCGAAAATAAAAAAAACGATATCGTCGTTGTTAAAATCGAACAAGACAAGTCACAAAAATTCTAATCGTGCCAACAAACGGTAAGTCCAACTTTTTTAAGATACTCCATTGTTTTGTGTAATTTCTTAGTTTCAACTTATCATTACTATTTTGATGTTTAGCAGAAAACGAAAGAACAGGGAACCGATCATCGATGAGGTGCCAAATGAAGTACCAGAAGAAGCTGCAGTAGAAATTGAAGACAACACTGAAACTGAATCCAAATTTTTATCTGCCACTGAGCAGGCAACGATCTTGCCAAATCATAGATCTTTCATAAGCCCCAAAATGTGCAATGGATTTGAGACATTTCTTCCACAAAGTAACGGAAAAGTTGAACATGATTTTATGCCTGAAAGAGACACGAGCTCCATCTTCAATCGTCTTGGTTACTCCGAAGATGTTTTATCTGCTCTGCCAAACAGAACATGGGCAATTCATTCGGTGGAAACTCCTGATAAAAAAATCGTTGTCAGTTCAATGATTATGCACAATTCACATGGTACAGGACTAGAGCCTCTCTATATTAAACAGGTAATAAAGCAGCTTTTGTTTTTAAATTCACTTCGTTTCAATTCATAAAATTTCTTCAATGTAAAATCATAGATTTGCTCTGAGCTTTTAGAATTTTTCGATATGCAAACTCCTTTTAATTGAATAAAAAATGTTGCCATGTTTCGATACTAGAATTTGTACATGTGGACTATAACATTATAAGATTTTCATGCCCTGATAATTGAAATGATATAGAATATTAAGAAAAGTGGTTCGAAAATGATACTTGAATGAATGCGTTTGTGGGATACATGATGGATGATGGCAAAATTCATACCTCCATTTATAAAGAAAATATTGGCTGTTGGTTTGTTTCTAAAAAAAATATTTGTTTTGCAAACTACATTCAGAAATTTTTTATGAAGGAAACGCTTTTCCATTCGTTTCATATTGAAACACTATGTTCATTTTTTTGCTCATACAGGAAACTTTGATTTTGTGCAACGAATAATAATAATAATATTTATTCTAGAAAGAAACATTTCTATCTTTTGAATTCAATGCATGTTTATGTTAGTATTTTTTTAAATAACTTTTTTCAAATTTAAAATCCGTTGAAGGACAAAATTTTTCATAAATTCATCCTTAATTAAATACAGATTCTCCTTCAACATAGCCTTATTAATAAAAAAATATAGCTTCGTAACTATGAAGTTGCATAGCATACATACATTTCTCGAAAATTGCAATGTTGAATAAAATTAGAACTAACCTTTCAAATAAAAAAAAAAAAAATTTCCAAACAAAGCTTTCGTGCTGTGTGCTAAACTACCCAACGATTGTTAAAGCTTGAGATATGTAAGTTTGAATTATGGCGACCATACATTTTTCCTAACTTTTCAGATCATTTTGATCCCCTTGATATGTACAACTGGGGGAAAATTTTTTTTCACAAAAACAAAGCATCCTCTATCAGAAAGAAAAATTTATATCCACTATGTTATTATAATTTGAAACATAATTCGCGTTTCACCTTCATAGCAAAAATAAAACGCCTTTAGACTGCAGATTTTCGTAAGTCTCCGTTTTGTTTTTTAGATTGTTTTCGACGAGACTCGATTTACACTTGTTATTGCTAAACTAACTATACACGAACAGATCCATCTATATATTTTTCTAAATCATTTTCTCGATGTTACAGATCATTTTGACTGTCTTGACATTAAAAAATCTAGAAAAAATAAATTCTCACGAAACCTAAGCTTCCTCTATGAAAAACCAAAAATAATAAAACAATTTGGCATTATAATTTTTGCAAAATATACCATAATTTCTTTAAAAAAATGAAACTCCTTTGAACATCAAATTTTCATAGGTCTACTCTTTTTTTTTCAGATTGTCTTCGACGAGAGACTGAACTTCGACTTGTTCCTACTGAACTCACGATTGGTATTGAAGGACAAGCCTTCGAATATCGGGACGATGCACGATTTCGAAGATCTCGTGGATTACGTCGACAGCTTAAAAATCTGCAACGGTGGTCCAGCTGTGAGCTTGTACAGCAACGTAAATCCAGAATGCGCTTACAAAGATCCCCTGAATAAGTGGAGGCACAATTTGTGCAGCCTCGAAATAAGCGACGGCGAAGTGTGCGAATCGTGTTCCTCTCTGGACGATATTTTGCGACGTCACGTGCAACGTAACAAGCCTTCCGTGAAATTGCGACATTCGATCGCGCTTCCAAAACGTAAACAACGATCCAGGGACTAATTTTTAACTTTCGTCCTTTTTCCTCAAAACAAACGGACGAAATCACTATCCAAAGCCGAAAGTCAAGTATCGAGTACGAATACCGTAATATTAATGCTCAATTCGTAAGAATTGGCTTCCATCGCACTTAGTGCATAATAATGTGATCAATGTTGATAGATTTAACGATATTATTGGTTTTCTTTAATATGCTGTCCGTTGACCAGGCAGCAAATTTGTTATTAGCATGACGAATGTTTTATTCGACGAATGCATCTCCGAAAGTCTGCCATAAGATTTCTATTCCAATATTTGTGGTGCTGCCAACGCATTGGCAACAGATTTTTCCTTTATTATATACTTTCTATGTACCATCACAATTAATTACAATAATATTAGACATACGCGCACTTGATGTGTCTTGTGGAACGTGTAAATAAAACGAAATCTCACTATTTTAAGTCTTTCATTGTCCACTTCGACAGAAGCAAAATTTGCTGGTATTAAAGACGACTTGTCGATGCATATTAGTCAACGGTGTGTCATTTAAATTCCGCTAGTTTTATATGATTGAAACATTTTCTTTTTAAGAAGATGTTGTAATTACGATCAAGTATGCGACAAATTTTTTTAAAAAATAGAATCCTTATTAAAAATTGTATTTTTTTTTACTGAAAAAGCGTTTGCTGCTAATTAGCAGCATTACGAATAAGTTAGTTAACTTATTCGTAATTTTTTAAATAACTTGTTGGTATTTAATTTCTTGAGAGATGACTTCTGTTATATATTGTGCAACGTTTAACGAATATTTCGCTTTTAACTTATTGGAATCAGATCGATAGTTTTATATAAACCTGACGCTTCAATGAACTACAAAAAAAGTTCAGGAATTGACTCTGCGTTACACTTTGAGGCTGATTATATATAATTGCTTGGCTTATGATGAAGTAGCATTCAACATTCACTGATAATTCAATTTTTTTCCCTCAATATGGTAGATTGAGGGAAGATCTCATGACTATTACCAGTAAATTATATTCCTCACAAATTAAATTGAAAACACGGTCTTTTCAGGATTTTTTTTGTGAATCGACCACTTTGCGATTTTTTTAAAACATATGTCTTCACTTCCGCCACAACAAAAATTTTTTCGCATTGTATAATATTCGAAGTGCATTCACCAATTTTTTGTGTTCGTTTCGAACCGATAGATTCCATGTGCCGAACTTAAAAAAATAAGCTGGATTTTTTTTCAGGGGTGTTAGTTTTAGTATGAAGTTTTTAAAGGAGGTACTCAAATAAAAATATCGTTATCGTAGTACAAACTCACTCATATTAGTTCCATTTTCTATCATATTATAATTTATTTTTTATAAACATTTGATACAGTTCTTTAAAATTGTATTTGTAGATCTTAAAGTTTAGCGATATGGGTATTCGTTTTTTTGTTTATTAATTAGATTCTACAGAATCGAATATTTTGGACATAAGTGGATCGACTGACCAAGATTTTAATATTCGGTTTGGCATGATATGATACAATAACATTATTTTATTTTATCGTAATATATACGAAGGGTATCAAATAAATACGTTCGTGTGAATTAGTAAGGAATAGTGATTCTTTTTTTCGTGGAATATTTCAAAGAGACAGAGATATTAATGATATGTCGTTAACGCTCCTGACAGAAAAGTGGCGTTTATTTTTTAATCTGTATTAAACGTTCATTTATTGTAACGTCTTATCTAAACACTGACAGGCTCTCAAATTCGAACGAGAGTCTCGCGGTGGCAAAATCACGATGCCATGCGGTAAATTGTAGAGAAAAATATTTTTCACTTCCATCCTTCCCATTTTTTTTCTAAGCCAACAATGACTATAATCGAGGGTGACGGGAGCTGAGATAGATATTTTTTTTGTGTTATCTACCCCGTATCGAAAGAGACAGCAGGGATTTAGTCGGAAGTGGTGACAATTGATTATCGATCGAAAGAAACGCGACGACGACGTTCTTAAAGAGGTTCATCAATTTAATCTATTATTCGGAAAGAAAGAGACAAGGAAAAAAACAGTATCGTCTATTCTTAACTATTTGTTCCTGCTGAATATTGATATACTTAATTTACAATGAAATATACATCTGTGCTTCAACTGTGAAAACGTCCTCGCATTGGAAGTACGTACTTATACGATATGTAGCTCATGCCAAAACGATTCTCGTCCAGCCCCTTAAGCTATCGACATTTTCGTCAGTGGAATCCAATTTTTCACTCAAGCCGAGCGTTCGCCATTAGAAATGCGAGGAATTGTCACAGTAAAAGCATGTAGTAACTACTAATTCGCATTATACATGGACTAGACTCGATTTCTTATTATTAATAGTAGTTTCTTAATGCAACATTGCAAGGAAACGAAATAAAAATTAATAACAGCAAGACTAAAACACAAAAAACGTCGCATTTGCACAGTCAATATTAGCTTAGTAGCTATTTGGCTTTGCAAATGAGAATTATTCCCTCGCCCTTCGCGTCACGTATGGAAGGCTCATCTAACTTGGCTAAGAAAAAAAAGAAAGAAAAACACACGCTCGCACGTATATGCATAAATAGTGTATAAATTAATTAAGTACAAAAATTACAAACTTATTAACAAAATATTGGCAAGACTGGGTTGCTATCGGCCAAATTAACGCACCGGACTAACAAATTTTTCTTTCTCTCTCGTCTCGCGTTTTTCACTTATTTTTCATACACACTAAACGCTTATCGATTAATCGAATTGTATCGGAGAGGCGATAAATAAAAAACGAGTTTGCACGTGATCATACGAAAAAACTATGACTTTCAAGTGCACTTAACATTTTGTTTCAACTATTCTCCTTCCGCGAAATTATCGCTTTCGAATAAACTCAAACGTCGTTTAACTTTTTATCATTTTATTGCTTTCCACGCTAATAAATATTATAGTATATAATAAATGTACGTCTCTGACGATTATTGTGTTTTCAATTCACCTAACACATATCACAGAATACGTATTTTTCTCCTGTAGAAAATTATACAAGCATAATATATGGTACAGTGAAGGAGGGGGAGGAAAGGATTGCGGAATTCTTACAGTTACATACGATTTTCATTTGCAACGAGGGAATGGGATTGAAATTTGCTTTGGGCGTACACGAGCCCGGCAAATCTTCGCAATTTTCATTCTAATATTTGTGTACATTAATTACGATAGATATTACGAGAAATTCGTTTTTTTTTTTGTGCTCCCACTTGGAATATCTAGCTATTTCACAACCCGTCATGATATGGACCTGAGTCTCATCGCGACAATCCTATACACATCTCAAGGCATTACTGAGTATATTCGGCAATCGAATCAGCATTTTTTGCTTTTATCAACCGGCCAATCGCAGTGCAGTGACTAATTCCAGTTTGAAAATTCAGTTTATGCTATACCGACGATATTTACATGCTACGAGAGCTGTAAATCTCCAATTATTTGTGTTGTTTATAATATTATTAATTTAGCAAATATTAATCGGTAATAACAAACCGTGGCAGTTAGAAATTCATGTTTAATATTGTTTGTAACGCAATTTTCAACAAATAAATTACCAAAGACAGTAATGGAAAGAATTTTTTTCTAACTTTGAGCCGGATCCTTTAAAATTGTTATTAAAAGTTTTCGAATTTAAGTTGATGTTGCAGTGAGTGAGAAATTGAAGGAGTTTACAAAACTTGCAACAATTAAATTGAATATCTTTTTATAAAAGCAAGAGAAAAATGTTAGAGTATAATTTAATTACACAATAAATGTTGGTAAAACAAAAAATGGCGTTTTACTGTTGAGCAGTACAGCAGAAAGTAATCTTCAAACACAAAATTCGTGACTGGAATGCGAATTGTCAAATTTTCTATTTTCATATTCGATTTCAATCAAAACCTGCTATAACCTAGTAAACACAGAACATAACAGTTACGTGATTTTTAGATTGACACAAAAACGTAACATTGGTATGTTTATCATATTTTGATAATAATAATATCTAGTTATGACATGAAATCTTTCTTTCACAATCATAAACGTTACAAAACATTTTCGCAGCAAGACATAACAAAACGATTGTTACCGGGACTTTACTAATTTTCAACAAGAATTTTATTGAAATGTGGCCCATATCCTGGCTGAAACATTCTGTAACGAGAAAACGATTTGTTACGTATTTGTTACCCTGATGAAAATATTTCTCCGACAATTTGTCTGAAAAACTTCAACCGGACCATTTCAGTAAGTTTCGGACAATCTTCTCTGAGTGTTTCCGCTGTTTGCCAAATATCGCTGCCATTTTCCAATTGCAAACTCCAGCAGCCGCAATTTATGAAATAAATTTACAACTTTTTTCGTAAAATTCTAAATTTATTATTTTTATATATATTATATAAATATTCATTCTGTAATTCGATCAGACATTAGAATTTTCAGAGCAAACACTATTCATTTTACGCAATATTTCTGTTGTCTCTAATAAAGTGAGTTTAGAGAATTTCAGAAAATTGTCGATTTCTCTCTAAAATATAATTTCAGTAATTTAATAAAATCATTGTCTTTCTCTGGAAAGTACGAAAGCCATCAGAAGTTCAGGCTTCTTCTCAGATTAATTCAGATTGCGTTTCTGAAATTTTTTAGATAATCTCATTCAGAGAAATATTTTCACCACATGTTACGTATATTCGTGTCTAACTCGTCAATTTTTTGAACGAGAAATAATCATTGGTACATCATAAGTGATTTTGATAAAGGAGAAATAATCACTAGTACACCGCAAGTGATTTTCTTTTGACAAAACGTGCACCCTATTATGCACTTTTACCATAAATGTTACCGATCTGTGTTTACGAGGAAGCCTCAGTGTTTTAGGCAGCCGATAATCATCGGTCATTGCAAGTTGTGACGCCCGGCTTCAGGTCAACGATACGCTGATATTGGTGATTGCTCTGGTAATTATTTTCACCAAAGCGAAAGGGCATTGTGGTGACTTGTGTTAAGTCACTGGTTGAGCAAGGTGTTGGTCACCTCAGAGATGGACAGCAAAGGACTCCCGGCGTCCGGTTTGTTATCTGGGACGCAGACGGTCCCATTGGTGCAACTCCCGACGAGCCCACCATTCCGTGATGATGATGATGATGCGCTGGATGATATAAGATGCTGCTGGTGATGTTGTTGCTGCTGCTGTTGCTGCTGTTGTTGTTGTTGTTGTTGCTGTTGCTGTTGCTGTTGCTGTTGCTGTTGTTGTTGTTGCTGCTGTTGCTGCTGCTGCTGCTGCTGCTGTTGCTGGTGGTGGTGGTGGTGGTGTTGCTGTTGCTGCTGTTGTGATTGCTGGTGTCCTGAACCATGCCCATGCCCATGCCTGTTCCCACCCCCGTCCCCGTTCCCACCGACGACGGCGACGTGCTGCAACCAAAATTACGTCACAACGTTAACCGACGCTAACTCTCGTTCCGCTCGTGAATATCTTCGATAAAAAATATCTACGGAAAACTAATTTTTTCTATGCCACTAAGAAATAATAAAAGAATGATAGAAAACACACGATAAAAAAAAACAAATTTTCATCATGCCATTTAAAAATGATAAATAAATAATGCCCAAAATAAAGGTGGAGCGGCATTTAAAAATGGGATTAAAAGTGCCGAGTGAAACGAATTATATGTATATAAGAGGTATTTTATATGCCCTTTGGCAGGGATGCGCATCATTCGATTGAAAAATTTGAAAATTATTATCCCTATGTGATGTAGTTATTTGTTGTGGAAACATAATCACTCTGAGATACTCAGCGTTATTGGAAACGGTCGGAAATTCTCATTTCTGTAAGGTATAATTGATTTTCAAAGTATATGATCATTAAGGCTTTTTTTCTTTTTGAATCCCATTACTGCTGTGGGCAGCTTTTTCGGCGGAACTAAATTCGAAGGATTATGGTGTTTTTTATTTTTAGTGAAGCAAAAATATTTTAAAAAGGCTTAGTTATGTCCCGAGCACGTCTATACCTTTTGTGCTGTTTCGTCGTTATTTTCCTATACCCATAAGCATATTTAATAGATTTACTATCACATATTTCCACAAGTATGGGAAAAAATTCCGTCCGTTGGTATATATCTCAGTTGTCGTACGCGTATAGAGTTCCTTACTATATTTATATTTTCGCGTATAAAAAAAAGGTTGCTAACTCGGTCCTTGCACATTGCTTCCGCAAATTGCATTATTCTTGAACCTATTAGGAAGTATAAAGACCAAGTTTGGTTCCCTCATAAAGTAAGCTTTGAGAAAGTTGCAGAAATAAGGAAGCAATGTGCAGGGTTCGATTTCGTAACATTTCTTCAAGGCAGTGAAATTACATAATGCAATGTTCTATAAAATTCTAACGGCCCGGTCGATTTACCTAGAACTAAGTTCGATTCCTTGTGCGTTATTACGTACATATCTGACGGTTTAGCCCATTCTGTAAGATGCGTCAGAAACAACGACAATTTAAACTCCTCGAATGCAAGTTGCTTCAAGATTCGAAGCCCTTTATCAATCTCGACAAAATGTTCTGTTGTTAAATAGTAGATTATCACTGGAGAATTTGGAACTTGAATTTATGGCATTTGATACGAACTCAGACAGCATCGCCTATTCTTCAAAAATTCAATATTCTCTAAAATTCCGATCACTTTAAAGATTTAGCTGAAATTCAGTACCGAGTTCCTTTTAACTATATTTCAATTATCAAAAACGATTTAGCTCATAAGTGTAAAAAAACGTACAGACTTTTTCGATAAATCCAGTCTCATAAAATGTAACGAAATGCTTAATTTTTTTTGTAAATCGTAAAAAAGAAAGAAGCATTGTCGCTCTACTAAACCATACCATACTAATTTGAATCTCAAGCTACACAAAATCCACCCAGCCATTTTTCCTAAACCATATTTCTCAACGATTTAAACCGTTCCGACTAAACTGCTATAAAAATTGGTAGAAAAATGTTTTGTTACCATAAAATTTCTTCTATATAACAGAGCAAAAAATCGCAAAATAAAAGACTAAACCAAGAACGACTAAAAAAGAAAAACGAAAAGTGAGGTAGCGTGAACACTCACTGGGGCGTGTGTCTTGGTGGTGCGGGGTGGTGATGGTGGTAAGGATAGTACTGGTAGTGATGGTGGTGTTGCACTCCTTGCCATACCTCGGAGCCCACCGCTTCCCCATGTCCATGACTCTGATGTGAGTGTGGATATCCGCCGCTAGTCGGAACAGCGCTATAATGAGCGCTGCTAACAGGATATTGATGTTGTTGCTGTTGATGTTGTTGCTGCTGCTGTTGCTGTTGATGTTGCTGCTGTTGCTGTTGATTTTTGCTTCTTGGCGGGCTCGGAGCGCTCGTTTGTCCAGCGGGCGAAGTTTGTTTCCATTTGCCGCAATTTCCATTAATCGAATTCATCTCAGCGAGTGATTTAAGGGGGTCGTTACCGACATTCGTTCCCGTTCCCGTCGCGTTCGTTGAGTGCGACGAATGCGTCGAATGAGGCGTTGGCGGACTGTAACTTCCGTTGTTAGTCGGTGGTGTTCGCGACGGCGGAGGTCCCCACATTAACACCGTTTGCCTCGGCGCTTCGCTTCCATAAACTTCAGGCTTAACGTCCTCCATTTTTGGGGTTCGCACTCCGTTCACCGTTGTAACCGGCGAACTTCCGGCGGAATTACTGGAAGAGGCGCCTTCGAGGGAGTGTCGACTTCCGGTGCGAACGACGTTGATATCCGGATTTGCGGGATGAAGGGGCGCAGTCGTAACGGGACTCGAGGCGTACGGCGAACCGCTAACGCTGTTTGGATGTCTCGCGTCGACGTAACTGTATTTCGGCGATTCGGCTAATTGCTGACAATAGAGACGCTCTTCCGTTTTGCTTGCGAGCTGGTGAGTGTCGTATGTTGGTAAACTCACGTCGATGAAGCCGTTGTAGGCGGTGGTGGTGTGATATTCGGGATAATAGGAGCCTAATGGTCGGTATTGGAACAGGTTTTCCGTCGCTGTGAGGTAACGATTGTCCAGCGCTGCTGCGGGGTAAAGTGTTTGATGGTAATTTCCGGTGTGGCCTATGTAAGTCGTGAGGGAGGAATCCGTGCTTGCTGCTACTGCGGTTGGCGCGTAAGGCGTTGGGTACATAGTGTTTAAATTGCTGTAAGCCGCGGCTACCGCTGCGGCTGCACTGCTGTCCGCTGCTGTTAAATAATCCACCGAAGCGACTGTTGGCGTCGATGGCGGCGAAGCCGGCGACTGATTCGACATTTTGGTCCTCTTGCTTCTACACGTCGATAGAAAATCTCGGAGCTGCGTCTTGTAACGACGATTCACTCGCTGCGGCGTCGGCTGTGCTGGCAATGTTGGCGTTATCGACGAACCTGTCAAGCTCTCGTTGTCTGAGAAATAACTGTTTGTCAAACCGGCGTCCAGATAGGAAACTTTGAAGTCCATCGTTCGTTTTCCTAACAAGTCACGGCCTTCTTCCTCCCTGCGAATTGGAGAAAATTGACGGGTTAAATAGTGGATTGTGAAATATAAAATTGAAAATTTAGAATCGGTTTTGTTGCCTAATTATAAAAATTGTGGAGTGTCTGAATCAAACATTCAACTGGTTCTATGAGGAACCGCGTTTTTGGATATTTCATTGCAATGGAAAAATCTTTTTTTTTTTTGGAATTTAAACACAGGAGAAAATATTACTCGCGTCTACTGAATTAGAACTGGAGAAAAAATTATTTGGAAATCTTAGTTCATTTTTGTATTTTGCCCATCTCAATTAACAAGACAACTTTGCAAAAAATTGTGCACAGCTGAAACTTGAAAAAAAAACTGATTCAACAAGTGATATTTTTTGGGTATTCGATTGGTACTATAAAATATTTCTGTATCTAAACATTTTAGGACCGAGAAAAAAAAGTCGACTTTACTGAATTAACGGTTTATATTGTTCGAGTTGTATTTGCGAAACTTCTTGATCCATTTTCTTGATATTTTGTGGGTATCATAGGTCGTTTTATGATACGCGTATGTGCAAAATTCGTCACTTTACACACACGAAAAAAAAAAAAAAATTTGATCATACTTTTGAAAAATCAGATGAAAATCTAACAAAAATGTATACGTGTTCAGAAAAATTAAAATTAAAATAGAAAAGTAAAAAATTTGGTTTGACGGGCGATTTATTGAGGAATTGTTTTGTGATCAATTTTTTTCATCACATTTTCAAATATTTATTATACAAAATCAATAATTTCAATGCGTGTATAATGTTTTCAGATTTGTATCCTATAGAGAAGTGTACAAAATTCTCCCTAATTCTAACGATTGCACCGCTGAAACTACCTTAATTCAGAAAATTGAACCCACGTTTCTTGTTTATATTGAAAAATTACAATTTATGCATGAATTGTGTATGACACTCACATTAAGGGTCTATGAGTGCTGATCACGAAGTCCGGCTTCGAGTTTTTGTAAACGAGGCGCGAGCTCGTCTGGAGCCATTGCCAGCCACCGTCTTTCATCTGGTACCTGTAGGCGATCATGCCTGACGCTCCTGTCTTCAAAACTGCGTGAGGAAAACATAAGAAGATATAAGGATATGGATTTCACATTAAAATCAGCGAGAATGATGAGCTAGTGATTAAGTAACGAGAGATGCAATTGCGTGTATACTTACGCTCTTGATGAGCACTCGCAACATAGGCGAGATCGTCGTAATGAACAAGGTCGTAGCCACCAAGATTGGCGAGCTCGGCGTCAGCATAACCGAGCAACATTTTGCCACGTTGATCCATCGAGACTAGGGCTAGATCCAATTTGTGCTTACTCTTGAACATCACCTCTTTTTGAGGCACTTCGAGCAACGAAGGCGGCCCGAAGGGGGTGCAAAGAGCAAATAACGCCAGGGGAGGTTCTTCAGTTTTTCTGTTTTGACCGTGAAGCACTTTTACTCTACCCCTGATGTCCAATCGCTGTAAAAAAAATCACAAAGAAATTAATGAATTAAATAGCAGATTCAAAATATTTATGAGAATGTGGATTACACTATTATACAGAATGGATTCGTTAACTATATATTAATGAATCTGCATAAACGTCAAATAATGGTTTGACTTTCTTTGATCTTGTTGCCTCAAATCATTCTGTATTTATAACAATCGTTGAAAAATTTAACTTTTTTTTCAAAAATGCAAAAGCAAATCGTTAATTTGCCGGAAATGCAATGCGGGATTGTTATGAAAAAACTCGTTTTTATTCAGTCCTAATCAATTTTGTTAAGAATTATTTCCAGAAGCTGCTCAACTAAACATACTTTGTTGCAATTAATAAATCGAGGGGTAAGCCACTTTTGAAATCTAGTGTAGAATGGTCTCGGAAAACCTCGGAAATCCTAGAGTTTTCACAAGATTCTTAAAATCTAATGAAATCGGAGAGTGTTTTGAAAACTTTTTCGACATCTCCAGAAACTATGGAAATCTTCGATATTGCAAGAAATATTGAGTAATCTTTGAAATCTGTTCCTGTTCCGATAAATCATAAGTATGCTCAAATAAAACTTCAGGCACTACAAGGAATATTGCGATCCTCGAGATATCATAATCAACGACTCAGCCACAACCTCTTAGTCAACCTCCAACTTCCATAAATGAGCATTCGAACCTTAAGACTTAAAATGAATTATCCAAGCTCTTCTAATTCAAATATCGCTTCAGAAAATAAATTGAAAATTATCAATACTTATCGTGCAATCAACCATTTAAAAAAAGTACATTTCGATAAATAATCAAAGATTAAATTCAAAGTCTAAAAAAATGGAAATCAAATCCAAAAACCATTTATTTCTGATAAAATCGTTTAGCCAGTATTCCTGGTCAATTAGCCGTAGAGAGGGTCGAAAAGAGGGCAATTGTTATTGTTACTTAGACCTGATAAAACATCGTCTGGAAAACAAAAAAATAAGATGACTAATTTCGTGAGATAGGAAAGTACTATGCAGTAGACGATGTTAGAAATGAGCGGTAGCGAGCAGAAAAGATCTCATGCTCCATATGGAAGGAGGAAAAAGAATTGTTGCGACTGGGTAGAACGATGGGCGTGGACCGTCGGCGTCGGTCGCGGCGCCGTAAAGCTTTTACGATTACAGTTTCATTTTCATAAACGTCATAGCGTTGCCGGTTTTTGTCGCGGATCTGCGAGTCGCCTCAGCGAAGTGTGACTCTGGGCTCGTCGTAGTCGCGCGCGCTCCTGAATCCTTCACGTGACTCTCTTTCTATTTGTTTTTTCTTTCATTATGGGTTCGGGCGTATGCGACGGAACGCGGCTCATCGTGTTTGCCGTGAGATAATTAGTGTTTTGCGGGCCACCACGTGGACCTGCACGCGGCTTTGTTCAACAATTGATTTATATACTCTCGCGCGGTCCTCGTTCCCAGACATTGCTACCTTCGTTTCTATCCCCTTTTCCACTCACTTTCTTTATACCGGACGAAGGACGTTGAGCTGCGGCCACTGCACCGACAAAGCGAAGATCCGAAATAATCTAAGGATATTTAAACCACATAAGCCATTCTCGTTATACGATATTACGAATATTTTGAAAAATAATTGATATAATTTGCAATACATTCTGAAGTTTTTTTCTTCTTCACAAAAAAAACTTTGTTGTTATGAAAAATCTGGTTTTCGGATTTCTTATGTCAAAATACTTAAAATAGTCTTAAAAGTCGAGAAAAATTGTTTGTACGAAATGTGTGTATTTTTTTGCGCGTACCTGCACAATTTTTTGTTAACACGATAGCCGTTGCAATTTTTAAGATATGAGGCTAAAATTTGAACCACGAGTAAATTGTTACACAAGGTGTGGGATTAAAGTTATGGCATTTTGAATTTTTCAGAGAATGTCAGCTCTGGCTCTAACTCTCGAATTTTTCATGATATCGGTCTAAAATTTGAACCAGAAGTAGACTGTTATCCAATAATGTTTAGGATTAAATTTAATGTCCGGCGAGGGTTCACAATTTAGGTCATTTAAAATTTTTTTTAAATTTGTCAAGACTTGGAAAAATACCTAATAACGCTCTAAATCAACTAAACTTTTAGCTATAAGACTAGAACTTTGTATGAAAATTGAACAAAGCGATGCGAATTTTAGTATTGAATTTGGACAGAATTGGTAAGGCGATTTTGTTGTTATGGGATTTTGAATTTGTTGAAAAACGCAGCGAAATCAATGACATATTCAATCGAATAAATTCGACAAAATAATTCCATGTAAAACAAAAACATTGATTGATAATAATTTGATAAGTACATGTTTTCTAGGATTTACAAAGTAAAAAGGGAATAATTTTAAAATATTGAAATCACATACGCAATTTTAATTTACCTCAATCCAATTGTAAAAGGATCAACGTAATTTGTGTTATACGTTGTATACACTGTAACGCGGCATTTTGCGTTACGTGACTTCCGGTCCATCCACAGAAAGTGCACCAAAAAGTGGCCACCCAGCAAGCCTCAAACGACGATTACGTCCTTTTAGGAAATAATATAGGGAAAATCCGCGCAGTCGAGGCCGAATCGAGCAGACCAATGCAACATTTTAGAAAAAATAAGGCTTCTTCGGTTATTTATAATTTTCACATGTGAACGGCGAGCCTACCTCGAGCCTGGATTTCTTTTTGGATTGGTAAAGTATCCTCTCGGACCGAGGGAAATCTCGAGCAAGGAGGAAACTGCATCCTCACGAGGAAACCACACGGAAAAGAACGGTTTCGTCGTGCCAACTAACTATTTATTAGTTGAGTGAAAATTTGTTGCCACAACCATCGAGTTAGTCGATGTAACGACCTGATATTAGCCACATTTACCATTCCGACTTAGTTGACTTAAATAGGTCACACAACTAATTTTATTCGTGATCCAACTAAGGAAGATAGTTGGAGCCAAAATAGTAGTTAGCCCAACTAACTATTTAGTTCAAGCAACGATCAGAACCAACCACCTGAAAATAGTTGATTCAACCAAATAATCATCTGCCTCTCAGAGTGCTCTAAATCACTTGGTTCTGTCCAACTATTTTTCTCATTACCGTAACGAAGTCGTTTTTTCCGTTCTTTATCTGGGCAGCAGCTCTTCTGCTGCCCAGATAAAGAACACCGCACGGGAGTTTCCAACTCCCGCGTAATGACTGGAGCTCTACGTCGCGATAGATCGATCGCGATCTATCGTCGCGCAAAGGGATGCCTCTGCCCCGCAAGTCTCCTGGCCCTGTGGCTAACCTGATGAGTCCGGCACACGCCGCTACTCGCCACTCTTGGTTGGAAGCACTTGCGTCGACACGCAAATTCGTATCGCGAATGTTATATCGGAAATTAACCGTCGTAACCCTTCTTACGATCATTGTGAATCCGATAATCCTTCAAAGAAGGAAGGACTTATTGTTTTGGGTGGTCCTGCAACTATTGGATTAATCGAAGTGGGTGCCGATATTTATTGGAAATATTGTTGAGGTACTGTGTTTGCCCTCAAATTGTAGCATTTATTGTTTTTCTTTGGTAAAATTGTTCGAGGGAAGACGCTGCCCGTCTTTCCCCGCTTATCGCTTCCGTCTGCCGAGTCGGCTCGATTCGGTCGACCCGTAGTAGATTTGGATTGGTGCAAATTATTATTATTGATTAATTATCGAAATTTTCGGTGTTTTTTGGTATTATAATTTTTTGATTGGTAATTTATCATTGATTATATTGAGTCAGTTGGGCCATTGAGCCTCCCATTCTCCTTAAGGGAAGGATATCGAAGTGAACGCCTTTTTAATAGAATTTTATTGTTTTAGATATGAAGTTTGCTCTTGTTTCTCCGTGACTATTCACGGGATTCTCCCCTCTAACCACCCACGACTCGCTCGCCCGCGACTAGTCGACTGTAATTGACACTTTTGTAGATTTGTCTTTGCCCTTTAGGCAATAATAGGCCTGGCGTCTTGCAGCATTTTGTATATTTCAGGATGCCGAATTTGTCGAGCGATTCTCCGAGATGATTTTTCCGAATTATCTCGGAATAAAGAATCGTGTCACAACACTTATGATTGAGTTTGACGATTTGTTCATTTGCCTTTCCGTAATAAATGTGGGCTTCAAAGTTTTGCACTTATTTTTTATTTTTTGGATCAATATGACAAATATTTCAAGTTGATTAAAAAGTGAAAAAGGACAAAAAATTAGAAAACCTACGTTTGAGGAGTTTCAACTTGCTATTTTCGCTTTTCTTTATCCCCCTTTTAATTTATATACTAAAACTCGTGAGAATTTTGAAGGAGTTAATAATAGCATATAATTGCTGTTCAGTTTATTCGTGCGTTCATTCATCGAAACCTCTGACGCGTTAGGGAATCTCGAGTTAGTCACGCGAGTAAAATCTATAGTCAGAATGAATACGGCAGAAGAACACCTTACGTCATTCTCCCCCTTTATGCAGTCAAAGATGAATATATGTATAAGGCATTTCAGGCCAGTCAACTTTCTCAAGCAACTTATGATATTTTTATTTTGGAGAAATATAAATATTTCTAAAAAGCACCATTCTGTAGTAGCCAGCAAAAAAATTCACATGATTATCAATTTATCAAAAAGTCGTGTGAATAAATTTTTCAATTATTTTTGTAGCCAATACATTGAAAGTCTCGCAAACAAAACTGATTACGTGAATCAAAAATATTCTGACACGAACTAAAACTTGAAAAATTAGTGAAGTTCCTAAAAAAAAATACTACATTTTTATTCAATACATTCTAATTTAATTGATTGATAAATTACTGTTTTCACGTCCCTCCCAAAAGATATAAAGAAATATTCATGAAGTAAATGAATAATTCAGTTATTTTTGCAATCAATAGATTGGAGTTTTTTTTAACGAAACAGATTTCAAAAATTAAATCACTATAATACCATCTAAATTTTTTTTAACGGGTTACGTTATTACTAAATTTTAGTACATTTTGTAAATTACGGATTAGTGTTTAAGACCTATAAATGTATTAATTGCAAAAAAGTTGAGGTCACAGCTTGGTTGACTTCTCGTGAAATGCCCCTTATGTATAGCTTCACTATAGGTTATAACTCGTAATACATAAGAGCTAAAAGCAGACTCACGAAGCCTCTATTGTTAAGAATATCAGACAAAGTGTAGGGGTGTGTCTAAACTTCAATTTTCGTATCCCACTAATATATATAATGCTGAGCATTCGCTCTTTCGAAAGTACAACATATCGATTACATTTACACTCCTACGTAAGAAGGACTCCTACTAAACTCCTACGTCATCTTTACCGTCTGAGCATCTACTTCTTCGCCTTTTTCAACTTCCTAATTACAACCTCTAATTCCTATATCGGTTTCTTTAAGTACTAATTTAAAAAAATCTTTTTGCTTCCTCGTGTAGAAAAATTTGTCTCATGATTTTTTATTGAGATTTTCATATCAACTGACATCAGAATGGTCGAACATGGAGAAAAGTGGTTCAGAAAGTATAAGTGTCGTAAGGGCTTCGAAATGTCAATAACCTCTAGCTCAAGAACCGTTTAAATTATTGAGTTGGTATTTGGCACACAAATGAAATATTAACCCAGCTTTGATTGCTGCAATTTTTGACATAATGTATACAGTCATTTAGATTTTATAGATTTGTCAATTTCTCCAAAAAAAGCATTGTAACATTTCCCAATTCTTGCGAAATTGTTCTTCATGAAAACAGGTACATTTAATGTTTCTTGGTATTATTTTTTAGCGAAATCAGAAAAAATAAATTTTGTTCACCGATTTAATCTAAAAGTAACGACAAATCAAGAATTTCACTTTTTACCTAACACTCACAAAGTTGCATAATTCTAATGCTTTTTATGTATCCAACAATGTTTTAATTTTGACAAGAACTGTATCATTTACAGAATTTTCTCTCTTTTTTTAGGTGACAGGGTTCCCTTAACTTAGAAACTTACCAGAAAGCCGGAAGTGTTGTCCAAGAGACAACGGAAGCGCACGGTAAAACTGCGCTCCAAAAGGTGACAATGCTGTACAGTAAGAGCATCGTGAAGTGGAAGGCTCGCACTTTCTGCTGGCAGAAAGCTATTCCACATTAATTGCCGCTGAAGTTCTTCGCGGTCCTCGCTGTGCACCAGTTCGTAGACGCTCTGATGTACGATGTCCGACTGAAACATTATTTTCAATGAATAAATAAATGTACTGATTACGAACATTAATACAAATATATTTTAACAAATAATTGGTTCTAATTTTTTTTGCAAATATCGGGTTTGGCGTGCCTCGATTTTTTGGCAAGGTTACCACAAGAGCAGAGTGGCGCAGTGGAAGCGTGCTGGGCCCATAACCCAGAGGTCCGTGGATCGAAACCACGCTCTGCTAAAATGTTTTTTTTTTCTTTTTTACTTCGTTTAGAGGTATAATTTTTTAAAGTTTTCACACATCGTGATATAACAAATTCGGGCGAAGCGTGTAATAAATTAAAAGTTGATTGATAATTTATTTATCAATTTAATTATGTTTCAGTTTGTTGATTTGATATTACTAATTATTATTTATTTTATATTTATTATTACAGTTAATAAAGGACTAATATTTGTACTAACATTGTTGTACTTTACTTTGAATATTATATATTTTTTTACTCTATTTCTACTGGAATAACTGTGGTTCTTTATCGCAAAACTACTTATCTACTCTTATCTCTATTGCAATGAATAGTACAACCCAAAATAGGCTAACTCCAGTGTGTATCGAAAATGATAACGTAATTTCGTGATATTCTTTTATGAACAGCAAGGTGAATCAACAAATGGATTTCGATTATATTTAATGGCTAATCTTACAGATAAGACCTGTTAACTTTGAGATTCGCTCCCAAGTGTGCAATCGGACCTTTAATTTTTTTTTTAGCACCAAAATAGCAATCAACCTCAGAAATATATATTTGAATAATTTGTTTTCAAATTCATATTGGAATGAAAAATGTATTGTTCCGTACTTTAACCAAAACCTTATTTAAGTTAAAAAGGTTGTTAAGGGGACGAAGTCTATTTTCAATTTCGATTTGATTATTGTTTAAAATAGTGTCGAAAAATTTCACAATGACTGTGGTTTGAGGAGAAATTTTTTATAATAATTGTTCATAGGATTTTCTACAATCATTCGTACAGTTCCGTACTACATAAAAAAAAAGTTAAAAATATTAAACTAGCAGAGCGTGGTTTCGATCCACGGACCTCTGGGTTATGGGCCCAGCACGCTTCCACTGCGCCACTCTGCTCTTCATGTCCTGACGGAGAAAAAAGACACTTTTCAATGTAGGGGTTGCGTATATCGAAGGGGTGACAACCTTTAAGGGAGCACACTTGGATTTTACCCCTCAACCGTAACGACAGCAGAGTGGCGCAGTGGAAGCGTGCTGGGCCCATAACCCAGAGGTCCGTGGATCGAAACCACGCTCTGCTAGAATTCAATTTTTTTTTTCTCAGAAATGTTACTTTTAATCTACGTTTATCTCTATGGAATACGGGATGCATTTTATTCCATTACTACTTTGTTTCGTTTAAATTAAATTTATTTTAATGTGTCTTATGGTATAGAAATATGGCAATTAAATATTCGTATCCCCCATAATTGAATAGATCAATTCCTTGAAGTATCGGCCTAATACGATTTTTATTAAAAAAGGCTTATTAGATTCAAATTATTTTTTATTCAAGTAAGTCCATTTTACGTGTCCATGAAGGTAGTTTATTCCATTTCTTATTGCAAGGGTAATTGTATTGCAAAGATTGTGGTTTATCTTACTAGATAAAAATTGATCGTTGTTCGTTCCAACAACTTTTACAGTAAATACATTAAGGAAATTATAGTTAAAAAAAAAACCCTTCTAAACAATCAATAACATCACAAGTAGGGATAAACTCGTTTTTAACCCTTTGAAAGCCTGAACTTAACATATTTCAAAAATTAGAAGAATAGCTATCTATAATAAGCCTTCTTCAATTACGAACCAAATAATCTTTGAAACAAATGAAGAGTAACCTAAATTATGATTTCATAAAATAAAATCGCGTTTGCACATAACAATTTAAAAAATAAATTTTTTAATACGACTATTTTTCCAATATTTTTTTTGCAGAAAAGTGCATCCAAGACAATAAATTGTTCCAACAAGAAAGGAGCCTAGCAATGAATGAATTTTAGCTGAAGCAATAATTTAGAAAACGCATTTCAACCACCTTTATTCTCTCAAGAACCTAGTTAAAAGCGCTTATAAAATAACTGCATGGTTATAATGTTATCAATCATTCCTTGCTCCACAATACAATAATAAAAAATGCAAATAACTCAATCTCAATCCGCTCAATAAAACCTATTGATTATTTTTTATAGGAAACTGCATTCTTCATAATAATCCGGCAACAATGAACATAAATTTTCCGCAATGAACCATAGAATCATCTTATAGTCTCGCCTCCAATCAGACATTAAGTCCGCTCTAACGACGGTAGAGTGTAGAGCCGAGCAAAAATCCACAAGCGTAAATAATTCATCAGAAGAGTTCTGTGGCATAACAGACAATAATCGCGGTTTAAGCTTCCAGCCTTTAGCGCGCGCGCGCACGCACGCGCGCACACACACACACACACACACACACACACACACACACACACACACACACACACACACACACACACACACACACACACACACACACACACACACACACACACACACACACACACACACACACACACACACACACAAGTAAATTTTCTTCACAATGCACCTTCGCGCCCTACGCCACAAAAAGACTGACAGAAAAAAGAAAGACAAAAGAAAAACTTAGCACGAACTTAGCTATTGGCACTTCCGGAAGCGATGCGCAACAGGATTTATAATAAATGGCGACGGTTGAGACTCGTACACGCGGCGAGTGTATACGACGATTCAGGCGAGAAATATATCAACTGTTTATATTCGTATGCATAGTATAATAGCTGAGAACACGAGAGTCGTGATCCTCGTGCTCCTGATACGAGTTGTCGGAGAGCTGCGGCGCTGCCGGGCTTTCAAAGTCTCAACACCCGAGCAGTGTAAAGCTAACCTATGAGACTCCGCTGGTATCGTGATTTATTATTATTCATGGTCAGCGTGCAGTTGTAGAGTCGAGGGTGTGTGACAAGGCATAAGAGATGCCAGTGTAATGGTCTCAGGAGTCCGCAATTCGATCTATTCTCGTTTTTCCTTCAGTTCTGCTTCTTATTCTTCAAGAGCACTCGATACGTCTACGGCGGATACGCGACGTGTTCGTAATAGTGTGTAACGAAGCATGTAGAGGGCGTTGGTGAGAATTGTAGTGCGTGGAGATTATCTGGAGGCTTAGCTGCCTATTCCGACTCCTCCCGGTAACGGCTCATTTTTTATTTTGTTGCTGTGTGCAGAAAACTGTACTGAGGGCGAAACTCTGGCTCACAGTCCGGCATAGAAAAATAGAAATCTTTGCTTCTTCTATCCTGCTCTATGAACTGGTCAAGCTGACAGGAAAATGGCGGTCGTGTTTAAGACGCTACATAATTATGCGGAAGATAGTTTGTGTTTATTTGTAAGTACATACTTGAGTTATGTTGGGTTTTTATTCGCGGACCCAACTCCTCGATCAGATATTTTGTACATGTCAATGAAGTGGAGGTCTGAGTCCAAAGTGGGTGATTCTGAGAAGGCGAATTATATGGGAGAATGAAAATCTGCGGGATTTTATTCGTGGTAATTACACTTACAAGTTTTGTAGAGTAGTTTTGGCCGACAAATATTACGATAATGTATATATATATCGATATATATATATTATATGGCTAATTACTATAATATCTACAATCTTGTGACAGTTATGTTTCCAGCTGTATTGTATACCTAAAGGTCCATAATAATCGATTATAAATGGTTTTTTAGATGTAATTATGTGATAATACGTAATAACGTGTAAAGTGTAATTTGTAACCTGCGGTTATTGTTATGGTTTTTTTAAGGGACTTGTCCCATTCATTGAAGAAAAAATAAATTAATGATTCAATGGATGTACTGAAAAACAGTGGCATGTTGTGTCCAAGTCTCCACTACCACTTCATACTAATAAATGAATGGTGTTACATGGTTGCATTCATGTGATGCCCTGCCAGAACCATGGAATACGAAAGTGTAAATAAAATGGACCCAGCATCTAATAAAGCCTTATTCCAAAGTACGTAACACCAATTCCGTTGACGAAAACCAACAAAACTTACTTTTAAACCGACTGGTAAATTGGTTTGTGGTGCATAGACTTACTCCTTAAGCTCATTCACAATTGCAAATCGATTCGGTAAAGTTTAGATATATGACACAGCAACTAAGTACTTCCATTCCAATACGCGCGCAATAATCACTCGCTGACTTATGTATGCGACAGCCAGAAGTAGAGGCAGTACATACATTGGAATCAGGTATAGTCGAGCGTATGATATGGGTACATATTAAGGTGGCTCAGCGATATTTTTTAATTTTCAGTCTCACCCAATAAAAAAAATGTTTTAAGTGAAAACGCAATTCTTCCGAAAAAAGGCACTTTCAAAAAAATCATTTAGAGGTCGCTCGGAAACTTTCAAATGTTCAAAACGATTTTTTTTTCTTCGGTTTTTGTAATGTCTCACCCCTCATATCATTTTGTCGTCTCATTCCTAATTCATGATTGAAATTTAGAAAGACAAAATTGTCATCAAAATGTCGCTCAACGATGAAAAACATTTCACAATAAAATTTTTTTTTTACATATTATTTTTTTTTCTCAGCTGTCACCCCTGATTTTCTCTCGTTATCCAACGCTTAGTGCATAGTTAAAATGTTATGAAAATATTATCGGTAAGCAGTCATTCAATGAAGTAAGTCGTTTTTCTAATTTTCTGAATATATCTTTCTGAAGTTTTGGTTACTTTTTTCATAACATTTTCGTGATTCTGGTGGCAAAAGCTTTCCTGCCAACGGCGTATACTTGCTTCAATTAGTTCTGGTGGAGTTTGAACAATCAAGTAACAATCGAGTAATCCTCTCTCGAGCTCATTTTAATTATCTTTTTGGCTTTTCCCGAATCGAAACAGCGTCCTTTATTTAATTTATGGAGGGATGCCAACCACTAAGTTATATACGGCTCGTACAGATAGGGAAAAAGAACGAATTATATACGACTCGTACAGAAAACATCAGCTCAGTGTAAAGGGCCTGAGCGGTGTCGCGTCGAGTGCGATAATCGTCACTTTACAAGCACGCCGTGCTAACAAGAATAATGTTGTGCACGCTCGCTATGCGCATATCTGGCGTAGTTTCATTGGAGGAGTACGGAAACGTATCCATACAAAAGCAACTTTTTCATGTATGCGTTATAAAAACAACTCCGCGTTTGTTTGTATGTATGTGCAGCTCCGTGCGAGAAGTGGCTACTTCTAGCACTAGTAAAATGAAATTGTATACGCAACTCTTACAAGAAACTTTTTCTCAACTCGTTTGATTGCAGTACTCGCCTTTTGCTCGTGCTCTAAACTCACCCTCGTCGGAAAAAGTTTCATAGTACTCGTATCGAAATATATTATTATACATCGTTTCTTTATTTTTTATTTTTGGTCATTGTGACCATTGATTTTGTAAAAAAAAAAATGAAAGTTATCGTATTTGCTAGCGAAGCTTTTTCCGAACACTGGTCATGCACGAGACGGCAGTAAAGGCAGAGCAGTACATACATTGGAATCAGGTATAGTCAAGCGAATGATATGGGTGTATGTATAGACTCGAGTATCTCAACTCCGTTCGCTCGTATAACAACAGTATTAAAATATTTATCACGTTATACACTGTACGTAGAGTGGCATATCCCTTGTCGGTGAAATATTTAGCGAGGTGTCGGCGGGCCATATTGCTAAGCCTCGCTGACTTTACGACTCGACTACCGGCCGTATTAAATCTTTCACAAAAGATTCATGCGTCGATAAATAATTGAGTGTATTGTACGAGTGAGAGGTGAGGCACAAGGGTTGCGTCGAGCTAACTTCTCATAGTATGCGTATGTGTATTAGTACTTTACACATGGTTAAGAGGTATAGGTAAGCTGCTGTAAGGTTCAAACGTCTTTCCTCGCCACGCGGGGTCCTCCCATGAATTCTAGAGGGTTTCGTTATATGCCCACGGCCAGCAAGCGCTTTCTCGACTCGATCAACTCCCGCTGAGAGACTCGATCCGGTATATTACCCGCCTGCTGCTCGTCGCCAATACATATACGCTAACGCGTGCACGCACGTTTGTTTGCTCTAATTTTAATTAATCTCAATACCGGCCTCGCCCGTGGTAATCGACCGGGTTAATGTGAACCTTAATATCCATGCATACACCGGTTTTTACTGAGATTTTCTGTCACTGAGTCTCTCCCTGTTGAATCAAGTTAATAGCTATTATTAGGCGAGAATAAGCATGTACCGGACTACACTGAAAAATAATTCAGTTGATTTAACTAAATGCGTTTTGTTGATTGGAGATTTTGTCAAGTCATTAAACGTGTGTTTGAGTTAAATGAATTTTAGTTCAATCAACAAAATGAACAATGTTGACTCTCAGACCCGGGTTAATTATCGCGCTTAGTTGAAACAATATATATGAATTTAGTTACGAAAACGCAAAAGACACTCCAAGAATAGTGTGTCTCTAATACAGAAACGCAAAAGACACGCCGAGAATAGCGTGGCTCTAATACAGAAACGCAAAAGACACTCCAAAAAAGACACTTCCCCAAAACGCCCGCATAAAAATCTGTTCTTCGTTCAATTTTCATCATTATAACTTTTAGAAATTATTGTAGTGTTATGAATGACAAACTGAGTGTATATGTAATGTTTATTTATTTGAAAAGGGCAGATTGAGCGGAGAATTGCAACGTATGAACGCTACTCGATACGGTCACGTATTGACCGGTCCCAGAATGGAGAGTCTCTCATACGGTATCGTAACCGTCACTCCAAAAATGACATTACCCTTCAATATCGAGGCATAAGTATTAGTTAATCATTCGATATTAATCAGGGATAATCGTAGCAAATTAAGTACACACACGTAAATACATGAAGTACATAGTTGCATGAACACGAGATGTAAATCGAGTGCAAGCCCAACTGAACGAAAATAAGATATCGGCAGTGGAGTCATTTTAACTTCAAAGATGATTCAATACCGCAATGATGAGTATAAATTCGTTTTATAGCTTGCACGTAATACATGTATTCAAAGTATCTGGAAATAACAAGTATATAGAGTTTAAATTGCGCCCCATGTGGGTATTGTCGCGTCCTACTGAAATCAAGGGTGTACAATTTGTAGACACGAAAATGTACAGTCCGCTCCAAAAGTAGTAAAGTCCACTCCGAAAATCATATAGACACGTCAATTTTCGACATGGCGCTAAAGACACTCCAATTTTTCGTGTGTCGCTTGCGTGACTCTATTAGAGACGCTTTTCTGTGCGAATAGCCATTGCGTATATATAATTTTAGCCAACCTCAAATCATGGATCCGACTTCCGGTCGCAAGAAGTTAAACACGAACACGTGATTTTCTTTCGCATATCGGTTCTTGACCTTCACTATAGTGAAGTATTATATTATGCGACTTCCGGTTTAAAAAAGTAAAAAATGTTGAATGTCACCAAACACATATTGTTTTTAATAATAATGATGTATGAATGAACTCGTTATTGCAATATGAAGAATTGTTGAGAGTAATTTATTTTTCTTCCTATGAAATTTAATTGTGATCATATAATTGGAAAAAATATCGACAATTCAATTAAAAAGATTCCCCGGTTGATTTTTTCGAGAAGTAAAATTATTCTTGCATCATTTGTGTGCACTTATAAAATTGATGTGAAGTGAGATCTAAATGATACCTGTACAGTACTTCGGTTAAATTTGCGGCGACTTCGAGGGCAACAGCGGATAAAAAATAGGACCTAGTATGATATTAACGGTGTACTAGAGCTAACATGTACGATGTAATAATAGTCGGTAGTCGTCGGCCGGTATGTACACGTATTGTACAACAGGCGTACGCATAATAACGTTGGGCTCTAATCTGAAAGCTCACTCTCATTAGCTGAGCTAATCACAAATTATATTTTAATTACCCATGCGATATAGAGGCGTACAAGGCCTCAGGGTCGACCTGACGAGCATATAATTGCGGAGTCACGTGCTCACTCCTTCTTCACCGTATATTATGAATGCAGAACATTGACGGCAAATTAAAAAAAAGCAAAAAAAATTAACAAATCGTTTTGAAAAATAGCCCAAAATAAGAACAACGAGCATGCAAAATTTGTGGAATTTTGCTTAACCATTTTCTTAAATCTATGTAAATACGAAATTTTATAAATCCTAATCTGGCATACAATTCTTGGTAGGTAGAAACAAATGCAAGTCACTGACGTATGGAAAAAAAAGTTATGGCGATTATATGGGAACCTGCATTTTTTTTCCAAACGGAGAAAACTTTTGTTCAGTCCTCCGTCGAGAAAAGTCCACTTTTTTTCACTCTGTCGCTTGTAAAAACTGCAGTTCCCAGACATCGAGCTCCAAAAGTTTCGTTCAACACCCGTGAAAACTTTTTTTAAATTCGTATAAGAGTAGTAATACCTTTTGACTTATATCACAAACCCCCACACCGTAAGAATGTTTTTTTTCTCTACGGTTAAAATTTGCTATTCTGAAAACTTTGATAAAATTATCCTATTCCTTGCGTAAATCGCGGGAGCGGCGTCGCTTATTTTCAACTAATGTCGAAAACGCAGCACAGTTCCATAACTTCTCGAGGAAGTAAAAATCTGATAACTGCTGAAACTATAAAGTTACTGTCATAACAGCTTTGACGCAAAAAACTTTAAATTTCTTTTTGTTCGACTTTTTGAAAGTCATTTGGAAAATTACCGAAACTTTTTTCCGTGCAAAAAGCTATTTCTACACAGCGTTGTTCTTTTGGTCACTTCGACAGTTGATTTTAGGGGGAAAAAAAATATCGTGTTTTGAGGGTGGGAGTCAAAATAGCGAATGGCTAAAATAGCAAATGTAAGGATAAGGAACGTCGAAATGTAGATTGTCCATAATTATGGAATTCGCTTTTTCAGCCATTCGCCATTTTTATCATTCGCTATTTTTAATGCATTTCAATAAGATGGAGGTGAAAATAGAGAATGGCTGAAATAGCGAATTTCATAATGATGACCATTCTAGATTCAGACGTTCCTAATTTTGAAATTCGCTATTTTAACCATTCACTATTTTGACCCTCACCCGTTTTGAGAAAAAGTTTCATCGCGTTAATATCGTGAAGTACTATCAAAAACCTAGAAACGATATTACAAGTGGAAAGTATTTTAACTTCTTTAAGAGAAACAGAACGAGAGTACTTAAAAAATTGTGATTGTGGCTCGAGGAGCGCTTTTTTAAATGCTGAAACCAATAATTTACCTTCATAACGACCATTACTCAAAACAACTTCCAAATTCTTTTTGTTCAATTGTTTGGAAAGTCATTTCAACAATTACCGAAAAAATATCCGTGCCAAAAGCAACTTTTACACAGCATTGTTCACTTAATCATTTTGCCAGTTGATGTTGTAAAAAATAAATTAAAGTTATCTTGTTTTCAGAAAAAGTTTTATCGTACTAGTGTCATTAAGTACTATTAAGAACCTAAAACTGATATTACTAGTGTGGAGTATTCCAACCTTCGTAAGAGGAACATAATGTCAGTATTAAAAAAATAACTACTGCAGGGTCAATGCTTTTTACCGCAAGATGACGTGATTGGATGGCGATTGTGGGTCGAGGACCGTATCGAACTAGTCTGGACCAGAATGTCCGCTCGGCTGCAGCTCTTTCTCGCGCCATTTATAGGAAAGGTAGGGAGGAAGGGGAGGTAAGGCTCGGTTAACGTGACTTACCATTGCTCGTTTAAATAATCTTGAAACATGCACTAGCGGCATGGACGAAGCGACCGCATCATGGATGGCTTTACGATCGGCTCTCGTCGTTAATTAAGAGCTTGTAATTATTTAGTGGAGACGCACTAGCGCACCCCCGCCGGCAACCAGCGGCCAGTCTCTTTCCGCCTGGTCGCTCCAACGCGCATCTTTTCCTTCTGCCTCTCGCCTCTTTCTGCTTTACCCCGAGCCCTGACTTGATTTACACTCTTGCAAAGAATGCACGTCCGCTCACATTGCTCCATTTTCTGTTGCTCGATTCTCACTCTCTCTTTCTCTCTTCTTCCTGGCTTTCCATTTTTAATAATGAAGAACAAATATAGCATTTCCATGAGCTGATAATGGAAATAATGATATTATATATGTAAAGAATTAAACTTTTTACGGGCGAGTGATTGTGTTCTGGCGAAACGAAAGCAACCTCATAGTAACATCCGGAATTTACCTTTTTTGCCATTTTTAGATCTCTGAATCTACGGCGGCCTTCCATTTTTAATATGGGAGCACAAATACGGCATTTGCGTGAGTTGATAATGAAAATAATGATATATATGTAGAGATTTGACCCATTTTTAGCCGAGTGTTTTTGTTATGGTGAAACTAAAGCAGGATCATAGTAACATCTGGGATTGACCTTTATTCTAATTTTTAGATCTGTAGTCAGTATCTCATGAAATTATGGCGGTATCAATATTTTATCTTATTTTGAATTCAGGTACGCGATATGCTTTCATAGACTATTTAAGTAAATAATATGTTTACTAGGGTGTCCCAAAAAAAAAAAAATATTTTTTTTTTCGTCCGGCCAAAGTCGCAAAAGTTGGATTATATCTAAACGAAGATTATCTCAAAATTTGAGGCTCGTAAAAAAATATTAACCGGTCGCTCACGATTTAAATTCCATTATTATATAAAAAAAATGATGTTGGCATGAAAAGTATTGGAAGATATTGATGAATCCGTTTCAAATTTAACAATAAAATTATCTGTTATATCCCAAAGACATCCACAAAATTTGGTAGTGATCCGTACAAATTTCCGGGAGATATGACGTTTGCAATAAGCACTAAATTGATTATTCATATATTTTGAATGATTTTAGCTAAAAAAATATTGGATAATATTGATCGATCAGCTTCAAATTTGATACTGTAACTATATTTTATATGACAAAGATATCCGCAAAATTTGGTTGCGATCCGAACACATTTTTCAGAGTTATTGTGTTTCCAGTGGAGGGGGCAGACAGACAAAAATTTACAAAACTTTTTCTCGGACTCTGGGTATAGATTAAAATTCAGGATGGGAAACAAAATTAATTATGAGCGGTGTAAGTCACTTGAGGACCATTTTTGTTCCGTTTTTTAATTTTTATTTGAAGTTAATTAATTACGTATAGTTAATTCATTATAGTTCACATTCATGATTTTCTCGTGACAACGTCGGCTCTACTTTCTAGAAACGTCAATTCGTATTCAGAAATATGAGAGTCGTCAATGATGTTGCCGAGCGAGGTGTTGCTCTCATTTCGAAGTACAATAAGGCACTTACGAACGACGAGGAGCAAAAGCAATTTCTTTTGCAGGTCGTGAAAAGCCACCACCAACAATATCCAAACGCTAATAAAAAGACCCTCAACATCGTTTCTAGAAAGTAGAGCCGACGTTGTCACGAGAAAATCATGAATGTGAACTATAATGAATTAACTATACGTAATTAATTAACTTCAAATAAAAATTAAAAAACGGAACAAAAATGGTCCTCAAGTGACTTACACCGCTCATAATTAATTTTGTTTCCCATCCTGAATTTTAATCCATACCCAGAGTCCGAGAAAAAGTTTTGTAAATTTTTGTCTGTCTGCCCCCTCTACTGGAAACACAATAACTCTGAAAAATGTGTTCGGATCGCAACCAAATTTTGCGGATATCTTTGTCATATAAAATATAGTTACAGTATCAAATTTGAAGCTGATCGATCAATATTATCCAATATTTTTTTTAGCTAAAATCATTCAAAATATATGAATAATCAATTTAGTGCTTATTGCAAACGTCATATCTCCCGGAAATTTGTACGGATCACTACCAAATTTTGTGGATGTCTTTGGGATATAACAGATAATTTTATTGTTAAATTTGAAACGGATTCATCAATATCTTCCAATACTTTTCATGCCAACATCATTTTTTTTATATATTAATGGAATTTAAATCGTGAGCAACCGGTTGATATTTTTTTACGAGCCTCAAATTTTGAGATAATCTTCGTTTAGATATAATCCAACTTTTGCGACTTTGGCCGGACGAAAAAAAAAATATTTTTTTTTTTTGGGACACCCTAATGTTTACCAGTGTTGTGATCGGTACTTTCGAATTGAATGTTAACGGTCCCTATCTATCTCTATTCGAGGGAATCGAAAAAATAAACAGCGATTTTTTTCACCATCACTTAGAAACACTGATTTCAATGCAATAATGTCATGGAAAAATTCGAAGTACTTAAAAATTGTATGAGATATGAGCCATTCCAAAAAAGTGGCTACAGCAGTTTGCCTGACGTTGAAAACGGGTTAATACATTTCCCGAAAGTAATTCAGAGTGGTAGAGGTATTCATAAGTTATATAGAATTTGTAAATCACGTACTGGAATTAAATAAGAACTTCCTGAAAGTCCCTTCTTAACCCTCTGTATATTGGAAATGATTTAGCAAAATAATTATCCAACATAAAACGTAGGATTTAAAACTTGATTCTTCTATTTTCTTTATTTCATAACTGCTAAGCAATAGTTCCATTTTTTTGTGGTATATGCAGTCACAAAACGATGGCCTCAAAATTGCATAACATTTTCCTTTTTTCTAGAAATTACAAAATAAGACTTTCGTTAAAATCTGTAGACAATTGTTACAAAATAATCTAAATTAAACAATACATTTTAATTGAAAACATTGCTCTCAGCCTGAATTACAAATACTTAACTAAAATCCCTCTAAAGGGTAACTAAATAAAAATCCATATTACAAAGTATCCAAGAGGAAGCAATCCGAGGCGAATAATTGGATAATTTATCGTTTCATCGATTGGGCGTGTATCATCGTCACGCGACCAAAAGGTTTCGCTAATAAAAGTCAGTGCTCGGTGGGGCCGTTTTCCTGCGAGCTAGCACGAGTGTATATTCGCAAGCGATAATTCACTGTCATGAGGTTGTTATAGGTATAGTCCTTGTGGGGTTGTGGGGACAGAAGGGCGCTGTCGGGGCTTAGGATGCGTCGCGTACACATTCCCGAGCGTCTCCAGCGTTCGTCGTCGTGGTTTGAAACGCGCGGGGGTTTATAAGCGCCGTTGGAATAAATCCGCAAGGCGCGCTGGGGTAGATGTTCGGGATCGTGCGGACACGTGCAAAATGATGAAAACACGATTCGGCGCGATCAAAGAGTCGTCGTCCGCGTAGAGAACGTTCGGTTTATACAAGCGCGCACACACATATATATCTATATCTATATATATATGTACACACGCGTTTCCAGCCAACAAATTGAAACAAATCAGGCAGGTAATAATAATTAATCCGTGGCGGGCATTAATATCGAGCGGTGGCCACATATCACGGGCGCGTCTCACGGGACCAAAGGGAAAAAGGGTGAACGGGGCGCGAGTGAGTACCGGGCGCGTTCACGGTATTATATACGTACAAGGGCGAGCACGAGGTTGAGCTCTCAATTACGTGGAAGAATTATGGACGCCGATGGTACGAGTGAGAGGAACGCGATCAGCACGAGTGTATACAGCCACAACAGACGCGAGCGGTTGGCCCGCGAGCGACCGACCGGAGCGCCACGTATTATGGTGTAACTATACTACACTTTGTGATACAGCGAGCGCGCTCTGTGCAGCATAAACAAAAGCTTTGGGAGTAGAGACTGGATGGGGATATATATATATATATATAGAAGAGCGGCGTGACTGCCGCAGGGCACAACGATTGTGTCTTCATTAGCAGCTATTAATTGCCAAAATGTGCCACATTATTCAATTGCTGTTGGGGGCCAGCAAAATCTCGCCTTGGTATCCATGACCGGAAGGTTCCCGCGCGCGGGAAAATAACGGGATAGGCTGGCCCTTGTACAGAGAGGTCGCAATCTCACCCTTTGGCCTTAGCATCGCTTTTTTGTTGTTGTAGATTCCGTTATGAACTGTCGACGAGCTCTTATTTCCGTTGTTATTATTTGTTGCTTGAGATTTTTAAATTAAAGGGGGCGCTAATCGTTTTTGTACCCCTCATGATGGCCGGACAGGTAAATAACGTCTGGCGGGTTGTGCAAATTCGTTTTTTAGCTTCCTAAGTAGCAGTATTGTCAGAATGATAACTATGAAATATCCTTTATTTACCCAAAAAAAAATTGGTACGCCAAGTATTAAAAGTGTTATCATCCCTTAGAAAAATCATATAAGTTGTCTTTCAGATATATCCGAAAGATAATAATAACGTATCTCCAAGTTCATGTCTATATGGATGTCAACTTGATGGTACTGTGTTATCGTAAAAATCTTAGTATAAGTTGTCCAAAACGACTTTGTCTCACATATGTCCATTATAGGGCAACAAATATTTTTCTGGAAATCATTGACAAATATTGGTACAAAATATAGGTTATCAAAAGTTGTCCGAAAGTGATCTTTCCACTTCGTCTATCATAGGGCACCAAAAAGTTATCGATTTATCGATAACGAATAGGGATATCCAATAAATTGTGGTAAAGACACCACTTTTGGGATAGCTGAAGGAGTCGACTCAATAGTTCTCCAAAAGATATCGTTCAGAAAAGCTATTTCGGCTTTTCACACAGACTAACGATAGTCATCGAATAGTTTACTTTTTAAAATGATACTATGACGGGATTTTAAAGTCGTTTAAAAAATATCGCCCGGTCATGATCGTTGGGACACAGACATTTGGCAGGACAGTAACTGCACAATGGCGAAACTGGATGGACGTCAGAATCACGTCAGCTGTGTCCGACTTGAGCAGACTTTGTAACGTTACGACGTGCTGAATTCAACACTGTGTCGGCACAGTTCTGGCTAATCGTACTCTTAAGAGAGCTGATGCATAAAATAATTCGATAAAATATGATGGACAACAAAAGATTGCAGAACTGGAGTCACGATGGTTATCGTAGTGACGGCACCTAATAACCTAGAAAAAGAATCGTGCAATGCCGGTCGGAAGTGCGTGCCGTCAAAAATGAGTTACGTGCGACCGAATGTAACGACACGGTGACGGCACAACGTGCTGGCGCAGTGTCGAGTTTAGCACGTTGTACCGTCACCGTGTCGTTACATTCGGTCGCACATAACTGGACGGTATCAACACGACGAGCCGTGCCGTTTTCGTGTCGTCATATTTCTATTTGGGAACCGACGTTAGATAGGCGGCCCGAAATAATCCTGCTAAAAAAGTCGGATAGAATGTGGTAGAAGATGAAGGATTTAAAAACCATAGTCATGATAGTTATCTCGACTTTGGTTCTTAAATCCTTTGGCTTCTATCATATTCTATCGAACTTTTTAGCAGGGTTATTCTCAGGCCGTCTATCGAATGTCAGTTATTAGTCGCCGTGTTGTTAACCCTAATTTGGTAGCAGTTGCAAGTTTTCAAAAAGTTATCATTAAGCGGACCACTAGGTTCTGTGGATTTTCTGTCCGATAGGCGACATGTAAATGGTGTCTTTTTGCCGTGTCCATTAGACGACAATTCTGTGTCATTTTGGTGACTTATAACAGTTATCAATATGACGTCATTTCAGGTACAGATTTATGTTATCAAAAAGGTATCATTCTGTAATGCCACAGTTGCCTTTCTGGCGGACATAAGTGACACTATTTGTATCCCAAAAAGTTAGCTAATTACGGAGAAAAAAGGTATCCGAAACTTTTTACAGTCATCGTTTTGATATCTTTTGGACAATTTAATGCTACTTGGGTTTATCCCATTTGTACTGACATTATTTTTAACGCATACATGAATCGGTTGCCGACCGTAATTAATTTTGTATACTCTTGTGATTCAGGCTGGGCCTGTTTATCAGGCCCAGATTATTTTAAGTTCCACTAAACACCTCCATTCAGCTCAAAACTGTAGCCCATTAGAAATTCGCCTTCATGTTTGACCAGAATGAAAAATAAAATACTGAAGCCCAACCCAAATTGGATGATTGTTAGCAACTATTTTTCTTGGAAAGTCGTCAAACTATTCATCGTTGGTATGGCCTGGAAGGATGAGGCTCTTGGTTAAAAATAAGAATTCAGAGACTGAGAGAAGTATAACTGAGTACAGATTGTTTTAAATCTTCAGAAGTCCACGACCTTCTTCCAGGTCCTGATTATTCTAAACCCTAGGAAGTCAATCTTAACATTATTCAAGTGTGCCAGAAATAATTCAATTTCGAGTCTACGGTAGATGCAGGATTTAATTTCACATCGAATCCTTATAGTGAATTCAATATAATTTACACTACAATGATGCTCCTATTAAGCATTTAAGTAACCCCATTAAAATCTAGTTGAAATTAAGACATATCAACAAAACAATTTTGTTGAAATCTTTACAAAATAAAGTTCAGATCTTTTGAACTATCTGACACTAAATTACCATGGCAGTATTATGGTTAGCATTTTCTCTATCTTTATCTCGCTATAATTTTCGTTAAACTATAGACAAAGGTCGTTAAAACCAAGCGCATTAAAATTTAGCCCGAACTTGTAGCCCATTAGAAATTTGCCTTGATGTTTGTCGGGATTAAGAAATAAAATACTGAGGTCCAACCCAAGTTGGATAATTCTTCGCAACTATTTTGTCTGGAGAGTCGTCAAACTATTCACACGTTGGAATGACAAGGGAGGATGAGGCTCTTGGTTGAAAATAAGAATACAGAAAGAGAAAGAGGAGTAGTAGAGTACAGAGAGAAGAGTGATCCTGGCACGGAGTGACGCCCGTGTAAACGCTCGACGAGCGCGTATAGTAAACTTGACAAACATGGCGTGACTGCGCGCTGTTGGGTGTGAACACAGAGGGAGACAGACTCGATGTAAAATACGGGCGCAACCTGCAAGCTCGCGGAATCACGTAGCAGCCGGATAGAACAGCCCTCGACTCACCCTCTGTAGAATCAAGGCACACCCTTCCTCACCATCACTCGTTTTCTCTGTCACGTTGTATCTCTTTGCACTGAGCAATCGATTTACCAATTCAATCTATGTAAATGTGTCAATGAAAATCATTTGGAAATACGTGAAAAAAAGATAATGTTTCTGTGATATATTACCTGCATGTCACTGACAAAGAGATTTGCCGCATACTTTTTGTTGCCGCTCAAACTTAAGATACGTTGTGAGGGTAATTACTGATAAGCGTCAATTGACCTATAAATGACCGACATTTTTTTTTATAGAAAATCTAGCTGGTTGAGATTTGAGAGACATTTACTTTGACAAAATTTCTTATTTGTAACTTGTGGAAGTTTTTCGGATTAATAGATCTTTTGTTGAAATATAGTAATTTCTTTCGGCTTTTGATAAAAAAAATACTGTTCATAATTCGATGCACATTTCTAAATTTATCAATATTTTTAGTTTGTCAATAAATATCTCTTAAGACGAATGATTTTTTAAGCAACCAAATTCATTTATTGTAATTTAATAATTTTGATCAAAATTATATGATATGCAAAAATGTTTATCAGATTTATGGTAATTTTTACTAGACCCTTTTCTTCATGTACATCTGAAATATCGAATAGAGAAGCTGAGATGTATAAAATATTTACTATTGATGAATAAATATTCGAAAGCATGTTTAAAAAATACTGAGAAGTTTTTTGAAACTATTCAAAATCTATGCTGAACCGACATTATTTCTGATCGACCTAATAGGCGTGTAAGTCAATGGTTGGATTGAAACTCACCTGATGGAAGCCAAGGTAGCTCTCTATGCTGTGTGTGGCGAAGAAAACCTCCCCGTCGCAGGTCAGTATTAATAGGAACCCGTTCAGCGCCTGTAACACACACAAAACAAGATTGCGTGACATCGGATAACTTGTTCAGCAAGAGAGTGTTATCGAATTACACGTACATAATAGTAGAAGCGTACACAATGTGCGTATGTATATACACATATTATAACGTCAGTTCTTTGAGACCAAAGAGCACCCTTATAATCCGCTTTCGAAAATAATCATACTTTACATTAACAAAAATCTTGCGAATAGCTTCCGCATTATTTTTAACTTTTTACAAATCTATCTCTATAAGGAAGTGTGACCAACAAATTCTGGCTTCCTTATAGAGCTTTGTAAAAAGTTGAAAATAATGCGAAAACAATATACATTACCAAATCGGTAGGTTAGCAGTACCGATAGATCAATCAAAGTCACCAATTGAAATTTGTTTATGCTAATTCTAAAGTATAGCCGCGTCTTAGTAATATTAGTTGACCTTTTTTAAATAATTGAAATTAAAAAGTGTCATTGTACATGATTGAAAAAAATTCAACTGCTTCAATTACTCCAACATTAACAATCGGTTAATTCAAGTTACAAGATTTTGAATAATCAGACTGATAAAAACGTGTAAGATATTATTAGTTAAACTTTTCAAAACAGAACAGAGGAAATCGTTCCTTATAAAAAATTATTGTTTGTGGAACTGGAACTACTTCCTACTGTGGAAGCGGAACTACTTCCGCTTGCTACCATTAACTATTTCTAGTTAGTTGCTAACATAACTAATCGGTTGCTTACACTGAAATAAATTTCTGTGTTGTAACAACATAAAACGGTGGCAATAAAAATCATTACACCAGCCGGACGAATTTTTTATTTGGCTAACCAATCTTTTTGTTAACTGAACAAGACGATTTTCGTTGTCACCATTTTATGTTGTCAAAACACGGAAATTTTTCTCCGCCTAGCGTTGTCAATCGAGTTATCGAGTTAAGTAATACTTATTTATTTGGCTCATCAATCAGTTGGTTGACCAATTTATTATTGCCATTCGATTCATCTAACGAACAAGATTTGTAATAATCACAGTGACAAAAACGTGTCGGATATTATTAATTAACCTCTTCAAAATCAAACAGAGAAAATTGTTCCTTATACGCTATAACTTATTCACTCTTTATAATGCCTTATTATTTTTTCTCGTATGACTTCAAAGGAGGTCTGACCATTTTCGTAAGTCATTACCTAAACCCTGATTTACGATTGTAAAATCGTCGATTTCATTTGCATTTCCTCCAAGCGATGCTATAGGTATTTTAAAACGAGGCTTTTGACTACAGCTCTCTGTACAGCACTTGCGGTGTGCAACGCGTACCGGTTTCTGGTTTACGGTGTAATACGGTTTCCGCGGCCAAACTTTTCTCATTTATCGTCAGTGCCGATACCGAAGCGAATTCTCGCTCGTTCGTTCGGAGCTCTCATTCGCATTCGTCGTCCACCGTAATGGATTAGCTGATTTTCCTGTTTCCTCTCTCTGCTCGACGTTAGCCGCAACGCTATGTGCAACTCGAGAGCCCAGCGAGGCACCACCCGAAATATCCGTTCTAGTTTTAACAGCCTTCGAAATCCTATTGGACGGGAAGCCATTCGAGTCTCTGCGCGGCTCTATATCCCTCGCAAACTGTTCACCACCATTTCTACCCCTTCTGAGAGAGAGAGAGATAGAAAGCGCGCAAGTCTAAATGTATATTGTTTTGTTTTATTACGCCGTGGTTTCGTACCAGGCACGCCAGCGGCCACCGAGACTCTTTACCAAGCTTACAACAGCTACGTCGCTTTTATTGTTCTGAAATATTGCGAGCCACGACGTTCGCGCGGGTTCTCACAGTTTTATAAGCCACTACCACCAGTTTGTCGTCCCCTTCATCGTGCTTTTTTCCATTCCTTCAGGCCCGTCGACCTCGTACTTTTATTCAACGCCTTTTTACACCCCGACTTTTACGCAGTCGGTAAGCCTTAAGTATTCCCTCGTCTTGCGCCATTTTTTTTTGCCATGGCTATATATAAAAGTGGAGTAACGTTCATCGGATTGTAGATTTTTTTTTGTATTCAAAAAAAATATTAGATAGTTTCTCATATAGCAGTTTTTGAAGGTTCCAGTGCTCTTGAGATATTCGGCATATACGAAGGTAACTATGCCAGCTACAATCTATGGAAGTTTCTTAGTATAAATAGTAATTTTCTTACACTGATGCATGATACGAAATAAAGTCGAGTAAATTACCGGTTAAGCAGAACTGTTTATTACCGGTTTTTATAAAATGGAATAGTTCCAGATTGTCGTCAAAAACTGTACCGGACGACCAGAACGTCGAATTATTTGATGCAAATTAAAAAAAATGTCGTTTTGTCATTGAAAAGTATATTAAAATAAATGCTATGTTTCAACAATCCAAAAATACCGGTAGATGACCAGTCCGGTCTAAGATACACTTTTAGTCGAAATTAGGCTTTTGCGACGAGATAATCGCAATAGATAGCTGAAAAACCTTGCACATTGCTTTCTGCTTATTTGTTGCTTTTTACAAAGCTACATCTATGAGGAAGCATGCTAATTGATGTTGGTTTCCTCGTACAGGAAACGTTGTAAAAAGTAACAAATAATGAGGAAGCAATGTGCGAGGTTCTATTCTGCATCCTTGTTTTAAATGAACAGATGAATATGGCTTGATCCATTTATGACCACAAATGGTGTCAAGGGGCTTTGAACATAATTTATTGAACAATTAGGTTTATTTAGCACTGCATATTCAATGTAAAGTTTACTTTGATTTATATAAGATAATCTCATTTCGTAATTCAAATAGATAGGAGTAATGATGAATCAATATATCCATTTTTTGTATGGCCACAAATGGTACGTCTACCCTATTTTTAGATTTCGAAGCTCAATCGTGAACGAAACCAACAACAAAGCCCTATAACCTGCTGAACAAACATTACAATTTGTAATAAAGTAAAGTTCATCACCCTCACAGATACGTATCAATAATTCAGCAAAAAGTTTTTGATGCAACTTTTACTACCCTTAACTTTCAAAGTTACTCTTTCGTACATAAATCGTACGTAACCAATAGGCCAAACAGAATGAGAATATTGGAATAGATTTAAATATTGATCTGCTTTAATATTAATTTATTATTTTAGTTAATCAAATTTAATGGACAAACGCGATATAAATTCAACGTACTTTTGCAATGAAGTTAAAGTTAATTTTCCGAATGAAAGTACTTTTACAGGTAAATGAAAGCAAATTGTAAAATCATCGTATCAAAAATAAATTTGACTTCGCACTTGTATTGTAAATTGAGGATACCAGTTTATGAATAAAAACTTCTAGGTCATGTAGATTAAATTTCAGATACATTTTTTTCTCAGTGTAATGAGTTACACCGGTCCAAAAGATTTTATTTATTGATTTCAAACTTAACGAAAAAAAGTGACATTGAGTCAAAGAAATCGTCTCTGTTCTTTTGTTGATTTCATTAAGGAGGTAGCAGCACTTCCCCCACCACAGCTCAGATTTTCATACATATTTTTTTCTAAACTACTCGGCTGATAAATCTCAAATTTGAAGAGAAGGTACTCAAGTACGGCAGAAATGGGCTAAAGTACGGATTCCTTGAAACTCGAAGCTGTTTTTTCGCGAGAACCGAAAAAGCAAAAAGTGAGAATGGGTGCAGGAAAGACAGTCCTATAAAAGCTTAACATTGGACAATAAACTTCCCAGCACTTGCTGCCATCAAGTACATATTTTTTATTAATTAAGTTAACTCTTCATTTGAATCAATAAAAACTTTTTTTTTTAATATATGCTCACTGAATAAAATTGTGCACAATTTAAGTGCACTATTCCATTGAAATGAAATAAATGTTTTGTTGAAACAAACGAAAACAAAATCCCATCCATTTCTTTGGCGTCAATGAAATCTTCTCTCTCCTTCTATACTTCTTAATTGTCATCTTGGGTGTAGAAATCATACCCACACGTTAATTTTTGTATATTTGCAGCGCTGTTTCGTTGGATCGTACAAAATGGAAACCATCGTCAGAGGTCTGTCATTTTTCAGCGGATAGAACGACCGCATGCGCGGATGCTGCGCTTCGATTGGTTGGTCAGGGGGTGGGCAACGGGAGAGAAGGGATGCGTCAATATAGGGATGTGCGCGATACGGACTCTCGCCTTTCACTTGCACCCTCATTCGTTCGCTCTCTTCCAGGGCTTTCCGTTATCCCCGTTGGCTGCCACGATTCCTAACACGATTTGCGTTTGAGAAGAGCGGAGCAGCCCCGATTAAATTCCACCCCTTGTCGAAGCTTCTCTGGCATTTGGCCGACTCGATGAAATCCATGGAGGGAAATAGCGATGTTTATATTTGAGTTTCCACGTACCTCGCGAGGCAAAAGATACAATCATTGCTATGGTCGCGTGACGAGTACTTGCTTCAGGATTTGAGGGTATTTGCGTGCTTCGCGTTCGAGCATCAACGCGGCAACACCAAAAGCAACAGCTATAACGTAACTCCTGTAACACACAGCACTGACTTATCGCTCGTGTTGCTCCAATTAACGCTCTTGACTGCAAAAGCCCAAAGAACTCTTGGGTAATGAGGTGGTATCACAGGCATTGGTTTTGTTGACATGCTACTGATGCATTGGTTTTTCAAAGGTATTTTTAGTGGCTTCTAAAATGCATTTTTAATTGAGCCTCAATTAAGCCTTGGTTAAAAATGCAAAATAAATTTTAATACATTGTTTGGTCTATTATGGCCTTGACCTTAAAAAGTTTGGACCGGTTTACGAGTGGACCAATATTTGCCAAATTTCTTTGGCCGTTTTTGCACAGTTTTTTGAGATAAACGTAAAGTGAATTGAAAAATCTTCCAACGGTGGGTTCCAATGGGGGATTTCTTGTTTTCTGAAAAGCCTGTTTTACGCACTATTTTTTGGGCGATTTATTAATCGAGGGTCCACAGAAAAAAAGAATCAGTAACATGAACCTTGTCGCTGCGGTCGAATGAAATTTGTTTGAATGAAACGAGGTACATTTAAATAAACTATACCGACGTTGTTTTAATAAAACTGGTATGTTTAGGTTTTCAGTATATAGCAATCACTACCAGCATAATATTGATTTGATATAGACCACAACTGAATTGATTCAAAAACATTTTTCTTCGATTTAATCGTATGCCTTGACAGGGTTGAAAAGACAACAAGGTTGATTTGACCGCATATTTCGTTTCATCAACAACAACAAAAAATCGCCGTATCAATCAATCGATGGAGCCAAGCAGAATAGCGAATAAATTTGGAATGATCTTATTATAGAATGCATGTTACTAAATACTGTTACTCGATTACTACAAAAAGTTGCTTGAATAGGAATGCAGCATACGATTTTTTCATCACATTTGTTACTGGCGCGAAGTTTTTATCGTGAATTCAACACTGTAGCAGATTTCTGGAACACACATTGTGTGTATTTAAACTTCAGTTCAGTTTGAAAATATCTTTGTTTCTCATTAAAAGATATTTATACAGTTCTTTTCTCGCGTAAAAAATTATTTTTATGTCTCAGCGCCGTCTCCGTTCAGTGTATACTTTACCAGCATGTGTTTTTTAAATTGCGCAAAACAAAACAAGAGTTATGAATGAAAAAAAAACACAATGTTAGAATAACGGAATTATTACTAATTTTATCTCCTAATTTCCTCAATTTTGGTTTCATGAAAAATCAATAATCGATCAAATATTTGGCTTAAACTGAAATGATAATATCAATTGTCTTTGGCAAAGCATATCACATGACTTGTTCGACTGGTGCCATACGTGTTGTATGTGAAGACTTATCGGGTTCTATTGCTTGGACGATCGCAGTCGCACGCGACGACGATTCCCACACGCGCTTATCTATCTCTCTTCTTCTCTCTTTCCTTTCCGATGATTTGTTGCGTTTACCGTCAATAGAACTAGAGAATTGTTTCTTATTTAAGTTGCTATAGCGATATTGTGGTAGATATGATTTTGGATACAAAAATCAATGTTAGAATTATGAATCTATCAATAATATGGTCTTTTTTTGCACTCTGCTATCGAGCTTTGGTCGTCAACGTGACCAGCATATTAGTTTATGTGCAAAGACTGTCACAATCAATTAATGGTATTTTATAATAACACGTATGCATTTGTATTGCTGCCTGTCTATTTATTTGTTAAACTTTATTTTTATCGAGGAATTGTTGCGCCTCTACATAAATCAATGAATACATAAATAAATAATTAAGTTTGTGATTCAATGCGTAGTCCCTTCAACTTTTAGTGTTACCGAAATCAAAGAATTTTTGAGTTTGTTGCTTAAGAGTAAATTGATAATATTTTACGTCTTCAGTGAAGGGATATCACATGACTTGTCCTACCATTGTCATACGTGACGTATGTGAAGACTTATCGTGTCTAACAATTGCCTGGACGATCGCAGTGGCACGCGACGCCGATTAACACGTGCACTTATCTTTCTCCTTTCTTCTCTCGTTCTTTTTCCATGATCCGTCACATGTGCTGTCGTGGTAGAACTGTTTTTATATAAAGGCGTCAATATTAGAATTGTACATTTTTTCCAATATCCTTTTGGTTAATTTCGTACAAAGTCCCATAACATTCTCAATTTTAGTGTTACCAAAAATTAGGGAATTGATCACTTTCTTCGCTCAGAAGGGGACACCAAAGTGACGTCGATTCACACATTATTTATCTTATCTTGTCTTTCTCATTTCTTCACGTATTCTCTTCCGACGCATTTTCTATCGTGATGGAATTGGTTTCAAATAATAGCATCGAAGTTAGAATCATGAATCTTCTAAATTTTAGTGTTACCAAAAATGAATAAATGATCATTGTATTTCACTTATCGTTCTTCAGATGATCCGTTCCATTTCCCATCGTGGTGAAATTGTTTTTAGATAATGGAATCGATGTGATGATTATAAATCTATCAACAATATCCTTCTGGTTGAATTCATACAGAGTCCCGTAACCTTGTTAATTTCAGTATAACCAAAAATGAATAAATTATCACTTTATTTCATTTGTAGCTCTTCCAATGATCCGTTGCATTTTCCATTCTGGTAAAACAGTTTTTCGTTACAAGAATGTAATAATTATGAATCTATCAACAATATCTTTCTGGTTTATTTCGTACAAAGTCCCGTAACTTTTTTAATTTCAGTGTGGACAAAAATGAATAAATCATCAGTTTTCTTGCCTAAAAGTGGAAAGATAATTTTTTCGCCTTTAGTGATGACAGTGGCACGCGACGCCGATTCACACATGCGCTCATTTTCATCCTTTCTTATCTCTTTCTCTTCTGATAATTCATTGCGTAACGGAACGTTCAAAGGCATGCCACAGTACGTTATGAACATCATCAGGGTGACGTGTGCGTGTCCGATGAAGGGGTGCGTGGTGCATCCGTTGCGACAGCTTCACCTGCTGCTGAAACTTCTGTCGGTGTCGTTGCTTTCTTTATAAGCTCCGGAACCAATGCGGCATTTTACGGCGCTCATGCGTGTTACCGCTGATAACGTCGCGGGATATAGAAAGAGAGAGAAAGAGAGAGAGAGAGTATCGCGCCTATGAGTAAGTTTCCACGTAAACACAACGGACGTCAGCGCTTAACGCCACTTCGACGTCAACGAGCAGAAGGTTAGAAGCATAAAAAGGGTTGGACCTCGCTTATCCGCTCGATAATTTTGATGATCGCCGAACCGGTCCCGTAATTAATTAATAAAAAAGTACCTCGCAAAGTACCTTAAGGTTAGTTATTTTCATCAGGCGGAATCATCCGAACGCCGATTGCATATCGCGACCGTATTTCGATCCCAACTTCAGCCTTTTCCGTCGTGTTAACGACTTTACATCAACGTCTTGATGAAGTCATGTGCAGAGCACTTAAGTATTTGAGCGCTGCCATAGAACGAACGCGACGACGACGAAAACGATGAGTATATGAGTTGTACGACCTTCAGAATCATTCTAGGTGAATGGGTATTCTTAAACCCGAAGTTTTCGGATGTGACAACGAGGAATTGGTAGAGAACCTTGAAGAGAGTTCCGGTTGTTGACGATTTGTGCCAGGATTATATCGATTTGAAGATACTAACAAAAGCCGATGCGTTTTTGACAATCTGCCCACGCGGAAAATCCGGAGTTTCCTCAAATTCCGAGGTTTTGGTTTTATACCGACCTGAGATCACTGGAAACTCGGAAGAAAAGGGGATTTGGACAGAATTCTGAAATGGCGCTGCGTTAGCTAATCATATGTCCAGGTACACTGCAACAACATTGTAGAAGTATCAACGAAATCCAATTATGACTATCTGAGATATGCGACCTTGAGAATTTTTCCAGCCACAAAATCTAAAGTTCCCTAAAAGTCAAAACCCTTTTATCAGCTTGGAATTCGAAGAGGAATCTGAAAAGGAGCTTCGTTGGTCGATTATATCTCCAAGGTGTACTGTAACTACATTGTAGCAATCCAATTACGCTATATGAATTACGTGACTCTGAGAATCTTTCCAACTAAAAGATCTCAACTTCCCTAAATCTCTAAACCCTTTTACCAACTTCAAGTTAAAAGAGAAACCTGAAAAAGAGCTTCCTTGATCATTCATATCTTCAAGGTCTACTACAACACCATTGTAGAAACATCAACGAAATCCAATGATGACTATCTAAGCTATGCGACTTTGAGAATCTTTACGGTCGAAAGATCTGCAATTTCCTTGAATCCAAAAGTCTTGGTCTTGTATCAGCTTGGAATTAGAAGAGAATCCTGGGAAGGAGCTCCAGTGGTTGGCGATATGTACCAAGGTGTACTATAGTACCATCGTAGGAGCACTATAAGAGGGTGAGGGTCGTAGCTTGTGGTTGAGTATCTACTGCGAGGGAGGAAAGGAGCCGGACGACCGAGCGATCAATACGGGAAGGACTAGCGGTGCCAGCAGCAGTAGCACCAGCACCACTACCAGAGAACCAGACTAAGCAAGTGGAGTATAGAGGGAAAAGCAAAAGCAGAGGCAGGAGGCAGACCAAGGCGAGTCGCAGACTAACCTAACCCGATATCATCCCAACCCCATCTCCCCGCGTCCGGGGTTACTCCTCGCACCTACTCCCAAACTCGCACTATATTATATATATATATATATATATATATGTATACGTCGTAAGCTCTGTACTTTGTGTTACTACAGTTACTGCCGACCAGAACCCAACCTAGTCTCTGCTAACCGCTTCTATCTCCTCTCCTTACCCACTGTCTCCACACTCTGCTCAACCTCGACCCTCCCCCTCGGTATATACACTTCCTTAACCGCACCCCCCGCAGCATTGACTCACTTCACCTACTATGTGTGTCTTTCTACTCTCCACGATGTCTGCCAACGGAATTCCGCCTTACGACGGTGAATGTAAGTAACGAGTACGAGAGCTTTCCAACAAGAACCTTGTACAGAATTCTTCTTCGACGTTTTACCTCCTTGCTAGAGCCTGGCTGAGTGTGGCTCATGTTCTGTACGTCGAGAGTTTGGGATTCTCGCTGCTGCGCTTTTTGTTACGTTGATTCAAGAAACTTTGAATCTTAGCACGGTTCAAAGTCATGTTTATGTGACGTGTCGATTGTAGAGAAATTTTCTCAAATGTTTCCATTTTTAATGGACGATAGTAGAGTGATAGTAGATTGTACATGCTTTCATTGAAATAGTTGTATTGCAATTCCGCCTTACGTCGATGAATCTAAGTAACGAGTACGAGAGCTTTGCAACAAGAACCTTGTACAGAATTTTTCTTGGACGTTTTACCTCCTTGCTAGATCCTGGCTGAGTGTGGCTCATGTTCTGTACGTCGAGAGTTTTGGATTCTCGCTGCTGCGCTTTTTGTTACGTTGATTCAAGAATCTTTGAATCTTAGCACGGTTCAAAGTCATGTTTATGTGATGTGTCGATTGGAGAGTGAATTTTTCAAATGGTTCCATTTTTTATGAATGGTAATAGGGTAATGGAAGATTGTAGATGCTTTCATTGAAACAGTTGTATTGCAATTTTGTCTTACGTCGATGAATGTAAGTAACGAGTACGAGAGCTTTCCAACAAGAACCTTGTACAGATTCTTCTTCGACATTTTACCTCCTTGCTAGAGCCTAGCTGAGTGTGGCTCATGTTCTATTCGTCGAGAGTTTGGGATTCTCGCTGCTGCGCATTTTGTCACGTTGACTCAAGAATCTTTGAACCTCAGTACGGTTCAAAGTCATGTTTATGTGATGTGTCGATTGGAGAGTGAATTTTTCAAATGGTTCCATTGTTTATGAATGGTAGTAGGGTATTATTAGATTGTAGATGCTTTCATTGAAACAGTTGTATTGCAATTCCGTCTAACGTTGATGAATCTAAGTAACGAGTATGAGGTGGGCTCGGGAACTTTCCCGCAAGAATCTTTTATAGTATTTTTCTTCGACGGTTTACCTTCTTGCTTGAGCCTGGATGAGTTTGGATCGAGCTTTATACGTCGAGAAGAAATCAAGGATTTTTGAATTTTCGGCACGGTTTGAAGTCACGTTTAGAGTGGTGAGAATTGTTCAAATGTTTTCATTTTTTATGGATGACAGTCGGGTTATATTAGATTTTTGACGCTTTGAGGTTTCTTCAATTTAAACGATTAAAATGGCCCGTCGTGAAACTGTTTTCTGCATTCATGCACGAGAAAAAGCTTGCTTGAAACAACCAATAACTTAGTCTACTCAATATAGTGGTTAGCACAAATATAACGTTGGATGATCCAACCAAGCCTCTTTTCCGTGTGACTTTTGTACTGTGGTCCGGATTCTTCTATTGGTCTTCCAAGAATACTTTCGATTTGGAGCACCGATACTGCCTAACTTTAGTTCATTATAATCTACAAGGTTTGAAACAACACAATTATAAACATAGTCGTATCCAATAAAATGGCGTTGATCATCTTGTTAACTGGCATAAATACTTTCGAAGTATTAACATGGGAATTCTTGTAATCAACGATTTGTAACAAATTATAGTAAAAATTGCTGATACTACTGCATCCTATTCCAATTCTAAATCAATTCAACGCACTTCCAATTCACAAATTCCAAATTATAGTTGAAATTTTCTCGAGGACTCTTTAAATCTATCGATTTTACTCATGGGTACGTAATGTTATGTCAGATTTTTTACATTTTTAGGCACTTTTATTTGCCTTGTTTTGTCAAATATTTGAGAAACGGTTCATCATCACAATTCTGAGCTGTACAAATCGTTGCAAGCCTCGTCGTTGCTTCGGCTAGAATTCGTCGATGTTCTGCTCTAAGCGGGCAAGGAAAAGGCACGACCCCCACGGACCCCGAGATAGAGCCGGTGAGAGCAGACATGCAACCACATCAGCAACAAGTAAGACCTTCGAACAGGCGTTGCACGAGAGAATACACACTCCGCACTTGGTTGGTCGGTTTCTGAGGTTCAATTTTCTGAATTCACTCGGATCTCCTCCAAGCCGAATCGCGGATCCCTCAGCGGCCACTTCGGAATTTCGTATCTAAATTGCTCGACTCACGGAATCTACACTCTGGACTTTTGTTTGGCGAACAGGAACAAAGAGGAAAGTTTTTGGAACACGAACTTTGGTATGTATGCAACTTTCTTACAGACAGTGTGATTGTTTTTTTTTTTTTTCATTTGGGAATCGACTGAGCACGAAAACTGTTCTGTACTTGTACTTGTGATGTACAAATTTATTCTTCGGAAATTATCCTCTACCGTGAATCGTTTAGCAGCCTGAAGATGTTCGTTACAAATAAGAACTGTCTTATAAACAAGAAAAGAATGAAAAAGAAAAGAGTAAGCAATTAGACGTGCCTATTATAGGATCATTAGGGTCAGAACTGAATAGCGAGTTAGAATATGGCCCGAGGGTTTCATTGGCGCAGCACGTGAGGGTTCATCTTACGTCTCTGAACGTTCGAATCACTTTTCGAACTATTATCAAAGTTTTGAGTTTCTGGACCTAACAAGATTGAGATATGAGTAATAGCTTTTTCAAAGATTTTTCTCCTATGATTATTATGTTTATAACATTACCCAAAGTCAAAAATAAGTATTTTGTAAATTATAATTTCTTCATAAATGAATTTCTGACAAGCGTGGCGGATAAGAAAGCCGTGTGTAAAGACTGACTTCGCGCTTTTAGTTTAAATGATAAGATTCATAATTTCCGAAGCCTATTTTCAAAAAAATTTAAATGTTTTTTTTTCAGATTTCATTAAGGATTACAATTTTCCGAGAAATGTCTGTATGTTCTTCAGTTGCCTCAATTTAACGGCGGACGATCTGAATAGTTTTTGATTAATGAAAAATTACCGTCGGTTCTAAATGTGAGTGAAATCCATAAAATCGTTCAGATTTTATACACTGTGAGTTTTCATAAAACTGATGCTGTAATTCAAGTAAACTTCGACTAACCTTGCTCACATGTTCTAGAAGGACGACTTGATATCCAGCTGTGGTAGATATCGACTTGGTTAAGATTGCTAAAGAGGTTCCGATTTTATAAGATTTTGAATTGCCGAACAATTACGTCGTCATAATTTAAGTCAACTTCGACTATATCAGCTTAAATTTTATACGAGATACCGACTTCATATTTGGTTCACGTACGAATTGACGCGGAACAAAGTTTGCGTAAAAAATTATTTTTCAGGCGTCCTAGCATATTTAAATGCAGTGGGTCAAAGGCCAACCTTAAAAATGTGAAAAGTATAGAGTCACCTTCGACTAATTCAGTTCAAATTGCATACCGTCCTCAAATTTGGTTCACGTACCGATTAACTTACAGAATAAAGTTTAGGTACCATTTTTTTCAGATGTCCCAACCTATCTTAATGCAGTGATTTAAAGGCTAACCCTAAAATGTGAAGAGTGAGGAATGGACTTTGACTATATCAGCTAAAGATTCATATGCGATACCAGCTTCATGTTTGGGTTACGTACGGATTAGGATGGAACAAAGTTCAGGTACAGATTTTTTTTTAGATCTTCTACTCTATTTCTCCTCAGCGGATCGAAGGCTAACCTCAAAAATGTAGAGGATAATGAATCGACTTTGACTAATTCAGCACAAATTTCATACCGGTTTCAAATTTGATTCACGTACGGATTAACACACTCTAAAAACCAAGCGTGTCGCAAGTGTGTCATTCTCTACCTTTTACATCATGACGCATTTTTACACACTTCCAAGCGTGTTCCGCTTACGTCTCGTTACCTTGGATAAGCAACACGCTTGAAAGTGTGTGAAAAAGCGTCATAATGTAAAAGATAGAAAAAAACACACTTGCAACACATTTGGATTTTATAGTGCATAGAATAAAATTTAGATAAATTTTTTTTCCAGATGTCTCGACCTGTTTTAACACATTGGGTCAAAGGGAAACCTCAAAAATGTGAAGAGTGAAATAGCGGCACGAAGCAACAGAAAATGGGTCTCTGGTTTTAGCGACGATAGGACGACAAGGGTGGCAATTCCGAGCGCGGCGTTGGCAATTTGTAAGGAAAATGCATATGAGGTACGATCCATCACAAGTGAGAAGCGCACACGGGGCCAAGCGGTAACGACCGAGCGCCGCCGTCGAAAGACCAGCCAAGAAACCGCCAGAGAGTGGAGTGTGCGGTGGAGCTCGATGTACCTTCCTCGCAGGCGCGCTTATTGATTTATGGAAATCAAGGCTCGGTCGGAGTTCGGCTCGGTTCGATTCCCGGTATAAATAATTCGCGTTCCCCGAACGCCCTTCCTCTGCACCGACCGCTCCTCTCATGCTTCTTTTCCGGAGCTCTACCACTATCTCGTCCCCCTTCGTCCTCTGCTCCTTTTTCTTTTTCTTTCCTGAACTTCCTTTCCTTTTTTTTTCCCCTTTCATTTTCTCGTTGCTTCGTCTCTTCGGTTTCTGTCTCGCTCCTCCCACGCACCAACTGCGACGAGTTTTGCTCAGCGCGGTTCCGCACCGATCCTCATAAAGTTAACACAGCCCGATAATAAATCCGCTTTATGACAAGCCGCGACCAACAGCAGAAGCGGAATATGAGGATCGGATCATCCGTATCATCATCCTCCTAAATATAACACACTTTTGAGGTATATCGTGTTCTCGGATTTCTATATTGGTACCGACTGACAACCAGTTGTGAGATTCGAACCCACACGAAGAATAAATGTGCGAAATACTGCTATCAATATTTTGTAGGATTGCGAAAGAAATGAAATTTTGCTTATCCCCTCATCGACATTTTCTATTCTCTAGTTTTTTCGACTTCAGGATAAAAAATGGAATGAACTATAGAAACGACAATTGTTTAATTTTTTTTTCTACAAACCGATAATCAATCTGCCTTATGACAAGCTGCTATTTTCAAGGGTAGGAGAGTCTCCCTTTATTGGGGATATTGTATATAAGAATTACAAACAAATTATACTGTGATTATACAATAAAACCGTTTTTCCCTTTTGACAAATGCCTTTCGTTTTTGTCTCAAGGGCCGTTTTCACTTCTTTTACTGCGTGCATGATGCTGACTGAACCGCGTGATACATTTAGTTTGGTGAAGTGTAATTTTCTTCTGCATGAGGAGATACACTGACTAACAATAAGCGTAGCACATGTTGATAAAAGTTCATAATTTGTAAGCTGCATGAGTGAAAATAAACGAATGTAATGACTTCTTATTAAATCGATGAATAAATCTACCTCCAGGATAAAAAAATAGTTTGCTCAGCTTAGACTGTCTTCTTACGGAGAATAATATGAGACCTCACCGAAACAAATCAACCAAGCAGCTTAGTCAGCATCATATACAGAATGAAAAACCTAAAAACAGTTCTTAAGACAAAACTCTGCCAAAAGGAACGAATACTGTAATCGAATCAATGAAATATATGTCTCTTAAGTGATAAACGCAGTTTTAATTAACATGAATTTAATGGTAGTCGAATGACTTTAATCTTCATGTCAAAACCGTATATGGTTGGAGCGATTGGCTTGAGTGCAACATTGATTTCAATAATTTATTTTCCTAGTGTGCAAATATTAATAAATGAGGTACTGACATAAACATTGAGTTTACGATCGATAATTCATTAGCACTTGGTCCCGCGAAATTCTCGTGTCGTTCGCGTATGGAGTCGTCAAGCACGAAAGAGCTCTTTCTCTCTCTCTCTCTCTTTCGATGCTCGTTCTTGAATTAGCTTCGGGCATGTGGGTCGAGTGAGACCAGCACGTAACGTAATTAACGAGCCGACAATTAATAACCGGCTGTTATAGATGCGGATGGCGCGCGCGCGCGCCACATCAGAGACTCCCCCCCTCCTCCCCCTCGGCCCCCCTTAAGTCGTGACGTTCGATCGCACGTTTTGTGCCGACGCGCGGGGTCCGTGTAACACCGCGGCACCACGGAAGCGGCACCGCTTCACGTATGTCCATATTCACATATATATATATATGTATAAATATATATGTACAGGATCTATGCAAAGCACGTACGTCTCTGGATGTGCACCTAAAACGCGCGACTAGTGAGCGTATAGGTAATAGCGTATCGCATGATACACCACCATTAATCCCGGCATACCCTTCTATACTTTGGAGGAATAGACACCTCGTATACGGTTGAGTTTCATAGCCGGTTCATCAGCCGGATATCGTTCACCCTTCGCGCACACGCTAAATCTCTCTTTCTTCATCATCTTAGCTTTTCCTTAGGCGCTATATTCCGGTGATGTATGTATTGATACAAAATCTATATGTATATATATATATATTTATATAGTATACGTTGTTTGTATGATTAATTTTCATTCTGAGAGTCGTCACCATATCGTGGCATCGATGGAGCTATTATTCATGTCGAATAATATTATCCACAATTCTGCCAATGAAGACGAGGAGACGTGCCATTGGAGCGGCGGTGAGACATCGACCAATCTCGCCATCGTAGCGCGATGGGATGCCAAGGGTGCCTTTTGATTCGATGATCCAACGTCATGTACGGCGTACGATGAATGGGGGATAAAAGGGACGGAAGGTCGTCCCTGCCGGAAGCTGAGTGAAGGGTGGCGGCCTCGGGCATATTAATATTACCCGAACATTGTCTGATGTCTTAGGCCTCGATACGTGCTAGTCGAATCAGTGCTGAATTTTGAGAAGCGTTTCTACAATTATTTGAAGTTCAATTGACGGTTATAGAAACTCAATTAGGCATCGGCACGTGTTTTTTATATATAAATAAATCAACACCCAGGATTTGAAAAGAAAATACTCTTGTATATGCAAATGTTCGATCAGATGTTTCTATCACAAGGTTATATTATAGAAAAAAGCATTATATTAGGCCGATCATGCAAGCAATAGCTCCGTTTGTTGATTGAAAGATGCTTCAACGATTAAACGAAGAGATTTTTCAGTAGTATTAGTGTTCAGTAGTTCAGTAATATTAGAAATTTTCAACCGTCTGTTTATCCAGTTCAACCTAACATTTAGCACTGATTTGACTAGCACGTAGCGAGACGAATACCTTAAGTTCGTTTTGATGTTTGTGGAATAAATATCGGATAGAAATATTTACTTGTATGACTATTTATTCTGTATTAATGATGAAATTAAGGGGGAATAACTGCATATTTAAAAAGATTATGTTTTCGTACGACTGTATCATGTTAGGAGTTTTTTTTTGACAGTTACACTTCGTATGAATTATTACTTATTGGAAATTCATATATTATGAATATACATACATATCAAATCATATGTTACGAAAAAATGTTAATTGCCTGTACTTTTGTGATAAACTCGATAGAAAACAATGACCATTATTGTTGGCAAAAATGACGAGAGAATCCATCGGCAATATTTTTAACCATTTGATCAGCTTTTTCGACAATTACATGCAGAGGACGATACTCTATTTTTTCAACATACCTGTAGGAACATTTCACCATCGAGATGATGATGGTCGTAGGCAGCGAGAGCAGCCAATTCTCTCGCTCGATAGTGCGAGTCGTGGTGAGGATTTTCCTCTTTTTCCTTGTGCATCACAACTGCAACAGAAAAACGACCAAAAAAGTTACGTTAAATTTTGTAAAACTTTTAATGTTTATTAACTCTAATTAAGGATCCTAAGACAACTAAAAATAGTCATAAGGAAAAAAATTCTCAATACGATATCCTTCTTTAAGGAATTTTTTTATTTAACCCTCATTGAGTACATACCAAGCATTATAATTCTGCAAGCTTAAGAAGACATGTAGTGTACCAAGATGGTGTGAGAAAAAAAGTAAAATTTTTGACCTGTTGTAGCTTTCAGATGAAACCAGTGAACAAATTTTAGTGTTCGATGTCTTATTTAATCTGTCGAAGAGTGCATTTTAGTATGAGTGTAGCAATCCTGGATGCAGTGGAAATTCAATTTAGTTATGCCAATTATTTACTGAGTTTTTATTGAAGAAAGATTTATTCAAACATTTAAAAAAGGCGACAGATGAAATAATTCATTGAATACTAAAATTTGTACACCGCTTCGATTTGAGAGCTACGACGAATTCAAGATTTTAGTTTTTTACTCACGCCATTTTGGTGCACTGTACGTCTTCACAAAATTGCAGAACTATAATCTTTGTTATCTATTTATTGAGATTTTATTCAAAAGATTTCTAAAAGAATGCTATCTTGTATAGAATAATTTTCCTTATAGCTTTTTGAGGTGACTGCGTGCCTTTAATGGCTCCACATGTTAATTAAGAAAAAACGGAGTTCGTTTCGATGAAAAGTTTAATGACTTATAACTCAGCGGACTTTTTACAACATCGAGCCCTCGTCTCGTCAAAGTCTTCCAACGGACGTAAAAGAGACGAGAACTTTGATGCATTCCGCAGGAATCCACCGGAACTAAAGGCTACAGATAAAGACCGAGAGACTTTTAATGCGGCCGGTTTATTATTTAGTGTGGCCGGCCCGATGGTCTAATTATGGACGCGCATATCAAACAGGATGGTGGCAGGTGCTCGCTATGTCTCTCGGTCTCGTCGTGTAGCCACTTTTCCCAACAGATCCGAACGCATCGTACGCACAGCCGCGCACTGCTGCCACTGCTATGCACTTGGGTGCACCGGACTACGCTATAGGTACGTATTATAGGGGCAAGAGAGGAAGTGTCGCTCACAATTTTTCTCGCTCTATCTCCACAACATTTTCCCTCGCTTCTCCGTCGTAGTGTACGTAATAGCATTATCGGCAGCGTACGCCATGTCATTCGAACATTATACTTATGAATATGTGTTCTTTATATTTATTTCAAATTATTTTCAGCCTCAGACCTTTCTAAGAGTATCCTGGAAGTCCTTAATTATAAATCGGGCTCACGTGGAATCCAACAATTACATAGTGCTTGGGTAAAGAGTTAAAAAAATAAAATAAAAAAGGTTGAAGGAACTTGTGACCTTTGTAATGAGTGAAGTATGGAGGTATTGCATGTCGATTTTTACATTGTGGTCATTGCCTTGGAATGAGACAACTAAATATATATTCTCTGTAATATATATTTAGATAAATCTGTACAGCGGACAAAAAGGTGGAGAGTTTTTCTCGGTTTCAGATTTTTAGAAAGCAATTGAATTGTTAGTCGTGACCGAAGAATTGATAATCATGGGAACATTAACGGGAAATTGTTGGACGTGTAATTACTGGCAAATAATTGCAACGTTTTTATGAGAGACTGCAAATGTGGCTGTGGGTTATAGTCAATTTTTGGCACTCATTGGGTAGAATTTCCGGGTACTGATCATGGATGAAAGTGGATATTTTGAAATCTTTCGATAATGAGAAAGCAAGAGACTTTCAGGTAGCAATAAACAATTGTTTTAACGACAATTTATATTGAGGCAAGTAATTTGTTTTTTCACGAACAAAATTATAATACTCTAAGGCACAGGCTTAATTTCACAGTTAATGTAAAACTTAATGAAATCCAGAACAGAAATTTGGCTTTCATTATTTCATAAATATCTAGATAACTTTTAATAACTTAATAACTTTCGTTTAGCATTTTTCACTATGTTGGGTCGACAATATACAAGCATTTCAATGAATAAAAACAAATCCATAAAAATACAGTACAATAAATCATTCGGTAAATAGATGCTAAGCAAGTCACAAATAAAAATCCCTTAATGCGTTTTTCCAGTGCCATTAAAATGAAGGATGAATCTCTAACGGAATTTTACTGCGTAATAATTTTTTTCTAAAATTTGGATAAAAATCAAATAAGATATTTTTAAAAATAGCAATCAAGATACCTACGCATTGGAAAGATTGATCAAATAGAAACTGGATTTACGTATATATATATTTAAGAATTTGATTTTTATTTACTGTACAAAATTTTGAAAAATAGATACACATTTAATGAACATCGTATTGAAGAGGTTTTAATTTTTTTGCTATGATAAATATAAATAAAATTTATTGAAACAACCAATGAAATATAAGATGGCAATTAATCTTATTTTATGCCAGCTTTAGACCTCCAAATATTCGATGAATCCGAATAATTTCTCTCAGGGTAATAGCAATAACATTGGTCTTTGTATCTCTATTACAACAAATATCAAGATCATTAATCAGTCTCCCGGTTGACCCTTATCGTTTATTTATAGCGGGTGGGGTAGTCTCGCCATTTAAAATCCCATTTCCACCGGAAGGATTGAATACACGAGGATGAGCGTTGGTCATGGGTGACGAAAGTATCTTTCGGGAAATTCGTTGGACTAAATTGCCGATCAACAACCCGAAGCATGTTTACCCTCTAGTTAGGAGAAAATGCTCATTCTGCCTTTCTCCGTTGCGTTCTATCGGACCGTTTGGGGTTTGCCCTCGCTCTTCACTGTTCTAAGCTCCGCTAGCTGCTGTGCGGTATAGCCGCGTGGCACACGCGTGCACGAGAACTGGCCTCGCGTGCGACTCCTTTACGAGTTCACTGTAAGCGAATGGTGAGCATCAATGCATGGGCAACAACCGCGCGGTGCTACTCTGACTGCCCATCTTCCCTGCACGCATCGATGCACCCTTTCCCACACGTATAGTACCTACTTTCATGCACAGGCCACCGTGAGACATAGGCTAACATACTCGTGACGTAGAGTCGTCAACAGCTTGCCTATTGAAGGTGATGAACAACTACAATTAAAAATCTGCACGTGCTTTGTAAGTTGTACATGCTTATTAAGTGAAATATAATTTTCTTTTAATTCAATTTGTTTTGTGATTTGGTATTTAACGAAATGAAAATAGATAGTAATTAAGGCCATAATTTTGCTTCCTCATTTGTTTTTATGGGATTTTTTTGTTTTTTTTTAAGAATTTCATGTCAGGACACTCAGAATACTTCGAAGCATCGAAAAAAGTGGTTTAGAAAAAATGTCCGTATGTGTGTGTGTATGCAGGGCTTCGAAATTTCAATCACTTGTAACTTGAGAACCGTTCAACCGACTGAGCTAAAATAATGTACACAACTGAAGCAGCAGTCCATTTTTGAATGATGCAATTTCTTTTTTTTAAGTATGCAGAAATTTTTATTTTATAGCTTTTTAATTTTTTTAAAAAAAGGACGTGCTCGCTTTAGCTTTGGTAAAAATAGCGATAATTTTTATAAGAATTCTTCATACATGCAGATTTTCAAAACTTTAACTTTCAGAAAAAAGATGTTATTGCATTAACTTTTTAGCAAGCCATAAGATAGCGAACAAAAATTCTATACATGAAAACAGTAGTGTTCACCATTAATAGGTACAAAGTTTCATTATAATTTGTTATGTAGTTCTACTTTTTCGGAAATTAAACTTTGATTACGAATAAAGCTGCAAAGCTGAACTTTGCAAATTGCTTTCTCATTATTTTCGGTTTTTTTTTACAAAGCTTTCTCTATGAGGAAGCCAAAATCGATCAACATACTTCTTCATAGAAATATCTTTCCAAAAAAATGAAAAATGAATGAGGAAACAATTTGCAAATTGCTTCCTCGTTTCAGCTTTTTCGTTTCATACTGATAACCTTTTTCAATAATTTTGGGTCAAATTTTAATCATTCTATTAGTACTATCATTATGGAGTAATAAATGAAATTCAAACTTTTGTAGAACAGAATTTACAAAATAATTTAATAGCAGATTAGTGAAATAAAAATGTTTGTATTTAATTTGATTTATGATTTCGCATTTAACGAAATGAAGTTGTATCGTAATTAATATCACAGTTTTTGTTTCACAAGAATGAGCTTTTCATGAATTTTTGGATTGAATCAAAATAACTCTACTAGTACAATTATCATGCAATCATAAATGAACTAGAAAATGTTGACTAACAGTATTAAAAAAAATCATTATCAATCAGATTGAATAAAGAATTACGGAAAAAATTTCTATGGCTCTCAATGGAAAAAATAAACTTCTATTGAAGTACATGTTCAAACTAAAACACGAGAAATTCATAAACATTCTTAGATTACATTGACAGTCATTGTTTCGCTTCGACAAATAAATGAACTAGTCGTTTTTCTTCGTTTTAATCATATTGTTTTTCTCAGTATGGACATAATAGGGATGTATTGAATTCGAATTAATTACCGATAAGATGATTCATCATCCATCAATGCTGATAAAGTCTATGAAACCGTAACGCCAAATTTTACCTTATCTATACTTAAGGAGTGTGACAAACGATTCATAAGAACACGGCGATCAAAGTGATAGCGAGCATCGCAATAGTTTTATTTTCCGTTTCATTGATAATCGAATATCAATCGATGCCTGTAAGTGAATTTCACGGTCAAATACGAAGGTCCCACGTCCATCTCATTTAATTCACCGCAATATCGACCTCGTTCAATTTGTGCAGACATCTCATGGAGCAAATCATCGATGTTACCAACATTATTTATTATGTTCCCTATACTTTTGCAAGCTAGGAAAGTAACAACAAAACATTCGGTCAATTATTGAAACTTACGATTCCCTTTCCTGTACAATTCGAGTAATTAAACAAAAAATAAAATAAAAATGATTATGGAGTGAGATAAAAGAATGTGGAAATTTTTTTAAATTGCTAAAACTATCTGAAGAAATATTGTTTTATATTGTTTTATCAACGGCTATGTTTAAGGGGTGTAACGACCGGTTAATAGAGATGCAGTGAACAGAATGACGAGCGCTTCTACAACCAACATCGTGATAGTTTTATTTTTTTATGTTATTGATAATCGAATATTAATCGATGCCTATAGATGAATTATACGGTCAAATAAGAGGGTCCCATGCCCCTCCCAGTTACTTAACCGCATCGTCGACCCTTTTTCGTTTATTTAGACATCGAATGAGTGCAAATAATGACGGCGTTCGAAATCGTGGCCCGGGTCGCTCGTCCTGCTGCTTACCCTAATATGCTTTGCCGCACGTAACTTAAACACGAATGACTTGCGTTTTCAGTGACTGAGCGAAGCCGCGTGCGGCCGAGTAACTTGGCTCGGAGTCGACGCCGCCGCTGACGTCGCCTCGGTCGCCGCACTCTTGATTGAATGGTTAACTAAGTGATTATCTCGCGGTTACACCGAAGAAAGCGAACTCCGAGTGAATGCAAAAGAGGGAGGGACGATCGAACAATGATTAATGTGTTCGTCGTTTGGTTTCGCTCAATCGCCGCGTTATTAACCTTGCGCACAGTAAAGAAAAAAATAAATAAAAATAGAAGTGTGGACGTATGGATAAATATAATAAATATATATGTATATGTATGTATATATATACTAGAGGGAAGTTCTTTTGTGGATTTGACACGTGCCTATAAGCAAGCATAAAAGCGGTCTCACACAATTGGTCAATTTAGACATCGTCAATATTAGTAGGTATGTCAAAGATGGGAAAACAGTAAACTGTTGATTGTGCTTACGTAAAAAATTACTTTGTGAAGTGGAAGAGCTAGTTTTTTTTTTAATTCACGTGTTTCCTTAGTTTGGCAAACGATCGTTGTCATTTGATTTGTTTTTTCTATAATGGGAGGAACAGAATGATTTTTTGATGTAGCGAATTTTTACTTTTTTGCACAATCAGGAATGATGATTAAAAAATGGCTGGAGGAATAGTGTATGAAGATACGTGTGCAAAAAAGTTGGACGTAAAAGTGCGTACAAATTGTTCTTCGAAAACATTACTAAATATTTTCAAAAGAAAACAACATTATTGAGAGAGTGAATTCTGATTTCTTCGTTTTTTTCCAATCAATATCTTCTTTCATTAACAAAAATTTGATGAATTGACAAACCTTGTTTTTGTTTAATTCTGATTTTGTTTTTAATACCGAACTTTGAATAATTCAATAAATGATTTTTTTAAATAAAGAATCATAATAATCAATAATTCTCGATTTTTTTATCGGCGCTGCATGAAAATTCTCTAAAGTGACTTCAAATACAGTTGAATAGACCCAAGCTTGACAGATAATATGCTCACTTCTGTTTCCCGATGAAGAACGCGATGATACTGTGAGTAAACTATTTTTTCACTATGGCGAATTTTTTTTTGTGAAATCAAAAGTTGAATAAAATTGCAAAAGAAAATAAATTTCTGTCTAGAATGATGAAAAAGATTTAGTAAAATCAAAATATAACATTCTTACTAAATTATTCTTCAAAAATACTATTTAACAAATCTAAAATAATATAATATTCGTAACAGTAAATTTTTTTTAGCCAGATTCATCATCGGATTTTTTTTCTAACAATGTGTATTGAAATTCTTCGACTCTCACGATAAATAATCTTTTTCCCAGTAACAGAAAACTACACTGTTACAAAATATTGGAAGTTTTCATTCATAAACTCGTTATCGAAATTTAATAAACAATTCTGGTCTACAATTCATGTACTTTCCCAGTAAAAATAAAACACATTATCGAAATCCAAGTACTTTTACTGTAAAATGAAAGTAAATTATTAAATATGCTGCATCATACATTAATTTTACATTACCCTTGTATACTAAATTTCATATATTAGTTTATGAATAAAAACTTCCAGTAAAAGTACATTAAATTTCAAGTAGATTTTTTTTACATCCTAGTACCATTTGAGGAATCTCGTTTTTTTTTTTATTGGCGCTACGTGCGAACTCTATAAAGTGGCTTCGAATACAGTTGATCGGACCCCAGTTTGACAGATAATACGCTCACTTCTGATTCCCGATGAAAGGGGTGATGATACTGCGGCGGTAAACCGATATTGCTGTACGAACATCTATTGTAGTAATCCAAGTATATATCCAGCCCCATACAAGTCGGAATTCTTTATGGCGTTCCCGGGGCGCCGCTTGGATCGCTTTTACTGCGTGCAAGGTCACGTTATGCACGCTGCCCCCTCAAGTCGGTGCAGCCGCGCCAAGATTACAGGCATTATTTCCCCTCCGTGTTACACTCTCTCGATGCTTGTGGTCTCCCCCGTTCACAGAGGACTCGTGTCTCAAGCATGATACGCCACGAGACCGCCGAGCAATATAGGCTAGTCGAGCTTCCCTAAGCTTTTTTACTGTCGTTGAATAAAAAATTAATTCGACTAATTAGTCCTAATGACAAATGCATTTTTTAATAGAGACATAAAGAGTGTACTCTACGTGGAGTCGTGGGTGGAGAGAGGACTGATTTATTAGCATATTATAAAATTATATATCCATGAATAAAGAGACGTCGGACAACAATATGAACTCCCGGATGAAAAAGTGACCGTAGGGTTGATAAGAAAACAGGGCGAGCTCTGCCGCGGAGCCACGCCCTATCCCTGTAAAAATGATAAAATCTTTGATTGCGCAACGAAGCGAACCCTTCAGTACTTTCCAGAAGGGCGGCCGCGTCATTCGGCCAGTAACCCGTCTCGTCTTTAAGACTGGGGCTAAAATATGGTAGATGTGCCAATTGCGACCTTCGGAGACTAAGATTTAAGTTTTTTCAATGACAGCCTTTCAATGTTCTGCATCATTGGGGTGTAAGATATTGTAAAGTGATTGGAAAATATTGCATTCTAAAAAAGGATGAAGTTCGTATGTCCAAAAATGGTGAACATACGAGAAATCATGGAACTGTAGGAGAACCCTTCGTGAAAGAATGTGAACAAGAAACAGGACTGTTAGGCTCCCGAACAGATCTTAACGAGATTTCTACATTCAGTTGACAATATAATCAAGAAACAGCGTAAAGTAATGCGTCCTGAAAAAAGAACAAACTCCGTTTGTCCAAAAATGGTAAGAACAAGAAAACTCATGGAACTGCAGAAGAACCCATCAAGGGAGAATATAGTACAAGAAAAGGGACCGTTGGGTTCTTGGACAGAGCCCAACGTTATTTACACACTGCGTTGGCAATATAATCAAGAAACAGTTTAGAAAAATGCGTTTTGAAAAAAGAACAAAGTCCGTACGTCCAAAAATGGTAAGAACAAGAAAACTCATGGAACTGCAGAAGAACCCATCAAGGGAGAATATAGTACAAGAAAAGGGACCGTTGGGCTCTTGGCCGGAGCGCCGGCAATGAAAAGGATTTGTGTGTACGCGCCACGTGGCCTGATGATGATGGATGTCTGCATTTGTATGCGTCGTATCTCGCGCAAACCAAGATTACAGCGAGTCCAAGCGGCCAGAGAGAGACTATAACGTAGCAGCAGAACGGAGGAGAATCACCTTGGCACGAGCTAGACTCACTCGCGCCCGTATATTAGCCTGAAGCACAGAGAAGGGCTTTGGAAAATCTCCTTCTCACTCTCCCGACGCTGCAATCTCACATTTGCATGAAACGTTCTTCCGTGAGCCGTTATCCGCATACCGCGTGATACAGGTATACTCTATACGTACCAATGCTATCCATCTATAGTACATTTTACGCGATGTAGAGTCCAGATAGAAGACTGATAGATTTAACGCCATCCGCACCCAATCAAGATCGATCAATCGATGTAACGTCCGAGACCAGTTGAGTATCGCTAATAAACTGTTTCATCAATCTTATTCAGCTCTAACACCTTGAATTATATGCTCGTCTTGTTGGTGGGAAGTTTTGTGGTCGCGATAATATATTAAATGGTTGGAGGCGTTTTGCGATTTGAAGAGTGTCGCTGGTATTTTGCTTACATGATTCATCGATACCATTTTGAACGTGCAAAACTAGCCGTATAAATGTTTAGTTTATTATTGATATCTGGCGGAGCTAACAAGAGAATCGTGAATAAAATTCAAGCTGTTGAATCACTCTGAGAAAAACTTTATTTGTAGGTAATAGCATTTGTTAACAGTTAAGAAATCATGATGTTAAATATGGTCACATGAATATTTTCGTATAATTCAAAAATCGCTTCTTACTATTTCGGAATTAACACAAATGATAATTTCTTGACAATAAATAAATGTATTTTTGAAGTTTTTATTATAAAAATTTATGTTGAAAAATTTAAATCAACCAGTGCATAGTTTAAGACGACAGTGCATCGAGTTGTATTTTGATTGGATTGGTGGTAAGGGGAAAGGTCCATTTGGCTCAAAATCACATTACTCTTATTTGCGGAAGTGGTATAAAATACCCGAGATTCGCAATCATCATGAAATTATTAATTATTAAACCATGAAGTTATGCATTCCTCATAAATGAATAAATATCTGTTTAATTCCGTTGCTAAATATGAAAACGACAGTTTGGACTAATGTTTTCCATTGTATCGCACTAGTCTGCTGCGCATTTTCGCTCACACTGCCATTGCTAAGCTACGACTTTGGCGTGCTTTGATCGAGGGTCGCGCTTGTCTTGTAAAGGTCGACGATTGTAAACAAACAGAATAATCACATTGCCGCTAATCGCCCTTCATTTATAACCATCATCGAACAACTTATTTTTAAAAAAAGCATAAGCCAATCGATAATTTGCCGGAAATGCTGTCAGCCTAAGAGCTTCCAAATAGAAAAACGTGCACCACGGTCGTCAAAATTGCGTCATGTACTACAGCGTTACGCTGTTCTATTAACGGCACAGCGTGCTTTACGGCATGAATGCCGGCACTGAATAGATCCGCCATGCGCGTGCGCTGCATAGTGTGTCGGAACTATGCAGGCTCTGTGAAAATCCATAGTACTATTTTTTGTAGGAAATCTTCCAAGGTTGCCGAAAAAAATATGCAAGTTCACATTCGACGACATTTTCAAGGTCGAAAAGTTAAGAAAATATTAATAAAGCTCCTTTCGTTGCATACTTCACGTTTTGTTTTCGAATTTTTCTTTTTTGTAAAGTTTAGAAAATTTGCCTAAGGATGCTCATTTTTTTTTTCACTTGTGCTCTCCAAATCTCAATTTCTGATAGCACAAAAATCTGAAATTAAAAACGTGAATATAATTTTTCGAACTTCCAATTGGGAATGATGAGCAAAAAAATTTCAAATTTGAGCTTTTTCCTTATGTTAATATAGTAAATCTAATCATCTTTAAATCATCTTTAAAAAGAGATGGCTTATCGGAAGTCGAAAACTGGAACCACCTCCCGAGCATTCTGCCCGGTCGTCGATGACTTTGACCTAAAGCCAACTTCAGACTATTATAATCGCTCCAGGTTCACGTGACTCACGCTTTTGGAACTGTCGTATTTTCGCAGATTGAAATCGAATAAATTTTTTTCCGAAAACAGATGTTTTTTTCTTTCTTTCATTTTTACCGTAACAAAAGACATGGCGCATCGAAAGTCAATTATATCGAAACACTAAAGCAGAAATAGAGTCACGTCAAATGACGAACGGTGTAAATATGCAAATTTAATGTTAAGCCATAAAAGGAGACAAATGAAAGGAAAATAGGTTAACATTGTCCTTTGTGAAAAGAAAGGGCACGAAAAATTGAAGGCAACATTTTCTCCCGACATTTGGCGGAATACCCTATATAGTAAGCATGTCTGAATTTGTTCCAAGTCGCGTTCTATATTGACTGCTAGTCGCAACGTGGTATGACCCGGCTGTCGCGAGTATACGTTCGCCCCTTGACCGCGGTACGACGGCAAGGAGAACGAACGAACGAACGCACGTGCTCGTGGCTCGCCGTACCGCCTCGCGACACGACATCGTCATTCATCACTCGTTCCCTCCCACCCGCTGCACCCTATCTCCCCAACTAACTCAGTTTCAAGCATTCCCCTTTTTCTTTGACGTTCTTTACCTCCCAATCTACGTAATGAGTCTATCTCATAACCGAATTAAATTTTTAGAATACCATGTGCGCAACAAAAGAACGAGATTCGGGGACGCAGAGGTCGCAGCTCGAACACCTTTGGGCAGTGGAGTCGTCGTAGAGTTGAGTGAGAGCTTGTAGTAACGCGGAGACAGCTATAGAGGCTCTCGGACGCCACCACGCAGCAAGCAGACAGCGGAGCTCGCGCGCGAGACGTACGAGCGTGTCGTTAAAGCCTGTGGGCATTAAATTTGCAAGATTAATCTGCGCTTCCATTAGCCCTGCTATCGCGGTGGTCGGGCGCTGTCTTTTACTCGACGTTTCCCGACCGACTTGGCGTTCAGCGACGCGACACCAGACGCACGTAAGATACATTCGAGCAACTGAGATAGTCGTAGTGTTTAGAATCACGTGCTGCCGCAATTATCGAGGCATTCGACTAATTAAAATAATTATAATGCCCTTGGCCGAATTATTGATGATTTTGAGGTTACATTTATTTATGCACAATACACGAATAGAATACAATATTTTCATTTAAGATCAAAGAAAAAAAAGGAATCTTCATTATATTTTGTTTAAAATTCAGTTTGTAGAACTTCAGATGTGCTTTTTTTCCCGGCGGTTCGTGAATTGACAAAAAAAAATTCAAACTTGTAGACAGGGACAATTTAATTTTTTGGGTTCACGTAAAATTGTCTTCGTTGAACTTAACTAAAAGCCTGAAATTAAGTTCATACTTGAGATTTAACTCAAGTTTGTATTTAAAGTTGAACTCAAGTTTGTATTTAAAGTTGAACTCACGTTTGTATTTGAGTTTGAATACGAGTTTGTATTTAGGTTTGAACTCAAATATAAACTCAAGTTTGTATTGAAGTTTCAAGTAAAATTTGTATTTAAGTTTATAGTCAAGCTCGTATTTGAGTTTGAACTAAAATTTGTATTCATGTTTGTTTTCAAGTTCGAACTTACTTTTTAATTTTAGTTTGAACTTAATTTTTAATTCACGTTTGTATTTGGATGATTCCACTAATTGATGACAAGAGTTTATACTTTCCTTCTCCGATTCAGCGGTAATTTTTTAAATCTTAAGGATATCTGCTACATGAGTACCTCCTCAGCAGTACTGTTAAATAAATTACCAGGAACCATAAAAATGTTTTTTAAAATTTAGCACTGATTTAACTGGTATAAGGCGCAGTATCTACCTTAAATGTTTTCAAGTTCGAACTCAAGTTTGCATCCAAGTTTGAATTCACTTTTTGATCAGTCTGAGTGCAAACAAAACGAGTGATTAAAAACTCTTCTCCGAAATAATTTTTTTCTTTGTTGTGGTAAATGATAAAAGATAATGACTTTACTCTAATTTTTTAAGCGTCGCGTCTCCTCGATGAAGGGGCCAACCATGAATACATATATACATATGTAACTACGCACGTAGACGTAGTGGGGTTGGCCGTCGGCGCGGCCGCCATCGCGGGGCCGCGCGAGCTTCATCCGCTAATTAAATTCGATAAAATCAGGAGCCAGCTCGTACGTCGCTCGAGGACGTACCTGTACCTATACTTGTTGCCGTATTAAACCCAACGAAATGTGTCTATATATACGTACGCGAGTGTACGCGTGCGTTCTCGTTCGGCTCTCGCGTTCCAATCCACGCGGAAGATCATATTGCGCCGATCGGGACTCGACTGGCGACGCTCAAGGGTCGTGGGCACCGTCCAAGGTCCAACTCTCGCTCTGCCTCCGACCGACAGCTATATACCAACAGCGCAAGCCCCGCGACACATATCACACGGTGGTGTAACACTGTACACCTCACGCGCAGGCCCCATAGTGTATACAACGATAGCAGGAGGTTAAATGGTTGCTCGGTATATACCAAGAGACAGATACGTCCCTTTACCCTTGGGACTTTGCGTGACTCTTCCTTTTTCCCCCTCCTACCGACCTTCCTTCCTCGATGCTCGACTCAAACGCGCGCTTCTGACTCTTAGTGCACTATAATATGCGTAGTAATTGCGATTCTCGGTCTCATTTACCTCTCAGAACAAACGGCGAGAGAAGTAACGAAATGGTCGGAAAACCAACCGGATGACAAGTAATATCACCATGTGCGTACCATGGAAAATTGGATGGGTCCTTAATTGGAAGAACCCTTAATTGGAAATCTGAGCGAATAACATCGGTTTCAAGCAACAATATTTTTTATGAGGTTTTGAGGAGCTCGAGTCATCTGAATGTTGTGAAAATGATTTATTTGTTTTAATTATTAAAAAATAATTTTTTTAATTACGTTTTTTGGTAACCTTGTTTAAGTTCATTGATAAGCGGTCGAGAGTGATGAGAATTAGTAGGTGGTGAGTGGCTACCGTGGGCCAACTCCGAGTTGTTAAGTAAGAGGAACGGGAAAATAAATAAAAATTCCAAATTGACGTTTCGGTCCTATGTGCGGACCCTCTTCAGAATTCAATATCCTCGACAAGAATAATACAAAAAAAATGTGTGTGTGGTCACAAAAAAACATTGATAATACAAAAAATTCACAATTAGTGACAAGTAAACACGAGACATGAAGTTATGAAACAATATGATTCTGAATTTTTTAAAAATGTTATAGATGATTGAATTACTTTATGTAAGTAGGAAACTGGGCCCACTATTGAGAATTTTTATTTATTTCTATAATATGTACTATAATATGCGCGGTAATGAAGATACTTGGTTTCATTTACCTCTCGGAACAAACGCCAAAATGAAAGTTATTAGTAGTGGGACGTATGGAATTCCGCAAATCTCATTAAAAATATCATTTGAAATGCATTGAAAAATTAATATATTTTCATAAATATGTTTTATTTGTTAGCCAATTCAACAGTGCAAATATTTATTTGGTTTCGGTTATGCCGTAAAGCTCAAATTGCACTGGTACCAATCAATTTGGAAATTAAATAAATTCCCATCTCGAGCCCTTTTACACTAAACTCTTAATTATGCAATAACTTTTATCGCAGTTAGATTTTTAAATTTGGCGTAACACCATGAAACGAAAGTTCCTACCGTTTGGTTAGACAGTTTTAATGAACAGAAAATAATCAATTGTAAAATCAATTCAATTCATCAGTGTAATTTAAACTTTTACAGTGGTTCCGATTTGTACTTCGAAAAATCCAATTGAATATCATTTTTTTTTAAATCTTTAGAACATGATTTAGACATAGAACAACCACTTTGAGGTCTTTATAGTTTTTCATTATTTTGCAAAAAACACTCATACATTTTATACAGTATTTTTCAAAACGATTTATTTTTATTTATTAAAAAAAAACGATCTATTAAAAAAGAAAGATCCATAGTTCACGCTCGATACCTTTAATAAATTTCCATTCCTCTCCGATCCCTGGCGGAAGTGTTTAGCTTCTCCTCTCCTCGCGGCCGATACCTTAATTCTCTCTTTTTCCGTTCCTATCTAACTAGAATGTATCGCTATAATTTTTCAGAGGTCTAAAATAGCGAGGATGAGCGTAGCAAACGAGCTTGACAAAATACGGAAGAGGCATAGACGGTGTACCTGTAGTACAAATCTACATATATATTATATAGCCGCCATTTGTCGTGGCTGCAACTTTATAGCTCTCGTGGGATATTGTATCGCAAACATTTACCCTTACCCTTCGATTTTTATTTTTCATTTTTTTACTATCTACGGAATCGGACAGCCGATTTATAAAATATCCGTTTCTTTTGCGGAAGGTCAGTCGAGTGACCTAAGATGAGGAAATACCTTTTTCATATTCTCTTTTATTAGTTTATTTTTATTTTTTTACGACACTCGATCGCAGGACGAGGATCGTCGAGGTCTCCGGGTGCAAATGAAGTCGCATCAGGCGGCCGAGGGTAATCATTACTTTACAAGTTTACCCAGCGCCCGTCCCGAGCTATTAATCTCGCAGTTAGTTTGTTAGTTACCACAGAGTGCACAGAGCATAAGAGGACGCGGGGATAGAGAGCGCGTTCCTCGACGATAAATAATGCACGAGAGCGCCATTTTTACAGCGCTTGGGCTAATTGTTATTTACGAGTGGTTATAAACTATAGCACGGCTTTATTAAGCGCGGAGGAAAGAGAAGAAAAAAACTATACGAATAATCGGAGCCCCTCGCGCTGGCGGCCCTCTCGAGGAGCCCTTCATCGTGAAAAGGGATGAGCACCGGCTAATCATACGCCGTTTTTTTCACCAACATTCGTAGAAAGTACAATCAAAGGAATCGTGGTATGCCTGGTTATTATTCAGTGACAACAAATTATTTTTGGTCCACCTGATTCGTTTTATAGATATTGCTTTTAGGCCTGTAAATATTTTTTTCGAGATACACTGAAAAAAAGGGTCTTCATTGATTCAAAAACAATTTGTTTACGGGCTGCGAAAAACAGTGTTTTTAAAATAACTGTGGGACTTATGTTTACAATTCCATTCAACGTTGGAATAAGGAAATATTGTTTTGCCAATTTTAGAGTTATTATTTCATATCGTATTAAATTGTAGGAATTGGAAGTAAGATTGAGTTGACAATGTTTACTTTTGGCAGTCCGCAAAAGAATCGTTTTTTACTCAATTACATTATACTGACAAAGTAATCCTCTTATTACAATGTTCAATATTTTTACGATAATCTTCTTGCGAAATAAAAATAACATAGGTGCACCCTGTAGTGACAACTATGAATTGTTAATTCATGAAAACCGAAAAATTCATGGAAAACGAGAAAAAAAATTTTAGACGTTATTCTGATTTTTATGTTTGGCATCTGCCTTTTATGATGAGCCTAGAAACTATCGAGTAATGAATATACATTGTTAGTCCACGGGATCATTATTATATTTACTTCCCGGTTATATTTTTATAGTTTTAGATATAAACATAATGACATGGACTGTACTTGAAAAAAAAAAAAATGAATCAAGAACGATTGTCTTGCAGTCTTCTAAAAACGTATGTTGTAATTGTAACTACACTCGTAATACGATAAAAAGAGTAATAATATAAATTGAGGATATTTTATCATTTTAATTTCGTATGTACTTGTAATAATTGAAGTAAAGTTTGAATTACATCTTTTGTTTCTAGCAACGTGCACAGAATATTTTTAAGGTCACCAAACCTACAATAATTGTATTTCTTTCCATCCCTCAACCGTTCCATAGAAATAAATGAATTTCTTCGCTCGTGTTTATCACATAATAAGGAGATTCCTTTTCGATTCGTCACAATAACCATAATACGAGATCGCGAATTTTCATTTAAAACAGTCTATACAAGTGATCGGTAATAAACTTGTACTAAAGTCTCTTTTAACGAGATGTGTAATGATCCAATGTTCCATCGGCTCTTTTGAGAGGAAGGTAGAATGATAAAAATAAAAAATAAAAAAAATGGAGAAATGAGTTGAACGGCGAGCGTTGGACGTTGGAGCGGTCCGCGGAAATAAACGTAATTAAATATCGAGCTGAGAGCTCGGCTTCAAGTACTCTCCTCCTCGTCTGATTTACTGCAAATGGCTGGGGCAAGGATAATTTATTTCGCAAAGGTGTACGTGAGAAGAGGGGCGAGGTAAGAGGTCCAAGCGTTCCATTAAATTCAAACAAACGACGAGATTTACGGGTAGCACTATAGGCACAACGTACTTTCTTTACGGATCGGTTGCGTCGATGAGACTCAGCCGATCGCTTTGCCAGTCATCTAAATATTTAGCCAGACTTGAGCTAATTTTTTCTTTTACCCTCTTTTTCGTCTATTCTTATTCGCTTATGTAGTGGGTGTATATAACAAGTCGTGAATTCAGGTCTACCGGGTGGTTCGTTCGCTGACGAGAAGGGTGGTTGCCCGTTATCGCGGGCATAAATCAGGGCGTAATTAGCCAGCGAGGGTGAAAGGTGAAGTCGGTGAGAGTGGAGAGGGTGAAGAGACGCGGTGAGGTGAGTGCTGAGGGGGCGCGCGTACGGGCCGACGTCACGGAGCCCTCGAAATCTCGCTAATTAATACGATACGTAAGCGAGCCGAGTTGCGGGTTCGTTCGCTGTGTTTTTGGCTACTTTCTTTCTCGCTTTCGCTTTCTCATTCAGAAAGTTTTTTATTCATTTAGGAAATGATTACCATGATTTTATTGTCACTAGCAATTGTATGAAAATTCTAAAAAAAGTGGTGTAAATTTAATCTAAAATTTTTGGAAAGTTGGTTTGTTTATTTGTCTCACCCCCTCTGAGGAAAGCCTCATGGTGGTGACAACGTTAGCTTAACTTAAGCGTCATGGTAATGGTAACACATTCTCTTACAATTTGAGCACTCTGTGATGATGATGGCTACACCGACACGAGTTAAACTTAACGTTGAAGGTGACCGCCCCAATAACCAAGCCGTCACCACGAAAGTAACAACCTCATCCGTACTCTGACTCTTACGGCGATGGTGACAGTTCACATTAGACGATAAGCGTCACGATGGTTACGAAAACAATGTATATGTGATACGTGTCACCATGCTCACAGTGACGGTGATACTTGCTTAGCATAATAGTTTCAGGATGATGGTGACAATTTCCTCACAACTTAAGTCTCACGATGACAACACATCCCATAAAATAAGCGCATCACCTCATGGTGATAGTGACAACTTACGCCATGAGATAGGCATCGCGATGATGATGACAACTGAAGAACTTCATGGGGATGGTGGTGACAATGCGACCCTTTAGTTGACGGTGTTGGTAACAACTTGTCCTATAATTTAAGCCCTCAATGATGTTGATACCGCAATGGGTTAAGTTTTACGTCAAATATATAACCACCTCAAAAACCGCAGCTTCATCGCGAAGGTGATAGCACCTACCATAATCTGAGTCTTTAGGTGATGGTTTAAATTTACCCTAGAAGATAAGCTTCACAGTGGTGACAAAAACTACGTGAGTATAGGATGACCATCCTCGCGGTGATGATGATACTTAGGGTTACCGTCACCATTCCCACAGTGATGGTGATACTTATCTTATAAGTCAAGTATTATGATGATGGTGACAGCTCCCCTATAAGTTTAGCCTCACGACGATGGTGATAACACACCCCGTAAGATGAGCGCGTCACCATCCCCTCGGTGATGAACACATCTCATCGCTACGATAACGATAAGGTGATAATGTCAAATGAAGAACTTGATGAGGGCATCACCTCACGGTGATAGTGGCACTGATTCTGTAAGTTACTATCATCACGGTGATAGTTACGTCCCGAAAAGTGTCACCATCACCTCGTGGGGATAGTGAGACTATAACTTGCTACCTTTTACAAAACTTTTCCATGAAACAGCCAAAATACATATTTTTTTATGAAAGTCGTATTGTGAAAAGTAGTGACTAAGGAATGCGCAAGATCTGACTTTGCGCCCTTTTTTCTTTACCCTTGGTTTTTATTATTACTAAGTGGTTTGCTTGGTCCTTATTGTATGCAGGCATTCCCCCTGAATCTATTTCTTTTACTCCGTCGGTAAGTTTAGCGAGCACGGCCATCGCGGGAGATACACGTACCAAAACAATATCGGTCGAGATCAGGCGCGAGGAGGTCGTCTCTTAGCTCTTGCTCCTTCACTCTTTTAATCCACCTGTGGTATCCGGTGTCGAATAGACTTCTTGGTGTCGAATTACTTTTAACGCTGCGAAACCAACGGGTTGAGACGATCGATTCGCAAAATCTCTTTCTCTATCCCTTTCGCACAGATACCTTCGCCCGGTAGGACTATCCCTTTGCGGTACTTGCGCCGAGAGCTCCGACAAAAATTCCAAATCCGATGTGACGAGGCTCAGAGCGAGTCCTTCGTAACAATTTTTGGTCACTCCTAGTGATTAACCGTAATTAATTCGTACCATCGTATGCTAAACTGCAACTTGTAACTGAGGGAATTTTTAACCTCTTGACATCCAGGTTTGAAGATAAAGAAAACCATCTCCTAAATCGTAGATACTTCCCAGAATGAATACAAAAGAAAGGTGAAACTTTTTTATTTGCTTATGTAAACAACGCCCTCTTTTTTCATAAAATCAAAATTAAGAGGGAATGAAATTCTTACTGGAATTCTGCCGTATGTTCATTATTTCCAACATTTCCTGATAAAATGTTGAAAAGTTTTTTGAGAGAAACAATCATTTCTTTATAGTAGCAAATATACGAGGAAGCTGTAGAAGGAATAATATGGTAGCCCTTTACCCAGCTAAAGATAAGAATGTGCCACTCTTAAATTATTCTCGATGGATTACTTCTCTAAAAATACTATAAAAAAAGATAAATGGTATTGATCATACTATTCCGAAGAGCGTAGAAAATTGGAGATATTTACGCTCATCTCTACTTACGTACCTGCTTTGGGTTCATACCCTAGAGACCCACAATATTTTTTGACAGCCACACTCAATATAGTGACCAGTCCCAAATTCTACCCTCTGTATGACATAGTGACCTCGTATTGTAGTTTTTGTAAATAAGTACTAAGCGAGCGAAAAAAAGATACTCATCTATCCCATGGCGCGTCTCCGAAGAGTTGGCGCGCACTGCAGAGAGTTGCAGTATGTCCTGTGCGTCCCGAGCGTTGGTGCTGCCGTTGGAACGTTGCGTCTCGTGAATCTTGGCGACACCGGGGGGGTCAGTGTAGAGAATTCGCGTGGCCGCTCATTAGCATCATAATAACGAGCCCCTATGTCTTTGCCGCGGTATTTACGACGGCGTGATGCCAAGTTGATGCGTATTGGTGGTGCGTATAATATCGCGTGGTGGCGGCGCGTACTGCATCGTTGGCGCGCGCGCGCCCCGTAGAGGTGTAAGGTAACAACTATCGCATTCCGCGAGCACCTCTTGTGGGACCACCCCGAAGTTGTTTAAGAAGAAGGGGAAGAAGAAGTGGCAGGGCGCAGGTTCTTCTTTGCTCGATGCTGTGCACACATATTGTGTCTTTCTGCATCGTACATAGTGTTTAATACAGCACCGAAAAAGCGAGTGTGCTTAAAGCGTAACTTGTACGTTACAAGTCCGGAGTCTACGTCGCGTATCTCAAAGATGACAACGTCCTGTAAGAGGCCAGAGAGTAGAGTTGCGTTCCACTGGCGGCTCTACGTCATTCTCCGAGTTATCCCATATGTAAGAGGCTGTAACAGGGCTCGAGCATCTCCACAACGCCCCGCTGGACTTTATGCCGGATTAACGGTGTTAGATTCGTCGAGAGTGAAAACAAGCCTCTTCGAGATCTCTCTCGGTTTTTTTTTTTTTTTTTAATAATCGTTAAGAGATGCCGAGGTATATCGAGATCGGAGATTAGAGTGAATCGAGAAGGATATCTCCTCCGCCAGAGGAGATCCGATTATTCGAATTGAGCACAATATTATTTTCTCTATCTCTTGGACTTAAGCTCTCAGTGTCGGCACACCATCAGTGGCAGGCTTAAAACTCTACACTTATTATTCTCCGCAATTAAAAGACGTGAACTTACGTTGCAGGTCTGTTCGTGCGTGAAACTTTAGAACTGTAATAACCTACATCGCTAGATTAATAGTAAAATTCTACTTCGTAGAACAAAACTCTAGATCTAGATCTCAGAAATCTACATCTTAGAAGTCTACATTGCAATTCTGTTCGTGCGTGAAACTTGAGAATTGTAATAACCTATATTGCTAGGTTCATAGTAAAATTCTACTTTGTAGAACAAAACTCTCAATTTCAGAACTCTACATCTCAGGACTCTACGTCTCAACTCTACATCTCAGGACTCTACGTCTCAGGACTCTACGTCTCAGGACTCTACGTCTCAGGACTCCACATCTCAGGACTCCACATCTCAGAACTCTACGTCTCATAACTCTACGTCTCATAACTCTACGTCTCATAACTCTACATCTCATAACTCTACATCTCATAACTCTACATCTCATAACTCTACATCTCATAACTCTACATCTCATAACTCTACATCTCATAACTCTACATCTCATAACTCTACATCTCATAACTCTACATCTCATAACTCTACATCTCATAACTCTACATCTCATAACTCTACATCTCATAACCCTACATCGTGGACTTTACGTCATTAAAGTAGTGTTATGGAAAGTACGAATCCTGTACAGTATTGCACAGGGTTATTTAAACGATACGATTAATCACTCTAATATTCTACAATGACAACTACAGTTGCAGGATTGTATGCATGAATTATGCAGTGTAAAGTGTCACTTTCATGAATTGCATTAGCGCTCTGAATAATTAGACACAGAAAGAAAAAAGCTAGTTGCAGACGATGGAAAAATATAATTTTTTCATTTCCTGAAGATGTGAAGTTATCATTTATGTGAATGACACTACTGTGTGCCTCAGTGTTGGGAAAGATCGTGGGTTTTCAGATAATTTACGGATATGGAAATAGATAAAGATGCTAATCGCAGAAGCGCGTCTGTTAGCAAATCGCATCAGGAATTTCGGAACTGCAACCGTCCGTCTACGCGATCGGTTGCAGGCTACTGGCCGAGGATGATTTATCGATCCTGCTCCTTCGCCTCCTCTTTCACTAGGCCCCGCGTCGACTGTGTGCTACCTGTATGGTATATCTATAAGATAATTGCCGCCGAAATAGATGGCGGTGGCGTTAGCGCGTGCCACGGATCCGCAGCCACGTAATTATGCGGCTTCTCCCACTTCCTTTTCCTCTTTCATCCCCCACAGCCTGACTGTGAACCCTCCGGCCAAGTACCTCGTACGTTTATGTTTCCATTTTGCTTTCCGAACAAGAAATCTAAAAATATCGTCGTACTGCAACACAAATAATTAACATTCAATGAATCAGAGAAGGGGCATTTTTTTAAAAGTGCCGACTCGATAAAATTGAATTTATGTTGCTAGAATTTTTTGCCTCAGTGCATTTAATTAAATTGACAAGATTGAGAATTAGGGTGAATTATTTTTCTAGCAATATATAAAAATCAATTGGGTTTCATTGTAAACCACAATTAGACTTTTCACAGCTATTTAATGTATAGAGGATTGTAAACCACAATTAGACTGTTTACAGCTTTTCGATGCATAGGATGGGTCTACATACATATTTTTTTTCAACCGTCATACTGCAATACTTAAGCGAAATTCTTTTTGTAGAGCTAAAACTCAAGCGTTACATCTGTTCTAGTGCCAACATTAAGTTGACTTGTCAATGAGTTGATAATTTTGCCATGAAGTTCTTTTAAATAAAAATCCTTCCTTCCAACTCATATGGAATGATCTTGTAAATAAATATAGGACATCATAGGATGTAATTCAATGAGCCATTAGTTCTGAGACATGCGCAGAGCCATAAAAATCTGAATCTGGTTTGCGATCAAACCGGTCAACCTGATTGGCTTTCATAATTACAAAAAAATTCATCGACCCGGTCTTCATCGGATAGATTCAATTGAAATTTAGTAGTCGATCGGATAAAAAAGAACAGCTGAGCGAAAATCATTCTTTTGTGTCTGACTCGAACCCCTTAAGATGAAATAAGACTTTCATGCTGTTTATTAGGATACACAACTACGAACGTAAGTTCACTGCCATTTTTTTAAATCTGGCTAATTTTTATGGAAAGTAAATCAAGATCGGCACAGTAGCATTGACCCCCTGCGCGGTAACCCCTAAATGGAGGGGGCGAAAAAGACCGGACGCACGCGCACGCGCGACCCTCGTCGCGAACGCCACTACTACCATCCCCTCACTACCGGAAGTACTTAAATCCGTCATGGCGCCGAGCGGAAACGGGCCTGAGTCACTCCTGTAATCGTGTGTGCCTCCTTCTCCTCCTCCCCCTCCTCCTTCTGCACCTTCGACTTCTACTTCTCTTATATGCTACTTTCTCATTCCCCCGATGTATCGATTTTCCTGTCGAGCCCCTTCAGCTCGCCAGCTCCTCAGGGAAATCCAAGTCTTCGGTGGGTTTCTCAGCCCTACGTTAGTTTCGTCATCTTCACTATGATCAAAACGGTCGATGGAGGATCCAGCATTCACGAGACTTAGGATTTTTGAATATTCATTGTGAAGCAGAATTGAATTTTTCCTTGATTTATCTCATTATTTTGTTCATATGGACATCACCTTTTGAATTATTATTTTTGTCCGATGCCAACAAAATTTATTTGTGATTCCAAATCCGTCACAAAAGCTGTTATGTCTTGAGATTAAGAGTAACTAAAAAAGTGCGTTCCAGAAATTTTGGGAAATATGAACACTATTCGTTTCGATATAATTATCTGAATGACAAATTATCATTTTTTTGCCTCGTGAACGTTTTGAGCATTAAAATCCGGCTGAAATTCCTCATATACAGTAATGCAGGCTTCGATTAAAATCTGTATATATTTTTAGAATATCCTATGTGAAATAAATGAATATCTTACTATGAAAAAAAAATAGCTAACTCTTAATAGGTGTCAGCACTTTTACAATTCCTTCGATAACAATTGTGTGCGACCAAATGATTTTTTTCTGCTATAGTATATGATATATTTCTATATTTATGTTATATACACAACGAAAAAAATCCACTAAACATATCTCTGACAATAAAGCGAAATAGTTAAGACTTGAATTGTTCTCAGCACTTTCGTAACTCGTTCAATAATAATTTTGTGGGATCAGACAATTTTTTTCTTAGCGTATAGAATATGATATATCATGTTGTATGTACAAAAAAAATTCACTAATCATATCTTTTACAATAAAACAAAATAGCGAACACTTGAATAGTTGTCAGCACTTTCGCAACTCCTTCGAAAATAATTTTGTAGGATCAAACCATTTTTTTTTTAGTATATAAAATATGTCCTCTATATTATGTTCTATGTACAAAGAAAAAAACCCACTAATCATATCGTTTACAATAAAACAAAATAGCTAACACTTGAGAAGTTGTCAGCGCTTTCACAATTCTTTCCATCGTAATTTTTAATAACCAAACGATTTTTTTTCTCATTGTATAGAATATGATATATGTAGATCAAACGGAATATTAAAAAAATTCAAAGGTGCGGGAAATTATAAAGCAAGCTAAGCTCGGTTCAATGTTTCGCCCAATATACCGCCTCAATATATCTATATATATATGTGAATGTCTTGTGGAGTATACGAAAGACAGCGAAGAAGGCACGAGCGAGCGTCTGCTTGAGGTTGCAGACGCCCCGTCAGACCGTTCGGTCAATCGATAAAGTCTGCCACACCAAGAAAATTCAGGCTTCGTCAGTGTTCCTCGTCTGCTTCGAATCTTGCTTCGCATTCTCGTTTGTGCCCAGTGACAGACGTCAGACAGTTAGCCTTTAATGTTGCGATGAGTGTCATAGAGAATATCGGATAGAAAAAAAGACAGCAATCAAACTTCTGGCACGTGTCACAATCCCACATGAAATCGGAAGGGAAATATTTCTGAGAAATATATAGACCTGGTGGAAGGGTCCGAAGGCATTTTTAACCGACGACCCTAAAGGTGTTTCTGTTTCTGTGTATCGTAGCACACAATACAAGCGTGCGAGGTTCCCTGGCGAAAGGGAGATCTATAAATCGTGACCCCTCCTCTCACTTACTAACCGCGAGGATCAAGCCTGCCTTATAGATCGGCTATCTCACCGGGACGTCCGTGCGCCACAGATCAATCGGGCCTCACCGATTTCTCTCCATTTTGCCACGCTCTCGCCTCTATCTATATTATATTGAAATTAATGATAGCCTTTGACCACTCTATGGGTGCTACTGGACTTTGCCTTATCCACTTCTTTATAGAGATGCGAGGAAGCTGCCAATTTAGGATTGATGTTATTATCGTACCCGATGAAAAATGTTGGTAGGCCTTGGCAGTTATTGATTAGCAATTATTGATATTTCGTTGACGAAAATATCATTTAATAACAAGCCAATTTTTCAGAAACAATAAATAAGAATGATTATTTTATTAGAATCATTTAATTCTATTTATAGTTGAACAATAGAAATGGACAAGAAAAAATAGTCTATCGGACTAAAAATTCAATAATTGTCACGGCGATCAAAAAAATTGTTGAGTGCTGCAACGTCCACCACAAGCAATATATATTTTTTAAATAAAACTATTTATTTTTAGATTTTTTAAAGTCGTTTTTAATATACGACTTATTATTTGATCAACAATGAAAAGTTGCCAATTAATTTGTGCCAGACCTAAAATTATCTTTTCCAATATAATCCACGTTAAGGAAAAAAAAACTTATTTTAATCAAATGGGTTCTGAGGGGATTTGGACACTTATTTGTTGTAAAAAAGAAAAGTAGGGCACTAAAAACTAGAGACATGCACGAATAACACGAGTTCTTTGGGAATACGCTTGTAATACGAAAGCAGGTAATTTTACACGACACACATTACGTTATGTACAGCCTAGATCGTAACTCATATAATTACTCGGCAGTGCATTTCATTAGCAAACCAGTAAATGATTTCATGTCACGAATCTCATATGTAATGCAATTATTTCAGCTAATTTTCGAACGTACCGATGGAGCTTGTGCTGGATTAATAGTCACAAGAAAATCACAGGTTAATCAAATGACTCTTGTGGTACAGTTAATATAGTACAACGACAATATTCAACGTCTGTGTTGCATATTAACTTTATTTATAAAATAGAGTTCATGATACAAAAAGCTTCATAATGACTATTTCATTATAATAATAGCATATATGTAATAATATGATGTATAAGCTTTTAAAAAACTGCCAAAAATATGAATATTCAATAAAATGTCACGCTTAGGTTAAAAAAAAAAAAACATACATCGCTCATGTTTCTTTGCTGTGATTTCAATGTTTGTCACAGTTACATCTGATATTCGATTAGAAATTCGTTTCTCTTTGTACATTCATAATAATTATACAATCATAATTACGAAATTTACTGTAGTCTAAAATTTATTCTTTTGATAAATCAACTTGTAAAATCCTGTCACTAGTTATGAATCGATTTTTTGGACTCCGGGTCAACGCCAACGAATTTATACGTTCACTCTCCTGCAATTCCCTTTATCCCTCTATTTCTCGCTACCGGATGATTAATAGGCCACTCAACACCAGTAGGATTGCCATTAAAATGATAATAATGATAATAAAAACAGAAATATATGCGTGACACAGAATTGTACGCCTTGTGTCCTTCGCCAGGCTAACATATTTGAATGTTTTTATTTGAGATAGTATTTTATTGTCTTGATACGGTGCTGTGAACGAGTGTTGACGACCAGGAAAATTGTGTACGTATAATGAGTTAGGCCAGTCTATGTTAGTATATGTTATACTAACTTATCCATGTTTTAGTGCGATACGCGAATAAAACTGGTCGTGTAGAGACAAGGAGAGCGAGAGAGGGAGAGAGAGAGAGAGAGAGAGAGGGAAGGGCAGGGGGTGCCTGTCGGTGCCTACCGTAGATATATACCTATGGGATCCCGCCCTTTTCATATAATTGCTTTGTTTATCGTCCACAATCAAAACTCAGCCTCTTGCTCTGGGCATTAGCATATACACAGAACTCGTAATCTTGTATTCTACTGCTAAATAGAAATAAGTAGTATAAAAACTTTGGCCTGGGGGGGAATTCGGATCGGGGGGCGAGGAGGGGACGCAGAGCAAGAGTTTTCGCAGGGATAATTTTTCAGCCTTTTAGGAAACAAGGCGGAGATTACGTACTTCACAAGGGCAGTTTAAAATGTGTTGTTTTCGTGATATTTGCCATATACGTAGAGATTTGTAGGGGGTGATCGGGGCTAGCTGAACCACTTTTGATCTAGAATTTTTTAAAAAGATCTGGATGAATGATTCATAATAACAATATTGGGGTTGTGTTATTTATTCAGTTGGGTCCGTTGTGTGATATTTCTGACGTACTATATGATCATGGCTATTTTTGGCAAAGAATAATCCAAGAGCCTCTGGAATAATTAAATTTGTTACGTAGCGGAATCTTACAACCTCATGAAGTCCCCAACCGTGGAGTAATATTTGGCATTAGGAAAAGAATAAATATGAAGATTTTCAATATCATAATGACGAAAATATGAATTGATGTTTCAAAAGCAACCGAATTTACGTACGTGGCACATTACCATTCTGTCCGATCAACTTAAAAGATAAAATATGGAAATCACAGTGCAAGAATCATGTTTTCAGGCAATTATAAAGACAAAAGAATCCTTTATCGAATGCTAATTTTTCTAAAAGCTAACTGACATAATTCCTGACATAATAAGTGAAAGTATGAAAAACCTTACTGAACTGTTGCATAATAATTATTTTACTCCTGATGTGACCAACAATCAGAGTATGCATCGCAGCAGTTGCATTCAAAGTAATGCCATAAAGTCATCACTGTTGTGAAATAAATTGCACGTAAATCATTAAATAACAATTATTCGAATGCCGGCAATTGCCGGTTAATAAAAAGACCAGGAATTCCGCCATTTTATCATAACTCTTTGGAACCCGACCTCTCGTTGTTAATCCGCAACGCGGGGAATGCAGTAGTGCGCTCGTTCGTTGCTGTTGCTGTTGCTGTTGTGACTGCGGCGCCCGTGAGACGCTTAAAGGAGGCACGCGGATATACGCCGCGCGTCTCATGCATATGTAGCGAATCTTGCACTGCACTGTCGCAGTGCATAAGACCCCGTGGAGGAATCTCTCCCACTTCGATTTCACCCCCGCCTCTCGACCACAAACCGCCGAGACCCCCTCCTCCCGCCCGTGGGGTTGGGGGAAGGGGAAGAAGGCTTTATACCCTTTCTCCTCTATAGCCCGGTTCCAGAAGTAATTAACATTTTTATGCCGGTGGCCTCGTGTTTGTATCAGAAATTTATCATATTTCTCGGTTGTTTCATACATGTTAAACTATAGCAACGTGTACCAAGCGGTTCACTCGTTAATTCTCCAATTTTATATTCATTCTACACGTCATATTCTCGGGAGTTGAAGAAAAAAATATTTCTCGAAAGATGAGTCACAATTCTGAGCCTTAAGGCTATTCTTTCGGGCCACCAATTAGTCGTCCAAGAATTTGATGTATATTGGTCTAACGATTGTTGAGTATCATATGTAAAGGGTTGGAAAATGGGGATGACGTTTGACTCTCTGAGTTTAGATTTTCGCACGTGAACTTGGCGATATTGTAATGGCGACGATATAATGCAAACACTAGTTGTTTTAACTTTCGCTGTGAAACTATATATATGAACCTGATTTTAAGAGATTTGCAAGTGTTTATTATACGAAACTTTTTTCCAATAAGATTAAACCAAAAACACTTATGAATTTGGCGTTTTTTTTTTAATTATTGATTTTTAAAATTATTGACTTTTGACTTCTATTATCGTTCTTAAGTCACATATACTTTATTACCACAAGAAAATCTGCTTCAAACTTTTGTACAGTGATTGAAAAAAGTCATTTATGACCTTTTGGATTTCAAAATTCACAGATCTGATTTTCAGTCAAAAAGTTCCAAAAACTTATACCTTAATGTATTCTTCCAAAATATCGACTTTTCGTCATTACTACCGTTTTCGAGTCGTATATTTCACCATAAAAATCACTTGTATGAATATTTAGCACACAAAACGAATTTAAACAGACGTGATTTTCCAATGTCTTTGTTCTTGTCAGACCGAAAAACGTTTCAAGAACGGATTCTTTCGATTTTGTCTTTTCTACGCGCGTTTCCACGTATACCGGGATTTATATTGCCCATGTTGAATTTCGGCTCTAGCCCCAATTAATTTCAACACGTAGTGGCCAAGAAAATAAATAACCGAAGTTATCCTAAAACGTCATTTTAGGCAGTCTCTTTAATTTTCCATTTTGTGGCCTACACAATCAATTGAAATGGACTCCCAAATTTCGCCTGGCCAAAATCTGTCCCGTTACCCATGGAATACCCCATATATCCTTCGTATCTATTTTTCCTAAAACTTGAACTATTCTAGAGAAAATAGTGATTGACACCACTTAACATAAAAACTAACATTAGTTTCACATTCTCCTGCAGTTTTTTCTGCACTCATGTGATAATGTATATGAGTCGTTTTAACCTTTTTTTTTTCTCAAAGCTGCCTATGGCGTTCGTCTTCAGGAAAGCCGAACATATAAGAAAGCAATTGCAGCCTTTGGCGCTAGGTATTTACGCACATATGCAGGTAGTGACCTAATGGCGTTATGCTATATATATAATGGGTGATGGCCAGTGAGCATCACTGTTGATGGCTTGCCGCTGCAAAGACGAGCAAGGTTTTGTTAAAATCCACTGGGGGCCTCATGAGTCACGAAGAGGCAGAGGCGCAACGTACGAGCGCATGTAATATGCCTACTACCTACTGTTCTTTTGTAAAATCATCCGTATAGTCATGCCAAGTGTGATCGACGGTCCGACGGCATCATTATCACTGTCCACGTGCAGAGGAGACCGGCAGTTGTTAAAACACGACGCACATTAAAATTCGGATGTTCCATATAGTTTTCATGTTCCATATAATTTAAAGTTAACAACACGATATGAGATTTACGAATTGGGTACATGAATTGCATATTAATATACTTTTATTGTAGATTTAAAATTAGCATAAGGAGTAAGGATTGTTATCCTTATTTTAATACATCAATATTGTATTCGTCAATGACGAATGCATCTGGAATATGCATCGGAGATCTATAAGTATGCATGTATGAAATACAAATACAAATAAGAAAAAGCAGCAACAGAATAGTACAGATAGATTATAGATAAAATGGGGTGATACGAAAGCATAAAAAATGATGAATGAGTTACAAATACTGAGCAACGAAGCGAACAGAAAAAGAAGAGCAACGAAAACGGCGTTTTGAGTGGTATATTAATTTAAAAAAAAAGTTAACAGTGTGTAATAAAATCAGTGCTGAATTTTTCGTGGCCCTTCTAAAAATTTTGGTGGATTTCTTTAGTGTTCAGAGAAGTGACTTGGACTATGCATTTCCCCTTATATAAATACTTTCACAGACAAGGTTTAAAACAAAAAATGCTGATATATACAAATGTCCAACTTCAGGTTTCTGTCATTCAGCTTTATGTTAAAAAAATCCATAGTAGCGATCTGATTGTGAATAGCTCATTTTATTAATTAAAATGATGCTTTGTCAATTGACTGGCATGACTTTCGAATTATTGTCACAAATTTTCAAGGCCATATAAAATGGTAAGAACTTTACACAATGAAACTAATCGGACTATGATCGGCAAAATTGAATTTATAGTTTATTTTATTATATACATAGAGTGCGAGCGGATATATGGAAAAGTTGAAATGATTGATGAAAGAGGTATTTTACTATAATTATAATTATTATATTATTATGAAGTGTTTCAAGTAGCCCCGACCGCTCTACTGCTCTTCTGTAAAGTCAACTGTATTGTCATACAGTGTCTTGAAAACTGCGACTGTATTATAATCAGTGCATCCGTGTATTTTAAATTCACAAAGAAAGGTGCGATGGAGAAAAGAAGGAAAGAACGTGATTTCTTGTTATGCCTATTCGCGTCCGGGACTATCGACTCTTCGTGATCCGTTAATCATTCAATATCACCTGCGCCGACGGACCAGCCGATACTATAACTGCTCACGACGATCAGTGTCAATGAGTGTTCTCAGCACTCACACACACGCAGATAAACATGCAATAGCAGCTGCACCGTGTGTATTGTGAGGTCTGAATGACTTAACGAATCGAATAAATGCATTAATTATCGTTGCTTTCAATGAAAAATGAACTATGGGGTTGTGAGTCATGGCACAAGTCTTTAGTCGAGATTTTATTCTATCATTTTTTCGAATATATTAGTTGTATCTTTTTTTTCAATAAGGGCTTAACACATAGATGCAGAAAACTAATGCGGACGAATATTAATTCTTGGTCGATGCAAGAATTTCTATGGATATTTTAAATTTGGGAAACCGTTAAGTAAATACTGAAGCTTGTAATCGGTTACTGAGAAATCTGTATCTTATATTCTTAAAAATACGTCTGGGATATGATTAAGATATTTTTTTGCATAAAATGCTACGAAACAGAAACTTGATAATTAAATCCTTACTAAATTATAATGTTTACAAAGCAAGAGATTTCAATTCATGTTTGATTGATTTCATTGAATTATATTGTTGAGTATGTTAGTTGTAACAATTTATTTCTATGGGGTCCAGAATAGTTTCCTGCGTAGAAACAACTATGTAAACTATTAAATCGTGATTGATGAAAATATTTTTATAGCTACATTAAATTTGCCAAAAAAATGAAGAAATAGTGGTTTGATTATAAATAAAAACTTTGCAACTTCCTTATTCTATTACAATGTTTAAAAAGCAACCGCTACAAAAAAATGTCGACAAAGTTTCTTTATAGAGCAGGTTTTATCAACATCGTATGATAATAAGGAAATAATTAGCACGCATGTAATTATCAGTCCTGTTTTTATAATTTATATGAGCGTGTATTTACCGTCGATTATTCTTTATCTGAAATCGTACTACTTCTTTATTTGCTCGCTAATGTTTAGTTTGATTGATCAACGAATTTTTTACCCATATGCTATTTAGAAAATTGTAATCTACTGTAAAATTTAAAACATTGCATTTATTTTTTCTCAATTTTCTTACAACCCAATTTAATTTTAGTATTTTGATTCTACTAAGTATTAGATTGATTAAACAATTCATAACAGTCGTGGATAAAAAATTGTAAGAAGTTAGGACGCCTTCGTCGATTAAAAACTGAATTATGTCCAGTTAACTTTTTTATTATTTACATAAATTTGCTTTTTTAAACTTATTTTCTCAGAATGCGTGAAGGAAAAAATTGGAGATGTCCAAAACGGGCAGCTGCTCTGTTTTCGTATACGAAAATGAGAGATGACCGAGAGAGGAGAGTATTAACGCGTCTCTCCCTTTTTGCCTGGCGCATATTATCGTGAGGATACTGTGAGATAGGACCAGGTGCGTCCGACGTTCGGGAGGAGTCCAAAAGAGCTAAGAGTGAAGGGAAACTGCGAGGGTCAGCAACAACAGCCCGATAGATTTACAGCTAATCATTTTACACGCCTATTCCCGCGCTCATCATACTTTTGGTTCCGTGAGATATTGGAAGCGTTTAATTTCGCCCTCCGATATATAGCGTCTGAGCCAATATCGTAGTCAGGCCATAAACAATTTCTATGACGGGATTGCATTAACAAAAAATATTAATTGAGTGGCTTTATAATTGTGACTCAAGAAATTGCTAGACCGATATTTAAAAAAAAACATAGATAGAAAAGTAAAAAAAAAACAGACTCGCATGGAAAATAAATATATGCAACAAATGTAGTCATACAAAATATTTATAGCGATGAATGTATTAATATTATGTCTACTATGTGGCATAAAATTCATTTATTTTATTTTGGAACACTACTATGTGTATTTATCAACAATGATATTTTCTTACATGTTATTTTATCTTTTAATATGTATTTCTATTTTCGGCCATCTAAACATCCATTTAATTAGACCATATAAATAGAAACACCAATTTAATTAATTTGATTCTAAAACCAAAATCTGTAAGTGTGAATTATATTTTGGTAATATAAAAGTTATACTTAGTACATTTAAAATATATTTTCTGAATCTATTTTTTTGTCCTCAAGGGAAAAAAGGATGCAGCCCTTCGCCGAACTCGTTTGCACTGTTTAAAAGGGAGAGGAATCAGGTCGAGCCGAAGAAAATAAAAGAAAAATATATGCAAGAGAAAAAAAAAGAGAGAGGAGAGAAAAGTTTGCGAAAGGCAAACACACGGGCCTTCCCAACACTTCCTTCACTTCTTCTTCGCGTCCTCGCGCTCCTGTCTCTTTCAGCTCCTTTGCGGATGAGACTCTTCTCTTCTCGTGGTCAAGATGCTACGGCGGCGGAACGCATGAAAGTTGAGCCGCGTCGAGTGTGCCTGCTGGTTGCCTGCCTTCTTGGTTGCTTGCCTACCTTTACGCGGTGGCTGCTACTCGTTTCTGGCTGCCGAGTTACGCTCGCGGTATAGTCGTCGTCTGGTCGCGGTCCTTCTCCATCTTTCTCAAAAAATCTTTTCGTGTGCCCGTACGATATCCCGGGTAGCGAGAAGAGACCAGAAAAGAACTCATCGAACCATGACGTGCTAGCCTCGACACTCGAGACACGCGTTCGCCTTATCGGCTCCTTTTTTTTTCTTCTTTGTATTGTTTCCAACTCTCCGCACTCGAGGAGGCAGATTTTCAGGAATTCGACACGATGTTTCTGACTGAGACTGCGGCTCGTATTCTGAGATCCTGGAATTCAGTTATTGACCACAAAAACTGGTTCATAAAATACTGTTCATGTCTTGACTATTATACACTGTTAAAAGGATTTTTGGAATTTAAGAATTTGCAATGTAGAAAAATTTCAATAACACCATTGAATCGTCTCAACACCATTGTAGATACGAAGTACAATATAAATGGCAGAAAGTCCTTATCAGTTAAAAAAAAAAGATAATCAATTACCAAACTTTTGTAACTTTTTTTTTCGCACATATAAGTTTTTTCAAAAGAAGGTTCAAAAATTTTAATGGGCAATCGAAAAACGACAAAACCAAATGAAATGTGTTAAATGTTGGACAATTCGTGAATTAAAATAGATAAATGGATTGGTAACAATTTGTTTGTATCGATATTTTTTCATTTCACAAAACAGAAATATAAGATATATTTTTAATAAGATATCACAGTGTTACAATTTTTTCCAGGACTTTTTCAAAATTAAAAAAGATTTCTCGACAAGTACAAAATTCACTAAATTATCAGGTAAATTACATTCATAATAAAATATCACTGTGTTACAATTTTTTGTAGGAGTCTTTCAAAATTAAAATAGATGTCTCGCCAAGTATTGATTTCACTAAATTATCAAGTAAATTACACTCATAATAAAATATTACGGTGTTATAATTTTTTGCAGAACACTTTTGTAGATCTTGAATCGATATTTTGGCAAATTCTAAGTTCACTCAATTACGAATTAATCGCTTTTTTTAAATCTAAGAGATTCATGGCAACACGATTGCAAAATTGCATATAAACATTGTACTTATGGTTCTAACCTGTCAACTATTATGAAATACGACTAACTATTTTTTTTTTCGTTGCATCGCAACGAAGCTTATCCAAGTTTCTCTGACTGGTCGGTGCGATCACTGAGTGGAATGTATTCCGTCATTCGCCGTGCTATTTCTTGCGCTCGTTCTGACCTTCCCATTTCGCAGTTGCAACATTAGCCCGCTCGTTGCGCATTTCACGCGCAATCCACCTATCATCATACTTTAACTTGATATCCGGTGATTTGCTGGAGGCACCTTTAGCTTTTACGCCATCTTCCTCCCCTGAACCTGGTAATCGATCCCTTCTCCTTTTTTGCTGTGATATACCTCTCATTTCTGACAAATGTAGGCAAGATGCAAGCGGCCCTTCGTCATATACACTTTAGTCTCGCATTTCAGTGTAATATGCTGCACGTGGAAAATCAAATAAAATTTTTCCAAGCGTAGCATCACTTTGAAGAATTATGATCCAGAGGCGCCTGTTGCGACGCCATCACTAGGCATTCACCTATATGTAATACAAGCCCAGACTCGCCCACAACTCTGCACTGAATGCAGAATGACCTCCGGTGCTCAACGAGCGATGCAAGTAATAATTAACCTCATTAATTTTAATTTGTCCGTAAAATGCATCCAGAGGTGTGGAGGCGATAGAAACGGAAAACATCAGCAACAATTGCGAATAGATCTGGCCGACATCCCAGTCTTGTGGAGACTCTCGTCGGGATTTGTCAGGTTTATTGATAGGAGCATCGGAAATTTTTGTTAAGGGTTGTCGGATTTAGAAAGCGTCGCGAAAACGCATGGGATCTTGGCAAGAGACATTCATTGATGAGCGTCTTGAAAGGAGTTTTAGGAAAAGTCTCTGAAAGATTGTTCGACATCGGATGCAATGAGTGACTCTGTAATCTTAATCTTAAACACTGGTTGAGAGTCTTGTTGGGAATCTTGTCGAGAATCTTTTCGAGAATCTTGTCGAGAATCTTGTCGAGGATGTTGTCGAGAATCTTGTCGAGAATCTTGTCGAGAATCTTGTCGAGAATCTTGTCGAGAATCTTGTCGAGAATCTTGTCGAGAATCTTGTCGAGAATCTTGTCGAGAATCTTGTCGAGGATGTTGTCGAGAATCTTGTCGAGAACCTTGTCGAGAATCTTCTCAAGAATCTAGTCGAGAACCTTGTCGAGAATCTTGTCGAGAATCTTGTCGTGAATCTTGTCGAGAAACCTGTCAAGAATCCTGTCAAGAATCCTGTCGAGAATCCTGTCGAGAATTTTGTCGAGAATTTTGTCGAGAATCTTGTCGGGAATCTTGTCGAGAATCTTGCCGAGACTATTGTCAAGACTCTAATCGAAAAATTGATCCCCCATACGGTTTCATTCCTGGAAATGGCCACCGCCTTACAGAAGACCTCGGTGCAATGATAACAACGGTACTTTTATATTTATCTGCTTAGCCTCTGCGTTAGCAAAAAGCGAATGATCATAATTTGCACTGTCCAACAAAAACGTGAATGAAAAGTAGAGTTGTGAGCATTTAAAATGTTCTAATTAATTATGTACTGCATTATTAATTGCATACTCATGATTTACAACATTCGAGAAGAAACTCAATGTGTTCCAAAATGAATAAAAGACCATAGTAATTAATTTCTACGCACAATATTTCCGTGCAATATTATGGAAATTTCTTGTTGTTACTTCAAATTTTGAACATCAATTTATAAGCACTGCTGGTTATTAATATGGAATAAAACAATAAACATTCCTTTAATAAAATAATGAAGATTTACAGTTCCGATCATAAGTCAGATCTTTCCTGCATCAGGGAATCACAGGATTGGACTATTAACTTGTGTTGGGTGACCATGCAGTTTACTTATAGCAGAACTATTACGATGCAGACGCTGGCGCGCGCGGGAACTCAACGCTGTAAAAGAACATCGCTCAGTTTGCTCGATAGTACCACACTCGTACGTTGGCTGTGCTTTGGAGGTGGCGTAATTAAAAGTTCGCGCATCAAGAACTCCCGGTGTTATAGAGACTATACCAGTTGTATGTACATACATACATACACAGATACCCAGGCCGTATCTGTACTAACAAACACCGAAAGGACTTTGCATTTGTTTACGTACTTATACTTGGTTGCAGTACTTAGTATACAGAGTTTGTGGCTGCTGTATGCAAAAGCCATTGACGGTGCCCGTGTGAAATACTCTTGGTCGGATCGCCCACGCAAGCACGTCTTTTCGCAGTCTCTTGTGGACTATACTGGCAGTTTATATCCCAGTTCTGAGCAACAGGACAAGAGTTATGGTTCCTGTCATGATCATCAAACGAGAGGGAACCACGACAAGCGGGAGTTAGTTCGGTGTCTGCTTGCAAATGATATTCAAGTAGGGTACTCAGAACGAGTTTTTGATTTTCTCATTGCAATCTTATTAATATTTTCATTATAATCTATTTTGCCACATTTTATTCTAAGACGGCGTAATGATACTTGAAAAAAAAAATTTAGTCTGGTTAATGATACGGATGATTGATATTTATAAGCACTTATATCATCAATTTCAGAAAACAGTTGTACCATATGACAAGTCTATCACACAGTTTGTATTGGGTCAACGAACTCGTTGTTGAACGTAACAAATTGTTGTTAGGGGAATCGATTTGCTTTTCGATAAACCAACTCTCTATTGGGCCAACCAACTTTTTGTTGAACTAACCAACTTTTCGTTGGACTCATCGAATTTTTGTTGGATTAAACAACTTTTCGTTGGACTAATCAACTTTTCGTTGGACTAACCAACTTTTCGTTGGACTAATCAACTTTTTGCTGAACCAACCAATGATTTGTTGGGGCAACTAACCAAAGAACTTTTTGTTGGACCAACCAACTTGATGTAACGTCAATCAACTTGGTGTTACTTCAACTTACTTGACGTTACGTCAACCAACTTGATTTTAAGTCAACCAATTTGTGCTTTGGCTAACCAACTTATTGTTTGGCTAACCAACTCGTTATTAGACCAACTAACTTGGCGATAGGGCGACCACCTTGTTTTTAAGTCAACCACCTTCTTAATTGTTTCAACTAAGGTTTAGTTATTTAGTTGACATTAATTTTCTAATGCATACTCAGATGCCGCAAATTTAAGTTGCAGATATATTTAGTTTATTAATTTCGAACAGTCGGCAAGCCATCAATCTAGAGTTCTGTTGCTGGTCATCATCTGGCCCAGGACGAGACTAGGACCATAAGCCGCATGCGGAATGATGGAGTTGGGCGTTCTGTTGGAACTGACGACCTATATCATCAACCCTGTATTTTCTGTACCGACGTTGCTTCGGTCTGTCTGGTCTATATGGATATTGGGAGTATAGACCCACCCACGAACAGATACACACCTCGGCCAAGGGAGGACCAGGTGGTGAGGCCGATGCGATGATGCGATCGTGCCATATGCTGTAGGGGCTCTTTAGGGGGGCCTCGCTAGCTATACTACTAATACTACTAATACATTACAAATGCTGCAGTGCTATGATATCACTAGTAATACGCTTCATTCACTAATTAATTCCTGGAGCCTTTGTTCTAACTGAAAAGTATTCTGGTGAATATTGTCCCTGTAGAAATACTCCCCTCCGATCTGTTCCCCTTGGGATACCAGAATTTTCTCTTCCTCTTTTAATACCGAAAAGAGACCAAAGCTTTTCCTTGTGTAAGTTGGATGGGAAAACTAATTAGCTTTCCATACAGAGAACAATACTTTTGCTAGCCTACTCAGAAAACTGCTAATATAGTGACACTGCTAGTATAGCTTACCTAGCTAATCTAGCTACATCCTCCATAGAAAAAAGGTATGCTGATAAAGTATATTTTTTATGTCTAAAAATATATCAATAATGTACGTGGTATATTTCTTATATACGTTTTATATACTTGGCAACATCCAATATTTCGTCCAAACTTACATTCGGCGAGTATACATTCGGTAAAATTTATTTATTTGTATATCCCTACCTGTATTTGGTGAATATGCGTAAAATATATATATTTTTGTATATTAGTAGTATATGAAAAATACATTAACTCGTAAAATATAAAAACACGACAAATCGACTACCTAGTTTTCTTATATCGAAAAAGAATCTGAATAATCTGGTCAAGTGTTCTTTTAACTAATTTAAGTGTGCAACATTTTCTTGCATGAATGCATATATAAGTTCGATTAAAAAAATATATACATTCACATATATTTCCGAATAATAAGATATGCATTAAGAATTATATAAAAATTATCAAAAGTATGTATTCGATTTACCAAATACATGCATGAACTAGTATAACGCCGTATATACTCTGTAGGTTTTCTGGAAAGTTAATCCGATAAAATCCAATAAAAGTTATATCCGATCTATCCAATTTTCCATCCATAGTATACTTGGTATAAAAAAATATATACTTTTCGATATTTTTTCCAGTTTACTTTTTTTTTCATAGGGACTTGCTTACCTAGCTTAATACATTTTATTTCTCGGCTATCATAATTTTTTTTGTGCTCTAGACAAAACTATTTGCTGGACTCGCAAGTGACACAGAGTTATCACTATTTTATCAAAAAATTTGCTGGCCATCCGAATCGTCTTCTCCCTAAGAAACTGCAATGGATTTTAAAATCAACATTTTCAAGATTCTATCTAACTGAATCTTTAGTTGACTTTTCGCAATTGCCGATTTACTCACTCCGATTAAATCTATATTCCAATTCAAAGATAATATTCAGTCCTAAGCTTCAAGAAGAACAGAAGAAGAGTCGTCAACTCAGTGTTTTCAAGAAGGTTAAAAACCTCTAGACGATCGAAGGGCTAAGGGAATAACATTAAACGACCCGAAACTGTAAACTCCGATTTCCAGTAAAGCTTTGAGCAAGTAAACGAAGGCGTGTTGCTTTCCTGCAGGTATAACCGCAAGAGGTGCATTTGCCTCCGCTCTGGGTTCGAGACGAGAAGTACCGACGAGGGAATGAGAAACAAGATAAACGTAGTGCCAGTCCGTGTAACCGACACCGGTCATTCGTTTCCCCTATTTCGAAACCACCCTGTGCCACTTGTGCCCCTCCTCGTCAACAGTGAGCCCCACCAACCCTCCACTTCTGTTGTGCCCTGCACCCTTCAAGACCCCAAATAGTCGTGAATAAACTGTAGCTCTTAGAATGGGAATCCCACCGCGCGTTCACCACCGGGTACTGAAAACGATATGTTTGTATTTGCCAGCAATACTCACCGAAGAGTAGCAGCCTCGATTGGTATTTAATCGTCCGTGACCTTAAAGGACATTCGACCTGGCAAATCCCTGTGGGGTTCAATGCTACACATAACGCCAGTATCCCGACCACTTCACAATACACTCCATAACTTAGTCACAGAATGACAAACTATTTCAATTGATTATGACAGCAGTTTAATCGTCTTCAATTTTTTATCATGAAGTTAACAATGGATATACGAACGATGTAACAGAATTTAATCAGATTGTGTCCCACTCATCAAAACGAAGTCGAAAACGTGACGAACGTTTTAGTCGTTAGAACGTTAGAGTCGTGACGAACCTTAAAGTTTTTTTTAGACTTTTTATATTTAAGGGGTCCGAGTTACCTACGAAAAGATACGGGTGAAAAATTCTGGGTATGAACATTTCTATTAACAAATCTTTTGTTTAAACCTCATTAAGCACATACTAAGCATTGTAATTACGCAATTTCGTAAATACATCAGGGTCACAAAACTGTGTGAGGTTAGAAGTACAATTTTTTATTTGCAGCTTTCAGACCAAACCGGCGAACAAATTTTAGTGTTGGATCTCTTGTTTTTCTGTCGAAGAGTACATTCTAGTATGAGTGCAGGAATTTTCATGATAGGCCTTTATGACAAGGCTATAATGAGAATGGTTACTAAATTTGTAATCTTATCACAATACGTCACGACTCGAAAACAACAGCAATTTGAATTTGTTCTTGACGTCTGTGGGATCATTTATAATCTTTGATGAATTAGGTGATACAAAAGCGAACCATAATACGAAATGTAATGGAATTGTCTTTTACTAATCAAAACTTGAAGTCAGTGGCAAAATCGTTACGACCTCAATGCTTTTCACAATGAGGTTCGTAACGATCTCTATCACATGATAATCGAACAAGACCATTTCCAATCTTGAGTGAATTCGGTGACCGAAACGCAAACCACGATGTATAATGTAATCGAATCACGTACTTTTTGATATTGAGAAACAAAAGTACATAAAAGAATTTCCAACCCTGAATGCGCTATAAAGTATTGAAATTTGGACAAGGGCTCGCCGAGATGCATTTTTCTTTGTTTTCATTTGTTTGATTGTAAACACTCACTAAACGCCGTTGTTATTCGCAGCAAAAGAGGAGAGTGGCGATTTAATTTCGGCCTTGCTCACTAAACTTGTAATACAATAACAAATCGGAACTATTTTTCATACTAAACGTAAATCATCTCAATTGATTCTTGGAAGCAGTTTGATCCTCTCCAATTAACAATAATATAGTTAATAATGGAGATACAAACGATGTGATACAATGTAATCAAATTGTCTTTTACCGATCAAATAAATTCAATGGCAAAATCGTTATAGACCCCAATGTTTTTAGTGAGATTTATGTAATTTAATTATAATTGTTTACTAAACTTATAATCCTATCGAAATAAGTCACAACTCGATCACCGAATAATAGGACAAGACCTTTTCCAATATTTGGTGAATTCGGTGACAGAAACGCTAACCACGATGTAAAATGTAATCCAATCACGTGTATCTTGACATTAAGAAACAAAAGTGAATAAAAAAATCTTTCCGAAATCTGCAATGTGCTACAAAGTATTGTAATTTGAACAAGGGCTTGACGAGGTGCTTTTTTATATTTTTATTCGTTTAATTGTAATCGCTCACTAAACGCCGTCGTTATTCGCAGCAAAAGAGACGAGTAGAGATTCAAGCGGGGCCTTTTGTGTTGCGCTGGTTGCTGGTGCGAGCGCAGGGCCCAACAGGCTCGCCAGAGCCCCATGTGCCCGGTGACTAATAACGTCATCAATCAGACCCGGCGCGGGCGCGGTGACTTCACATACTTTAACACACTCGTACCAGGGGACCATGCGGCGTTTAATGCTCGCGCCCCGATGCTGTCATGATACGCGTGCTTTGGATTCGTTGCGCTGGCAGGGGTCACGGACGCCGGCGTTCATTCGCGCACATCACCGCCACCATCATCGGCTAATACTGCTTTGAATCCATGGTCTCCGGAAAGACAGGACCGGAGAGGTCCTGTCTTTCTTTTGTCTATGGTATACAACAAGTTTGGTCCGACATTAAATTCGGCTCGGAATACGAATCGGGCCGAGCTCTTATTTTATTTCTGTGCCTTTTACACCAGGTCCGCGAAGGCGAAAAAAAATTGGTATCGTATCTGTCTGCCTAATGTCTGTACGGATGTTAGCAGACATCGCGACGCTTGGATCCAATTAGTAGTTCAACCGAGTAATGCAAAATTACGGTTGTTCTTTTAATACGTTGAATGACCAAATTACCACTTGGCGATCTTTTGACGTTACGAACTCGGCATTTTACCCGCCACAAATCAGTTGAAGGAGTAGAGATCGTCTGTCCTATCCGTTATCGTCTAAATTTCGAACTAAATCAATTTTGACTTAGATAAATTCTGACGTCGATAACTGAATCAATTTTTCATTCAATGATTATGTTAATTCTAGATCAAATGATTGGTTTTATTTTGATTCAAAAGCTAGATCAATGTTGGATTAGATGATTAACTTAATTTCGGCTTAGATGGTTGAATGATTGAATTGAATAATTGATTTCATTTTGGCTCAAATTGTTTAATAAAATTCAGGTCAGATATTGCATAATTGTTGAGTTATATACTTAGTGGCTCTTTTATGATTCTTTTAATGCGACATATAGAAATCGACAGTAGTCAAATATGAACCTCGATTGGCCGTGAACTTGAATTAAAACTTTTTTGTAATCATAATGAAATGAAATGTATTTCATTGCTAAACTGTCAATTTCTCGGGTGCATAACATGCAAATCAGACTGGAGTAAAAGTCTTACACATGCAAAGTGTCCTGTTCAGTGGGTCAGGAGTGCCAAGAAGAATGCCCTGGCTCCCAGCTGATCGTGAGCCGGCGTCAGGCTTGGCGTGTTAGCGTGATGCGTGCAGCAAAGCCTGCCGGTTCATCGAGCACCTCCAGAAGCCTGAGAAGACCTTATACCTGTGCTATATACCTCGAGCAGTTTGCTTATTCGCACGGTAGCAACGCGCCAGCTTCGGGGTGTCGTGCGTGCGATCACGGAACCCTCTTTCCATCAAGCTACCCTTTCCATATACTGCATCCTCGATTCAAGCTTTGACAATTTAATATTTCTTCAAGAATGTCAACAGGTAAGTTTGTGTTGATTGAATGTTACAGGTAAAACAAAATTGTTCAACGACGTTATGGATCTGAATCAGAATCGATTCACTCGTCCGATCCTACATTATACCAAGGCTTTACAGCCAGTAAAGTTAATTTGTTACTGTAATGATCGATTTATAATCGTTATTGTAATGATGGAAATATTTACTGCACATGTAAATATGCATCACATGCACCGAGAGACAAGATTACATCGACGCCAAAGCAATGGGTTGGTTTGATTTTGTTTTCATTGATCTCAATAAAATAGTGTACTTACATTGCAGAGTGAACATTTCGTTGCCTTTGAAGCAACATCTACTTTGTGAGCATATAACGAAGGAATAGTTCCATTGTTTCAATGAAAAGTTGTCATTGATTGAAAGAAACGGTCTTCTTGATCCGTTGAAAAGATATACTTGATCCATTAAAAAGATATACTTAATAGCAAAGGCTGGGAATTTTATCGTCCAAAGTTGAACATCTATAGAGCTGTCGCTCTTGCACCTAACCTCACTTTATTATTTTCCGGTTCTCCCGAACAAGCGGCTTCGAGTTTTAAGGAACCCGTACTTTAACCCATTTCTTACGTACTTGAGCACGTTTTCTCCAAATTTCAGTTTTTTCTACCGAGTAATTTAGGAAACAATAGGTTTCAAAACTCAGAGCTGTGGTGAGGGAAGTACGGCTGCCTCTTTACAGAAATCAAGGACCATTTCTTTGATTCAATGTCACTACTTTTCATCGAGCTTGTGATCATTTGATCAATGAAATTTTTTCTTGCGGTGGGGGTTAGTAATTAGTACTTTACAGGCGTCGCACGAAGGTTAATAATGATTTATAGAAAGACAACGATGAATTTTCCTATAAGAAAAAACGTCTAACGGAATTTCTCTGCAATACAACTGGTGCTTGACTAACTCTTAACTCTTCGGCGTCACAAGTTTACCTGAATTTTGAAAAAGTCTGACTGTATTCTGTCAGAGCGGTGAGCAATGTGAATTAGCGTAAGGCAATATGAGAAAGGGATTGACATCTATCGGAAAGATCCAGACCCAAAGATCTAGATCTAATGATAAGTTGATTTTCGAACGACCCTGAGTAAATCCAGATCTATCTAGACTGGATCTCGATCTATCCTGCCACTCTGCAATGCCAAGTCTGCATTGTAGACTGCCATCAAGCCAGTTGGTGCTTTTCTTGCAGACATCCCTTCGCATATCCCGATCTTTTTTTTGTACAGGGGCTGGAACGATTTCGCTAAGCTTAAACTTAGTTATGTGTCAATAGATTCCATTATGGATCATGCTATTGATAATGAGTGAATCTTATTTCATTCTTGATATAAAAATAAAGCTTATCTAAAGTTTTGGGAAGAAATTTGGAAGCTTACATGGGGTGAAAATAACTACATGGGTTTTAGACTTCAACTTTTGTGTTATAGCAGCAAGAACTTTTTACCTCTACAAATCATTTTCCTTAGAATTTTTTCTGGTTTTGGCTTTTAAAGTTTTCTTCACTAATTCGTATAAGTCGAATGGGAAAAATTGATGAATTTTCATCTTTATAACAAGAAAGATGAAAAATTGATCACTTCACTTCTACGAATTAGTAAAAATATAACTTCGACACCCAAAATCACGATTTTTTAATAGAAATCTGAGGTAACAAGTGACGTTACAGGGTTAATAAGTATAGTAAACCGAAAATACGAGTGAGACCAATGTCAGAAGGTTAACTCACCGTGGAACACGAAAGACTTACCGTGATCGTTATTATTATGGATGTAGCAGAAAAGCGATCGACTCAACGCGATTGTCGGTTCACGCCCGCGCTAATACGAGAGTACATGCAAGTATAATAGTTGTGTATGGATGTACTGTACGAACTATACACTCGAGTAATTAGGTGAAGGGAGCTGTGTTATGGTTACGCGCTGATATCATCTTCTCGTAGTCTATACGTCTAACAACTGTTCGGTATAATACATTCAGATATATATTTTACTGTGTTTACGCACTGTAAGACAACTCATGGGATGCCACGGAAGCATCAGACGTCGGAGTTACTATTTCTTCTGTTCGTGGTGCCGCTTTAAGCGTATTCTTACTATAAACGCGAGAGGGCGGAGTCAAGGGATTTCATTGAACATGTGTGAGAGAAAAACTGGCGCCCGTCGCATGCAGCAGACAAAGATACGTTGGGAAAGTCTTTTTTGTTCAAATAACCTCAAAGTATAGGTAATTATCATTAAATTCGGAATATCATTTCATTGTATTGATGTCCACCGGGTTTTAAAAGCATTCTATGTTGAAGGGGTCCATAAAAAAAATCCGGAAAATGAAGCCCAGAAAAGGGTCAGTGTAAAAAATGGCAATTATTTACGTATTTTTGATAAAATAGAAGGACTACATATATTTAGCTCGAATTCAATACCGATCATAACCGATACCAACTTTGTACCGAATTGGAACCCTATATCTCAAAAAACGTTAGAGTTAGAGCGCATAGTTTTTTCAAAATATTTAATATTGCGTTGAAACTAAATGATATACATTGTCAAAAAATTTGATCAAATAATGGGACTTGGCTCCACAATATGTGGTATAAATTTCAGCTTTCAACATTACTAAAGTTAGTACATTTTTTATATTACAAATCTAGCGTCAGAAATTGATAAAAAATTATCTACAACGCCCTTCTTCCACCAAAATGTATTCCTTAACGACCAAGGGATATAAACACAAATAATTTTTGTTTGGGACACCTTAATGTGAATATACAAAAGGTTCACTTCAAGAATAATTTAAGGAAAATTCAATCTTCATATATCTGAAGGAAAGTGTTCGGCCCTAAGAACATTATGTAAAGAAATAGAAGCTAAAGAATTTATCTAATGTAAAGTACCTAAAGATTTTTAGAAAACCGGTTTTCCTTAAAAAAATTCCATTTGCCGTTTTAGATCAGCCTTTCTTCATCGGCTTTTTTTTATTCGAATTTTTTTTGCTATGCTTTTATGGTCTATTTTTTCATTGTTCATTCTTTTTATCAGCCCCTTTTTTTGTCCATTTTTGACATTCACCTGATTTTTTACGGCTTTTTTTGTAATATCGTAAAACGGTGCAGCTACATGCGTACGAATATAAAAACCTATCCCGTGAAAAAAAGCATATTATGCAACATGCCTTCCTTCAAAAATTTAAAAAATCCGAACGCATTTTACCAAAAATAAGTTTTATTTATTATAAACTTAAGATGCATCTTCGCCTATAACGATGCAAAAAATAAAACTCCGCGGCAAGACTCGAGCCAAGCCCCGTTAGATGGATCCTCGCCAAGTAATATTGATACATCTTGGTGAAATAGAACTAGTAAACCAACCACAAATCAATCCCCGCGTCTTCGTCGACTTATATTTATATATCGCACATTTTATAATCAATCCGCGGAGCCGTTATGTATTAGAAAATCGTACGTGCAGCAAAGATATTATGAAGTCTCGGTGAGTCGATTGCGGTTACGGAATCCGCTCGACTTAATAACGCGATGCGTTGCGTTGTATCATATGTATATATATGCATATAATATAATAGAGTTGAATGTCGAAGTCCCATAAAAATCTCAATGAGATAAGAAAGTCCGCGAGTAAGTAGGCAAACTTATTATTACACGGGACGTCAATTTTCGCGGTGCGATATACTTGAATCACCGCCGTTACGGATGCGCTTCGCAATTCATATTTCTCGGCCCGGATATACACATACTATTATGGGAGTCTCATGATTCATATACGGTTGCAGTGCAGTGCGGAATGCAAGTGCTGAATTCTTCTTTTTTTTTTTTTGATAAGCCATTAATCAATTTAATCGTTTTTCGGTGATAGATTTTACTGGTACTCAGTAACTTTTTTTAATTTTGAATATTCTGCCGGTTGCAAGCTTTATTTAAGATTTTTCAAAGTGTCGAAACCTGTTTCTGTTGATTAAAAATAATTTTCCGCAGCTCCGGAACACTTAAAAAAATGATTTCATTTAAATACTTTTTTTTAAATTTGATTTTAATGCAAAATGCATCCTAATGAAATCTCATAATTTGTAAAATGTGAAGTTATGTCAGGATTTTCGAGTTGGAACAGAAAAAATATGTCTCAAATAATAGTTATTCTAGGAATATAGCAATGTATGCTATAGTGGGAGTTACACGGCTGATCAAAGTAAAATAAAATTCATTTGAATATAATTAATGTTATGTGATTCCTATGAAATTGTATCCGATTTAAATACTATGTGATTCTAATAAACCTATTGATATTGGATTTTTGGTTTGTTTTTTGTTTTCGTTTTTTAAAAATGTTCACAAAAAACAATTTTGATCATCATTATGTATCGAGATAAAAATGTACTCAGAATAAGAAGGATGAATTAATGAGGAAGACTTTAATGACGAGCCGCTGTCGCTTAATTATCGTTGGCTCACCTGCCGCCAACTTCAATATATGTTCCAACAAAACTGTCCGATAAGTAGAAAGATCGGAACATTCGATGAATCGATCGATGCAGAAAAAAACACATGCAAAATATATGCAAAATATATAAGATGAATATGCCGGAATATTTATAAAATATATTTTACACAATTGGGGTCCGAAAGTTCTATATTTATTATATTATATCACCCGGAAAAATCGATTTCACGGGTTTATATTTGAATAGAATATGGGGTCTATTTCAAACAAATAAGATTGAATTCCTATAAAAAGAACCTTTTTTTCAAAGAATAGCGATGATTATAATGAAAAAAATTCCAACGAACAAAAATCATGCTATGCCAGCATTTCAAAAAAAAATTGATTTAATGACAAACAAACAAACAATTTGGAGGAAACAAAATTTATTGGATTTAAATAAAATATCATCTGTCTCGAATATATCCCATATTTGATCAAATACACCCATCAAATTGATTTCTATGTGTGAACACATCGTGCAAATATTTATATGTCCATGCTTTGTCTATGAGGCAGCTAAAATCGATTAACATACTTCCTCGTAGGCTTTAAAAAAGTGAAAAATAGTAAGGCAACAATGTTCTATTTTACATGCTTGCTTTTCTTTCTCACACAGTGAAACCGATGTTCTACCTGAATTGTGCAATATGTCCCACAGTATATTCGCGACACAGACTGCAACGAACAGGGCGATTGAAGGGCTGATTCTTAATTAAAATGATTGCCGACATTACGGGCTAAACTCTCGCAATTATTAATCCCCCACCACTGAGCTCGAGCGCGCTTCAGACCAGCGAACACTGCTTGATGTGGTGTCTGCTGGTGTTCAGCGTATAGTACTACTTTCAACTATAATAACACCCTTTCGCCCTCTCCACCGTCCGCGCGCATTCTTATCGGAGTCCACATCGTTTGCGCGGCGCATCGGCAAGGCCTGCTGTATCTCCGTCTCTTCCCTGTATATAACGAGCATTCGCAGAAAATTTTGATGAACTTTTAATGCCGCTAGCAATTACCCACCTTGTATACCGAATAATGGTGAGTTTGCGAGGTCCTATTATCCTCCTGATATACACATTGATGATCGTGAATTCGCATTAAAAAGAAATTAGAAAAGTGTATCAATACATCGAGAGAAAAGATTTCATTGACCCCAAAGAAATGTGTGAGCTTATTTAGTTTTCATTCATTTCAATGAAATATTTTTTTTTCTATCTTATCTTCTATTTATTTCATAATATACACTGGGCAATGCCCAGTTTCAGGGAGACAACAGTTCTATTTCTCTTTCTCGGCTTTATCTGCCGAGTAATTCAGGAAAAAACAGGTATAAAAAATCTGAATAGCTAACCAATTATTCAGATGCATTTTCCGCAGAAAAATGAATAATAAATTCATATATGATATGTGTCGGAAAAAGTATATTTAATATATTCTTTTCTCTGTAACTCCGTATATACATGCAATATTATTAGATTTTATATATTCTTTCCTCTGTAACTCTGTAAATAAACTTTTTTCGACACATATCACATAGGATTCTACTGTTTATTTTTCTGTAAAAAACGCATCCCAATAATTTGTTAGCTATCATTCGGATTTTTTCATTTTAATCTCTGAATCGAATGTCAGCTCCATCTTCAAGTAAGGCTAAAAAAGTTCGTTATAATATATAAGAAGTTTCCACATTTTTGCAAGTGAAAAATTAAGGTTTTTGAACAATTTCGAAAAATGAAAGCCAGGTGAAAGGTGTGAAAAAAATCTTGAAAAAATGTAGAACGTATTTTTCGATAGTACTTTTGTATAAAAAATTACGGAACCAATCTAAGATGTCATCGCCAGGTCTTGATCGAGATGTCATAGAATACCCCGTATATTCTCGTCTGTAGTGCAGCGAGATACGCATTCTAATGCTCCAGAAACGTTTAGGCCGGAATCGCAGTTTTCCACCATAACTTCCGATTACTAAATAGATTTGTGGGAGTATTCCAAAATTTTCTCTTCGTGTATGAATGAAACTATAAAAATAATTTTAATGTTCTCGTAATATTGATTTATTATCGGGAAACGGAAATATTATTCTTTATTCGGAAACGGAGGTTTTTTTACTGAGAAAATTACCGAGTTTTCCTCCATAACTGTCGATTCCGCAACTAAATCACTGAAGTGCCACAGATAGAGGTTCAAGGGTGAAAAAAAAATTAAATAACACTAAGGTCAGTTTCGTACGTTGAATTTTCGTTGAAAATGAAATATAAGATTCATTGCATTTTGCGTCTATTGAAAAATTGAATGCTGTTACGTAAAAACTGTAGATACTTGTTATAAAGCGATAGCCATCAAGATAAAAGTACGATAAATATTTACGAAATAAATTTCTGGACAATTGCAACCCGTACCATAGAATATTGGTAATTTAACGGGTCAATGTGACCCACATATATCGATACTTCTATTTTGTTCAGCATATGTTTTGAAGTCGTTCGCAACCAAATTATACGTAATTGTCACAGATAATACTACAAAAGTAATAATACGGTCAGCTATCAGACCAATTCATCTTATCTAATATTGCGTAACATAAGTCGACGTCACAATCGTGTTGGAATATAGTCGACAATATGATATTGTTTTCCGTATGTTTTTTTTATAAAGGCTTGTAGAGAAACTTGTTTTCGTATACGTAGAACCGTTCTTTTATCTTTTAAACGGAAAACTTCAATTATGCGGTCATATTGTTGGAGTTATGATTTCAAACGTTACTAAAAAAGCACTCGTTTTTGAGGAAACCAAATCGCATTGCAAATTAAATACCGGAAATAAATTACCATACTTTACTTCCGTGAGTTGGCTTTTCGGGGAAAATTCCATAATTTTAAGCCTACGTTATTCAAAGAAAATTGTCTCAATGAAAAATAATAATTATGATTTTCCATAAAGGTAGTTTTAGTTTCATGGAATTTTTCTTTACAAATTATCATGTCAAAATACTCAAAAAGTTCAAAACATTGAGAAAAGTGAAAATTAGAAATTAAAATAATGTCAAAGAATTATTTAAAAAATTTCACACGGCCAAAAAATAGGTATTCACAGTTAATCAATTATTCCTATAGAACTGAGGTGGTTGTAAGAAAAAAAAGAAATTTGTTGCAAGAACCAATTTTTGTTCCCAACGAGCTCAATGGATGCGGTAACCGACTATATTGCAAACTTCCCGAATCGATTACTTTACACGACCTTAACATATCGATTGCTCTACACACATAACCCATTTGCAATACAATTAGGTTGATACCTTCAACCACTAGATTTACTGTGTTTACTATTTCCTGAAAACTAATGGTAACCATTTAAAGTTGCCGAAATTAATGTATGAGATACGATAAGCAATTTCGGAAAGACGAGGGAACTTTTTTCAATTTTGCTAAATACTTTCTTACAACAACTGGAGCAACAAGGTCAACTTTTAAAAAAATTTCAAACTCCACGTAATAGCGGAAGCCAACATCGATTATCATACTTTCTCATAGCTTTGTGAACAGCCGATAAAAATACACTCAGAGAAATCCTAGTATAGTATAGTAGACTGTGAAGTGACATCTATTAATTTTCAATCCATCTGACGATTCATAGTTGCGGCAACTATAAAAAAATCCTTCGCACGAACTAAAAACGAAAAGTTTTCACTTTATATCTACTCATACCATAATTATATCTCAGTGTGATGAAGCAATGTGCAAGGTTCTACTTTGCACCTTTATGTACCGTACAATTAATAGTCATTCATATCAGCTTAACTTTTCAGTGCAGCATCATGAAAATATTTAAATGAATTGTCTATCGGAATTCAATTCAGCACGCGGAGAAATTGTAGTAATCTAGTCAACTAAGAGGTGACAATTATTAATATTTGATCAATGTAACTATTTTTATACTTGCGGTAACTATTTGGTAGTTTCAGCAACTATAAAAATTCGTTCGCGTGAACTGAAAGCGAAAAGCAGTCACTTTATGGATTATAATGCTATAATTTTCTTTGAGCATAGGGAAGCAATTTACAAGGTTCTACTTTGCACCTTTATGGACCAACAACTAATAGTCATTCATACCAGTTTAACTTTTAGGTGCAGCATCATGAAAATGTTTAAATAAATGATCCATCGGAATTAGATTCACCACGAAGAGAATTCGTAGTAATCTAGTCAACTATGAGGTGACGACTATTAAATTTTTATTACCGTAACCATTTTTATAGTTGCGGTAACCATTTTTATAGTTGCGGTAACTATTTGGTAGTTTCAGCAACTATAAAAAATCTTTCGCGTGAACTGAAAGCGAAAAGCAGCTACTTTATCGTTCATAATACAATAATTCTCTCTGAGCATAATGAAGCAATTTACAAGGTTCTCCTTTGCACCTTTATTTAACCTTCAATTAATAGTAACTCATACCAGTTTAACCTTCCAGTGCATAAACATGAAAATATTTCTGTATAATGGTTATCGGAGCTCAATTCGCGGATAAGTCCCTGGATCACATCAACCGTGCACGTCATTCAAAATAAAAAGCTTGTCGTGTTCGAAAAGGGGCAGGAGTTACGCGCTCGTTCAGTTCGTATGTAATCGGACAGACTCAGCCGGTTTCTCAAGATCCACAGCTGATCTTAGGACAGGTGGTAAGATCGCAGTGATCGACCTGAACGTGCGGTGGGTCGAGTCAGCGATCTCTCTTAAGAAAGAGCGATGCTGTCCAGCAAAGAAGTGGCTATGTATGGTATAAGTATATAGACCTGTAACTTTACACACTATAACATCATGAGGACTGAGAATCTCGCAGGGCACGCACCTGAAGCGATCCTACATCAGCGTCCAACACAAAACGACTTATTCCTTCGTTTTCTCCACCACGTTCATCATCGACCCGCAGAAGTGCTGTTTTATTGGGTGCCTGACGTCTGCGACTTTCATTTTATTTTATATATAAAGGCGCGCGCTTGCAAACTTCGATATTAATTCTCGAGTTATTAGCGTTCGGCCGGTGGAATGACGGGAGTGAAGTTCAATTTGACTGGCATTCGTTTCACGATGGGCATTCATTATCTTATGCGATATTGAATAATATACTGAGCTCTTCGTCGACTTGTTCCTTTACTGAGGTACTCATCTTATTATTCATGTCATATAATGCAGTGATCTTCGCAAATTAACACATACATTCTCGTCCAAAATTTGGAATGGATACAAATTTTTATATTTCGTCATAAGAGAAAATATCTTAAAAAATTTCCAACGTTAAAGATACTAATTTTTTTTTTCTTTCTTTTTTTTTAACTTTTTTTTTCCAATAAGAATGATAGCAGGAATATATGCTAGGTTAGTAAAAGAATAGATCGAACCGTTTTCGTGAAACGTTATTTATTTACTTTTTTTCAATTTTTTGTTTCGTTTTTGAATTCTTATTGTTATTGGTAAGTGTCTGGAAACTTGTAAATTTGTATTATGTCTCCACAGAAATATTCTACAATTGAGCAAAAATTCAGACACGTAAATTAGAAACCAAAGAAAATTGATCTCAAATTGATTACTAATTTGTGAACCAAAAAACTGTCTAGCACTGCCAATGGTAAAAAAGCAGGCGGTCGCCCTCTCGTATTGTTTTAGATTGAATAATATTAGATTTATAAGTATACTGGTAACTCTACTATTAAATTTGCAAATAGGATCCATGCCGGTTTCGTTTCTATAACTCTTTAAATCTCTATCACCATGGAAACTCCACAACCACTAAAATTTTAACACGTCGAAAACTACCATTGAAACTCTGCCATCAAAATTTGAACACTAAAACTCTAACACTTTAGTTTTAGAAGAGCTAAAACTGTACCACTTCACTTTTAGTAGAGCGTAAACTCTACCTTTGAAACTCTAACACCTCTGAAATTCTACCCCGAAGACTCTAACACTTCTCACATTCTACCACTAAAACTCTAACACCTCTGAAACTCTACTGCTACTGAAACTTCACCATGACTGCCCGTAATTGAGCTAGATTTTTTTAGACAAATTATATATGGTGTTGTCAATGGGATTGTAGAAAAATACATCAAGCGTCCTACTTTTACATCGTTTGTAATTAACAAGCCTTTAGCGCTGTTGTGGACACAATATATATTATTCGAATACAAAACTGATACTGGTTTGTCAGATATGTATGGCATGTTCTATTAGACGTTACAGGTGCTTCCTGTGAGGTCAAATTTACTTCCATAGGCGTAAATGAACGATATTTATATGCTTATGGATGTTCAATCTATACCGACGGGTGATATAGACAACAGGTATACGTAGATATATACAAGAAAAGCTTGAAGGAGTTAACTTCGAACAAACCCGTTTAATATTAACTCACGACATGACGTGAGGCGCGTCCTATTGATAATAGGAAAGCTACGGTCGGGCGTCATCGTTTATCTATCTTGTCACTTTCGTGTTGGAAAAACTTGGCTTTCATGCGCACCGGTAAAACACTATAGCGTAATACATCGAGCGATATATGTGCGACTGTCGTGTCGAAGATTTATTATGGGTTTTGACGATCCTCCGACCCTTGACTTTTTTCACCCCATATATTGTGTACACAGGAAAGTATTATTATGTTCTAGTACCTTCAAAATCAAAGACTGTGCTTTGACTTGCTTTACCGACGTTTGCAAAACGAACATGATAAGTATATATTTATGTAAATATTTTCTAGAGGTTATTTTTTAGTGCATTTCAGCGCAGTTTACTTTTGAAGGCAAGTCCAAAATGAACTTTGAAATTTATTGAGACCTAAAATTAACAAATCAATCTAGAATTAAAAAAACTAATTTGGTACAATAAGTTCTGGATTTTTAGTTTCGACATATTTTTCTCTCTTTTTTTTGTTCAATTTTTCGTGTTACCGTTTTGTAAAAACGGAAAATTGATAAAAATTTCGACTTCTTTGAAAATATTTATATATTTAGAATTCCAAGAAATAGAGAATACTTTGTTTTTTAAATAAAGCATTTCGAATACGAACTGCTGATTCGCGGAAGTTTCCGTTCATAGCTAATCACTGCAAAACTCGTTTATCTTCGTAGCCGATATAAAAAATTATATTGTTCCGAGCTACGATTCGGCGCCAACATCAATATTACAGTCGAAGCAAGAAGTATAGTGAGCTGCTGTACGTTTGGCCAGGTGCTACTGCACTATAGTATCCTTAGACGTCGTATAGTATACGATATATACATGAAATGGGAAAAATGCAAATGAGACGAGAGTAATAACGAGAGGAGGTGAGCGTATCTCCGGCTCGTATCTCCGTCGCTGTTGCTTTGGTGCTCGGCGCGACTCACGCATCCCGACTTTTATGATATATTCATGCGGGATATATTGAGCGGTCAAGCAGTCACTTATGCCGTATCAACAAGAGGCAAAGGGGTGCCGACTGCGAAGACGACGCCGTTACTACGTTATATTATTTTACTTTCCTTTGGAAGAATGAGAATTGCCAAAATGTTTTCCCGTTGCGGCCGATGTATATAGAAAGTCTTTCAGAAGAACTAATCCAACCACTATTATAACAAAGAAGTTCCATTGTATAAGTCGAGAATAAAAGAATTCATCGATTCATCGAAATCTCTTCGAAATCTTGGCTTATGAAACATTTCGTTGAAGTGAATAAAAAAATATATTTATATTTGTGTACTTTACGCCGATTTGTATACTTAAGCATACATAACAACAAATGAAAAGATAAACAAAACAAATATAAAGCGTGAAGCAATGAAAACATGACTACTACTGTTATATTTTCGTTGCATCATCTGGAACGCAACTGTGTCGTTAAAATAATGAAGCCGTTTCATTGAACCAATGAAACCGCTTTGTTGAGACAATGAAACCTTTTCTTAGCAACTATAAAATCGTTTCGTTGAAACAATGAAACCATTTCGTTGAAACAATGAAACCATTTCGTTGAAATAATAAAACTGTTTCGTTGAAACAATTAAACCATTTCGTTGAAATGATGGAACCGTTTCTTCGCAACGATGAAACCGAAACTATTCCATTCGAACAAGTAAACTATTTCATTGAAACAATGAAACTATTTCATTGAAACAATGAAACTATTTCACTGAAACAATGAAACTATTTCATTGAAACAATGAAACTATTTCATTGAAACAATGAAACTATTTCATTGAAACAATGAAACTATTTCATTGAAACAATGAAACTATTTCATTGAAACAATAAAACTATTCCATTGGAACAATGAAACTATTCCATTGAAACATTTAATCATTTTCTTTACAATGCAATGGTAATGATCAGTGATCATTATCAGTTATAACTAATTAAAATCTGTTGGATTAAAAACATATGTTGCCACCAAGGAATTGTAATTTCATTTTCTTTCAATTCCATGATCCCGTAGTCATCAACAATGAAACAGCGCAATAACGATCGGAGGAAAATTAGAGCGCTAGTCCGGCTTTGCCCTCGTCCAACACACGTTAATTCATTAACGCTGTGGGATTTAGATTGAAACGTCGGAGGGTGACGAATCGTCCGGCTAGGATTTGATGTCCGTTCGGCCACTCGCGCATATACGCGTCCGAGGTTCTGCTGTAATTAAACCGACACCGGTTATTAATGGTTCACTGCGGGCGCGCGAACGACGACCACGCGGAGACTAGACAACTCGCTTCGGGTCCCACAGGATCCAAGAGACTTTGTCCTCCACGCTGTATTATGCGGTCGTGTGCTCGTCGTCTCAACTCGATTCTCTTTAGTCCTATGAATGGCTTGAATCGCGGCGATGGTTGACTTCGAAAGATTCCTCAAGTGTTCAGTTCTTAATGTACCCTAATATACTTCTTACATCTAAAACGAACGGTTGCGAAAAGTCATAACCCGTTTACTAATGCAAATTTGTATCTTCATTAAGGGAACTATGCTAATAATATATTTCACCTCTTCTTAAGGTCGATAAAGTAAAGTAGTGTCGCAAATTTTAGCGATTGTCAGGTGACGTAATAAAAGTGAATCCACATCGTTTTATAAAAGAAAGATGTTTATTGCGAGTCGATCCCGAAAACGTCCGTCTCCTTCAACCAGATCGACCGAAATCCTTCTTATTTATTATTAACAAAAGAACAATGCTGTTTAGCAACGGCGTAACTATACAGGAATATTAAATATATATAAAGCAAATAAGATCCATCGAAATAGGCTTCAGTAGTAGTATTTTATTGGGGTCCTGGAATAGTAAATCCCCTGAGGACCAAGGCAAAAAAGAGTATATACACAAAAAGAAAAGAACAGGTAAATACAGAAAATAATCTAAAACTGGGGCGAAGCATGAGAGGCGGGCATAAAAAACCAAATATAATTAAAGAACGAAATTTATATAGGAATAGAAATTAACGCCCAATGACAATTTCACTCAGCGGACTCCGCAGCCCGCCCGCAGTAAAGTTAGTCGGTTAGTATAATTTGAAAACAAAAGTGTCAACTATTTTGAAGAAGAAACTGGTGCTAATTATGGTGGATCTCGCTGCAAAGCTCCTTTTTCACATGGGAAGAATCTATAACATCGGTTTTACAATATTGTGCCAATAATTTTATTGGAGTATTCTTTACGGCATCTATTTGTAACGTATTTGTAAAAATTGTAATTTGACCTCGACGAGTTATAGTTTATTTGTTTTGAAAGACGCTTTACAGATTGACTTCGTAATTAACTCCGTTTGAACAATTTTCTGCTTAAAAATTCGCGTTTATAAAAATCGTTGTTTTCACTTCTCAAAAATATAGCTCATGTACAGCTGATTATTTTCATTACAAATTTGATCTACCCCTTCGCTCGAAAACTTACATTACAGTTTATAAATGATATTATATTTCGATTTTTTGTCCTCAGTTAACACTGCCCCCATGAAAAAAAGTATACTCGAAAAAATATCGAAAAGTATATATTTTATATACTAGTTCATACTTATTTTTGGGAAATAAAATATATCGATTTCATATTCTTCATATAATTCTCAATCCATATTTTATGTATTCGTAAATATATGTGAATGTATATTTTTGCTATAGAAATTATATATATATTTATGTAAGAAGATGCTTAACACTTGAATCAGTTAAAAGAACATTTGACCAAATTGTTTAGATTCATTGTCGATATAAGAAATCTAGGTAGTCGAGATTTGGTGTTTTTATATTTTATGAGTTGATGCATTTTTTATATACTACAAATATACAAAAAAATATACTTTACGTATATTACCCAGATACATGTATGGATATCCAAACAAATATATTTTTCGTATATTTGCCAGATGTACTAACGATTGTCTAAAAAATGTACTTTACGTATATTCGCCAAATGTACGTTTGGACGAAATATTGGATATTGCCAAGTATAAAAAAAGTATACAAGAAAAATACAACGTACATTATTTATATATTTTTCGATATGTCGAAAAATATACTTTGTTAGTATACTTTTTTTCCATAGGAGTGTATATTTCCTAAAATCAGCGGTTAAAAAACTGCCAAATTTCTGAACGCACCTAAGCATCTTTTATCACCTTTCCTTAAAGGCTAAAAACTGTGCCATATGCACTTGTGTCTGTGTAACAAGTCTTCCCGAAGAAGCAAGTAAATGTTCTGGACGAACTTCGAAAGGAAACGGAGTGTACGTCTCCTAGTAACTAGATGGACGATACTTCTCCAGCAGACAGTGCAGAGTATGCAAGAATATTCCAGGAGAGTCTAGAGGCTAGAGGTACAGTACTGAGATTGATTCAGTAGAGAAAAAAATAAAATAAAATAAAAATAAAAAGAAATAAATAAAGTAAGCTACCGGTGCAACAACTTGCGACAGCAATAACATCCCGAGAACAGCAGCGTTACCATGCAGTAGCTACAGCACCAGTAGAACGTAATATGTCCACGGATCTCTAAAAGTTCTGTCCTGAGGGTTTCGCGGACTCTTAAGTCGTAGCTTGTGTGTTGCTTGGTTCTGGTCACAGCATCAGGGCACAGTGCATTGCACGTTGTTGTAGTGTATAGAAGCGAGCGCGTATCGTGGATCTCGCAGTATATCACCCAGAGCCAAGAACACACGGGTATAGACCTATATAGTATGTACAGTATTCTCTGGTCTCGTGGACAGGCTGTTGGTCCCATCGTATAACTATCGCGCTAAACAAACGCGTGTCCCCGACGACGTCTTCTAGGTCCACTATATTCAAGCTACAACCTTAAGAGTCTCGGCGATTGTTATTGACGACGGCAGGAAATCATTTTTCTTCTACTTGGGCCATTTTGGTGGACGAAAATAGGGTGATGATAGAAAAATGTATCTAAAGTCAAGGTAGTTATATCGAGTTGTATTGGAACAACTCTGAGCCAATTGAATTTACTTTATGTTACCTTGACTTAGTTAAATTGAAGTTCATTAACTCGGTCCAAATTGGAGATAGAAATAAGCAAAATAAAAAAATATATATTTTCTTCGACAGAGGATTAAAAGATAGACCGTTAACTAAATTCACTTCAAGTCAACGGAAATTACATCGACTTGACCGATATTACCTTGAATCAACCGGAATTACTTCGAATCGACTAAAATTACTTCGAGTCAATTACATGTAGTTTTATTGAACTGAAATTACTGTCAATCAACCAAAATAACTATGAGATAACTGAAATTACTCTGTGTCAAGTGAAATTACTTTGAGTCACGTGAAATTACTTTGAGTCAACTGAAATTACTTTGAGTCAACTGACATTACTTTGAGTCAACTTAAATTACTTTGAGTCAACTGAAATTACTTTGATTCAACTGAAATTACTTTGAGTCGATTGAAATTACTTTGATTCAACTGAAATTACTTTGAGTCAACTGAAATTACTTAAAGTCCACCGAAATTACTTTAAGTCCACCGACATTACTTTGACTAAACTCGAAAGAATCTCGACCATCAGAGCTAATTTGATATGAAGTTAATTCAGGCGGTCACATCTAACAACACTATTCGATCAGGGAATTTCGATTGAATAGAAGCAACTAAATTTACGAATTTGACAGTGAACCAAATGCAGTGGAAATAAATTGAGCTTACTCTATTCATCATGTCAACTCGTGTCAATTTACAAAGTCCATTGGAATTATCAGCCGAAAAACTAGAATGTATTTGAGAGAAGCATTCGAATCGTCTTTTACATGACTATACACCACGATAACTTTAAGTTGGTGTAACAGTTGGTTGAGAAGCATTGTTCACACCATTTTAATAGGTACTCATTGTCATCGGGGAGGATCTTTTCGGTGTAAGAAAAACAGAGAAATGCTGAGTGTCGTTCTGGCGATGTAGCCGATACCCCAATCGGCCTCTCGAGGGAATCCACGCGGGGGCCCACGCGCGACTTGGACCCACGTCGTTACCCCGGTCCGTTTCACGATTTCCGATTCTTCGACCGCGGGAGCATTTCTTTCTACCGATACTTATATTCCTTTCTGTCTTGTGAACGGATATTGGAGTAGAGGCGTCCTTCTTCTCGTCGACGTCGAGAACACCCGTATCGCCACGTGGAATCGTGGAGCTTCGGGGTCGCAAGGTCGCCAGATCTCTCACCGCGAGCGCGGACTAATGTTTACCCCTCTGGGCCAGCGGTTAACGAGTGGAGAACGAACCAAACGCCATCGCGCCATCTCTATATAGTCTCTTGCTCCCCGACTACCTTCCGTACTCCTGTACGATATAACTCGAGATCGTGATCTCCACCTTTATTTCCTATTTCGTTGTTATAACGAAAAGGATCTGCCATCGATTGGAATGACTTCCCAGAGACAACGTCAAGTGGCTGAACTCCCCCTGTGGCCCATGGAATGAAGTAAAAATAGAGTGGGGGTCAAAATAGCGAATGGGTAAAATAGCGAATTAAAAATAAGGAACGTTCAAATGTGGAATGTCCATAATTATGGAATTCGGTTTTTCAGCCATTCGCCATTTTTATCATTCGCTATTTTGAATGCATTTCCATAAGATGGAAGTCAAAATAGCCAATGGTCAAAATAATGAATAGCTGGAATAGCGAATTCATTATTTTTATATCAACTAACTATATTAGTCCAACAATTTGTTAGGTTAGTCCCATCAACTGATTAGGTTGTTCCCAGCAACTGATTAAGCTAATTCGATTGGTTGACTTGGTTAAGACGATCAATGAATTTCTTCGAAGTCTATCATTCTATTTGGTTGTCATTCGTTGTACTATTGACTTAATTATTATTGCAAAAATTAATTGACGTGTTTGCAAAACGATCTTGCTTCCTTTGTTGTGTTCAATAAACACAATAGAGAAAACCATGAAATATCACCGAACTTTTCATTTAAAGATTGATATTCTCGACGCATTGAAAATAAAGTCCTCTTTTTTTCCCGCATACTCGATGTATGTTAAATTTTGATAAAAATGTGTTGCTGTCGTTATTATTTTTAAAAAATGGCACTCCCGTTTTCAAGTACCGCAGGTCATTATCATGAAATTCTCTGAATTAATACATATTGGGTTGATTTACTAAAAATCTTAATTTTTTAACAATAATTGAAACCTACTATTTTCATGTAACGTAATATACAATAAAATGAAAATTGTATTCTATAGTGATTTGGAATATTGATTTTTAGTTGAAATGTAGAATCTCACTCCAACTTCGAGGAACGAGAGCAATACCTTTTACATTTTTTTGCTCGCTCTCCTATGTAAATTAATTAGTCCCTCGGCGTGCCGAGCTGTGGACTTGATTTTTCTGGGGACTCACAGGTATACCTACGTTGCGAGGAGCAAGACTATCGATGAGCCTGAGGGCATCTCGGGGGCTGGTGTGAAGCCAAGAGATGCCTCCGAGAGTCCCGGCTCACCCAGCTTCGCCGCAACTGATAGCGGATCTCGTGCCGGTGCTCGCGCGAAACTCTCGGCCGATTCTCCGGCTCCCAAAGTACACAGTCGCGTTGGAAATCTTATTCCCGAGCTTTCTTCACGCTCCTTTCGTACGACACGAGTATACTTAAGGATATCCTTACCACAAACGCGAGGGGTCTGAGGCGGCGGGGGATTTCCGGCGAGAAAAATATACGTAGAAAAATATTTGGCAACGCCGCATTTCGCGACTCTGGTGCGGCTTGTGGCTTTAGCGTGTACTAGCTTCCGAACCGTAACTTCAACCTGTCAGTGTAACCCGATTTTAGGTTATGAATATTGTTTGAAATTTAGTGTCATTCGATATGAAAGGTATGCTTGATGAATTCGCAGGCATCGTTATAGGCTTTGGAGATACTCTTCCTTTGTTGAAAAAAGCCTTTCCAAAGAGACCTAGCTATAAGCTATCAGAGATTGCTTCAGCTGAATTAGGCGAGACAGTTATCTACGGGATTCATGATGCATTGCGTGACTGTGAGGTTCTCGACGAGGTAATTGTAAAGGCAATGAACAATTCTCATATATCCAGAGAAGATTTCGTTAATTGTTGCGTTGGAACTGCAGCTTGTTTGCAGAAAGAAAACGACATAGTGGGAACAGCACAGTTTAGCTCAGATTTTTATTTTTTAATAAAGAGTTGAAAATTGAAGTCGCATATATTCTCAATTCCCAATTATTTTTCATTTTTTACCTTCCTATGAATTAATGAATTATAACGAAATTCTTATAATTGCTTTGCAGAGTGACGTCGAGAATGTTTTTATTCCATCTATAGGTATCTATGTTGAGCGTAGTGGGGGGACGCGGCGTTGCCACATTTTCCATAGTCACGCAATTGAAGGCCGAAAAGCCGCGAATAAACTCAATTTACTTTAATCTCCGACGGTTGGACTAATATTTTCTTTTTTCAATATTTTCGAAAAATTTCGGTCTACATCATGTTAGTTTTTCATTCAGATCGAACAGAAATTGCCTGAGAAAATAAATTTCTTTGCCAGTTTTGGACCAGTCGCCCTATCTAACCTATGTTAAAGTACCCTATTTTCCGAATTAATTTCTCAAAAATGACACCGTGAACCTATTTTTTTAAAATCGCGATTGATAAAACTCTTTCTTTTCTACGCACTGTAAAATTTTGATCAAAATCTAACACAAACGATTTTTGGTAAGGATATCCTTAATACCATGTATCGCACATACCGAACTATAGCTATAGTCTTTATCTCCTTACATTGCAGGGCGCAGGTCGTACTCGTCCCCAGAGAATCTTAGCAATTAACCGTGACACCACTTAGTCGATCGTCTTTTTTTCATTAAGAGAAAAAAATTTTTGGCACCAATGTAACATTTTATTACCTTTGTGATCGATGTTTTTTTTGAAAATTCGTTTTTATAATCTTAAAAAAATTGAGGCTTGTAAACTACATCATTTTATTAAAGAATTTGAACTAATTTATTTGTTAATGCAACAATAAAAATAATATAACTGAGAAAGAAATGTATATAAGCAAGGGTTAAATTATTAGAAATTGGCTTTGTTGACTTTGCAAATGATTCGACTTCCTGAGCCGGATTTCACGAAAAGTAAACACTAAATGGCATTACGAATGACACTATACGGCGCAGATCGTAATCTTCCCCGGAGAATCTTAGCAATTAACCGTGTCACCGAGTCGATCGGTTTTTTCATCAAGTAAAAAATGTGTTGGCAGCAATGTGACATTATTAAAATCCTTGAGTTCGATGTTCTATTTTACATAGTCGTTATTCTAATTTCGAAACCACTGAGATTTCTACACGCACATCATTGTATTTTATATAATTGTAGTTAACAATTTGCACCTATTTGTTTGTTGATCTAAACATTAATAAGTGAGAAAAAATGTGTATGAGAAAGGTTTAGACTTGTTAATATTTCGACTTTCAAACATCATTGGAATTTCTAATATACGGAACTCATAATAAAAAAACTACTGAGTGATCAAAAGTTAAAAATTGTGATATTGAATCAAGATTTCCTGAGATCGAATAAACAAGATAAATATTATTCTACGTTTTATTTGTAACATTTGTAAGTTTTAATTTTCGGTCTCGTAATTACTGAATTTCGCAATTATTTTTCACGTGATGGAGTTAAATTAGTTAATCTTGTTTAATGATCTCCTTTGAGACTTTTCATTGCTGAAACTCGTAGAAATGGCAGAACTTTATTCTGAAGAAAAGCCCGAATTATCCTGAAAGAGGAGAAACAGTGAACTAGCATCAAGAGGCAGACACAGGCATCATTGTTTCTCGTTCTCATTGTTTCGCCTCTTGTAATAACGAGTACATTGCGTGCCCAACGAAACTTAGTGGAAGTCTTGAGATCCATGTATACTTTACGGCGAATCGCAAGAATGGTTAACTATATCTGTATAGTGTCGAGAATCCGCGGATTAACGCCTTTTACTACCTCCTTAAAACGGAGAGTACGATTAAATATCCCCTACAAAATATCCGGCGACAAAATATCTTCGTAACATCCTTACAAAATTATCTTTGATGGAATATTTTTAGAAAATACCCCGCAAAAATATCTAACGCAAATACTTTTGATACAATATTTCATTATTTCACAATATTCATTAATGTATTTGAAAAAAAAAAATTGGACAATAATATTCTTGAATTAACTGAAATAAGAAAGAAAATGAACATCATATTTTTCCCATGTTTATGAACTCTATTTAATTTTCTTCATTCTTTACTAGATACAATTTAAGCAATTTAAGCTTTCTTTATGATGGAATCTTTTGGATATACTTAGATATTCTATTGCTGTGTTTGTTTTGCAATTTGGCTAATCATAACAACGTAGGATTTAAAAAACAATAAAAAACATTATTGATTTTATTGAATTAATTGGTTGAAGCATTCAAGTAAAACCACTCTGAATCATCAGAAGAATGAGATACGCTGCTAAAAATATTTTCTTCAAGTTTTCATTACTTTTAAAGGAAGTACATTTACATAAACTTTCAAATTAAATTTAACATGCAAGTGAAATGATGAATTACAATATTTCCTAGGAAATCCTATAAAAATGAGGAAATTTATCATGAAATAAGAGGAAATTTAATATAAAAATGTACAATTTTATGACAATCATGTATTGAATTTTATACATCAGCTAATGAATCGAATTTCCGTTAATATAAATTTGCAAAAAATTTGGTCTTCAAATACATTCCTTTAAGCAGTAAACTTTTTGAGTCAATAATTTTTTGTTAACACTAACATGTTAACTATAACTATAACTATAAATAGTATATGTTTTGTTAACAGGAAAAGCACAAACTAAAAAAAATTTACCTTGGAAGTAGCTCTTCGTTCGGAGGTAACTGACGCTGAGCCTCAAGATACTCAGTCGATCGAGTTTGCTGAGAATATTTTGCTCGAATGGAAGCAACGATGCGAGTGTGTCCAGTTCGGCATTCAATCTTTCTCGATGCCTTTTGCTTGGGTTCGATTTCGTCACACCATCTTTCTGTGGCGGTTTCAAACTGTGAACAGAATATAACCAACTATGAATTCATTTATTTCTCGTCACTCCATGAGGTCCCGAAGTCGCCAGGAAATTAAAGCCAACCCCAACCATCGCCATTAATTATTTTTCTATCAATGTGAATAACAAAAACTCAGGTGTAACTATATCGCGGTACCCCCCACCGGTCATACGCGAGGCAGCCTCATAAGCCTCAGAGTTTAAGGGGACTTTGTCCAAGCGGACGGGACTCAGTGGGCAGTATCAAATTTAAGTACTTTTTTTATAACTCAACGCTCGTACCAATAGTAAGCGACAGTTGACCATTTTTTTTCTCACAGGGTGGTCGAAAACTTCCATTATTATTATCATTATCGTTTTCTACGGCCTTAAGGATCGCAATATCGCAATGCGCAGCATTACTCTCGTTAGTCTCGCTTATTATTATAAACATTTCATAATTAACCAATTAAAATTATTCCGCCTAATTAAGTTAAAAAGACTTTCTTGTAATTAATGTTTCGTATGGTGTAAATTACAATAGAAGTGTATGTGCAGGCCTGGATTTAGGGAGGGGGGGGGGGCTAAATCTTCTTTTTTTTCTTTCTCCTTTCGAGAAATTTTAAAATTTGTTCAATGCTGCAGCGCTCTCAAGTCATTGCCATCGAAATTGATCAACCCATGATCGGCCTGAAAGCATTTCTCTGAGGCATTTTCCAAACTATTGCTCTATATTGTATTTGTAAATGCCTATTGCGAATTGTGAAGCAGAGCGTTCGTTTTCGAAACTCGCGCTTATTAAAAGCAAATACAGAGCTTGCATGTGAGACTGTCGAACCTATCGATTTGCAGCATTGAAAGTGATATCCTCAACAGCATCGACCATAATAAGATCATCGAAGATTTCGTAAATTTCAAGATTCGTAAGAAAGCCGAAATATTTACGAATGTTATGAAGTGTTAAAAATCTATCGATGTTTCTGTGTTGCGATTAAATACATATTATTTCGTTTGGTGTTTTTATGTCTTATTTGATTGGTTACAGGTGGATCGAATTTTATGCATATATTTAAGAATGAAGTGCCTTAAACATATAGAACATATGACATTAACGCCCCCCGTCCTTCCCCCGATCTCTATGAGGGCCCCCACTATGCTAAATCCTGCTCTGTGTATGTAAAAATAAAGTTATCAGAAAACATGACATTTGAGCTCAGGTAACGGTCTGTAATTTCCATAAAACGTCGAATTTCGACATCTAAATTTTACGCAGTGTTCTTGAAACTATAAGATCTTGGATAAACTATTAAAAAATCGAATTAAAAAAAATAGATTTATATCTCATTTTTCTTAGATGTAAGTCCTTAAATGTGATTTGTAGGAAAAGGAAAAATTAGTTGCAAATTATTAATTAGAGTCACTTGGAGAAAAAGTATTTTACTGCCTCATAGTATAATATTGAGCGAGCAAGGAGAAGAGCTCTTTGAACCGTACGAAATTATTAAATTAATATATGCGAAATCGAAATTTTACGGATCTTCCCTGGAGTGTTTGTTTAATTGAAGCGTTACCGTGAGCTCTCGAGGGGACACCGAAGAGCAGGACTCTCGAAGAGGATTCTCGCGCGCCCAGCGCGACGCGAAGACCAGTCAAAGAGACACCGACGCCCTGACGCGCCGCCTCAACGTTTCCAGCCCTATACTTACGGAATAATTATTATTCTTGCGCGTGTACACATTTAACTGCCGCGGAGCAACTGCACAGCGGTGTGCTAAAACTGCTGCTGTTCCAAGGTAGCTCCGCTGGACCTCCGACAGCAGAACGAGCTCCAGAAGCTCCTGGTGCTAGTTGCGAGTAGAACGCGAGCCAACGGCCAAAGGGAAGTCCGCTCAGAACCAGTTCTTATCGCAGGTTATTAAGAAAATAGTGTTAATGAGATGTTATACCTCTTCGGCCTGTGCAATGAAACAGAAGATAACTAAAAAATTACATACTATCGAGAGTAGATCCTCCAGTTTCAGTTGGGAAATGTAGGGGCAAAATGAGCATAGGTGTTAAAGCGGCTGTCGATTTTTTTAAAATTTACTTTGTTACGAAACTGAAAAAAAAATCATCTTTGGACCATCTGCGAAAAATTGGAGAAAATTCTAAACTCCAAAAGCTCCTGGTGCTAGCTACGAGTACACAGAGAGAAAAGATTCCATTGACGTCAATGGAATGGTTGGGTTGATTTTGTTTTCATTGATTTCGATGAAATAGTGCAGGTAAATTTTGAAGGAACATTCCATTGCCTGTAAAGAAACAGTTACTTAGTAAGCATATAATGAAGGAACCGTTTTATTGTTTTACAGAAAAGTTTTCCTCGATTCAAAGACACGATTTCCTTGATTCATTGAATTACATACTATCGAGAGTATATCCTCCAGTTTTAGTTGGGAAATGTAGGAGCAAAATAAAGGTAGCTGTAAAGACGGCTATCGATTTAAAAAAAATTACTTTGTTACGAAACCGAAAAAAATTATCTCTGGACCATCTGTGAAGAACTGCAGAAAATTCTAGCTCCGGAAGTTCCTAGTGCTACCTGCACGTACACCGAGAGAAAAGATTTCGTTAAGGCCAAAGTAATGGTTGGGTTGATTTTGCTTTCATTGATTTTAATGAAATAGGTATTATTATATGCGACGATTGGCGGTCACGTTTTATTTTGATGGAATTTTCGCGAAGCACATCTCGGGTCTGAGGCAGCGATCGCTAGATTCGAAGAGCGCGAAACTGAAGCCTAATTCAAATTTTCACTAATCCGAATCTTTACAACTATCGATTGTAGCTACTTAACGAATCTTTTTAATAAATTTTGAAAATTCTTCAATCAGCGACAATCGACGAATTATTATCTCGAACAAATTGTGAAATTTTTTACAATTATGAAAATTAAACAAATTGTAAATTTTATTCACAATTGTGATAATTAAACAAATTGTGAAATTTTTCGAGATGAAAATTTGAAAAAAAAATCTCCGGACGATCTGGAAAAAACATAAGTGCAAATAATGAGTCAGAATAAGGTTATTGGACTGGACCCTCGACAGCAGAACAAGCTCCAGAACCTCTTGGTGCTAGCTGCGAGTAGAATGCAAGCCATTGGCCAAGGAGAAGTCCGCTCAGAACCAGTTCTTATCGAAAGTTATTAAGAAAATAGTTTTAATGAGATGTTATCCCTCTTCTGTCTGTGCAATAAAAAAAAAAGATAACTGAAAGATTACATATTATGGTGTGTATATCCTCCAGTTTTAGTTAGGAAAAGTAGAGGCAAAATCGGATATAGCTGTAAGCGGCCGCCTATTTTTCGAAAAATTTACTTTGTTACGAAACTGAAATAAAATTCCTGGTCGATGTGGGAAAAATATAAGTGCAGAAAGTGTTAAACTCCCAAAGCCCTTGGTGCTATCTGCGAGGAGAACGCGAGCCAAAGATCAAAGTGAAGTTTGCTCAGAACCATTTTTCATCGGAAAAGAAGAAAACAAAAAAATTGCATATCATGAGTTGCATACCTGCCAGATTCACTTAGCAAAAATAGGGAGAAAATGGACATGGATGTGAAACGGCGGGCGACTTTTCAAAAAAATTTCTTTATCATGAATTAAAAAAAAATTATGCCCGGATGAACTGGAAAAAAAATTGTCAAAAGTATGATTCACAATACATTTATATTGGAAAAATTCGAACCGATGTCTTAGGTATTCTTTGTAGGGCCCTTAATTTTTCAATGCAAAAAATCTGTAGCTCTTCGAGGATAAAAAAATGTTAATTTGATTTAATTAAGGAACTCTAGAACGCATTCCACGATGAAATCTCCAAATTCGTGTTTGTTGGGAAAAAGACGGTTAATACAGTCGATTACTTCAATTCCTTCAGTTCTTAAGGTTAATGGTGAGTTAAAAGTAATGTTTGTATGAAGCAATTTCAAAACTGTCGAATATGATGAAATTTTTTTTCCAATGATCGATATTAAAACCAAATCTTTCGCTATCAATGGTATCAATTTTTTTATGCCTGGAATTTAAAAAGATCATTATTTACGGAATTAAAAGACCGATTATTTGAAAAAAAAAGTATTCAAAAATGACTTCTGATTGGTTCGAAATCCGAAAAAAATATACTCAAAATTCGACATAATTCCGGTAAGTTAGTGCAATAATGTTGGAAGTCTACCAAACCGAATAAGAACCGTCCTTTCGATTCAGGTTAAATTCGATACCGAGTAACATTAAATCTACCTGCACTTATGAATAATGTTAACTTGTAGGCCAAGTTTTAGGTGAATCGGTTGAGTAGTTTTCAAGTTACACGTAATTAAAACATCAAAACCCTGCACACATTCACACACACCTACACTCATTTTTTCTAAACCACTTTTCTCGATATTTCGCCCATTCTTAGCAGTCTAATATAACAATTTAAAAAAACTTACATAAACAAGGCTTTTTCTAGCAGGAAGCAAAAATAGATCTTTCAAGATGGCTGCTCATCTTTCTCTGCGGTCTCGTGTAGATACTTTTGCAGCAAGTCGGTAGCTAAATGCAATATCTTGCAAAACCTCGCGAGAGCATCTTTCCCATTTTTCGTCTCGGTCGTTATCTCGCGGAGAATAATTAGCTCGTGGTTTTACGGAGGCCGCACGACAAAGAACAAAAGACATGGAGCCCGTGAGGCTGAACCAGGACCTAATGGTCCGTCCATCGGAGGAACCAACTCACCTCCAGCAACCAATGCTGCTGTGGATCTCCATCTCGGATTCTACTCGTCGCGGATAATGGATTTCGTGTCATCCTAATAATTAATAGAGTTCTCTGGACCGAGAGTTCTTGATGCTATCCTACGTCGTAGTTGACTTTGGAGTATATATATACCACCACTATAGTACTCATATCGCTCGAAGAATGCTCATTTATCACGCTTTCTAACCCCTAAGCATTTTAATTAAAAGCCACTATTTTTATACGCTCGCAACGCTGGTTGTTTTGCTGGTCAGTCAGCGTATACTCATATAGTTTTTTTGTGTGTATACGTGATGTGTGCATCTGAGATTTGTGAATGCAATTCATCGCGTATGTGACTGTTTTATTACTGTATCGGTTTAATGTAGATTTTTTTATTGAAGATCGGTTTTGTTAAAACCGATATTCAATTCTCTAAGGAATTAAGAAACCTGGAAAGTTTAGAAACTAAGCGTCGCTGAAATTGGATAATGCACCTTGATTACGGAAATCTATGGAGTGAGCATGTAAGGTGAAGCATTGCTATGATTAGATATTTTTTGTAGATATATCTGTCGATGCAAATATTTTTGTTGTTGTTGTTGTAATAACGGAAAAATAATTTTTTTTTAAATCACATTTTTCTGCTATTTTTCTTTAATGATAAAAAATAGATGAATACATTTTCGATAATAAACGGCTTGGTAAAATATTTGAAGGCAGTTTTCAATCAATGGAAACATAAGTATGCGAAGGGTTCACGAGAATATTGTGAGGACATTTTTGATATCATAGAATTATAATTTAAAAGGATTAAAAATCTTAGGTATGACAGTCACAATATCATTGTCATAAACGCTTCATAATAGACAAGATAAGGAAATTCTTCCCTTACATAATTGAAAATAATTATTGTCAGCCATTTTTTTAATTAAGAATAAAACTTTTTTTTTTCAGTCACGTATTACACCATTTTTGAGTCATCGGTCTGCTCATTCAGATTTTTGTGACGGGTTGTAAAAAAAGCTTTACTTAAAAATACAGCCTCAAATAAATTTAGCCATGGCTTTATATTAAATTAGTTTATCGTGGGTCCGGTTTATATGAGTCGTATATCACAACGGCGGTACATACTATGTATTTTCTGTATAATAAGGCTTATAAGGGCTTTCTTAGTTACTGAAATTCGAGTGACGAAGTAGAAAGCAACAAATGGTAAATACTACGACCAAGTAATGGCAGTTAAATACCCTATGGGTTTGCTCGTCCGCTCAAAGTCACGAGAGATCGCGACAGCGTTAAGGGAATCGATATTTAAGGCTAAACCGAACAGCACCACCGGATTTGACACAATTTCACTTTTTCATTGTTCTTCTCATCTCATAAAAAAAACACACTATAAGGAAAAAGAAAGAAATTCTATTCAAATATGAATAAATACGGTATTACAGCATAAGCACATATTTTTACCGTCCTATATAAGAATTTAAAAAACTCATCTACGACTGTCCGTTTGTCTGTGCGGTCCAAAAAACTCAAGAAATATTACGAAAATTTTTCCATTGTCGTTATATTTTTTGTGTTTCTTCCATTTATAAAACGTAATTGCAGTATCAAAATTCAATTCCAGATCTTCACTCCTTTTCATACTTTATTTATAATGTTATTTTGATGAACAACATTATAGATAAAAAAACAACATAGAAAATCATAAAAATGTTGTTCAAATTATTTTGATTTATAAAAACTTTTAAGATTATTAAAGAATAAAGAAAATTGAAAAAAATTGAGAAAAATTTAAAAAATTCAGAAAATTCAGAAAAATTAAGAAAAAATTGAGAAAATTCAGAAAAATTTAGGAGATCGACAAAAATTTAAAAAACCGTTATGTGAATATACCATAATCAACTTTTTCAAAATTAATTCTCAGTCGAACACATTCTTAGGTTTTGGGCACGCTGAGTTCGTTTTTTTGACATGTTATGGAAGTGACACGGTTTCGGTCCACCTGGCCGACTCGTAGGCCAGGTGATAACGTGCCAAAGTCCTGAACTCGCCCCCTACTTCGAACTGTCTAGCCCTGTAACGAACAGACGTGGATAGTATAATGTAGTTCACTGTGTGTATATATAATACAAGCCGTGTAACACATTATTGAAGGGGGTTGCGATACGACGCGCCGTAGCACAGTTGTTCGCAGATGGATATCGGATCCGCGAAGCGTGAAGCTTCGCTTCGAGAACTGGCGAACACATCGACGATGTCGTTTCACCACGCACTTCGTCAACACGAGACGCTTTCATGTTTGTAAATATACAAATGTGTAAATGCGAAATTGTGTCGTTATACTTAAAGTGTACAATAACACTTGAACAATATAAAAAGATTTATTTGACAAAACTTATTGAAAATAAATTTATTCCACTATCGAGTGTAAGGAAAGTAATGAGTCTATGGAAAATTATTTTTAGCTGCTTTTTTTTGAGAATAAGGCTTCGAAAACAAATTTTGAAAAGGAGTCTCAATAAAATATATCTTAAATAAATTTCTCCAGCGTATGCTGTACAGCAAATGAGTTGCAGCAACTAACTCGATCTGTGAACTGACGTATTAGCGAATGATTATGGATAAATAGTACGTAGGACCAACGAGTTGCTTCCTGTAACCAATCCCAGGGTTGTTTTTACTAACGGCCTTTAGATAGCGCAAACAACCAGCGGTTCGCATGTTCAACGGTCAGTTTCGACAGCCAATGACTAGTTGCTCTACCCAACAAGTAATTGTCATAACCAACTGGAAGTTGACCCTATATCGACTTCTTCAAGTAGTTGGCAGAATCCCAATATCGGCTTTTCCAACTACTTTTTTTCTCAGTGTGTGATTGCCATATTTTTATGTTGATTGCCTGCACCACACTAATTTAATAAAACCGAAGCAACTACTTCCAAGCGCCTTGAAGTTTTTGGACCTAACAACATAAAATACCATTTTTATGTTTTAGGACCTAAAAACATGAAATACCATTTGTATGCTTTTAGACCTAAAAACATGAAAAACCATTTTTATGTTTCATGGACTAAAAACACGAAATACCATTTTTATGTTTTTGGACCTAAAAACATAAAATATCATTTTTATGTTTTTAGGTCCAAACATAAAATGTCATTTTTATGTTTTTGGACTTAAAAACATAAAATACCATTTCTATGTTTTTGGACCTAAAAACATGAAATACAATTTTCATGTTTTGGGGCCTAAAAACATAAAATACCATTTTTATGTTTTTGGACCTGAAAACATGGAATGCAATTTTTACGTTTTTGGACCTAAAAACATGAAATACCATTTTTACGTTTTTGGACCTAAAAACATAAAATACCGTTTTCACGTTTTTGGACGTAAAAACATAAAATACCGTTTTTATCGTACACTATATTAGAATGGTAGCAATCAGCGCGTTAATTTTCTAATTACCTAGGGAATTAGAATTAAATAACGGCTGATCCGCTCGTGGCACGGGGCACACACATTCCCTTTCGCTATTATTTTCTTTGCCGTTCGTATACCGAACGAGGCTTAGCAGTGGCTACGAGAGCTCGCACGCCATGCTCAAATCCATCAGAAGGGCGAGTAGCAGTCAAGGTTGCCCTCGTGCTCCTGCTGTTACTACTACCCCTGTATCTCCAGACCTGAAGCCACCCTTTTACCCACCGGCAGATCAGTGAATTCGCCATCTTATTTTTTTCTCGTGTTCTTCCGGAGCACATACAAACAGCATTGTACATAATTGTAGTCGCGGTGTTGAATACATAAAAGCAATTAGGAAATAGGGGTAGTGCATGTGTATGTGCCAGGCAAGCAAGGGGCGATATCGGCTACGAATCAAACTTATCGTTCGGGCCGCTCGTTACTTACTGTACATGTTTTTCCGGTGCATGAGAAGAAAAAATTATAAAAAATAATGGATTCATAAAAAAAAAAGTTAATTAAAATGGAGCGAAATAAACACCCAATGAAATTATGCAAATGTCTAGATATATACCATAAGTAGATATTGTTCAATTGACTCGTTAATTAAGGTCCTTTCACGTCAAAATTAATTATTTTTCTTTAATGTACCTTCTGCAGTTTTTCAAATCAAAAAAGTGAAAATTACAAACTCATTGAATATTTCGATATAAATGCATTTTTATATTACAAAATAAAAAATGTAGATTTCATTCCTTTTAGAATCCCACCGTTTATCATATTTTTTCCCAATTTCCAATAAAAAATTCAAGAACGGTTGTTTTACACAAATTTTCATTCGATGTAGCAAAAATATTTTTCATATGTGGTTTATATATTACAATGGTATATAATGGGTCAACGACAAATTTAGTTCACCATCGAAGATTTTCTATTGACATAAATTTAGATTTATTAATGTACTGTTCAATAAAATCTTTTAGGACAAAATTGAACTGTAATAACTAGTATATTTGTTAGTATGATTATGACTGTGCATGTTTAATTGCGAATAAAAGTTTACGACCCTAATCAAAGCAGGCGGTGAACGAACGTGTCCGCCATTTTGTAACTTATATTCGTAAAAGGTCTCCCCGAAGTGGAGTGCGATTCTAGTCTACTCGCCGGTGAGTCGCGTTCTGTTTCCCCGGAGAGACTCGTGCGCGCAGGGGATGACTGGGGTGCCGGGGGGTGCCTGGCTATGCTACCTCGTTCTACCTCGTTCTACCTCGCCAGTTTGCCTCGCTTGTGATGGAGGCTCGACGTAGGGAGCAGAGAGAGAGCAGAGGGGACGCGCAGGCGCCGACAAGGGTGGGTCCACTATGGATTTTCGAGGGTAGATACGAATCCTGAGGAGTTCCGGGGTGGCAGACACCACCGATACAGCTGAAACCTCCAGCTATACCAAACCTGTTCTAAACCATGTACTACACCACGTGAAACTCACGGTGTCACGTCTAAATATCACTGGACAATGTTAATATTTATAATTATAAGAAAATCATCAAAAACAATGTAGACACAAGTCAAAAACAACATATACAAAATCAACATTAAAAAAATTATACATGGAAAATTAACATGAGGATTAGGGAAATCGCTTCCGGAATATTGATTAGATCTTTGTATTGTAAACTACGCTTTATTGCTTACGTCCTTTATTTTTTAGAAAAATTTAGGTTGTCGAATTAAAATAGTCCGATAATTTTTTTTTTAAATACTTTGGAGAAACTGAGTTATTTCAGTCGTGTTCTAAACTCTGTGATATACGATTTGAAATTCACGACTTTCAATTTAAAAAAATTCAGATCTCAAAGTGAAATAGTTCGATCGATTTGTACAAATTATCCGATTGAACGGACTTTTTTAAAATCAATTTATCGCTTTATATTTTTTTTCTACATTGAATACATGGGATTTCATTTTATTCAGATCCACCTTCGTTGACGTAAATTTTTGTAACACATGCACAAAAAGTCCTCTTTTTCGTGTCTGCAGCGCATGGTAAACGTGATATTCTTTGGTTTGGTATGAGAAGACCAAGCTGTGCCTGCGCACTGAATGTATGAATGTATGAATGATCTTTGAAATATTTTTTTGTCAAGCGGCCTCGACGTCTCCTCAAAGGGCACAGACCTTGCAATTACGGTTCTCGTCGATAGGTAAACAGGTCCAAAAAAATCCCTATAATAGGAAAAGTCCATTACGATTTCCCGAGGGTAGATACGAATCCGAAGAAGTTCTCGGGTGGCGGTCGCAATAAATACAACTGATAAAGTTGGCTATACGAAATACGTTTTAAACTAAGTCAAACGCCCCTTAAATACAACCTCCTCAATTTTAAACAAAAAATATCTACAATCAAAATAACCCAATTATTTCTATTAAGACGCATACACACGGACACATTTGTATTGAATCACTTTCCCGATGTTTTGTACTATTGTAAGTGTCCGGAGATGCAAATCTCGAAGAAATAATGAACAGAGCTCCCTCTATGAATAAGCAAAATCGCGACAAAATGGGCGTCCATCAGTTGAAATAGGGGTTACCTTATTTAAGAAATGTAATCGAAACGCTTAATTTATACATTTTCTATCAACTCTGTTACAATTTACAAATTTATGTCTGACGCATATACACCGCGGAAAATGCATCTACAATTCAACGAATATAGGTACTAAAGGACGAAAGAGGCCGGATATTATGCAGCAATGATTAATCGTAGATAGGCAATTATAATATCGTAGCGGTCCGAGAGCGAGAGATCGTTATCGTGTACGAATTATACGGCAGCCGTTATTCTCATAGATATCGAGGAGGCAAGCAGGCAGGGGGGTAGAGGTGCTTGAGGGGGGGTAGGTCGCCTTATCGATGCAGATCCGTCGAGCCGATAACACGACTGCGTACAGCGCCGTTGGAACCAACGCGGCCACGTGACCGAAGAATTATGACTTATTTTACCGAAAGATAATGCTAGCTCGGTGCCTTAGCGAGTTGCCCTGGGCGCTTCCACCCCCGAAGGAGTCGCTGTGCTTCGGCATCGAAGTGTTAGTGCTTTCGGTAATTACCTGCCGTAGGAACTGACGAAAAAGTTATAATGCTCTACGACACAACGACAATGACGTCGAAAAGTTCCGACACGCGGCTACCGGAAGTGAATGGCCGCATACAGAATGCAATGCATACATGTATGCGGACTTCAAGGGAACCAGTTTCCGAAAAACAGTCAGAAATAAATATTCGGTGTATCCGATGTTTTTAAAAATCTTATATTAAAACATAATTAAGTATGTATCAAACACTATAAGATTGCAATTTTGTAAAGACATACAGTGCATCAGAATCGGGTGAGGTAAAAAGTGAGATTTTTTACTTGCCGCTTTCATAGCGAACGAGTGTATCAATTTTAGTGTTCGATGTCTTATTTTATCTGTCGAGGAGTGTAGAAATTTTTATTCAAGGCCTCTGAGACAGAGTTAGGATTTAAAATGTGTAAGTAAATCCTTGTTTATTAAAAACTCATTAGATCATTGGTTGCAGTAAATTCAATTCCTACTGCATCAAGAAATGCTACATTCAAGCCAGAATGCATTTTTCGACAGATGAAATGAAACATCGAATATTAAAAGTTGTTCACGGGTTTGGTCTAAAATCTATGACAAGAAAAAAAATTTACTTTTCATCTTATACCTTTTTAGTGCACTGTACGTCTTTAGAAAATTGAGGAATGATGTGCGTGATATGTACTTGATGAGGTTAAAATTTAAGATTTTTCAAAAAGAGGGTATCATGAATACATCCCTTTACGAGATTGGGTCTCCTTAAGGCGTCTGCAAAGGTTTGAGGTGCAAAAAATGAATTTCAGAAAATTCTAACAAGTTTGATTTTTTTTACTGCAATATATTAATCAAAAATAAAATAATAATTATTTTAACAAATTGCTGCCGAACAAAAATCTACTGCAAATTCGAAGAGAGCATAGTTTACAATATTTTCCATTTTATGTAAAATTATCACTTTTCTATTTTTATCCATTTGTTCATAATAAATATTAATTTTTTGTGCTGGCAGAAGATTCAAATTTTATTTTGGCAACTCGAATATTTTCGGAACTTACGAATTTTTAAAAATTATCCGCAGAAAGACCTGTTGAAAGTCTATCGTTTCTTTGGTCTGAAGTCAATCCAAATCCCTTTAAAAGGTATTGGCCAAATAGTAAAATGAAACAATTATTAAAATTTCAAAAATTGTTTGCACACATTTTTTAATGGATATGAATGTGGAAAAAAAACATAATTGAATTCGAAAAATTTTATTTAATGTATAAAAATTAAAAGTAATACACATTTTAAGAAATTCGGAACAATTAAAAAAAAAAACAAAGTCACGCAGTTAATATTTTTTTCGTCTTAATAGAAAAAAAATCCAAAGAATTACATATTGAGGACATTTTCCTCTAACTAAAACGAAGAAATCGTGTCTACATGTCATCAATTAACGATTCGAATCATTCGCGGGTGACGACTGTGAATCGGCACTTTATCCCAGTTTTAATAAATTTTTATTCATACAATTCATACTGACGGATTATGACGAGAACAATTATTTAATTGGATAAATCTGATGAGATGCGAGGCATATCGTAGACACGCGATGGCGCTTATTTTTTTCGCTTCCACTGACTCTCTTAAATCCACGAGTTCTATGCTCTGCATCATTATATAATTACGGAGGAAAAACGGTTCTTCCGGTGTAGCACGCAGACCGTCTCAACACCTAGAATCCCTCCTTCTGTTCCTTCCAGTATGGTACATACTGATACCAAAGAGAATCACTAACCATTGCAGCAATGAGGCCAAGACGATATCTCGGGCATTAACTCTCTGAAAACTAGTGTTGCTATTAATACCCACAAATATAAATCTGCCTTGTTCGCATGATGTCTCAAATTTTTTATTTCAATTGCAAGACGCTTGGGCTCATAAAGCGCCAAATTTTTCATCAGATATTATTTCATTTGATCGTTAGCAAATACAATCTTATTCAATAACTACAGATTACGTAATTGATGTGTTAAGTAATTAAAATAAAATTACAAATAAAATCGTAAGATAAATAATATTATTGCAGTTTTCGCCAAATGGTGCGGTAATAAGGTCAAGCCAACTTCTCGCAAAGTAAACAAAGTTTTTGTTAGTAAAACCTAATTTTCGCGTCATATTTTATATTGCCAGTATGTTTAACGAACGATCACAAGCAATTGAATGATTGCATGGTAAAAGCAAGATGAGAATAAAGTAACATTAATTTAAAACGAAAATGAATAAAAACATTATTACGAGTTTGGAAGGTGTGAAAATCGTGTGTGTAGATTACATGTCGATCTGATTTGGAATCGAAGAGACGCATCTGAGAGTAGGAAACCAGCGCTCTATTATAAATAGACGTGCGGAAATTAAGCTCACGCTATAAGACGTACGTCATGCGCCACATGTAGCGCGTAACAGGCATAACTGTGGGAATCGTGCTACTGCGGGCTGGCACGCATATCTACTAAGCAATATATATACTAAATATAAACATCTGTATAGTATTTTATAAGCATGTAAACAATCCACTTTATAGATTTGAACGGAATGCCAACAGTTTTGACGAACGAACAATAATTACTTTAGACGTAACGAAACACCTACTATTAAAAAATGGATATTATATTATCACACAGTATATATCCAAATAATATTTCGGCGCATTAAAAATAACACCAATAATGGTCATTGAACATAACCTAAAAAGGAATCGGTATAGGAAGAAGGACTACACAGTCCATAGCAATGTATAAAAATTTTAGAAAATTCTGGTTTTTACTCCCCCCCCCCCCCCCCCCTTGCGTTGTGCCCTCCATGGGCCTTACTTCTACGTTTGGATTATTTTAAGTCCTCTTTCCGCAATATTTTTAGGCCCGGATTATTTGTAGTGCTCTCCACAGGCCCGATTCATTTGCACTGGCCCCCCTTTCCCTACTTTTATTCTAGAACCCGGCGTAAGCCTGTCCTATCCTCCTTTAGATTATTCCAAGCCTCTTCATCCCGGCTCCAATTAATCCCAGTGCACTCACCCCTATTTATTCCAAGTAAATTCACAACCCCCCCCCCCCCCCCCCCTCCTCATAAGATCGTTTCAACACCTACCAGGGGCCCGATTAACCCATGGTTAGATTATTCCAAGCCCCCTCTCTCACGGTCCCGATTATTCCGAGTGCCCCACTTGAGCCACGGATTATTTACAGTGGCCTCACCCCCTCGCCATGGCTAATTTTATTTCAGGTAAATTTATGAGCGCCCTCTCCACCCAAAGTATTGCTTTGAGTCCCCCCTCCCTGCCGAGTCCTCATTACGTGCTGTGCCGATTATTTTCGGTGTCTATTCCCGCCGTGGGAGGTGGGGGGCTGTGTGATTCCAACCGCTTATGCGTTCCAAGGCTGTAGCCTTAGAATGCATAAGGTATGTACACGGAGAGTACGTTCTACCCTGCCCCCCCCCCTAAATTCGGATGACCTTGATTCCTGTTATAAGCCCCCCTCCTCCCGATTGTTCGGTTTACGCTGATACATGAACGTGCATTTAAAATCGCTGAACTTAAATTATCATTGACGTTTTAACATCGAATTATTTATCTAAGAAAAGAGTGATTACAAGTGGGTCACAATTTGGAATGAGCAAAACGCACAATCCAAAACGGTCAAGATAGGGGCAACATGAAAGGGGCTAGAATTCTATAATATACTATTAGAGTTGCCATAAGGTGAGCTATTCACCTGCTCCGTTGGGGATGACACAAAACAGTAAATTCCTTATGGCAGGAATATGAAATTCGTCCAAACTGGACAAGCGTGAGAGGGAAATAAAAGAGAGAAAGTAATAACGCTTACTGACAACTGGTGTCCCGTCAATCGACGAAACTTTCCCTTCGTTTTTTTTATGCTCGAAGAATAGAGTACACGACACAATGTAGAAATATTCGATGGCGGAGGACATGGTGGTTCGCTTCAGTGTCTGGGCCCCCGAAACCACTAATTTTTTCGTGGTCGTCAATGCGCCCACAACATCTGGTCGATTGTTCCACTGGACTTCCAGGATGGCGAAAAATATTTTTCTGGATTCATTGGTCGCTTTTTTATTTATGCTTTTTTTCTTGGTCAGCTTTCATTGTACGATAGTCGATGTCCGAAAAAAAATGTTGCGGCATTGATGAAGGACTGAACTTCCGTCCACGCGATTTTATGAAGTTGTCGAATTCTACATTTTTGTCACTTCTAAATTTTTACGGCAACTTCTATTTTTTGTCTCTCATAATACAACGAAAAAATCCTGAGCCTTAAACATTGTTCGAATCATTTCGGTTTTGACAACATTTTTGTTAATTAGCCAAATTTACAAAACCTTTAATTACTTTTAAACTTTAGCTAAAAATTCGTAAAATACGCCAACTCTTGTTGCTAATTTAATAAAACAGCTTCATTAGTTGCGAAGAATAACTCTCTGATTATCTACAATTACTGTTGAACTATTGAAAGGCATTTGCAAGTTCATTTTATTTTTCTTATCACTTCCAATTTCCAAATAAAGATCAGTTCGTTTATAAATTCGACTTTCTGGCGTTTCAACTCGACAGATAAATATTTGTAAATAAGCTGCATTTACGATATTAAATTTTTTTTTTTAAGTAAAAATTAAAACTTTAAATATGAATTGTCACTGAACTTGCAATAATAGCAAACAAACATTTTCTACCAGAAAACGTCCCATAGCAAAATGTCCTTTCTGCAGTCATACAATTATTTATTTAAACATTTCCAATGTTTTTTTTTCGTGTAAGTGGCACCGATCGCTATTTCCGATATTTCTAAAGGGAGACGCGATGTCGCTGTCGATATGCATTTAAGAAGGCCTCATAAACAAGGCGGCGAAACACACGTCCTCTATGAGATAAGGACTCGAATCCCGTGAGATCGGTTGTTGGAACGTGCTGGCTTGTCAGACATCGGCGCGCCGTAGAGTCGTCGCTTATCGGACTAATTCCTAATTATCGATCGATTTATCACCGTCGTACGCCGTCAGCTCGTCGCGTCGGTGTGCATACCATCGCAGTGTATCGATATAAACGCGACCGAATGAAATGGTCATCGACCATTAGCGCGAACATCAAACGGTGAAACAGAGTGCTTATAAAAGGCGCCTTATTATGTCGACTGATATTCTCGAGGTTTACAGTGGGGCAACGAAAGATCGTTGAAGAAATGGAGGGAAGACGAAGATGAATGCGTTGATGTGAATAAGAACGTTTGCGGTCCTATCCATGGTCCCAAATGCGGTAGAACGATGATGCGGCCATGCACGACCAGGTCTCAAATTAAAATCGGTTTAGAGTAGTGGAGAAGAGGCCATTTCACCCGAAAACACCTGGGCTAGGCTTAAGAGTACAGAGTGTATAACTTTGTTGGTGGAAAGTCACTTAAAAAGTCGTTAACTGACAACGATTCCGAGCGGCTTTTTCTCCCACAAATCGGCACACACACACAACGAGACCTTGGGTTATGATGTATTACTTATGGGAAGTTTTCTGCTTGGGAAACCGGGTTAGTTGGGATCGGTAAGAGAATGGAAGAGATGCACGATTTTTTTCACGGTTAAGTATAGAAGTTGCAATGAAAATGTTGTAGGTTTCGAAAAAGATGTTATTGTTCAAATCGGTATTAATTATCCGAAAGTGAAAATGGCGTTAAAATGCTCTTTAATGATTATAAATAATTGTGTATACGAAAAAAATACGATTTATCGGTTTACCGATTTTTGGATATGTTGACTAACGAATTGGATTGAGGACCGTTTTGGTAGAATTCGCAATAATCGTGGTCCATTCTGCGGTTGTTTGATAAAAATGATTAATTACACTGAAAAAAAAATTCCGTTGAACCAACAAATCTTTGTTTGCTTCAACGAAATTGCACGGGTCTGTACGTTTAAATAAATACAGTATTTACAATATGAAATGGAGATCATGTTTTACAAGTAAGAATTTCTTTGGAAAATGTAAAAATTTGTTTGAAATTAAAAAATGATTTCTTGACTTCACTGATGGAGCTTGAAAAAGTCGGTATTTATTATCATCCCCACTTCGATATGTGATTGGTTCAAAATATATAGAGTTTTGAAAAAACTGAATATTTTGTGGACATATAGGGATTTACCAACAACATTTTCGGTTACTCTAACATAGAACTTCTTTCATCCAAACCAATATACACATTTATGGGCGAAATAATTTAGTTCCATTGCCTCAGTTATTCTATCAGGAATATTACATAACTCAATCAAATCACAAAAATATCCAAACGTATTTTCAGATTAAGTTCAACAAAATATTTTGTCAAATCAAATAAACCGACTAAACTGTCCGTTAGATATAACCAAAATACGCATTTATTCGAATTAAACAACCATTATTTAAGTTGACGAGATAAATATATGTTGTTTTAATTAAGCGCGATGATTAAACTGGGTCTATGCGTAAACATTGTTCATTTCATTAATTCAACTGAAATTTATTTAATTTGAACAAACATTTGACGACTTGACAAAATCTACCAACAAAACGCATTTAGTTAAATCCACTGAATTTTTTTTTCGTTCAATGCTGACAAGCAATTGTTAATTCATAGATATTGATTATTTATAGATCTTGTTACTGTAGAATATTACTAATAACAATTTCTGGCGATACTCAATGTTTACAAATAAATGTCATTTTTTCATGAAGAAAAACACAGTTACTAGAGTTAACTAAATTTGACCGCTAACCTTATTTACACTAAAGTACCAATTACCGTTGTAGGATCACTGTTAAAATTTGAATAATATTCGCCAAATACAACAACGGTTTATATTATATATAAAACCTCATAAAAAGATAACACCGTGTGAATGTTCCTAAAAGTTAGTGTAAACAATTCTTGCCTTCACTTTTATGTATAACAAATTAATACAAATAAGCAGTATGAAAATTCTTCACACAAAGTGTCCTAAAAAAATTTTTTGAAATGTTGGTACTCGATTAGACTGACTGTACAGTAGATGCCTCCTTAATGGAGATGTAACAACCGAAAGCGTGTGTATAATAATGTAATAATTGTGTAAAAATGGTGACCATTGAGCAGCAGGTGAGTATTCGATAAGTCGCGCGCGGATTGCTTCGGCACACGCACGACGCGTTATAATAGCCGTGCGCTTTCTATTTCTCGTTGTTTATTAACATGCAATGATAATATTATCGTTATCGAGCGACATGCGATTTTTGATTCGAGCGACACGCACAGTGGCAAAGGTACCGCCGTCGACGAGAACACATCCTTAATCCAATGATAACCGTTGACGCTACCGTTGAGCTGCCATTTCTCTATTCTTCGTCCGCCGGGCCATCATTTATTGAGGTAGTAAATATACAGGAGTAAAAGCGATTCAAACGACGAGTCAAGCGATAATCGATGAGCGAACAAGAAAGGTCAACATTTGGCCAATAATTATATAATTATTCTTATCTAAGAAACCAATTTTATCTTGCCAGGGTTTTGCATTAACATTTTCATATATTTACTCATGGTTCTCTCCACAGTAAAATGTTCTATGTAAATGCGATTGTTGTGGATTTTGGGCTGATGTTGGTCCTATTTGGAATTTTTCGTCGATTCAGCCACTTTTTTGTCAAACCTCTTTGATTAGTCTCATAATAGAATACATTTTAGTACTACTCGTAACTACTCCTACTAATTTTTCCAGATTTTTTAATCAAATACTACGGAAAATGGTAGATTTCTTCAAAGTCAATATAGCTTAAAAAATTAAAGTCACAGAAAAAAATTGTTCCAACATAAAAGTTGTAGTTTTATGGGAACTTTTCAATGAAATTTATATTAAAGATAATTTTTTTTTACCAAAAAAGCTACTTTTTTTACTGAAAAAATTACAGATTCTTCGCGCCTATGTATTGGTAATATAAAAAAATAGTTGATGTGGTACCGATCAAAGTTCCGAGGTAAAAAAAATAATTTATTCAAAGTAAAAAAAATTTGTCAAGAAAAAAAAGTTAACAACTTTTATTTGAAATTTGTAGTTTATGCGATGCTAAATAAATGAAAAAGTTGGTCCATTACAGACTTCAGGCATCATTTTTTTTACTTCGTACAAATTTTTTTTATCTCCGAAATTCTGGTCGTTCTGACTCTGGCAATTTTTTCATGATATCGATAAACAGGCTCAAATAATCTTTGCATTTTTAAGCGAAAAAGTAATATTATCGGGTCACGAAATTATCTAAAAAATTTCTTTGAAAAATTCACATGAAGCTACAACTTTAATGTGGAAACAATTTTCTTCTATGACTTAACTTTTTCAAGATATATTATAAGACGTTAAAGAAATACCCCATTTTTGTAATATTGGAATTAAAAATCTGGAAAAATGAGGAGAATCCTTTCAACCGATACTAAACTGTGTCTAATTGTAGGACTAATCAAAGAGGTTTGAAAAAAAGTGGCAGAATTGATGAAGAATCCTTCCTTCTATCCTTTCTCAAAAAAGTCATGGCACATCGAAAATCGAAATATCGTAAGCTGATGCCGCCGTTTTAGCATTCTGATTAGTCGTCGATGGCTTCTACATAAAGCTAATTTCAGACTATTATAATGGCTGAAGGAGCTGCATCATCACGTGTGGCGCGCTTTTCGAATTGTTGTTTTTTCTCAGTTGTAAAAATACATTTTCCTTCCGAAAAAGATGACCTTTTGTCTCTTCTATATTTCTCATTTAAAAAAAAAATGGCATATCGAAAGTCGATTATATCGAGATAGAGTCACGTAAGGTCACGAATCGTATAAATATGCAAGTACCATGTTCGGCCATAAGGAAAGACACAGCAAAGGAAAATAGTGCGAGCGAAGCGAGCACGTTGTCGCTTTTTTAGTAATAACGGTACCATTTTTTACGGTTTCAATCAATTGACGTATCGTTTGATACGATAGTCTTTGATGCATTGATGTTTAGAATGAGCAGATGAACAACAGTACATTTTCAGCAAGTCATGCAAAAATAATAGCACGGATAAAATTTAAGAAAATAACTGATTCCATGATTTCCTAATTTTTTGTGACAAATTTTGTAAGTTCTGTTCACAGCCACCATGTTCGAAGATATGGATCGATTTACGACCTCTGAATCAAAATTTTTTTGCAATTGTTCCTGTTGCGGAACTTCACATGCACGGCAATTTATGGATCATTAGACTTAGATATTAGATCATTGCAGACTAACATAGCCATTTGTTTTTCATACGAACAAAACCGGTTCTTCTATACTTTGATCGGGATGGAACTTTTATTTATGTTGTCTAAATGTCAGTAATGATCTACAAAGATTTTCAAACGTTGGTATCCTGGTGTTTGTTACATTTGGTCGCACAACATTACTCACGCCTTGTCGTGGTCCAAGGTATCAATAAAAATAAACGAATTCACGTGTAAAACGATAAGTATCCACCTTCAGGAAAAACTGTCTTGACCCTAGCACGAGTCGATATTATCGATTTAACGATAAATTCTCACAATACCTTTGCTTGTATTCGACGACGGGGAATAACTCGTGGTGTACGTAACTCTTGCGAGAAAGGTACGTACATTCGCCAACACACATTGCCGGTACAATTACGATTTTCTAGGAACGTACTTATAGGGTTCGCAGTACATTTGTAGGGAGTGAAAAGTAAAAAAAAAAGGAAGAAGGGACATTTTATTATACAGCAGAAGCCACAGTACTCGTGGATTGTTTACGATACGACAGAGTAAGTTGAGAGTGACGAAGGAGTGTCGTTCAGGCGATATCGGTGGAGCTCGGAGAATCGAAGATACACGCTCGGTTCGACTCCCGGCACTCCTGGAATTATTGGAGAAAACGGGAGATATCGGTACGTTGAGATCGCACGCGCTTCGATACATTCAACGGGCAATCAACGCGACAGCTCTAAACGAGTGAACCAGCCACTAAGTTCACTCTCGAACGGCTGACACGTCCCACGTCAGGTTTTCTCCACGAACGAATATGAAGAAATATTACTAAAGGCATTTAACGGGCATTGTTAAATATCCTGTTCTATTGTTGAATGTTTTATTGTTGAGACAACCAACCAACTGATTAATTGGAATAAACCATCGGTTGGTTTCAATTAATTGGTCGGTTTCAATCAATTAGTCGGTTTCATCAATCGATTGGTTTCAATCAATTGGTCGGTTTCATCAATCGGTTGGATTCAATCAATCGGTTGGTTTCAATCAATCGGTTGGTTTCAATCAATCGGTTGGTTTCAATCAATCGGTTGGTTTCAATCGATCGGTTGGTTTCAATCAATCGGTTGGTTTCAATCAATCGGTCGGTTTCAATCAATCGGTCGGTTTCAATCAATCGGTTCGTTCCAATCAATCGGTTCGTTTCATCAATTGGATTGTTCCAACAAATAAAATGGTTTCAATCGATTGGGTGAAATAGTCCCAATCAATTATTTTACTGTCCCACTTCATTAATTGACTGTCCCAAGGAATTGGCTGATTGATTTAATCAATTACTTGATTGTCTGAATCAATTTTTTGATTGTCTCGATCAATCAATTAATTGTCTTCGTGAATTGACTGATTGTCTCGACTAATTAGTTGAGTGGCTCATTCAGTTGGTTGAGCTCAAGCAATTGGTCGTTTTTCCGAATAAATTGGTTTTTACTTTAATCAATTGGTTGTTTGTCTCAATCAATGGGTATGTAATGAATCACTTATTCGTAATGTAATGTATTGCTATCATGTGTGTAACAAGCGGCTACAATTTTAACGATAGCTAACAACACACTTGGTTTTTTAAATGTATTTTATATACGCTTCCGACAAAATCGATATTATTAAATACATTCGTATACTTAATAACTGAGAAAAGGGTCACTTTTTTTTATGTGAACAGTATGAAATGTCAAAGGTAAATGAAGGTGATCGACGCTCCGAGATCAAGAGATAGTAGATTCCACCGATAAACCATGAGGTATGGAAAACCCAATAATAAGCGACTGGCAGGCAGTAACACTGTACCAATTTTGCACGAGAACATTTTTGAACTTATTTCTTATTGATAATAATCCATCCATTTAATAATCTCCAAAGATCGTCTATAATGAAGTGAAAAATAAAAGTTTATATCATCAACGAATGCAAACAATATATACTTGATTAATTTGATTGAACATAAAAATGATCTGACATTAATATTTAAATTCGGCTATTTCTTCATCTAAAAAAAAAGTTGCTACGTATTCGCAACTCTCGACTTTCTCATCACATTTGTTACTGGCGTGAAGTTTTTATTGTGAATTTTCTGGGGTATAGTGACTAACTACATGAATAGAAATTGAAGAACTTCGCTCATTAATTGTAATCTACATTTCGCGCTATAATTTGTTAAGAATGCATTTTTAAATTCAAATTCAAGCTACGCGCCCTCGCGACGACGTGCGCGCTATGTTCGCGCCTTCTCTCCGCATTTCTCTTTTGTTTTGGTGGCGTTGTTGTCAGCACTGCAATAGTTTAACAAGTGGGTTTATATTTCAGTTATTCATAATTCAGATATTAAAACTTTCGCATATTATGGTGTATATGAGGCCTCCGCATTCGTTGGATTTTGGATCCATAAAAATGATATGCGCGTCATGAAAGCTATGATACGATGAGTTTATCAGTGTTTATAGTCTAACACCGTCAGTGCATAACCTCAAATCTGTTCTGTTTATGTGATTTTTTTTTATATCGAATATTTAGTGCGAATATTTATGGTGTGTTTCTTATCGAAAGCCACTAAAAGCTAGTAAACCGGTAACACAATCAATTTTTCACACAATATCAATTTTTTCATAACCAATAATTTTAGAAATGTCATGCGAATAAACAAAAAATCAAAAAAGTCTTTGCTTATACTGAATCAATTGTTGTTCACTGCTAATTTGCTGTTCATTTTATCTGTATGTATGAGAGTGGAGCAGAACTACTTTAATATCAGCCTGTGGACCAAAAATGTGTAAAATATTTTATTTATTATTTTTCACATTTCAGGTAAAGTGTCAGAAATAGTAAAGATTTTGGATTGGATTTCAATACCAAAACTAGGATTCGGATGCAGAAAGTCCACACCAAGTTTCTTTGCGGTCCACGGCTGTTTTCAAAAGTTATTGTGTTTCCGGACAGCACATACAGACGCCAGACAGACAGACAGACGGACAGACAGAAATAAGTTAATGTGTTTTTTGGAATCTAGAACACTCAAAACATGTATTTCCATCAAAATCTCAGAGTCGAATTTTTTTTGGATTGCAATACTTTCTCTCTTACATACCTTGTATGTGATGAGAAAGTAAAAACAACAATTTATCGTCTCCAATATTTCTCCCCTTAAACAGCACTTAGTGAACTCTCGTAAGTTTCTTTGGGTAAGGTACGCAATTCATTGATTAAGTATTCGTGCCTCGTTCTATCCTACGTACAAATAAATCATCGAGGCTGCCAATCACAAGTGTGTCTTTAATTATTCATACGCACTTAAAATGTTGCATATGAGTATTCACACCATAAGTCTCAGACTTTGAATTCGATATTATTATTATTACCCGATTTCTTTTAGTGTCAAATCGTGTGATAAATTAATGCTTACAGACATTCGCTATATCCTCGCCCCCATCGAGACGATAGTGCGTAATTCCTTTATGCGTATATCTTCGGCAACGTGCGAGCAACGAGTGGCCGAGCAACGGAGTCGATAAGGAAACGAGCTTGGGCTACATAATTCTTCTTGAGGCTACCTTCTACCTTCTGCAGGAGCGAATAACCATGTTGCTCCTGCTGCTGCTGCTGTTGATTGCCCGCTCTGCTCAATAGCACGGTTAGCGTAGGCGTAGCGCTGGCGAATAAGTAACTCGGTCCTCTCGGTTTCTCCGTTCGATATTCGAAACGAAAAAAAAAAACGAGTGGTAGCGACGGAAACGTGGTGCACTCGAAACCACACGATTTATTATCTTTCTCACTTGAAAGGTTTCGGCTTGGTTCCAAAGACTGTCCCTTACTCTGCTACCGGTTTTTTGGCGGATCACTGTTCATAACAACATCCATTCGATTTGCACTCAAATGGTGTTCAAAAAAATTTTTTTTGCAAATTAATGTATCGGAATCCGAAACTCTTATGATATACCTTATATTTATTTTCGGGAGCATTTATGATAAAAAATACCTTATTGGTATATCAAAAATTGAAAGGCACGCGATGTAATATGTAAGTTTCGTAGAATACCAATTTACGATAAAAGTGTATTAATATGAAATTAATTTTTAGTCTCGCATATTGAATTGCATTTTTAACAGCACTCGAGCATAAATTTTTTTTTACTAGGACTCTAGCGTTTTGTTTCGCAAATTGAACCGCTTCAATTGAACTAATGACGGTTGTAAAAAGCATTTTTGGTGATTCAGCCTTTTTTTCAACCCCCTCCAATCTGCCCCATGATTGGATGTACCAAAGTACTTCGAAAACGCCCTTTATGTATTTTTTTAAGGTTTTTGAAAACAATATTTAAGAAACGGCTATTTTTTGAGAGTTAATCTGCGAAACTTGAAGTTACAATAAAAAAACATCTCTCCATGAAGGTTGACTTTTGTTGTTAGCGACGTATTTGCGATGATTGTGGCGTTCCGGTAACTATGATTTCATACCAATATCCGAAAGAATTATTTTTGTGTTAGAAAACGGATTTTTTTTTTCTAAAGAAAAAATTACGGAGCATCCCTGCATGACTGTTGATATCGCAAGATAATCATCAGAGTGGCACAGATAAGAATTTGAGTTAAAAAAAAGAATTCCCCGTTTTTCGAAACTTTCGATTTTTCTAAAATATCAACAGTCATGCAGGAATACACTGTAATTTTTTCAGTCGAAAAAAAGCATCCGTTAAGAAAAAATCAAATAATTCCTCCGTTTCTCGATCTAAAATCATACTCACTAGAACGTGAAAATTATTTCGAACAAAAATTCCGCTGAAAAGCTAACAGAAAATGACAACTTTCTGTGCGTACCTTTTTTCCGAAATATTTGCACTTAAGAAAAAAATGGCAATTTCTGGAATACTGTTTTAAAAAATCTGAATAAATTCACGTAGAGTGTCTTTTAGTGGTACTTTGATATATCCAATAATGGAGTAAATTGGAGAAGGTTTAAAAAAAAGTGACTGAATCGACAGAGAATGCGTCATAAACTCAAAACATGCTGTTCAGTGAGACATTTACAGAAGAGAAGATAATTTTTTTAAATCTGCGAACCTAAAAAACATCTCGTGGAATATATTCTGTTTTAATTCTATTTTAGTTTAATGCAATTAAAAATCTGCGGGTATTGCAAAATAATGCATCTAGAAATATGTGTGACATTGACCCGAGACTCCTTCCCTCCCTTTTATGATAATTTATGATATTTTTCAGTATTTCCCCTCCCTTCAAGAACCTGACGCGATTAATGGACGTCCTCTAAAATAATTAGATGATCATGTGGCCGCCAGTAGTCGATAACTCTCCTAACCTTTAGTCGAATACGTCAAGCGGCATTCGAGTTATAAAGATTGAATCACAAAAGCAAATTTTGGAAAAAAACCATGACTTTCGAAAAACTGTTATAAACTATGCCCAAATGGAATCAACCGTGATTACAAGTGCAGATATGGAGAAATTTTCATATTGTTAGGTCGAAATTTGCATGAGTTAGCGTGCTTACGTCATTATCGATTAAAAAAAAGATCATGACTTGGAAAACAAAATCGTAAATTTTGAACTGCTTTTTGATTCCGCCTAAATGTAATACCAATGAGCCCCGGTCACAAATGTGTGGAGAAATTTTGAGATCTCGAAACCACACGATTTATTACTTTTCTCACTTGATAAGCTGCAACGACTGTCGCCTTTCCTGTTACCGTCTTGTTAGTGAGTCACTTTTTAATATACCATTTATTCTATTGGCTCGTGAACACAGCTACCGGCTACTTAATAGTCGCACGATCAATATTGATGCTGATTTCCATGTATTTCCAATTTCTTCAACGGTCTCGTCCACTTTGTCGCTATTTTGATTTCAACGCTGATCTCACACAAAAGAAAGGTGTCGGTCCTTTTGATCTCGCCCTCTCTGTCGGTTTCGGCGCCTTTCAGGAGTAGCTTATCTAAATGACTTAATTCTACCGTTTACTAAATGAGTCATCATGATTCTGGTGGGATTTAAAGTTTTCTCATAAGAAATAAATTGCACTGGACTTTTTTGAGCATAAATTCCTGTCACATTGAGCTAAAAATGGGAAAATAACCCGAGGACGATAATTATAGAGTGACAACACATCGTTAGCTACACCAAAAAATGTCTTGCTATTACAGCACTGTATTCTCAATGTCAATCAATAATTATTCTTTTTCTAATGTGTGTTGGAGGATCATGGAATTTCCTGTAGTGTCTTTAGTAGGGATGAGCAAGTAATCATGAAAATTGAACTTTATGGAATTGGTTCGAATCATGGAATTGTTCAATAAATAAAAATTAACCATAAAAGCAGTTGATTCTTTTCGACATAGGTTTTATACATTTTAGGTTAAAACTGGAGAAAAAATATTGGGAAAGACACTAATTTTGCTATATTCAAGGGACGAATACGGCGTATTGTTGAAGAATATGTCATAATTTTAAACAAAATACTCGCGAGTAATTTGCCGAAGACGATTCCGTTGAATGAACACTGAATATACATTTTATCTAAGAAAAACATTTTACATAAAAACAGATCGAAGCAATTTTTTTCTTAACTATGATTTCGTTCCGGAAATTGTCTGGAATTAAAGAAATTATTTTTTGTAACACATGCACAAAAAGTTGCCCTTTTCGTGTCTGCAGTGCAGGTTAAAAACGCCGCTTTTCCGTTGGATGAAATAAAACAGACCGCATATACGCAATGGCACGCTCTCTACTTTTTTTAAAACTTTCTGCGCACTACGAAAAAAAATACTATTTTTATGTAAAAACCATGAAAGCTTTGATTGAGCATTAAAAAAATGCAGCTGCAACACAAACTTCGCTGAAATTAATCTTCAAAACAAACCAGTAAATGAATAGGTGATGAATATGCACCAGGAGAAAAGATTTTATTGACGCTAAAAAAATAGGTTGACGGATTTAAAAAAAATTGATCACGTTTGAATTTTAAAGAAATGCCACATTAGTGATATTTAAATTTTTAACAGAATATTTCATTGACTCTAAAGAAACACTTACTCCATTTAATGAAGAAATATTTTAATTGTTTTGAAGAGATGTTTTTATTGATTCGAAGAAAAGATATTGATGACAACAATCGCCTGTAGGTCGTCCCTCTCGTACCTAAACTCCCTTTTTTGTTTTCCTGTTCTTCAGAAGGAACCGCTTCGCGATTTCAGGAACTAGAAGCTTATTTCTATAGTCTATTTCTGTCGTACTTCTGTACGTTCTCTCAAAATTTCAACTGTATCTGCCGAGTATTTCAAGTAAAAATAGGTTCCGATAATTAGAGCTGTAGTGAGGGAGATTCTACGCCCTGAACAATAAAAAGAACATACTTGCCATAAATACACATTTCTTTCAAGTTGACGAAGATGGTTTCATTGAATCAAAGAGGATTTCTTCATAATTGACGAAAAACTTGCATTGATTAAAAGAAATGTTTCTGTGATACAATTTCACCCATGCGATTTTGTTGAAATAAACTAAATTTGGTAGATTCAACTGAATTTTTTTTTTCAGTGCAGCGAGAGAAAAGATTACATTGATCCACGATAATCCTTGCCAATTAAAAGAAATACTTGAGTCTTAATACTACATTTTTATCGTTTAATACTACATTTTTATCAAAGAAATCGTTTCTATTCATTGATTTCATTTAAGAGACCGCGGCACTTATACGTCTCAGAATTTTGAGACCTTTTTTTTCCTGTACTACTATCCAGATAATACTCAAATTTGGAGAGAACGTCCTCAAGTATGGCAAAAATGGGCTAAAGTACGGGTTTCTTCAAACTCGGAGCCATTTGTTCGGGAGAACCGGAAAACAAAAAAGTGAGGTTAGGTGCGAGAGAGACAGCCCTGTAGTGTTTAAAATTGGACGATGAAACTTCCAGCACTTGCTGACATCAAGTATATCTTTTCAATGAACCAAGGAGTCTCATAGAAACCGAAGAAATATTTTCGTTGAAATCACTGAAAACAAAATCAACCCACCTATCTCTTTGGGATCAATGAAATCTTTTCTCTCGGTGTACTTTTCATTGAGTTTGAGATCATGTAAAGAAAAGATAATATTAATATTCACGTACTTTACTTTGTTAGCAACGATTTCCATGAATAAATGGAACTTTTTCTCTCAGGGCGTGTTGCACGTGTCCTAGAAGAGACAGTGAAAATGTTCCTATATTCGTTTGGCGAGTGTTTGACAGAACATGCTATTCTCTGGGTCTCGAAACGACTAAATTAAACGACCATCTGAATGGTTCCTTGTGTGAGGGTGGGGAGGCAAAGCGCCCCGAAGCCACAAATCTTTAGGACCAGTGTGACGACGAGAGTCTTAAAAAAGCCGAAAAAGGTCGAAGACAGAAGAGCTACCGTGTGGAAGATCCTGCGGAACTTGCGTCGCGACAACAACCACTAGTGTCGGTATATATAGGTACATGTACTACGTTCGGGATCGGCGGATTTCGCATAGCCAGCAAACTCTCAAACGAACGATAAATTCTCGAGGCGAAATTCGAAATTCACTACACGCGCAAGAAGTAACAGAACGGCGAAGTTGGCTCCCGTCTCCTGGTTGGGCACGGGGCTTCTGTCCAACTTTTCTGTCTCTGTCAGAATCCCTGCGCCACGCGGACGATCGCGTAGGACGAACGAGAATGGAGATTTAATGAGAACCGGGACACGGTCATCGGGTTTTTGAGAGGATACAAAACAGCGACGGGGCTGAAGCAAATTCTCGGCTCTGAATAATCGATCGATACCATTAACCGCTCCGATTCGATTTCACGATTTGATATATCATTTGTGTTGGACATAAAATTCCGAATTCCCGCCTGATAGATTGAAATACGGCTAAAAGTTCATTTATTTTCTCACTGCCTTTCTATAGCTCCTAATTAATTATATGCATTTCCTTGGGCATGACTGCATACAGGATTAATTAAATACGCGCAGCTTAACACAAACCAATTCTTCACACGTTGACTATCAAGATACGATTCAATATTTATAGTGTCAACGCTCAAAAGTTGGTAGAATTTATTATTATATTTATGACTCAAGGCAGGGATAGAAACATTACCCACAAAAATCATCCATTCAAAGTCTGTTCAATTGAAGCTTCATACATTTTTATATCAGTTTAAATTGTCTTTATTAGTTATGTGCATTTTACCCTTTCGATAGATGATCTTAATTGAAACATTTATTTATTTCATTCAACGTTAATCTTGTCTCTACTATTGGCGGCCAATTTTTTTTAAATGATAGAATTTTGGCGAAACATATCTCGGGCTGAGTTATTGATCGCTAGAATGAAAGCGCGCGAAAATGGAGCCTAATTTGAATTCACTAAGCTGATTTTTTTTTCCTACAAATATCGACTAGAGCTGCTTAATAAATTTGATTGATCCAAGCAATCACAATCGATGAATTTTATCTATTTCATTTTATTTTATTTTATTTTATTTTATTTTATTTTATTTTATTTTATTTTATTTATTTTATTTTTTTTATTTTTTTTATTTTATTCATTTTACCATAATTTGTACATACATTGCATGATGACTGTCATGAACGTTGTAAAGAATTTTACTCCATTGCGGCTAAGTTGATTACAGACTTGCCAGTTAATACGGCATGAGTACCGATAAACATAGAGTCAAAACTATAGATAAGTTCACTAGATATTCGACCAAGTGCACGTCGACGCCGATCCATAGACAATTAATTAGTGAGGTAATTAGGGCGTGCCGAGACCCAAACACACATAGCTACAAGAGCTCTCGAGCTCGTTCGCCTCGCATCAGGTTCTCGCCAATCTCCTTCACTACAGCGAGAAGTGGATGTAGGCACCAAGTCGAAGCCGTTCTATGTTTATGCATAGTGCCAGAAATTAAGACGTCTCGCTGTAGCGCGTGGGTCTGACTCCCCGACCGCCGCTAACCATAGTCGTCGTCCCTTGTAACTTGTAAAGTGGCTGCTGGCCCAATGGGTTACGCACGAACGACTCGAAATCTAAAACCTCGTGACGGCATCGATGAGTCCATTACGGGTTAATCATGCCTCTCAAAGTGGGTTGTAAGAAAGTATAACGTTTTAAATAACCACTGTAATGGCTACCAAAACACGTATGGACTCCATGTTAAACTTGGCACTTTGATGTCATTTATTTCTCAAAGGGACTTATTGAATGCATCGTTTGACAAGCTTTGGGATGTAATAGAATTCAAATGCTATTGTAATGTTGTAGTTGGAGGTTGACTCGACCGAGAGGTTAATAAACGAGGACGTTTTCGATCCGATATCCATGTCCTTGACCATTTGGCCCGTTGTTTTCCATGTCCATCTAATTGTTTGTCAGAGAATCAAAACAAAGTTAGAGAAGTTCGACGACAAAGCAAAAAAACAAAGACATACAATTGCTTATTCTCTTATGGAACTTCTGACAAGCTTCGAAATGTGCTATTGTTATGTTGTAGCTGGAGCTTGACTTGACTAACAGGCTAAACGAGGGTGTTTTCGATCCGATATCCATTTCCTGTGACCATTTCAATAAAAAATTGAGAGGTTTTCAATGACAAGGTCGAAAACGAAGACAAACAATTGTTTATTGTCTTTAAGTGCTCATAGTTCGACATCGAAGGCAATCAATAATATGTAACGTAACCACTATAATGACTGCGAAAACAGGTATGAACGCTACGTTAATCTTCGGTAGTTAGATCTCATTTATTTCTCAAACGAACTCATCGAATGCAGCTGAGAAGCTCCGCGGATGTAATAAAATTCAAATGCTACTATAATATTGCATTTGTTTTATTATTTTCCATATTAGTCTAATAGTTTTTCAGTAAATAAAAAAGACGAAAGCGAATTAATGACAATGAAAACAACGAATTCTACGGTTTCTTATTGTCATTAAATGTTAATAGTTTGATGGAGAATGATAGAAAACCGATGACATCCGATTGAAAGAATATTGACCATCATCAATGTTTCAATTTTTGACATTTCACTGGTTCTTGCCTCTAGCTGCTAATATTTTGTCGAAGTTAATAGTCATTCAAGAACATAATGTTATCAACCAAATATATTAAGAAAGCAACAAACTTACATTGTACCTTGTCCTTGGAGTCTGAATGTTTCTTAAGACAATACAAATCATTATCTACGTTGTCCTTTGCCTAGAATTTCATACTTTCTCAAAGAAATAAGAGAGTTAACAGTATCAGGTGTTTATCCTTTAGGTATCCAAAAATATATAAAAAAATCCTGAAAAGCATTCAGCGACTCACAGTAAAAAAAAAAAAACCTGGTGCGTTCTGCACTCAAATTCCAAGAATCATCGTTCATTCTCGCCGACGGTCTTAAGTGGGTAAATGCAAATGTGCGTAAAATCGCGAAAGGCGAACCATAGGCTGTCCTGATTGTATATCCACGGCGCTAGTCAGTGCATATACATGTTACATGTGCATATAATATGGTCTACGTCTCTATTAGACCTTGCGGACCGTAGGATGTGCCTTCGTCTCGGTGCTCGATTCTCGTTACACCGGGAAAATTGCATTAATACGCATCCATCGCAGTATATATGCAGTCAAAGTTTTTTTTGGTCGCCGTTTGTTCCACACTGAACAAAGAAAGTCGCAATAAAATTTTTTTGGGAGAAGGTTGAATCCCACCAAATGAATAACACCGTTTCCGTTTGGATAAGTACAGTATGCATGCTATTTCGTTCGTGTATATGTATTTTGCTATGTGGAGTTGGCCACGTTCCTCTTGGCAGCACCTTGATCAGGTAAAAGGTGGAGCGCAGGACGCTCGACGAGAGAACGAGCAAACGTGGTAAGAAGTCGCGAGGGCCGCGTGATTTAGGAAGGAGCGTCGTTAATCAAGCGGCCGAGCTAGAAGTCAACAGGTGCCGGGCTCCCGGGCATGGCCCAACGAATGACAGCACTGGGAGCCCCGAGAAAACGTATTTATACGTTTTCTCGGGGCTCCGCATGGAGACACGCATGCCGCCGTAAGTGTTGACATTAACTTATATACACGTTATGGGCGAGTGCACGAGGAAGCTGTAATTTGGGTTAATAAACATTTTGCATGGCAGCAACTTAGTTTGGGGCTAAAAACGTTTGGAATCGTAAAACGTACCGAGTATACGCTGTATAGGTAAGTATAAGCATGACACTGTACACTTTTGTAACATCTCTCATGCACAGTTTTGTTGTGTCGAGCGTGATACATGTGTAGTTCGTTATGGCGAGTTGTAGTTGTACAATGAACACTTTATTGTATACTTTCGTTGTGTATTTGGTACGTGTACACTTTTTTTTCATTCTTGGTACATATTAATTTTCTTTTATGCGTGGTCGGTATGCACTTTTATGTATGCTTAGTGCGTATGCACTTTTTTGTATGCTTGGTGCGTATGCATGTTTGTGTATGCTTGGTAGGCAGAGACTTTTGTGAACACTTTTGTGTATGCTTGGTGTGTGCGTCTATACTATAGTGTAAACTTGGTGCGCGTGTCAACACTTATACTTAATGCATGCGGCCACACGTTCGTGTATACTTATTGCAGGTTTCTGCATTTTGGTGTATACTTACTAGGTGTGCGCCTACACTTTTGTGTATACTTGGTGCATATGTGTACACCCGAATGAATACTTGTTGCGTGTGTCTGCACTTTGATGTAACCTTGAGATCTGTGGCTGCACTTTAACTCTTCGTGTATCTGCAGTTTAGTATACTCTTTGTTTAGTGTTCGCGCATCTACACTTTAGTATATACTTGGTGCATGAAAACTTGAGTGTATATTTGGTGCATACATCTACACCTTCGTGTATACTTGGTGCGTCTACACTTTCGCATACCGTTGGTGCGCATACCGACACTTTCGGGTATACTGAGTACGTGTACACTTTCATGTATACTTGGGACGTCTACACTTTCGCTCTATTGAGTTGATAGTGAGTTGAGTTTGGTGTGTGTACATTTCTGAAGTGAGAATTTGGTAGTGTGCAGAGTTGGACTTGGTAATAATAGGTACGTAAACGGTTTCATTGCGTCGAGTTGTAGTTGGGTTAAGGTGCGAATGAAGTTTTTGTGACATTATTTATTGTAAAATTGCGTATGTAGATCGTGTAAAGTACAGGTAAATCTCAACATCATACGATTCATTTCACACTTTTCAATTTATTCAATTGCATATGTGACAGTCAGAGACTCAAGTAATCCGACTAACCTCAGAATGCTGCAGTTAGCTATGACGAGAAAATGCGTCGCGACATAAAAACACTTATGCTAGTTAAACGCTGCCAGAGCAAATTGTTGATATATTCCTCGATCGCAGCCTCGTGCATTCCAACAGAATCATATACACCATACACAACTCATTGCCGGCTAATCACGTATAGTTATATCTTAATTCCAGTCATGACATGCCGATGTCACTCAACGATGCAACGTAATTACACGAGGATATATTTAACGCTGAGTCTAAACTATTATAACGTCGAAGACTTTCTAAGTTACCATTCAACACGTATATCTATATATTTTTTTTTTTCAGGGTGACGCGTACACGACAGCATTAACATACCTTTCAATCTGTCGATACTATTATGTAGTTATCACAACAGACATTTTTTCCATCGGTTTAAGCGGCAAATAGGAGTGAGTAAATTTTTCTTCTTTAATCGGAAAATATACGTTATCAAGCTTTTCTAAAAATCATTCATAAATTCCTATATTTTAGCTTTCGCATAAATAAAATCAAAAATGTTTATAACAGCGTGTTACAAAAAAAATTAACTCAATATTCGTCAAGTCAATGAATATAATAATTTGTAATACAATGTCCCGTGTATAATTGATTTAAAATGATGACAATTTCAGCTACACTTACATTATTTTTTAATTTCAATTGTAACTGATATTACATTAGTCGGTTCATTAGAAAAATACATTGGAATGAGACAAAATAAAAGAGATATGGGAACGAGTGAGCCGCGTACGACGATCCCAAAACCATTTATCGGATGTTGGCCCCGTGGTCGTAGTCACGTGCGAGATTAGTAAAGAGCCTTCGCTCGATTCTCTTCCTCACTGAATCGTCTCGCTTTTACCTCAGACATAGATACAGTTGTGTGTGTGGGTCAGGGTGCCAGATACTTGGCTCGTGGCTACCGTAAATGTAAATATCCTACGCCCTGCATTAACATATGTCCCACGGACTCATTAAGGGGAAAATTAATTCTCTAATGGAATCGTTGCAGCGCTGCAGCGTCGACGGGTGACAGCCGTCGCCGCGCTGCAACACCGCCTCCGTATTATCCGTCTACCTGCGAGTTTCTAGTCCCACTAGAGTGCGCACCATTCACCTTCTTCTAACGCACGAGCGGAAGAAGCAAAATTGCGAAATATCCTCTCTCGAACATCGCACGTTCGCGGGTTTTTGATTAATCGCCACCGATAAATCCTGACAATGGCGCTCGAACGTTCGCGCCCCCATACACTTAACTCTTTACATATGCACTCCTCATCGTTGAACAAAAAAAAGTGAAATTTGACGTCTCGCGAATAAAAGTACAACCGGAAATTCGCTCTCACGCGTTCACCGGGGAATGGAACTCAACTGAGAGACTCTATTTGTGATGCACCTGTTAACCCTCATACAGACGAGTCTCTTTTCCGGTGAAAAAATATTTTTTTTAATGGGTCATACATTTAATAATAAGGACAGTGAATTCTTTTTTCGGAAGCTCACTTTCTACACTTTTATGCTAAAATACCTCTCGTAATGAAGAAATCGAAATTTTTTTTTTAATGTTCCCAAACATATTTCACACTTGGGAATTTTTTTTAATCGTTGGATTGGATTTAAAAAAAAAAACACCGTTTGATAAATAATTATGCTTTGAATATACCAAATGTGCCGCGTTGGCTGTTGTAAAGTTGACAATACGGGTAATATCAATTATTGTTCGAGAATATTGTGCCATACAGGAAGAATAAATAAATAATTTGATAGAACACGTAAGGATAGTTTCTTTGAAAAATTAGTTTGGAAATTCAACAACGATCGATGTGGCGGACCTTTTGGTTGGCAACTTAAATAATTTCGTTACAAATGTCCGATAACTAACGTCAATCAATGTACGATTATATATAACAGTAATACTATTATCATAATTAATTCAATTCTGAAATTTTTAAATAATTCAACAGAAAAAAAACACCCAACAAGAGACGAAACATTGACGAATGCCAAATAAATTGTCACTAATCCGAAAAGGTAAAAGCAAATTGTACAAGAAGCCCAATTTTAACCCACTATCTTAAATAAATAAAAAATAGCAAAAGGGATAAGACGCTTGATTTTTTTCTGCACAGCCGGTATCAGCAATGTAAGAAGAAGCAAGACGAATGAATCCAAGTTGCTGGTCGCTGAACGCTTAGGCATTCGTATTCGCATTCGCGAGAAAACAGTGAGGATCGATGAATTATCGGCTGTGCTCGGGTGCGTTTCACGTGTGTGCGGGCATGAGTCCGATTTAACTGGAGGCTGCAGCAATCAGGATTGAGGCCCGGCGGAGTCCCGAGCTCTGAGGGCGATGGGAGCTAGCGACGGGCCAACGAGAGACAAGAAAGAAGAGGATGAAGAAGCAGGAGAAGAAGAAGAAGAGCCACAGTCCCTGCTACACTTCAGTTCTTCGGGCGAGTGCGGAGACTTAGAGCAGCAATTATCCTAATGGATGCAAAGTCGCGCCCTGCTCCCTGCACCCGGAATGGTAATGAGTCGATATCACCGCATACCGGGCTCTTGTATCCTCTCCGGGAGCGTCTGGAACCCCTCGCGTCCACAGGGACCGCGCGCGATGCAACGAGGAATAAGAATAATAAAAATAAAAAAAAAGCAAGTCGAAGGTAGATGCGACTGAGAGTGAGAGAAACATTTGGAATGGGGATTGGGAGAGACGCCGCGAGGTCGTCGAACATCCTACGGTGTCTTACCTCGCGCCCAAATCTACTGCCGATCTCCATTCCGCTCCCTCGCACCTCCAAGATTCACACTCCTCCATTCGCACACGAGTTAACTTCTGCTACCTCCTCGGTCTCTTATGTGCTACTACTGCTGTTCACAGGACATTTCCTTCGAACTTACTGTTCGAGGCTTGAGGTATGAGGAGAGGCTCTAGAGTTGTAAATAAACTGAGACAAGAGGTTTTCGATTTTTTTGAAACGTTCGAGACACTTCATTATACTTTACGAAAATTTAGGGCCCTGGGTTTCGAACTTGGGAAGGCATTATCGTTTTTTTTTTTAGAATAATTTTATATTAGTCTTTTCGTTGGGAATTCAGTCACCTGAAAAAGTCGTAAGGATAAAAATTTTGTAAAAATATCTTACTTTTGAACGTCATTGGTTAAATATCAAGCATGGTAAACCTAAAATTTTGTAAAGATACAGGGAACCAGAATGGTGTGAGATAGAAAGTGAATTTTTTACTGGTAACTTTTAAAGAAGGTTGGTGAAGAAATTTCAAGGTTCGAGGTCTATTTTCGTTGTTCGAAGAGTGAATTCGACAGAATACTGTCGTTTGATTTCATATTGTTAATTCCATTCGATTTTATAATTTTAATTCCATTTGATTTCATATTTTTAATTCCATTTGATTTCATATTTTTAATTTCCATTTGATTTCATATTTTTAGTTCCATTTGATTTCATATTTCTTATTCCATTTGATTTCATATTTTTTATTCCATTTGATTTAGGGTTTTAAATGTCATCTGATTTAGTGTTCAAATGCAATTTGATTTACTGTTTCCAATGTCATTTGATTTACTGTTTCAAATGTCATTTGATTTACTGTTTCAAATGTCATTTGATTTACTGTTTCCAATGTCATTTGACTTACTGTTTCAAATGTCATTTGACTTAGCATTTCAAGTGTGTCGGTTCAATATTGTTTAAGTCCTTTATTCCAGTTTATGAATATTGTTTCGTCCACATGTTCAACCTCGTCATTTTCTATGTAGTGATAGTTGTTCAGTTTACGGTCTTATTTCAGTTTTCTATCGTGAGTCTTCTCCATTTCAATCTTTATTCATTTGTTCAGTTCCAGTTTCGAGGTATACCTGTGAGCATTTTTAAACCCCCCCCCCCCCCCCCCCCCCCCCCCCCTCCTGTATTCAATATGATGAAAGTAAAATTTGGTTGGTTGTTTTTTTTTATCAGAAAAAATTTAATAATTATTTTTCCTCTAAATGTCTCTACATTTTCTTGGGAAAAAATTTATCAACTTTACTTAATTTAATTAACACTGAATATCAAATTCGAAAGAATTGATTGTCATTTTTTATTGTTCTCTAATATGACTTTTTAAGATGAATGAATTTTAAACATTTCTAGCGTTGTTTTCTTATCTTATTTTACCTTTTCGCAGTTAAGTAATTATAAGACATATTTTATCTTAGCAGAATATTGTTTGGGTGTAGCTCAGTAGATTACAAATATTTTGATTAGTAAATCGATTTTCCGGGGTTGATTATAAGTTCTCTACTTAAATATAATCAATCATAAATGCGGCTAAATTTCCAGTTATTTTTTGTAGCTACAACAATTTATTAGAGTAATTTTATAACAATCGAAACATTCTCGAAAGGTCCTTGAGATATGTGTACGTCTCGCTTGCCTTAATGCAATTCACAACGCCGCATCGTACGGTAGATGCGGTGACGATCGCTGGCGTCGACGTTACTACTTCGACTTAAAATTTATGTTTCGAACACATACGAAATGTACAATACTTTAATTCAATAAATATTGTGTGTTTGTGGTAAATTTGTATGTTTGTGGTACTTCAGTATTATAAAATTACAAAAATTGGAAACTTTTTTCGGTACTACGACTCAAAATTTATGGTCCGAACGCATATAAAATTTACGATACTTTAATAAATAAAAATATTGTGCGTTTGCGGAAAATTTACGGTACTTTAGTATTATAAAATTACAAATATTAGATACTTTTTTCGGTAGTACGACTTCAAATTTCTGTTTCGAACGCATATGAAATTTGCAATACTTCGTGAACATAAAAACTTCCTACACATGTTTTGTAATTTTACAATGATTTTTTTTACAGTGTATAAATGAAAGATTCGTTCCAAATTAGGAGCTGTTCTTTACAGACCAGCGAAAACTGTTACTACTCCTGTCCATAATGATTTTTTACGATGAATAGATCAGCTCATTCCATCCAATAGTGTGTACTATAATAACGAAGCCAGATTATGGCTTTACACCTGACTCGGTCAGCCTAATGCATAAGTAAAGCAAACGCCTCGCGACCTGTTTCTGAACCGTCGAGTGAAAGAAAGATAAATATGTTTGTTCATCGTGAGAAAGACAGGGACCGAACGAGAGATTCCAACGAATCGTGCACGAGTAATCAGAATATAGCGCGAAGAGGTTCTTTGCTCGCGGGACTTACCAGAGCAGCAGGTTGTTCTCCGGGTGACAAGAACAGCAGCAAGAATGGAAAAAGGATGAGAAAGAAAGGAAGAATCTGGCGTGTGACACTACGAGTCGGTCGTGCTTCTTCATGGTGTCTTGTCCAAGGAGAGACTTCTAGGAACCGAGACCGAAGAACCTCGCCATTGCGGAATAAGCCAACGCTAGTGGCCTTTGCACTCGTAGTACAAGCGACAAGTGTACACAGTTCGTTGAATAAACGTAGTTTTCTGGGTTATTACATATACATAAAATAAGGTGAAACAAAGGCGGACGAAAAAGCAGAAAATGACTTTATCATGAAATCCGAAGTGTATTTTCAATGCTTTTCATCCAGAAATTCAATTCCAATAGACAATTTTGTGCATAGACAAAAAAAGGAATCGTAGGGCAAAGTGGGAATTTAAACAAACTTGGAAGTATATGATTTCTTAAATGTTCTCTATGAAATTCAAATGCAACGGTTCATTGAAGAAGCGATTTCAATGAATCGATTGAAAATAATCAATCCATCTAATACTTTGGAATCAATGAAATCTTTTTTCTCGGTAGGAATTTTTTAGCACTATATGCTGACAAATGTTACATTGGGCTTTACTTAGTCATTTTGGATAGAAACTTCAGCATTTGAAATCTCACAATATCAAATTTTACTTATCGTTATTTTTCTAACCGCAATCCTTTTAACTCGATAAAAACGAAAAGTTGTCAGCAAACTTTAACAAGAATTTCTAAACACGTACACCTCTACATATCCTTCTTATCACTTCTGATCTCGAAGAGAACTGACTATGTATTTCAAATATCGATTCCATAATACTTATGAACGAATAAAAATTGATGATCGAATATAAAAATAGAGAATCACTACTACAGAGCTGAAGAAAAATAATTGTATGCCAGAATAAAAACGTACCTCGTAAAATCTCGCAACGCTGACGCAGAGGTCGCAATGCCTCTTCATGGTGCGAACTTTCGCAAAGTACTGACGACGGGATGCAACGACTACCGGCTTTTGTACCTAAAGCCACTGCACAGTGCGTTGCAGTTACAGGATGCATTGATTGAAATGTGAACCAGCACCAAAAAAGGGGTGCAACCTTATCTCTGGAATAAGGCTATGTACTGACCCGACAACGAAGCCGCATCATCAGTAGCCGACGTGTAGCTCACTTTTTCCTCTTCGATGCAAGGGGAACGTGAACACTATCCCCTCAACCGCATTCAACGAGATTTTTTCGCATGGCTAACGCCTGTTATAGTAAATACACCCTGCTTATCGATTACCAAATCTCTCATCCATCAACTTTAAGGCTGTTTCGCATTTCAAACTATTTTACGGAGTACTTTACACAACTAGCTATGAATGCATGAAAAACGGTGTTAATAAAGCCTTTTTTAGTTTCCTCATGGAAGAAGCTTTGTGTTCATAATTTTTTCCCGAGATTTACCTTTCCTTAGATTAAAGACGGTCTGGAATGTTGAGGAAAGTAGTCTAGAAAATTGGTCCGGATGTATGAATGTGTGATGATAGGTTTAGAATTGATATTACTATGACTCTGGAACACATTCGACTCAATAACTTCAAATTTCCATGCCTTCATTTTAATGGGATTTGCAAATCATAATCATTTAAAAAAATTGAAGTTAAGATTATTGAAATCTGGCAGAATCGGTAAACCGGTTCAGGATTTATCCAGTTGAAAAAAATTTACGTTATTGCATAAACTTTCATAAAATGGAAAATCAATTTTGAGTTATTATTTCTTGACGGACAAAATTTGTCTAAAACTCTGATTTCCAAATGTATTTGAACCAAGCCTGCAAAATAGAACCCTGCACATTGCTTTCTCATCATGTTTCGCTTTTCAACAAGCTTCCGTTATCAAGCAGCCAAAATCTATTAGCATACTTTCTTGTTTTGCTGGAAAGTAAGAAAAGGGTAAGGGAATTTGATTAGAAGAATAAATTCATGAATGAATAAAAATGCTTACTACTGTTTTAAGCAGATATACTTAAGTCTCGGAACTGTGGGACCGAAGTATGAGATCAACAGCTTGATATCTGTTCCACCTAAGCGGGTCTTTGCATTCGATAACGGGTATCCTGTACAAAATAATGAGAGCAAAACGGAGAAAGAACAAAAAGCAACGAAAAGGAGTCGTCGTCGTCGACGAGAAGTGACAGAATAAAACAGCTGTCCCAGGGTTTTGTGGCACCGGGTTGTCTTCTGATATTGTGGCACGAGTCCTCGTCGATGAGACGGCAGCTGCTAGCAAACGAGAGTGAACGGCCGAACGAGGGAATGATATAGCAAACGAGATCGAGGGCCAATTTGCTCGAAGAAACACGCCGCCCGTAGATCGGAAGTTGATGCGCGATTGCGGCCTCGTTGATTCTATAGCTGGCACTTGGTTCGACGACGATCAAGTTCCGGAACAAGTTTTACGACCCTGATCAACATGATGGGATTTCAAATTACAATTTTGTCGTTGAAGACATTTTTCCAGTAGAAGATAGTTTTGTATAAACTATTTTTACTTTGACATTCAAGCTATCGTATCTATGTTTCAGACATTTTTTAATCGAAATCGAAATGTCCGGCCTTGTGGATCAAAATTTATGATAGTAAATTACAGAGTCGTTGTTCCAGACATTTATTATTTATTCTTTTTGCATTATTAAAATTTTCCCGCCAACCCTTGTTGTCGCAGTTTTAGCTGCAGATTCGAAATATCTGATCTTGTGGATGATTTGTATCTCTTTCACTCGAGATAAGATGCATGACCCCGAATAGGATGATTGAATTTAGAATAAGTGTTGCGTCATTGGGAGCCTTTGTTCAATTGTCACGTCAGCCTGATAGGACATTTCTAATAGAATACCCAAGCACTTTCTGCAGCCACGCTTCATTTTCACGGTATTAACCGAAGAATCAAAATCTCATCTGTTATTAAAGATGTCTTCTGTGTAATTCATTCGGAACCAGTTTTATCTGGTGAACACTGGTCCACAGGCTTCACGCATGGAAAGAGTTCGACTTCACAATAAATTGCAGTATACTTATTAAGCCGTTTACTAAATCAACCTTACTAACGTAAGATCCAATTAATATGACGCACTTTGAAACAAGTGTTTTCTTGCTAAGCAAATTAGTTAGCTCAATGAAATGTCAAACCGAAGACATTTCCATCGCAACTTCCAAGCCTCAACCTGCAGTCACGTTCTCTTTTTACACAACCCTGTTGTGGCATTTATAGCTGAAGAATCGAAACGTGTGATGTTGCGAATGGCTTCAATCGACTTCACTCCGAAACATAAAAAAGGATAAAGCGGATATATGCTTGTCCGGACATTTCTCAGTCTTCCATTCCGCCACGTTGAATCGTTAGATAACGCCGTTAAGCTGGCCGGGAGGTAGGAAAAGCTTGTACGCAACTTCGCGAGGCGGAACGGCTACAACGAAGCGACGGCCACGAGGCGCATTATAGGCCGAAGCTCTGGTATAATACCCCGCTAATACTCGGTAGGAAGCTCGGTATCGACGTGACGAAAGCCCGTCAGCACTGCAACAAGAGGCAAAGACATAGCCTCGAGGCTTGTGTCATCCAAAGCTGTGCATAAGCCGCAACGGTGAAGTATGACAACAACAACAGCTCCAACCCAGTCAACAGATATAAAGTCCGGCATAGTCGTTGCAATAGGTATAGGGAAAGGTGAGTTCAACACAACCGGACCTCGGTCATCTATTGGATTATACGCGGCGTATACAAGTGTGCGGTGAGCATCGGACTAGAGAGACCGCGGTTAGCGGGCATCACGAGGCTCAGAGTTTGTTGGATTCGGGATCAGACTAATCTCATTTGCCACCCCCGACCACCCCGATCAGCCTATCCTCGCATACCAGGGGTGAGCAAACCACGCCCTGTGGACATCGTGTATAACCGCGTTCATGACGACACAGGTCGCACAGAGGACATACGTCGGTTTTCATCAAGATATAATCAAGGAAACAAGAGAAAATTGCGTAAGCAAGTCGCAACGTGAAGTCTCAGTGCGGCGATTTGGTTACGGATTGAAGTACCACGATGTACTGCAGTGAAACACACTCCCTCTTAGGGCAAACTCTAGTATCCTTTTCCAGGCTGATTCCAGCGGACGTCAACAACTTGGCAAAGACATTTTTTTTGAGTCATCAACACTTGATGATGACACTTATAAGGTGATCAGATAGTAAGAGTATCGACGCTTCTTTTGAAGTGGTACCAGACTTCTTTCAGCCTTTTTTTGGGCTGTTGAAAGCCAGTTTTTTTTTCGGATTTCAAGTAACTCGCTATCAGCACAATGTTGGACACCCCTGTCTCGACGAGCCAGGCGTGTGATCTGATTAGCTACATCTAGGGTGGGATTTTGCCCTCGACTCGTCGTCGATGTAGTCCTCGTTCTCGGTACACTTATACGTACACGTTGAGCCAACGGGCTAAGTCCAAATGTATACGGCTTTCAGAGTGTTAGGTTTGCGACATGAAATCGCGGTGCATCGAGTTGCATTTACAGGGACAAGATTGTAAGTCGGGCGACAATGGGAAACCGGTGCGAAAGGCAAACGTTCACAACCCCTCAGTATCTTGTCTCTAGGTCAGTCAGTCTGGTGGAGATCGATGGTAGAGGGCTAAAATAGGCCAATATTCACCATCTTGACCAAGGACTTTAAGACCCGAATGTCTGGTTAATTAGCTGTAGACTCGGAGATTTTTTTTTAAGCTTCCTACCGCAACCCGTTCAAGTCTACATGACGCCCTCGTCTCTTCATGAACGTTCTTCACGAGTTTTTCATTTTTATTCATTCTCCAGGGGCCAACCGGTGTATCAACGATAATTGCATGTTTGGTTATCGAAAAACAAAGGTCGTTGAAGGGGCACACCCGGTCCCGAGGCCTTCTCTTCCGTATCTAAATTGCCTGGATATATAGGCGCGGTACGAGTACAAGCAGCAGAACCGAGTTTTACACAACATCGGATGGTGAAGCAGCGTGCAACACGGTTATATCGACACACACGCGGGTAATTCGCTACTTGCTGATCCGATGCTCCTGACTGACCATCGTCCTGTTCCCGCTGCTTCGATGCTTCTCCTCGTTTCGCAAAGCGTAGCAACTCCCGAGGGCAGGTGCTCAGCCACTCGTCGTTCGGCTCGGCTCTGGCTAATTCTCCGATTATCGAGCACAGGCCCTGTCTTTCGGCAGCAGCCCAACGATACACTCTTCACTGTACTGGAGCCCTACGCCGTATCTCCTCAACGAGATATTGAATGTAATTCGTGGTTTTAACGAACCTTGTTCGGAGCTTCCTACAGAAGTTATCTGCACGGGTTTCGGTAATGCGAGACTACCATTCGGATAACCAACAAGACAGAGGCGTTCCGGTTGTTACCAAATCATGGCATGCCGAAAAAATCTAGTCGAAAAACAGAAAATTCAGCTGGGGATTGAAATAAAATTTTGCAGAAGGTTTCTAAATATTATCAAGGGATTCAATCTGCAAAGAAAACTGAATGCATATCCAAGAAAGTGTCCATTCAAATCGAGATGATTTTGCTTCATTCGATATGACAATCTTGATGAAATATTTAATTCAGAATATAAACCGACAGGGTAAAGAAATAATTAGATTCCTGCGCTCATTTACCATTTCGGTCGGAAAAGTTCAATCTTGTGGCAGTTTTTTTTTACAGCAGCAGTGATCTATCTCATTCGGCGGTCCAACTCGATATCCCACGACAAAAATATAAAAATACTACCCAGAGATATCCCATGACCGAAATATCCCCCGCCAAAATATCCTTCCCTAAAATGTCCCCGCGCCAGAATTTTTCACGACACAATATCCCGTGGCTAACGGGATATTGTGTCATGGAAAAAGAGCCTTCCGGCCGAGCTCGCACGCTTAATGGAGTTTTAATCTTTTTTTGCGGTCCAAGAGCGAAGCCCCTGCTGAAGGTTGGAAGGGGGGGGGGGGAGTCCCTCCATTGTAAAAATATACTTTGAGTTTTTTTATTCCTTTGAGTGAGGAACCACTTAAAAGAAGCAAAAGAATAAAAAATATAAATGAAACACCTTAATATATACATTACATATATATATAGCCTATTCGCAAATCCTAATAATCCTGGACGAGTGTGTATATATATGCGTACTCAATTATTTTCTTAGGTTCCGGGACGAGCCCCTGGTGGGGATTGGGGGAGGGGGGGCTGAGCCCCCAATTATACAAACATACTTTGGGTTTTCAATGTTTCTTTGAGCGAGATACTACTTAACAGAAGCAAAAAATGAAAAACAAAAAAATCAGCACCTCATTATATACATTACATGTATAGCCTATTCACAAATCGTAATATTCCGGCAAGAGTATATGAGTGTTCATATCGTGCGTTGTTGCTACTGCTGTGTATTCCGTATTCCTGAATTCCGTTTGTTGAGGACAGTTAGCGATTTTGAGTATCGTGATGAAGTTGTGTAGTTGCGTGGAGTTGCACATAATTTGGAAATATAATTTGTAACAAAATTTAGTGGCGTTGAAATTTGTGTTTATGAACATTTTTGGTTCGGGACACTTTTGGAGGGGATATATGAAGTGCGGGGGATATTCTGGAGGGCACCAAATGTCGTGTAGCCCCCGACAGTAATTGGCGCAATCAGCCATTGTTACTATTCTGTCTCATCCGTATTCGCATCCTGCGTAATTTTTTGCCGACGGCAAATTATGCATGAATCACTGTTATGGGACCAACATAATATTTACCTCGATATCGATCTATAAAATTTCACGGAAAAAGCGTATAAAAATATGCACCTACATATTATGATTCTCAGACGGTAGAAGCCGTGCCCTTGCTTAACTACTGTTGCCTCTACATCATTGGCTCAACCAACTGATTTGTCACGTCAGTCAGCTGAATTGTTCCCGTAGTTCATTGGCCCAACCAGTTTTACCGCTTAGAGCTTATCCAAGCACTTGTCTTTTTCCGTGCATGAGTAAATTGGATTCCTTGAAGAGCGCGTGACTGTGGGTGACTTCGAAAGACACTTGACTGTAAAATCGAAGCCGGCGGTGCTGTCAGGAGTCATGGCTGCACAAGCGACGCCCTTGCGTGGTCCATCCTCGCACCGTCGTGCACCATCACAAAGAGGTGTGTAAGCACACTACAGCGCGAGCGCACGCACGATGACGTGATTACGTGACCGTTAAAAACCTGACCTAACCGACTGCCGCTTCTCTCCCGCTTGAAGCGGTGATCTGTCTGTGGAGAGCTGCCACGCGGACGGCAGCGGGGCACGGGGCCCTGACGGCACGCCATCATCAACGTACTACACGATAGTACAGTGTAGTATACGCGAGGAGCCAGCCCAACGATGAACGAAACCTACCTATGAATGAATGAGACGAGACTATATTTTTTCTTCTGTAACCACTTCACGCTTTGGTCCTTAGCCGATGATTCCACGTGAAGCGTGCAGGAAAAACAAGGAAGATAATTCAAGCAACGGTATCACGATAATCGAGGAGAAATTGCACGATAACTACACAACGTATTCGTTGGCGATATTAATTGCTCAACACTGAAAAACTGTTTTTATTTTATTGGTACTAAGATCTGTCAGATTAATAAACGAATTATAGTGTTAAATGTGGCAGACTGAATATTTGTTTGTAATAAAGAAATCGCTTATTTGAATTTGAATTTGGCCTAAATAATGAGTTATCAATAGTTGATAAGTGCATAGTTGAATGAAGAGATCCCTTATCAATGAACACTCGTGATAATACATTTTGTAACTGTCAAGAAATATTTTACGAAACAGCACGACTAAGTATATTTTGTTGTTGTGAGTCAACTCTTGGTTCATCGCAATACTTTAATCGTCTTATATTTTGATGTTTGACTTTAAACGAGGATTGTGATGGTGAAAAGTGTGGCTTGACTTTTGAGGCGATTTTTTCCATTTTTTTCACAATGACGGTCTTGGATTAAATGTTTTCTATTTTCAATATACTTTGGATCGAAGATTTTGCAATCGGTTAATAAAAATTGAGAATTATTGAATTTATGTTACAAAACCGAATTTTTATTCCAGAAAAACCAAATTGCAATTTTTTAGGTACTTGGTCGAATACTTGTCTTCTCAAAATACGAAATAGTTTTATTCCAGCAATATCCGTTCTTTAAAAAAAAAAGTCCAGTTCAGGCGAGTTTCGCATTAACAGATAATACGTCGTATTAAAATTATTCCGAAGAAATCTTATCGTGAATATAATGAACTCAAGTAAGAAAGACTGTGGGAACACGCGCACCCCGATAAAATCACTGCTCGTAGAATAATTGAACTTGTAATCCTCGGATACAAGAACAAAAAAGAATCTGTTAGTCAACAAGAAAGGAGGAAAATATTTATAGGAAGTGTATTCGGATATTCGAACCTTGGGAGCATGAATGGGATACCATCCGCTACCGATACTCGAAGTTTTTCGTACAATAGAGCAAAAAAAAATAAAACATTTTTCATTCGTTCGGGTAGATAAATCTCGGGCATCGCCAACGTGATTAGCACCAGCAGAAAAGCTAAGACCCGACGTCTGTGCCCTTAAGGAGGAGGAGTTAAGCAATTATTGCACTAACGATATAGTTTCCGTGACTGGTGCAACTTTCAATCATGGAACTAATTTTTACCACAGTGAAAAGTCATCGAAAAACGGATAAAATGTAGCAAAAAGAAAGTACAACTTTTTTCATGGTGGTGATAAATTTAAAAAGTTGTTATAGTATTTCTGAATTTCAATTTTGATTACCGCTACATACGTGCTAGAGAAATTAACCAATTTTCGTTTTCAATAAATAGCTTCTTCAACAAGAACTTTGTGATTATTTTACAAAAATATATTCTTAAACAGAAAAAATTATATTTGTTCCAAAGAAGCCATTTAAATTCAAAATACAAAGTTGTACCGCTTGGTTTAATTTTATAATTAATATTTCTTTGTGTATTTTCTGAGGAGAAACATCTTTTATTGTCGTTTTAAATGTACTGAAAACATGATATTCAAGGTTTAAGATGATATTACATGGTGAAACTGACCCCCATTTTGCCAAACGTTTCGTTACTTCATATACCACTAAATAATTGGGGCATTTTGCATCAATGTGATGTTCAAAAATATTCGACATTTTTCAAAAACTTTATAATCCGCCGGTGCAGTTCTAATTCTACAAATAAAAGTGAGAAATAAAATTGTAATATACGAAAACAACTCATTGATCCGTACTCCAAAAAGGAAAAAAGTAGTGATTTTAGGAATCTCGATATTCCGCTATTTCATCAGAAAATACGAAAATGACAAACCACTCTGATTTAAAAACATTATTCTTACTATGTAAACTGCCCATTTGGTAGTTTATTAGAAAGTACGGAAATGACAAACCACTCCGATTTAACAACATTTTTCTTACTACGTAAATTGCCCATTTGTTCATACCATTCCGTTCGTTTTTGACCGAGCAAATATTTGGAATAAAAACAAACAATTCACTCGTCCAAATTTTCCAAAGAAACAATGGCAAAAAATCATTATGGAACAAAAGCAGAAATTTCTGCGCAATATTGAGCATTCAGCGGTTGCAATGCCCGGAGCAAAACTACCGTGTGGCAGCGCGTTCGACTGATGAAGAAGTAACACTTATCCGGCGCGGCAGCATCGGGATTTTAAAGGGATGAAATATTTTCCCAGCGGGCGAATGGCAAGAAATTCGCGCTCGCGTTGCTTAGGAAGAACGATTCTCTGCTGCGGACGAAGAATAAAAAGAATGAAAAAAACAACGAGCAAGTCATGAGGGGGGCTCGATGGAATGGGAAATAGAGGGGGCACCAAGAGAACGTTTAACTTTATTACCTCGGGTTCGAGGCAGCCACGACCTCTGTAAGCCTTCGAGCCTCGTCGTCGTTATTGGTTTCATATCTCTGCGGTGCGTTGCTTCGGCAACGACTCGCAGATGACGAAGGTTATGCCGGGAAGCGATTCGACATTACCATTGGCATTCGATTCTTGGTTCCTCCGTGTCTCACGTTCTCCTCTCCTCCCAAATTTATTTAACCAATCGCGAGCTTCCTCAGCGAGTAACACTGTAGGGTGCTTTTTGAAACTAATTAAGGAGGACGAGTCAGTAAAAAAAAACAGTTTTTTTAAATTGTAGAAATACTCCGCACAGAAGTAAGAATTTGAAATAATTCCCTGATGTCAGGATGACTTTGCGATAATTTTTTGTAACTTGAGCAATTAGCTGAATCAATTGTGGTTGAATCAAAAGTAGATTTGCGGGTTTTATACTCTGAGCATGATCCAGAAAACATTGCTAAGAGGATTAGCGTTCGTTGAGACTTGTTCCCTTTATAGTTACACTGCCCAAATTTTAATCGGAGCAATTTTTTTTGCGGGAAAAATTCAAAAGATCCAGGTATCAGATGCTAATTATTATGATATTAATGGATTATATTTTTCTATAACTGCGCCTCAAGGAGCTTGAAGAAAACGCTCTGATTGAAAGATGCGCAGAGCAACTGCAAAGAGTGTAATAAATGAAACCTATCAATCTGATTTCGATCAAACCAATTGATTCAACCAGTTGGTCAAGTCACAAACAGTCCGGATTCATCCTGAAGAGAGGAAATGACTCCAGTTATTTGATTATTTGGGGACTATAAATGACATTCAAATAATATATCCTTTGATATCCTTCAAGAACTTCCCAGGTTCTTAGAATATTCTCGTGAAGCCTGGAACGAAAATTTTTCTGCTCTGTGGCCAAACCATTTAACTCACCAAATGAGCTATGAAAAGTTCATAGACTCTCAAAATTCTTCAAAAACTTTTTAGAATTGCTCGATCATAATATATATAACATTATATTGTACAATATGAACATATTCCTCTGAAGAAAAAATCCGCACACCACAGAACGTAATTAATAAATGTCTCAATCGTTTGGAAAAATTCCGAGCATCACAGGTCGCATTGAAAAAATAATTTCTCAATCGCTTTTAAACCCGCAGGATAAATAAACTATGCTACACGATGATAAAAAAAGCATTTGTCTTCCATTTGCAAGCGTTCGGACGTTGACGCTGCTTCTGCATGTTTCACGCGAGGAGCGGAAGAGCGAGATTGGATTGGACGATATTCGGTCGCGCGTGCTCTGACATGGCGAAAACAAGACAGAGAAGGAGACAGATCGGAAAGAGCAGATGGAACATTCGGTGCGTTATTCGATTTCGATCTCTCGAAATACGAAGGGCGCAGCGAGCGAGTCTCGATCGATCCCATAAATATCTGGAGGGTATCTTCTCGCTATATAGTCGAGGGTAATATTGCGTCCGCCCGAGGATAATTACGTATCAGGCTGACTAGCTCGCGGCAGACGCTCCAGGGCGGAGAACGCATCGGAACTGCAGAAGCAGAAAATGCATCACTGCGGGCACATAAGACAGAGCAATGTGTTCACCGCATAGTCCGGGCACGCTTGACCCCTTGACTCGTCGATATAATTGTTGCACTCGCACAGCCACATTCGAATACGCAGCGCTCGGCGTACTCATGCGTCCCCCCTGGCCCCCTCCCCCTTTGCCCTTCGGAAGTACGTGGCCATTTGCGGCTATAACCATTACCCGATTCGACAGAACAGCTCCGACGATCAAGCCGGGTTAGGGATCTCCAGCGCGTCCAGCAGCACACGTATACGCAAGGGATGCCTCAAAGAAACCTCTTAAAGCATCTTAAGTTTCCACAATAATTTGCATTTTATCCAAGAAAGTTTGCAGACTTCCGTTCATCTCTTGGGCGCTGACGGAATGAACCGAAATTAGTCTGAGCGTTTAAAAACAAAATTCTGAGTAAGGTGAACGACCCAATTACTAACCGTGGCCCAATCAGTGTCCGTTCTTCATATTATGTAAGATAAAAAATTCCCTTGATGTCTAATATACGTCAAAATTTTGTTTCTATTCTTTGATTTTTGCAGTATGCGATATGAGAAACGCCGAAATTTAATCATCGATAATCGTCGATTTAAGGATGTATGATACGTACAATCCTGCCAAAAGTGAGTTCCTGAGACAATTTCAATCATTTCCCGATGGGATAAAAATCGGAAAAAAATAACGCATATAACAACGTGCTGAAAAGATTGATTTCGCATAATAATAATCTTAAAATTTTATTGATAAATTGGTGAAAAAAACAATTGTTCAACAAATAAACAGTCAACCTGACTTTTTTTAAATGAAAATGATATGTTAATTTTTTTGAATGCGTATGAATTTTTTCAGATTTTTTTCTTTATTTTGATTTTTATTTTTTATTTTTTTTTGAAAATGCGCAGAATATAACTAATTTTGGATATGCGTATTGCAAAAAGATCTTGAGTGTAGTAGATGGTTTTATGCCGAACACATATCCAAAATTCGTTATTTCCGGCACATTTTTGAGAATAAAGAAAATCAAAATCAAAATAAAGGAAAAAAATTTAAAAAAAATTTATACGCATTCAAATAAATGAACATATCATTTTCACTAGAAAAAAAGTTAGGTTGACTGATTGTTTGTTGAAGAATTTTTTTTTTTTTTCAGAAATGTGTTGACAACATTTTGGAATTATTACGATCCAAAATTAATTTTTCCAGCACGTTTAATATCGATTATTTTTTTCCGATTTTTATCCCATCGGAAAGTAACCGAAATTTTCTCTGAAACTCACGATTGGCGGGACTGTATCTATCATACATCTTTAAAGTCCATTCAATATACTTCCGCCGAAATTATAGCAAAGATTTCACCTTATCCTCAAAATGGTAACGTACCTGGATTTTCTTGATTGCCAATCGCAAAAACTTGTTTCTGAGAAAACTGAACGAAGAAAAAATTCTTCCATGGTATATTTTTCTTAACATTGGATGAAAGAAAGAAAATGACATATTTAATTGGCCACAGAGCGAGAAAGAACTTTTTATTAACAGTTTCTTTTCAGCTTTCTCGAACGGTGAGAAAAAAAGGCTGAGAGAGTACCAGCAAATTTTTCGTAATGCCAGATGGTGGCTACTCGTTGGTCAGGTTAAATAAACACATTACCGAATACCTGCAGGAAGAAATTCGCCCGCAGAACAATTGAACGCGGCAATTCTCGTTTACGGAGCACCGACGGCGGCCCTCGAGAATAAAGGTATACACAGGGTATATAAGTACACCCAGAACTTGGAACAATGAGCACTCTCTTCTTTTGCGTTTTTTTTTGTCTGTTAAAACGGAAGATAAACACGAAGAGCTGGCAAGGTTGAGGCACACCATGAAATAAAGTAAGCATAAAAACGGGTAAGAAATTGTCTAGTTCAGTTTGAGGTTGGCGTGCGGTCGCAACCCTTTCTACTTCTGCGTAAATGCCTTTTCTCATATTTACTTTGGTTAGGCGTCTTCATCTTTGGTTAGGAACTTCAAGCTTACGGAGCAAGAGTTTCACTAACTCATTGAATTGCAGCATTTACTGCGGCTGTGATCGTAAAACTAATTGACCGTCGCACGATTCCGCAGAGTCTTCTCTCAGAAGTTACCGTTTTTGGTTTTTCCCCCGTATTTGCTGAGCGATGCTATTTTTAGCGTGCCCATCAAGAAAATTTTTCTAAAAAGAAACAAATGAGAAAGTGAAACAGATTAATTGATGCGCATCGCAATTATTCTGACTAGGGACCATTTTCGAACATAACCCTAAAAGGGTTCAGACTTTTTCTATTGATACAAAGTTTTTTTTTTTAGTTTCAGACACCATTCTGAACCAAAAACATGCTTATCCAATAAACCGACCAATTTTATAGATAAGCCATGACAGATTTAAAAAAAACTCGCTTAAACCAACAGAAGCAAAATATAGAAGATGCAAAGTTCCTTGACGAACTAATTTTGTTTTGTAACGGATTTGGTACAAAAACATTTTTTTCTTCATTCTTCAGGATTTCCGGTTTTTTTTGTATTGTTCTTTTAGTTTAGGTCTTTGAGTGTTTTTGTTATTATAATTGTTTTTGATGCATTCGATGCTTTAGGGAGAATCATTCACCCTGAAACTTCTGGCAAGATCATTTCATACCTTATTAATGGACTTACACATTCACTAGCCGAATTCTTTTTATTAGATTTTATTTTATTTGTCGATTGCGGTTTTTCTGAAACACGGAATCGAAATCATTGGGAATTTGACATTGGAATCAAGCCGCGATCAAAGCAATAATTGATGCGGAATGACGCGGTTTTCAATATTCGCATCAATGAAGATTTTATCAGTGATCGGATGCAGAGACCGGTAAATGCGTACTGCACGAATTGCTCCGTGAACCTAACAAGAGCTTAATGGGATCCATAAAAGCTATACAGAAATCTTCTGGCAGAGGGTACAAAACGAAAATAGGTTCTAAAAGGGGCGCAGAGACCTTTTAATGGGATTAACCTCGGCTCCTCTCTGCGGGCAACTCTTTTTTTTTCTTATACTTGCGTATAATTGAACTAACGGAAAATGAACCGTGACTGATAATCGTATCATTGATTTGCCGATTTTGTGGCTGCCACTCTTACTACTGATGCTCCTGTTTATGCTCCGAGGAGCGTTTTGATTAGAAACCACTTCCGAAAACTTTTACGACTATTCGACACCTGCCGGCGCTCAATGAAACTTTGGAAACAGGAACAAGAGTGGAATGTACCAGAAGATGACCACACAGAAAAAGAGGGGAATTCCCGAGAGATACACCCAGAGAAATGGGTCTGATGAGTTTATTTGAATCAATTATGTGTTGTATTTGGAATGAATGAAATCTCATTTCAATCAAATAGAGTTTATTTCGATCAGATGAAATTTCATTTCCATGAAATAGACTCTGTTTCGGTTGAATAAAATACTATTAGGCCGGCCATAAAAAAAATTATTTATTTAATGGCCGGCCTAATAGGATTTTATTCAAACGAAATAGACTCTATGTAATCTAAATAAATCTTTATTTGCTCGAAATAGATTCTATTTGATCGAAATAAAATTTTATCTATTTTAGATAGACCCCGTAATTGATTCAAATAAACTCTGTAAACTGATTTCTCTGTGTGTGAGAGGAGCAGGAAACCCGATGGAGAGAGGAAAGAGGAATGAATTCCCAAGATGAGGGATGGGATTCTTATTAATACAGGTGGAAGAAAAGGGATTAACACCTGAGGATCAGAAACGGTATTCCCGATAGATAAAGAAGGACTCCCAAAGTGATCCACCGTGATCCCAAATGATAGAGGGTACATTTTTGAGGGATAGATGAAGTATTCCCAAAGAACACGTTATGAAAACGGTCTAGGCTCTTTTCTATTAAAATAAAATAACTTTGATATCTCGGGGCGGGGTTAAAGTTCCGAATAGTAAGCACAAAGGTCTGAAATTCCAAAAATCAATATCTCACCTACATATTTCACGAACATTTTTCTAGCAAATTTCGTCAAAAATGTAGATGAGATATTAAATTTCGAAATTTTAGACCTTCGAGTATTTACCATTCGAAACTTTGTCTCCGAGAAGCAAGGGAATTGGGGTTACAGTTCCGAATAGTAAGTAAACGAAAGTCTAAAAACCTTAAACTGGAAATCTCGCTTGCAGTTTTGACGAAATTCGCCAGAATACATTTCGTCAAAAATTCAGGTGAGATATGAAATTTTTGAATTTTTTTCCGTCGTGTATTTAACATTCGGAATTTTAACCCCGTCCCGACATCTCTCGTGGGAACCACGCCAAGAGAGGCCATTATAGTAGCCCCCACTTAACAATTAAGAATCCCCTAATTATAATACATTCTAAATTCGAATACTTTAATTTTGATTCACCAGCTTAATGAACCTTCAAAAATGTCTGTTTTCAACAACTGAAAATGTCCAAGGTTGAAGTTATCACCTTACTTTTTAACCTAAGTACATGATAAAATGTAAAATTTGAACTCAACTCCGAACCGAAGTTTAAATTTCAAACTATACATTCGGTTGTCGGCACTTTAGGCCCCAATATCACATTTTTATGATCTATGTTAAATCAATTTTGCACTGAGGGAAAAGCATATCGTTGATTGAACCATTTTATATGACAAACAAATATAGGAACGCTTGCAATGTTTTATGGTTGAAGCAATGATAAATTATATGTGCAGTGTTATTAGAAACAAACATTGAACTCGTATATTCCAAACTATCAGAATAGTTTTTGAAACTATTATCATTTTGATGATCGCTACTATAATTATATTTGCCATAACCATAAAAATAAACGTTCCCACGTTCCGCTAGGGAATTATATTAACGGTTCATCCAACTATTTTCTTATATTTGCTATAACCATAAAATATCGACGTTCCTCCTCGGAATCATAGTTTATAGTTAGATTATCGTCAGCCTTACAATATATATTTTTTTTAATTACCAAATGTTCTCTGAGTCTGAAAGGATTTGAATAAAAGTTGATTAATGCGTTTTCTTACGAGTTCCGCTATTTTTTAACTAAATATATGTACTGGGACTATGAATTGGACTCCAAGTCTGTCGTCAGAACAGTTTTAAAATAATCCGCGAAATTGACGGGTTAATTAGGAAACAGAAACGGCGCTTCATGCATCTAGCGTTGGTACACGATTAGGAAATCGCATGAAGCGTGTATAATTCTAATAATCATCTAATAATCGCGAATGCTTGAAATCCGCATGGGTATATAAAGGACCGGCAAGCCATGCAGTGATGGAACTAACTCGTCGTGGCGCAACTTTAGAGAAAGCCACATGAGAGCACAACACTTAGTTTCATACTGTGTTACACTAGATCGGAAGCCAACGTGCCAGTGAACGACCGGTCTAAAGAGAAGGGATGACCACAACAGTAGAATGTACATGATGCAATCGGACTAACGCATAATGCGTAACATTGGCTCATGCCCTCATAAACCGGCAAGGATACCATAGAGGCATCTACAGATCCTACTCAGCCGAGAGTCGAACCCTCGAAAACAATTATCATGACGTGATTGAGTGGAGGAGAAAAGAGAATGAGAAGAGGAAGAAGACGAAGAATAACGAGAGCAGAACGGTCGATGATCACCTGGCAAAATCCCACGCTCAATCTCCTCACAACAAGACCAATTTTTGATCTTACTTTTCTTCATCTTCATCTTCAGCTCTCGTCTCTTCTCTCAGTAATCGTGATAAATAAATTTTCCTCAATCGCACTACTTTATTCGAAGGCTTCTCAAGGGATCCAATTAAGCCTCGTTAATATCTAATTGAAACCCAACGCAATGGTTCAATGATAGAAATATTTTAACGATTTCTCATTCCAAGCACTCAATGTTTTTCCAGAACATTTTTTTCTTTGTTCTTGTTGCCATTTCGAGCTCTCGGGTAAATGAGGGTCTAGTTAGCTCCTATCTTGACTCCCAGGCTTTCGGTGGCAAGAAAATTCTGAACGCTGGTAAATTTTCCGGTCTTCTTGGAGTTTCGATGGTTCTTGCAAAAAAAGTATTGATTGGATAGGCTGATTGAAATAAAATTTCATCTGATCGAAATAGACTCTATTAATTGAAATGAGATTTCATTTATTCTAAATACACCACATAATTGATTGAAATAAACTCATCAGACTCATTATCTGGGTGCATTCTAGATTCAAAAGTTCAGTATTTTAAAATTCGCTATTTGATCCATTCGCAATTTTGTTCATTTGCTATTTTCAACCCCTACCCACAAAAAAAATGGTTAACGTGTCCATTCACTTGCTAAGTTGCTTGAAGCGTATTTAGCAATGTCAGTTGGTTAGGCAACTACTTATTTCTTGCATTGTGTAGAAACAACCAGGAAAATAAAACCGAAAAAAGGTAACGGAACGAACTCTTGCTGAGTAGAAATACAGAGGAATGGAGGTAATGGAGCTGAAGAGATGGAAGGGCATAAGTACGTGGGGGCGAGTGAGAAGATGTGTCGAGCTTCTTCTTGGAGTTCCCCGCGCTCTGCAACACAAAAGGCGTTAACCCCGCCAGCTATTTAATTACAGAGCTCCAGGGCCCGCGGAACTGTGCCCCTTTTGCTTTCTCTCTTTGTTTATATTCTTTCCCTCTACCTCTCTCTCTCTTTTCTTATAGCCATTGCCTTTGCGAAATGTGTGATGCACAACGTTGCTGCTTTGACGCTGCAGAAATTGAGAAATAATAATCATTGGCCAGCTGGCCTCTTCGAATTAGCTCGTTGCACGCTCCGCAGAAAGAGCACCGGCTTATATCCCTCTCTATACTCCTTCGCCTTTTCATTCTCAGTCTCGCGCATCACGATCCTCTACTATAATACGATAACTGGCCCGCACGTACGTAATACCTGCGCGGTGATCTATTAGAACCGCAATTTCGCCTGTTAATATAACCGGACGTGATCAGAAATTAAATTAAGCTTATTTTAATAAAGTGAGGAACAGGCTTTTAAGCCTATGCAATTTTGATTGGTTGTTTGTATTGAGGGTTTTGGCAAATAAGTCTATTGAGATTTTACGGATTTTGGGTCACATTGGGCCGTTCAACAAGGAAACATCCGAAAAATAATATCCTGCGACAAAATATCCAGCGACTAAATATCCCGATAAGATTAGAAATGTCCCGGGCTAAAATATCCGCAAACATAACAAAAATATCCGATCCAAAATATCCGCCAAACAGCAAAACAACCCACGGCGAAATATTCGTCGTATGTAATATTTTTATCTAATTTTGTAAAGTGAATTTCTAACAATCCCAAAAACACACCACAAGTTAAAGACCGCAAAAGTATTTTTCTTCATTTCATAAATACCAACCTGCTTTGTCCGAGCTAGTCACAGCCTTCAAGAATTGTAAAGTGACAAGATTCAAGTCCAGGTTTTCGTGCAGAAATAAAAAAAACCCAAACTTTGAATTACGGGAATCACAAAATAAATATTTATCTAAAGGTAACGAAAGTCAAATGACTCAAACTTTCCGAGAATATCTCAATCAATCGTTTTAACAATGAAAGACTTCGATCGGCCAACATAAACATACACACGCGTACAATACTCGAGAGCACGAAAATTTAGGAAAAAATGAACGAGACTACTATTTCACGCGGGATAGTTTCGAACGATCGATAATCCACACGGTTCGATTCAATTAAATCAAAGCTGCACTCTATACGCGGGATGACCTCACGTTTTCATCCTCGATCGGTTATCTCGCCGGTTGCCCACCGAAAACATAAGATCAATACTAATGTAGGACTTTACCGGGATTTTCCGATTTCATAGTTCAAGTTAAAAAAAAAAATTAAGAAAACAGATCGCGCGCTCCCCCGCCTCACTTTTTAAATGACGCGATCTACTCTTCTCTCTCACACACACACAATGTAGGGGAAGCGAACACTCTCGATTTTGTCATTGAAAACGAACAATTATATGCAACGATAAAACTCTTAATGAAGAAAATAAGCTACTCAATTCCCCAGTTACAAATTTTAATGTGAATCGCACTTACACAAATAAAACGCGAGACAATTGTCTATAACCAATCAACAACCCAGTATGATCACTTATTTATTGATTTAATACACAGTATTAATTGAGGATATTCCGATTAAATGCGAGTACATGGGATTGTCCATTGTACATTTAAATTTTCATCGCGATTTTTTAGATATCTCAGGACATTCATGCTCAGGATATTTTTGGAAACGATGTATTGTTGTACATGGAATATTTTGTCGCGGATTTTTAGATTTTTCAGGATATTTCAGCACAGGATATTTTTTAAAAGGATGTATAGTCGTAGATTTTGTCGAGGGGTATTTTGCGCTAGGATATTATGACTGTCTGCTACATTGGGCTATATATCAAAATAGCTCTTTTTTTTCAATTATTATCGTAAAAGATAAAGCTTTCAGGATTCTTCATTTTTGTTTCATTATTGTCATGGAAGATGTATGCATTAGATCGATTTATGATCATAAAAGGATACATTCTATTGTATTAGTTTCAATGATATGTCGATTTATGCGGGTTTTCTTTCTTTTATTATTTATATTTAAGTGCTTGCCAGTTTTTATCTATGATGCATAATTTTAGAAGATTTATTTCAATTTTATCACGAGACTGTAAAATATTTTTCGTGCTTTAAAATATATAAAATATGTTTCAAATATCTTTAGACCCTTTTTATTCTTCGCCTTTTCATTCTCAGGTACGTGCATGACGATCCTCTACTACTGTGCGATGATCTATTGGAACCGCAATTCCACCCAGTAATTTACACACACGTGACCAGAAATTGAATTAAAGTCATTTCAATAATGTGAACAACAGACGTAAGGCTCAGCAATTTTCGTTGGCTGTTTGTATTGAGGTTGTTAATATAATATTTCATTAAAATATTTCAAATTTTAAGCCGCATCATGGCGAAATATAAAGTTCGTTTTTTTCTTTTATTTTTCAGGAAAATTATCATAGCAAAGTCTGACACAGATAGAGGCCTGCGATTTAAAAAAATTGATATTATCGGATGGATTCATTAAGATAAAACATTGTATAGCAAAATATTATTTCGATGACTCAATAAAATGGCGACATATCCAGATTTTTTGTCGTAATAGTGATTCTTCTTGAAGTGTTTGCTCGTTTTTTTCCATAATTTCTTACTTAAAGTATTAAAACATTATATTCAACTTTATTTTTTCAAATAATGCTGGGATACATTTGCTGTGATATCTACCAGATCTCGCCTGTTTTTGATGAGCTCAGTGCACAGAATAGAAAAAGGAACGGGCTGCACCTTCTAACCTAAAAATACGTAGGAACACGACTATACTAGCGTTAATTAATGTACTGGAAAACCACGCCCTGTTGCGAATTTTTGGTCATCAACGTTTAGTCGGTGAGCGCGGACATATATATACATATATATTCTCTCTGCGCTGCCAGCGAAGCTCTTGCCAAGTACAATCCTCGAGGTCGTTAAGACTCATCGTCTTCGTCGAAAATTCGTTATCCTATCTCCCTCACGCTGCACCCGTTTCTCGATTAACGCTAATTAGCGCGAGTTGGTACAGTATAGATGTTTATCCGCAAACCGGAGATCCACCAGCGATACTAAAGGCACCTACCACATAGCTATAGAGTAGAAGAGAGGCAGCAGACTGCATGAAGATTGATTTGAAACTAATATAGGTACCTGGCATCGTGGAATGAATAAAAAACCGTCAGCGGGGTCATTTTAAGGAAGCGTCGATGGTACAGTCAGGTGAATCCTGCATTAAGGAGCCCAGACATTTAAAAAAAAATCATTTAAAAAAAGTACTGATGATACCCGTTTTTTTTTAAAATCTCACATTCAAACCCCATCTAGTACCTATCGAGCAACATAATTTTGACATTTTTTAAAGACATACAGTGCATCAGAATGGTATGAGATCAAAAGCAAAGTTATTAACTTATAACTTTTAATCCAAACAGATGAAAATTTTCAAGTTTTCACTGTAATTGATTATTTGGTGAGTTTTTAGTGAAGAAATATTTATTCACATTAGCTTTGTTAAAAAAACCTGGAATGAAAATTCCTATCCTCTATTCAGAATGCACTCTTGGATAGATAAAATAGGACATCAAACACTGAAATTTGTGTATGGGTTTGAACTGGAAGCTACAACAAGTGAAAAAATTTGTTTTTCACCTCATACCTTTTTGGTGAACGGTATGTATTCTCAAAATTGCAGAATGATAATACTTGGTATGTTATCAATGAGGTTTGAATGTAAGATTTTTTAAGAGCAGGTAACAAACGGTAGAATTTTTTTGCTTAGGACTTTTTTAGGTGTCAGGTTCCACTTGAGTAGTATGGTTATAATTCAGATCAGTTTTTATCTACACTATATTTCGCTTCGAAATGACTTGTTCTTGACATAATCATTCTTTTAAAATTTTGATCCACGATTGGCCTGCACTGAAAACAAAATTCAGTTAATTTAACTAAATGTGTTTTGTTGATTTGAGATTTTGTCGAGTCAACGAACGTTTGTTTGATTTCAATATACTTTAGTCGCATCAACAAAACCAACCATGACTGCGCCTACACGCACAGTAATTTAGTTGGATAATTTGTTAATCGAAAAATTTTGGTCTACCTCCCCTCTCGTGCATACCAGGGGGGGGGGGAGATGAACGTGTAAAGTCGTCGAAGAGTGAACATAGACGTGGTATCAGATGCTTTAGTGGTACAAGCTAACGTCAAATGATGAGAACCAATTTAAAAAAAAGAAAACGACTGTACACGTTCAGGCTCCTACTCTTAGTATCCACAAGAGGAGAGGTGGACCAAAATAATTTGACTAGCAAATTATTCAACCAACTTGATGTGCACGTAAGCGCAGTCAATGTTGACTCTCAGACTCGGGTTAACTAATAATAATTATGTTGATTCATTCAAATGAACGCTCATTTTGGTTGAATCTGGAGGACAGTTAAGTCCGTTTATTTGATTTGCCAAGATATTCTGTTAAACCAAATTTGTTATATTCTAAATAAATGTTTTGTTAAGCCTATTTATAATAAATAAAAATATTTAATTATTATAAATCGAATCTAGTTAGAAACAACTTAATATCATCTTGTAAGTAGTGTATTCCGTTTTGCACAAAAAAAATATTTTGTCCGTGGTACATTATATTTATTTGAACGTATAGACCCGTGCGATTTTGTTGAAGCAAACAAAATTTTGTTAATTCAACTGAATTTTTCTTTCAGAGTGACTGTACTATACGATGTCCCCTTAACGATCGCGGCATAAAGAAAATATATTGGCCTCGGTCTTAAAGGAAAAATGTGTTCGGTAAATGTGGCGTTGAAAAATTGTCGGAGGTGACGGAAGCCTGAAATTTTTATTATATCGCCGGGTATAGATAGCGTTCCTGTCCCTTTTTGCGAGGTTGAATATCAATTACACTGTTAATTACCCTAATTAGGAATACATAATTATTGCGATGCGATGGAGCGACTGGTGTGCTCGCCGACCGTCGGACGTAATAGTCCCTGGGGTTTGGGATCGCCGAGCAGAAAGAAGCACCAGAAGTTGAACCAACCGGCACAATAATAAAGCTGTAGCGCCTCGGCTTTCTCATTCATCAAGTATGCAACTAATATTTACTACGAGAATTTTATAATAAGTGAAGCAAAAAAAAGTGCTCGGGATTTGAAACCTATTACTAGCTATACATACCGGAATATGCATATATATAGTCATACGAGACGCGGTACACGATGATGCTGATGAAAGCGTTTTAACTGCAATTATCAATCCGGCGCTCTTCTATTACTGCAATTAAAATTTACATTTTATAAATATGCAATACCGCGCACGGCGTCGGTTAATGCGACTAGGGGGCTGCGCTGTTGTTCTGTATATACATGTTGTGAACAGGATGAGGGTAGAAAGAATAACGGAGCTGCCACAGCGAAATATTGAACCGCGGACACTTATTAATCGGCGCCATTCCACGTTACACCATAAGTGTCACGACGACCACCCTTACCGGTTGGCAAGTATGCACCATTCGCGAATTCTGCGACTCCGAGTACCAAAGACAGATGAGGTATTTCAGTAGAATTGCGTTGAAAGAATTTTTACTTCGTTATAGTTGTTTTTTTACACGCTCGAAGTTGTCAGCATTGGCTGTTGATCTTTTCACGTGAGATCGTCGTGGATTTTTTTAAGCATCGAATTAATATATTTTTCAATGTCAACACGCACTTAAGGAAGCATCGACGGTACAGTCTGCACTGTTAGAAAAGATTGGAAGTTTTTATTCATAAACTCGTCATCGAAATTTAATAAACAATCGTGGTATAGAATTTATGTACTTTTCTAGTAAAATTAAAGAAAATGATTAAAATCCTAGTACTTTTACCGGTTGGCAAGTTAAATAAAAATCCTAGTACCCTTACCGGTTGGCAAGTATGCACCACTCGCAAATTCCGCGACTCCGAGTACCAAAGACAGACGAGGTATTTCAGTAGAATTGCGTTGGAAGAATTTTTACTTCGTTATAGTTGTTTTTTTACACGCTCGAAGTTGTCAGCATTGGCTGTTGATCTTTTCACGTGAGATCGTCGTGGATTTTTTTAAGCATCGAGTTCATATATTTTTCAATTTCAACATGTATTTAAGGAGGCATCGTCGGTACAGTCTGCACTGTTAGAAAAGATTGGAAGTTTTTATTCATAAATTGATCATCGAAATTTAATAAACAATTGTGGTATAGAATTCATGTACTTTTCTAGTAAAATTAAAGCAAACTATTAAAATTTAGGTACTGGTACTGTAAAATTAAAATAACTTATTGAATATGCTGTACTATACATTAATTTTACATTATACTTGGTTACTAATTTTTATGTACTAGTTTATGAATAAAAACTTGCAGTAAAAGTACACTAAATTTCAAGTAGATTTTTTTTACAGCTTGGTCATTCGGGCACCGAGATTTAAAGAAAAATGTGTACATTTTCAAAGTAAAACTAGTAAAAATGGAGGTGGATTCTTATTAAAGAGATTCTACTACATTGAGTAAAAATTGAGGGCAATAAAGTTACAGGAAAGTCACTCAGTTTACTTCAATTAATAATGTGTCATATTTTTCGTCATGTCATTGAAATATATTTATCTAAATGCTAGTAATCTTTCCGTATTAAAATATGCAAAATTATGATACCTAAAAATGAGATTTTTCGTTGCTTTTTTTCACAGTGGCTAACTTTTATTTTCTGCTACTGCGAATCTGCATATAATGATCTGTATGAGCTCTCATCGAGGCCTTGGTATATCCTCGCAAATTGGAAGCAGGTGAAATATACTCTACTCGTTTGGTGGACGATAGCACCGAGATAGTGGACGATACACGTGGCGACCCTCACGTTCCTCCGCTTCTGCCACCATTTGGTAACGCTTTGAGTTGCAGGGCGTGTGTGCTCCGATATAATTAACGGACACATATCATGTGGCTTCTCGACGCAGGCTCTGGATCATTCTCATCTCGCCGTATAAATCGATAGCGCGAATAAATCAAAAATATTGGCCACTAATAAATGATAAGAAAAATGCCGCGCCCTTTACATGTTGTTGGGATGATTTTCGTGTATACCCTTTTCGATATCGTCCCAGATGTATTTATTTTATGTTAATGTGTTTCAATGAATAAATTTGAAAATTAATATATTTGGTTCGGTTTCGAGACGTAATATCACGGACAAAATATCACAACGAAAAATGACCACATATCGAATTATTACACAGAGAAAATATCACAACAACAAAATATCAATTCGGAATTGATTGTCTCGATTTCCTTGCCAAAATCAGGGTCAAAACGTAAACGTAATTTTTCCTCTCTTTACCAAGGTCGCTTAACGTTGCAGCTCCACATCACAATATCCAAATTGTCGACATCTAAATCATAGTCCCATCCAACTGATTTTTTTCGTGAAGATATTAATCCAGTGAAAACTAAATAAAATGTTTACTGAGCACTTTTCCTACTAAGAGATTCGTCAATTTTTCAGGCACACCATTTCACACAATTACAACCTATACAATACAAATTGTAAAGGTTTAAAATTCAATATAAATTTTGTCTGGCGGACTTCAAAATTTTCCATCAATTTATTGATTTGATTTATTCGATACTCACATTTATTCATGCACACACTAACAGGCATATTCATACTACAGGTAAATTTTTCGGATAAATTTATTTTCCCATATAAAAAAAAACTTTCTCTGTGAGAAAAAAAAGTGGATATTACTGAAAGTCAACGAAAATGCAGCCATCTTCAATGTGCTGTTGAAATGATTTTCTCCAGGCAGCAAATCGATATTAGGACGAATAAATTAAACAAAAGGACGTTCATCAAGAATAATGCAGTGCCCTTTTTTGTACTGCTGGGATGATTTTCGGGCAAACACCTTTAGCATCGAACCATCGAACGAGATATAGAATTCTTGCAGCCTATAATATGAATTACCTACACCAAAGCCGCTCGACTCTCCTGACGTAATGTATTTTATGGGATGCAGGCTCCACACACTTGTGCGTATAGGCGTGTAGCAGGTGCAAAAGCTGACTGGCCCAGAGGCCACGCTCGCTCGCGCGCTAAACGTTTCACGCGCCTTATTTACAGGAGCGTTTATATAAAGCTGCGGTTGATAATTGCTGCGCAAACAGCCGGGCGAGTGAATGGAATAAAATACGCGCCACTATAGATTCGCAGACTGAAGAAATGAAAAATAGCTTGGTGATGTGAAGACCTGCAGAATATGGCCACGCTCTATATATATTCTTTAAATACGTCGGAAATACGTGCCTCAAACAAAAAAAAATTAACATATCCGGGTGAACAGGACACGAGCGAGATTATGAGAGGCAAATATTCCGCTGAAAACGCCCTTTGCTGTTCTGCATGATTTATACTGGTATTTATGTATGTATGATCATTAATCAATAAATTTTGTAATACGGGTATATGGGTACATGATTTAGCGATCATTTGTGTCCTACTTCCAACATTGCGAAATTTTTATCTTAATACTTTATAATATTTTGTCCCGGTACTGTAAAAATGCGACGTAAAAAAATGTCAACTTTCCATTCACACTTTTCGCCTATTTTTTGTTTAAAAAAATAGCCTCATACTTATTTTCTGTAGAAATATAAAGAAAGAACTGTGAAAAAAAATTAAAGAAATTTTTTCACTGTCATCGATGAAAATATTTTCGTTAACAGTCCAAGAAAATAAATATTATTTTTTGGTGTGTAATAAAATTACAGCGCTAGTTGATTAAATATGATAGAATGGAAAAAGTGAATAAAATGTTTCACTTCGTGGAACGAGATCAATATATCATTAATACTACAGTAAAACGGTTTTGTGAAAGCGTTCTGAATTATTTATACCGTCATTCACATATTTATGAATAGTACTGAAACAATTTTAAAATGCGGGCATCCACGTATATGGGTGAATGATTATGGGTTTATCCTTCGCTCTAGGTTCAGTATTATGATGTTTTTCTTTTACATGGTATGTCCCCTTAATCCCCTCAATTATTATTATTGGAAATATGTGACTATGTCTGTACAAAGTAGCATTTTTTTTTAGAAAAATTATATGATGATTTAAAAATATCATCAATTCAATACGGTAAAAATAACGATATTTAAATTGACACACATCGCGTAAAAGGTGTTCGAAAAATCTGTTTCCTCACGGATACAATTTAGAAAATAAAAAATAATTTGTCAAATAAATAAACAAACAGAGTCACGTCAAAAATGGTATATTTTACAAACTCGACGTGAAATAGTTCAATAAATATCAGCGATATTCACGAGATAAGAGAGAGGAATTGGTTTTGAAGAGAATTCTGGGAATTTTCGTGCAGGATGAAAAATAGTTTCGTATAAAAATATATACCGCGATGTAGTATGTAAGGAACGGGAGAAATGAGAAATGGTTTGACAGGGAGCCACTGAGAGATCTGAAATTAATACGGAAAGGATTTACGAGTTGTGTTCGGAGTCCCGTGCCTTATACATGGCGGCGCCATAAAAAAAAAAAAAAAAAATAGAGAGAAAGGAAGCGGAAGAAAGTAGCGAGGGTGGCTTCTGTGTATGACGGAGCTGCTAGGGGTTGTATATCAAACTCTGATACGGGGCTGGTCGGGCGAGCGCGAGCCGTGAACGTCGCCCCGCTTTCTGGATATCACCCTCACTCGTGCGGCTAGTTGTACCAGTCCGTGCTACGCACCCCCATCCCCATTCTCATTCTGCCACTGCTGCCGACTGTCTCTACTTCACTGTCCTTCGTACATAGGTGAACCATTAGGCACGATCGGTATGAGCTCATAGACAACACTATAATAGGCTATTCCACGAGTATGAGACAGGTTTGGTCGTGATAAAATTGGGCGTCCATTTTAATTAAGAATAAAATAAAATTTGAAAAAGAAAGTCACGCCTTCATTAGGAACCATAATTTGAAAGAGGTATTTTAATAAAAACCTTAAAATAAAAATAAGGATTTTAGTTAGGACTTAAAATTTAAAAAAGGCACTTTAATAAGAATCCAGAAATGAAAAGGCAAGTTTAATTAGAATTTCAATTTTGAAAAAGGCATTCTGATAAGAATCCAAAAATAAAAAGGCATGTTTGTTTAGAATTCTAATTTTGAAAAAGACGTATTAATAAGAACTTGACAATAAGGACCCACATTGTACTGAGGACCCATAATAAAAATGGCGTTTTAATCAGGATACCTAATAAAACCTAAATAACGGCTTTTCAATTAAGACCCAAAAGAATCAAGCGGTAAACATAAAAATGTAATTCTAGGAAGTCACTGTTTATTTTTTATTTTGTAGCCTTATTAAAATGTTATGTTTTGCTGCTGCTGACTGTCATTACTTTACTTTCCTTCGTACATAGGTGAACTATCAGGCACGATCGGTATAAGCTTATAAAAAAACTCTATATATAATTCCATATTATTTGATCGTACTAAATTGTGGGGTCCATTTTTATTTAAAAAAAAAACTAAAAGAAAGATTGATACAAGTGTTTTAATAAGGATCCAAAGTTTGAAAAAGGCATTTTAGTTAGGATCCAAATTTGAATAAGCAGTTGATCTAGAACTCAAAATGGGAATAACCAACATTTGAATTCGGAAGCAAAACAGAAAACCATGAAACTGCCGGAAAGGGCATTTTAGCAAGCCTTATTTTGTTTATAAATCAGTAAGCTAAAAGTTTCCGTACAATAATTGGTAAAAATAATTCAATGTAACGGAGCTTTGACAACCTTGTCTACTTTTTTCTGGCTTTTTTTCTCAGTATTTTTTCGATATATCTTGTATTCTGATTATATATTTTATAATTAATGTCCGCTTGCATATAGAGAGATAAAAAGTGGACCTATTTCTCGATCCGCAAAGAAATCGAGGGGTTAGTTTTAAAAAATACCAGTTTTTACGAGTATTCAAGCAAAAGCAATGACCTGCAAAAAAAAGTTACAACTTTTTCGCTATTATAAGTCAGAATTTAAAAAAACATTGAATTATTTTCCCAGTTACAAATTTCTCAGAAATTTAGATTAAATTAATGAATTGATTCAAATCACTGCGCAATGTAGTAATTTAATCCATGAGTCATCTTGCCCCGGTGGCCCTATTCGTGCAGCGATACTATCGAAGCCTAATCTATTTCTACCCTCAATTCCTAGATCCCTATAAAATATTTTAATACTCAGAAGTAGATCATTCGTTAATGTCATCTTGCTCAAGTTTTTCCGAAATAATAGAATGAACGAAGTATTAATTAAGGAGATGTTTCAATCGGGGTGAAAGTTATGGTGGTAAATTACGCCTTTATACGCCGTATTAAATTTACCCACATTTCAAGCTCGTAAGATTGATTGAGGGGCTGTTCGAGGCTCGTCATTGGATTACAGATTTCGGGGAGGGCGTTACGTCGCAATCTGTCTTGGAAATACAAGAACCGAATGACTACGCAATTTCTCGCTCGAATCGCCCCATTGGACCAACAACTACCCTCTTCCCTAGTATCGAGGGGTGCTACTGTTTGCGAAGATGGGAATCGAGCCAATCGCGTTGAAGAACCCCTCGACAAAAGGACCCACAAATCTTCAATCCATCAGGACCAACCCCCAAAGGTATTATACAAAATGTTTCATTCACTTTTCATATCATATCCTCTTTTTTCCATACTAAGAAAAATAACGTGGTTACATTTTTAACTAAATTTATTCAGTGCGAATAGAAAAGTATCTGTAGTTAATTACGGTGGAATTTTTTTGTTTGGTTACTTAAATCAAACATCAAAATAAATGAGGAATACAATAACAAAATATATTTTTTGAAAGAATTTATAAAACAAAATAAGCTAAGTAGATTATTTTAGAAATTCATGGTTCGTCGTAACTCTGCATTCACCAATTTTTCTTTCCAATTCCAAAAGCACGACCATATTTTCTTTACAAATCCGAAAGCACGTCTAAATTTTCTTTCCAAATCCAAAAGCACGTCCGAATTTTCTTTCCAAATCAAAATGCACGTCCAAATTTTCGTTCCCAATCGAAAAGCACCTCCAAACAAATGGTTCATTCGCTCAATGTCTAATGTACTGTGTTATAGCTTGTCTAACGAGCTTAAAAAAATGTATGGAAAACCGGTTACTGTATAAGGAATTAGAAACGCAACAGTTAAGTAAAAATCAAGATAGGATAAATTAAATAAAATAAAATAAGTAGCACAAGTTTTAAATTAATTCACAAATTTTATTCCCAGCTCCGAAATTATCTCAAAATATTCAAAACCTTGTTTTGACCATTAATGTAATCACCGTATTGCCACCGCGAAGTTCCACGAAACTGGCCGAACTTTTGGAACGAAGTCACGCGAAGAAGAATCAAGGAATTGCCATTATTTGTGGTATTGGGGGCGTAAGAGGGTTCACAGTGTTGTTCACTAATTTCCCGTACATTTTTCCCTGAGCTGGTGGGTGCGGTCGCCGGTACGTAATTCCTTTCGTTATTCTATGGTGACCTGTCTATGTATATGTATATATATTTACACACGTATATACATTTTTGTATGTAGCAGGGCGAGCGACGAGATAGAATGGCTGGGCCGTACGGTATTCCCTCGGGGACCGTGCGTTAAAAGCCACTACCACTCTCGTTTTCTCATCGTACAGTACATATCCGGGTATAAAGCTGAGTATAGCACTGACCACGAGTGAATGGCTCAGTCGTGAGTCGTCTTGTATCCATCCAGTCTTCTCCCGGCATCGTATAGGTATATTATACGGCGGATAGTACGAAGGGACGTTACGGCCACTATGAGGTTATACGCCGAAGCGAACGAGTCGGCAACCGCGGGCGCGTATAAACTTGACTAATGAGAACGAGGCAGCTGTCACGGGGGGCGCGCCCTCGGGTCAGTGGTAAGTAAGTAAAACGGAATTATTTGCGGGGATACCCCATGCGAATTCCCTTTGAGCATCTTGGTCATTGCGGGAGTTAATAATACAAATAATAATAATTAAAAACAAAAATCAACAGTTGATGAATTAACCTATGTAGACGTCTATCGGATGGATCTTTGGCGTAATTAAGGTAATACGAGTACAAACATCCCTATCATAAAGGAAAATGATTTTTTTAATATGCTATATAATAGGTTGAAAGGATGTCTGTATAAAATTTCAAAACGCGTTACCGGACATTTACAATAATAGTTTATGTGCAAAATTGGGAAATTTAGTACAATTTCAGTCACTCCCCTAAATGGAAGCTCCAAATATCGGGAAAACCGCTACGTATACGTACGTCCCTTACAAAATATATGTTACCGAATATTTCGGGAAGATATCGATTAAATTGATCGAATCGTCGATCGTCGATTGAATTTACGAGTTTTCGCGAACCTCCATAAAACTGCATGAAAAAAGTTGACTACAGCGTAGCCACGCATATTCCTTGAATAGAGAAGTGGCGGCTGGTTAGACAATCTGAGTCAAATGACATTCTCATTTAAAGTACTTCCCTTTGTAAATGTACACACCTTATCGATAATGGTAGATTATACAAGGGAACACAAATTTTTTCATCGTCCCAGCGACAATTGAAAATTATTTAGATTTCGGAAATATTGGGGAATTTTAATAACTTCCAGTCACTAGTAAATATAAGTAAAATTAGGGAATATCCCATGTGGATTCCCTTCGAGCATCTCAGTTACCGCAGAAGTTGATAATGGATGTATTGAAAAAACATTAAAACAATCACATTATTTCCTAGTTCATTTCTAGCTTCCCTTCAAATTCTGTTGTTCTCATTTTTACTACTGTGTTTCGCTTTTCCCTGAAGGAAGCTTTGTTGTGTGATTAATTACGTTCATTACTCATGTCTAAAAAATTTGAAAAATATTTTATACCCAAAATCGTACTAGAACGGGCATGCTAATTTTAAAAAAAATTCGAAAAATACAAAATACCATGAAACTTTAATTTTCACGAAAATTGGTACTATCGTAAATACTCGCGGTTATCAATTTAGAATAGTTTATTCGTGGACCAAATTTGAGCCCAATATCTTGAAAAATGTGAAAGTAAGAGCGTAATAAATGATTTTAAGAAAAATTCCAAATTCCATAACGTTTGACCACTTGACGAATTGGCGTCAAGATTAAACTTAACTTTGTCTACCCGCAATTAACTTGAAAACCAGATTTCAGATCAATATCTTAAAAATTGCGCACGCTATCGTGATGACAAAGATCCGAACATAAATACATGCGGACAATACGTACAAATCACTTTTTTTCGACTTTATAGAGCATTTTGAACATCCTGAGATGAAAATCTGTAGAAACATTTTTTTTTTTTTCACGAAAACAAAACTTTTCTTCCGAGGATGCAAAAGAAAGTAAATGAAAGAGTTAATGAATTAAACGATGTAAATATCTATCGTATGGATCTTCGAGGTAATTAATTTTATAAGGTCATACGAAGTGATGCGAAACATTTTTATCGTCCCACTGCCGATTAAAAATTATTTAAAATCCTGAAGTATTCGGGAATTTAGAAACATGTTTCAATTCATGCTGCATCTTTATGAATGACTTTTAAAAAATGGGTGTTCAATAAATCGTAATCATTTCCGTTCAGGAAAAAATAGAATTTTTTAAAATATGTTCGGCGAATATTTTATTTTATATTATTTTTAGGTAGATTAAAAAAGACTGAATATTCTGTTCCAATCATTGTTAACGACGAACATTTCTGAACACACATTTTTTAAATTACAATAGAACGAGTCTATTCGTTAGAAATATATTTCAGTGAAGAAATCTTCTATAATTCAAAGCAATTCAAAATTTCTGTTCACGACTGATATGCACAATATATTTTGTAAGTATTATTATCACATTAAAACATTTTTCTCATCTCTGCAGAAATTTATTTGAGAGGTATTGACATTGTGTTTCCACAGAACAACAGTTTTGTAGCATATTTAAAAAAATAGGTGTATAGCAAAACATGAAAAGCTCGACTTTTTTTTAAATTTGAAATTAAATTCTAATCTTGGGCCGAATAATTTTCGAGAGCGGTAACAAAACCTCGATATACACAAGTATGATGAGAAGGAGGACAACAGAGAAGCAGAGCGCGAGGGAGCTATTACGGAATCTCTCGCAATTACGTGTCCGGATTAAATTAGTGCCCCGAGGTTTCGCGTGCTCGCTAATGGCTGTAACTGTTTGTAAATGTAATCGTGCGGAATCGTACGTATATACGCGCGTCTGCCATTCTACTGTATTGAAGTACGAACAAGTACTTGCGGGTTGGACAGATGTGAAAGCGTAGGTATTCACAGTAACATATGAGTGCTCTAAATAAATATATAGATCTTCTACATATGTGCTCAATTTGTTTTGTGTTTTGTTAGTGCGCGCACGCTACAAAATTCATCTCCCATCGCAATGCATTTAATTAAAGACGCGGCAAGCCTTTCTATGAATTTATAAACCTTCATCCTACAAGCCGATCACGATTTTGCCCTGCTTCGATTACTTCAATTTCCCGACAATACCTAAAAATCTGTATACTTATCGTGCGGTGAGAATCTGTCTATTCGAACGGAAGTTGTTGAATCGTGACTTACCTGAAACAGAATGAAAGACAAATTATAAATTATTATTTTCAAGTGAGTTAATACTGGCGAAATTATATAAAATTACTGATCATAAAATTCGTGGATCTTATGTAAAATGATTGATAAAGTAAAGTCCAGACACGCAGTAAAAATTATTTTGATGAGACCAACTTTTTAGCCCATTTTTCCGTTGCCTCGGATTCAATTCTCAGATGAATTAACTTTGAGCTAACTAAATCCAATTCAATTTACTACGATACAGAAGAATCCCATTAAATTTGGATCAAACCGACTGAATTGGCTAAAATTTGCTTGAAGCTAATTAATTTCAGTCTAGTTTAATATAAGAAATCAGAATTCAGTTAAAATTTGGAGTGAACTAAATATATTAAAATTACCTGGAGTCAATTCAATTTTTAATTTTCACCTGCGTTTATTCAAGATTCATCTTTACCTTAAGTTGCTTCAAATAAAAACAATTAATGTGGAAATGCAAAAAAAAAGTAAGACAGCAATATCATATAATATTTTTTCACAAGAATAAAAAACTTAACTCAATCTCACAAAGAGAAATGGAAAAATATCTTGGTTCTCAAATCATATGAACAAATTGAGTTATAAAGATTCAACTGTCACGACTTGACGATTCAAAAAGGTGATCCAAAACATGAGCACATTTTTATTTACACTTCTTTCGTTATTCGCCCCATTAGGAAAAATACGATGGGCATATATGGTATTATTATATGTGGCTGCTGTCTGAAAGCTCAAATATTACACTGTGAGTACGATCACAAGATTATCCGGTGCAAAACGGGCAAACGAATTATCATTTGCCAGAGCGTCGAGAACTGGCGCGTTATGTCCGACGCACCACTCGTTTCGTACTTGCGATTAATCGCACAGATTATAATTCAGACCGGGGGCTCACATAACGACACGTTCATTAAAATCAGATTTATACCCGGATGAAATTTTTGCGAGAGCTCGCTCGATCCTCTTTCGGATTTCACAAGTCGCCGGACGTACGCGACGCCACCACTTTTGTGAAGCCCTCGAGAGTCTCATACGGATACCAACACTGCGGGCTGATGCTTCTACCGCTGCTGATGCTTGTACTCACTTTGTAAAGGCGTCTGGAGTGGACAGAAACCTGCTGGGCAATTTAGTCGCGCGCACTTGAAAAGAGAATATAAACGCTCGAGAAATCAAGCATCATCGTCAAAACAAAAATAAATAAAACCTCCATCCAAAGGAAAGACATTATATGGCGAGGACCGAGTAAAAGCGTCTTTTTCACAAGTTGCTGCTAATTTCTTGAAAAGCTACTTTTTTTTACCGGGGTTTTTGCGTCTTCTTTCTTGATCATCATTGATCCGCATGATGATTTGTTTTTTAACCGGAAGTTAAAGAAAGTAGGACGAAGGCCATCAAACTTGGGTCAGTTTAAGGAGAATATAAAACGTGGGGAAAAATAAGTAAATTATTTGAGAAAGGGGATATAAAAACCAATTAATTAAGGGACGTCGTCAGGAGAAATATAAATAACACTTTCATTCAAAGGAAAGACATTATATAAGGAGAACCGAGAAAAAGCTTCGTTTTATAAATTGCAGATAATTTGTTACACCGCGACTGTTTTTGCTATAAATCAACAGTTTAAAGGCTAATTTTTTCCCAGAACTTCATCGATCATAAGTATTGTCTATAATTGAGATAACATTTATTCATAAGGGAGGTTTTAAGAAATATTGCCAGAATCCATACCCCTCGAAAAAAAAAATTGAAATAGAAGAAAAATCCACCAAAGATAATTTATATTTTATTGCAACGATTTTTCCCTGGAATTTTCATCTATTATTTTAATTTTCTTAGAATTTATCTAACATATCAATAAGGATTTGTTCCGTCCACAATTAAATATTTCCACAAGTTATTTAAAAAAATATAGGAAAAAAATATATAAATAAAATAAACAAACAGATAAAATGAGTTCGGGAGTAATCAAATCGTAACAAGTATTATTTACTACAGCGGTAATTCGACAGGCGTGATTATTATACCCTGACCCAATTTACTGGCCCTTAGTCTATTCCGTTAACGGCACAAGAATTTTATCGTTCGTAAGCATGGCCTACAATTGAGAAAACATTTATTCCTAAGCGTCCATGAGGTTATGGGGAAACGATGATTAGTTAAAATTCGCTCTCGGTTCGACGGCTAGCCCGAGTGTTACGATATAATTCTCCAAACGACAAAAAAGAGGAAAACCGTTTCGAGTGGACGTCGGTTTTTGCGCGATATCGCTAAAAATATGGAAATTGTACGTCGAGATAAGAATAAAAAGGACGTGTCGTTGATCGTGGTGTGTAGAAGCCGCGCCTAAGAGCAACGTGACACGCCTAGCGTCTCGCGACCGCGGCCGCACTTGCCGATAAGCCCCCGTGGATATTAAGTAACATTAGGCTATTATTCCCGGGGACTCGGTGCTTCTGGCGGGCGTCGCGTCGAGTTCTAATACTCAGAGACCAGAAAAAGAGTTAAGGGTTAAGGGTTGGGACAAAAAAAGGGTGCGCCCATGGCATCGTACACCCCCTCGCAAATTGACCGAGCATTCGAGTAACATCGTGTTCGGCGATCGTGTTTGATCCACTACCGATTTATTTAACGTGAGCAGCTCTCAAGCAGTTCCCCAACGTTTTGATGTTCATCGCGTGGCTGAAATCCCTTCGAACTTCCTTATCGTCATCGAATGTTCACCAATTGATACCGAACTGTGTCTATGTTTATATCGATTGATTCAGCTTTTTGAAAAAACTGAATTTTTTGACTCAAACTTATTTTCATGGGGAAAAAATGGCAGAGAAATATGTTCTTCTATTGCTTCATAGGAAAATGGTACGTTTTAGAAATTATCCGAATAAACATATAATCTTTCAATTTGTAGCTCACATTTAATATTCCTAAAAAGTTACCACTTCTTCAAATCAAAATACAAAAAGCAAAATAAGAAAGTTGCGACTGTGAATCGCCTCGTAAATTGACCGAGCACTTGAGTAACATCGTGTTCGGCAATCATGTTTGATCCATCATCGATTTATTTAGCGTGAGCAGCTCTCAAACGGTTCCCCAGCGTTCCGACTATCATCGCGTGGCTAAAATCCTCTCGAACTTCCATATCGTTATTCGATGTCCCACCAATTGATACCGCCCTGAGTCTTCATGTTAATATCGATCGATGCAGCTTTTTGACAAGACTGACTTTTTCACCTCAACGTTGTTTTCACGGCGAAAAAATGGCAAACCAATATTATATTCATTCTGTCAAAAGAAAATGATGAATAAGAAAGAATTGTTCGAACAAACATATACTGACTGTGACACGTTTAGCACACATTTAAGATTCCTAAAAACTTGTCACTTTTCCGAATAAAAATAGCTTAATCCGGAAAACAAAAGGGATACACTGTCTTGTGTAAACGACGATTCCTCTCTTCAGCTCCAGGTACAATAATATCTTCGTTATTCCCAGAAGCGATTAGTCATATTTCATACGCCGTAATACAGAGTACTAATTACTCCGATGGACAAAAGTAGTTCGTAGCTCCTAGTCATGCGTCCATTAGTCACACGAGTCACACACTTTTCCAGTCATATACCATCCCTGTTATTTCAATCCATAATCATAGCGTATTAAAACTCTTGACGATGTTTTGTTGGCCATTGTGGTCAGGACTCGATGGGACTGTTACGAGCAATTTTTCGTCTGACCATATTCCCAGCAGCCCATTACATCGAATGGACATGGTTCTGTCGTGGTAGAATGGAAATCAAGACGCCTCGTGGCACGCACGTTTTGCCAAAAGAGCGAGAGGCGTCGGGACGCTATGTACAGGGATTCCCCTTCGAAATCTTATTTACGGTCTATCCAGGGGGCGTGGGTTAAGGGAAGGAGTCTCGAAAGACCTGTGACAACTTTCAACGGAAAAATATACGGAGAGCAAGCGTGTGGCAGGTGGCACGTTGGCCACAATGGTGGTTTGCATATTCATCGATTTCGGCTTTATCGATCTCATATTATCGGCGCGTGCTTTAATTGACTTGGGATTCTCTCATTAGCGCTAATGGGTCAATTCTCCGCTGGGACGCGACGGCGGCTCAGTCTCCATGATTCGCCGTCCAGCGCGTTATACACACATAGTTATTCGGCGTAAGATAGTAGAGTGCGAAGACCAGTTGGAGTTAAGCGAAGAAGAGAAACTTATTCAACGAAAAGTTCACACGTATACAAAACGAATCTAATAGAAAAGATTAGAAGATTAGATTGAAAAAAGACGCTTTCGGATGTAAAGAAATTAGGATAAAATGCTATTCGATTTCGTCATTAAACATGACGAAGCAAATTTACTTGGCTGCGTCAATAAACGCAAACTTAGTTAGTTGAAACTTTTACAATGAGTGACTGGCTAGAACGTATAGACGGTAACAATAAGTGGTTTATCGATCAATGACTTGATCGCGGCAATCGGTTGATTGGGACAATTCGGTGGTCGGGAAAATTTGTTGATTGGGGGAATCGGTTTCGTAGGAAAACATTGTAGTTGAGACAGTTGATTATTTGGGAAAATTAGTTTTTTGAGACAGTAAGTTTATTGAAACAGTCATTTGGTCGGAAGAATGAGTTAATTGGGACAATCAGTTGATTGAGACGATGAGATGATTGGGACAATCAAGTGATTACGACGATGAGATGGTTAGATCAATCAGTTGGAAGAGTCGAAAAGATGGTTCTCGTAATCAGTTGGTTGAGTCTATGAGAGGATTCGAACAATCGGTTGGTTGAGTCGATGGAGTGGTTCCGACAATCAGTCGGTTGAATGGATGAGATGGTTTGGACAATCGGTTGGTTGAGCTGATGATTTGGTTTGGACAATCAGTTGGTTGAGCCGATGAGATGATTGGGACAATGCGTCGGTTGAGTTGATGAAATGATTGCGACAATCCGTTGGTCGAGTTCATAAAATAGTTAGAATAGTGAATATGATAGAATTATTTTTTTCTAAGTTAGTCCATACCAGAATAAAATAACCTACCGAATTCAATTTTAGCTTGACATCCCGTAGATCTTATTCCGATTTTCAGGCTGAAAAAAAGCATTAAAATCAGCCGGCCGCTGATCGGCGAACAGTGTTGATTTTCATTATGGTAATTATGCAGAGATACAATACAGGAATATTATCTGGACCCGAATGATCGTGTCAGAAGGGTGCGGCTGAATGCTTGAATAATTGTGTGTATCTTTCTGTCTCGCGACTCGAAAGTGAAGCCGCAACGCGAAGCAAACTTTGATTCTTTATTGGCGAAGGTCTCGATCCTTGATCGCGCCGCATTGATTCTGTAAAGCCCGTGGCACGTCGAGTCGGCGTATAATACACGCACGCGATCGGAAGCGAGTCTCTCTCCCTCTCTCTCTCTCTCTTTCTCTGACGATATACGGTGTACGGTAATGCTTCTTCACTCTATTCGTTATGTCCTCTCACTCCATCGATGTTTATCGACGAGTCCTCTCTTCTTCGGCGCGGTGCGTGATCGTCAGCTCGATGACGACGATCGCTGACGGGGGCACGAAACTCCCGGACATACAACGACGACGACGGGTAAATCCTGACGTTAAAGCCCATTAAACGAACGATGGCGAAACGATGCTACTGTGGATACCTATGGCGATGCTGATGCGCTGTCGTCGAGACGACCCGACGCCATCTGATGACGTGAGATTATTAGATTCAACGCGTCAGCGTCCACACAGTTACTTTAAACAACTTTTTCGCCGCCTCAATGATTGCGGAATGGCGTGGCAGAACTCCTTAATCGCTTAAATGTCATACAAGACAAATATTATTATGAAAAGGATACAAATTTTGTAATCGCAAACGTAATACTGGATAGAAGTTTTATATTTTGGATTAATAAAAAAAAATCCATTGCCTGCAAACTTGGAATGTTCCTGTTGTTTCTTAGGAAAATGAAGGACAATCGAACCACCAAACGACAAAACTTGCTGTTTGTTTTAAGGACCTAAGGACCACGACGAAATCAGAACCGCCATCAAATACTGTAAGAATCATATCATTTACACAACAACAAAAAAAAGAATTGTCCTACTTGGATTGCGGAATGATGTGGCAAGCCTGCTAAACCTCTTAAATGTCAAACACGACAAATATTATAATGAAAAGAATACAAATTTTGTAATCTCAAACGTAATACTGGATAGAAGTTTTATATTTTGGATTAATAAAACCAAATCCACTGCCTGCAAACTTGGAATTCGCCTGTTTTTTCGTAGAAAGATGAAGGACTATCGAGCCACCAGACCGACAAACGACAAAACTTGCTTGTTGCTTTAAGGACCCAAGAACTACGACGAAATCAAAATCGCCATCAAACACTCTAAGAATCCTATCGTTTCCTACAACACAAAATGAGAATTGTGTTATTTGAATTGCGGTATGATATGGCAGACCTGCTAAGCCACTTCAGTGTCAAACAAGACAAATATTACAATGAAAAGGATACAAATTTTGTAATCGCAAACGTAATACTGTATAGATGTTTTATATTTTGGATTAAATGAACAAAATTCGTTGCCTACAAACTTGGAATGTTCCTGTTGTTTCTTAGAAGAATGAAGGACAACCGAACCACCAGACCGACAAACGACAAAACTTGTTTGTTGCTTTAAGGACCCAAGAACTACGACGAAATCAAAACCGCAATCAAAAACTGTAAGAATCCTATCGTTTCCTACAACACAAAATAAGAATTGTGCTACTTGGATTGCGGAATGGTATAGCAGACCTGCTAAACCTTTTGGATGTCAAACAAGACAAATATTACAATAAGAAGTATACAAATTTTGTAATCGCAAACTCAACACTGTTTAGATGTTTCATATTTCAAATTATAAGAACAAAATTGACTGCCTGGAAACTTGGATTGCTTCTATTGTTTCTTGCAAGAATCAGACCTTAAGTACCAAACAGTCAAACGACACAATTTGCTTTGTGATCTAAGGACCGCAACAAAATGGAAACTGCAATAAAACCCTGCAGGAATCCTACCGTTTCTTATAACAAAAAATCATAATTGTTCTACTAGAAGATTCAAAGATTAAAACTAGACATAGATTACTAAAAGATCAAACACTCTCTTTCTGAGGTGAAACGCCGCAGGAGTCTTAACGAAGTGCGAAAACACCGCAAGAATTACAGTGTTTTTCTCGCTGTTCTAGTTTTTGTCGTTTCTTACGACAAACGAACAACATTAGACCACCAGAAGATCTAGCGATAGTAGCACCATTTTGAGGTTCTAACCGACTCGGGTATCACAACGAATCGCGGAATGAAATATGAAATGGTGGCTGAACGTCCTTCCACCTGTTTATTGACTACGATGCGGTGCAATCATCGGGGTTCGCGGATGTGTTAGTTGAACTTCACGCATCACTGAGTCCTATCTTTGCTCAGGAGTCCAGACTCCCCTGCATCGGACACCTAGATGCAGGTGTAGACTAGACAAGCTGAGAAGGCGGAGAAAATCCGGAGCAACTTCAGCCGCGGGGTCCGCCGCTCACACAGTCGTGAACTGCTCCCCTGCTGCGCACCACGTCGAACATCGTTTCTTTGTGCCGCGTGCTCGTCTCCGAGAGATAGACGCCGGAACATAGATACGAATGTATTTTCGTGCCGACGTTCACGAGGATCAAATGACCCAGCCAACAGTTTATGTTACAACAAGTCCTTTTCAAATCTAACCCACCTTCTTTTTCTCGCCTTAGAACCTACCGCTTTACTTCCTTTTTTCGTCACTTCTAACCGACGGACTATCACGTTGCTATTCGTCTCCATCATCTGATAAAAGAATCGCCAAATTTGCAAAAAAAAAAGCCTGCAAAGTAGAATTTTGCAAATTGCATTGTGATTGCTTTTGTGCTTTTTTCAAAGCCTTTAAGAGGGAGCATGTTGATCGGTTTTGGGTCCGCATAGAGGAAGCGTTGTAAAAAGTGAGTGAAAAGACATAAAAATGAGGAAACTATTCGAAAGGTTCTACTTTTTCAACACTTTTCGAAAAATTTAAAGTGCGTAATTTTTTTACCACTCGAACGATTTGCATCAAACTTTTATGCGAACATTATTTAACGGTAATCCATATGTAAACCAAATTTTATTTCGGTATCTCGTAGGGAGTAGAAGCGAGCGCGTGAACAAAATTTTTAAAAAATTCAAAATGGCCTGAAATTTGAACGGCCTGGCCGATATTGTTTGAAGTTTGTACTCAAACTTCATTCGACGGTTGCCCAAATGTGAACCAAACTCAAGTGGAACTTGTAAGACATTAATATTTTCTTATGACACCATTTTTTTCTGGTTTATAAAGCCAAATCAAAATTCACCGATATGGCGACCGTTCTTTTAACTCAATTGATCATTAATAGTTAATAATTGTGGTTTTACGTTGGATATTGGAGCCAGGAATCGTCAATATGCGGATTTCACATCCGGATAATCAAACAAGTTTGCTAATGACTCGATCCATTATTTACGTAATCGAACTCTAACATTGTGTGTTTCATATTTATGCCAAACATGAATGAAAGTAATTGCCGGTGTGCGCCATAACCAGTGTGATTCTGATTACCCTTCTGTGTTTCTCTGGTTAACGAAATTTTTCAGATACTTTATAGTCCCTCTGTACGGTTCAGGTACGTAGATCCGAGAAGTAATCGTTTAATACTCCACAATTTCACGTATACTGCATCACTAGTTAGTGGAAACATACGCGTGAGTACGAAGTAAAGGTACGCGGATATCCTATAATGCCACTGCTTACAGTCCATCTTTGAATTGATTGAGACGAGAATGATGAGCGAGTCTCGTCCGTATAGAGATACAATTTACAATACGAGATTACAGAGAACGAGCCGGAGAAAGGGCGAGGAAATGTATGCATGTATGTCGATGACCAATTGAGCACGAGGCTTATATCTTACACATAGTCGAGACCTGAATTACACCTGATTTCGAAAATGCAAACTGTTGAAGCATCATCAAAGCAATAAAAGCTCAGTACTAATTCCACTAACAAAAAATTCCACTAGCGGAAGAAAAATCATTTTTTAAATTTGTAACAATTTTCGACAATATCACATGACAATCGAATTTGATCAGTCAAAACTATGATCAAGTCGAGGAACAGTTTCAAGGAACAATGGCAAAGAAGGACAATGAAGAAAGTGGAAAAAAGAAGGCGATAAGAAAAAAAAACACAAAAAAGCCCGCAAAGTAAAAAATTGCTTCCTTATTGATTTTTGCTTTTAACAAAGATACCTCTATGAGGACGTATTTTGGACGGTTTTGGTTTCCTTATGGAGTAAGCTTTGTAAAATGCAAGAAATAATAAGAAAGTAATATGCACGGTTCTATTTTGCAAACGAATTTTAACCCGAAGCATTTTTTTTTTTTTAATTCAATGTCATAACATTCAACGGCTCGAACGACTCACCTAAAATTTGCACTAAAACTTCGGTTCATGATTGTGGATATGTGAAGTAAATCCAAAATGCATCTTTCGACTGACAGAATGAGACCTCGAATACTAAAATTGGTTCACAATTTTTGTTTGAAAGTTACAAGTTAAAAATTTCACTCTTTACCGCGCACTATTCTGGTGCACAGAAATGCAGGATTACAATGCTATTGAAGTTTGCATCGTTGGAATGCAACGACATGAATTTAAAAGAATAATTTTCAAATCAAGATTACCGTCCTGTGCAAAGGGCCGTGATATAGGATAACCTTTTTTTCAATGCTAGTAATTGATGTCAGTTTTATTAATACCTTTTATTATCATTCGAGATCATCAAGATTGTTCAAAATTTATTTCATTGCATTCCAACGATGTAAACTCCAGCATCATGGATTACACTACTTGATATGCACTTGATGAGTTTTAAATGTAGGATTTTTCAAAGGGAGGACGTCTAGAAAATTTCATTTTCTATTACTTCTTTAGGGTTCCCTCAATGGATAAATGAATAAATGGAAAAAAAGCTTGAAGAAAATTTTAAATTTCCCAAGATTGTTTTTCAGTATCTCAATCTGAACTCCATTTGCGATTGAAACCAACGAGAGCTCCGAAGTCTCACATATCAAGCTCGGAGGGCGTCGCACAGAGTTTGCGGTGTCGGTGCGGCTCCGTCACTAGTCCCCTGCAGTGGATGGCGGTTGATTCTTACAAATTCAAGAGTTAGCTCGGCTCAACTGAGCTGAACCCGGGCCCGTGCAGACGTGTAATCTTCCGAGCTAGCCACTGGGCGGGGTAATGATACGGGGCCTCGGAGGAGGCGTAGTGGGGTACTACATGCACAATGCACATGCACACTGTTGCAAGGTGTGCTGCTGTTGCTGTTGCTGCTATACGTATGGTATGTGCGTCAAGAGCAAGTAAGACTCGCGGTAGTGCGAGCATGCACGTCCTCCGTGTATCGCAACTATAGCAGTAGATATCTTTCTCAGAGCAGTCAGACTTACTCACTTATCCATCAGCAGTCGTGTTTCGCTTTCGCGGGAAACGACGGCTGTGTGATATGACTAACATAGTATTCTTAGTAGAGGATCTTTTAACGATGCATGGAGGCAATTTCTTCAATAGCATTCGTATACGCTGGCCTTTAATCCTGTTGATGGAGATTCCTCTAACCGGACCATGACAGAGATAGAATTGTATTACACCGTATAATGTGATCAAAACTTGTTTAACTTTCGACAAAAATATTTCGCCGTTAAACGTGCAGACAATACGTCTTGTCTACAGAACCGATTCTACACATCATCGACTCTACACCGCTAACTCTACATGACGACAATTCGACACACGCTTTGATTCAACACATCAGTAACTGTCGCAATGCTCAACTGTACACATCACCAAATCGAAACATGCCTGAATTCGACACAACCAAATCTCTACACAGACCGAAACTCGCGATAGGAAAATTGTCACGAGATAAATTCACAACTAAAATCAACAACAGTCTATAATTTACACAAGCAAAACTGTGCACAGGGTAAATTGTGACGAGGAAAATTCACAAACCCATTATTCAACACAGACACAGTTGTCATGAGCTAAATTCACGACGGCAACACTCTACATAGCCTCGATTCTACACAGGCACAACTTTAACGAACTAAATTCACCGCAGTCCCGATTCAACACTTCTCTGATTCTACACTGGCGCCCTCTCACGTCCAATCGCAGTACGCCGATGGGTTAGAATGCTAGAACTGTTTATAAATTTTCAGAAAGTTTTCTTATCATTTTCAGTTTTTGTGCTTTTTTGAAAATAAAACTAGGAATGGATCGGTACTTTTCGGTGGAATTGATAATAAGGTTACTCAACGATACACCCCAGTAGAAATTCAACTACGAAGAATATCAGGCCCTAGCGTGGTAGCCGGATTTAAATCTGAGACCCCTGCCTGGCAACCTTATACGGGCCTGGCAGAAAAGTAACGTAGTGCATAGACAGGGCCAGATTAAGTTTGCCAGATAAAGGCTGGATAGAGGCAGCTCTACTAGGTCCCTACTTATAACAACGACAAATAAATTACAAAATAATTATCTCGCTCATCGAATTCAATTTGTCTTGCACTATCTATTAGATATTCGAGCTTATTTATTTTTCAGTACATATTGATAATTGCTGAAAAATAAACACAAATAAATTTATTTGCCGCTGGTGGAAATCGAACCTCGATGTGACAGTACTACGCCTTAGTCCACCCGGTCATTTACATCTTAAAAAGTTTATACATTCATTATCTATTTTAAGTATACTAAAAATGAAAACACATTAAGACTGTACATCCATTTATTATGACTACGACTGAATTATCCGGAATTCAAAAATCATGGGCTGGTCACCCATCCAGGTACTTTCTACTCGAGCATCAAAGGTATGATATTTTTCTCGACGTATTGATGATAGTAATAATTACAGATACATATTTTCAAAAATCTGTTTACAGTCACTAATGCCACATTTTTCTAAGGGATTTTTCCTCTATTTCACTCCGTTTGAACCCTTAATCACAGCATTTTCATAAATTCAAAGATATTTTTACGTAACAAACGATATTGAAGTAAATAGAAGGAACTGGGAATGAGGATGAAAATGGTGAGAACGCGACTTTAGACGTCTCGCCGAATTCTTGTTCGAGGTAGTGTCTGCACATCCTTGAGCCGTAATTTGTTATGGCTGCGGTGGAGCATTACGCGTATCGAAAGCTCTTAAAGTCGTTTGCATGCGATCCGTGAATTCGATCGCGATCACGGGCGCTATAATCCGTGCGAGGCCGTGCAATATCAGCGGGAGCACCAGCAGCAACAGAAGCAGAAATAATGAAAAGCGAAAACGTAAAACCAGAGGGCGCGATCGCTTGCTTTCGGAATATAGGCGAAGATAATGAGGCTGTGGCTCCGGAGGATTCGGATACCCTGTGTTTACTAGAGGGTGCTTATCAAACGACGCCCCTCTTGGCTCTCGTTCTCCTTTTTCTATACAGCTTTTATAGTACGCATTGGAAGATCGAACGCATTCTCCAGGTAACATGCAAATTTTTTTCCTACCTGGGTGTGGGCACGTAACGAGAGAGAATTTAGGGGGTGGGATAGCAAAATTATTGGATATGAGAAACAGCAGCACCAAGAGATCAGCAAAAGCGATTCTCACTCTTGTAATATATACGTACTTGAAAAAAGAAATTTTAAAAATTGTCGAAAAATCAGAGCAGATATTAACAATTTTTTTTTTGGGGTTCACAGCAGTTTGAGGGTTAAGATGATTCTATTTACTCGATTTAAATTTCCTTAATATTTGTATTTATTTTACTCAATTACTTATACAAACATAAGCATAATAAGCTTATTTACTAAAATAATATATCCCATCAATTTAAGAATTGATCACCCAAAATCATTAAAATAAGAAACAGCTTCACCGAGAAATTAGCGAAACTGTTTTTCAGTCCAGTAATTTCTATATAAAGGAAGAGATTATAAATCTGTAAGAGGTTTGAATGATTCCTTTTCTCTTTGTCGTTTTGGAGATTAAAAAAGTATATTTAGCTTTATTCAAAAAAGTGCAGCATACACAGAAGTGAAATCGTTGACATCTTCCTGCATTCGTAAAATGAAACAATTATTCTCACACCGATTTAAACTTACCGTTAACATCTCGCCTAATCGACTAAAAAATATTTACGGACCATTATTACGACAAATTTTGAAAAGATGTTATTTTCTTCGGACAAAAGCCGAGGAATCGATTTTTTACGCAATTTTCTCGTGTATCTGCTGCATAGCATAAGGAGGCTTACTCCAGTTTCTCATTGGCCTGTCAGTATGGAAATAGACAGGTGATCTGTCTTGGTCAACGACACAGAATAGAGAGAAAAAAAAGCAGTGCCAGAAGAGAGAAAGAGAGCCATTAATTAATCAATTTACCGGGAGTGTGGTTATTAAGTAATAATTACAGAGGCGGACTGGCAGGCAAACGTGTTATGCGCGGGTCGTTCGTTTCTTCGCGGGCGCGTATGTGGAGCGAAACCAACGAGGAAAGCGGACGTGCGATGAGAAGCTGAGAGATCTCGAGCTCAGGAACAGTTCGCGAGCCGTCATCTTGTTGGCAAAACGAGAAGAGAAGAAACCCTTTAAGACATGTTATATATGTATATATATATACACATATATGTGCTTTGCACTGTTTGAATCGCACTGGCTCACATGCAAGCAGCATTCTTCAGCTGAACAAACTAAATGGGCGTTTCGGCGTTGCATTCCAAAGTAAGGATATCCTCTAACGTGGGCAACCGCGTTATAGCCGGGTTTCCATATGTCGATGTCATTAATATAAATTAGCGATGATTTCGCGAGCTTAAAATATTCAATTATTTGAATGTATGGTAGCAAAGAAATCTTGCAAAACGAAAACTGGATTGAAACTATTAATTGAAGCAACGACCGAGGATCGGATGCAACCAGTGAGCGATTGACCTAAACGACCGCCTGATTGGTCCAAAAACAAGTATCAATTGAACCAAGAAAGAAGAGTTTGAACTACACAACGGCCTCGTTTGTTTAAGAATTAGCAGATTTGTCTAAGTCAAATAACAATTGACTTGTTAGAATAACGATTGACATGTTAAAATAAGATCTGTCGTGTTGGAATAAAAACTGACGTGTTGAAATAACTGACATGTTGAAAAAATAGCATGTTGGAATAACCACTGACATGCTAGAATAACAACTGACACGTTGGAATAACGACTGACATGTTGAAATAACCACTGACATGCTAGAATAACAACTGACACGTTGGAATAACGACTGACATGTTGAAATAACGTCTGACTTGTTGAAATAACGTCTGACTTGTTGAAATAACGTCTGACTTGGTCGAATAAGGACTGACTTGTTGGAATAATGACTGACTTATTGGTATAACGACTGACTTGTTGAAATTTCAACTGACTTGTTGGAATAACAACTGGCAGGTTATTTTAATAACTTACCAAATCGTTTAGCAAATAAACGTTTCGTTTAATAGCTGATCAATCAATCCTCAATAAAACTTAATCAGTTGGTACGTCCAGCAATTGATAGCACACCCACATTCATGTGTTGGTTGGCCAATAAATTCGCCGTTTCACGTAAACAACTACATTTTTTTCACAGCTCAAAAAATAGTTGCAAAACTCTACGACCGGAAACGGAGATCATGCTAGAAAGGTGATTTGTACGCCAGTCGAAGACTTCAGTGTCGCACAGGTCTTCGTAATTAGAATCCTCCGCTCATCAAGCTCCCCTTATTGCCAAGAGACGTTTATGTTATAGACAGCGCATAGTATACGTAATATAGCGTAGAGAGAGCGGATGCTTGAGAAAAAAAGAACAATAAAAAAATTGGAGTCGCAAATGACACACGGAGAGCAGAGTGATATAATGACAATATTGCGGCTTGTTTCTCTCCTTCTTCGTGCCACCGGAAGTAACGCGCTTGTTCCTCGTGCCACATCTCTTCATGGGGAAGAAGTGATCCCAAGATTCCACTTGGACTCGATGCTAACTCGAAATAAATAGACCGGTAGATGCTGTTGACCCGAGACCATATGGAGGATATATAAGTAAACCCTAACCTCGATTCACGTGTAGATTCAATTGACGTCATCAGAACGTTGCATCTCAGCTGTCTATATATCGCTGTAAGGAATTGCAGTAAATTTTAAATCAATACAATTTTAAATACAAAATTATCCACGGATCCTAATCTTTAAATTCAAGTAAAATTTTAACTTCCATTTGACATATTTATCTCTTAAAAATCTCTTAGAAATGTGTCTTATTTTTTTCATTTTGCATAAAATATGATTCCATATTCGACTTATAGTCAATACATAAAATCAGATTTTATTGAATTGTTCGAAACTGGATCAGCATAAATTAAATGAATATGTCCAATCAATAAAAATTACAGTCTTACAAAATGGGGTCCAACGGACCCCAAGGTAAATATTCTCAGCATTATCCTGCATTCGGTATTTAAATTCGGCCGCAGGTTTTTACCGAAGATGATGATGAAATAAATTTGAAAAAAAATAGAGTCGCCGAAAAGAGAATGAACGTGAAATCACGGTTCGACGAATCGAGACAATAAAAACGATCCTGAAGGAGAGAGGACTCTCCGCAGGACTCGGGAGTCCGAATAGTATGCGCTCGCGTGGGCAGCCAAACAAATCGTGGCTAATAAGCGGTTGATGCATGGCGACCGCGGCATATATAGCAGTCACATTGGTGGGGCGCCAATACATAAAAATAAGATAAATTTTCCTCGCTCCAACGGTGATGAATGGCGGGATGAATTATTGAATAGTTAAACACACAGCGGCGTGACGCACCGACTGCTTGAGAAAGACGGCGACAGGAGATGATGAAGAAGGAGAAGCTGAAGAAAAAGAAGAAGACACGAATGTATACAGCACGGAGTGAGAAAGGCTCGAGCAGGGTCCGAGAGTCCCGGGACGGGTCGCAACATCCGAACGGGTCCGGACCCTTCTCTTCCTTCGACCAGTCGACTGGACCCTTTTCACACCAGCCTCTTCACATTTCGACCGCTGCTTATGCCCATTTCCCCTAAAAGCCTTTAAAACGCGGTTTGACGTTATGAGCTGCACATTGCTTTCCAATTATTATTCAAATTATTCAAAAATCTATACCGAGAAAAAAGATTCCATTTATTCAAAATAAATAGGTGAATTGATTCTGTATCATTTATTGCAATGATACATTCGTTTTATTTGCATTCAATTCAATTCAATTTCGGCGATCCAATTTCATCGACTCAATTTTGTCGAGTCAATTTCATCGCTTAAACTTCGTCGATTCAAATTCATCGATTCAATTTCGTCGGTTCAATTTCATCGATTCAATTTCATCGATTCAATTTTATCGATTTAATTTCATCGATTTAATTTCATCGATTCAATTTTATCGATTCAATTTTATCGATTCAATTTCATCGATTTAATTTCATCGATTCAATTTCATCGATTCAATTTTATCGATTCAATTTCATTGATTTAATTTCATTGATTTAATTTCATCGATTCAATTTTATCAATGCGATTTCATCGACTCCTCGGAGACGATTTTATCCAAATCAATGAAAATCGGATCATTGGTTTAACGAAAATTTTCATTAAGTTTTATATCAAATTGAATTTCAGATTAACAAAGAACCCTATAATATTTGATTGACTCCATCGATTCTATCGAAATTTACGGCGAGAATCAGATAGTGGCTGCTTCACTTCCATGCAAAGTTTTACTTAACTGCGTTAAACGGTTCTCGAGTTATTAGCATTGAAACGAAAAAGTGAATTTTGGAAAATAAAAGCACAGAAAACAAATCGAGAACATGACTTCGAAGCCAAACGTGTAGAACTCGTTGTTATCGAGTGTTAAAAATTGGTAAAAAAAACAAAGAAACATGTAGCAAAAAAATTACAACAGAAGTCGAATGGTCAGCCTCCGCCAAAGCCTCCCATTAAACTTTTCTCAAAGCGTCAAGTACCTGCGATTTCCATTCATGCCCACTTGAGTCATTCTCATGTAGAATATGACTTCTCACATGCAGGCTCGGTAATAGCACCTCAGAAAAAGTTGAGGGAATGAATGTTGCTCATGTGTGTATAGTACCTATGTGTATACCACACTGAAGTTATATACGAGTCACGGCTCAAAGGGCCGCCTAATTTTTTACTGCCTGCTAAAACTCGGTTCGCTACAATCCTATATATTACATATGGCGGGTATTTGTGTTTATGGTCGACGAACTGGGTTAAGGCAATGAAGCTTGCCAGACTTTACAGGAAAAAAGGTTATACAAAAAATTATACCATATCAATTTATTTATTTTATTTATTTTATTTATTTTATTTATTTTATTTATTTTATTTATTTTATTTATTTTATTTATTTTATTTATTTTATTTATTTTACTTAGTAGTAGTCGTAAACGAAATTTTATTGACCGCATTACATTGTGAATATAGAAGAAGTATTATTTGCTACAATCGTGCGCATTTGTCTTTAGGGGCCAAATAGCCATTGACCGAAGTCCTTCAGCCTATATTTTATTTATTATATTTATTATATTTATTATATTCATTATATTTATTATATTTATTATATTTATTATATTTATTATATTTATTATATTTATTATATTTATTATATTTATTATATTTATTATATTTATTTTATTTATTTTATTTATTATGTATTTCGATTTGTCCTTAGCTCCGTCCTCGTCATCGTAAAACTTTTACCTTTTACCTCTTGTTCTTATAGCTCCTTCTGTCTCGGAGAAAAGGCGCCACACGGCGCGCGAACTTCGCTTGGACGTGCGCCCTCTTCCCGAAGAGATGAAGGAGCAGCATCGCTGCCTCTGGATACAATCCGGATCGCAGCGGCCACTCGTTTCTTCCAGCGCGGCATAAATTCTCCGGGACCCGAGCAACCGAGACTGCGCTTCGCCTCGTTATGGCTCTATCCGACAGAGCATATTCCTCCCAGCAGCGCACAGTGCCACGACCTCACCCTGCGTTTCAGCGCACGAAGCGATTGACCCTTTGCGTGATTAAATTATTACAAAATAAAAAGGAAAATCATAGTGCTTCGTTTTATTTCCATTTACACTCAAGACGATGTTAATCCCTCTCAGGATGTTAGTCTCTCCCTTTTCTTTAATTTAAATATCTAAAGAAGGTTGACTCGAAGAAAAATATTTTATCGGTAACTATTAAATGACAGCTATCAATTTTCGGCCAGGCAATCCATTTTTATTGCTAGAAAATCAATACAATACCTCATTTTCTGATAATTATGTTTTGTTTGGATCAAGTCAAATATTTTTTTCAAATGCATTATCATTCGCATAGATTAATATAAACGGTATTAATAAATTATTTAATTATATAAATGATAGATTGTAATTTGAAAAGTATCTCATGATTTTTTTAATGCCATTAGCGCTGTACAAAATATTTTAAGCATTTTTGAAAATTCTTAACTTTTTTTTCGGCGACGCGAATTTTTATACACATGGGAGAATGAAATCGAGGTGATTTTAGGGACAGGCTCATCACGAAGTCATAAAGTGCGTTTATAAGGCAATAAGGAGACTGCGGCGATTGTGGGCGCGCGACAATTACTTAAGAACTAATCAGCTCGAGGAAGAGAGGAAGACGCACGGCCCAAGGCTCGCGATTCGAGGATCGCCGACCTCCGACGCGTGTGAAAGATTCCGCACTTATTTCATAGCCAACTATCTACACGCGTGTCACGACAAAAAAGTCCCGTTTGAGAAGGCAGCTGTGCAAAATTAGGAATCAAATTCCGCGAGAGAACATCTTGATCAATCGTTCACTTGCCAATGCTAATCTAGTTGAAAATTAAGGTGAGCAACATATTTTTTGGGTTAACCCTTTAATTTCCATCGCAGTATAGGACATTTTAAAAAAATTCTTCCATTTTTTATCACACAATTCTGAACAAATTCAACAGATAGTAGAAGTCGAGCAAAAAAAGAAATATGTATTTTTATTCAAGAAAAGGATTGAACGTCAAAATGTACAAAAATTCATCTTCAGAAGTTTAAAATATTTTTATTTATTTTTTAACGTAAGAGGATTCAAGTGCCGAAGGGTTAATGTAGTGCTTGCTTGTTGACCTTCGTAAACTTCCGGATAAAAAATGTTTGTTATAGTCAATTAATTCTCACGGCCATTGAACGAGTACAATATTTTACAAAATGTTAACAATTCACGAATTTTTTTGGTTAGTTCGGAAAATTGATTACACTCAGAGAAAAATATCGTAATTTAATAATAAGAAGAGTTAGTCCGACGACAATCTAACTATAATTTATAGTTGACAGGAGGAACGACTATATTTTTTATGGTTATAGCAAATATAAGAAATTAGTTGGATCAACCATTAATATGGCAGAGCCGGAAACGACCGATCAACAAAGCCCTAACATAGTCGAAAGACTAATATATGATAATTACACGAGGATCTTATCACACCTGTCTGATCAACAAAAACCAAAAATGTGCACACTTGAACCTCAAAATAAAAATGAAATTGTTTTTCATCATCATCATCATCAACCATTAATATAATTCCCAGGAGGAACGTCTATATTTCATCGCTATAGCAAATATAATTATAGTAGCAATTATCAAAATGATAATAGTTTCAATAACTATTCTAATAGCTTCAAATATGCCATTTTGTTGCAGATACGATTTTAACGTTTGCTTTCAATAAACGTGCAAATATCCTTTATTGAAACATATTATCATTACTTCAACTATGAAACATTGCAAGCCTTCCTATATGCTTTTTATCATGTGAAATCGTTGAATCGACGGTATTCTTTTCTCTCGGTGTAGTATGAGAGACTAGGACTACCGTGAAGCAATAAAACGTGTCTGTGTTCCGAATGATCGATGCGCGCATCGTCAAAAGAGAGTTTCGAATTTACGACCCATGTTTAAATACCACAATTAGCGAAATATCGAAGCATCATTGGGTCTAAACTGACGAACAACGGTTACAAAATCGACTTAATATTCAGAATATTACTTTATTGATTATCGTAAAATATTTTTAGATGAGATCAAACACGGCATCAGTTTTATTAAAGAAGAAAAGGAGATTCGTGAGACTTGCCTGCAGCGATGTTGAATCGAGAGGCAGTCCCAAAACAGTAGTGATATAATATTCATTTTGTCTGCAACTGTAACCATGAGACGATTGTGTAAAAAGAGAATGATGGTTAGGTAACGAAAACAATGATATGAAATATAATAATCCTAATGCCACAGTCTTTTTTATGGGCTTACGAAGGATTACATGCTTAGAGAAAATTGAGGGGAAAAGAGAATAAAATTCCAATATTATCCGCATAAAATAATTGAGAAATAAAAATTGTTACCCGCTGTAATGATACTCTAATATTCTTATTGAAAGACTCCGAAAAAAAAAATTTAGTTTTTGGCTCGTCAAAATTCTTATTCCTCATATAAAAAAAAGCAAACCCACGCAAAAAAGAATTATTATTGTACTATAGTCATACAATTTTTTAAAATTTGATAAAAATTATTTTTCAAATTTGTTTTTAAAAATTCTCTTTAACCACAGATGAAGTTCATATAATTTTTAATTTTTATCCCAGAGTGAAGAAGTTATCACTGTACTGAACTTCAGAAGTAATAATAATCATTTCGTAACAATTGAGTATGAAGTGGCAACTGGCTGAGAAAACTTTGAACGATTTTAAATAGTTCACTAACAATATGAAACATATTACAGCGATATTTAAAATGTTTTTTGGTAACCACAAATATAATTAATTATCAAGGGAAACATAAAATTTGTAGGTTTTTGCGATAATTCTGAATAATGTAAATTATTCTTACTGGAAGAATTCTAGTACTGAATAATCTCAACAGTTAATGATAATATTATCACATAAATATCTTAATTAATTTTTATTGAAATAATAGCCTGATTTTGAGTCTAATAAAAATATAATTTCCTCTCATTCCTTTGAGGTCAACAGGGAATAAAATAGCGAACAGATGACGCGTGAAAGATGGACAGGCGAGTGCAAAAATATATGGAGTGCGAGTGAACGAGATGGGAAGATAGAATACCGAGCCGAAGAACCTCGTCGCTCTCAGCTGACAGTCGGGACGAGTCAAGAAAGACTGACTAAAGTATAATCAGAATCCAGCGCGAGTCCGGGGAGTCGAGTGTAATAACAGTAATCCCTCCCTTCGTCGGCAATTTGGCCGTTCGCTCAAAAACTCCAAATTATAGAAGCTGCTGTCATTAGCCGGGCGAACTCGGTGAGAGCGAGTGAGAGCGCGAGAAGAACAAGAGTCGGGTATCGTAGGTACCGCCCTGACTTCCTCGAACCTTCTTGAATTTTTGGAAAATTCTTGACGCATCAGCGATCCGCAAAAATGCTCTAACTTATATAGTACATACATGTACCGATTGTATGCACAATTAGAAAAATTGATGTTCGTCTCTACTATGCAAATATTTTCCTTAGATGTAATAAAGCTGTTATTAGAATATAATACTTTTATCAGAACGATAGTTATCCTAAGTAAAGGATAAAGCAAATAACTATTTATACAATAAGCATTCTGGCTGTCATCTGATCCATTTTTTTCATTGAATGTCTCCTGTTGTTTCATTTTAATGAAAATTATGGATAATTTTATTTTACACAAATTTCGTAGCATTTTTATTTTAAAAACGTTAAATTTCCTTTTTTTAATATATTACAAGAGGGATTTCGTGTAATTTTTACTCGTAAAAGTAAAATTCAACACAATTTCTGTGTCACTTCTGATTTGATGGAATTCAATCTGTCAATATCATGTTTTTTTGTTGTTGTAAATTTGTTGTGAATATATTGCTTTTCAACGTCGTTCGATAATTCTATAAAGTACGTAAAATTTCTGTCAAATTAATACAACTTCCGGTTTTACGGGTAAATTATTTACTGTGTACATTGAGCCTGATGCATAGATTCAACAGTCGAAGAAAATTAGCTTCGACGTAATTGTGGAAAAAATCTATTCACGAAAAAAAGATTATGATAAAAAGTGTATCTAAAACGAATTTTATAGAAAATTTGCTACAATTATTGCTTGCATGGGAATATATTACCCCCTGGGAACAAAATTAGAAATGTCTAGTTGACGCTTGGAAATATTTCTCGAGTTTGATGGTCATTTTTATTGGATCCATCTCTTCTTGTATAACGATGATTATCTCCAAGTGCAGCAAGATATCTGATTGTAACCGGAATTCAATTACAGCTGCGTTGAATGGGATTACATGACTGACTTCTGGTGTTCAAATTCAGAGACTCTGCATATAGAATTATGTAATTATGTACATATTTAATCCACTAATGCACAAGTTGAAGACTAATAGTAGAGAAAGTATCAGGTCCAACTGTTGGGTATTCATCCAACATCTGTTCCATGGGAGTTCCATGACAGTGTGGGCTATGGCGTGCCACTAACGTTTTAGGCTATGGTTCGGCTTAGTACTGTAATAACTTGATACAATAAGAACTAGGCGAAATTTCTACGCTGCTCAACTATACACAAAAAACGTCACACTCAACGGATCAGAATGAAAGCAGTCTCTAATTTTGACAGCTATAGAAAAAAAATATCACCGACGAAATATTTGTTTAAAGTTCAACACCAAAATTCTACAAGCCTGGACTGTAAAGAAACTAAAAAGCACATCTAACATCTCTACATTAAAAAACAGTATAACTGTAAATATAGATTTGCAAAAAAAAACTCAACCCAATAATTCTACACGTCTCAACTGTATAAGAACAAAACTGTAAACCTAACACCGCTTCAAAGAGAATAGTGAATAATGAAGAAGGGTACACGACTCAGGCGTCCACGAATTAAACAATATACCTAACATCTGTGTACAAAAAAAACTGTACATAACATATCTGCGCTTGTCAATTGCAGACTGAACACCCGAAATTGTACAAAAGTGTATATCATGCTTTTCTACAGAAGCAGAAAATCATAATTACCATCTTTAAGATAAAAGTGTATACAAAACCACTATTGCAGAGTGAGTCAGTGTACATTTTTTTATGTAGTGTACGGACCTTTTCTGTACAGCGTTTAGGTGTATCAATTTTTCAGCCCCGTTTTCGAAACGTAGATCGTGAGAATGGTCCTGATTTCTTACACACAGTTGATCAGTGTAGACTTTTTATTGTGTCAAATAATCCAATGTCAACATTAAATGATTTGACATAATAAAAACTTTGCACAAGTAATCAGACCATATACACGATCTATGTTTCGAAAGCAACACTATACTCGAACCGACGTAGTGATAGAGTAGACCAATGTTCCTAAATCACGTTAAACCTTGAAATTCTTGAATTTGATTCCGAACACTTAAGCCCCTGTTTTTTCAGCATCTTGACGACCGACTAAACATGGTCGTGAGGATATTCCCGGATTTCTAGCACTTGGAATAATACTTTCTGCCATCAAAGAGACAGAATGTCATTTTCAAATGAAGATGACAGCAGTGACGAACACAGAAAATTCTTCGCAATCATCAAATTATTCAAGACAATAAAAAGTCTACATTGCTCAAATGTGCACAAAAAATCAGACCATCTTCAAGGAGAAAAACAATAAGTTATGAAAACTATCCAGTCCAGGCTAAAGGACCTCGGTCGATGGCCAATTGGCAATGCATGCACTACTACTAACAATTTATCTAGTAGTTGGTGAAACTCATCTTTTTTAGAAAAGTAGTTGTCCGAACTCACAGCTAGCTCTCCCACCTTATATTTTTTCTCCGTGCTCACAATCTACGTCTTAAGGTAGCTATCCTTAAAAATGGTCGCAATTAAATTGCAACGATTATTTCTAGTAGTTTTTATGTTCACTGTGGATTTAACTTCATTTTCACAATGATTAGGTAAGGAAACGTCACTTGGCTTGGTATCGTGCATTTTGAGCTTGGTTCAATTCGACATTAGTCCAGTGATGTCACCTATCTTTATAATCCATTGATTTCTGAACGATTTGAAAATCCGTAGTACTTTTTTTTTCCTCTATCTTTGATCCAAGTACGTTAATTCTCAATTCAAAGATCAATTTTGCTCGTCCTCCCATAAGCATCGTGTAAAAACATCGATTTTCAAGTTTTAATTATTCATTCTAATAGTCCGTGAAAGCCTTCGGGATTTTCTAAAAGTATTAATGAATAGCTGAAAAATTACCATATCTTAAAAGTTTATGCATATGAGTTTGGATTGCCTTCGCGACACAACTACCTTTAGAGCGACGTAGTGATAATCCAGACGAATGGTCCTAAGCCATGTTAAACCAACCAATCGAAACCATTCCTCAAAATTCTCCAATTTTATTGCAAACACTTAAACCCCTGTTCTTACGGCCTCTTGACGACCGACTAAACACGGTGGTGGCGATATTCCGGAATTTCTAGCACTGGGAATAATACTTCCTGCCATCAAAGCGACAGAATGTCATTCGTGAACGAAGATGACTGCAGTGGCGAACACAGGAACTTGTTTGCAATCACGAGGCGCTCGGTTGCGCCGGAGTGGCGCCAAGATAACAGTGATTTCGCGAGCGATGCTCGCGGCCGATTTACTTTGCGTCAAAATGGTAGGGCACCGCGGGGCGACGGGCACCAGTTCGGTGCCTCGGCTTCAGAATCAACGCTATGCGCATATATACACACAAACTGCACTTGGCTCGCTGCTATCCTTTGCCTTTGCCGTCCTGTATGGACCCCAAAGCCAGTCCTCGACTATAACCAGACCCTATATGAATTCGACCCCAGGCTATGTTCGCATCTCTTGCCCTTCTTTTCGCCTCGCTCCGGGTAGTGTAAGTAGAACGATAGGACTGAATTAGAAGAAGCTTTGGGGTTCAGGGCTGGACGCGAACGATTTTTTAGCCACCCATTACCTGTGTTACCTCTGGCAAATCTTATCCGTTAAAACATCGTAAATGCACGTTTCTATGTCTATTTAGTTTTTCGTCGGGGCAGAAATTCTACGAGGAAAGTCATTCAATAATTCTTTTCTGCATTTAAACATGGCCTTTAATATCTGACAAGAATACCCGCGCAAAAAAAAAAGTATGAAAAGAGTATTAGAATAGTATTAAATGGAAGTATGAGAAGTATGTCGTATTGGACGAAATCATACTGAAATTATACTTATATTCGAGTATTAAGTATGAAATTATGATACGAAAAACTATTTCAGTATCGAATTTTCGAAATTTCGAAATTGGTGTATACTAATTTCATACTTCATACTCAAATATTAGTATAATTGCAGTATAATTTCGTCCAATACGACATACTCCTCATACTTTCTATTTAATACTATTGTTATACTGTTTTCATACTTTTTTTTTTGCGCGGGTAGCACTCTTAGAAATTATTCGAAGTTTTTATGCATAAACTCGTCATCGAAATTTAATAAACAATTTTGGTGTAGAATTCGTGTTACCAGTAAATTTAAAGCAAATTATTAAAATTCGAGTACTTTTACTGTAAAATTAAAGTAAATTATTGAATATACTGTACCATATATTCATTTGACATTACACTTGTATACTAAATTTCATATACTAGTTTATAAATAAAATCTTCTAGTAAAAGTACACGAAATTTCAAGTAGATTTTGTTCACAGTGAATAGTTAATTCGAAGATTTTAAATGGGGAGGTTTTATTTTTGTTGAGTATTTTGGTGATAAGAAAGTTTAATCTAAAAGGGCGTGAATCATTTTTTTATTATACGTAATGGTGAATAAATAAGAAAGCTTTTTTATTGAACCGGTTGTATCTTCAATAACTTATCTTTTATAATAAAACTAATATTTGGGCTTCACCTACAGACGAAGCGTTGCTAATTTATTCTAGTTTTAGCCCGTCATTTTATCGGAACCGAAAAGAAGCATAATTAAAAACCATAATGGCACTCTACAATTCATCTCAAATTCATTCCATGCATCAATGAAATAAACATACGTATTCAAAATTTCTTATCGTGAAGAGTCTCGAGTTTTGCATTAAGTATTCCGTAAGTTTGAAAATTTTTATTATTCCACATTACGTCATCAAAGGCAAAAAAGTCCTCGAGTAATTCAACATATTCATAATTTTGCTATTCATTTCTCTTAAATAAAAAAAAAACACTCCGCAGTGATTTCATTCCGGAAGACATTTCTACCACCGTACAAGTCTACAGAAGATCAGTTTATGGCACTGCTAATGGTAAAAAACTTATAATCTAGTAGAATTATAATGTGCAAATCATAGTGCTTTTTTTAAGTCTGTTAATAGTAGGGGTTATAAACGTGCCTATACTTTTTCTCATAAAGTGAAAAAAAAAGGAACAAAATCTGCACAAACAGTTTACGACTTTTACGACGATTCGCGAGTCCTTGAGGCAATATCGCGGTGAATATTTAATCTCGTTTAATAAAAAGAATTATCGGTATTCCTTTCACTCAAGAAATGTCACACGCTCGCCGGTACATTTCACTTTATATTCACTTTATTCACCTCGTGACTTTAACGCCAACGCAACGAAAAAAAAATATATACAGATATATATATTCCAACACTGAGGAGAAATAATATATATATCTATATATAATAATAAAAACGAGATGAAAGAAAAAGCCGAGAGTTATCAAAGTTTTTCTAGCGACGTAATCGATCAGCTACGATCTTGCCTCAAAAGCTTTTGTTGTATTTAGCCCGGTTTTGGAATATTGTACTCGTCGTGTACAAAGGGTACAAGGAGACGTGGAATTTTAGATTGGCAATCTCTCGCCTCGCGGAGTATACATGAGGCTTTAGTTTTCCACGTCTCGGCAATCAGTCCGGTGCTCCGTCTCTGTCGACTTAGTATACACTTGCAACACCGGGCAACCAACCAACTAAAAAACAACCCTTCGTATGGTATCTTTGCCTACGTATACCTCAGCCCTTGTGCTCACTCTACAGCGACGCACTAACTATTGCTGAATAATGTAAGCTCGGTTGGATGGGTTTCACAACTTGACCTCTTCGTTAAATACTTCTGTCTTACAGTTTAGCCAATGCAAATGTATTTCCAAGAGGTTAATTGAACCTCCAATTTTTTCACCTGTCTGCCACTCAAGCAAAGATTTATTTTCCAAAATCCGAATGGTCTAAGATTTCGGAGCTTATTTATTTTCATTATTGTTTTTATTCTCGCATTTTGACCTCTTCATTAAATACTTTTGTCTTAAAGCTTAACCGATGCATATGTTTTTACAAAAGGCTCGATAAACTCACGTATTGTTCCGACTTTCTGACAGCCAGTCAAATATTAAATTCGAAAAATGGACTGCAACCAGATTCATAATTTTTGTTTTCATGCGCTTTTTGGAAACTATGACTTCTTCCTTTAAATAAAATTAATTCTGGTGACAATTATTTTTGTTACAAAGGGTAAATGCACTAATTATTTAATTTATTCATGCAAAGAACATAATTTTTTTTTGCACTACAATTTCAACGGTGGTCGAGTATCGAAGAGAACTTTGAAGTTTAAAGTACCAATCTGCCATTTATTGTCGAGAATAAATTTTTAACATTACCAGTTCACAATGTCACATTAAAAACTATATTACCCGGACTGTGAATAAAGTTGGTAAATTTTATATTTTTAATTTTTTTCATCGATAAATCGGTACATTACATTAACAATACATTTGTTTCGTAAAAGAGGTATCATTTCGCAGCATAATTACAATAGATCGTAAAAATCGATGTACTCTCAAGTTTTTGAAACATTCTGCATTAGTTTGACGTCATAATTTTTCAAAAAAATTTCACGTTTACCGGGGTTTGAACCTACAACCTAACTACCGATGTGCTTAACCGCCTACGCACGATACCAGTTATGCTATCAACGGCTTAGTCAATCTGGATATCGAAATGACATGAGAGGTGTACAACTATTATTCTTTTGGGCATACTTATACTTAACATAATGAAATATTCAATTTACTGCAATCAGAGAGCGATTCGGATTTTCGAAGAAATTATATCCACACTCTTGCCGAAGTGTAGCCTCGACCTCAATTTGCAGTAGCACAACACGCTAAAGTATTTTTGATAAAATCGATGTCGGGAATGTTGAGTAGCTAAGCAGAAGTCGATGATCAGTAATAAATGTTAGCGATCTAGTGCGGGATTTTTTGTTATTGAAAGTTGAGTATTAAATTTCAAATCAGTCACTAAAACTAAAAAAAATGCATGTTGATTTCCATACTCATAATTTAGTAATGATTGATTTAGTAACCATGTGTTTTAATTTTCGTCAACGAATTAGGAAAATTTATACACGCATACTAAATTCACTATGCAACTATTATTTTGATCTTAAATTTCATGCGACAATGTATATTAAATTTCAAATTTGGCATTAAATATTCAAAAATGCATTTTGATTTTCATGTAGTAATCTAGTAATCATTGATTTAACGATAATGTGTTGTAATTGCCATTTGTCTGATTATCGGAATTCATTGATCTGTGCTAAATTAAATATGGAAACATATAAATTTTGCTTCTCTATACCGATTTTTACAAAATTCATATACATTTGTATCACAAAAACGCAAACTTTTTTTACAGTGATACGAAACCACTGAATTTAAAGTCAATTTTCTTACAATCTATTGTTAAAGTAATTCGGATTTGTTGCAAATTTCGAAACTGAGCACCGCTGAAGCCCCGAGCACTCAATATCAAGCACCGAGAGAGTGAAACCAAAACAAAGACAAGGTGAGTAAAAATTCCTCAGCTTGGTAAATAATCCCTTAGCCGAGAGACTGGCATGTGGGTATAGTATAGTATTAGCGAAAGGGCGAAAGGAAAAATGTTGCGCGTATTATCGTTTCTAACCATTAGTCGGCCAACCTAAACCACCATCCACATACATGTGTGACTTATAAGTTGGTACCTATACGAAGTTGCAGTACTACATGCACGATGCGATATACGTCAGATTAGCGTCTTCCCCCTCGTTCAGAATAGTGTAATACATGTGATAGTATTGGCAGAGGGAAAAAAAAGGTATAGTGAGTGCGAAAGGTTCTCGGGCGGTAAACGAGACTGAGCGGCAATGGGAAATGTATATCTTGGCGCGGAGTGCTCAGTGCGAATCAAGCAGCGAGTGATTGCTAACGCAACTGGTTCTCGATCGGCTTCATAAAGACTGTCGGAGTTGTAATAGTCGCAGTCTCGTTTCACATAGACGAAGCGCATCGTGATATCGTTACGGGTGTAACGATATCACGCCGAGAAACGACGCGCGCGCGCGCAACTACATATTACCGGGGCTAAGTGTATTGCTATCTGTCCATAACGATTTGCCATTATCTCGATCGTCGCGATTTACGATCGATAGAGGCGCACGAGTCTCTCCCCGCCGAACGCCTCTTTGCGATATTGCATACACTAATAGAGCATTACCTTCGCGACACTTAATTCGAAATTACTCTTTTATCTAAATGTCCTTTGCTAAAAAGCCTGGCGTTAATGACAGCCGATAAATTCAGCGGGTATTTTAACGGCGATAATTAAAGCACGAAAAAAATTTAATGAAACCGTATACGTATCCATTAATTTTGTTGAATAAAAAATGTTAATGTTTATTGAGTGTATTAGTAATGAAAACGCCGCTATAGTTACGCGGAAAGAATTTTAGAGTAAATTAAATAATATTAGTATTGGTGTCTGTTAATCATTCTGTCGAAATTTTTTTAGTATTACGATGATAACGAAATTATAAATCGAATTATTTAATAGGTTATGCATCTGCTAGGAAATATTAACGTTGAGGGAAAATCATTAGCAGTTACTTTACGGTTGCGACGATTTGTCTGGCTGCAATTGACAGTTGAAAAAAATGTCGTGTTATCGAATACGTATTCATTAATTTTTTTAAATAAAAAATGTGAATGTCCGTTGAGTGTTTCATTAATGAGACCGCCACTATAATTACGCGGAAAGAATTTTAGAGTAGATTAAACATCATTAGTATCGGCGGCTGTTAATTATTCTATGCAAATTTTTTTTAATAGTTACAATGACTATGAAAGTATGAATATTTTATCGTTTTTGTACTTGTTAAAAAATATTAGCGGAAAGTAAAAATAAATAGAAGTCACGTTATAGTTGCGCCGATTTTTCTGGGTACAATGGACAGTTGAATCCATTGGTAAAAACGAGATAAAAACATGGTATTGATACTTTTCAATATAAGTTTGGAGAATAATTAACTAAATTTTGATTTACTGTAGTGACTGTAACCATTTGGTTATTGGTAAAATCAGTATAACGTTTCAGTCAGTCTTCGATAAGGTCTAAGTTCCACTATTTTTCGGAGTGTATCAATTATGTTGTTTTAGTAACTTAAACTTATAATTTTAGTTGTTATGAAATATTTATTTATTATCAAGGGAATAAATAAACTATGTCGTCAATAGATAGTATTTATTTATCGGCGTTGAAAGAGAAATTAAAACTTTATGAACTTTAAAATCATTTTTCTCAGACCAATAAAAACTTCTTTCATTTGGCTACATTATAAAATGTTTCCAACGTATTTGTCATGGACTAATAAAAGAATTTTTGTGTATTAGCAATTCGAAAAATGTGGAAAAGATACCCATACAAAATTTTTTTTAAATTTCATCAGTTCAGTGATAATTGCCATACGTGAAACGTATGGTGTGAATCTAAATTCACAGCAAACGTCACTGTGAATATCACTTACATAATAATTTCTAGTACGAATGAAAAATAAAATAAAAAAGACTTTGCCCAGGTCTTTGAAATTTAAAAGCAATTTTCTTAACTCCTACGCTCGTCTTGACTATAAAACATGGTTAAGGGTCATTTATACTTCTTTCGCTCTAAATAATAACGACGCGTTCCGGATGGGTATAAGAAACATCACCACATACTTCACTTAACTAATACGGGCATAGTTCCTATATTTCTGACTGTAAAGTCGCTTAAATAGACTAAAGACATGACTACATTGTAGTTATGTTACTGCTATAATAAGAAATATATATCAGAGTCTCGGACCTTTTTTACACTGACTAAAAACGGCATTTTCCCATAACCTTCTCCCGGTCTATATTATAAAATTCCACTTTAATTTACCTGTTGCCGTTGTGTCTTGTCTCTTAGTGTCATAAATGGTCCAAAATTATTGCCTTAAGCCACACGATACAGAGAGACGAGAGAGAAGAGAAACTTGACGTCACGATGCGCTTTATCAGAACCGTGATTCAAAAAGAATGTGCAAATTCGTTCATGTATCTACTCAAAAGAATCAGTCTTGCTATCAACTATGCCATGTTGTTCCATTGAAGAACATGCACACGGAAAATAAAGATAAGCTGACATAAACAAAAAATGAGTTGACATAACCAATCGATCATTCCATTAAATGGTAGCACGAACCGTTCAAATAGTAGCGCCAACGTTTTTAATGGTCGTCCCAACGATTCAAATAAAAGCCCTAACCATTGGATTCATTAGGCTGACTGATCTTGTGAAAACTAATTGTAAATTGTTGAGATGACTATTAGATATGGTTGGAGCAACTAATTTTTAAGATCGTTCGAATAGCAAATTGGAAATGCAGTTGTCACATTGCATTGGAGTCTCGGAATATTCTTCGTACACACTCAATCGATAAAAGTTTTTCCCACCCTTCACACAAGAAAACCATGAATGAAAATTCTACCTGTTATTTATATATGGGTTTCAAAAACTATATAAAAAAAATGGTCTTCTTACGTCAATGGGTGTATTGCTGATATCACTATTCAAAAACGAATACGTTTTGGACATCACAAATTTAAAAATACCAGTCAGTCTGATGCTACGACTATCAGTTTCTCTTTAAATTTTTTCCCCAGCACCGCATGAGCCTATTGTTTATTTATCATTTTAATCGTTTTCTAAATATTATGTTTTCTTGCACCTTGTGCTTGATACATTTCCTGTATCCTGTACTTTCTGAACTAACCCTTAAAAGATTCATCCCATGGTCAAATCTAATCGCAAACACCCTAACAACATTAGTCCCTGTGGTGTTAGGTGGTTTTTATTTCAGAGCTCTTCAATTTTTTTGCGTCACCTCACGAATCTCAGTCTACGCGAACCCGTTGCTTAATCCTAGTTTTTGCCATATCCTAATTATCCTGTTTTCTTACACCTTGTATTTCGTCCGTCATCTACGTGCTTGTGTTTTATCTCATTCAGCCCTAAATCTATTGTTGTATCTTTCTCTAATTAGCTATGTATTTAAGGGCTCCATTCCACGAGCTAACAAAATCATCGAACAACGTTAATCCTTTGCTGTTAGCTGATTGTTCTCGAAGTTCTTTCATTTTTGTCGCGGCAACTCAATGACCTCGATATGTACCAGACCTTTGCTTAATCCCAATTTTGGCAGTGTTCTAATTATTCTGTTATCTTAGACCTTGTATTTTATCCGCCATCCCCCTGCTTGTATTTCACCTCACTGAGACCTTAATCTATCTCTGTACTCTTCCCTGATCAGTTGTGTATTCTCCGCGTCCTGTACTTTTCGAACTGACCATTAGAGGCATCATTCCAGGGTCAAATAAAATCAGATCCGACCTAACAACATTAGCCCGATTGGTGTTGCCTCGTTTTTCTCGGTGCATATCATAGTATTCCACATTGACTGACCTCTTGCCGTTGCGTCTTCGTCTCTTGGTGGCATAAACGGTGCCGAGTTGACTCATAGCGACGGGATTATTGGTGACAGTGGCTGTGGAGGGTGGCGGTGGTGCTGATGTAGGCGTCATCGCGCCCGGATGATCAACGACACCAACCGAGGATTGTGGGTGCTGAGGGTGAGAGGAAACGTTGTTAGCTGACAAGAGACTGGAGGATCCAACGACAGAAGGAGGCGGCGGTGGCTGCTGAGGAGGATATCCGCATGCCGCAGCGGCAGCTGAAGCAGCGGCGTTAACGTAATCCGTCGGCGTGAGGGACGCGGAAGGTGGCGGCGGCCCGCAGATGCCAACCACCCCCGGACCTCCCCCACCGACGCCACCGCCGATGACACCCCCGACCACCCCCAGCCCCGAAGCGCTCCTGTCCAGCGCGTACACCGTGCAGACCGTCGTGACAGTTCTGTCAGCGTATCCCGGATTTCCAAAACCTGCTAAATCATCATCATAACCGGCCAAGAACCGTCGGGACAGCTGACCGAGCGGCTCTATCTCCGAATTTTCCAACCGCGTGCTCGGTGACAGCTTAGCAATTTTCCTAACTGACCTCACAACGGTTTCGATCACTTTGCACTAGCGAACGCAGCACAATCGTCAATTATGTTCGATCCTCACATCAAAACCCAAGAGGACCTTACGCACTATTATCGTCACTTGAAAAACCAAAGAACAAGACACCAGGGAAAAGAGCGCGGGTATATCCAGTCAGAAATCATCCACTGTCACTGGTTAGATACTTCTCCTGTGAACCAATTATCGAATAACAGTCACTGCCGCACGTTTTGTAATATCACTTGTCTGTCGGATTATCAGATTCACTTGGATTCAACGGTATCCTGATTTCACCACAGTTCACCAGTCCCCGCAAGGGACAGGGCGATTTTGACAGCACTGCGAAGTAAGAAACACTCGCGGTTCAGCGCACCAACGTCATTGACGTCATCCGCAATTGGGAATTCGAGGGATAACGATTTTCAACACCAGATATCCGAGAAAGAAACGGTTATTCTTAGTCACTTTGTTGCCGTTTATCACTCAAACGTTTTGTTAATTCAGTTTTAAATGTTATGACGGATTGGTCGGGTTAGTCGATAGGAATGAACGAGCGTCGTCGAGCGCCAAGTGTCGTCACGTGTCCGCGAAAACTGGCAGTCCAGGGTCTTCCCACTCCGGTTGAGACTCGACTCAGTCGACTTTCGCTCCCACTCCTCGTGACTCCCTCTATATCCCTTCGCTGGGTCTCTGTGTACTTCACCCACCACGACGGCTACCAGGACTGTCAGTAGCGGTGTATAAACGGCAGCACTGCTGCTGGGTTTGTGCTGTATTAACTTGCCGGTGTTCCTATGGAGCGTTCTCACTCACGCCGCCTCCACTTCCACTTCCTTTACACCCAGTGTGGCGCTGGTGGACTCACTGAGTCCTCCCTTCTCCTCGCTCTATTCAGAAGACTCTTGGTACGCCGGCCTCTTTCTCGTCCGGCTTACGGGGATCATCCAATATAATAATACTCCCACTCCAGTGATCACTACGAGAGCCTCGTGCAAGTTTAACGTCAGACCCTTTAGCCACAAGACACGGAGAGCCGAGGAAGCAAGGACACTCGACTTGTCTCTGGGCTTTGTCTCAACCAGGACTTGAGAAATAGTTCTCGACTGATGTCAAAATTCTTCTACCGCTTCCGCAATCAAACAGTTACACTATTGATCAGCAATAGTAATTAATGTGTCTATCAGGTGTCAGGCTTGATTGGGAAATGAGTTTAGGAGACTTTTGTCGTGGTGATTGTGGTCAGGTTTTTATTTGGCCCGAGGACGACCTGCCACGGAGCGTCAGTGAGCTCGCCACGTAAAAGCGGCTCGTGAACTACTGAAAACCCTGACTCGGCTCGAGTCCGTGGTACGTACGAGTTAGATTGTGTGTTGTGGGTAGCATACATCGGGCAGAGTGGTCAGAGTAGCCGGCTGTGGCTTTAAGGTGGCAGTGGTGGTAGTGGTGATGATGGTCGTGGTGGTGGTAATCATGGTCGTGCGCAGCGGTCAGGTATACTGGAGCAGCGCAGTTCGTAACGCACCCTGTGCTGCGGCAGGTATCGCGGCAGTCGCGCGCTCAAGCTGAATATATGCAGCTCGTAGCGCAGCAGGCAAGCGCAGCTCGAGGAAGCCCCGGTCCCGCCTGGTCTGCTAGTGTGCTGCTCCTTTGCTCACTGCTTCGCTGATTCGCCCCCACATCTGTCCCTCAACACCGAGCCAGCGTCATCCCCCCTCTCCGCCGCGATACGCGGAAGCCACGCCCACCGCGACACCGTAACCGCCAATCCCCGAGCCAGCATGGCGCCACCGGCGTAACCGCGGGACCGCGAGAAGGACTCGATAACATCGCTGTATATTACTCGAGCTCGCAGGATTCCTCTTTAAGCTATTCGTCACTTTGTTGTTCTTCGGTATCAGATTGCCCACTTAACATTTTGCATTGAAAAACTTATTTTCTGGAATTTCTGTTTTGTGATTTAGAGTTTATACAATGGGAAAGGTAAACGTGTTGAGATGTGTATGTGTGTGTGTGTCTTTCTGTTTGTTATGTTCTAATCAGTTTTGAAATGATTACAAAAACAAGATGGTTATGAGTGTGTGAAAATGAAGGGTGTTGACATCTATGTTGTTCTATATACTCTGTATTGCAGTTTTTTTAAACGGTTGATGACGAGTTATTTTTATGTAATCCTGAAACATAAAGAGAATACTAATGTAGGTTCACTACCATTTATGTAGTTTCCAGGATGACGACATTGGCGTAACTGCGGAACCGCGGAAAAGACTCGATAACATCGCTACGAGAATTTGAAAAAATGACAAGAAGTGACACTGATATAATAAAGAATATTACCAAATAAACTCGTCGAAAATTCAAAAGCGGAGATTTAAAAAGTTGAAAAATATTGATATTGAATTATCTACGAAATGCATTTTCAGGTCCAGTTTGATAACAATGAACAACCCTTTAATTTTTCAAGCATAAATTAAACCTCCCTACATTCCTGAAGCTTCCAACAGCCAGCAAAGACTCCATAGAAAAAATCCATACAAGTCCAAGATTTACGATAGAAAAATAGTAATTTACCTTCCGAAAGATTTATTTTACAGCCTCGTAACTCGCGACTGTCCCACGGTTTAGGATCTATAGTTGCAACGTTGAATATCGAGGAGTACGATGAGATAATAAAACTGATATCGTCAGGGTTCACAATATCGCACGAGTCTGATAGTCACGCACACGTTGTACATACTCCCATGCCCCTCTACATATCTGATGTATAGAGACAGCATGTATGGAGAGGTCTGGAATGTGGTGTGGATAGACAACGAGGGAACCACCGGTCGAGGGGTAAAAGGTCGTCCCGTGTACAGATACGGGGTGAAAATTCGTATACAGACCCTGGAGTACATCGATCCACGACTCAATCGTGTTTTAGTAAACCCGATCGGTTTAACAATTATTTTTCATGCCTCAGAATCATCGACAAGTATCATAAACGAAGGAAGTGTTTGCGTCTCGATTCATCCCGATCTTCAATCGATCTTGAATATGAAAATCGGTTAGATCAACTAGTAGACTAAAGAGAGTACTCTTCAATTTTCGTTAAAAAAAAGAGATGAATGGTCCAGTTTTCGTAAAATTCAGAATATCTTGCTAAATAGTTCTTCAGAAGTGTGGAAACATTCATACTTGACGCGAATCGGTTGGAAGGTAAAAATTTTACGGCATTTTACACATTTTGACAAAAATTATTTCACGCTCAACCTTATTCTTTCTTGCATTTCAACATATCCGATGTTTACAAAAAGCACGTATGGAGAAGACTGGAATGTGGTGGATAAAGAACGAGGGAACTCTCAGTCCAGGGATTAAAGGTCGTCCCATGTACAGACATAGGGTGAAAATACGTACAGAGACCCTTGAGTACATCGATACACGACTGGATCGCATAATAGTAAAGCCGATCGTTTTAACAAGTATTTTCCATGCCTCAGGAACATCGCCAAGAATGACAGACAAAGAAAGTCTGTTTGCGTCTCGATTCATCCCGATCATGGGCAATCAGCACGGCCCGACTCGTACCGAGGTATACTTCGAATGGCCATCGAAGCACTTACATCCGAGTCGTCACGTTTTCTCTTATCTCTTGGCATAGTACTTGCGCTTCGTGAGGGCTATCGGATCGCTCGTGTCTCGCGATATCCACAATACAACGAGCACGACTACCGTTGCACCGCAAACGGTGTTCGACTATACCGTGTCTCCCTCTAGCAGTTGGTGTATACGTATAAACGGGATGAAAGCTTGAAACGCTTACGAGAGGAATACGCTCGAATAATCTCGAGCATAAAAGCGGGTTAGTCGAGTAAATCGAATGGCCACTTGGGTTTAACCAAGGACTCTCTTTCTGTTTCTCCCTGCGTCGATGAAGGAACTAACGTGAGGATGACATGCAACGTTTTAGGCGATAGCCGCATGTTGGGACGACCATTCGCAATTTTTTGGTCCATTTGCAATTATCTGAACAACTTCTCTTTACCAATAAACGAATGTCAATTTGTAAGTCTATTGGAATATATATTTTTAACGTTAAACTATTTATAATTAGAATATATAATTAAAAACACTGCGTTGGGAATGAATGTATGATTGGCTTTATATAGTTAGATATTTCAAATACATTCGTTAGATCAGCCGGTTAATTGATTGGGCAACCAAGTTAATTTGCATTAGATAAACAAAAATTGATCGCCCAATGGTGAACCAAGCATCATTATTAAAAAGGTAAACCAAAAATCGGTAATCCAACGGAAGTCTGAGCTTCGGCCATAAATTAGCAAACTAAGAATTTCAAGTTCAATGGTGAGCTGAGTACTCGTCTTGAATCAGTGAACCTAAAATTGGTCGATTGGTAAACCAACTCTCGATTTTTAATTGATAAACGAAAAATCGATTTTCCACTGATATTTTGATGATCGGTTCAACATGGCCAAACCGAAGATAGGTCACTAAGCCGGCCCAGTAAAATTGCGTACATTAGCACTTTGTAGATCGACGAGATATCAGTCAGCTTAACTGTGGCCTAATTACAAAACATTGGCGGGTCCATGAAAGCCTACAGATTAACCCGTCATAAGCATACTACCGATCGGTAAGTAAAAACTGTTCCAATTCTTGGTCTTCATTAATACCATGAAGATCGGTAATCATATATTGTATCAGTTACTGGCCACCGATTAGGAAGTCAACAAACATAACTACGATCTAGACCGATCATTAGCCGTTTCCGTTGGATCGGTATTCCCTCCATGGGAACCTGCATATTAACAAAAATATTTATAGCTGCAGCCATACATAAGTCATACATACATGTATATTAGTGTAAATAAAGACAATATTACTCAGTTATTTACTTACTACAACGAAATCATCACTGCAATGCACGGTTTCGACCTCTAAAACGAAAGGTATTGTCATACAGTCCACCGCATGAAATGACCTTCCGACGAGGATGTGACGTAGCTATATATAGTATATGTCACTGTTGTAACGAATCGCCATCAATTCTGCACCAGTTACACGAGTGTTATAAACAATATAAAGGCTATGGCTTATCACTCGAAGGGCACATTACACACCGCTTTACCGTATTCCCATTCGTGTTTAAAACTCATTTCACGCATGCAGTTCGCGCGAGCGCGTCAAGTCCCGAGTGATGCGGCCGCGCTACCGAGTGCGATGCAGTTTGCGGCATCAGACGCACGCGAGCCACTCTCGATCTGTCTCTCTCGTATTCTCTCATCAACTCGATCTTCCACTCGCACTGGGTCACGCAAATTAGTAAACCTGCGGCCCTCACGTTTCGGTTCAGATATCACATTGAACGCCAGTCATTCCTCTCTATCTCTCCTTCTCTCTTCCAGAATGGCTACCAGTCTTTAAAGTGAATTGCCGTTTGCGAATGATTATTTTACAACGCGCGATTAATCAACTTAATGGAGACTGGAATCCATTAAGCCTGAAATTGTCTGTCGTTACATCCTCGACTCTGAGACATCGCAATTTATTTATTTTTATTTATGTACACTGCACTACGTTGAGCGAATTCGTGATATGAATAATGTACGTTGAAATCGTCAACGGGATCCTCGAGTTTGGTCGGTGAAGGAGCGGAGCGGATATTCCACGCGTATATATACGTAACGAGATTCATAACACAACTTGGACAAAATCGCAAACTACGCAGATCCTGTCCTAGTTAGTTTCTGCATAACGAGATATGAGGATCTATGTCATAAAAAAAATACCGCGAGGATCGTGTTGTTGAGGGGACTGAGTTATTCAGAAAACATTATTTTTAGATAACTGCTTTGTTTGCCCTAGTCGACTGATACATTTGAATTAAATATATCCTTTGAGAACTAGAACGAAAGATTTTTCTAATAATATGAAAATCGTCGGGTCAACCGGGCGTTTAATTTTTTTTAATGATATTTTTCTAAATAGTTCGTCATAAATTAAGGTACGCTTAATGATGTTTGGCATTGCAATTGGTGCGAATCGGTTGAAATGTTCCCTCATTACAATATTTGGAAAATTTCGAAAAAATGTCATTCTACGCTATAACTTTAGTAAATTATGCGATATCGAGCTGAAATTTAGCACAGAAATACACTAACATTCAATTATGATAAGTGTTAAGTTTGACAAGAATCGATAGAATGGTTCTAATATTATTGCAGTTTCAATTTTTTTTTTACGTCTCTAGATATTATAACTCGTAAAAATTCTAAGATATCCAAGAGTCTCTACATGAATTGATAATAAGTGATCAACCATAAAATAAGTCCTTTAATTTCGTGTTAAAGAAAAAAAAAAGAAATTGAAATTTAGTTGAATATTCGATTTAAATGCGGTTAAAAAAATCCGTGGTCTGTCATTTGATACCACAGGCTACAATAGTACGGGCACTTTACTTGTTTAGAAAAATGTGTGCAAATTATTTTTCCATTATTACATTTGATGAAGCTTTCCTCTATACGAAAGCCTAAAATGGTAATTATACTTCCGTATTGCCGTAACTTCGTCAAAATTGAAAATTAATCAGACGAAAATTTGCAAGGTACCTTTTGCACGCATTTTTTAAATATTTAAGTGTACAATTCCTTTGATATTACGTAATGTCCCCATAGTAACAAAATTTATGGCCAATTATCCGAACACAAAAACATCCACGAAGACAATTAAAAGTTGTGTAGATTTTTTTTTGCTGTCGATAATGTTGCTGTACGTTATGTCCCTGACGAGGTCGAATAGCTCGTTACCGCTAATTTTTCAGAATTGTTCGGGTAAATCTGAATGTCTGTAAAACGTTGTTAGTTGAAAAGCTTTGTATGTTGCATAAAAGTATATTTCGAACGTAAATATACTATTCAAAGCTATGTCTTCAATGGCAACGTTATTAAGCATCGATCAATAAGTTATATACCTCAAGATTGGTATCTCCATTGTACATATTATGTAGAATGCTGTGCATATACTTATGCAGGTTACACGTAATCGATGTTTACGGACGAAAGATTATCGAGCGTGCGTCGATAGGACCTCGAGTCTAAGGTTTCAGGTCGAAGTCGCGGGTGAAGGTTCGCTTTTGCCATCTATCGGCTCACTGCGGTATTATTTTCTCATCAGCAGCAGAAACCAGGTAAAATTACCTACAGGTATCTGGAATGAAACAGCAGCGACAAATCCAATAGCATTGTCGTTGTAAGCATTTGTTGTTACTTCAAAAACTACACTTTCAAAAAAAGAATTTCAATGGAAATGATTCATACAAAGAAAAACAATAACTCAATTAATTTTAACCAAGACATTGACAAACTAAGCAACATTTATAATTCGATTATCTACAACTTCATTAAAAGGATTTCAGTCATTGACGTAGGAAAATTGATATAAAATAAAAAATTATAACGTTATGATTAATAATATTCGACTGAATAATTAAATAATTAACTCTCGATAAATTTTAAAAAAAATTAATATGACATAATAAATTTAACCAAAGATCAACATTACTGAATAACACTAACGAACAATTCAAATTACAACGACGTAAATTTCAAAATAAACTCTCCAAAATCATAACTCAAGATTCATCATCCCATACGTTTCGCGCCATATTACACTACAACTAAACTCAAACATGAACATAGTGAACAAGTTGAGGACCACTGTTGAACTGTCAAAATACAAAACCGAACAGTATTCAGCTCACCGGGTTTCCTGGCTAATGTAAGAAAATGTAGTGCCAAACAAATATTGAAAAATACATCGTCCAGGTAACAACAACAACACATACATTCATCATAAACAATAATAATGTAATAGAAGAATAAATTACAACAAATTATACATCTCAAAACCCAGTAGATTACAAACAAATCAATAACCAACCTATATTTCGAGCAAAAAAAATTGACACCACATGCCAGGAAATCCGGTAACCAAAAAAAAAAAAAATACCAAGAATGATAACACAAAATATCATGTAAGCATTAAAAAAACGAACAATAGAAACAACGAACTATAAATAAAATAATACAAAGTATAAAAAAAATATAACACGAAAACGCCAAAATAATTATAAATAATATAAAACTAACATATAATAAGCAGAACATGTCAGTGAATAAAAACTTTGTGAAATTATAGAAAATAAAATACTAAAGAGGAACCTGATCAGGGCCGAAACTTTTAAAAGGAAAGAGAAAAATAGGTCTCAAACTTTTCTGGTTGCCAATAGCCGAATAATCTCCACCACCGCTGTCGTTGTAAGTCCTGCCGAACTCGGAATGCCATCGTTTTTGAGAATTTACTTTTTCGTGAATTACAAAAAAAACTATCATGAAAATATGATTATTATATGAACAATATAATTAATTTTTGACATTACAGTACAGACATATCTTGGAAAAAATGTAATCGTTTTAATAGTGTTTTTTTTACTTCAATGTGAAAACCTAGTTTGATAATATTATCATAAATGGATGAAGGTCCATCTAGAAGAGGAATTCACAACACAAAAAGTCTATAAAGTTTGAGTTTGGTGGATATTATGCCTAAAATTTAATACAATTTTTTTATCGACTTATATTTTCGTGAATTTCACTTCCACAGTAAATGTGTTCATCGTGATAATGATTAAATCTGTTGATAGTTCGAAGCGCGACAAACGTCATGCAAACATGATTATATAAACGACCTAATTCATCATTGCGAGTAAAGTAAATTACTATCGCAGGAACAATATTATCGTTCAATAGTAGTTTACTTTCTTGTAGAGAATAAATCCGAGTGTTAATGTAATCATATTTGCATAACAGTTGGATTGCAAAAAACATTACGACAAAATGAGTCTGTAAAGATGAGGGTATCAACAATTCGACCATAATGCCCAATGAATGTTGACGCTGTTATTTTTTTAGACTTCTCTAAAAATTATATCAGATAGATGATTGGTTTATTTCATTAGTTCAGTTAGTTGGTAGAAAATATGCTCAGTCAGTTGCTCAAAAATACAATAAATTAGGTCGTGTAAAATACAATTAGTTAGATTGCTTACAATATGGGCAATCGGTTGGATTAAAATCGCATTAATTGTTTTCTGTAAAATCCAATGAATTGTTTGGTTTGAGATTTGATAAGTTGACTTGAAACTTGATCAATTTTTTATTCGAAAATATCGAGCAGAATACACGTCCTAACACGGAAATTAAAAATTTTCAATAGTACTAGGACAACTTCGCAATGTCTTGGGAAATCCGACAGCGCACTTCAAAACGATCGGATGGAGTCGCTTTATTTTGTACCGGTGCTCCCACGGCTTGAAGATACGAGATTTCGACTACACCGAGAGAAAAGATTTCATTGATTCACGGAAATTTTTGCCAATGAAAAGAAATACTTACGTTTCAATACTATCTTTCCATTGAATGATCTCAAATCCAATGAAACATAGTGACATTGAATCAAAGAAAACGTTCCGTTCTTTTCATTGTTTTCACTCAAGAGACAGCGGCACTTCCCCTATCAAAGCTCAGAATTCTGGGACCTATTTTTCCTAAGCTACTCGGCAGATAAAGCTCAAATTTAGAAAAAACGTGTTCAAGTATGGCAGAAATCGGCTAAAGTGCGGGCTCTTTAAAACTCGGAGCCGTTTGTTTGGGAAAATCGGAAAACAAAAAAGTGAGGTCTGGTGTGAAAGAAACAGTCCTACAGGTATTTAATAATGGACGATAAAATTCCTAGCACTTGATGCCATGAAGTATGCTAATGAATCAACGAGACCGATTTTTTAAATCAATTGAAACTTTTCTTTAAAGCAATGACAGTGTTTTTCTATTATGTTACTAAGCCACTAAGTCATTGTTTCTTTACAGGCAATGAAATGTTCTCCCTGAAATTTAACTGCACTATAATATTGAAATCAAAGAAATATTTTGTTGAAATTAATAGATACAGAATCAACATACCCATTTTTTTTAGGGACAATGGAAACTTTTCTCTCGATATACTGCGTGAGACAAATGGCAAAAAAGTTAATTGGAGACTGCAATTTAATCAGACAAATGCAAGTCCACGTCGCCTGTTTTTAATTAATTAAACAAAATATTTTACTTAGTCGCTTAAAAATAAATCGGGTATATGTTCCATTTGAAAATCCTTTTAAATGAACCAAATATTATTTTGATTTAACAATAAATTCAGTTGGTATGCTTGACGATACAATATGATATGAATAAGTATTTTGGTATTTTGTCTCATTTTCCATAGAAAAGTTCCATTGAATCAACACAATATGCTCAAAAAAATTAAATATTCCGTTGTGTCAATTAAATTTTTATTCAATTGAACGGAATAATAATTGAAATATAAAAGTGGTTTGAATAAAGGGATCATTTTAAGATTTCCAAATAAATGCTTTTTTTTACTTTCCGTTGATTCAATTAATCATTTTCTCAGGGTATTATCGCAGCTAACCATTCGTCCCCGCGCGAGAGAAAAGTGAACGTCTCAATAAAAAAAAAAACCCCTGTACAACCCCTGTTTATTCGTCTGCAGAGGTGCTGGATACGTGCTAATAATTTCGTCTCTTATGCTACCAATACGAGTGGACGACTCTTCCGTATCTTGTTCCGACTTCGTGCGAGTTCAGCAGAAAGTAATAATGGTCAGAAACCGGATAAAGGCCAGCGAACACATTGCCACTCAACGAGGAACACAAAAGGCAACAACGTTGTATACGGAATATAAAATGGTGTGCGCGTCGCTAACGCCGCAGCGCTCGTCGCTCCGGGGGAAAGAGGCGTGCTAACAATGCAAAAATGAGCTTTAATTAGATAAATCATTGTTTTGAAACGTGAGCCACGGTGCGCAGGTAGCACACTGCAATCAGGGACGGCAACAACTAGTGCCGCAACTGCCAGATGCAACGACGATAGCGGAGAAGCAAAGTGCGCTGCCGTCCTGCTATTGCTATTGCTGCTGTTGGCCGTGGAACACAAAACGTGTACCGTACTACTACCAACATCTCTCAATCGCTACGAACAACGCTTATAATTGCGTGCTACGAATAATTACTCCGATATAGGCCCAACGTGGACGCTCACAGGGGTAGCCAACTACTCGGCTACACCCGCGAATAATTTTAAGGGGTTAAGCCACTCTAGAATTTTCGAAAAATCGATTTTTTTTCTCCTTGGAAATGACTCATTAGGGTTTCTAGAATGCTGTCCCAGAAGATTATGGCGGGCTAAAATTTGTAAATGCCCCATTTTCGAATTTTAATGGGAGGCCGCCCGGTCAGGGTCATTATCTACTGATGCCAAACCACAGCACGACAAATGTCCGATCAGAAAGGATTCATGGTGTTCATGGCAACGGGCTAAAGCTACAAATAGTTTGGCTGAATATAAACATAAGCCAGCACTTCCAGCTAATGTGTATGAAGCTATCAAACCAATCTACGAAGAACTGACCACTGATGATCTTCTTACGCGATGTATCGGTGGTTACACGCAAAACAACAACGAAAGCTTCAATTCGACTGTGCGGGCATTGGCCCCAAAATCGGTTTCTAGTGGTAAAACTGTTTTGGGTGTAGCCACAAATATTGCAGTTTGTACATACAATGACGGGTTTTCATCAATTTTAAACATTACACTGTAAAAAAAATCTACTTGAAAATTAAAGTACCGGTACCGGAAGTTTTTATTCGCAAACCGTCTCTTAAATTTCAAGCACCAATGTGTCGAAAATTTCAATTTAGGACACATGAAAATAATTTGAATTTTATTGAAATAGCAGTGACTTTGTATTTGGAATTTAATGTACCGCGTCGAATATTTCTGATTATGGTACATAAAATTAATGTTCGTCATAGATCTTTTATTGCAAAACGGTACCTTAAAATTCAATCACATATATGTTGGAAATTTAAAATGGGTTTAAAAACAATAAAAAGAAAATAGAACTATCACTCAGGCATTATTTTGTTAGACATTTTACATCATTAGAAATTGTCGGGCATTGGTTTTTGCCAAAGAAATTTTTCGTCTACCCCGGGGTTCGAACCTACGACCTACCTATCTAAGTACCTAACAACGCACGAACGCTACCAACTACGCTATCAACGACTTAGTAGTTTCGGATACTAAAATGGCATAAGAGTTATACATATATTATTCTCTTAACCGTACTTATCATTGACATATTCATTTTTCACTGTTACCGACATTTTTAACAGCGTATTATCAACTTTTTTTCACAGTAGCAGAACACGAATACAAAACATTGTATACGTGTTTCAAAATTTGTAAATTCACAATAAATATTGCTTAAATTTACAGTTAGGTACATTAATTTCGGAAACGAAATGGAAATTTACAGTACTCAGTACTTGAATCACAGTTTCAAGTACAAAGTATTTAAATTTCATAAGCATAAGTACATTAAATTTCAAGTATTTTTTTACAGTGTGGGTGTTTGAAATCTAAGTTACAAGATATTCGTAAAGTTAGGTGATTTTTCTACAAAAATCGACTGCAGTGCAGGAATTTTCAAAAACTTGTCATATAATTATACAGTTACTGATCAAGTTTTGTATATTTACAATAAATTTCTCTTAAATTCCTATGCAGGTACATTAATTTCACGATAGATTTGTAAATTTACAGCACTCGGTACATGAATCACAGTTTCATGCACAAAATTTGTAAATTTCATATACATAAGTACATTAAATTTACAATCTTTTTTTACAGTGTATGAAAGAAATGGGCTCAGAAATCGGCGTGAATTTCTACAAAACGTGTCTGGCGATCGACGATCAGCGCATAATGCTTAGAGAGAGATCACTGTCTGAAGTGGTAAAAGAGGCAAGAATGGCTTCAAAATCGAGCAGAAAAGAAATGCAAGAGCAGGACACTCAATTGGAAGGCCAATTATATGGTGCAGGCATTGCAGATTGAAGGTATATCAATATTATCAATGATTTTCTACTACGCAAAACTTTAAAAGCGTTTATCTCAAAACTGCTCTTTTCAAGTCGGCCGGAAACATAACTCAAAAAGTTCACCACCGATTTATTTGAAATTTTGGATACATCTTCAAAAATACATTATCTACAAAATTACGTAGGGTTTTTTTCTTAAGTTGCATATTTTTTTTGTTATTGATAATTTTCGAAAGATTTTTAGGTCAAATTTTTTAACTTTCATTTCAGATGCTCGCCGATTTGTCAAAAATACCTGTATCGAAAAAATCCTACGTACTTCTCTAGCTACTGTTATGTATAAGTGAAAACCGTTAAAAAAACCATCATAATTCAAAAACTACAGAAACTGTGTGTCCGGCCGTGAATTCCAAAAAAAAAGAGATGTCAACGCAACAAAGCTGTACAGCCGCCATTTTTCAATTAATTACTATGAAAAAATTACTGTATACAGTTAATGATATGTACAATAAACACCTTTTCTCAAAAAATCGATGTCTCCAATAGTTTTTCTGAAAAAAATTCCCAAAAAAAGAATTTTTTGTGGCCCTCTAAAGTGGCCCCCCTTAAGCACGTAGCACACCTCAGAGAACTCGGAAAGCGCGAAACATGAGCTTCATCTTTTGAAAAAAACGGTACGTTCGGCATGTGGGAAGAAAAAGAAGAATAAGGAAAGATTATACAGCGCCGGGATCGCGATAAGCCCGTGTCAATGGAAAAACTATGTATCTATGCATTATTCATAATATATGATGGATGGTTTATGAGACCATCGATTGAATTATCGATCGGTAATTGCTGGGGATTATAGAGTTTTGTTGGAATCGATGAATATGATATTTTCGTATGAGCATCACTGACAAACATAACGGCAGTCGGTGATTTGTCTCTACACGGATACGGAACTACGTTATATTCATTCGACAGACTCATGTATGTATTGTACTATACTATATTTTTCTTAGGGCTCAATACGTAGTTTTCATTTATTTAGTATCTGATCTTAGTTCTGTTATTGACTTCAGAAATAATCAGAGATTCGTAACCTCTTTGTATTTTTAAATAAAAATTCAGGGTTATATTATTTTCATAGTAATATCCAACAGTGTTACAGAGAAGATGGTCACTTTTGAATAAGAGACAACGAAATTTTTGTACCAAAAATTATAGGAAATTTCATTGTAAAATATGGTAGATAAAGTTCCATTTTGTTTGTGTGATTATATGCAGATTTCTGACCAACAGAACACTTCTGAACAACGGAAACCATCAAATCAATTTTTCAACGTCTTGACCTCTTTATTGTAAATATTATTTTATACTTATTATCGACTTTGCATAAGTTGAGATCAGTTTCTTTTTATGTAAATAAAAATGTATAGCATTTTTGCAATGATCATTTTGTGATAATACCATGCAGTGTTTATAAAACGAATGAAAAAAATTTTAGTTATTTATCCAATTTTCAATACATTAAATATATATCACCATTTCATCAGGAAAATCTTCGGAGAAATCTGAAGGCTTCTTTCTGAACAATTCAAAAAAATTGAACGTCATTATATGGTATCCGCAAGTAATTGTTAAAAAATAATAACTACAAAATCAACTGTACGTTGCAAACTTGTGTGAAATTATATTTCACAGTGTCACGAACTCGCACTTATTATATCTCAGAAAATATACATTTCGTAAATGGTGAATCTCTTTTACCAGAGATCGAAAAGTGAGGATATCGGAAAAGGTCAAGAATAATTTATTTCACGAGAAACGAGTCACAAATGAGTTTCCAATAATCGGAAGTTCATCGTCTCGGCGTTCAAACGGTCTTCGGAATCGTTTACGAGGCTCCAGGGCACGTGGCTTCTACTCCCACATTGAAAACTCAAAGGCCTATGAAAGAGCCGGGGCATTTTACTGTAAAGTAGCATCATTCCCCTGATCACTCGAATAACGAGTGGCCTCTGGCCGGCGGAGCATATTGGAAGTATAAACGTCGAGGCAGGTCCACTATTGTTCGTTTCACTGACCGCTCGCCGCCCCTCGATTCCGTCTGGTCACGGGATATTGAACCTTTAGGAAATATCGACTGCAACAAAATCCCCTGTGGAAAATCGGCGTGCAATATTCACTCGGTCGCAACGTCTATTGTCTTCTTTTCACTCTACTGTGGTTGCAAAGCAAATGGTAGAAGAGTCAGGCACATAAGGCGGAAATCATTGTACTAAATTTATTGGATCATCAGTGTCACCCTATCGAGTTCTTCCTCACTTTGATGCAGTTTCTTGCGAATTTGATTGAACCGAAATCTCTGCTTTTTATACGTGAAAATATATATATCGGTTAATCCACCAAATATCGGACGAAAAATCGGCCTTTAAATGGCTCTTTTTTCATGATTCGAATCCTTATACTGAAATAGGGAAAAAGCCCAAATTTGAAATATTTTAGTTATCGTTCCCAAAGAAAATCGTCTACTTCAGCTTTCAACTGAAAATTCAAACCTTAAGTTCTAACGTCTCACCGAATTTGATCAGGAAAATCCTAAGTACAATTTTTTGACGGAAATATTATGAAGTAGAAGAAAAATATTTCAGGAACCTTTTTCGATGCCCCATGTTTATTTTCAAAAAATTTTTGCCGATGAAAAGTTTAGGAAATGCGCATAAGATTACCCAATTTTTTACTTATGCTCTCCGAAACTCAGTTTCTACCAGGACGAAAATGTAGAATTCATCATTTTTCGAACGTTGAATATTAAAATACTGAAAGAATTGTCTTTGCAATTGAATAACTCAGCGTTTTCCTTAACAAATCAACAATCAATATATTTGCTGTATACACTTATACTTTATTCATGTTATTATCATTTTTTCGTTTTTTTATTGTCAGGGTTTTCATGTTGGACTGCACAAGTCAAATTTGGCACCAACTAAAATGGCAGGTCCTCTTCCATTGCTGCAATCGTAGACTGAATGGATGCAAAAATTTAGGTTTCGCAGCCCTTTTACCTTTTTTGAAAAAAGGGCGTAGTCGCCTTTACATTTCGTAAAAATAGGTCTATTATGATAAATTATTTTTTATAAGAGCATATGCCTTTAATGTTACCTGGTATTTAATTTGAGTCGTATTGGTGAAGTGGTTGCAGATTCATGGAATTTCAATTTTTTTAAAAATTGAAATTACGTCATCAAGAGCCGCGGCAGCATTTCAAGACGCGTACATTTACATGCCGTAGATCATTTAGGGGAGAGTGGGCAACAGTGAGCCACTTTTTTCTTAAATTCGTCTGTAGTTTTATTGAAATCACAATATGACTGGAAAGGTGTTTAGTCGGTTTTATTCAACCTTTGGTCATACTCTGAGGTCGCGATAACACGTTTAAAACTATCGAGGATTTATGAAAAGTTAGTTTGAAAGTATATCAGAAAATAGCTCATTGTGCCCCACCAATAGGGTACTGTGGGCCATACAAAAGGCGACAATGAGCCAGTACCCGAAAAACATAGAGGAGATAAAGCGAATGGGCAAAATTCTTAATTTTTCTTTGATTTGTATATAATTCAATTATTAGTTGACATGCCACTTAATCTATATATATTATGAAACTGTCAACTTCGAACTGTCCACTATTTAGACTACACCCCTCCTTTCATAACTGATTCTTTCACCATCTCTCTTCCAGTTGTCCTCTTACTGCTTCGTCTTATATTCGTTCTTACTCAACCTTATCTTGAAAAAATAATTTATAAAATCCATCATACTTGAACTTGGATGTTGAAATTATCTAGACCAAATCTACAAGGTTGGCTCATTTTTCCCCACCAACACTCGTGAACCTTAATTATGGAAGAATCATGCATCACTAAGTAAAAATAATGTAAAATGGGCACACAGTGATACAGAAAGATGTAAAGAATCATATAAGTCGAGCGGAGTTAGCGATAAACAAAAGGTAGCTTCGATATAAAACTTTTGTGAAGGGTCAAAGTTTCTTTTTCAAGCGGCCAAAATGTACCTGCAATTTTTGTGTGTTCAGAGATAAGGTAACTTAAAATTAACTTGGACGAGTAACAGCCACCTGAACTCACAGCTTTATTTTTTTTAAACTAAAATTTTTAGTATTCTGCGTTTCGCGATAGACGGCGTGGCTCACTGTTTCCTAACGGCCTATTATACCCCACTCTCCCCTACCCACACAATTACCAAATACTTCCAATTGTTTTTTGAGATAACCGAGCCGAAATTCCAAGCAACGGGATGTTTTGCTTCCTCATGAGAAAACATTTTTTTCATAAATGTTTTTTTCTAGATTTTTATGTCAGACCACTTGAAATGGTCCGAAATGTTAAAAGAAGTGATTTTAAAAAAATTCCTCACAAAGGACCTAGAATACATTTTATTATAACTCGTGAATGCAGCCAGAGAAATTGGTCTGATAAGTTTATTTGAATCAATTGTCGAGTGTATTTGGAATAAATAACATTTCATTTGAGTCAGTCTATTTCGATCGGATGAAATTTTATTTAACCTAAATAAATTTTATTTGATCTGAATAAAATTTCATCTGGTCGAAACAGACCCTTTTTGATTTAAATAAAATTTCATCTGATCGAAATAGACCCTATTTGATTTAAAGACAATATAATTTATTCCAAAGACACCCCATAATTGCTTCAAATAAACGCATCAGACCGATTTCTCTGAGTGCGACTCGACCGAATTGTCTGAAACTTTGATCCCTTTCAGAGCAGCGGTCAATCTTTACTCAGTATTAATTCATATAAATCACTCGATGCATTTCGTGTTGATGAATTTTCAAACATTTAAAAAAATATCCGCAATCACTCACGTCACGTTGTGTGAGGTCAAGTTTAATGAGGTCACGTTCAGTGAGGCTAAGTCAAGTTATGTTCATTGATCCCACACTGCGATAACTTGCTATTATTATTTTGCACCATTTTTCTCATCAATTGATGTATCTAACGAATTCCTTCCTGAAAAATTAAATTATAAACGGTATTTATAAAACAATTATATTTATTGTCATTGCAAGTGATTGTTGCAATTAATGTTTTCAATGTTAAACATTTTATAATTTTGATCGACGTTTTTGTTTTTGGGTTCTATTATCGTCGTTGTTTGGTAAAAATTACCAAATAGTTCTTTACAGATTAGTTTCAGTGTTTATAAATGTTAATTGCGATGTAGATGAATATATATAGCGGTGAAAAATATGCGGTACAATAAGACGGCACGCTAGTCACTCAATCATCATTAACTTTTCTCTATACATACCCAACTTTACCACGTTTTTCTTTAGACTTTCTCAGCAAATAACAAGTATTATAACGCTATCACGTGTCAAGTTTGCTCGAACGTTACCGATAAGCCAAGTCCGCAGAATTCGTCAGTCTCTCCTGTACCCATAGTTTGCGCAATTTAGCAATGGCCCTCGTATCTCGTTTCCACAATCTGCCTCAAATTACGTAAAGTAAGGAGCACATGTGTGCCCCCTGTTATACGTAAATTGGTATAACTGCGCGCGTCCCCGTTTTTCATGGAAAAAGAACCCGCACCAATCCAATCCAGTACATGAGGATAACCTTCCTCCTTCACCGGGTTCAGACAGAACTGCAGTGGTTGTATACATACGTGTATATATATTCGTACATAAATATGGGACAATAACTTGCATTCTATGTCATCAAAGCTCCTCTTATGCATACCAGAAAATATTAAGTATTCACTGAGAGAAAAGCATATCCTTTATTTAACGATTCCACATGGTAAAACAAATGTAGAAAGGCTTGCAATGTTTTATGGTTGTAGGCATGGTAATATGGTTCAGTAAACGATAAGGTTATTGGAAACAAACGTTGAAATCGTATATGCAACAATACGGCATATTTGAAACTATTATCATTTTGATGATTGCCACTATAATTATATTTGCTATAACCATAAAATATAGACTTTCCTCCTGGGAATTACATTAGTGGTTGATCCAACTATTTTCTTATATTTGCTATAACCATAAAATATATAGGTTCCTCCTGGGAATTATAGTTTATAGTTAGATTATCGTCAGTCCAACTATATTAGTAGTAGTAAAATGTATTTATTGGCATACTGTCAAGTGAGGTACAATATTTACATGGACAATAAGAATATCATGGGAATGATGATGCCAATTGGCCATCGACCGGAGTCCTTCAGCCTGCCAACTATATTATTTTCAAAATTACCAGATTTTCCTCTCAGTGTTTATTGAGTCACGATGAATACATTCTGTTGAAGCAAAATCTCCATGAAATGATTAAAATATTTATAATCAGATGTTAAAAAAAAGCGGTGAATAGTTTATAATTAATGAAATGTGGAAGAAATGAAAGAATATCTTTTTAATTATCATTACTATATTTACTATTCAGAAACAAAAATATTTGAGCCTTTGCAACAATACTAATCAACATACTTGTACAATTAATAATAAAATACCGTACGCACAATAACAATTCTTAATCTTTCAGTAATAAATTTTGAAAAACATTTTGTTACTAGTATGGGAAAGAATGTTTCGGCTGCATAAATTTACTAAAAATTTCTCGAAAGACATTGTTGACTTCACAAAAATGTTGCTGCTGTCATAATTTGAATGACAATAGCATCAAAAAATACTCTTCGATGGAAATATTTTCAGAATGAAAGCTAGTGTTCTAAAACGTTACTAATCGTAACAATGTCGAAAAAAGAAGACGTTGCAGGTTGAAGAATGAACGAAAGGAAGCTTCATATCTGCCGTTCAATTCTAAAGGATTCACGACTAGAAATCTTTCCGAAGTGCAAAATCATATGCAGCAAAAAAAAAAGTGAAAACGAGTGAACATCGTGAAAAGAGAGCAATCTAGAAAGCCTGTCGAGTCGGCAGCGTCTGTTGGACCGTAGGATAATTACCCAAGGGTGCGCAAAGGCCAGCAGCAGTAAGAGCACAAGCAGAAGGAAACACCACCGGAGAAACCGGAGGAAAATTACCGCAAACACAGCCGTACATTGTTATTATAATGCGAACACGGATAAATAGAAACCGGGGGTACGTGATCGGTTGCAATTACAGCCTTATAATAATTCCAGAATAGGGTGGAGGAGAGAGAAAAAGAAAAGAGAGAGGGTTTCGTCGGTGAAGGAAGATGCAGAGATATGCTTTCTCGGGGTCTCTCTCGAGGCCGGTATACACAAATTATAATAAATTATGTGAAGCCGAGAGCGAAGGAATTGGTAGTCTAGCCTGTGGATGATTGACAGGCCGGGGCGCGCCTGCCGACCAGCCGTACGCCCGGATAGATCGTCTTCTTCTTGTTCTTCAGGTCCTTCTTCTCTCTCCTGAAGCCATTCGCTACGGCAGATCATGAAGCGCAGAGGACAGCCGCGATCGTCCTTAAGCTTCTGGGAGATCCCGTAGCGTAATCCCATGATTGTGCCCCTGGCATTTAGGCATTTATGGAGCTGCCGATCGGACGAAGGCGATCGGCCGTGTATTTTGATGCGGCGCCTCTGGATTCAGCTTCAAAAGACAAAGGAAGCGCCGAAAGGTTATGGATGAGGATAAGATGTATATTATCAGTGTCGGATGTGTAATATCGTCACAGAGAAAAAAGTAGGGACGGATCTTTTGAAATTCGGAACTGAATGCTAAATAGTATCGGTAGGAAATCTTCGATGTAATAGGTCAATATTCTTTATTGGAAGTAAGTAATTTTTGGAAGAAAGGAACGATCGGTGTATAAGGTCAATATGCCTGATTGAAAGTAGATAGATTGTTTCATTCTCGAACGAGAACGAAAGTAACAACGAATATCCTCGGACGAAAAAAAAAAATTTACTGGTTCGACCTTAGATGATATGCAAGCCATATGACCGGATTAATCATATCTTCTTCTTCTTCTTTTCCGTCTGGTTTTCTGGATTCTTGTCCTCTTTCTCCCTCCCGCAGACATATTCTACAGCAGATCATGATGCACAGAGGACAACCTCAACTTTTAGCCTAATTTCTAGGGATCCCGTAGCGTAATCCCACGATTGTGCCTCTAGCATGTATCGAGGTATCGATTCGAAGAAGGCGATCTGCCGTGTATTTGTATGTGGCGCCCCCGGACACAACTTCGACAGACAAAGGAAGCACCATAAGATAACGGTTGAGGATAAGATGATGGTGTCAGATGTAATTTATTATTATAAAGCGAAGTATAGGGACGTATCTTCTGAGGTTTCAGACTGAATGTAGAGCAGTATCGGTAAGAATCAACGGTATAATAGGTCAATGTTCCTGACTGACAGTAACAATAAATGTCCTCGTACGCAAAAAAAATCTACTAGATCCAAGATCTGCAAGTCATGTGACCGGATCCATCATGTTCTTCTTCTTCTTCTTATCACGCTTTAGGTTCTAATTTTCTCTTTTGCAGCTGTACAGAGCGAAAAGATGTCATTGATTCACGGCAATCTTCGCCAGTGAAAAGAAATACTTGAGTTTTAATATCATCTTCTCATTGAATGATCTTAAACCCAACGAAAAGTAATGAAATTGTACGAAAGCAAGCGTCTCTGTTCTTTGCATTGATTTCACTAAAAAGGCAGCGGCACTTCCCTCACTACAGCTTAGAATTTTGAGATATATATTTTTCCAAAACTACTCAACAGATGAAGCTCAAATTTAGAAAGAACGTGCTCAAGTATGGCAGAAATGGGCTGAAATACGAGCTCCTTAAAACTCGAAGTCGTTTGATCGAGGAAATCTGAAAACAAAAAAGCGAGGTTGAATCTGAAAAAAAACCTCACTTTTTGGTTTTCAGATTTTCTCGATCCGAACACTTTTTGGTTTTCACTCCTATACTCTCCTATGACAGTATAGGAGTTTAACATTGGACGATGAAATTTCCAGCACTTGCTGCTATCACGTATATCTCTTCAATGAATTAAGACCGTTTCTTTGAGTCAATGAAACATTTTTTTTTAAACAATGCAACTATTTTTTATTATATGCTCACTAACTCGATATTTCTTTACAGCCAATGAAATGTTCATTGAAATCTAATAGATATTCCTCTGTAATCAATGAAAACAAAATTAACACACCCATTTGTTTAGAGTCAATCAAATCTTTTCTCTCGCTGTTCGTTTTGGCACATCATGCGCACGGAGGAAAACTTTATGATAATGCGTCTGGCATGTATGAAGATGACGATTGGCCGTGTATTTTGATGTGCTCCCTCTGGTGCCAGAGGAACCACATCAAAATGAACTTTTAAGGACAAAGGAAGCGCCGAAAGGTGACGGATGAGCATAACATGATAGCGTCGCATAAAAATTATCATCTTGAAAGGAAAAGTAAGGACGGACCTTTTGAGTATTTTTAATTGAATACTGAACTGTATCGAAAAAAAATCTATTGTTCAGATTTCAGAAGATCTGGAGGTCATTCGAACGGATGGCTTATGTTATTCTTCTTCTGCGTCTGGTTGATTTATTGAAAAAGTTGTAAAGATTTATGTTTTCTTAATACTGCGTTTCTTTCAAAAATATAATATTATTTTTTTATATAATAATAACACATTTTCTATTTCATTGTGCATTTTATTTTTTATCTTGATTATCATAATCCATGTAACGAATAAAAATATATCTTGTTCATTCAAATCTCAGCGTCACACGCAAGAATTTTCGGTTATTATGACAATGATTGCTTTTATATTTACCAACTTACGCCCATGGACGACAAACAGATGTAATGCAACACGTCGTCTAAATTCTTATGGATATCATCCCAATCGTCACAAATCATGTACATAATATTCGCAAGTAAAAATACGTATTGAAATTGTTTACACACGTATCACAGAGCAATAGTCTCCTTCCTCCACTTTCACCCAATACAAAAATAGATTATAATTTACGTGATGCAGACAAAATCATGGTATATAATATTGTTACAAATATCGGACTACATATCTTTCTCCACAGGTATTTTGTCGGTTCTCCTCACGTCCGCTGATATATTTATACGGACAGGGAATTTGAAGGAGAGACTCACAAAGTCAAATGACCCGGGCGTTCACGCATCATTTATGAACACTGTTAGAAAAGGTTGAAAGTTTTTATTCATAAACTCGTCATTAAAATTTAATAAACAATTGTGGTATAGATTTATGTACTTTTCCAGTAAAATGAAAGTAAATTATCAAAATTCAAGTACTTTTACTGTAAAATTGAAGAAAATTATTGAATATGCTATACGATACATTCATTTTACATTACACTTGTATACTAAATTTCATTTACTATTTTATGAATAAAAACTTCCTGTAAAATTACACTAAGTTTTGAGTAGATTTTTATTACAGTGGATAACGTAGAGAAAGAGTATTTTCAAAGTTATCACGGAGCGTTGTGTCACCGTCAATGACTGGAGGAAGAGAGGGCTAATTATCGATGTGCTTCGAGGATCTCAATCAGTTTTTAGTACGTTCCTAGGCCTCACGAATGCGAGCGAGATCCTGGTGCTGCTCTCTGTATAATTTGTCGGGTTATAGCCACGCGTATGAAATGTCTCATTGCAAAGTAAAGAACATTTTCTGCTGCAAAACTGAATATCTCGGTCACTACACTGGTTAAAAAGTTCAACGATGCACGGGCGTGAAGGTAATCATTTAAGCTATCAAATGTTACAACACATTGCACCGTACAGTGTGTAGAAGAGTGAGAATATCGGTTTAAGCAAAAAATTCCATTTTTTCCATCTTAATTTAATGGGAAACACAAAGGGCCGTTGCCTCTAAGAAAATCTTACACATCTTTACTTTCACGAAGAATATTAGGGTCCAGACGATAATTTTTCTTTGTGGCAAGAAAAAAAATTGTTGTCAATAAGTCCATTATACTAATAAGATCCAATCGCGGCTACATTATCGTGGATTATCAATTTAACAAAACACGCAACACAACTTACTATAGCAAGTTGCAAAACTGCAATCCACTTTATACACTATATGATAAACATTGAGTGGTTGCATATCCATATCCGCACATTGAGTGGAAAGCATATCGTTGATTTAACGATTTCCCACGATATAACGAATATAGAAAGGCTTGCAATGTTTTATTGTTGAGGCGATGATAATATGGTTGAATAAACGATACTTGCAAGGTTATTGGAAACAAACGTTGAAATCGTATATGCAACGAAACCAAATGCATATTTGAAACCATTAGAATAGATATCGAAGCTATTATCATTTTGATGATTGCTACTATAATTATATTTGCTTTAACCATAAAATATAGTCGTTCCTCTTAGAAATTGTAGTTTACAGTTATAGATTATCGTCGCCGAACTATTTTTTTTTCAAGTTACCAGACTTTCGTCTCACTCTAACTGTTTTACAAAGCCCATAGCAACTACAATGGCGTCAAGCTATCGTAGCAATGGAGACCAAGCTGAGATAGCTTGGGCGAGCTTTCATTATTCTTATTACTGCTCAAATGCGAATCACACAACGAAGGTGCTATAATGAGAAAATTAACGTCGGGACGAAGCACGATACCTGGGAGAAGGAAGAGTAGGAGCGGCTTTCAAGGTCATTCGAGAAATCAGAGGATGCACGTCAAGGAGAGAGAAGCTCTTCTGGGATCGAGTGGATTCCAGTGCACAACATGCGCACAAGTCTCACGGCCTTCCCTCCGCGAAGATGCCGCGATTATGGCGTGAGCCATAATCGCGAAGTTAGCAGTTTCCAGCGGAGTAGCTTATATAGAAGTAGTACTAGTCATCAGTAGTAAGAACTCATTATAGCTATGAGTACATTTTTGTTTCTAAACCAACGTGTAAAAGCGAGCAACACTTCAGCTTCAATGTAAATGTCTACACTATAAACAGCAAGAATCTACCAGGAAATCCTGAATTATTAACCTGCGGCCATATTACCGTCTAAAGAAGGAAAAAGTATTTGATTGCTGCTGGTAACTCTGGACTTTCACCAAGGTCACTCGGCCCCTTGAAAATAAGAACCAACAGTGAAATCTTGAGCCACTAGTATCTATGTTGGAGAAAATTATCCTGTGATATGAGTGCACGTTACTGAATATTTTTCCGTACTTCCGTTTTAAGACCAATCTTGATCAATAGTAGGATTATGTGCCAAAACTAGGAATGTAAGGTTAGTCAAATTTGCAGGTTTTTTTTGTGGGTACGTTTGAGAGATAAATAAAGAGTTTCGAACTAATCGCAATTAGGAACAGTTGATTAGGTAGAAAAATCAATTTTTTGGCTCGAAAATTTGAGCCGCAGATTCTAGATCTTTTTTTTCACTTCCTATCATATGCTGTATACATTGAGATCGGCTTTCTTTTTTTAAGGAGTTAGTACAATAATTTCCAGAATTTTTTTATGAAAGCCACACCTGGCGCGGCCTGGGTCTACGGCTGCCAGGGCTCTGAATTCGACAATTAAATTGATTATGGGCGCCAATTAGTTTTATAGTAAAACTAATAAACTAGTAATAATAAATTTGTCTAATTTTACTCGACTAGCTCGACAATAATTATTTAATTTAGAGACATCACAAGGGGGTTCGATTGGGGGACCCAATAAGAATAAATTTGCAAGTTTAAAGTGGACACAGAGGTAGACAGACAGTTATAAATGTTTCAATTTTACTTACGTAAATATGATATATAATTATAGTTTATTCCTTGACAATTTCCACCAATATTCCTCAATTGGTCAATAGGTTTTTCATACAGCTTCCTTCACGTTTTGACAAAGGGTTGACATATATATATTAATAATGGTTCGCTTCACAATAATAAGTAGATCAATATAGTAATGAGACTCCTCGAGGACCGACTGTCTCCTTTCGCTATCGGAAGACAAGTGGATTTTCGCGATCTCGCCGGTCGTTGCCCGTCGATACAGTTTTACACGCGTGACGTCGCGTACCATTGTCTTTGAATTAGATGGAGGGGGTATAGGACTGTCCTCGCAGTTTTTCTTGTCGAGCTCTCGGCGTATTAGACAAATATACGCGTCGTCGTACATGCGAGTACCTTAAGGATTAACTCCTAGTTTAAATTTCGATATATTGACTATTGTCGAGGTGTTCGAGGAACCGACTCGAGTTTTCGACGTCGAGAATATATATTCCGGTAACAACATATAAGAGAAAATGTTGCATCGAATGAAAAAATTTGCCTCCGTTAAAAAAAAAGTATATTGTGCACCGAGGGCGAAAAGTTGTTGATCATTCCCGGTGAATGTGTTGGGTCATGCCTGAGGCCTTTTATAACTTTTACAAGTTATAAAGGGTCAAAGGGTTTTGACTACAAGGGTCAAAGGCCCGAAGGCCTTTTATAACTTTTTTGTTCACCGGGGGTTGTACCCAACACATGAGGTAAAATATCACCTCAGTCCGCGGTTTAGATACGATTTTTCTACATACCTGTCACGGAAAATTCGTTAAAGGTCCGTGAATAGGGCGCGTAGCTCCCGAGGAAATTATATCCTATAAGAGTGTAAGGGCGAATGTGGGAAGGGAGGGGTCGGATTAATTTGGAAGAATTATTTTTTAATTACTGAAAAATTATTAATAAACTAGAATCTTTAACAAATTTTGAAAGTAAATATTATAATTTTTACTAGCGACGCCACTTCACGCTCGACGCTCGAGTGATTCGAAAGCATATGAGTACATGTGGCGTTCGTCGACGGTGTGTCGACGCGCGAGAATACAATTAATAATGATTGTATTCTTAATTATTATTGTATTAATTTACACCTATATTACCGACCAAAAGTTCAATATAATCAAAACTTTATTTCTTTGCGATGCAGAATTGAGGAAACTGATTTAAATGGAACAGAAAAATTGAGAGGAACAAGGAGACTGAGAGAGAGTAAAGTAACTCCCTTGGTTGGAAAATACTCACTTTCGACACTCACACCGAGAAGGAAAGTACGAATTTTACGTGCATGTGTGTGAAAAAAGTTTATCGTCGTCACTGAGCTTTTTTCACAAGTTTTTATCTGTGGACAGCGGAAACGTTTTAAATTTCATATACTGCCAATCTGATCTATTCACGCGAAATTTGACAATTCGCGCTATCCTGTAGTAATATGCAGTAACATTATTGGTAATATAATTGTTAATTGAGCGGATATGCGCAAATCGAATATTTATCGGTTTTTTATATTCAGCTTTAGTATTTTAAAGTCACACATTTCATCATCATAAAACACCCACTTCAAATCTTTTCTAGAATGGTTATCGAAAAATTCATTTTTCGATGTTCCTCATTTAAGAATTCATAAACACGAGTTACGATCAAAAAATGTCATAGAGCGAGCCCTTAAAATTATTTTCACCAAGATATAGATATTTTCCTACAAAAAAAACATACCTCTTCATAGTTATCTTAAGAAAAAATTTATATTATAACAGCCCTGATTTCTCATCTCATCTATCCGACTTCAGTCGAAAAGGGCTTAGCCCGACATCTGACGTTTTTTTTTCTGCAATATCAACTTTCACCCTTCATTATTATGAACGCCACATTTAAAAAAAAAGCAAAAAATTATTTTATTCATAGATCTAACATACAGTGAAAAAGTGGCAAAATCTTGGACGCTGATTGACCTAAATTCAAACATTGTATCTCACTGTGAGGTCGCAAAATATCGGATATACGAAGACCCTGCAGAGGACAATAAAACCTTGTGAGATAAAAATTTCGCAGACATGTGTGTCGATCTTTTACCCCGAAGGTATTTTCATACATGAAGAGCACAAGCTCTTGACACTGATTCGATGGAGGTCAGCAAGGCTGCAAAGTCGGGCAACAGCCATAACCTCAATCTCTAACTCTAATTCGTTAACAGCCCAATTGACTGACATAAACCGTGTGGGCTCAGTTGCATCAACAGTGGAAACTGAGTATATCGTTATATTATCGTCTTGGCTCTGTTCCTTCCGGGTAGTGGACTCTACTGAGTCGACGGAATCAGGGATGTTAAGGCGTACGACAAGCGGTATGTTCTTTTCCAAAGGCCCTCCAATAAAACGTACCAGAATGAAGCGTTGTGACCGCCGACGGCCCGAGGCGTTTATTCCCGTGGAGAAACATCGGAAGACTACGAAGCTATACGAGGAAGAAGCGGAATACAAAGTTCACGAGTAATAGCAGGACAAGGAAGATGAGAAGAGATGATCCCGGTTTGACAGGGAAATAACTACCGGCGGGATTATCGAGAGGCTCACATTTTGGGAGCTCTATTATATCGCCCTACGAGACTATCAATACGTCGTATTCCTCTCCACGCACTCAAACCGACAGGAAATCATGTCTCCTTCGTCCTTTCTGCGCCTCAATTTTCTATGTTGTCTGAAGTTCCCCTAACAAAAGTGGATCGCTTATAGTATTTCATAATTTTAGGGGAATTAGGAAGACCCAATTTTTAAACAGTGGTCGCGACAAGATACCAAATTACTGACCGAAAACGGCGACGTGAATTTAACTATGGTGGCCATGACACCTTTTCAAAAGCTGCGGGTTTCTATGAAAAGGACCGAAAATGGCCAACGCTATATTCAATATATTTTTTTTCGCTGATCAGGGAAATAATATTCACAATATTCGTTAGCAAAATTCAGTTCAGATGCAAAAAAGCTACTTGTTTATGGCAATGTTACATTGCCACAAAAATTCTATACTCTGTTCTTCACTTAACAAAAAAATCGGAATCTTGTTCTTCACTTGACAGAAAATTTCGAAAATTGTTCTGAAACAGAAAAATACTGGATGCTGTTTTTTACTTTACGGAAAAATTCCGAATCCTGATCTTCGATTGACAGAAAAGCTCTAAATCCCGTTTTTCAGCTGACAGAAAAAGTCTGAATCGTATTGTTAATTTTTTTTTCGCATTTGTCCTTCGAAACTCAAATGCAACATTTTATTAAAAGCATATAAGCATTTCATCAAAATAAATAAGAAAAAATTAAGTCTACTAGTTTTTCCGAAATCAAATTATTTTCATCGATGCAGTGAAAAAGTACCCGAAAAAAAAATTGGTTCTCACAACCACCCGGAGTAGTTGATATAGCGCCGATTACTCAGTTAGTTGAAGCGTCTACGTAGTTGGTTAAGGTTAGAAATAGTAACCCGAGCTAAACGCTTAGTTAGTACATGTAATCTGTTTTAGTGCACCTCTTGGTTAGAAATTAGATTTCATAACTCATCGTATTCGCTCCCGCTACTATAAAACGATGTTGCAAAATGTTATGGTTACAATAAATGACTCAATGAAAAATGCAGTTCATCGCTATGAGCGGCTTAAAGGAGCCGAGTCATAAAAAATCTGTATATGTTAATGGTCAATAACTCCACCTAAAAAATATAATAATACCCATACCTAACAAATAATTATCAAATTACGTAGATAGTATTTGACGAACAATAGCCCGCTGCAAATTGCTTTTCTTTTCACTTTACACTTAAACGTGTCCTGACGTTCGCCATATAACACAATAGCGTGGTTAGCCCTTGTCATTCGTTAACTAAAAAATATTAGTTATCCGAACCAACCGATTAGTGTTGGGAGGAATGTGTTTGGTAATAAAAACCAACTCATGGGGTGCCGATATCATTCGAATTGTGTTTACAACTATTGCCGCCGGTAGTTGCGCCACCTTATGAATGTTGGTAAGGACAGAATTATAATTGGTTGTCGGAAACAAGTCGTCGGTCTTACTTACTATTTTTCGCTTACCAATCACATATAGTTGAAGGGACTTTTTTAATTTAGATTCCGTAACTAATCTGCGGCACAGCATATGCTAGAAATGGTTATTACGACTTATTATTTATTTCCCTGTAGGCACTGCGAGGACTAGCATCCGTTCAGAATGTCAGTGGTTGTCCTTATAGTTGTCGAGGACGTAAATGTGAAAAAATACGTCACGTTTGGAACGTCCCTCTGCACAGCGACACATGTAACATATATGTACATGGACGTACGTACTTGAGTATTGTATATTCCTTAATCGTTTGAGAACTGGGGCACCGTGACACCAGTGACATTACTCATTAACCGAGGCAACGTTATTTCTAGGCTATTAAAGGGAGACCGGCCAATGATTAACACAGGTTAATAGTAAGCATTAGTGTGGTTACACGTGGGTACATACATAGTATACGAGTATTGCAAGACTCATAACGTCGAGACAACTACAGTACAGCAGGGAATCCAGCCTGCGCGTGCTTTATCCCATATTATAATGGCGGCATAGCCAAGGAGTCGTCGGGTCGGAGGCCGTGAGGGCTGCGCCTTCGTACATTATTGCATCACTCTACTTCTGCTGCTGGGAAATGTCGTCTCTTGTGATTGCAACCGTCTTTTTGTGTGTTTCTCTCATTGTACAATACTTGGAACTGTACCTTATAAAGCTACATAACCACGTAGAATTGTACAAGACGTTTCCAACTAAGTTTTCTATCTTAAGGTCGTATTCATAGTCCCAAGATTAAGGGAGGAGTTAGGGTTTCAGCGTGAAAAAAAAACCACTTTTTTGCGATTTTTTTTCTTAAATATGGATTGAGCAATTTTATTTGAACCTTTTGTACATTATTCAGCATACTTTTACAATGCTGTGTAATTTTTTCATGCAGAAATATTAAAGCATAAGCCGGTAACAGAGCTTTCCCCAAAACGTCTTGGGAAAAAAACAATTTGCAGTGCTCCCTATAACTCGGCTGGAAATTATCTGAAAATGAGAGACCATGAAAATTTAGTTCAATTATAATCAAATCTTCCTCCAACGTTCTCTGATAATTATTTTTTTTTTTTCATTAAAAAATTTTTAGCGGCCATCTAAAGTGTGAACTGTTATTTTCCACGAAAAATTCTGACATTTTGTATGTGAAAAACACCCTTAATGTAAAAAAAAATTGTTAGAGAACGTTGGGGGGAAGATTTTATTGTAATTTGACTGAGTTTCTATGGTTTTTCATTTTCAGATCATTTCCGGCCGAGTTATAGTGAACACCGCAAATTGTTTTTTTCCCAAAACGTTCAGGGAAAAGCTCTGTTACCGGCTCATACTTCAATATTTCTGCATGAAAAAATTACACAACATTGTCAAAAGTATGCTCAGTAATGTACAAAAGGTTCAAATGAAATTGCTCAATCCATATTCGAGAAAAAAAGGCAAAAGAAGTGTTTTTTTTACTCTGAAATCCTAACCCCTCCCTTAAATTCATGTCGGAATTCAATGTAGAAATCGATGTTGAGTACGAACTTGAATAAAATTGCAAAAATCATATGTGCGAATGCTGTGAGGTTCAGATAAAATTGCATTGAAATAATTACAATTTGGTGTAACTAACTGCTTGTAGGTTGTGTCTACTTTGTAAGCCAATCGAAAAGCAGAATATGTCGCTGTTATCATTGTCTAAGCGAATTTCGCAGACCACAATAATATAAAATTATATCAAACGCTTTGGACTACGCTTTCCATTTTGGGGGCAAATTCGTCGTGCCAAGATTAAATTTGTGCACGTCATTTAATGTAGAATTCGATTATGAGTACGAAGTGGGAAAGGATTAAAAAAATTGTGGGTTTGAACAAAATACAGTGAAGTTGAGGTAAAATGTCAATACAACAATCGAAACCTGGTATTACTAACTGCCGTCAGGATTGCTCTACTTTGTAAACCAAACGAAGAACTGAATATGTCACTATCATGAAATTAGTGAGATTTATCATGTCTACGAGCGTCTACACCATGATAAACCTCACTGATTTATGCCTCATGTAAATGAAATTAGCAGAACCTTGCTTGAAGGTATTCAGTAATAGCTTTTGGTTAATTTCGGAATAAAAATCTGTTGCTGTAACATTGCTAATAACTGCTAACTCCTTGGGACAATATTTGCGAAATGGCGTACACAATGTTATCAGGCCATCGTTGCACTTCTGCCAAATAAATGCTATTAGGAATAAAATCGATCAATAGATACATTCTTCCATCAATAAAGATTAAGCCTTTTTACATGCAATTTTTCCTAAAAATGTTTGCATAAGCTCGGCTATTATATGCTATTGAATTTAATCGAAATCCTTTTTAAACTTTGCACGATTCAAGCTCGAATAAAGCGGCAAAAGTGTATGAAAATCGAAACTGCGGTGGCAACAACAACGCAAATGCACTAAATCCGATTCCACGATCTGTTGACATAACATTACCGGTAAATATTGGCGCACTTTGCCGCAAAGTTTGCAAAATGGCGTACTGAAGGTTCCCGTATTGATACGATGAGAAGTCTAACGTGGAATCCAGGGTAGAACCCTGAATGAAGTCTGAGCTGTCTAGGAACGACTCCGGTTAACTCAGGATGGAATCTAAGAAGGATAATGGGATCGTATAGAAACCATCCATCCTTAACTATGAAGGCTCCATCCGGAACTGTCTAGACTCCAACTTGACGTCATGTATTTTACAGGGTATGACGCTCTTTAGTACACAAAATTTAATTCAAAATGAAGTCGATACAGTCTATGTAACCCTTCAGCAATCAATGTATCAGGCTTTTTCCCATGCAATTTTGTACAAAAATATTTCCACCCGCTCACTGATTATACGTTATTGAATTCGATATCCCGATAGCTTTTCAAACTTCGCGTGTTATATATTCGAATGAAGTGCATCGTACGAGATTGAAGCCTGCGGTAGCACAAAATAAGACAACTGAATATGTTTCCCATCGCGTCAAGCATCTTGTCTTGCGGTGTTCCGACATTCTTCTCCATTTCACTTTTATTTTTTATATTATTCAATCCCTTAAAAAAAAATCCGCCAGCCCGATGAATAAAACATCCGAGTAAAGTAGCTCAAGCATCTTCGATGGATATGATATTCTCTCACGATCGTGAGGCGTCTACGGGAAGAAGATCCGTCGACTAGCACACAGCTCAGTAGCGCGGGGTGAGCGCGCTGGCGTCACGCTACATAGCCCAAGGAATTTTCTTCATCATTACCTTTTTTTGTTCCTCTTCCTATTCTTCCCTCTTCTAGAAATAGAGATAGTAAAAGAAATATTGTGTCCAGTGAGTGCCGAGCCATGGTTATATGAAGCCCACAGCCGAGGAGGTCCTTGGACCATCATCGACATCACCAGAGACGAGTAATAATTACGTTAGAAATCGTTCTCTCGGCTCGGTTCATCACTTATACATCCTCGGGTTTTTGTCCTGAAGCCAAATTATCCCTACACGCGAACCCATCGGAAGCAGAAGGAACAACAGAAGGAGCCACTTCGACGCACAAAATTGGCTACCCTTGGATGCGGGCATTTTGTACGAGGAAAGTTTCATATCTATACGTATATACATATGTATACATAGGAACTAGTAGATGGCGATGCCGCTGGTGCTCCTGATGGCGAAACATCCTTCCGCGGTACCAAGATGGCGGTTCAAGGATCTGCAGGAATTGATGCACAACGCTACCGGGGCCCCGTACCCCTCCCCCCATGCCAGCAGCCTTTCTGTTCGACCAGCGAGGGAACCGCGCCGGGCTGTCCAATGGATGGGGGTAATTGCGTTGGCAATGCGAGAGGCTCCTCCCCCATTCGGTAGCACCAGCAGTAGCATGTGCATGGTATATACTATTTTATGTATCTATATATATTTATGTATATATATATGTATGTACGCCAGAGGCGCGAGACGATGCTGAAGCAGCAAATGTAGCAGCGAGTCACAAGAGCCTTTGCGACTAATCATTTGGGTGCGCGAACATGACATGCCCAATGCGTGCGAGGTGTGAACGTCATTTGAGCCACTTGAAGCCAGCGACGAGTAGCGAGCGAGCAGGAAACTGAGCAACGACTACGACGACGACAACGATAGTGTAGTATAGACCTATGTGCTCGACTCCAACACGTCACGCACTCACTTTCCTCCGCCTACAATGTACGGCTTATATGCTTCTGTCTTGTACTTGGCTGACGGTATTGCAATTGTACCACGGACGGTCGACTGTATCTCTTTAACGATTTTTTACATATTGCATATTTTGGATTGTTCGGCTTTTGGAAAGAATTCGGCATGGGATACAAAAAGATCAAGGTCTATGAAAGATAGCTATAATTATGGATTTTCTTGATGTCATTGCAACAACCGCGCAAATAAGATCCAAAGTATTCAGTTTCGTGAAAAGGGACACATTTATGATTTTGTTTTTTTGAAATTGGAAAAATGGAATTTGGGTTTTTCGGTTTCTTCCTTAAGACTTATGTTACAACGACACTCAGATGTGAGATATAAGGTGAATGTTTTAAAAAAAGCATTCACTGATTAATTCTATTTTAATAACATTACTATTAGTGCTTTTTTATTCAAAAAATGTATCTCATGAAAGTAATTCTTTGTTCAAATAAATGATAAATTTAGTCTTTTCATTCAACACATGTATCTCATGCAAGTAATTCTCTATTCAAATAAATGAAAAATGTAGCACGTCCCTAACGTGCAATTTCGTGGAGCAATTTTCGATATAAAAAAAAATACTTTCGAATTTTTGACAGCATGTGGTATTAAAAATCAATTATATACCGAATAATATTAAACCGCAGTAGAGAGCAGAGTGAGTAAAGTTCAAAAGATACCATATCACAAATAAAAATCGTTACGTCATTGAAGGTTAGCTGCAGGACTATAATGCCACAACGTGGCTTTACACCCTGTAACATAACCACTCGAATATACAGGCAGATCAGGATCCCAGCCGAGGCATGAGAGCATGCCATGTTTGCCTTACAATTTACAACCCTTGATGCACGTCAGTCTCCGCGAATTGTAAATGCACATTTCCATGAAAGTCTATTTAAAAGTTTACATAACTAAGTAGAGAAATCAGAAAAATGATCACGAAAAAAATCACTAATGCAAGCAGAAATTTTTAGCGTTCTATGAAGCACAAATCAGGCCCTGCCAGGGCCTTACCACCACCAGGTTCACGTCTGACGTAATGGTCAAAATTTCTACACTGAAACTTAACCATTGTGGATCGTTTCATTTTCCTTAACATGCTTTTTTTTGTGCAATGGAATATCTCAATAAAAAACAATACTTACTTTGAGGTTTGAAAAAATATGGCAATTAGAAAAAAGATATTCCAAATTCCATCCAACTGCAATAGACACTAAAGTCAGACGAGTTCACAGCATAGCATATCATAAATAAAAATCTTTAGCCCATTGAGTGTTAGCCGCGGAATTTAATGAGACCTAGCGAAGACCTAGGAGCAGAAGGATCCTTAAAGCAGTGTTCTCTGGATCACGCGCAGAAGTGTAACTCATTGATCAGGTTTCAAAGCAATCGGTTCATCCAATGAGTTGCTCCATTTACAACGAAATCCTTCGACTTCATCGTCAATCAAAAGGAGTGGAGTGTTTCAAATTCTTCCTTACTCGAGGGGGAGGGCCGCGCCGCGTTTCTACAGATTACGGCTGAGTCCATACTCAACTTGGACCCTGCAACTGTAAACAGTGCCGCGTTTCTACAGATTACGACTGAGACCATACTCAACTTGGACCCTGCAACTGTAAACAGTGCCGCGTTTCTACAGATTACGACTGAGACCATACTCAACTTGGACCCTGCAACTGTACACAGTGCCGCGTTTCTACAGATTACGACTGAGTCCATACTCAACTTGGACCCTGCAACTGTACACAGTGCCGCGTTTCTACAGATTACGACTGAGTCCATAACTCACTTGGACCCTGCAACTGTACACAGTGAAACTCGACACAGTTACCATTCGACGCGAAAAAATTTGATCCGGCACAACTCGACACCACAGAACTCGATACGTTCAAAACTTGGCCCGATAAAACTCGGCCCAATACAACTCGATACATAACACGACTCGACAGAGCAGAAGTCGACCCTGCACAACTTGACCCAGAGAATCAGCTTCATAGATCCGCTTCGATACAATTGTACACACAGCATCAATTGAACACGCGTCGTTATTGATACTTATGGTAAATCAGGATAGTGCTGCCCTTGGGCGAATCTACAAAGATGGCTGCCGGGCAGGGATAGACAATATTCAAATAAAATTGTATTTAACACACACTTCGGTCTGAATAACTATGAGTAATTGTAAGAAGATAGCATGATCAATACATTTTTCTAATATAACGAGAAGTAAATTGGATTAATCAACAATTCAAAATCGTATTATTGGTCCTACTTACGAATTATTGACAGTTATGCAAATTCAAAAGTATTCAGAATACATTTTTATTCGGATATTGCCCATCCCTGCTACCGGGTCAAGATCTGCTGGGTCGAGTTGTGCTGTGTCGAATTGTATTGGGCCGAGTTTTGGGCATGTCGAGTTGTACACAGAGAGAAAATATTTCATTGATTTACTGCAATCTTTGAAAATAAGAAAAAAATACTTGAGTTTCAATACTATCTTCGTTTTAAATGTTCTCTAACTAAATGAAAAGTAGCGACGCTCAGTCAAATAAATCGTCTCTGTTCTTTTCATTGATTTCACTAAAGAAGCAGTGGCACTTCCCCCACCACAGCTCAGAGTCCTGAGACCCTTTTTCCTAAGCTACTCCGCAGATAAAGCTCAAATTTGGAAAAAGCGTGCTCAAGTACGGCAGAAAGAGGCTGAAGTATGGGCCAATTGAAATTCGAAGGCGTTTGATCGAAAGATTCGGAAAACGAAAAAGTGAGGTTAAGTGCTATATGCCCTATGCGGTTAACATTGGACGATAGGATTCAAACTCTTGCTGTCATTAAGTATATCTTTTCAATAAATGAAGAAGACGTTGAAAAAAATTAAACTTTCTCTTTATTATATGCTCTTTGATATTCAAATGCACTATTTCATTCAAATCAAAGAAATATTTCCAAATCAATAAAAACCAAATTAACCCATATATTTCTGTTGTGTCAATGAAATCGTTTCTCTCGGTGTAGCAAGTCCAGTTTTGCGGTGTCAAGTTATGTCAAGTCAAATTGTTTCGTGTTGAATAGTTACTGCATCGAGGGCAAGTTGGCACGGGCCAAAGTGAGTACGGACCCTGTCGTAATCTGTAGAAACGCGGTACTACCAGTAAAAGAGTTTTACTCATAATAAAAATGGACTTTTTTTACCGACTCGTCCCCCTCAAAAAAATATCTACAAAAAATAACACTTTCAAACAAAAAAATAGTATGAATAATAAAATATATCCGAAACTACATCAAACTGCAAAAGAGAGCAGGGTGAGCCGAGTTCACGAGATACCATATCACAAATAAAAATCGTTAGGTCATTGGGGGTTAGCCGCAGGACTTAAATGCCACACCGTGGCTTTAAAGCCTCTATCGTGGCCACTCGAATATACAGGCAGATCGGGATACCAGCCGAGGCGAGAGAGCATGCCATGTTTGCCTTGCAATTTACAATCCTGATGCACGTCAGCCTGTGCGAATTGTCAATGCGAATTTGCATAAAAGTAGATGATAAGTAAGCTATCCTTGAGGCACTTTTGCATATGATTTTATCTAAGATAAATATGGTTACACAGTGCTACTCAACGGCATTTTGTAATTTTTTTTTCGTTTTTTTTTGCGTCTGATAATTTCCTTCGCTGTTATTACCTATATGCGCATAAGTACGCGCACCATTTTCTCTTTGAACAATTATTATCTGACGCTTCAACGCCAGACGCTTATTACACGCTTGTCCGCGACACGACAAAACGCGATCGAGCTATGATGCAGTTTGCATTCGGGTTATGAATATACCGTAACCGCAACTTGGTCCGATGCGTTTCAATGATATCATCGAACATTTCCCGTCCATAGTCCTGATAGCGTGCGAGACTACTACGACTGCTTTTCGAAGGATCGCTTAAATAATGACAATACGATTATAAAATAAATAGAATATGAGGGAGAAAAAACTATGAGACGCTCGGAAAAAAATAATCATGAAAAATCTGCATCGTTATGTACAACCATAAAACTTACATCCCGTTTAAACCCATATACGAGAACTCATAGGAGCATGTCGTTTTTTTTCAATGCAAACATTTCATCGTTGCAAGCGTTTCCGCAATTTTACAAGGTAAACTTGGTAAGCGGTAAACTTATGAATATTAACTGGTTGGAAAGTTTTCACAAGTTTGCGATAACTGATTAGCGATTTCTATCTATTTTCCATTACTTATGATGGTGAATTATTCACTTAAATTATTTACTGTATTCACTCACATGAGACATATTCATGATTTATGGCTTTCTCATTAGTTAGTTTTGCATTTACACCTGTGAGTACGTGCAGTCAATGATTGCGGATTATTCGTTAAAGACGAGTAATTGATTAAGTAGGCCAGCCTCAATAATAATAACTCATTTTTCTTCCTGACGGAAGAATCAAAGTTGCAATTATTTTTAATTGAACCAAATTATAATTTTATTGCCTCAGTATCGTGAAACTCATATCAACCGTCATATCGACAGTCACTAACACTGATACAAAAACCATTTGAAAAGCATTTCAAATTATTTTATTGGCGAAAAATGGACCAAAAAAAAGGAATATAGATTGATGAGCAAATTATTACATTGTAAAAAAATCTGCTTGAAAATTAAGGTATCCGGACCGGAAGTTTTCATTTACAAAACGTCGCTTAATTTTCAAGCACGAATGTGTTGATAATTCGAATTTACGACACATGAAAAACTTCAAATATAATTGAAATAGCAGTAATTTGGTACGTAAAATTTAATGTACGCATGTCAAATATTTATGGTTATTGTGGATAAAATTACTCCAGGTTATGGATTTTTTAATGCAAAATGGTACGTTAAAATTCAAGAAATGTTGGGCATAAAAAATGGACTTGAAAACGATGGAAAAAAATCGAGCCATTACTCGGGCATTTTTTTCAGATGTATAAGATCAAACATATAAGATTTGTGAATTTGAACGTCATACCTATTTCTAAAATACCGATATTTGAATTCACAAGGGGCATTCTCACTTTTGCAATCAAGTTTTGAAATTTCGAATCATATATTTAAAAATTACAGATATTTCGTAGTTTTAATTACCAGCGTGACATTTTTTTAAATAAATTAGGTGTTCTACTTTTCAAACAAGAGTTACTGAAATATAAGGTATAACGGATACCTAAAATTTAACAGAATTTCCTATTAGATTTCAGTCCATCGGAACAATTTTCAATTTCCTGTGATTGATTTGAGCAATTACGTGACAATATTTGTAAGTTTACAGTAAATATTGCTTAAAGTTCTAGCTAGGCATACATTAATTTCATTAAAGAATCAGAAATTTACAGTACTCGGTACGTGAATCACAGCTTCGAGTACAAAGTATGTCAATTTCAAGAGCTTAAGTACATTAAATTTTGAGACTTTTTACAGTGTCATATTGTGGGCTTGTTCATTGGTGGAAATCTAAAGATTGGTTAAAGTGCTGCGACCTTTAATTTGAGCAGTGTCAGTGAAGCAGTTTAGATCTTATAGAGTTTCGAAGATTTAAAAAAATTTACGTTATTACTGTGCGTGAATTTATTAACTTCCGAATATTGCAAGTATCAGGAACAACAAGCAGTAATAAAATAATTTGAAAAATTGCATAGCGCTTTTGTAATTAAAAAATAAATGACACTGGTCCCTGTTTGTGTATGCGATTTACCTGAACGCCGTATCGATTAAGCTTTATTACGTCAATCGCGTGATTACGAAAATGTATGCAAAATTTCCATACGGTCGAGTTCTCAGTGACATTTACTAATGCCTCCGTCCAACCCTCGCCGCTATCACACAGCAAATTTCTCCTGTGGGTTTCGCACAAAATGCAAATTAATTTAGTAGACGCGTGTAATCAGCAGTCTTGCGCCCTGGTCGAGCTCTTTGCTTTCCCTCACCTTCGATGATGGATTTTCATAAATCACGCTAGAATCCGGTCATTCATTTTTGACCTTACCAAACTCGTATGAAGATTCTTACACCAATAAGAAGAATTGGTAATGCCAACCGAATCTGCAGTTACGCGTGGCGGAACAAATATTCGGTTGATTGAAAGAAATATTCGTTCTAATCAACCAAATATTTCTTTGGAAAGCGTAGCGACAGAAATTTTTGGTTGATTGAAACGAATATTTTCTCGAATCAACAAAATATTTGTTCCGCCACCCGTAACCGCAGATTCGATTGGTATTACCAATTCTTTTTATCGGTGTAACCCTACATAACGAAGGCAGTCAGAAAAAAAATCAGACATATTTAGAAAATAATTATATTTAAAAAGCAATCCTTTACTCGAAGAAAACCTTTTAGGTCTGAAGATTCAATGCAGTCTTGATCCAAGACTCCTTGAATATTTACAAAATACTGTTTTCATACTTTCGTTTTTATGCGGGTGAAAACCATTGTTTTGAAATTACTCACCTCTTAACAGCAAAGCGCTTTCATTATTTGAACAAAAAATCCCTTTGACAGCTAAACGAATTTTTCGGTAATCACAATTTCTGAAAAGCACACTTTTTATATTTTGATTTGTAAAAACGTTTTTGTTGCATAAAATAAAAATGTAAAAAGCATTGCTAATAAAAAGTGAGAAATTTTTCTGAAGATTCTGGAAAAAAAGTAGAAAAACGTAGAAAAACTCGGAAAATTAAGAGGTTATCTGCATGAATTTTGATGTACTGGACCGACTGCTTGCAAAAAATCGCTATTACTGTTATTTCTATTATTATTACTCTTGTTATTAATATTATTATAGGTTAAGGATATCTTTAATGCGTAGCACACTATCGACGAGTGCAAAACGTTGAAGCCTCCTTAATTATAGCCTAAGAATTAATAGGCGAGAATTAGTAGGAGCCATGCCTACTAATACCTCCGAATTTTTTACTGAGGTCAACCTCGATGATCCGAATATGCTTAGTTATAGAGTTTTGCTTTTTTTCTCTGAATTGTAACGTCTTACGTGACTATTGAACGATCCTTAAATGAAATATCGACCTAACTCGATGCGTGATGTTTTTTATGTGAGAATTTTTTTCTAATTAAACGACTTGACCGGTGTACTGAAAATAACATATCATTTTGAATTAAAGCAAAATGAAGGCAAAAGAATGTTAGGAAATCGGTTTTAAGGTTATCGTGCCGATAATATCTCTTGTGGGTTGCAACGCCAGAGCCAAAGTTGCCGAACTCGCGATGGTATTACGTTCAAACAGATTATTTGGCCTCGTTCTTTTGGCCTCCGAAGCATAGATAGAAAGACCGAGTGGAATAAACGATTCCCAGAAACCCCTCATCTCGCGATATTTTACAAAAATTCGACGACGCGTCGGCCATTGCTGCTCGTCTTGCCGCCCATCAACGCAACCGACGCCGATGCTACCGCCTTTTTACCAGGAATGGAACGAAGATTGTCGACTTAACAGGAATTCGTTTCTCACACTTAGGAGCTTCAGTAGTAAACATTTATGTTTTATGATTTAACTCTAAGATCAACGAATATTTTCATTAAAAAAATTAAGAGACGTACAAATTTTTACCGAATACGCGACATGGAAAGAAAAAGATTAGCTGCCATAATCAAAAAATGAGTTGATACAACCAACCGATTATTCTTTTTCCCTTATGACTCAAGTGGTAGTGCCAATGATTCGAATAGTACTGTCAACGACTTGAATAGTCGTCCTAACGATTCTGATGAATGGCCCGACAACTTGATTTGGATAGGCTAACTAATTTTAGGAAAACCAATCGTAAATAATTGGAAAGACTATTTGATATGATTTAGGCAACTAATTGTTGAGATCTTTTATATAGCAAATTGAAAATGTAGTTGTCACAACCAAACCTTTTTTTTTTTCGTGTACGGTTAGAGGATTTTTACTGATCATGATTTTCGGAGTAGATATAGCGTATTTTGGTACTTTTAAATAAACTCCTTCACTGCCAACGTAGCATATTGGTCCGTCAGTGAAATAGCTAGCTTGAAAAATATTGATACATTTGTGAAAGAGCTAGCTTAAAAAATATTGTTACATTCGTGGAATAACTAGTTTTAGTTTAAATCTCGTGAAAGTTGCCGGACTTTCACATATTATTAGGAATGTATCCTACCTTTCGATTTCATGGATGCAAAAGGCATTCAAATTTAATAACAATATAAGCCATTCTTATGTAAAAATGATATTCTTTAACCACATTGATTCTGAAAAGTGTTTAAAGTTTTATAAAGAGTTATACTTTCATCCGGACAGTGTCTCGAACGTTGAAGGGTTAATTACCTTACAAAAACACGAGGCAGAAAAAAAAGTATTATTTTACGATTCCAAGGCAGAAGTTTTCTATCTTTCGAAATGTGTCATGTCGGACGTTAAATTTTTTTATATTCATATTTGATCGTATATTCTTACAATCCAAATGAACGAATATCGATTGAAGACCTCTTTATTTTTTGAAAATACAGTATTTTTTACGATACTTGTATTCAACCTTTTTAATAAAATAATTTTCCTTCAGAAATGGGATTTCATTATTGAACGGTTAAAATTTCGAACTCTTTTGTATCGAATAAAAAACGACATTTTTCTAAATTAATATTGTCTTCTGAACAGAGCTTAAATATTTAGCTCTGGTGAATATTTAAGCTTAAATATTTAGCTCTGGTGAATATTTAAGCACTGGGGGGAAGCACTTTGGGGTCTTAGCGGCGGTAATAAAATTTTTACATTTTCTTTATTGAAAATGGACATTTCCTCTATGAGTCAGACCGTTTTTCAAATTTTTTTACGATTTTGAGACGAAAATTCCCTATATTGAGGCACATGTTCCGTCAGAAATTTGGATTATGATTCTATGCATCATTTTCTTATGTTCTTATAAATATAATGAAGCTATTTCGTTTAAATAGCTAAATAAGACGTAATGTGCCAAATTCTATCGACAAGAGTTTTTCTTTATTATCTGAATTGGCGTTACATAAGATTCAAGGCTCTTTATTCTCATGAAGCGAACGACAGATTGTACTATTCAACGACAGAGTCTTGATACGCGATTTCCAACAATTGGCGAACTACGTCGTCGGCGATGAGGAGGAGTTTTGTGTGGCGAACCGTGGGAGTTGCCGAAGAATAATATTTGCCGGGTCGGAGTAGCGGCCCAGCAAAAGACACGCGGTCTTCTCTTTATACCTCGTAGTCGGATTCTAACGAGGCGGAATTACACAAAAGGAAGCTCATATATCAAGTATAGACAAGAGCGACGTCGAGCACGATCTCCGGCTGCTACTTCTGTAGATTTACGCTACGCGGCCTTCACGTATTGCAGAGGCAATCGTCGCAAGACGTTTCGCAATCACCGACAAAGAGACTCCGCTACCTCGAATTTTGTCGCGAGTCGTTCAACTCTATATGAATCCAGCCCTCGTCAGTCAAGCTCCACAGATTCCAAGGGCAGCGGAGTCGCTTTTTAAATAAAATTATACACAGTAAAAAAAAAAATTTGAGCTTTACACTGAAAAAAAAGGTTCGTACTAACTAAATTAGCGTACACCCGCGTTCAAACGATTTTTTCTTTAGAGCCAACAAATGTTAAGTTTCTTCAATAATTATTGGGTTCAGTTGTCAAATGTATGAGCTTGAATAAAATTATACACAGTAAAAAAAAAAAAATTTGAGCTTTACACTGAAAAAAAAAGCTTCGTACTAACTAAATTGGCGTACACGCTCGTTCAAACGATTTTTTTTTTAAAGCAAACAAATTTCAAGTTTCTTCAATAATTATTAGGTTCAGTTGTCAAATATATGAGCTTAAATAAAATTGTACACTGTAAAAAAAAATTTTTTTGAGCCGTATACCCTGAAAAAAAAGGTTCGAACTAACTAAATTCGCGTACACCCTCGTTCAAACGATTTTTTCTTTAGAGCCATCAAATGTTAAGTTTCTTCAATAATTATTGGGTTCAGTTGTCAAACATATGAGCTTAAATAAAATTATACACTGTGACAAATATATATATTTATATATATTTTTCTTGAAAAATTAACAAACTTTTTTACAATATAGTTTTAAGTGTCAGAATACCAAGATATTTTTTTTCAGATTCTTTCGGAAGTGTAATTCTCTTTTTTAAAAATTGTTTTAATTTTTCTCTAAAATTGACTAAAAAGTTGTCCCGGCAAAAAGTTGGAATTTTCCAATTTACTTTCCAGTATACATTTTTTTCGTGGTTTTGCGAAATAATTTTTATGTATTTCCGGGCGAAGCAGAAGTAGGAATATTTTTATCGTTGTGATCAACCATTTTGATTTTACTTAAAATCTCACAGAAATTTCACTACTTTCGTGGAGTTTTGAAAATCTAAGTCGTCTGAGAAAAAAAAATTAAATTTCGTCCGAAAGTACTTTCGAACAATTATTTTATGTAATTTCTGCCCTGTACAACGTAGGGAACTATTACTTGATTCATTAGGATTGGAATTATTAATCATCCCGGCGAATTCCCTGACCGAATGTTTCGAACATTTTAAGTTGCCAATTTGATTTTTTCGTACTTTGTAAACATAGTCGTGGAATTTCTGTGAAATGTTCAGCAAAATCAAAATGGTCGATCGCATGGAGAAAAATATTCCTAACTGTGTTTCATCCGGAAATAGATTAAAATTATTTGGCAAGACTACAAACAAATTTATACTGGAAAGTGTACTTTGAAAAACCAGAATTTTTGTCTCGAAAACTTTTTTGTGTAGAGCAAAATTTTACTTGAACTGGGACACGAAAAAACATTCCTTGAATAGAAAATAAAAAGAATCATACTTTAGAATATAATTCGAACCCTTCTACCGATCTCCACTAAATTATGGACCAAGCTTTACTTAATATTTTTTCCGCTACTTAAAATGTGGGTTCATTCAGTTCAGTAAAGATCATTGCTATTTTAACTCAATTCAATAACAAACAACATTAAATGTACATGTATTTATGGAGAAATAATTATCCAAATATAGTTCATTTTACCAATGTTACATAGACTGAGCCGTTTTTTTTTCAATTCCAATAACTATAAAATCGAGATTTGTGGTTACATTTTGTCAAAATTGCTGCAATCAGAGGCGAGTGCAGCTTCACTTGTTAGCTCATTTTTAGCTACATCTGTTGACCGATTCTTGAGTTACAGGCGACTGAATTATTAAAACTGTGGACGCACATGCATACAAACATTTTTTTCTAAACCATTTTCCTTGTGGTTCTCGACCATTCCGCGAACTTCCACAACAACAACAAAAAAGCCGGAATAAAATGTGGAAGCAAATGATAATCGTATTTTTTTAAAAGAGCGTTTTCAATAAACTGTTAAATTATAACAGAAAATCAGGTACAATCATCGCTCACGAAAAAGGCAGTATTATCGACTGTGCGTTCGACCCTTTCATCCCTTTCCCACAACTTCACACAGCAAATCGATGAAATATGTCCTGCATCTCCATTTGATCCTTTTAAACATCTGCAGTGGAAATGTTTCTTTCTGCTCCCAGTGTTTTTTATCTTCCTGCTTTCGGGTTTTTTCTATGGACTATGACATCGGCCACTTGTCGTTGAATTTCTTGCAGATCGGTTAAAATCATGGACTTCATTTTGCTCCTTCTCCGAACCGTTTCCGGCCGATCTTCTACCCTCAGATATGAACGAAGTTCTTCCAGTAAAACACGTTTTATGCTAGGTTCCCTTCACATTCTCCTGCTGTGAGATAAAACGTACGGACTACGGGAAATGGAAAAAGAAGTACTACACCGAGAAACATGATTTCATTGATTCACGGCAATTTCCACCAATGAAAAAAAATACTTGAGTATCAATACTATCTTTTCATTGAATGATCTCAAACCGAATAAAAAATAGTGACATTGGATCGAAGCAATCGTCTCTGTTCTTTCCATTGATCTCACTAAAAAGGCAGCGGTACTTCCCCCACCACAGCTCAGAATTTTAAAACTGGTTTTTTCCTAAACTTCTCGGCAGATAAAGCTTAAACTTTTAAAGAACGTGCTTTAATACGGCCGAAATGGGCTTAAGAACGGGCTCCTCAAAACTCGAAGACGTTTGTTCGAGAAAATCGGAAAACGAGAAAGTGAGGTTAGGTGCTAGAGATATAGCCTCATATACGTTTGACATTGGACGATAAAATTCGAAGCTCTTGCTGCTATTAAGGTAGTCCTCGTGTCTCGACGCTAGTAAACTTTCAGTATTTATAATATTATAGTTGAAGATCATTTTGTGGCGATAACGAAGTTTGAAGATTGGTTATCGGGCTGACTGGTCAAGGAAATAAACATAAATACGGCAAAAAAGTAGGGTTATACATCGGCGCTTATGGGAAAATAACCGATTTTGAACTTCGGAACAAAAATTAACCTTCATCATCTGAACTTTTGTGCCATATTAAATATGGAAGAGATTCCACAGATATTTGCGATCAGATATGATGCCAAAAACATCGGTATCATCGAAAAAATTCGAGAGTAATCGTCCATTAAGAGAAAGTATCACCACGAAATTCAGATTTATCAGACAATATTGAGTCAAATCCGCAACTGTATCCTATTCTATCAGGTAAAATTGGTTTCCTGCAGTAATGCAACATATTTAGAAATACGTATTCATTATCACGGTGATTAATTAAATGCAGCTATTTCTTTCAAGCTCACGATTTACAAATATTCTCGACCATTTTATCATTTGACTAGTATGCATCGCAAGGTCTTAAGTATATCTTTTCAGTCAATCAAGGAGACGTTTCTTCAAAACAATGAAACTGTTTCTTTATTATATGCTCACTGAGTAAATGTTGCTTGATACTGACTTGGTACGAATTTCAGGAAAATATCGATTTTTATTGATGCTTTATTTTCATTTGTTTACCCGGAACTTTAACCCGGCCCGCACCGGCGATTTTTTTGTAACGTCGTTATTCGTGGTCGAGATTCTGTAATTGTTACAGCCGAAAAAAAACCGTCGTTCTGTAAGGAAAAAAATATCGTTTCTAAGCGAAAAATTAGTGTTACCACGATGGCTAGAGTGTTAAAATTTTTTTTTAAGCTAAAATAAAGCCACAACTGTTCTGTGGACATTTTTTTCTGTAATTTTACATTTCTGAGATAAGTGAACATGAAAAAAAATCGTGTTTTATGGAATATTGAATTTAAAAATCTGGAAAAATGTACGAAGGGTGATATTCAGTACTACTTTGATGTAACGAATTATCGCGCAGATTCAAGACAGTCGAAACCAAAGTAACCCACTTTACGTGTTTTACCTCTATAAAGAAAAATGTTGTATAAACTTGAAATACAGAAAAAACTAACCCGAAAATATGGATTCTAAAAACTAAACCAAAATGCACGTAGCATTCATAGTCGTATTTTGACATTCCAGAGACTAACGATCTCAGCTTCTCTGCAATGGTTGTTGCCCCTGTGGCTTCTGCCCTTTTTGCAATTCTTTCCATGGGTCCACCCGGAACACGTTTGAGGCGGACCTTGGCAAGCACTCGTTATCCGTCTCGTGAACTGCTAGTCATGACCCCGAGAGGGCCCGAAGCCACACTTGCCATAGGTCTATGTATGGGGCATTCCAACTGATTTCGATCTGGGTCCGTAATTTTTCATTTATATGATTCATAGAACTCTAAAAAATACTAATTTTTTTGTCGACTCTTCTAATTGGGTCCGTAATTTTTTATATGATTCATATAACTTTTGTTGACTCTTTTGATTGGGTCCGTAATTTTTTAAATGACTCATATAAGTTTTGTTGACTCTTTTGATTGGATCCATCATTTTTTATATGATTTATATAACGCTAAAGAACAATAATTTTTTGTTTCTATTTGTTAGCCCATTTTTTAATATCCAAGTTTTTTTCCAAGAGGAATTATCAAACGACCCACGTAAAAAATTTGTAAAAAGTCTGATATGCCTTATTTGGAATATGGAAGTGGATCAACGATTTCTTTTATTTTCAACAGCCTTTTAAAAAAATATAGCGGTCCAAAATGTGTTTCACAAAATGGTAGATAATAATAAATGAGTGCTCTTTTTAATTTTTTTAACCATAACTTTAGAGTTATGTCGAACATATTTAAAAATACGGATTCAAACGAAAGGGTCAAGGGTTAAAACCAGGTGAAAACTAGGTGGAATACCCCATATATATATGTCCTATATACTCGTAGCCAAAGCGGAATCCTTCACATAAAACATGTTTTCCAAGAGATTATTAGCACAGAGTGGATAAAGTAGATCGCCCTGGCAAAGATGATTGATCCTGTCCAACGTATTAGCACATAATGATGTTTATTAGCATGTACTTAATCGTATTCCCACATAAATAACGCTACCCCCACAGTCGGGATCACTGTAGAGCCCATCTAACGAGAAAAGGGAATACCTCGAGTATATATTTCACTCGAGGCTAGTTACATACAGTATGAATATAAAACGAGTAATATCGAGCCGTTTTTCGCTTGAGCCTTCTAATATGTATCTTTATTCGTGGTTCCGAGCATTCCACTTGACCCCATCTCGACAGGAGCTCTATTCTGCAAAACGCTATGAAAATGATGATGATGATGATGACGGTGATGAACTGACAGCCCCAAGACTCGACTGTTTGCATAATAATGCGACAGGGACGCGTGCATTGAGTCAAAGAGCTACTGCTTTGATAAACAACATCAGTAAAATAGAGACAACTACGGTAGGTTTTAGTCATGAAAGTGGAATCATGATCGTAATGAGGAGAAAAGGAAGCATTACGCAGGATGCACTGAGGTCGGAGGGTCGAGGGTCGGTAGAATCACAGAAGTTCGTGATTAGGAATACTAACATACACGCATTACCGCATGGCAAATTGTACTATAGAATCGTTTTACCGCGGTAACTCCTCCGGACTTGTATTACCCCTATCAACTTCGACTGTTGTTGACCAGCAATGCCTCTTCGTGTTATGAACGCCCGACAAGACGTTCCTCCCTCGGAGTTACTAAATTTTAGAAGGCGTATAAGTTACGTTAAATGGAGCGAGCGTACTTTTTTTCTCCTGCACGCATATTTTTATCACTTTCTGCATCCGCATTGTCATACTGGAATGTTACATAAAACAGGAACGAAAACTGTAGTTACGAAAATGTATTGTAACGAAAACTGTAATTACGAAAATGTATTGTAACGAAAACTGTAGTTACGAAAGTGTATTGTAACGGAAACTGTAGTTACGAAAATGTATTGTAACGAAAACTGTAGTTACGAAAATGTATTGCAACGAAAACTGTAGTTACGAAAATGTATTGCAACGAAAACGTGTAGTAATGGAAATGTGTTGTAACGAAAACGTATAGTAATCAAAATGGGTTGTAACAAAAACGTGTAACAACGAAAATATGTGGTGACGAAAACGTGTAAAGTGTGATAAAAAAAACGTATAATAAATAAAGTGTGTGATAACGAAAACGTGTAGTAACAATAACATATAATAACGGAAATGTGATGTAGCGGAAACGTGTAGTAATCAAAAGTGTAATAACAAACTCGTGTAGAAACAAAAATGTGTAGTAACGAAAACTTCTAGGAACAAAACCGCGTAGTGACAGGCGCGTATAGCAACAAAAACGTGTAGTAACACAAGCGTCTGGTGTCAAAAAGGTGTCGTAATAAAACGTGTAGTGACAAAACCGTGTAGTGACAAAACGGTGTAGTAAAAAAAACATCTGGTGGCAACCTTGTTGAGTATAAATGTGTATTATCCGCTTGTGTAGTAAAGGAAGCGTAAGCAATTGTAATGTGGAATGAAGGAAATGTGTAGTACCGAGCTTGCGAAGGATGAAAATAGTGATATCTGTCTACGCAGTAATGGCAGTGTAGAGAATTCACAATGTGAGAATTAATAATGTCAATTCGCAATGTGTTGAGGGATATGTCACGAAATGGAGAAATCATCTAAATATCTTTCCTCGAGTTGGCTCTAAAATTTTGATGATATTACCTAAACAAGTAGATTGTATTGATTCGGTAAACTGTATTGAGTTTACCCGCAGGACGAGAACTCCTATATTGGTTCCTTCACCTGGCATCCTTGAGTATAAATCAAGGTGCCAGCTGCAGGCGTTCGCCTGTCTGAGAAGCAGTACCTCCGATACAGAATACGCGTATGCATAGGTGATGGAAGGGCCCTCTTCGTTCTCTCTGATACAATCTTGCCGCGTCGTACCGTAATCCACATCACACGAAAACGGTGTGACATTCGATAATCTATTATATCGCGCCTGCATGACGCGAGCTGGATGATTAAAAATTGCAAATTCCGGACATAAGTACCCCTTTAGGACGTTCGTTTCCAGCTCCACCTGTGCAACACTTTGTTTGCATTTACAGAATGCGTTTCGTAAATTATGTCAATGCTGAAACGCCATGTCTGGAATTTCACAAAATTGCATATCCAGGATTTGTTTTGTTCTACAAACGGCATCCTGAAAATGTAATTATATCAGTTCTAGCAGTCATCAACGATCAGAAAATAGCAAATAATAAATTTAATCTTGATGAAAAAAAAATTGTGTGCTACCGCATCAAATTAGATATTCACCGATCAGTAGCGTTCAAAAGATATCTGTTAGCAAGTAGTTAACTACTATTCGTCGTCAGGCACGCGCGAAATTGAAAAAAATTGATATAATGGCATTCGAGGCTATAATTTAATTTCGGAAGTCATGAAGGGGGACAATGATGACGATTTGTCTTTGTTTTTAAACGGATATTTTTATTAGCAAAGTTTAATGCACAATCCAAATAATCATGGTATCTACGAAGGGACTGCTTATTCAATTAATTGATAATGTGATATTGTTTAATTTTTCGAATATCCTGTCACATTACAAAGTCTATTGAAACGAAAGAATTTCTAAAAGTTGAATTTGAAAGAGGTGCATACAGTGAGAGAAAATCATGTCGTTGATTCAACGATATCACATGATAAAACGAACACAGGAAGACTTGCAATGGTTTATCGTTAAAGCGATGACAATATGGTTCAATAAACGATACTTGCAAGGTTTTTGAAAACAAATGTTTAAATCGTACATGCAACGAAACGGCATTTTTGAAACTATTCGAATAGTTTTTGAATCTATTATCCTATTAATAATTGCTACTATTATAAATTTATATTTGCTATAACCATAAAATATAGACATTTCTCCTGGGAATTAGATTAATGGTTCATCCAAGTATTTTCTTATATTTGGTATAACCATAAAATATAGGCATTGCTGGGAACTATAGTTTATAGTTAGATTATCGTCGATCTAACTATATATTTTTTTCAATTACTAGATTTTTCTCTGAGTGTATATAAGAGTTATTTAAAAATAGCATGTAAAGCTCAATTAAAAACCAAAAAGACATGTTAAGAATCAAAGATATGCTATCGATGGACATTTTTTGCAAAGAAATGCTATTGATAGACATTTTCTGCAAAGAAATGCTATTGATAGACATTTTTTGCAAAGAAATGCTATTGATAGACATTTTTTGCAAAGAAATGCTATTGATAGACAGGATTCCACACTCATATTAGAATGCACTCTTCGACAGGTGAAATAAGACATCGAACACTGTAACCTCAGACCGTCTTAATTTTATCAACAGTCAACTCAGACAGATTTAATTATATTAACTGTAATCCCAAACCGTATCAATTTCACCAAGTATAACGTTAAACCGCATTGATTTTAACGACCATATGTCGATTCATTGCATTTTTTATACATATGCACAATTTCGACCGATAGCCAGGTCAAATGTGTTCTGTTTGGCAAGTGAGTTGCGCTAATTCATCGGTGCGTTGCACCCAACCGTAATAGAAGGTCAATTCAACCCATCCTATGCAACTAACTGAAAGTAGTTGTCTCAACTCTCAAAATTTGGGATTGGGAATAACTTCTTTTTCTCCGTGAAGGAAATTATAATTTTCTCAAATAAGTTCACTTTATATTTTGTTCAATGGGCTGGTTAAAATTAAGGTAATAATTGACTTAATAAATTGAAAGTTATTGCTTCAGTTACACGTTCATTTCCGCCCATTTCGCCTGTGACATCGTAAAATATAAGGAAGTAATCGGAACTAGGTCCGCCGGATGACCGGAACTCCAACCGGCATGACCGTAACTAGTACACGCGAGGCTACGGAAACCGCGACATGGAGTTTATAACGTGACGGAAACCCCGGCAGCCGTGCGTCGTTAGTAATACAATAATTTGAATATTATAACCTAATAATTTAACCTATAAAATTATTTGACTATGTTTAGAAGGATTTATTGCATAAATAAGAAAAGTTCATTTTAGAAATTTCGATAAAACCCATTCAGGAGCAGCAGAAATCACGAGCCTAGGATTTAAAGATGACCGAAACTGGGCCCTTTGCCTTAGCTTATAAGTACGTCCTGAAAACTTTACAGTATGGCAATGTACGGCATGTAATTCTACTTCGAGCCATTTCAAATACTGACCGCCTAATTACATTTGTTGATATCGATACCGATCTATGCTGCAGCGTTCCTTTTTCATTTTTTTTTTTTTTTGTTATCTATACATTCCTCCTTGTAGCTTTTCGTTCTCGAGTATTTGTAGGACTAGACACGATGTTCCGCTGCAAGGCCCAGATCCGTTTGCTGCGTTCGCCTGAAGGCAGGTGTACATGGTACATGGTATGCTACTCTCCGTTCTCCGTTCTCTTCGTAGGGGCATCGGAATCCGCACGCGTTCAACGCCCGCGGAACGTTAATGGGCCTTTGGCGATTCGATCTCAAACGAATTCGCGAACGAGCGACGAGATCAGTGAAGTAACCGGTAGACCGGAGAACCGAAAAACGTGCCACTTTAATTCAAACAACGCTAACGATCCATCTGTTTGTTCTCACCGTTTGTTTTTATCGAATTTGTGCTTTTTTTATTCATGCCATTTTTTTAGACGTTAAAAAGTACGATTCTAACAACGATTTCATTTATTTGGGAATTAATTAACCATCAGTTTGCTTTGCAATATTGCCCACTTTCTGTTGATAATTCTATAACATGTTTGTTAATAATATTTTCATTAAGATTTTTTTTACGGTGGTCACAGGAAAAGATTGATTGAAAATTTCGACTACAAAAAGAGCATCACTCGTTTAATGATTTGATTTGAAGGTCTTGACAAGTTTTAAAATATGCTGAGCTGATCGCAGTATTCTGGCAAACAATTTGTCTGTTTTTTGCTTTCTCGTAGAGAAAGATTTGTTTTCATGAGACTGAAAATAGTCTAGCAAAGGAGTTTAGAAAAAATACGTATGCATGTGTGTGTGTGTGCGTATATGTTTACAACATCGAAAATTGAGACGCCGATAACTCAAAAATCATTTTAGCTATCGAGCTCAATTTTTTTACCGTTGGTACCATTTGCCGAAATTACAGGATCACAGGCCTTTCATTCTAATCGACTCACTAATTTTACTAAATTCGATGAAAATGCACAACGGGATGCGTTCGAAGTCTTTTTACTTTCACCTCGTCTCTGAAATAGTACAAACGGGTCCAGATGTGAATGTTGCGTAACTTGATCGAAAACTGCGGACGATTGCAGTCTCCTTATCTGCCAGTGCGTTCGACCGCTGACTCTGCCGAAGACCTGAAGTGATAACAACTAAACATATATCGTGTATCGACCAATTAATTCGAGAATAATGCGAAAAAAAATAATTCGAACAAATACTAATACCGTAAATGCCTAATATAGACAAAAGTACATTATTTAGGCCACAAATTTTATTTACCTCTATAGATGAAAATCTCAAAAAATTGAGGAAGTGTTTTAGAAAAAGAAAAAAAATTCCTTCGAGCCGGATTTGAACCAGCGACCTATGGATGTCTCTTTTTTAACAAACCGACTACAGTCCACCGCTCTACCAACTGAGCTATCGAAGGCGATATTACTTTCGTACTGACTGCGACCTGATGAATTTTTAAAGCGACTTTCACCGGCCAAGAGCAAAAAATCAGAGCACCATATTATACGACTTGTATCTCATGTTGCGTTATCATCTTTACCATAATAATCATTATAATCGGAGCGGACAGTTTAGTATTAGATGGAAATTATTTATTTTTGCAATTATATGAATTGACTTATTATTAAGAATCTTGCAGCATCACAAAGTGAATCTATTGGATCACGACTCAACATATGTTAAATTTAAGTTACGATACGTTTCGGACAGTTTTACTCAAGCAATTCAATTGAAACGGTCGACACTAGTTTCGTATGATTGTATGAATTTTACAGTGCCGTAAAGTTTGTCCATTTTTCAGAACCAAATACTTATCACTTTCTGATCTTTAAAAAAAGTGTGCTGAAAAAAATCATTGAAATGTTATGAGACTTTTTTTCTCTGACCTGCATTTTCCAAATCACGTGAAGAATAAGAAATTGACGATTGGGGGGCTGGTCCGGGTAATGAAAAAACAAAGTACAAATAAAAATCAAACTGACTGGAAAATGATAACCCGAGTCGACCCTATAACGACCTTCAAAAAAATAAGCCTAATAATATGGAAAAATGCAAGAAAACAAAAATTGTATATTAATGATTTTAAAAATCTGAGCAAAATTCATAAGAAAGTACATCGACCAGTTGTAGAACTTAACTCTTAATGAAAAATAAACCGAGATTTAAAAAAAAAATTTATTGAACCCAATAAGAATGGGTGAATTGGTTTTTTTTTCATTAATCTCAATAAAATATTTATTGGCTTTCAATTAAATTTTGCATTTAAATCTTAAGGAAAGCATTCCATTGAATGAAAGAAATGGTTTCATTGTTTCAAAATCAGTGTTCATTTAAATAAATATTTTGAAATAATTTCTATAAAATTTTTAATTTGACAGAGAATGTCTCATATGAATAACGCAGTGAAGAGTTAAAAATTCGACGTTTTTTAATGATTAGCGAATGTACGAAGTGACTTCAAAGACCAGAGTAATCGTGTGTCACAGGGGGAAAAAGCAAGAGCGGCAGTAAAATTCATAGCTGGGGTTAAAGCTTGGATCCTATCGCGTTTGAGCTTAAAGGTCGCATTCCTCTCAGGACGAGATCGTTTCAAGAGATCTAAATCGTACGAGTATGAGAAGAATGGCGATTGCGAAACGGGGTTGGAGTAAAGAAAGCGAACATTTATTGTAGCTATTTTTTTTTCCTCCGCAAGATTGTGCTTTTATGAATATCGTGGTTAATGTCAAGTAAAGTATGCTTGGCTATGAGCCTCGAGGCCGCAGCATATCTGAAAGGGCGTTAACGGCATATAATTTAAGAGGGTGTGATGTCTAAAACAGCTGAACAACTTTTTTCAAAATATGCTTGAAAATAAAAGTCAAAAGTCTTTTCTAGCATTTGCTATTCAATTATGGACTTCAAAGAAAGTCATTCAAATTAATTTAATACAAATTACATTTTGGTGTATGTGTGTACATGAAAACATAAAATTTCTAAAACACGATGATTTTATACAATTATATTCCACTTATGGTTCAAGAATAAATATTATTTAAAAAAAATTGCTTTCCGCTTATTTCGGCGCTAATTGTTATACAAAATAAAAAAACACGATAAATAACATGAATAATATAAGTGACTGATAAAAAATAATTACTTTATTATTAATTCATAGATAAGCATGTATTCTGTAAAATCCATTTGCGTTCCGACGGAAGTTTGAAATGAATGGGCATTGTTGACTTATTTAGTTATGAGGATGGGATATCTGAATTGTTCGAAGTCATTGAATGTATTACAGAAATATAGGAACTCTATTTATAAGGAGCATGCAATTCAGCTCCGAAACCGGATCTTAAAGGGTTGCGCCTGATATATTGAAACACTAAATAATTATGAGAATCGAGATATGGGATCAATTTACACGTCTGTCAGTCGGAATTCAAGAATTTCACGAACTGAGCAGGTGTAAGCGCATGGAGAATTGTGTGCCATGCTCAGTACTATTTTTTTTTCCAGTCGCCTTATTTGCTCAAAAATTCAGGTAGTAACAAAAACCTTTTTCGTAGAATGGAAACAACGATATGATTAATTTATTTCACTGTTCCATTGAAATCTAGAGTAGTTGAGTTTCTAGTATTTTTTACTTCAAACAATATCCGTTTTAATCCTTGTCACTGTAATATTAATTTTAAAAAAGTGTTTTGCACGTTTTCGATTTTAGAAATCATAAATTTCACTTGCAGTGCAATAATGCTTTCAATTCCTCAATTTTTTCCTCTGACTATTTGTTTGCCCTTCAGTATCATACTTGAGATATATTTTTCGCAGAATATGCGCTCTAAAAATATTTTTTAAACGTTAAGTAATTTTTCCAAGATTACTAAGCTAAAAGTAATTTTTCCAAGATCACTAAGCTAAAAGTAATTTTTCCAAGATTACTAAGCTAAAAGTAATTTTTCCAAGATTCTGTTTTCAACAGCATTTGAAGTTCTGGTAGAAAAAAGTCAAACTTTGCACTTTTTTTCAAGATATCGACTTGCAACCTCCACTATTGTTTGCAAGGGGTATTTAAATATGAACCTTTTACAAAACCTTTCACAGAAAGTATTTGGATGTTATCCATCGACATTCCGCGATCTGAACTTTCAATAAAGGCAAATATCGCATTTTTGAAATCAGGATATCGACTTTCGCCTTTCACTATGATACTCAATTCGTTTTTTCACAGAAAACGTTCTTTGTAAACCTTCGCACGTTTAATTTTCAAAGCAGTAATTTATGACATTCCTGCTTTCAAAATCTGAAAATCCGTCTTCCACTTAAAAAATTCCAGCATCTTATTTTTTTTCAATTTTTTTTTTTTCGTACTTTGAAATTGATGAACATTACATTATTCATAGGTCTAATAAATGAGTGATGTAAAATTAGACATAATGAATGCTCCACAACTGTGTTTTTTCCAAAATATAAATGAAGAATAAAAAAATTTCGTAGCATGTATGAATAATATTGCACATAGTAGGAAGTATGCGAAACAGGCGGCTCCACAATGACCAGCTCACTCGCTTGTTCGTCGAACGATCGCAGCTGATATCGCATGCAAAAGCCCACATATCCTGCAGTATATGCAAGCACACATGTCGTTGTGCTTGCAGAGCCGTGCAATCGACCCCCCAACATCAATATCGTCCGACAAATGATTATTGACTTCTCGATGCAAGATACGATCATCGACGAGAATACCCACGCCCGGTATTGCGATACCTAGAATACCATTCTTTCTTGCAGGTCCTGCATAGATAAAACACTTGTTGTCGGATTCGTTATTACATTGGATCGATTTTTAATCTCTCGTGGCATCTTCAAATTAATACGTGGGTAGCAATTACAATTTTTCTAGTAGATTTATGTTTTGGCGCTCTCAAATACATGGAAACAAATAAATGGCTCCCCTTAGTAGCTGGGACGAACAAATACAACCAAGAAACTAAAATTACGTGATTTTTGTCGTTGAGGGGACTCAGTTACCTAAAAAAGTCTTAACACTAATAATTATTTAAATAACACTTCCCTTGTAAAAAATGTTTTGTATAAAAATTATTATTCTGCATTGTTGTAAACGCGTATAGTGCACACGAGCGGTGCAAGGTAAGACGTAAAATGTTTCACTTTTAGTAGCTTTTAGACCAAGAGGTGAACAAATTTTAGCGTTCGATTATTTTATTCTGGACTAAATATTACGATTCTGAATGAGATAAGAATTACTGTAACCAAGTGGTTAGTGATTTTTCAATAACTACAAATTCGTTTATTATATCCACAGTCATAGCTTTGTCATAATAACCTGAAATAGAAATTTCTATACCCAATTCAGAATGCACTCATCGACAGATAAAATATGATATCAAACACTAAAACGTATTAACCAGTTTGATCTGAATGGTACAAGTGAAAATTTTTACATTTTACCTCACACCATTCTTGTGCATTGAATGCCTTTACAAAATCGCAGAATTATAATGCTTGTTATGTATTTGATGAGGTTTTAATATAAGGTTTTTTTTAAACAAGTGTATCATTTACAGAATTTTTTTACTCATAAAGTTTTTTAGGTGTCTGGGACCCCTTAAAAAAAAATTCCACCTGAACTCATATTAACAAGATTTCTTGTGAAACCAATGAAACATTTAATGGCTAAATGAATACAAACTCATGAAACTTTTTTTTCCTTATACATAAAAACAGGAGTGCACTATAGAATGTTGTAAATTGCTCCGTCATTAGTTTTTATTTTTTACAAAACTACCTCTGTGAGGAAGTGTATTGATTGATTCTGGCTTTCTTATAGAGGAAACTTTGTAAAAAGCAAAAGAAAAAATAACAAGGAAGCAATTCGCAAAGCGTTACTTTGCAGACTTCTGTCAACTCGAGAAATGTTTTTCTGAAAATTCAAAGTTTCATAAAATTTGAACTCCTCGACCGATTTGTCTCAAAATTGTACCTAAACTTTATTCCGTGTTAACCTGTGGGCGAACATTTGAATCAGGGATGGTCAATATTCGAATAAAATTGTATTCAAAATACATTTCGGTCTGAATTACTATGAGTAATTGTAAGAACATTGCATGATTAATATATTTTTCTAAAATAACGAGAAGCAAATTGGATTAATTAACAATTAAAAATCGTATTATTGGCCCTAGTTACGAATTATCGACAGTTATTCAAATTTAAAAGTTATAGAATACATTTTTATTCGAACATTGCCCAACCCTAATTTAAACTTGGTATCTAATATAAAATTGGAACTGAATTAATCGGAGTTGACGTGCATTATAACGACAACCTTAATTTTTCGAAAGTTCAAAAACCATAAAATCCAAACCTTTTTATCGATCTTCACCAAACTCGATATCTACAACAGCCGATTAGTAATTCGTCTTTGTAAAAAATTTCGGCAGAGTTGGTCAAAGTTAGCTCAAAATAGAATGACAAAATTAATTTTTCGAAAATTCAAAATTTTATAAACCTGAACCACTCTAAAAATTCCGGTCAAATTCGATACCGATCGTCATTTTCCATTACTTCATTTGTCAAAAACCATTTAGCATGTAAGCTGAAAAATTGCGACAGCTAGAGAACATACAGACTTTTTTCGAATAATTAAATGTCTTATAAAATCAAAAAAAAATGTTTCAATTTTTTCAAAAATGTACACATATGAAGTGACGTAGCAAGGACTACCTTAAAGATCTTACGCCTTCGCACCGAAAGAACATTCGACATCAGTTTCACGCAATAGCATGAGACACGCGCTGTCTGAAAATACCTGGGCGTAGACGATGTGCACATGCGTGTGAATCACGCGTGAAACTTATAAAGGTGCATGGACTCTATAACACATGCCATAGCGCTACTGTGACACTGAGTGCCAACTCGCAAGCGAGGAAGCGGCCCAGCAGCAGCTACCGGGCTACTTCTATGCCACTGGCGACTGGCCTCCCGGCGTCGTTTCAGTTTCATTATGCGAAGGGAACCGCGGGCGTGGTCCCGAGCACACGCACGGACAATAACTTCCGAAGTCGCATAAACCAGGCTGCGCAACGTCTCACTTAATGAGCGGCTTGATTACCCCCACCCCTTCTACGTATATATATGGACTACCGTCGAGGAGAGAGTTGTGCATAGATATAGATATATACATAGATGTAAACGCTATATCTACTATGAGGATAGCCCGTGTTACGGGCCCAACGCCAAGCCGCCCAGGCAAAAGCGTTATTTAGCGATGGATTTACGAGCGAAGATTGTGCGCGCAAATGAACGGACGTATGGTATAATATGAGCGAGCGCCGCCACCACAAACGACGACTTTATGCTCCCGATTCTTTCCCTCGACGTTCATTCTCACCCTATCGCGTTTCTTTGGCGCGATTAAATATAAACTTATGCTCAAAAGCTTAAGGTTATGTATGTGAAACGTCTCGTATGGAGGAATTGCAATAGAAGGGCATATTGGTTTTTACATCCAGAGAAATGGGGCTGAAGAGTTTATTGAAATCAATTATGGGGTGTATGTGGAAGGAATGAATTTTTATTTTAATCAAATAGAGTCTGTTTAGGTTAAGTAGAATTCTATTAGGCCGGCCATTAAATAAATTATTTTTTTTAATGACCGGCTTAATAGGATCCGATGAATTCATATTTTTATCTGTAGTAAATTTAAAAAATTCATTCACTTAGTCGCTGTAAAATAAATCGGGTATATGTTTCGATTTATAATCCATTTAAATGAAGCAATTGAATATCAACTGGGTCCAAATAAATATCGTCCACATGAAATAAATATTGTCCACATTGAAACAAATATTGTTTTGATCCATCGATAAATTCAGTTTCTGTAGGATTGACGGTATAATACGATATGATATGAATAATTATTTTGTCTCTCGTTTTCCATAGAAAAGGTTAATTGAATCAACACAATATTCCGTGAAAATGATTAAATATTTTGTTGAGTCAATTGAAATTTCATTCCATTCAACGAAGTGATTAATGAAATATATAATTTGTTTTAATAAAAGGTTTGATTGAAAAAATCCGAATACATGGTTTATTTGGCTAATTCTGTTGATTCAATTAAATATTTCTCTCAGTGTGAAATAACACTGTACCAGACAAAATCGACATTATTTTAGTTCTTGAATTTTTTAGAATCCTAGAACCTCAATCCGTGCCACTCTGATGGATTTGTTGGCATATCGACAGTGATGCAGATTCCTGCATCACTGTCGATTTTCTCTGTCTGATTTTTCAACCAGAAGTAATATCAGTTTCGAAATAAATAAATAAATTTACCCGTTTTTCAGTTAAAATATTATTGTTACGGAAACGTAAAATTATTTCAAACATTCGATTTAAATGCTAACACAAAACCGCAATTTTTATAGGAGGACATGTTTACAAATAACCTCAACTTTTCGAAATATGTTCACTTGAAAATGAGGCACTTAAAAAAAATTGGATAAAAAATATCTGAAAAAAGACACATAAAGTGCCTTCCAGTGGTATTCTGATATGGGACAAATCAGAGATGATCGGTAGAAAGTGGCTTAATCGATAGACAATACTTAAGGAAACCTACAAGTCAGCTAAAAATAAGTTGTAAGAAAAAAATTCTATAAATTATAAACTTTTTTTTAGAAATCTTAAATTAAAACCTCATTAAATACGTAACAAGCATTACATTTTTGCAATTCTGTAGAGGTACAGTGCACCAAAATCATGTAAAGAGTCAAGAAATTTTCTTCATTTGTCATACCGTTTAAATTCAACCGATGAACAAATTTTAGTGTTTAATGTCTCATTATTTTATCTGTCGAAATGTGCATTCTGGATTGAATGTGGAAACTTTTATTTCAAGCCTTTATGACAAAGCTATAATTTTAAATGCGTGAATAAATCTTTTCTTATTGAAATCACTAAAAAAGTGGTTACATTTAGGCTTATTTTAACTGCATTTTTATTGAATTGCTATATTCAATCTAAAATGCACTCTTAGACATGAAATAAGACATCGAATACTAAAATTGGTACACCTGATTCGTATGAAACACTTTTAAAGAAAATGTACGTCATATTGGTATATAGTGTAGGAAGCTCGATTACAAAAACGGGTATAGACAATTTACTACAGGAATATAACGTAAAATTAATGTACCATTCTTCTGAATTCATTACAAAAGTCGTATTAGTTATGTACAGTTTGCTGAATTCGTTACAAAAGTCTTATTAACTAATGTACACTAAATACGCTGTGCAAGTTCTATTTTCAATATCTGCCAACTTTGATTTCACAACAACCTAATCCACTGTTAAATACATTTAAAGTCAAATTACTACACTTGAGCAGGAAACTCTCTTACAGAAACGATTATAGAAAATTGACCACATGAATGTAACGCAAAATTGATGCACAGTTATCCTCAATTTGTTACAAAAGTTGTTTTAGTTAATACACAGTCTCCTAAATTCATTAATAAAGTAATATTTTTTATATAAGTTAACTTCAATCTTACCCCACATCGATTGAAGTTTCATTTTCTTTTGTACATTAAATTAAATTTCATACACGTGTTTAGGAAAAATACATTACACAGGTTTAGTATAAATTACTGCACAGTATATCAATGTTCCAAATATTTTTTACAGCCTTAAGCTACGACAAGTGAAAAATGTTATTTTTGACCTCGCACCTTTTTTGTACATCGTACGTGTTTACAGAATTGCAGAATTATAATATTTGTTACGTACTTAATGAGGTATAAGTGCAACATTTTTCAAAAGAAGGAAATAATAATTTTTTTTAAAATTCCTATGACTTTTTTAAAGTCATTTGATCCCTTTAACAGAGTCAGTAATCAATCTCAGAGATTCTACTTCGCCCACTTTTGTTACCACAGTTTTTTCAGTATTTCGGTATTATGATGTGACCTGTCTCATGGAGGTTTGTCAAGTCGGATTTGCAATCTATCTCAGAAATTATAGAGACACTGGAAAAAAAATTGTTGGTGTAAGGGTCAGATATGCGAGAGAACAATAAAAAGATTTTCAGGATACTTCGAATGAAAATCCTCTCAGCTACATGCACCAGTCGTATATCATCTTCTTTACGATGATTGTCTCTCTGTCATGTCGTCACAGTCTCGTTCTGTAACTGCCGTTGCTGGTCATAAAGAAGAACGCCTAGCCTGCTTTTCGCTTCTCTTATACTTCGGGTCGAGATACTGTGCGTATTATATGAGTATGAGAAATGTATTCGCAAAGAGTTCAGAGCCTTTCATCCGGTAAAAATGCAAACCAAATTCTGTCGAATGTCGTTCCCTTTTCATTCTAACTTAAATAAGAGAAATAATACAAATAGCTCCAGAAGCGAATGTTGCGTAATTTGGACGGAATCTGCGAGCGATTGCAGTCTTCTTATCCGCGGGTGCGCTTGGCCGATGACTCTGCCGAAGACCTGAAGTGATACCACGTATGCATATATCGTGTATCGACCAATTAATTCGAGAATAATGCGAATAAAAATAATTTGAACAAATATTATACCTTAAATGCCTAATAAAGCCGGAAGTACATTATTTCAGTCAGTTAGTGTATCTCGATGAATCGAAATTAAAAAATTTAAGGGGGTAATTTGGAAGTAGAAAAAAAAATCCTTCGAGCCGGATTTGAACCAGCGACCTATGGATGTCTCTTTTTTAACAAACCCACTACAGTCCACCGCTCTACCAACTGAGCTATCGAAGGTGATATTATTTTCGTACTGACTGCGAGCTGATGAATTTTAAAAACGACTTTCACTTGCCAACAGCCGAAAATCAGAGCACCATATTATACGACTTTTAGCTCGTGCTCTATCATATTTACCATATAGAATAGAATGTTTTGTTCCTCTGTAAGTGCAAATTGGATAAATATCCCTTAACAACTAGCTCTTACTCTATCACAAAAATATATAATATCTCATTGACTTAAAAGGCCTGAGTCACCCAGAAAAAAGCGTAAGATAAAAAATCTGTAAGTAATCTTTTTTTCTTTAAGTGATATATTCGATCCAAGAACATACTAAGCATTGTAATGCGGCAATTTTGCGAATACATACGGTGCACCAAAATAGTGTGAGGAAAAAAAGTAAAATTTTCAACCTGTCGTAGCTTTAAAATCAAACCAGTGAACAAATTTTAGTATTCGATGTCTTATTTCATCTATCGAAAAGTGCATTCTAAGTTGAGTGTAACTTGTTCACCAGTTTCATCTAGAGCTACAACAGGTTTAAAATTTTATTTTTTTTCTCACACCGTTTTGTATTGTATTTTCTTTAAAATTGCGGAATTATAGCGCTTGGTATGTACTTAATGAAGTTCGAATATAACATTTTTTGAAAGATGGATATCCACAGAATTTTATTTTCTCATGACTAATTTTAGGTGGCTCAGGTTCTCCAACACGAAGGCAGGAAGGTTACAGCTCGAAGGTATATATTTTGCTAAATTACTTGCTCGTTCTTTGGTTGGTGCATCTATAGCTATGGGACACAAGATTGTGCCCAAGTCATATTTGAAATATAAATTATTATATATGGCACGCAAAGTTAAGGGTTAGATAGAAATTGTTTATGTATGCAATTTTATTTATTGACTAACTATTAAAAATCTTCTTGCATCACGAAGTAGAACTTTTGAAATACGACTCGATGCTGTTTTGATGAAAATTATAATAAAGATAATAAGTAATCTGTGTTCAATCGATAATTTTCGTATTATTAATGTAAGGCGTGATCGTAGCAAAAAAATCCTTTCTAAACACGGAATACGAAGTGTTAAATGCGTTTTACATAAATTAAGTTATTGATTTATTGCGCGCGACCTTATAACGTCTAAATCATAGAAAAAAGTTGGTATATCATTGACTATACTGTGAAAAAATGTATTTTATAAACGTGTGAACTGATAAACGTTATATTGAATAAATAAATGAATTAATATTTAATTTAATTAATATTATTAATGGTATTATTAATATAAATGAATATATGAATACTGTAATATTGCTGTATAGTTTTATATCAAATGGATCCGGATCCGAAGGTAATATGAGGCAGTTAGCAAAAACCGTGAAAACAAAAATTCCTTCGAGCCGGATTTGAACCAGCGCCCTATGGATGTCCCTTTGCAATCGAACCAACTACAGTCCACCGCTCTACCAACTGAGCTATCAAAGGTCATAATCATCTTCCGATTGGAGACAAAAAAATCGAATGATTTTCCAAAAGATGTAAAAAAACCATTTCCTTCGAGCCGGATTTGAACCAGCGACCTATGGATGTCCCTTTTCGATCGAACCAACTACAGTCCACCGCTCTACCAACTGAGCTATCAAAGGTTATAATCATCTTCCGATTGGAGACAAAAAAATCGAATGATTTTCCAAAAGATGTAAAAAAACCATTTCCTTCGAGCCGGATTTGAACCAGCGACCTATGGATGTCCCTTTGCAATCAAACCAACTACAGTCCACCGCTCTACCAACTGAGCTATCGAAGGCGATATTATGACTTTCGAAACGACTTCAAATGAATATATTAATTGAACAAAATTTCTGTAAAAAATATTTTTTCCTTCGAGCCGGATTTGAACCAGCGACCTATGGATGTCCCTTTTTGATCGAACCAACTACAGTCCACCGCTCTACCAACTGAGCTATCGAAGGCGATATTATGACTTTCGAAACGACTGCAAATGAATATATTAATTTAACAAAGTTTCTGTAAAAAATATTTTTTCCTTCGAGCCGGATTTGAACCAGCGACCTATGGATGTCTCTTTGCAACCGAACCAACTACAGTCCACCGCTCTACCAACTGAGCTATCGAAGGCGATATTACTTTCACACATACTGCTAACTTATTAATTAACGAAAAAAAAAAATTGGGGAAAAAATTTTTTCCTTCGAGCCGGATTTGAACCAGCGACCTATGGATGTCTCTTTACAACCGAACCAACTACAGTCCACCGCTCTACCAACTGAGCTATCGAAGGCTACGAAAATCAAAATGAGATCTGGGCCTCTCAAGTCGAGCGGTCGACGATTTTCGAATGAGGTCACACTTTCAGGCGCGCGGTAGCAATTTGGTCACTGTCACTGCACCTTGAACGCAACTTTATTCATACTCCACGATTTGGCCGCTGTAACACGTCTCAGATTTAATTGAAAATTTTTTATTCATACTCTTCATTAATTAATATGTTTCTCTTGACAGCCTCGGTTTAACGTCTGACACAGCGATAGGAAATTAATGAAAAGATGATTGAAACAACAGAAGACGATTTACCGGGAAGATAATTTTTTATGTAATTGAAATGTCACTGTGAAATGTGAAGAGGGCTTTTACCTTTATTACTTATACAATTTATCTTTAAGTCAATTTGTTTCTGAATCAATATTTGCTTTTCATTATTTTTGTCACTGTGTACCAAAATCGTACACAATTTGTGGGAAATATTAATAGATTTATTAAATAATTAATTACCTTAAAATGATGTATATATTTTTTATGTTGATTTCACAATTTAGCTACACTATCATTTTGGTTGAGGTTAAAGTTAGCATAATATTGAATATCAAATTAAGCATTGCTTCGCGGGCTTTATTACATAATTGAGCGATTTTCTTAAAATATTGAGATTTATTGTCTATTATTATTTATAGCAACGAGGTGAGCGGAAAAAGTTATTATTTGGCCGTTACGATTATTCCGCATATACTTGAAATGATCCAAAGAGTGTTTGAAATCATAAACATGTATTCTAAGTTCTTTTAAATACTTTATCAAGTATTTATTATTTATACAAAAAAATTGGTTTGTTCGAAATTCAAATACTTCGCAAGAGAAAGAAACTAAAAAGAAATTTATAGCACTAATTAATTCCAAGTATTGTTGACATTTATTTTGAATATCGATAACAGTGAAAAGTTATTGGTGAATTAATTTTTTTAAATCTCCAACAATTTCGATGGAATCTTCTTTTTTGTTTCCTGTGAAATTATTTCTAATCTTTTAAATAAATATTATTTTTTTGAGTGGTTGAATAATAAAAATATAAACTTTTTATTATTCAACTTTGGATACATTTTCTTCAAAAGTTTCCATATTATGTAAAACAACAAAGTAAGTAGTCATAAAAATCGTAAACCAATTTGTTATTGGAAAATACAAAACAATTTAATGTATAGCAATTTTCTCAATTTCGAAAATCCCTACTTCTTGTCATTACAATTCCAATATCACGAAACTACTAAATTAACCGTCAGCGGTCACCTGGGATCAGAATGACCCCTCCACACGTGTTACGGTCATAAGATGTGACCGTAGAGGGTTAATCAATATTTCACGACCGTTATGACACAATCAAAGAATTCTCGAAATTAAATTTCTACAAAAAAATTCAGAATACGACGCCTTTGAAAAACATGATCGGCGATTGATCGTGACACAAACTCCCTTTTACATCTAGAGAAAAATTTTCATTAACGCCAAAAAAAATAAGTGGGTTGATTTTGTTTTCAATAATTCCAACGTAATATTTCTTTGATTCCAATATTCAATTCTTAACTTAACTTAACGATTCAATAACTTAAACTTCAAAGGGAACATTTCATTGCCTGTAAAGATGCTTACTTAGCATATAATAAAGAAACAGTCTCATCTTTGTAAAGAAAAGTTTTTATTGATTCATTAAAAAGACATACTTGATGGCAGCAAGTGCTAGGAGTTTCATCGTCCAATGTTGAACACCTATAGGGCTGTCTCTCTCGCACCTAACCTCACTTTTTTGTTATCTCGTTCTCCCGAACAAACAGCTACAACTTTTAAGGAGTCCGTATACTAGCGCATATCTTCCGTGTTTGAGCACGTCCTCTTCAAATTTGAGCTTTATGGGCCGAATAGTTCAGGAAAAAATAGGTCTCAAAATTCTGAGCCGCAAAGGCGGAAGTGCCACTTTAGTGAAATCAATGAGAAGAACAGAGACTGTTTCTTTGACTCGATGTCACTACCTTTCATTGAGTTCAAGATCATTCAATGTAAAGATGGTATTGGAACTCAGATAATTGTTTTCATTGACGAAAATTGCCGTAAATCAATGGAATCTTTTCTCTCGGTGTAGCCGAAGTAAAAAATTTTTGAAAATACAATCGACTATTACGAGATCGTCGCCGAAGCCAAGGCAAATTACGAGGCCCTGTTGCAGAAATATCAACGCGATATGGCAAAGTGACTAAAGCGTACAATATCGCACGACTCTTCCTTATTTCGATGCCGCAACAGATACGACCCATTAATCAATTTTTCCTTTTTTTTTTTTTCAAGTTTCCCTCATCTTGCATGCCCCTTTTTGGTATCATTTGGTGTTTGTTTCTTTTTTCATTGCGGAAAACGAAGGACGACGCTGGGCTGATAATAATCAATATCGTATATTAAAAGCGAACTATATAATTACAAGTCCGGTAATATCGTGAGAGACAGGCCACGAGACGGCCATCGGGGCACACGGAAGACAAGAAGAAGAGGACGACGAAGAAGGAAGAGCGCGAGCGCATAGCTGGACGTGCGTGGCACGAGGATCTCAAGCAGGGCTGAGCCACGTCCGGCTACTGGCCAAAACGGCAGATGTATCATACGATCGGTGCATCCGTCGCGCAACTGCCTTTCACTCGTGCTTTCTCTGTCCTTTTATTCTCATTTTTCGCTCTAATGGTCTATCCCTGTTTCTCATCGTTATTTTGATTTGTCGATTTTTTATTTATTTTTATATTCTTTTCTATCAGTGAACCTGCTGCGGATCTTGAAAACGCCTGGTGTGTATCGACGACCCTCGTCAACTTTCTTAGAGCTGACAAATTTGCTATTCGTAACAATGGCATCTTCGAATATTTAGATTAAATTTATTGCGTTCAGACCACCTTTTCAATTCCGGTGTAAAAATGACTGATTATACGGCGCAAAAATATAAAACTGCATTCTACTTGCACTCTCTCTGTTCTTCTGTTCTTATCTTTCGCTTTAATGGTCTATGCCAGTTTGTCATCGTCACTCTAATTTCTCTGTTTTTTAATATGTTTTTATATTCTTTTCTATCGGTGGAACTGCTGCGGATTTTGAAAACGACCGGTGCTTTAGAGGTTCCGACAACGCTTGTCAACTTTCTTAGCGCTGACATACTTGCTATTCATAATAATAGCATCTTCGAATATTCATATTGAATTTATTATGTGCAAAACATCTTTTCAATTTCGGTGAAAAAGTGACTGATTATACTGTACAAAAAATGTAAGAATGCTTTTTACTTGCACCTTCTCGGTTATTCTATATACTTATCTTTCGCTCTAATTGCCTATCCCTGTTTCTCATCTTCACTCCAATTTCTTTATTTTTTATTTATTTTTATATTCATTTCTATCGGTAGAACTGCTGCGGATTTTAAAAACGATCGGTGCTTTGGATGTTTCGACAACCCTCGCCCGCTTTCTTAGCGCTGACAAACTTTTGCCATTCTCAATCATAGCGGCTTCGAATATTTCAAATGAATTTATTACGTTCAAAACATCTTTTCAATTCTAGTGTAAAAATGACTGATTACACTGATAAAACTTGTACTTGACATTTAATGTACAAGTACTGGACGGCGTTATGCATGAACCAAGTTTAGGATACAAGAGCGATTTTAGGGCATTTTGCCATATAAGTGGAAAACGCAATTATTCATAATTCGAGTTTATAATACCCACATCGATAAGCCTTATGTGCGCCCACAATCAATTACACCACAATTTAAAGTAATTTGTATTGAATTTAGCGTTCATTGTATAATTTATAATTTTATCGAAAAAACTGTTGCACGCATCAATTTTTTCTTAAATTTCGATTATCTCTGCATTGCAATGAATAAAAACAAACAATGGAAATGTATATTAATATTACGAAAGTTGCGTATAAATTCACAGGGCAGAGTACATCAATGTTTAATGTACGCAGTCACTAAATTGTATTATCGTGGGTACAGTACATTCAAAGTTTTTGCAACAACGTATACGTAATTTTCAGTACCCGCAGGAGTTTATACATCTACAGCATATACACCTGATTATCAAATGAAAACAAAAACGGAGGTTTTTATAAAAACAAGCTTCTGTTATCATTCTGTATTTCCATTTAATTGGACATCGCTGTAGAATCAGCTCCTCGTTAGTTGTCCGAAATCGAACGGCCCTTTTATCGGACAAACCGGTGCACGCGGTACCGAGTCGCACAGTGGCAGTAAATAACGTTGAGAATGATAATTGAGTTATTAAAAGATAATTGACGTCAGCGCGTATAGCGAGCCTCATGAGCGCTTCGCTCCCGCACGCGCGGTCCATCCTCAAAGGAATTCGTGATCGTCGATCATTCATCAACGGGACACGCCACCCGTTGTCCCATCAAACGCATTACATCTGTATATGTCGACCCGTACTATCCATTACAACGATATTCATTGTTGCCACGCTCGATTAAAGGTGCATTTCACACACGTCACAGTCAAAGGTGTTTTTTCTTCAATTGCAGTTTGCATAAATAAATACATCGTGACGTAAGAAAAATCTGTAAAAAAAAATAACAGAATACTAAAAAAAATAGATTTTTTATAACATCAAAATAAAAAAATTATCAATAAATTTGAAAAAAAAAAACGAATCCATGAATCGGGAAGACCATTTTACTTTTCATGTAATAGAGTATCTAATTTTTTTTTAATACAAATTTTTTTACCATCGTTTTGGAAAATATTAATTATTCAACTATTTCACTTCCTTTATGTGGAAGCAGATGTTCAATATTTCAATAATAATTAATGAACAATTTCGAGAGAATTCTTATAATTAAAAAAAATATATTGACAAAATTACATTACTGATAACATTTTAGCATGATTATTTATAAAAAATCTGTTTTTAGTGTTTCCGTAATGCTAACCTTTTTTTTCTTTCCTCGATAAATCCATAAATTTAAATGGACTCAAACTTTTGATTGAGGATGTATGTGCTCTTTTATATCCTGAACTGGTGACATCAGCGGAAAACGTGGTTTTGTCGAGCAGGTGAGGAACCCTTGTATTCCATTTCTTCTTCTCCTACTTCCTTTTCTTTCTGGAGTTGGACGACGACGAAGACAACAGTGAGAAAGGCTTTGAGTAGAATAAATATTTATGTGTATGTAGGTACAAGCTGACAGGGATATAAGCACGTCGATGCCTCACAGGAATCGTTCTCGTATATAGTATATATGATGCGGTATAGTATAACGTCCTCCGTGCCCTCTACCATCGCGGAGACTCGGACGCAAACCCTCTCGGCGTGGCCGTATATACGATCCTAATTGTTATGGCTCCACGGAGCAATAACCCGGTGCTTTATGATGGTGTTCGTTGCGCCAGTGCGATTCACCGCCTTGTCTCACCTCAGGCATGGTAATTGTTATGTTTGCAAAAAAACAAAAGTAATAAAGAAAGAAAGTTATATCGAGCGAGTCCCCACGTGTGTTCTATACTTCTGTGACGAGGGACTGACTGCTTCGTCATGCAGACGCTAGAGGGCGAATAAAGTGACGCTTGAGCTGAGCTTTACCTCTAAATTGTATCTATAAATTGGTCCAAGTAGAGAAAAACGAAGTGGTACTTTTAGTAATTATAATGACCTCGTCTTTTGTGCACTCTATAGAGTACATTTTCCTTCGGCAAAAAAAAAGTGTTGCTTTATTTCTGCGTGAAGAGCATCGTATAAATAATCCCATATATGCTTGATGAAATAGAAATGGTAAGCAACGAATATACGATATTCTAGAAGATGTACTTATTTCAGTACACTTTCTTTTCTTGATTCCAATTTTTATTTTTATTTCGAGCTTCCAGCATAGCATATGACTTTATTTAATTTGGAGCTCATTTGCAGGATTCAATTATGTTTCAATACCTTTTTATACAAGAGCTCTTCATGCTTTTTGAAGTGTGTATTGTTTAGCATTTTTATAAGATGATTATGGTTATGTTTGAAAAAAAAAAAACAATGTAAAAAGAAAGTTATGTCCAACGATTCCTCCACGTGTGTTCTATACATATGTGACGAGGGACTGACTAATTCGTCATGCAGACGCTAGAGGGCAAATAAAGTGACGCTTGAGCCGAGCTTTACCACGAAATTGTATCTATAAACCGGTCCAAAAAAAACGAAGTGGTATTTTTATTAATTATAACAACCTTGTTTTTTGTGCACTCTATAAAGTACACTTATTTTTGGCAAAAAAAACGTGTTGTTTTCTTTCCGGATGAAAAGAATCGTATGAATAAATCCATATATGCTTGATGAAAAGAAAAGGGAAGCAACGGATATCCAACATTTTAGAAGATGTACTCGTTTCAGTACACTTTTTTTCTTTATTTAAATTTTTTTGCATCTCGGCCTTGGAGAATTGAAGATGATTTTTTGTATTGACAGCTCATTCATTACACTCAATCATTGTTAAACATACTTTTATGCAAGAGAAAAGATCTCGCATAGAAGTATATAATATGTTTTTTGAAAAGTATATCGGTTGGCACTTTATACTGTCAGAGTATGACATTTAACAAAAATTTGTGAAATGTGGTATTAAAAATTTTTTTTAATAAATAAATTACCCAAATCGAGGGGAATGCACTTATACGATAAGTACAAAACAATAGCAAAATCACCTCTCAGAATATTTTCGCCTCCATAATTCTAATTCACGGGTGACGATTTTGTTCGTGAATCTGTACGATACGTATGCGATAAGTACTAAAAAAATTACAGTCTTAACGAAGAACGTTCCCGCCCTCATCATACAAATTTACGCTATTGGTCGTAAAATTTGTATCTGTAAAAAATCGGTAAGAGTTTCGAGCCGAAGCAGAGCATCCTACAACTGTTAAATCAATTCTCCAAACCGAATGAAATAATAAATTGCAGAGTCATATAAAGAATATTGTGAAGAATATTTTCTCCTCCACGATACAAATTTACGCGCGACGATTTTGTTTGTGAATTTTTTTCGGTAAAAACCCGTGGTAAGTCCACGAGGCAGCAGAGCTTCCTATAATTATTAAATAGATTGCCCAAATCGAATAGAAAGCACGTATACGACAAAAAGTTGCAAACTCTCAGCGAAGAATATGTTCAGCCCCAAGATTTAAATTTTCAGGGGACAAATTTAGTCGCAAATTATGTATCTGTAAAAAAATCGGTAGGAGGATCGAGAGAACTCGCTAAACTCGCGCATGACATCGGCCACAGCGGTGCAAGGTAGGATAATTAACGCGCAATTTACGGAAGTAACGAGGCGACTCGCTCGCGCGAGCCAACGAGGGTTCGCAAAAAGTCAGTTCTCTGCAGGTGCCTATATGTCTACGGGATCCCGCGCGCGCGCGCGAAAGCGCATTTTATATATATTTAGGTAGGAAGAATGAGCGAAGCGGCGTGTAAGTAACGCAAATGGAGAGGCGGACGTAGTGGCAAAAAGCGCTGGGACGCACAGTGGCCAACTTAATTGTGAGCTCGCCTTCATGCTGCCGTAACATGATATTTACATCGAATACTTTGCGATAAAAGCGGCATGCCCTTTTTTTACTGTCTTTTCGTGTAGATACTCGCTCGGCGTTGCGCACTCGGTTCGCGCTCGCGCACATATTCTGCGGGTACGTAAGAAATTCCCGGGACGCATCGAGCTCTGCTTTTTTTTTTATCATTTATTCTCACTCACTCTTTGCCGTCGCGTCTTCCTCGTGCCTATTGTTCTCTCTTTTCAGGCACGTGTGCTCCGTATTATACAAGAGCTTCGCGATTTTCTGTAAATCGTTATGTACAAATGCGGCAAAGCCACCGAGAGTGCAGTTACTTAGTAACTCGGAAACCTGAATTGCTGTACTTCGAACTGGCGTGGAAGTACATTATCCGCTCAAGTAGAATATGCCAAACACGTACTATTTATTATTTTCAATAATGGACGGTCGAATTGCGAGTATTCGATTCATTTGTTAATGAACCACATTTTTTCCTGCATTTCGTCCAGAAAATTTCTGTGGTGAGATCTATGACTTAAAAACTGTAGTGAAGATTGGAATTCAATTTATTAAGGAGCTTGAGTTAACTAATAAAAGTAATTGAGAAAATTGTGGACAATATATTCTATGTAAATTTTTTACATTTAATCCTTAGTAAGTACGTGTGAAACATTGTAGTTCCGCAGTTTTTTAGAGATACTATATACCAAAATGCGGTGAAGTAAGAAGTAAAAAATTTGAACCTGTTAGAGCTTTCAGACCAAACCTATGAACAAATTTTCTTGTTCGATGTCTTATTTCATCTGTCGAAGAATGCATTTTATCATGTGTATAGCAATCATGAATGCAGTTGAAATTGCATTTAACGCAACTGATCATGTAACGAGTTTTTATTGAAGAAAAATTTATGTACACCATTTCAATTATAGCTTTGGCAAAAAAGCCTTGAATACAAATTCCTACACTCATTCCAGAATGCACGTTTAAAAAAATGAAATAAAATACGGAACACTAAAATCTAATCACCAGTTTAGTCTGAAAGCTGCGACAAGTTGAAAATTTCACATTTTAAGGTAGTCCTCCTGTACGGTTTGACGCCGTATAAGTTCGAGGGCGAATTAAACAAAATTTACGAACAGTTCTCGATGAGATATAAATCTGAAAAAAATCGAGCGTATAGAAAATGCTGAAAATGTTATTTTGGCATAATAATAATTTCAAAATGTTATTGACAAATTACTTAAATAAATAATAGTGCAACAAATTACCCGGCAACCTAACTTTTTTTGTTATGTAAAACATTTGTTTATTTTTTTTAATACGTATGTATTTTTTCAGATTTTTCTCTGATTTTCAATTTTACACTTGGAAAAAACGGTCATTTTCAAACATCAGATAAAATTCTAAAAAAAACCACATGTATTTAGAAAAATAAACAAATAATTTTCATAACAAAAAAAGTTAGGCTGCTGGGCAATTTGTTGCACAATTATTTATTTCAGTAATTTGTTAATAACATTTTTCAATTATTATTATGCCGAATTAATCTCTTCAGTATCTTTCATATCGTTGATTTTTTTCAGATTTTCATTTCTTCGAGAACAGTTCGTAATTCTGTCTCGATTTCGCTCGAACTTATGCGATGTCAGACAATACAGGAGGACTACCTTAAGGATATCCTTACCAAAAATCGTTTGTGTTAGATTTTGATCAAAATTTTACAGTGCGTAGAAAAGAAAGAGTTTTATCAATCGCGATCTTAAAAAAATAGGTTCACGGTGTTATTTTTGAGAAATTAATTCGGAAAATAGGGTACTTTAACATAGGTTAGATAGGGCGACTGGTCCAAAACTGGCAAAGAAATTTATTTTCTCAGGCAATTTCTGTTCGATCTGAATGAAAAACTAACATGATGTAGACCGAAATTTTTCGAAAATATTGAAAAAAGAAAATATTAGTCCAACCGTCAGAGATTAAAGTCAATTGAGTTTATTCACGGCTTTTCGGCCTTCAATCGCGTGACTATAGAAAATGTGGCAACGCCGCGTCCCCCCACTACGCTCAACATAGATACCTATAGATAGAATAAAAACATTCTCGACGGCACTCTGCAAAGCAATTATAAGAATTTCGTTATAATTCATTAATTCATAGGAAGGTAAAAAATGAAAAATAATTGGGAATTGAGAATATATGCGACTTCAATTTTCAACTCTTTTTTAGAAAAATAAAAATCTGAGCTTTGCTAGAAACAATAAACGAAAAATCTTATGAACTTAAGAATAGATTCTACGCATTATTAGATGCGATAAAATTAACTATCGACTCGATAATGCGTTTGTTGCGAGTCACCTTCGCTTTGCCATTCACGCTTTCCGCAAGTAAAACTTTTACGCTCTCGGCACCACCCGCTACATAAGTTTGACTTAGAATTGCCAACGTGAGACGATTTTCTGCCAGCTTTTTTATAATTCCGGCGGAGACTGATAGCTTATAGCTAGGTCTCTTTGGAAAGGCTTTTTTCAATAAAGGAAGAGTATCTCCGAAGCCTATAACGATGCCTGCGAATTCATCAAGCATACCTTTCATATTGAGTGACACTAAATTTCAAACAATATTCATAACCTAAAATCGCGTTACACTGACAGGTTGAAGTTACGGTTCGGAAGCTAGTACACGCTAAAGTCACAAGCCGCACCAAAGTCGCGAAATGCGGCGTTGCCAAAGATTTTTCTACATATATTTTTCTCGCCGGAAATCCCCCGCCGCCTCAGACCCCTCGCGTTTCTGGTAAGGATATCCTTAACTCACACCATTGTGATGCACTGTACGTCGTTACAAAATTGCAAATATGTTATACTTGGTATATACTCAATGAGGTTCAAATGTAAGATTTTTTAATAGAAGGGTATCATCTACTGAATTTTTTTTGCCGATTACTGTATTCATGTGAACAAAATCTGGGTTGGCTTTTCGGATCGAAAGTCGATTCTTTAATATCTGAAATCACACTAGAGTAAACGTAAGTTCCTTTAAATCACAATGGGAAAAGAAACTTGTTATCATCAAAATTTTTAACGTCAAGAAATAATAAATAAAAATTTTACTTGTTCTACAATTTGAACCTTCCACCGATTTTCCCTAAATTAGATATGATTACTACACATTGTTTTGTTCGTGTTTAAAGTTTGAGTTCGCTTGATCACTTTAAGCTAAAATGAATGCTTTTGCATTCATTTTAGAAGAAGAAAGTGTTGACTCCACTAAATCTACAATACGTTACCGCTTGTGCCCAAATTCAACACCAAAGATCGCATCATCTCATCCAAGTTAAGCGTTAACTTGAAGCTCAATAGATAAATCGATGATCGATGAATTAAAAATCGCATGTATTAAAAATGCTTGAACCGATTTTTATGAAATGAATACCAAAAAATAATCGAATAACAGTATATTGAATGAAAATTGAAGCCACATCGATCACACTCACATAAAGAAATCGACATGGAAGTTAAAAAAAAATTAATCAAAACGAACCTTATTTTAACAAAACAAAAAAGTGGAAAAATCCTCACGGCTGCGCTGTAATTACCGATTACTCAATTCATGAATCAAGAATTGCAAATACTAGCCCGGTATTATTGCTGGAACAACGTAAGTGCCAATAATTAGATATCGGCCAGATAAACTAGCGAGATATAATTTCCGAATTGAAAGAGTTAAATGCTGAAGAAAACTCGAGGAAGTTATTAATCAGAGGTAAAGCAGTGGAGTCAGGATAGCTGTCAAGGTGCTGTGGCTTCGCATCCGAGAAAGGGGAAGGTATAGGTATCAAGGAGAAGATGAAAATTAAAGAAAGGGGCGAAGGAGCGAGGAGAGAGCTCAGCACGAGCCGAGCCACTCTCGATCCCGGTCTTTCGCACCCCGGGGATGACGTACGGGTCTGACGCAGCGTGTGGCGTTCGGTTCTTTCTCAGTTTCATCTCCACTCCACGTTGCGACGTTGCACTACGACCACTGCTATATATGCTACGTATATGCTGCTGCACCCAGACCGGCCCGATTCCCGTAAGATTGTAAACCAGGCCCAAACGAGCCGCTGCGAATAAATATTTGAATTACAATCCGAGCCCCTCGTAAAAACGTCGTCACTCGTAACGGATCGGGCGCGTTTTGCCTCTTCACCGCGACAGGATTATCATATGCACCGAACTGCATCGAGACCATTCTACTACTTGAAAAAAAAAATGAGTTTACAAAAAAGAAACTGATAGAAAATTATTATCTATGAAGCCCTTATTCATTTTTGGAAAACAGTTATTGAGTAAACATTGTTACATGAATATTAATTACCAACTTAAATATTGTTGATACAGATATAATTAAAAATTTGAGACCGTAGAAGATGCGCAAATGCATCTACTTAATCCCACACACACACATAATCGTAGAATATTACAGAGATATAATTTTTTCATTAGGGGACAAAATGATTACATAAGTAATGCCAAGTTTGGCATTGCATATATTTACGTAATTGAACAAAACGGGTTGGAACGGATCCGGGTTATTTTATGTACAGAAACAGCTAACTAAGTATAAGAAGCCATAATTTTCGCAGTTTAGATTCAAGATGCAATTTTTTGCGCTAGGATATTGTTCTTCGTACTGTGTTTTGGAAGACTTGAATTCTATTGATATTGATTACATGGCTATCGTCTGTGATTGGGACACTATCATCAAACATAATTCATTTCACTGTGAAAAACGTTTTTTGAACTCCGGTGTTTGCAACATTCACCTTCGTCTCATGCTGCAACGTCACACTCGTCGAAAACAATTTTTTCGAACTAGTATCGTAATATAATATTTTGACGTAGTATGCGTAAAATTCGTTTTTAAGTACTTGTTTGCGGATGAAATGAATTTTCATCCAAGTCAAATATCGTCATATTTGGTAGGAAAATGTGTTCTGTAATTTTTCTACAATATATTCCTATACACATGTATCGTGAACTCTATAATGTATCGTTAGATGACAGGTTTTCATTTGCTTAATATGTGATTTCTCAATTTTCGAATTATGTTGATTTGTAAAATTTTGCGTTATTGTATTTACGATTGATACTTTGAACAATTATTATTTTCTTCTAATTCATGAAATTATTTTAAAAAAATAAAGATCCTACTGGGCATAAATCGACATATGGAGATCTAAAATCATCAAGTCAATCAAGAAAATCGAAAAGTATTTACTCGCGTCGTCCCTTCAACTACTCACGCTAAATGCCCACATAACATACATTACTTTTCTCTACAAGATTTTTATTGTGGTTGTAAAATTTACGCACATGTGTCATAATACTATATTTAGCTTATCTCGCTCGTTATTAATTAAGTTGCAGTTGTAAAAGTCGTGGAAAACTATGTTGTAATAATAAAACATTAACAATATGGATACATCTATTCAAACAAAATAAAAGTATACTGTTAAAAAAAATTCAAAAGTAATGCAAAGTTTGTTATTACACATTAACGTAATGAATACAAAATCAGTCGCTTTATTCTGGATTTTCAATGCGCGAAAGCAGCCAACCAGAATACAGCAAAGTATCTAAAGGGTCCGGAGACTTAGTTCTGCGAATACACCTAATACCCTCCAAGAATAATTTGTTAATGATACACACACGAGACACTAAATAGTGTTGTGGAATGCAAAGAGTGCGGCAGGCACCGTACAACAAGCCAAGGAAGTAAAAACGATAATGTCTGCTCGACGCAAAAGTATACTTATAAGCCACGACGAAGGGAGGCTGCAAGATACGACGGTAGGTGCTACAGCAGCGGAGAGTTGACACCGTCCGCGGGCGCGTGTAGCGAATTTGCGGGGCGCTCGAGCGAACGGGCCAGCGAACGGTGAAAGTGAGACATCGTAAATTCATAATTTACCTCGTCGCGCCGTCTTCTCGCTCTTTCCCTATGCCATCCTTAGAGCCATAGCTCGTAACGCCACATTCCCCAAACACTTGACTTACCTTTAATTGCTTTTTGATTTAACTCCCGCTCCGTTGATAGTTTTATGCTGTTTATGGATGTTCAAACACACATAAATGATCTAATCGTTATTAGTATATTATGTCGATATAGAAGCTATTCTTAGTTTATCGCAAAAATAGGTGCATTTTGTGAACGATTTTTTTAAATGAGAGAATGTTGTAGATGGTCATTCGACTTGAGATTAGACGGACAATGGAAATTATCTACAACGTTCTCTTACTTCTGAACCTTACCTAACTTGACTCAACTTAATTTAATCTGTCTCCTCGATTTCTTCATGCAGCGCTGATGATATATTTCCATAATATGTCAAAAAAGACTGGAAGTTTTTATTCATAAACTCGTCAATTGAATGTAATGTACAATCCCCCGAAAAACACACACAAAGCGTAAAAAACTTGAGACAAATATATTTACGTCAGTGGGATGCGATATGTCTAAAAAAAAATAGTTGTAGTAACTTGAGCAGTAAATTGTGCATAGGCACAGAAAGTCGTAAAGTGAACAGATAATATTTGGAACATGTCAAGTATAGCTCTTCAACATTAATATATATATAGACAGTATTTTTTTCAGAAACTCACAAAAAATCTTGCAGACGAAAATGAATAAAAAATTAGAATTCAAAACAAATTCTTGTAGGTAAGATAAAAAATGTAAGCTACAAAAATAAATGAGCAAGTGGTGAAACAATTTTAGAATTTCCATCATGAAAAAAAAAATTAATTTACAGCACTTGTCAAATTTATATGCTAATATGAACATTTAATGATGATGAAGCATGTGTGATACTTTGCGAAATCGTCAAGTTCTGTAAATTCATTTTTTTAACATAAATAAATGTTGATAACTTAAATACATATATTTGAATCAATAGACTTACAGAACTGTTTCCATACATAAAATTGGATTGATTAAGAATATGCCTTGTTTGAGCGGACCAAATGTTCAGTAGCAACGTAAAAGTATTTCCTCAAGTGCGTTAAATAATATAATTGAAAACATTGAACAAATCAATAAAAATAGTACAATGAATACAGTAAATACAGTAAATAAAATATTCATTCAGCACTTAGACGCTTAAAAAGAAAACGTCCACATTTAAATAAACATTGTTTTTATCTGAACATATATTTAGTTTTAATAGATGTAGTAGACATATTAATGCTTGGATTTTCGAAGCCGATCATAAATAAATTTGAAAAAGTCTGTTAGCCATCAGAGTGGAATAATGCACGAACGCTGAATTCACGTTCAATATAAATAGAACCCCTCTTAATCTGACCTAGAATCAACTTTGTATTTAGTTCCAACCGTACACCAACTAATTCAGTTAAGGTCACTCCACAAGGATACCACATATTCTACGTGTTTATATGTGTTAATTCAAACCTTTGAAACACTGTAACATAATTTGTTATAATTCATACTTATCAAGCAACACTAAGAATAAGATTAGTACGTATGTATGTTTTCAAATGGACGCCTCGAACCACATTTCTTCTTTCTTCCTTGTACCGCAGTCACGAGCTTTCTCACTCGGTGTCGGAGAGAGTCCAAGCATTAGCTGACTGTAAACAACCAGCGCACAATTACAGTTATACGTTGTACGTTCCAAAGTTGGAGTTTCATCGTTGTCTGTTAGTTTTCCGGCAGACACGCTACTTACCACCGGAAATTAAAGCCGAAAACCTTAACCATAATGAGCATATGCCAATTATAAAATTTACTATTTTTACGGTGGATTTCGAATCACCGGAGAGATTGCAAACAAACAGAAAAATTTCATTAATGTTGGCGGGAATCGAATTTAGAACGGGCTCTATTTTTTTACATGTTTATTTTAGTACACCGAAAGAAAAAGTTTCCTTGATTCACAGAAATTTTCACAATTTCCATTTCTCAATTAAATTGTAGCGACATTCAATCAAGGGAACATTTCTTCAATGAATCGTTTTTCATTGATTTTGAAGTAATCGTCTTTCAGACAATAAAAGCAAAACGTAACTTATAAAATAACTGTCACTTGAGGAATAAAAACACGGCAGAGGTCACTGTAGAAAAATATCGTTCCGTGACATACATGCAGAAAGATTACACATGTAATTTCGCATCACTTATTTAAACAAGAACTGATATCCGACTATCCATATTTGTCAGCTTTAGAGCCATGTATTTTTTAGTATTACAGCCGAGCACTTAATCACATGCCACTTCTAAGCAGAAGATTAGTACTATTACTGTTCGTACCGTAATTTGCAAATACATAAATATGAAAACAAGCAGAGAACATAATTGTTCGGATGTTGTTGAAGATATTCAATTAAGCCGAACTTCAGGGCGAACAGAGTCTGGCACAATGCACGACTCTGAACTTTCAGTGATCTTTTCGCACACCGGCGCGAATTGCTAATTTCATGGCTTGTTACACGCAGATACTATTAGCCATCGAAGACTTCAGGCGATATAAAATCCATTCACCATCACCGTCTGAAATTGCAGTAAAAACTTTCGTTCACTTGCACGTTCCCGTCCTGTACGTAGTTCCCATCTCGATATCGTTTTCACATTACTGTCTTTTGGTCACAACGGGTATGCTTTTCCCGATAAGGAATACGAATGAAGGCAGGTGACATTAACGCAGTTTTTTGTACCTCGTTCTCAGCAGTTTTTTTTTCGTTTTACTTGGTAATCGATGACTCTGTCGTATACTTATACACTCAATCTGTAACTTTTTTTCGTTTTACAGTTGATCCAGCGGAAAGAATCCCAGCTCTACAACATAATTTCCATCGATTCCCTTTTTTTATTATTAGGCATGACTTACATGCACCACATTTCTGAAGGTTTTTTTGTAATGAAAATATTTTTATTGATAGCAGTTGACATTCCTTGTCATCTTCTGGGCTTTCGTACCGTTTTGGTGCCAGTTGATCATTCTTCCTAAAATTACTTCAAGCACATCAATCCTAATTGTGGACAAGTATATATTAATTCAATTTACTTACACCCACGAAATTTTCTTCATTTCTCCTACGGATTAATCAGCTGAACAAAATTTCAAATAAAATTAAAAATGTCAACACTTGGGCTTAGCGAGACTGTGCCAATCAGGGTTTTGTGCATACTGACTATTATTTGAAACATCTAGATTTTACAGAAATCTTTCTAGCCCGACGCGCACTTACCCAGCCTCGATATATTCTGTCGAGGTTTTTGTTTTGTAATGAAAGCATTTTGTAGCGGGTGACATTTCTTGTCATCTTCTGGGCTTTCTTGCCGTTTTGGCGCCAGCTGATCAAGCTTCCGAAATTTATTTATATCACCTAAAGTAAATGTACCGATGCACGAACACTTCACAATTAGATCCAATCATCGGACATACACGGAAAATAACATTTTCTTCTCTCTAGCACAAGTTGGACAAGAGTCAATTTACTTACTCTAACAAAATTTTTCTTCCATCACCAGCTTACTAAAATTTCAAAGAAACAAAAAAGTCCAACAACTGCCATTCATGTCATTTAGGCCTGTCAGTATAATGACTACGTGAAAATAATCTGCCATCCACAAAAATCTTTCTAACCTGATGCACACGAATCCAGCTTCCATATAATAATATTGCGACAGCGATCTACCAAGTTTTTTATTTTGTATATAATAAAAACATTTTGTAGCAGGTGACATTCCTTGTCATCTTCTGGGCTTTCTTGCCGTTTTGGGCGCCAGCTGATCAATCTTCTCCCTCTTCGTTCGTCGCTTCGCGGCATCACATCGCAATCTTGTTGAGTTTCACTTGTACATGTACCCCTCGACCCCTTTAATCACTCGATTTAACTAACATCGGTGCCACGCCGAATTAGCCTCGGGTCGAACGAAGCACAGAGATATCTTCGAGAAAGACGCACTTCGATTGCTAACGATTAAACGCTACGGGGCTGGAGGCGAGCGGATGAGGCCAGTGCAGCATACACGAGGACAGGATTCGAGTCAATGAGGAAGAAGAGCAGAAAGCGGGACAGCAGCGGGCTCGTTATTATTATAGGGGCCAATTTGTGCCGAGCGCGCGATCCGATCGTCTCTGAACTGACCAAGCGACCGACCCGTACAGCAGCTCGTCGCATCTGATTATCGGTACGTCTCTTCGAACACTGTCTCGCAACGGACCAAGCCCTTCAATTCTTTCCCGCGTCTTCATGGTGCGTTAAACTCAGGAATCGCCCAAGGGTGTGAATAACGAGAGTTGACGTCGTTTAACAACTGTCTCCTATTCATAATTATTGAATCCTCGTTTTTCCGCAATAAATTGCAGAGCACTTCTGAAAATTGCAGCCTTGAAATTATTTCTATTTTTATTTCATTTTTTTTGTCGGAAGGGAAAATATGCCGTTTTGAGACATTGCAATGAGGTGTAATGATTATGATCAGAGGAGATAAACGTCACAGGCATTTCTGGATTGATAGTCTTCCGGCAGTTCGACGAATCGATTGGTTGAATTATTTTTATTATTTTATTAAGGTTAATGTATCAATGCCCGGACACTTTACGATTCGGTCCCAATCATCAGACGTACACTGATAATTATATTTTCTTCTCTCTTGCACACCTATTCGAATGCTCACGAGACATTTCAGTAAATGATAGTTTAATTCATCGGGCCGTTGATGATAGCACAATTTATCGGTATTTTTTAGCTTTGAAAATATATGACACCTTAAGTCCAATATTAGTGCAATTACAAGATTAATACCAATACTGGTGCATGGAACTTGGAAATATGGAAAAAAATGTTGGCTGATAAAAAAATAAATAAAGTAGGTTGTATCTTCAAAACGTTCAAAATAGGAAAGATATTTCGTCTTTTAGTATGTGTGAGATCAATAATTTTCTGGTAATTAAAACACTTTATAAAATCTATAAATATAATATAAAAAAGGAAAAAAAATTTGATTTTTTTTTTGTGGGCAAAAGATAATTGGATGTAGATTTAGTTACACCTTGTATACCTTAGCGTATTTCTAAGAATCACATTTAATTATAAATCAATTCCGAGTACAGCGTGACTGGTTCCTCCGTTAATTATCACCCCTTTTATTTTCTTCTCATTCCTCGGAAAGACTCGAGTGTGAGAGGCAGATTTATCGACGAATCGAAACGATATCTTTCCTCGCTATTTTATAATCATTAACCAAATACGAAGACAGTGAGAAAGAGAGTAGGGATTGCTGGAGAGGAACACGACAAACGGACAGTCCAAGGTCTGCACTCAACTTCTTCGTTTCAGACAAGAGTCAGCTACAAGACCGTCGCACCTGCTCTTCACCTTTGCGCCTTCCGACGCACCGCGTCGCGACGACACTGACCACCGCCCAGTCACTTTTTGATCTCTTCTTCTTTTCTACCAAAATTACTGTCTGCAATTTGGTTTTTATCAAAAACATTTCCTCCAACCTTCCTATCTTGTAGTATTAATGTAAACCGCTTATAAAAATCGTACGCAACGATTATTATCAAAAAAATTATGTTCAGGTGCAGCGCTGAAGTGCAACGAAATAATTTTTCAATCCCGATTTCCCCAAATTATTATAAAAAGTACAAGAAAGTGATAAAACTTGATAGTGTAACAATTATTACTATTTTTTGAATCCGCTCTCAAATTTGTTTATCACGTCGTTGCATTCTAATGAACTTCAACACATACAAATGACAATTCTCCTTCAAAGGGTTACCGCTGAGGGTCCGTCCGTCGCTTAACACGTGTGACATTTTTACAGGACAGTAATAACCAATGATGGATTTTTGCACATCCAAAGATTTTTAACAACTGTATTTTTTTTTAAATGTCATGACCTTTCAACTTATGAGGTGAATAAAAATGATTTCTAGATAAGCCTCTAATTTCTCGTGATGAACATTTATCTTGAATGTAACTATAGAGTTAACTGGAAAATGATACTTTGATAGGTATTATGTTAATTAAGCAATTATCTGCGGCTTTTTCTAGTATTCCCCGTTTTTTCATCGCAATTTTCCGTAGAACTTCATGGTAAATTTAGCATTTTACGGTTTTATTCAACAAAAAAGGCAGTTACTGGTAAAAAAAAATCGGAAAGTCGCGTGACTGATAAAGGATTTAAAAAATCGGTTAGTGTAAGCTTCCCAATCCATAAAAACTGCAATTGCACTGATAGAAGACTATTATCAAATTTACCTATGTGAATATGTGACGAAAAGTGTTTTTTTTTTAATTAAAGATTAAACGTGCATGACACGCCCGTCCTTGTCGTGCAAAGGATAATCACAGTGGTCATGATCCCGTGATGCTGTTGAGCAGAGATCGGAATATAATCACGGTACAAGAATTGAGTTAGCTATTCCTATATTGTAATAATAAATAACTTACGAAACATCTACTTTCATGTAAAAGCGAACTAGAACATTCAAATCATCTATTTACATTAAAATCTGAGAGCCGTCGTTTTATTTTAAATACTAAAAATTTGATAATATCTGATGAAGAGTAAAATTTAATTAAGGATGCATTTTACATTTTTATTGAACGAATAAAATATATCAAAAGTATCAGAAGTATCTTTTCACTATCTTGATTCGAAAAATCATCAACACAATATGAAGAAGAAGTAAATAAGCATAACTGTTACAAAGTTAAAAAATATATTGGTGTCATTTTAGAAATCCCTCGAAACTACAATTGCATTGTAATGTAAAATGAAACTAAAACACAACAATTTTTATATTCTATATTTGAGTCTTTTCGTGTATGCAAATAATAAAAATACAGTGAAATCTGACAAAAATTAGGATTCTATTGACACTAGAACGAAACAAAAATGTTAAGAGTTTCTTTCCATTGGACAACAGAATCAGAATTCATCCAGAAAAATGACCAACACAAAAGAATGGAGAAGCAGCGTAACTATTACAAGGATAAAAAAATCTATCGGTGGAATCTTGTCAATCCTTCGAAGTCACAATAGCACTGCCAAAACATTCTTGTTTCATTTACCAATCCTTTTCGTGCGTGACGATATCACGAAAAACTTAGCTCGAGTAATTGAGGATTACGCGTACATAACGCACGCGTTATTGTCACAAAGCATCTACTTCAATGTGAAATCGAACTAAGTCACAACATCAATTTACAAAAAAATGAACTTTTATTGTATGCAAATACTACAAATTTAATAAAATCTAGCAAGAAGTGGAATTTCATTGATAATTAAACAAAATAAAAATGACAAAAGTGTCTTCCCATTGGATGACAGAATCAAGATTCATCTAGAAAAATTACCAACACAAAAAAAATGAAAAAACAGTGTAAGTGTTACAAGGTTGAAAAAATCTATCGGTGCAATCTTGTCAATCCATCAAAATCACAATTTCACTGCCCCAAAACACTGTTATTGAATTCGCCAATCATTTTCTCTCGTGGCGATGTCACGAAAAGACTTGTCCCAAGTAATCGAGAGGATTAAACGCGGCTGACGCTCGCGTCCTTGTCGTGAAGCATGATCACAGCGCTCACGATTCCGTGATGCTGTTGAGCTGCGATCGGTATATAATTGAGGCACGAGAGTTAAGCAGAAGAACAGCCGGTGTAGCCAGATTCCGACGGAAACCCGTTCCAGAATCGTCGGGTCGCATGTGCATCGTCGGTCCTCACGCGGACGAGGAGAAACGCGATCCGTATTCTTGGCAAATCCCTCGCGCGGGGTAGTCGCGATTCACCACTTTTATCCGATCTTTATTCTCATGTGACACTCGTCCTCCGGTTCAGCCTCATTGCGTTTCGTTGTGCTTACAGTGTGATTCACTAACGGCCCATTATATCGACCCACGACGCCCATCACAATAAATCTGTCGTCACTTGAATAAAAATGTATATAATATTTTTGTCTTGCTTTCTCATAGTGGGAGCTTTAGTTTTGTTTTTTTTATTCGGGTTTTTTTTATGTCAGGATACGCGAAATAATCTGAAACGTCGAATAAAAAAGTGCTTTGAAAAAATGTATGCATGTGTTTGTGACAGATTTTGTTTATTGTAAAAAATCTACTTTTCGCAGTTGTTTAGATATCGGAGTCAAATTTTGTACTCAAGTGGACTGTTGTCAGACACGACTCAGGATTTAATTTTGTGTAAATCGGTTTAAGGATTTTTAATTTATGGTGTTTTGTTTTTTTCGTTTCAAGCCGGAAACTTTAAAATGTCATAACTCGCGTTTACGCGCGTTGATTTACCGTCGTTATTATTCAAGATCGTACGAAAATATTTTTGATAATTATCTTTTTGATATATATCAATTTGATATATATAGAGATAGGCAATATATATAAAATGTAATCCTGATACTCTTGAATACTAATTCAGAACAATAAAAAAGCAGCAATAAGCATTTTCAAAATGTTTCACTGTCATCTTAATTGTAATACTCAAACCATATTTTATATGCAACATTTAAAAAAACATTATATTTCTACTTTGAAATTGATCCTAAAGTAATTTTTTTCGTTATCATAATAATTAAATCTATAGCATAAATTTTTTTTTTCCTGTTTATTTGTTCTTACCACAATAACAAATCTCAGCTTAAAACAAAACAAACCCACTATTAATTTTAAAAAAATGATAGAACACGTTTTTATATTACATCATTTGAAATAAATAAATGTCGAATAGAAGCAACAATTTAATTGTAGAATTATCAGAATAATTTCTCTTAAAATGCATTTACACACAGAACACGTAACCATTGCTTTTCCATTTGCACCAAAACTGGGGCTCAACGTACTCCACGTACGGTAATTAATCAGCAGACCGTTCTGTTCGTGTAGAATCAAGTGCATCACCGCTTTTCCAATCTTTCTCGAAAATTTTATAAGTCCGAGATACCAAAAGCCCTATTTGCAGAGAACTCGAAGAGTTTTTCGCATCACGCCAGAGACATAAATTCATCAACAGCATATCAGCGGTTGACGCATATTCTCGCTCACGCGGATACCTTTTTTATATTTCTCCGGCGTCGTTCTATCAGATATAAAACTATAATACTTTAACGCGTACGGAAAGTGCATAAAGCGAGGCAAATATAATGAATAGGTCGTAGTTTCCGTACTCGCCTCTGCGAGTTAACACGCATGCATGACAAAAGATATAATATTTATGAACATAAAATAATTTTTATCCTTTACTGGATAAAATGATACACCTTATTTCATTGACAAATCAGGGAGATAAAAAATGCGAAATAAAACGGTGTCATTTCATTTTCTTTACTACCAAAAAAATATGATACGCTTTCATTGCTTTCCTGTACTAATCTTGGACTTCATCAAACGGATATAATATTTATGAAGAAAAAATATGTTTTATCCTTTTCTGGATGGAATAAAAACATAAAAAATAGATAAATAAATTCGTAGAAAAAAAAAATACTTTTTTTCTTGCTCCCCGAACCAAAAGTACCGTCTTCCGGGCCTCATTTGCGGCCGGGAATAGCGACTTTTGTGGCTGGCTGTTGTTGCTTACGCTCTCGCTCTCGCCTTTTTGTTTTCCCATCTCTGGCTCATTATGTTTTTATGTTTGGTGACGTTTGCTGGCGCGTGCTTCGACTTTCATTTTGTTACTTTTTTTTCATCTTTCTTCCGTTGATATCTTTGGCGAACCTAAAAGTGAGTCTGCTATATGTGCTACTGGTGCTACTATTGTTTAATAACATGATACATTATTTCTTGGATCTGATAATATAAAGAACGAATCGCGTGAGAAAAATATAACAAAAAAATATATGTATTTAATAAAAATTATTATCTTATTATTAGACATTTTCCTCTTGTATGTTATTTTGTATGTCTTGTTAATACCCACCCCGACCAGCAAGAACCTCCGGCTTCGCCTCGGAGGTGTAAAAGTCGACCCCCTTCCCCGCCCCCTCCCCCGCCGGTACTTTTGTCGGGAATCAAGAAAAATAGTATACGACCCACGGCCAGAATGTTGGATCCCCTGGAAATTCATTTCATTTTTGTTACTGACCAGGAAAACAAACGTAATTGATTCGATTTTCCCAACTAATTACGGATTTGATCGAACGGATATAATATTTACGAACATAAAATAATTCTGACCATTTTTTAAATGGAATGACACGCCTTATTTAATATTAAAAAAAAAGTTTAATAAAATCTAGTGATAATTACGAGTCGTTCAATTTTTTTTCTAACCAGGAAATCAAATGTAATACAATTGATGTTCCCCACTAATTCTCACAATGATTCCTTGTTTCGTTGAAAAATAAGACAGAAAAGAAAACGTTGTAAACAAACCTAGTGACAAATACGATTTCGTTCAATTTTATTTTCTGACCAGGGATTCAAATGTCATGCAATCGATATTCCTTACTAATTCTCACAATAATTTTTTGTTTTGTTGACAAATGGGACAGAAAAAAGGAGTAAAAAGACCTAGTGACAAATACAATTCGTTTAATTTTCTTTTCTGACCAGGAAATCAAATGTAATACAATCGATTTTCCTGACTAATCATGGAGTTAATCAAACGAATGAGACTATTGCACGTGTCGGTTTATCATTGAGACTTGCACGCGTACTCTCATGGACTAGTACACCTGTGTATCATTATCTTCAGGCGTATAACAAGCCGCTTCTATTTCAATAACGAACGAGAAACGGTATTATAGTCGTTCGGCCTGAGGTTTTGTGTCACCACGAGGACAACGTTCACCGAGCCGTGCATGCAACTCCGCCGCGAGGCTCTGCGCTAGCTCGGTTCGCCATATAACGTCATCGCGACCGCGCCGGACCTTCATAATTTAGTTGTGAAAGCATGAAATATTTTATGGCAATCCGAGATAGCAGAGCACCGACTGAAAAACGTACGATCGCGTTGATGGATTGGTCGCTGTGCTCTATGGCTTTCGCTGCGATATATTGTGCAGTAGCTGCATATAATTCTCGGGAAAATGAGGTGCATACCTCGAATGCAGATATACGAATGATTCGAAAAATAAATGTATTAAAAAATGCATTATATATTCATCCTGTATTTATTTTATAATTTTTTATGACCTGATTTGAATTTTTTGATGCACAAGTGCAAGTGCAAGTGCATTTGTAGTTATAAAGTTGCACGCCACAATACAGTTTTATTTGGATTGTTCTAGTGGTAATCATTGCATGGGTTGAACACAGATTTCTTTTTACTTTAAAAGCACCTGATGCGAATAATTTAAACACTTTAATGAAGTCTAATGGTACATTCCGGTCAACATGAGATTTAGAGAGAATTTAGAACACTAATCAATGTGGTAAAAATTTTTTTTTTAAATATGTGTCGTAGAGTTGCCGAAATATTAATTTTGCATAGTGATAATTCCAAAAAATTTCTAACACATTGAAGAAATAAAAAAGTTCAACGAATCAACTGTGAAGCTGATTTTAAAAAAAATGTAAATCATTTGTTGAGATTTCTGAATGAGTATACGTTTTTCAGAATTTGTATATATAAGATGTTTGAATAAACCTATGTCCATATCTGCCCAAATTTTATAGTAAACATCTGATCATGACATCGTTCGAAACACTATAAAAATTAATATAACGTTCGATTGATATACAAAAATGTTACAAGATAAAATTATTTCTATATTAAACTATCTTATATTCAATATTGGAAGCAAATTTGTATGTTAAATCAAATGTACAAAATATATGTAAAGAAAATTCTTATACAGTATATTAATTTTTATATGGAAATTGGTAGAAGTAGAAACTTCTACCAAATCTATAAATGGTTATACTTTTTTTATAATTTATTATACATCATGTGGAAACCTTTTAAATCACAATGTCGAGCGGATCCCAAATCTTTATCAACTCCTCTGGAGCTCCTTTTTATATGGCAGAATAACGTATGTACACAGCGTAAAGGCAGAGAACGGTATAATATGCACTTTGCAGCCTAGCGACGAGCGGTGCAACCCCGGAAATCAGCAAAACCTCCGCTCCGCCCGCGGACCCCGGGTCGCCGCAGTGCCACAAATTTTTCCGGAAGTGGGGAAGAAGGGGCGGGAAGTATTCCGGTACCACCCCTCCGTGAATATATACGAGGCAATCCTCCCTGCACTTGGTTATAATGGCAAACACATAACCGAGGAACGCTCGGTGCTGATGAAGCTTTCCGTGTGCCTGGCAGTTGACACATTTGTGAATGGCCACTGTGCAAATTATACGACCCATCGATTTTTCGATGCTTATTATACTGTCCCCTGCCTTTGACGCTGCTTGAGCTCATTCTTACGATATGATTAATGATAAAATGCTATTTTAGTATCAAACTCATCCCCATATTGCAATTTTTTTTAGTTGGGTTACCACAAATGCAAATAAAAATTTCCCTAATTCAAAAAAAATATTTTTTTGTCTTTCAAATATCTCTAAAAATAGTCGTCGGCTAATGCTGAATATTATTCTGCGAACTCAATACTAATAAGTTAATTTAATACCTTTATAAAATTACAGAAAAGCAAAAATTGTAATTGGGATTAAATTGAAAAATCGAACTTACTTTTGGATTGAAAAATGTGATAATTATTTAGGATTATCTAAAAAGCCTCAATTCTGAGTACCAAAAATAATATATATTGTAAGTTTAATAGCCAAAATGCTCGAATACTATGTGTAAGCAATGGTTCTTAACCTTGTACGATTATCATTACAATTGTATTATGAGTGTTATTATAATTATAATCTTGTTATAATTGCAATCTTTTACAAAATTGGATCATGGTTATTTCGCTTGTGTGCCATGAAAATAATGGCAGAGTAATTTGCCTTCGTACCGCAGGAAATAATTGCTTCAAACTTAACGTAAATTGCAAATGAAATGCAAGTTGTAGTAACATATTAATGCAAATAGGGCAACAAATATAAAGAAAAAATGTTTATACTCTCAATAATACCTTCTTAACGGGTCAATAACTGGGTCACCACACATGACAGTGTATACATTTAATTGCTCTGTTCAGCCGCAATTTTGCATTATGAGTATCGCTCGGTTTTTCTCGTCCGGTATTTTCCTGTTTCCGTTCGCATTGAGTCTCACCGTGTCTCAATAATTTCACGCATAGCGCACGTATCATCGACAGTGCAGGAGAAAAAAAAATGAAAATATTGTAGCAATGGATGCGATGGCACCAGTCTTTTTACCTTCCTGTCTCTCTTTCTCTCACTTTCTGACTCGACGCGCCAGGCTAGTCCACAGGTTGAGATCATATCGGGATTTTAATAACCGGTTATACGCCCACTACGAATGCATTTCAGACGACATAAACGCTCTCGCTCTTTCTCGGCGTAAGATATGCCCAGACCGATAGTCCGCCCGGCGCGTCCACTTGCTTCTGCACTGTGTACATACATTGCACGTGTGCAACGCACAGACGTGAAATTCTGCACGCCCCGACGACGTTGCATTGCTAGTGAGAGCGGGCAGACGCATCCTATGATGTCCATTATTGTATGCTTGTCACGTATTGTGCGCCGCTTATCTTTGCAGAGTACGAATGACAAGAGTTTCCATATATACACAAACTAACTTGTCCCAGTCGCTGACCACAATGAAAAGATGAAAAGAACACTTTAAGAAACTCGATTTTCATTATCCTATAATTTGGTACCTAAATGAATCGAATTCTGTTTTAAATAAAAATCAACTGTCATTTGAATCGGAATCAAACGATAGTTTATTCCGATAAAAAACAAATGTCATTTGAATCAAAATCAAACGATAGTTCATTTCGATAAAAAACAAATGTCATTTGAATCAGAATCAAACGATAGTTCATTTCGATAAAAAACAAATGTCATTTGAATCAGAATCACACGATAGTTCATTTCGATAAAAAACAAATGTCATTTGAATCAGAATCAAACGAAAGTTCATTTCGATAAAAAACAAATGTCATTTAAATCATAATCGAATGAAATTGAATTTCGATAACAAACAAATGTAATTTGGGTCAGAAGCTAAACAAATGTCACTCGAATAATAATCAAAAGTCATTGGCGTGGAAATCAAATCAAAATTCTTTTGAATCGTAATTCAATCAAATTTCGTTCGAATGAAAATCAGATTTTATATGTATCAAATAAAATTGAATTAAATTAAATGAACCCGTTTTTATTAGAATAAAAACAATTCAATTTAGGTAAAGAAAAGGAGTTTTACGACACCCAAAAAAAGTATGAGATGATATCAGGTTGAATGTTAAACTTAGTAGTGAAAAATGTGCCCATAAGTTCGAACAAATTGCATAGGTTAATCGATTCTAGTTTCACATCTGCAACAAGGAAAAGACTTTCATGAATTCTTTCACACAATTCAGACATTCTAAGTAAAGAAACGCGCCAACTTTCTTAAGTATCATATATTGTCGAGTTATCTGTTGGCCTTAATAAGGATTGAGTTGTCAGTAACTAGGGCAATCATTTTATGGCGTATCCCCTACAAGTCTGCGAACCCTTCGCGTTTTTGCTCCTCTTTTATTCCCATTCTATTTTTACTAACACCAATTTAGAATCAGTCCGGAATATTTATTTTCATACTTCAATACCCTTCGGCATAAGTCGACTATTCATGCATAGGCGCCAGGAGGTATACGCACTTCGTCCGGGATATAATTACCAGACCGATCAAACTGTCAGGTGGTAAAGTTGGAGCTATGTTTTGCCTCTAACCAGCGCTATGCTCGCCATTGTAGCAGCTCTGATATCAACCTTTCGATGCCCCTGTTTTCAAACTGTTTACCAAAGTTTGCTGCCCTAACTAGTTCTACACCGACGGAAAACAGCCTCGGGGATGGCTGTTCTGTTATGACTGCCTACTTGGTGCACTCCCCTAGCTATGTTCAGCAACCCTTGTGCACCCGCCCACGATTGAGTTGATAATTGCGTCGAGGATCGTTTGCGGTTTCGCACAAAAACATCGGTTTCATAATATTTCATTTGCAATGATGGATGTATGCATCTTAATCCGGCTCCGAATTCATTCAAGTTGGAATGGAGATCGTTGCCCAAAAATAGTTGATCGAATAATAAATTAGTTGGTTAGGAAACCAAATCAGTTGGCTGGAGTGGCAAATCAGTTGGTTAGGTCAGCAGGTTACGGAGAAGAAGGTGTAATTGTAGGAACCACGGATTTGATACGTAATAACAAACAGGCATAGTAGATTATGGCATTAGCAAGTTATAGTGTAGCAAAACCAATCGCTGTTATTTGGTTTCGATTGGAGAAAAATTGGTCGGCCTTACCAATCGGTTGGTTGGCACTACCAATCTGATGGTTCACATTACAAATCAGGTAGAGGTCAAAATATCGAATCATCGCAATGGTGAGTTAAATATAATAATGGCTCGAATTAGAGGCTGTCAAGTCTGGCGTATGAAATGACACATACCGTATAATATTTCAACCACATATATTAAAAGGTCATTGAATATCATTTCGAAAGTGAAAAGACTAAAGTATGATTTATTGGACTGAATAATTCTGAAGAATATTACATTTTATTAGTTTTTATGGTTCAGATCAATATCTCTATAGCTTTTGGTGTCCGGCTCGATGTCTCCATAGCTTTCGATATCCAGGTCAATGTCCCTATATTTCTCTATGATCGATATCCTCATAGTTTTCGATCTCTGGGTACATTTTGTTTGGATGTATTTGACGGCCGGACAGAAGAGCTATGGTTGTATCGATTCGATTACCGAAATCCATGAAGATATCGACCTGCTCGGCGAAAGCGATAGTGATATAGATCGGGACACCATAAGCTATGAATATATCGACCTGGCCCACAAAAGGTATTCAAGGTTTGTAATAATCTTAAGTATTATTCAGTCCGATAGAACATAGTAAAGATTACTTACTTTTAAAAAGATATTGAAAAGATATACTTCTGTTTTTGCGCGCGGGACGAACATCGCTATTTTAGCCATTCGCTAATTCGATCAAAATGACTTCGAGCAGGAGAAGAAACATTGAAATGCAAACATACGAAAGGAGAAGAAATCGAGGAAAGTTGCGGCTACGAAGGGTCCGTATACTCGGTTTACTGGGCCTCATTAGAGTTTTATGAGGACGGCAGTCAAGAAAAAAATAGGGAACAGCGGGTGGGAAAGGACAGGGACTGCCCTCGGTATATTACTTAAACTGATGGAGAATGACGAAGATAATAATGCAAATGTGTGCAAGCGTTTCGGCGATTACATATCACACTCACATACGTACGACCTATAAATATGTATGCACACACGTTACTACTATAATGCATCTCATACAAAACTTAAGACGATGTGAAACTTAGTCAAAATCATTCTCTCTTGCTCTGCCATTGGCGCCATTATTTCCATCTTCTTCGCTCTCATGGATTTTCCACGTCGCCTTAAGACTGGTCCTGTTGTGTGCGCAAGCCCTCAGTGTATCGTAAACCGTGTTATGCGGACCTATAAAACGCCGCTGCATAACTATCTGAACACGAGCAATAAAACTGTGTGTATCTTACATATTATGCGCTAATTATCGTAATCTCGGATCTGATTATTACGTAGTAAAAATAGCTCGGGAACTCGATGAGTACGTGTATGTGTGTATATCTCGATGTATTGTGCTATAAGAATAGCCGCCACGCTTCCTTCGTCGCCTTTATGGTTTTTGAATAATAATTATAGTAAGAACAGCGAGCGCCAACGTATGATAATCGCAAGTGGTACGAGCTTCCGGTTTTTCCGTTGCAACCGTCTATCGCCGACCGATGATTAGTAATAATTACCGCAGGATTATCGTTTTCTTATGGTAAAACGACTCGTATCTCAAGAATCTGCTTGTGGTACCAGGCGAATTCTTGTTGGCATTACTTCGAGTCTTTCTTTGCATTTATTACTGTTTTATATCAGGTCATTTGCTTTGGATTATCAAGGATTTTTGTTGCACTGTTGAAAAAGGTTGTGAAGTAGCGTGCTGCATATTTTTACTAATGTACCGTTTAAATGTAGTAGAAAACTTCATTAAGCATTAACTCATTAATTAACAGTACTGCCGATTTTTATTTATCAAGATTAAGGGCGAACACTATTTACCATCTTTAAAAATAATATTTTCCCTAAAATGATTATTCGGTGTCAAAATTTTACAAGCTGGGGTCACTCGTTGACACTTTAAACACAGTTTTCTCAAAACTTCATTTTCTAAACTGTTAGCATAATGTCTCAAAAGTTATTAAAACGATTTTAATGGAAGTCGATATACATATTTTTTATAGTATTAGTTTATCAGTGAAGCGAACCTAAAAAATAGTTAATTTCTAGCAATTTAAATGCTGTTCTTCCGTTATACCTATAATTATAATATTTGTAATTATAAAAAATGTATAAAACCCCATCAGTTTAGTCTATTCTTACAAACGATTGCGGAAATATTGAAATTGTCTTAAAATCAGACAGAATCTTCCAAACAAAACGCAACTTATATTTATATATTTTCAATACTTATCATCTCTTTCAGTCAACGGTGAAATGAAATAGTACTGAAAAATATCCGGCCGGTCAGCTTTTCTGTTCAAAGCAACAACAAAAATACTGCCGTCGATATTATTATGAGTTCAGGATTATTATAATTTTTAACGCGCGTACAGTCGGGAGATTAGGTCGCCTAATCAGGTAAAATGTCGCTGACTCGCGCTAACTATGCTTCGTTATCTTGTATATAATTGATAGTGCTAAAGGCCATTATTACTCAGCATAAATCAAGAATTTTCACGACACGTCAACTGCACAATCGCTGTGTTAGCTTATCTGGTTCATGTTATTGAATTAGAGGTAATATAGGTGCTGCAACTACACCATTTTCACATTATTCAGTTTTACGTAATTTCGAATCGCACAGAGCAGATGATATGACAATTAGCACGGCATTAAATAATTATTACTACTTATTGATTAGATATATTCTAATCGTCTTGTCCGCCATTTCTTCATGCGGATGGCATGACGAATATAAGCGTTATTTTGCAAGTATATCGTAAGCCTTCGATAGCTCAGTTGGTAGAGCGGTGGACTGTAGTTGGTTCGATTGCAAGAGACATCCATAGGTCGCTGGTTCAAATCCGGCTCGAAGGAATCATTATTTTTTTTCTCGAAAAGTTGTTATAGTGACAATTTTTATTTATTTTATGATTTGTATATCGATTATAATATTTACTAAAACTTGCGCTAGGCCCTAAGTAATTATCTCCGTGCGTTATAAGATTTTAATTGAGATTGGATCTATACAATAAAACTGACTTAAAAATAAAAAACAACTAAGCTCATTACGAAGGTAACTAATATAATATAATGCCTAATTAATAATAACGGAGTTAGTTATCAATTATTTAGCGCAATATGACGAAATATTGCAACTTTTATTTTTCTTAACTAAAAAGTTTTTATATAGTTTCAAAATATTCCCCACTTAAAACCTACAAAAAAATCCAATCGTTGTAATTGATATAATCTTTTAACATAAAAATTTAAACAATTATCACTGGTTTAGTGCGTTAAACAAAACTTGACTGTGCTTCTTGTTGCACTCATTCGGAAAATTAGCTTATCTTTCATTGCGTCCATGCGCACTGTCGTGGCTCTTTATAATTGCTATACTGCTAATATTTCACATTTGTTATATAATGCTGCTCTACAGAATCTCATGTTTTTCAATTGTATTGTTAAAACGTTGCACTTTTTGTACTATTTGAATCACCGTATCGCATACATCACCCTAAACTATTGTTGCATAAGAAATAATTCAGTGGAAGAATGCATAAAATGTACGCATCGTAGATCCTTGCAGTCCAAGAACAAATTTCAATAAGTCCAATGAACTACGCAAGAATAAATATTGTATACTTTTTATGCATTACAAAATAAAAGTTTGTTGTGATAAAAACATGACGGTTGATGTATTTTTTAAAATTTGTTTCTCTGATAATTAAATTTTGAAAGCATCATTAACTATTCTTTGGAGATGTTGGTAGATAGTAAGCGTTGGGTCCTTCGGTTTTCGATTTTCATTTAGTTGTTTGTGCAATTCATGGTTAGGATCAATTTCGTTTCCAAAAAATTCGAAACCTGACTGTAATGAAAAACAGCTTGAAATTCGGCAATGAAACGATCAACACCTGATGAACGAAAATTTTTCATCACTTTATCAGTAGAGGAAGTTATAATGTTATTAAGATTATAGTTGACCACCCAGATTCAGCGAGTAACATCTGCCGTGTCTGCGCTCGCACTCTCGAAGGATCATTAACTTCCGAAGAATTCCGCAAATGATTATTTTTCATTAGCCGCAGCTGCAAAGGCATAAAAACTTGAATACCTCAGATAAAAGTTAGAGACCGGACGATTTTGGGGAAATAATAATTTTTACAGCTACATTACTACATCCGACGTGGGACACTGAGCAAATGTCTCCTAGTTATGCCTCCTCGCACATTCTTGGAAAAAAATTGACTCAATCGAGGCTCACAAAAGGCGAGTTAGATCAAAAAGTAATTCGCTCCCACGAAGATGTGGAAAAGAGAGAACGGGGTCGCCGTCCGCGACGGTGCGCCAGTAGAGCCTCGAGGGGTCGCAGGATTTAAGAGAAAAAAAAATAAGTAAGAAACGGAAAGGAAAGAAAAAAGGAGAAGAAAAGAAACGAGAAACAAGTTTCGTTGTGAGAGGCAACTGCGCGCGCCACGGACCATAGGATAGGTGCACATTTCTGTTTGGGCCGCACAGGCGCTCGCGCGGCTGACAGTGCCCATTCACTAGCTTTCGCTTCGGACAGCACAATAAGGCCAATTACTTTAATTGCAGTTCAGGCCGCTGGATGCGAAAGCTCCCAGCCAACCACGGACCAGCCGGAAGTCGAAATAAACGGCGCAATACAATCACCGCTTTTTCCGCGCACATATAATACGATTCTTCCGCCAATTTTTCATCAATTATGAGAGCGAGGCGCAAATCTCGGAAACATAAGCTATCCAACACCGTTCTTATCTATGATGATAATGGCACCATCGCCCAGAACGTTGCGCAATGGGAAAGGAAACCGCAACGCCGAAATAGCTCAGTTGGGAGAGCGTTAGACTGAAGATCTAAATGTCCCCGGTTCAATCCCGGGTTTCGGCAGTTGTATATTTTTTTTTATTGGGAAAGTTATGACAACGAGCCCCAAATCCCCGGAAAGCCACGCTAACATTCTTTTTTCTGTACCGACAATGGCACTGTCGCACGGAAAAAGAAGTTTAATTGATCAACTAAGTCGGTTAATTATGTATGCGCCAGTAAGTTATTGGCGAGACCAACTGAGTTATTATTCAACAAATCAAATTCTTGATTCAACCAACGAAATCAACTTGGTTGCTGAAAAAATGACTTGTTTACTGAACGAATTACTCCGTTGATCAACAAATGGTTAGTAAACGATTAACCTGGTTGGTCTAATTAATAACTTAGTTGGCGTATATACAACGAAGCCTTTTTTGCGTGCAATCACAGCATCGGGCAATGCGGATGAAAACTGCAACGCCGAAATAGCTCAGTTGGGAGAGCGTTAGACTGAAGATCTAAATGTCCCCGGTTCAATCCCGGGTTTCGGCAATTGTATTATTTTTTTTCCTGATCCATTTACGATAACCGGCCCTAAATTCTGGACGAGCTATTCGAACCCTGTTTTTCCTATTGCGATGATGACACCATCTGTTGGAACATTGCGCAATGGGAAAGACGAACTAGACGCCGAAATAGCTCAGTTGGGAGAGAGTTGGAGTCTCGCAACGACAGCACGCAGGATCTGACGTGTTCACGGCGGTGCGTTAATATCTCATTAATACACAGTATTTTACTGAATATATCGAATTCAAAAAGGTCAAAGTGAAAAGTATTCTCCCACCACTCGAGCGTGTATTGACGAAGTGCTGTTTTTTTTTGCCTATACACGGAAATAATATCGAGAGAATCTTAGATAAAAGTGGCCGCTGGCTGGCGTGCCCTGTCATCGCGCCAGCGACAGCCAAACGCCCATCCGATACGAAAGATTCAGAGACAATGGTTTCTGGAAACAAAATCGGTGACTCCAATAGAGTCCGAACGATCCCAAAGCTCACGTCTACCCAACTCGATAGAATGTGTAAGCAAGCCTTGAAAGAAAATGACATCAAAACATTGAATGAAACGGTTATACCTGAAATAATGAAGGAGCGCCAAACAGCTGTAAACGGGCAGGTTGCACCGCCATCTATATCGTCACAGCAACCCTCTGCTGCCGATAACTAATCGGCCGATTACTCGACCTTCCCCAAAAAAACCGGTAGAAACGCGTCGAAAAAGAACGAAGTTATCAACGACGTAAATGCCTACGAAGCTCTCTCAGACAATAAAAACTTGAAAGAAGGTGATGGGCACAACAAGATCACCCCTACACTGCAAAACAAAGAACTGAGGCCGCCGGCAATCCATAGTCAAGATAAATCGATGCACGACATCTTGAATATCTTAATAACGATTGAGCGCCCGAAAAATTTGTTTACCGTAAAGGAAATGGATCCAAGAAATTACTCTATTTTCTTCAAAAATTCCGTTCACTATATAAGGACAAGGAAAACCCTAATTTGTAAAAACGTGCAATTCTACACCTATACACCGAGAAACGAGAAACTTAAATTTCTAATTCTAAAAAGTATCAAAAGTAATTTCACAGCTGATCAAGTCAAACCTGATATAGTAAAAAAAACAAAAATTGCTGCCGATAAAGTCAATGTTTCAGGATACAATTTCAACAAAATAAATTCGCAAAGTACCATTTCCTGGTACAAATAGCCCCGGATACCCCTACAGCTCTTTTTTTCAAAGTCAACCAAAAAGCAGGAGCTTTTCAATGCAATAGTTGTCAGCGGGTAAGGCACGCGAACAATACTTGCACCCTACCGTATCGGTGTCGCCTCACTAAATCATAGTCGAAACCAAGGCCAAATCAAAGATGTTACTGATAAAGCAGAGCTAAAATGTTGGAACTGTGAGATAGTAGAATTAGAATTCGGATTAGAATTTATTGCACTAGGACCCACGTGGTCCTGTGAGGCAAGTATATCACCGTAGCCAACCGCCACAGTCCGGCGCCGACCATACAAACAAAAAGAAATACAAAATAAATTGAAAACAAAATACAAAATACGAAATAAAAAAAATCTGCAAACACAATAAAAAAATCGAAAACTGAAGACCAACAATAATACCAACTAAAAATGAAATAAAACTTAAACTAAGGCGCCACCTAGCGATGCGGAATCACGCTCACGCCGCTCAACAGCACGCTGTAGATCGCCCGTAGTGGGACACCCGGCATCGTATAGAGGCTGTCCATTCAACAAATACGCTTTAAAACTGAAACAACAGCGAACAACAGTGAAGATCAGCACTGTCCAAAAAAGATGCGAAGATTCACGCGACCACGTTCCCGAGCTTTCCTACGCTAGAGGATCGACCTCCGTCGATCTACGAGCATCCAAGATACACGGCTAACTTACGATCTTATACGAACAGATCGTCTCCACTCCCGACAAGGAGGAGGGCCGGCTATCCTTATCAAGAGCATTTTACGTTCTGAAATGATCTCTCATTCTTCTTCACGACAGAATCAGATAGTCGAATTTTCAATAATTAAATTAACGTCAACCAGCAGATTTAACTTCTTCGTTGTTAGCATGCGACAAATGATAACCGGAAATTATTTGTAGAAGAGCTGTGATCAGTGACCTTGGAACCCCCTAAAAGCCACATTTCATCCGATGCAAATAAGTTTTTGCATTTTAGGTTGGCCAAATTGGATCAGCCATTTTGAATTTCTAAATTTTGAGGGCCGAATCGTGATCAGCGACCTCGGAAACCCCCGAGTGTGCTACATTTCGTCCGGATCAATTGAGTTTTTTGCATTTTAGGTCAGCCATATTGGATCCGCTATCTTGAATTTCTGAATTTTGAGGGCAAAATCATAATCAGCAACCTTGAAAATCCCGGGAGACATTTTCGTCGTGGTTCGGTTTTTTTTTTTTTGTTACGCGAAACGTGAAATTTTTCTCGCTGCTAAAGAGGTCAAAAACATCATTTTAGGGATAAAAATGTTGAGTACGACAAATTAAAAAAAAACGTAAATTAACTACAACCGTTTTATGCACTTATGGTAGAAAAAAAGAGGTGGACTTCAAGTGTCTTCTATGAGAAAAAACATATTGAACAAAAGTGTCTTCGAATTTTTGTTTTTTTTTGTTTAAAAGCGGCCATATTTTTTTCACCACACCTGCGCGGAAAGTTCGAATTCCCGTCCTAGGGGTTTTACGCAATTCGAACTTTCCGCTGCAGATATGGTGAAAAATAGTATACGCCACTCGGGAGTGAAAGTAGACTATCCCCAACCTCGCCTTCGGCTCGGGTCGTAATCTTACACGCGGTTGGACATAGTCTACTTTCGCTGCCTAGTGGCGTAATATACTATTTTTCTAGTAAACAAAACTCAATTTCCACCCCAGATTCTGAAAGAGCACACTCGAAAGTACTAGGGACTATATGTTGTATTTGAACATTCTTATTGTTTAATGATGAGAATTTGACTTGAAAATGATGGAAAAAATAACCATTCTTGGTCGTTCATGGGTTCACCAAAATCCGTCTGTTACGTGACCAACTACATTACCGGCTATTTTAGTAACTAATATAAATAACCAGTTATTTTATCAAGAGATGCAGCAGCGTCTTGAGACAAGTACATTTACCACTCTTTTCTTACGACCGACATTTTCTTTACCGACCGACAAGACGCTGCCGCAGTATCTCTTACTCCGAGCAACTCATTTTAACCACTTTTTTCCAGGTTAATATGTTATATCAACAAAATGGTAGCGTTTTAAAGCTTTTTCCAGGTTCAATGAAATACTACATGCAAAAACATTTCGTTTGACACCAAAACGACCTCCGCAGCTTTCCCCAGTGGACTGATATTGTAATTTTAATCAACAATTGTGGAAATATTGTGGAAAACAATTTGAAAATTTTCATAATGAAAAAAAGAGAATTCACAGTACTTGACGAGTTTGCGAAGTATCGCACATGGCCCATCATCATAGAACGTTTATATAAGCATCTAAACTCGTCAAGTACTGTGAATTCTCTTTTTTTCATTATGAAAATTTTCAAATTGTTTACTAATTTTTTTTAAATTTTGTAGTTTACATTTTTTTTTATTTCAACTGCAAAGTCTTCGTGTTCATTCCTGAATTTTTTCCCTTCGAACGTAAGCTTATTAGTACAAAATAAAAATACTGTAACAATATATATATCAATGATGAACAACATGTACTTGAAATGCTGCAGATATTTTTAGTTTATTTATTTCACGACTTTTTGTACCTATACATAGTTTATAGCTCAATTTTTTGAGACTCAGCTTTTGGGGGAAGTATTGGGTTCCACTAACGAAATGTACTTGTCTCAAGTTTTTTTTTACACATGGTGTTTTTTTGGGGGGTAATCGACCAACTTACATTTCGGTCGGTATAAGAATTTTTGAAGAGTTTCGCTTTTGCAGACTTTTGGAGTATCCCAGTAACCCAAATGTTCAGTAAAGCTATATACCTTACTTTTTTGCGGTGAATTTATACTTAAGTATGCTTTCAAAATCTTCTCTATCGATTAATGCTAAATTATTAGAACTCGGCCAAACTCGTAAGTCATGTTTACAATAAGAAAATTGTTCTAGAATACAGAACGAAAAAAATACTCGAACAGTTGAGGAGACTCGCAAGTTTCGAACTCCCAAGTTCATCCAAGTTTCGTCATGAACTTTTAAAAGAACTTGTTTGTTATTTCGAATTATGACCACCCAGTACAACTCATTAAAACTTAAAGCCCAAACCTTTTTATTGATTTTCATCAAATTCGATACCTACACGATTTTTATCCAGCTGTAGCTGGATAAGAATTCGCCTTCGTAAAAGATTTTAGCACGGTTGGTCGCCGTTGACTTCAATTACAATTCCATAAAATATGAATCGCATGTACCATGGGCGAAGGTCCTGTGAGGGCCTCATAAAATGGTCCGAAAGGTCATTTTTCTGAGGGTCCGGGGGGGGGGGGGGGGGGGATGAAGGAGGTCATTAACAACAACCGAGCACTCCTACCGGGTGCCTGTTTTCCGTGGTGCAATTGTAAAAGCCGGCGACGATTTTTTTACAAGTTTTTTAATTACTGATCATTTATGTAACGACGATATCATCGTCGGCGTCAATATTGCGCAATGGAGAAGACGTACTCGACGCCGAAATAGCTCAGTTGGGAGAGCGTTAGACTGAAGATCTAAATGTCCCCGGTTCAATCCCGGGTTTCGGCAGTTGTATTATTTTTTTATTTGATGCAATTATGATAGCTACACCAGCGAGCTCAAAATTTTGGGCATGCTATCCAACGTTGTTATCTTTTATAGCGACATTGGCATCGCCAGGCATAACATTCTGTTATGGTAGAAATAAAACCAACGCCGAAATAGCTCAGTTGGGAGAGCGTTAGACTGAAGATCTAAATGTCCCCGGTTCAATCCCGGGTTTCGGCATTTGACTTTTTTTTTCCTTTGATGCAATTGTAAAAGCCGGTGACGATTTTTTGACAAATTTCTCAATTACTGTTTTTTCAAATGTAACGACGATGTTATCGTCAGCTTCAAGACCGCGCAATAGAGAAGTGAATCTCATCGCCGAAATAGCTCAGTTGGGAGAGCGTTAGACTGAAGATCTAAATGTCCCCGGTTCAATCCCGGGTTTCGGCAGTTGATTTTTTTTTTTTCTTAATTTAATGCAAAAAAAATAGAGACTACCGTGATAATCAATAATATTCATTTCTGATTGAAATAACTGGTTAATTAAGGATTTTTTATTTGTATATCTGCCCATCAATTATTTTAACGCAATCCTGGACATGACATTGTTGAATTTGGGTACAGTTTCTGTAATTTTTTGTTCGATGATATTGTTGTGCAGCTCTTTACTGAACTTTCCGAATATCCACAGGTTTGCTGTCCGCATTCGACTGTTGGGCCAGGTGGCGTGGAGCCACGCATCAGAAACGTCATTGCAAAGCAGAAGAGGACGACGAGAGCTCCGAGAAGTCCCGCGATCTGCCACGCTCAATGCTATTAAGGTTTTCTTATAGCGACTCGGTCGGTAACAAAAAAAAATGTTAGCGGGGTTTTTCAGGCACTGTTTATCGCACGTACACATGTGTAACATCAATTTAAAGTGATGTAACGCGCACACACACACACATATACTTGATTCCTCCAAGCTGCGTATTTTGTATTTAGTCGAAATAAAAACCTGTAATGAATATCTTTTAGTCAAATTTCAGAAAAAAAAGAAAATTTTCAGCTTACAGAATTAAGGGGAAAAAGACCTATGAAGTGTTTTTTTTTTCTTCCAAAAAATGCATACAACAAAATGCCATTCAATACGGTTTCTATACCGACTGAGTAGCAGCTCATCACCTCAAAGCTGTAATTCTTTACGGTCGGTAACTGAAACTGTAATCCGAATATCTCTGTCACGGTTAACTTTTCAGATAGATACTGAAAACATTGACCTTAATAAAATAATCTTGTTGAACAAGGTTCGTGTTCTTTATTTAACAGTCAATCTGTAGCGGAGGGATTCTGAGCAGAAAAGTAAGCTCTATCTATTACCTAAATATATAACGAGTTACCGACTGAACGAGAACGTAAAACTCTCGAGTTTAAAGTTCATACTAACAAGCCGGTTAACATCTATTTAACTTATCCGAGTGGAACTTCAGGTTTTTTGTTTATTAGATCTTTGATATACGACTTTTCAAAGAAAAAAGTACATTTAAACGCCACTCTCTCTTTTTCGTAGAGAAATCTCAACGGTCCCATGGTGTAATGGTTAGCACTCTGGACTTTGAATCCAGCGATCCGAGTTCAAATCTCGGTGGGACCTAAGAAATTTTTTTTTTTTAACTAATCATTTTCTCGATATTCATTGATGAAATAAAGTAACTCGGTAATGGTCAATTGGTCCCATGGTGTAATGGTTAGCACTCTGGACTTTGAATCCAGCGATCCGAGTTCAAATCTCGGTGGGACCTGAATGCGATTTGCTATCATTTTGGTCTCAATAAATTAATTTGTCCTTTTTTTCTTGCTCGAAAATATAGAAACCCTTAGGGTAAATTTAGAATAACTACTGTAGGCTTACTGGGAACCAAAGGATACGACGAAAAGAATGAGCTCAAGTGGATTGCCATTGATGCTCGGAAATCGTGACATATGCACGTTACACATGTGGATATATTCGTTGGAGGGCTCTAAATTTCCTAGCGGTTGGGAAGTCCATCCGTCGTCGCAAATGCAAAATCCTGTGCTGTTGTCATTGTAACCGTGGTGGCAGTACATATTCTGTAATCGAATAAGAGCTGAACTTATTCAACAAAAGAGAACCTAGGCACTTTTCTGTCGGATTCTTAAATATTCGTTAGATTTAGATTTAGATATTTTGCCAGATTTTTATATCGCACGACACTATGAAGATGCTACACGGGAAAATAGATTTGGGTCAAATTCACAAGAAATTGGTTATTTCTACCAATTGCTATGGTTACATATAAGCTTGGCGAGTTTCTGGTCACACAAACCGATAGCACTTAGTTAGATTTAAGTAAGGCCAACCATAAACTATATCGTTGTATTTACCAATTCTTTCAGCTGATCTAACCATTCCACTTGGTTCAGCCCACAACGTCAAAATTTGCTAGAGCAATGAACTAAATAAAGATGGGTTAAATACAATTCGAGGATGTCATAATAGAATCTAAATGACTAACTCATAAATAATTAAGTAAATCTGGTTTATTAAGGAATCCGTTGATCTAACATTCATAACAGAAAAATCCTTTGGTTCTTTTCTCCAACACTAGGTTAAATCGAAATTTATTAATCAACTGAGATAAAAAAATTAGGTCACCAAAAATGTATCTCTGTAGTTAATTAGAGAAACATTAGTCATAAAATTGAAAATTACGATTCAATTACGAATTCCGATTTTTCAAAAAAAACATCTGACTAAATTTTGACCCAAATTTATTTTGGTTCTTCAAATGATAGCACATAAAACGCAAAGAACAATTTTTTGTTCCAGAATACCAGAAGTGAAAAAATCTCGCACCGCAAGAACCACTAAACTAGACACGGCCTCACCGTGCTAATTTTTTGTAGAAATGTTATTTAAAAAACGTCAACACCAGAAATGATAATGAATATACGCTCAAAATTTGGAGGTAATTAATTGTCTAAATTGATTTTTTTTAATCGTTAGATAAAATGCTCATTTTAGCAAATGACAATCGGAATCCCCTATTAACGTACTAACCATCATATGAGGCGCAGTTTCGGATCCCCAAGCAGGTTCAGCTTCGCCACGACTAAGCGCTTGAATTTCCATTTCATTGACGGCGTTCTCCAAATCGCGACAGGTGTTGCTCACCGGCACGTAAGCCTGAATCAGTCGTCATGATAATTCACCCAAGTTCAAGTTACTCACAATCACATTAATACAAATGCCTTAAATTTCAAGGCTCAAAATTCTCGCGACGAATTGATTAACCGAATGTCGTGCGCCACGCTTTCCTTTTAGTATATATAAACATGCATGTTTAAGAATCATGCACATAAGACGCATAGGATTTACACGAGTTCAGGCAAAAGTGAGTCTTATCGGCAAACAGCTTGCCATCCGTCATCATTACCCGCAGTTAATTACGATAGGGTAAAATCCACGGTATCAGCGACCCCTGAAAAGTGGATCAATTCCTCGAGTCGAAAAGTTTGAGTCGGAGAAAGTTGCCAGAAGCGGACACCCTGAAACGACCACGCAAATTAAGTACACGATTGTATATAATTCCCACAGAAACAACCATTTTATCTGAAAATAAAAAACAAAACATATCAACAACAGGAGCAATGTAACGGCACGTAAATTCACCAACGAGCGGAATAATCGTTTAAAAACTCTGTCCGTTCATCATCACGCGCAGTCATTAAAACTATAAACAGGGCGTTAAAATTAAATCGTCGAGCGTCATTAATTAAAGTTGATAAATAATCACTGGTCAGAAGAGAGGGAGGCCCGACGATTTAGCGGACTGAATAGTATCTCATGTTACGATTACGAAGGGGACGTGAGGGAGGCACAGAAGTGGCACGAAACATCGCATGCCAGCTTTGTACATCAATCCGGCGATGAGAGCAAATTCTCCTCGAGGTGCTCGGTCAGTACGTCTCACGTACGAACACCTTCATACCTTCGTTCGCGTGTGTTGGCTTTTATGCGTGTATTCTAAATATATGGAATACGGATCTTCCGGTGTTTGACCATATAGCGCGCAGTGTTCATAAACAAGCCTTAGGTGCGAAAAACTAGCGAGACGGAATCCGCTCGTGTTGAAATTGTATCAAGTCGTTACGGTTAGAAAAACAAACTGTTGTCATATTTGGTAATATATGAAATAAAAAGTATCATGATACGACTCGTCATTATTTTTTAATGAGGTTTAGCACTCTGCACTTTACTAATTATATCCGACATTCTAGGCATTAACCCTATTATACGTATCGCTTAGAATGAATACTGCTAGGAAAATATGCTCGGATCTCGGCCGGGTTTTGTCTATAACGGTTGGAAATATTTTTGTGAAATAAGGAAATTGTGGTTGCTCATTTTTTGAAAATACAGAACCAATCAGGCTTTATTAATTATTTGTTCTAACACATTTTCAAATTGGAAGAATTTTATACGATGATTTAAACTCTTTTTTCATGTTAGATTTTTTTTAAATCATTATAATTTTAAAAAATATTGTTGAATGTTTTACTAGACAATAGAGAATTTGAAGTTTTATCTCCCACTGAGTAATGGCATTTTGACAATCCTAAAAGATGCATTGAAAAAAGGTTACAAAATAATAAAAACTAAAATGAAATATTCTTATATTCGAACGAAATTGAAAATAATTTGTCGCTAGATAGTACAAACTTATTTTAAGAAATTAATAATTTCAAAAAGATATTTTTCAAATTCACAACCATGTAAAAATTATAGGATTAAAAAAAAATCGTTTTGCAATATGTCACAATAATTTTGTATTCTCTTGAGGAAAAAACGAAAAATTCATCTTCTTCCTTATTAGTAGGATAAATCGATGTACATGTATATGAGTGTTATGTAATTTACATTGATTCGCAATATTTTCTTACATGAAATCTGGCATAAATTGGGCTTATTAAAAAAGTTGAAAAGTTTTCGAAAAATTGTTGCAGTATAGAATAAATTACTCACCACATTTGGGAGTTCCTTGTTCGTGTCTGCGATGCAAATTGGCACCGATTGGCATCGTTGTAGCTTCCTATTGTAGAAATTTCTTCTTCCATTGTACTTCACGTGACAGTGTATCGGTCGACAATGATCGAGAGGGTCGAGATCGACGCTGGTACATCTCTTGACAAGAACAGGTTCGTAGTATCCTGTGTTCGTACGAAAATTCCAGCAACTTTGTCCCAGTTCACAAAACATGCGTTTAAAAAAAAATTGAAAAATTAAAAAACCACTCCCCGATCACAATTACCTTCGAGAACAGCTGGAAATTTTCGATTAGAAACCAACGTGTCGAATCGCACTTTATGCTGAATTTCTCCAGTTCGATTGTCCCGAAATTCATACGAAATCGCGACGTTGCATTCACCGTTCCGTTCGTGCAAATACTGCGCAATTTTCAACATCCACATAAAATTATATCTATTACTTGTGATTGCATTCCAAAATAATTAAGTTTCACATAATATCCCCCATACAGAATCAGCGTTTTTCAGCAAATTGCCTACGTAATTAGAGCAATCGTTTAGAGGAAAGGAAGTGGATGCTAGATGCATAATAAAAATGATGAGAGACATTAAAGAGTTTGAAAAGATCCTTTTTGACTTTTCTGAATTCTCATATTGTTGCTTTCTTGGCTCGAATTGATTCTCTTTCACACTTCAATTCTAAAAATCTACAAATCTTTAAGTCACGTCTGAATTAACATAAAAATATTTGCCAATTTACCAAATTTACAAAACACTTCCATTCCTCTTAAACTTCAAGATCAGAACCTATCACATTTAAAAAAATCATTTTATCGATTCAACGAAAACTAAATCGAACAACATCCAAAATTCAAATACCTTTACCATTACAAAACGAAATAGATCCAGACGATATCCCATATAAGAATCAGTATTTTCCAGCGAATCGTCCCCTAATTGAGGCAACCCGACTCAGAGGAAAGGGGTGGAGTTGTTATAAGCAAAATAAAAACACATAAAAATACAGTAGGGCTTGAAAAGTTTCTTCTTCAGTTCATTTAATTTTTACGTGGTTACTTTCTGGCTCCTCGACTCTCTCGCACTCTTCCACCAAGATATGTATATTCGCTGGATATACAAGAGCATGAGCATGAACGGCGAGCAGCCACCGTGAAAGAGGGAGAGAGGAAGCGAGAAAGGGCCGCGCGCGGGAAGCGGGAAAGGGGGGCAAGAGGGGGGCCCGTTAGCTAAAAACACTCATAAATCATGATGGCGGCGAGAGAGTCGGTGGCGCGTGAGTGGGGCTAAGGCTGAACGTGCAAGTCCGCGACGACCAAGTACGAGGACGGCGGCGGTGGTGTTTAGTGATAATATGTTTGGGGCCCATGGTGGTGGCAGAAATACACAGCCGAGTATGCTGGTTGGTGCATGTCGGCTCCGCCCCGTCAGGATCACGATAACGACCACGATTATATTACTCCCACGCGACAGAAGCCACCGGCACAAGCGGCATACTGCCGACACCAGTTCCAGCGACGAAAGCTTCCCGCTGCCCCCCCTCCCCCCTCCCCGAACTTCACCGAATTCCTTTTATTTTCCTCATTTTTTTTATTCCTTTTTTTTCTTTCTCTCTTCTCCACTTTCTTTGTCTGGCGTATTGTGGAGCATTATAGCGAGGGCTTATCACACAGGGGATCACAGCTACCGCGCTACGCGGCGTTGACTTAATGTATGGGGTATTACTATACCAGTCACAGAATTCGCAGACATTTACAACGAGATCAAAGGAAGACGTTTTTGAAGAAAGGTGACTTACAAGGGTGGGCCATACCAGAGTCAGGTTTCTTATTCCGAGGGGATTCAATATTCCCATATCTCCGCCGATCAGTTGTATATGCTAGAATTCAATGATTTATGCGTAAAACGAATTCGTGGAAAAAGAACCGGTTTGTGTTTTGTATTCAAATTGCATTTTGGGTTATGAAATGTTTAGTACTTTTCTGTGTAAAAATAATGGAAAGTTGTGAAGAATTGGACTATCAATTTTTTTGGGCGCATGCAGTTTTTTTTCCATAGAATAAAAATGTACGATGCATCCCTGATGCAATACTGTTAGTCGATTTTAACAGAATTTTTCGATGATCATTTATTTACTGTCAAGAATATCAACGTACTGTTTTTGGGATGAGTTTATATGGTAATTATAATATATTGAATTTAATGTTTATGATGTACAACTGAAGTAGTAGTGGTAGTAAAGAAGTTTACTGAAAATACGTTGTAATTTTTTTAGCACATTCAAGAACTTTTGTATGAACGTTTTTACACTGTGTATCTATATTACATCGCAATTATATGTTATATTTAACATATCAGTTGACGTATAGAAACTACCATTGAATTGCAAACGAATTTTTTCATCAAATTATATAACCGCGGTTTATTCATTTTTATGCAGAAATGTTTGATCAATTATTTTCTTCACTTTTTTATGGACAAGATTTTTGAAATTGAAACAAATTTGGATCAATTCGCGAACCGTTTACAAAAACGGTGTAAATAACGTGAACATTGAAAGACAGATGTTTACACGTGCTTTTACAATTAAGTACTGGACTCAGTTTTTGAGGAAACCGATTACAACCGAACATAGTTTCAGGGAGACAACAAAATTGAAATCCGATTTCACATTGATACAATTGCGTCTTCAATAAGTCAATGAAAACAAAAGTCTACACAAAATGCCTGCAATAGAACTGAATTGTTTTTTCGGTTATTGATCGTTAGAAGATGAGAAATACATGAAACTCAAACGACTCAACATGTGTTAAAAGAAGTTATACTTGCATTGATATTGAAGCATAAAAGAATTATACTGAATATTGTTCCATAAAAAATTCTTAGAGTATTTCTGAGAAATTAATTGAAACAGGAGTTGTGCTTCTAGTTTTTTTTTCTTATAGTAAATTTTATAGCAAATAAACAGAATTTTTATTCATTCACCTCGCAATCAATATCTTCGGGTGTTATATTTTCGCAGCAATCGATCATTCGTGTACTGAGTGCCACCGGATGTTTGTCTTCATTCTCAACCTCCACAACTGCAATCGAGTACATTTGTTTCTTCAATTTTACAAACAAAGATATACATCATCCGTGGTAAATGGACTTTTGAAATATTTTTATCTTGAAAGTTCTTCAAACGTACATGGATTTTGCTATGTCGACGAGCTGCGGGATAATTCAAATAATTCCAACCGCTAAACAGTAATTTACATAAATATTTTTGTAAAAACTAAGATGTTGCAAGCGCGCGAATAAAAGGTGTAATTACCAAGACGGTGTAACACCTATAAGAAAACTATATATATTTACGTAAGTGGACGGGTTGAGTCACGGTTTACGGACTACTCTGACTTTCCAGCATATGGATAACACATTTGTTCTCCCTCACGCTTTATACTTCCCACCGGTATGTGCAAATTGAAGAATCTAAATTAACCCCTTCATTTGCCAATTTCCAATACCAAAGTACATAATTCTCAAGCTTCACGCACAGCTGTTGAGGAAATCAGAGCCGACAAGTTGCTATGCGTGTAAGAATAATTTTTACAAGCAATTGCAACACTCATTCAGCTCACTTAAAAGGCCTGAGTCACCCAAAAAAGAGATAAGAAAAAAAATTCTGTAGACGATACCTTTCTTTTAAAAATTCTTATATTCAAACCTCATTCAGTGCATGTCAAGCATTATAATTCTGCAATTTATCAGAGTCATACAATGCAGCAAAATAGTGTGAGGTAAAGACTAAACTTTTAAACTTGTCACAGCTTTCAGACCAAACCCAAGTGAACAAGTTTTAGTGTTCGATGTCTAATCATCTGTCGAAATGTGTATTCTAGCATGAGAGTAAGAATCCTGGAGGCAGTGGCTCCAATTGGATTGCCTGTAACCAATTATTTAATAATTTTTAATAAAGAGAGATTTCTAAACCATTTTAAATCATAGCTTCGTGAAAATGGTTTCAAATAAAAATTCTTACACTCATTCTGGAAAGCACTCTTCGACAGATGAAATTAGACATAGAACACTCAAATTTATTCGGCACTTTGGACGGGAAGCTGCGACAATTTTTGTACAAGACCATTTTGATGGACAGTATGTCGTAACAAAATTGCAGAATTATAATGCTTGGCATGTAATTAATCAGGTTTGAATGTAAGATTTTTTAAAGTAGGGTATCACCTGCAGAATATTTTATTTTATGATAGTTTTTAGGTGACTCAGTTCCCTTAAACAAAAATTGATTCCCTTTTTTCCAAAAGTTATGATAATTGCCCCATTAAAAGAGTGTTTTTTGTCTGCTTAATTAACGATCAAGTTTCATACGATACATTTATTGAGTGCACATACTATTAGAATTTCACTATAATTTATAATTTCCGATACAGCACGGTATAGAGATAATAAAGTAAAAACATATATATAAAATGTTTTTAAAAAATTATCAAAACAAAAAATGAATCAAAGAAGTTCTGAAAATTTATCAAAAATATGCATCACATGCATTCATGGTTCCATAAGGAAAACGGAAAATACTGTAGGGCCAATATATTGTTGATTCACAGACAAACTTTTTGAAATGGTTCTTCATAAACAAAAAGATCCTAAAAGACGATCGATATCGAACTCAAACTCAATCTATATAGAGACTCAGCGTTTCCAGGACTTCCGTTTAGTTAAAGGGAATCCTAAACGTAAATTTTTTTAAGAAATCAAAATTGTAATTGAGTCGAGCTAATATTCAGCAATACTAGATTTTGCATTTGATGAAAATCGATGAAAGGGTGCGGATATTTTAGCAATTTGAATTTATTAAGTGTGAGCAGCTTCTGCTCTTGACAGATCTGGCAAAATGGGCTAAGGCTTTGGACTTTATTTTAATTTATTACAAAAAATTATTGAAAACGCAGTTTGAGAGGTGGGCCTTGAACATTATTTATAATTCTTAATATTTTAAATAGTTCCCTCTATGAGGAAACACTTTGGGACACCATACTTTCTCGAAAAAATTCGTTTATTTCCGGAAACAGCTAACAAAGAACAACATACTTAACTATTCGACCATGTTACGACAAACTGAAGGCTGTAACACCGCGACAATTCGGCTGATTCAATAAGATAACAGGAAAAATTGCAATTAACACCCACAACAATCATTTTTTTAAATGAATGGAAAAGTAAAAGAATGGACTTCATTTAAAATATTTGATCAACGAATAGAGAACGTTGTGACCTATTGTCAAGAGCGTTAGCTATCTCTATGAGGAAATGCTACCTCTATGAGGTCAACATACTTTCTCGTAAAGGTAACGCTACAAAAGTTTAAAAATAAGGAAGCAATAAACAAGGCTCGACTTTGAAACTCTTTTTTCAAAGAGGACATAAAAAATTGGTTAATTTCCTAATAAAAGTTATCAAGGAATAACATACTTAACTATTCGACCGTGTAAAGATAACTGAAAACTCTAACACCACGACAATCCGTCTGATTAAAAAAGATGACAGGAAACATTGCAATTAACACTCACAACAATAACTTTTTTGCAGAGTATGGAAAAGTAAAAAACATGTACTTGTCTAAAAATATTTTATCAACGAACAGGGAACGATTTTGTGACTTATTGCCAAGAGCGTTAGAAGTCGACTACTCTCGTGAATTCTTCTCTTGATGCTCGCTCTATATAGTATTCTATACATATAGTATTTCAGCGACGCGATAAGTCCCGGATTTCGGCGAGCGTCTGTCCGCCACTCATCCGGGCGGCTCTTCGTCCCGAACGATAATTACATCGCGGAATAAAACCCGACAATTTTCTAAGGGGCAGCGGAGCATCGCATCGAGCTTAAATATCACCTGCTGCTCGCTGTCATTCGACTGACTCGCTTTTTCGCGTAGTATACTTAGAGCTCTTGAGTAAGGCTTAGGAGGGTAAGCTTACGGCTACGGAACGGATTCGCGAGCGATTAATTATTCAGACGCGCAATGCATGCTATAGAATTTAGCAGTCCTAAAAACGCTATATATTTACTACGTACATTACCCTCAAGCACCGGAGAATTTTTTTAGCGACGAACAACCTTGACTTATCTCTTCATGAAAACAATAGGGAAAGAAGCAAAACATTATTTCGCCATAATTATGTACGCAAAGAAATGGAAATAATCGTTCGAATTATTAAAGCACAAACTGTTTTCCACTTGTTATATAATATATAACAAAGGGACTTTACTACCAAACCGTAATTCCAAACCCTACATCGTAAATACCTACGCTACCGATGTCAGAAGAGGAAGAGTTTTGATCGTAGAAAGTTACGTACAATCCCGAACTTGAAAATTTTGAAAGTAATGCTTGTAGCGATCCACGCGTAGCAATTAAACTTTTTTAAATGTATCATTAGGAACATTTCTTTTTGAAAGACTCGAAAAGGAACTGCATTGGCGATATTGGGATGTGATTGTTAAAAGTTGCTTCAGCCGCTTATGAGGAATATGTAGGAAGTGCCTTGACCAATGACGGTTTTATGATTTTTTTAAAATTGGATTTAATGGTTCGCTCTGATCAGGGCATCTTCAGAAATAAGTATAATTTCACATCGGTTTAGTTTGTGAACTCTTTTATTTTCTTTAATTGTAAAGATGTTATTTTATATGTTTGTTGGTATTTGGTATTTTTGGTATTGTTTCACTGCATAAGCATGTATTTTGACCTTAATTTTAACCGTCTATACGGAATGGACAACTTAATTTTTTCATCATTTTGTTTCATTCGCTATTTGTTGAAAAACAAAGATCGCAATTCTGACACCTCTAAATATTATTTGCTTGCGAATTCTTTTCGTACAGATAATTGGATCAGCCCCGCGAGTTTAATACATGAAAATCCGAAAAAGTACGATACTAATCAGTAACGCAAGCATTAACACCTTTTTTCAATTTCGGCTCCTTACTGATAATTATCGTGTTTTTTTCGGAACTTTATGGATTAAACTCGAGGGGTTGACCTGACAATCGATAGTGCTAAAAATAAAAAATCAGTTTATTTCATCGGAATTCGTTTTTTGTTAATTTAGGCTACTTACCGCTTATTATTACACTTTTTTGTTGAATTAATAGCTTAAATTTGAGGGGCTGACACAACTAGCGACTGTGCCAAAGGAATTCGCCAGCAAATAATTTTTAGAGGTGTAGCAAAGAGGCAACAAATTAAAAACGATCATTAAAAAATTGCGTCGCGTATTCCGTATAGAAGGTGAATATTAAGGTCAGGAATACATACTTTTGCAGTGAAAAAATGAGTGAAAAAAGAAATAAAAACAATTTTTGACACACCCTAGGTAATATGCGATATAATAGGCACCGAGTGAAGAATTTTTTTTTCTTTTTTCAGTAAACTGAAATTTTTTTAATCCCTTTTGCGATGTATTTTTTCCCAGGTCACGTTTTAGCATCCAAAGCAGATTTCTTCGGAATCTATTTGAAAAAATTTATAAAATTTCAGTGCGCCGGCGAAGATAAGAAATAACAAGTATTACAGATGGAGGGTTAAGTATACACCTCGTACGTATACTTAGATCCGACATTCAAGAAAATGTCATCCCCAAACGACGTCAATCAAACATCTCGCCAGTGTTTGCGAGTAATCGATCGTCGCAAGAACATTTCCAGCTTTTTTCTACCCTTATGCGCATGCAACTGCGGATTATTATTATAAGCACATAATTATCAGAATAATTTTACTGTAAGTTGTTATTTCCTACACTAATGAAACCTTAGAACTTTTATACAAAGTCACTGATACACGAATGGATGACCCTCGCATATATAGAAAAAAAAATCACAAAAACGAAAAAAGTAGGGAACGGGAAACCTATGTATCACTTTTTTCACAACTGATAATTGTCAAAAATGAAAATTTCCTACACGAAATAAAAACAATGGAACCTCAATTCGATAAAATTTTAAATAGAACTATAATTTGTCCGAAAATACGATCATTCCGACAGCAACCATAACGATTTCGCAACACTATTACACTGTCACATGCCACACCGCGTTTCGCAACCGAGTCTACGCTCTTCTCACAATCTTTACTAATTTTCAACCGGCACCGAAGATGAATTATTTTCGACACAACCTTTGATACACTTGCCGTAACTATAAAACGGCTGGTTCTCAGGTCGATCGAATCTAGAGGACGCGCCCGCACCGGTCGAGACCTGCTTCTTTCAAAATGTTTTAGACTTCTGAGAATTTCGAGCATCGGGCGAACTTAAAAAAGTAAACATAAAGCACGACGCATTTCGCGCCTTATCAAGCGCATGCAATTGTGGATTATTATCGTAAACATACAATGATAAGAATAATTTTACTACATATTGTTATTTCCTACACTAATGAAGCCTTGGAACTTGATAACAAATAGTTGTGACGGATAAAAATATCCCTCACTAAAAAACTGCAAGGCTTCAATTTGATGTGATTTATGATATAACTGATTTGTAAGAGAATACGAACATTCCGATAGCAACTATTACTTTTTCGCAACACTATTACACGGTAATTTTGCACTGTCAGATTGCACCCCGTTTCGCAACGGAGCCTACGTCCCTCTAACAATCTGCATTAGTCTAAAATCGACACCGAGGACGAATTAATTTTAACAAAACCTGAAAATAGGAGATTGTTTGTCCGATCGAAACTATAGAACTTTATTTTGAACAAAGCCTTTGATAAACTTGGCGAAAGAATCAAACGGCTGATTTTTTGTTCAATCGAATCTACAGTACGCGATCTGACCGATCGAGACCCGATTTTCGAGACTCTCGTGAGTACCGCGCGGACTTAAAAACGTAAACATGAAACACGTGGGATTTGGCGACTTTTCAAACCGATACAACTGCCCATTATTATCGCGAATGTAAAATGTTCAGAATAATTTGAACATAAAGGGTTCTTTCGTACATTTATAAAACCTTACAACTTTCGTACAAAGGCATTTGTTTCAGGCCAGATAATAGTCACGAATGAAAATCTCCGTTACGAAAAGAAAAAAAAATGAGGTTTCAATTCGAAAAAAATTTGAAAACAACTGATTAGTTAATAATTTCGCACTGTCACATTGCAGCCCGTGGCGCGAGAGAGTCTACGCCTCCCTGACAATCTTTATTAGTCTAAAATCGGCAACGAACTCGAAATATTTTTGACAAAAAATGGCGCAACATTAACTGAGTCAGCTGGTTCTTTGTCGGATCGAATCTAGAGGACGCGCCCTCACCGGTCCAGACCTGCTTCTTTAGACTCGTGACCACTGCGCGAACTTGAAAACGTAAACATAAAGCACGACGCATCTGGCGCTTTATCAAGCGCATGCAACTGTGGATTATTTTCGTAAACATACAATTATTACAATAATTTTACCACTCATTGTTATATCCTACACTATCGAAGTCTCAGAAATCGATGACATTTTAATTTCAGAACAAATATTTGTGATGAATAAAAATCTCCCTTACAAAAAAGAACTGCGAATCCTCAGTTTGATGAAATTACAAATACAACCTATATGTCAGAGAATACGAACATTCCGACATTAACCATCACTTTTTTGCAACACTATTATACCGTAATTTTGCACTGTCACATTGCACCCCATTTCGCAACGGAGTCTACGTCCCGATAACAATCTTTATTAGTCTGAGATCGGCACCGAGGACGAATTATTACTATCAAAACCTTTGATGCACTTGGCGTACCAATGAAACAGGAGATTCGTTGTCCGATCGAATCTAGAGGACGCGCCCTCACTGGTCGAGACCTGCTTCTTTAGATTCGTAAGCGCTGCGCGAACTTGAAAACGTAAACATAAAGCACGACGCATCTGGCGCCTTATCAAGCGCATGCAACTGTGGATTATTTTCGTAAACATACAATTATTACAATAATTTTACCACACATTGTTATTTCCTACACTATCGGAGTCTCAGAAATCGATGACATTTTAATTTCAAAACAAATATTTGTGATGAATAAAAATCTCCCTTACAAAAAAACTGCGAGTCCTCAGTTTGATGAAATTAAGAATACAACTGATGTGTCAGAGAATACGAACATTCCGACAGCAACCATCACTTTTTCGCAACACTATTATACCGTAATTTTGCACTGTCACATTGCACCCCATTTCGCAACGGAGTCTACGTCCCGATAACAATCTTTATTAGTCTGAGATCGGCACCGAGGACGAATTATTACTAACAAAACCTTTGATGCACTTGGCGTACCAATGAAACAGGAGATTCGTTGTCCGATCGAATCTAGAGGACGCGCCCTCACTGGTCGAGACCTGCTTCTTTAGATTCGTGAGCACTGCGCGAACTTGAAAACATAAACATAAAGCACGACGCATCTGGCGCCTTATCAAGCGCATGCAACTGTGGATTATTTTCGTAAACATACAATTATTACAATAATTTTACCACACATTGTTATTTCCTACACTATCGAAGTCTCAGAAATCGATGACATTTTAATTTCAGAACAAATATTTGTGACGAATAAGATCTCCCTTGGAAAAAAAAACTGCGAATCCTCAGTTTGATGAAATTAAGAATACAACCGATATGTCAGAGAATACGAACATTCCGACAGTAACCATAACTTTGTCGCAACACTATTACACCGTCATTTTGCACTGTCACATTGCACCCCGTTCCGTAACGGAGTCTACGTCCCTCTAACAATCTTTATTCGTCTGACATCGGCACCGAAGACGAATTATTTTTAACAAAGCCTTTGATGCACTTGGCGTACCAATGAAACAGGAGATTCGTTGTCCGATCGAATCTAGAGGACGCGCTTTGACCGGTCGAAACCCGGTTTTCGAGGTACTCGTGAGCACCGCGCCAACTTAAAAACGTAAACATAAAACACGTGACATTTGGCGACTTATCAAGCGCAGCGCACAACTCACTGTACGAGGAACGAAACAAAACTGACGTTTGGCCATGTTTTCCCGTGGTGTTGTACCTACAATCCGCGGCGTGTTCTGAACGCAAACACTGGGATGCCTGTTCGGATTGCGTGTTCATAGCATTGCACCGGTCGGCCCGGGCACTCTTCGCTACTGTCGGGCTTTTCCTGTTGGTATTCCGTGTGCGTCGTGATCGAAGCTGTTGCTGCTTCTTCGTGATTGTCGTGATCTCGTGACGCCAACACGGACGATCGTGGCGTCGAAACTCGAAGCTGCCTCTATTAGCTCGGCGCAGTGACTTGCGGAGCCGTCGCTGTGACTAACTAACTAACGCGATGCAACTGGGGATGCTAGACTGACAACATACATACTAATGTGTTTTTGAAGCTTCATCCTAATTGTACGTCAATCAAGCATATGACAGACGGATCTATCTTTATCTTCAACAAGATCTGTCGTTATAATACTGTCGTCGCGCACTTCTTTGGCGCACGTTTGCCCAACTAAAGGTAGATTATCTAAAGAGAACTGGAAAATCAAGTTGAGGTGTTCCTATGGACAATGCACTTCAAATGACCGCGTTCTGAATTTTTTTTGTTTAATTTTAGTCAATACTGTTTAGAATTTTCTGCCGAATATGAATGAAATCGCATACTGTACTTCGGAAATCACCCATGTCAAAGTTGTTCATGCAATATACGCTGTGGGTTTAAATCGCTGCGCGATGCTCAAAAAGAGTGGATGATGAAATAAGAAGAAAGCCCGAAAAATAGGTCGTAAGGAGTATTTGCGTGCAAAACTGTCGATTGCCAATTTTATTTCTGAGATATCATCGCACCTAGGCGCTCGAAACGTCCCGTAGTTTTCATCGCTGCCTAAAGACAAACAGTGCGACGAGAGTTCTCTTGCAAGTGAAGTATCGCCAGACCTCTATCGTCTCTAAAAAAAGACATCTCATATCGAAAGACGAAATATTAAAGCCTGAAGCGACATTTCCAGCATTCTAATTGGTCGTCGATGGCTTTGACATAAAGTCAACTTTAAACTGTTATAATCGCTGTATAATCACGTGTGGCGGGCTTTTAAATTGTTGTTTTTTCGCTGTTGTCAAATAGAATACATTTATCTTCCCAAAGCAGATTTTCTTTCATTTAGCTTCGAAGCAAAAAGTCATGGCACATCGAAAGTATATTATATCGAAACAGTAAACCAGAAAGAGAATCACGTAAATTCACGAATAGTATAAGCATACAGATATCACGTTTAGCAGTATAAAGAGACAATTGAAAGGGAAAACGTGCGAGCGAAGCGATCACGTTGTTGCTAGTGTAATATCTTTTAGAGGCGAAAAATTCAGTCCATTAAATTTGAAATTATATCGGTCAGCCTTCCTGATCGGCAGCATCAGCTTAACCGGGAAATAAGCTGTCCCTAAGCATAAACTCGCCATTCACCAATTCGCTGGTCTTAAGCGAATAAAAGGAGTGCTATCTTCCGCTGTTAATAAGTGAAAGTACTTTTCTTCTTTAAACCACGTTGCTCCATAAGTGGAGTCGTGTCTTTCTGTGAATAGACGCTCCAGGCAAAATGATTAAATTATAAATTGAAAGGCCCACCGTCGGATTTTATATCTCTCTTCCTCATTTCGCTGCTCATAAGTCAAATCAAAGCTTCTTGAAAAAATCTCGCGAACAAATATTGAAGGTCTTCCGCCGGAACCTTATAGAAAATTGAAATTTGTTAAACAACTCACAATAACGAAATCATTCCGCTTCCCTGTGGGATTTTTTCTGAACTATGAGTGAAATACCTCTGCAAAAGGCTTATTTTAGTAAACTTGTTTGCTGCTTAAGGGAGTACGTTTATATGACGTACCGTTAATGGTATTTTGTTATATACCACCAATTATTAATTATCTTAGACGTTAAATTAAAAAACAACTTAATCGGGCTGACACTATACACACACTAAATATTAATACACATAGCGTATATAACTGCGAGTGTTTACTGAGTGTTGACGTTGTATTTGGTTAAATGACTGTTTTCACAGCAGGTATTCGTCTTTTCAATCTGACATTTATCGTTGGTTACGTCTGTAGCTCAAGGTTTTTTTCCCGCCATTGCAGCAAGACAACTAAAAAATTGGCGTATCGTGTTATACCGAATGTTATAGAGATATACTGAAAGCTTGACTTACATTTAAGATTGAGTTGTCAATTTGTGTATATTTCAAAGAAAAGGGCGCTTATCGGATTTTTCACCAAGAAATTCTTGTCCTCCTTTCTTTTGGTTAACGTAAAGAACAAAATTTCAATCATTTTCAATATAATCATTCGTACAGTATCCTTATCATTCTCTCATGAAGATAGATGCAATTTGATAAAAATATGTTGCTCTTTACAATTGTCGAACATTTTTCGTAAAACTATGCATCTTTGATCAAATACGGTAAAAACAATTTAAAATGCCGTCAAGGAAAACGTTGTGAAGCACGTGAAAAATAATGATGTTTGCATTACTATTTCCGCAATAAAGAGTCTTTCAAGGACTGCGCTACCCCGAAGAAACTGAAATATGAGTCAGTATTCAGTATTCTTTGCGGTCAGACTGTTACATGCCATTTTTATCATGCTTGACACGCTTTTAATGTACAGCTAATAATTGATTATTATACATAACTAAATGCGCGCAATTTAACGTAAAAAAAAAAGCCGGGACGTATTTCAACCCTATTATATTCTCTCCAGTTGTTACAACCGCTCGGAAAAGAAAAAAAATGTCAAATTTTAATTCTGACCTCAATAATAATTATAAGCCTATAACCATGAAACTTAGAAAAACCATCTTAATTCTAGAATCCGTGCAAATACATGAGAATTGATCTGATCTTTACTTACAGAAAACCATACCGACATCCAATCGATCGATGTGTTTGATCCCAGAGTTCTAAAAATCCGAAAAGCATTATTGCGATTAGTGGCGTCCGTAAAAGGGCTCATCTTCGGCATGCCTTTTGAAATTTCGTCAGAGCGGCACCAATTTTATTTAATTTCGATTTTTTTTGTTGTTAAATTCCAACAAGACCGAAAGGTTTTCGTCTCCGAGAAATTGTTAAGAAATTGTGATGGCGTATAGGGACGAGAGGGAGCCCGGGCTGTTTTGCTGACCAGATAATTCGTAACACCCGGTATAAATAAGTCCGTGGTACAGTATACCAATTTACGTGTCAGCTTGTCAGGCTGTAATTTGACTGATAGAGGCTCCGCGGTGAAACGCGATCGAGACACAAAAGCATCGGGGTTCGGGCTTGTATTTCTCTTCTTCCATTCTCCCCTTCCCCTCGCGCAGGCCCTTCGACGATACCTCCGATAATTGCGACCGAAAAAAACCGCTCGATTTCGAAATATCGGAATTATAATGCACAGCACGCGGAGATAATACTCTAAGTGCCCGAGGCATTAAATACCGAACAGCAAGGGCCATGAATACCGAACCTCTGACGGATCTGCCGCGGTTTTACCTAATCGATGTGAAAAATTCTTCATTTTATTTTTCAATCTCGATTTTTACCTTTACGAGTAATTCGCCACCAACGCTGATCAGGAAACCGAGAAGCAGCGACTCTATATAACCTGGAGCCATGTTACAGCTTTTTTTAAACTTGGAATCAATTGAAATAAAGGTTAAGTCTCGATACTTCAGGTTTTTTCAAGAAAACAATTGCTGCCGGATTTGTAACTTTCCTCCTGCGATTCATATATATAATCCAATAAATGCAGTAGAATATAAGTGCGATGGTGGTGTAATGGTCAGCATAGTTGCCTTCCAAGCAGTTGATCCGGGTTCGATTCCCGGCCATCGCACATTATTTTTTGAAAGTGCTGAAATTTTTTTTTCGGACCTTGAATACTACTGTTGCTACTTAGTGAAAGATTAGGAATACGCTTCATACGTCCCATTCGATGTTGATGTGTATATATTTAAGAATTGTGATGATTAAAATTCAGGAGAAGAAACTGCTTTGAACGATTCGGAGTCTAGTATCAGCTTTTCAAAATAAGTATATGTACCCTATCTTACCGACTGACGGTGAGTACGGCGGAATTTTTTTTGGAGCTACAAAATTTCATAACTGAAAGTTCATTTTGATAAGTAGCATCGAATGAATCAATAAAAATGTTTGATTCGTTAAATGAATAAATGTTATAAGAAGACGGCACTAAAAATCTGAGCTATTAATACAGTTGAACATAAATATGAAAAATAAATAAAACGCGATTTGCTTCCTCATAGAGTAAGGTTTGTTCTCATAAAAAAAGAAATTCGATATTCTTATGTCAGAACACGCAGAATGATCTGAAACGTCGAGAAAAGCGATTAAGAAAAATTTTGTGTGTCTGCATATGTGATGAAAGGCCAAAAACTCACTTACCTCTAACTTCTTAACTATCTGACCGAATCAGCTCAAACAACATGTACAGTATTGGCTGATCTTCAATTGGTATAAATTTTATAAAAATCTCTTGAACTATTTCACCTATACAAGAATGTTGAAATTTTGTAAAAAGTACGGTGGGTTGAAATTTCATATAAAAATTTCACAACGTGATGCGACCTTTGGTTCTAAATTTCGGCCAAATCGGTGAAGCGGTACGTTTTTTATGAGATTTAGAAATTTCCGAAAAATTTTCGTTCTGCTCTAATTCACCTGAACTTTCAACAAATCGACTAAAATTGTATACACAGAAAAAGTTACATTAAAGTAATCAGTATGGATGATCAGTAAAGGAGTTATGATTTTATGTGAATTTAAATTTTTCGAAAAAAATGTCCATTTCACAATGTGTTACCAAATTTCAGTTCTTGATGATTCAAATTTAAATAAATTAAAGACATCAGAATGTATTCAAAATAAAGAAAGTAGAACTTTGCACATTACGTCGTCAATAATTTTTATTTTTTGCAGAGGTTCTTCTACGAGAAATTTTTTTTTTCAAATTCCTCATCGAGGCGGCCCTGCGAATGATGAAAATGGATGAGTAAGCAATGAACAATATTTTTCAATATTAATTCGCTAAATTCCAGCCCAAATGTCCTTGGAAAAAAAATATTACAATGCAGCAACGTTGAAAAATTCTCTTTTGGTAAGCGCAGCCAACGAATTCAGATCCGTATTCTTTGGCGCAGTGAAATGCGTCGATTGCAGCGCCCCTGACTTAAAAAACTGCAAGTACTCGAAAATATAAAAAATTGAGGTTATGTTATGACAGTTCATGGATGAAAATGAATACAACCAAAATCACCATAAATAAATGTCGTTTGTGCTTGGTTGACGGCGAGGAAAATGATCTGACACCCATATTTGATGATAATGATGACACCGAGCTTTCTTTGGCTGCTAGAATCATGGTCTGCTTATCGATTCCGGTGTGTACCCTGTGATACTAGTGGAATTTTTTTGTTTTCGTTATCTATTTTCGATGTGCAATCTTTGTTAATCTTTTCGCGCCTTGAGTAAAAAATATTTTTCTATTTTTTCAAGACTGCATTTAATCTTGAGTCTGTTTATAGCAAATTGTATGAGTTTTATTTTTCAATGATAAGCAGAAAATGCAAAAAATATCAAATAAAAAAATATGAATGTCTATGGATTCATTATCTTCAGACTTAGGCATTTTCTGTTTGGATTTAAAATAATGAATATTTTGTTATTAGTAGTTTTTGCTCACCTACTTCGTGCCTTTATTATGATTTTTTTATTGATGGCTGATCAATGATAAAATTTTAAAAAATAATCAACTTACTCAAAAACCAATTCTTCTTGGTTGGATTCTAATTTTGATATTTCAATTTTCAGGTCGAAGTGAGAGATTCTTTACCACCCAGTATTTGCAAAATTTGTAAACATCGCGTAACACAGTTTTACACCTTCAGAAAAATCTGTTACGACACTCATTATTTGCTGCTGGAACATCGACCAGCAAATAATGATCATGATTCTATGGAAGATGCAATGGAGTTGGAAGAGAGTCCAAGGATAGATTTACAGAATTTGAAGTGTAATTCAAAATCTGAAACGCTAGAAGAATCTCAACTTCATTCAGATCAAAGTATACATGAATCTGCACACGAAGTCACGAACCCTCAACCAACAGAGGGCAACATAGCTGAACAAACAGATTTATTACAATCTAACGAGGACGAAATTCCTGTAGAAAATTTACAAATAAATTCAGTCATAGATGAGACAATTTCCACTAATATAGAATTAGCAAATATAGAAAGCAAATCACCTAGCCAAAGGGATGAAAAACAAGATTACGAAGATGGTATTTCCAGTAAAGTAGACGCAAATACCGCCGAAGGAATTCATGATATTAAGTACAAATGTTTCCGTTGCGATGGTATATTTCCGGATTTCGATAGTGCGTCGGTTCATTGCGCGGAATGTTCGTCTTTGGAGGAGGACGAAGTTAACGCGTCGATAGAGCAAGAACCTATGGAATCCCTCGAGGAAACTCTCAAAGAGCGGGTAGAAAATATAGGAACAGAAGGAATTGTGGACGAATCTTTGAATTCTCAGACACGATCACAACCGATAGACACAATGAACCAAAGGAAAACGGTACTTTTCTACGGCAACGAGGATTCAAGAGCCTCAAAACCAAAATCTTCCCCGAACCGCAGAAGCAAAGTGCACGAAAAAAAATCCGAGCATTCTTGCCCAAACTGCGATAGCGTTTTCTCAAGTCCCGCTCTATTGAAGAGACATTTAGTAGTTCACACCGGAGAGCGACCCTTCGAATGTCCCATATGTAAAAAGCGTTTTTCCCAAGTCGGTCAATTAAATTTTCACAAAAACTTCCACGAAAATCCGCGTTACCGTTGCAATGTATGCAAAAAGCCATTTTTACGGCCTAGCGACATTGAGAAACACATGAGAACGCACACGGGCGAAAAACCTTACGGCTGCAGCGTTTGTTCGAAATCTTTTGCCCAATTAGTGGCTCTGCAACAGCACGAAAGAATTCACACCGGCGATAAGCCCTACGTTTGCGAAATATGTGGAAAAAGCTTCTCGCAAAAGGCCAATAAAACGAAGCACGTTAAGATTCACAAGGAGGGAGCGAAGCCGCATACTTGCGAAATATGCGGGCGAAGTTTTTCCGATTTGGAGGAAATGAGTCTTCACAAAGCCGGTCACGGCGGCGGAAAACCGAGGAAATGCAACTACTGCGAAGAGAGCTTTAGAAAAATGTCCGAATTGGCGCAGCACATAAGACGTTATCACACTTTCGAAAGACCTCACAAATGCGCTTTTTGTCAGAAGGCTTTTTATTCTATGTACAATTTAAAGCAACACGTTATGGTTCATACAGGCCAAAAACCTTACGCATGTTCGCAATGCGATTTAAAGTTTACGCAGAAAGGAAACTTGACGAAGCACGTCGAGCGAAAGCACGGTGAAAAATATGGGCTCGTTGTGGAGGGCGAGGAGGAGCAGAAAGAAGGCATTTTGATCCTGGTCGACAATCTACAGGACGATACGACTGATTTTTACGCTTGCAATAATTGCAATCTGAAGTTTCACGACAAAGACAAATTTCAGAGGCATTTAGATCAACACTCGGATTATGCGTTAGATAGTAATAAATATGTTGTTATTGAAGGCGTCGAAGAGAACGAACAAGAAATGCTGATTTTAACGAACGGTATTCCGGAAAATACCGTCGAACCTTTGGTAATTGAACGCGAGGAGACCGTTCAAGTGGAAATTGGCGAAGATCAAAATAATTTACAAATATACGAGATTAACGAATGAAATTTAGTCGATTATTCTAAAACCCTACACAAATATTCAACGTACGACTACTTCATTACTCTGATTTGTAATCAGTTTTTAAGAGAAAGAAACATTTTTCCGACGTTTCTGATACCAAAAAAATGGAAAAAGTTCCATTGGAATTTAGGACTGTAGAACATTACTCATGTTCTACGGTTTGATATTATTTCCTGCCTCAATTGTAGTTGTCGAACCGTATTTTCCGACACGAAAAATACTTCTTTTTACTACTTCTTACAATAATTTCTGGAATAATAATTTTTTGGCCTTCCTGATATTACAATTTGTAGATCAGACTTACAGTAAAAAATACTGAAATCCCAATTTTTTTCACGTGAAAATCATACATTTCTTTTGAAAAATCTTGCATCAAAATCTTATTAAATACATAATAAGCATTATAATTCTGCAATTTTGTAAACACAAACAATGTGGTAGAATGGTGTGAGGAGAAAAGTAACATTTTTCAGTTATATGTTTCAGACCAAATGGGTCAATAAATTTTAGTGTTCAATGTTTTATTTCAACTGTTGAAGAGCGCATTCTGGATTCAATGTAGAAATTTTAATTTTAGTTTTCCATGAGAAAGCTATAATTTTATATGTGTAAATAAGTTTTTCTCTATCAAAAAATCACTAAACAATTGGTTACAATAAATATAATTTTCACTGTATCCAGAATCGCTATATTCGGGAATGCACTCTTCGGTTAAGCGGTTTATCGGTCGAAGCGTTCACTAGATCCGTTTTATGAAAATAATAAGTGTATTTCTCAGATGAGAGACATTGAGAATATATATATATATATACTTTTTTTTATAACTGAAATTTTTCAATGCTATCAGTGACCTGTAAATTTTTAGTGTCGGACACTAAAGAAAATATTTTTGCAGTGAGGGATTCAAGAAACAAAAATTTAAAAATTTTCTAAGAAAATTACTAAAGCTTTTGCGTCTGGTAACCGACCTCTAATTATTTTTTGACTGGCTACGACTTTTGCTGATTTACTTTTTTTGTACTGCAAAAAATAATTGATAGATGAGAAATCTTGAAAAAAAAATTTTTTTAATATTTAAAAAGCAGATTTTTAGAAAATATTTATTGATTGATTGATAATTTTGATTACCCTGAGTGATTTCTAAATATCTTTTGAAAGGCCGCCGCTTTCGCATGAATTATATTTTGGTTGCAAAGTCGATTCGGGTTGGAACTAAGAAAAAAAAAATAGAACGCAAAATATTTTCATCCTATTGTGCACCGTACATCTTTACAAAATTGCAGAATAAAAATGCTAATTATATACCTTAATGACGTCCGAATCAAACATTTTCTAAAAGAAGCGTATCTTTTAAAGAATTTTTCTTAAAACTTTTTCGGTGACTGGGTCCCTTTAAACCTTTTTACATCGATTTTCATGCGGTGGATGCAAAGGTAATTAAAGGCGAGAAGACCGTCCACGTGGAAACTGTTGGGGATCAAACTAATATACAAATATACACTGGTAACGAATGAAACTAAGTAGATTATTATTATTTACAACGCCATTTGTACACGTGTTATTATTTACAACCAAGTACTCGCATGCGAGTACCATAGCCAGAAATAACACAAAGGTTGAATAACAAAAAAAAAAACTGTAGTTATAAGTTGGCCACGCATCTTACGTATTCTCGTTGAAGAAAGATTCAAGCCAATCGTCGTTGAGATTTTGCGTTGCGTTCTGATAACTATCAAGCAACATATCGTCTATCAAACAGCTGAGGTTCATATTATCGACCGCAGGACTCTCACTCACGACCGAACAATTTGCGTCTAGATTTACCGAATTTATCGTCTCGACTTTCGGTGTTATATTTTCAAAACTAGAGTTACTTGATATTGTGCTCGGAGCCACGATGTTCTTCGCATGTGAACGAGAATCGGTTTTGCAGATCGTAGTTTGATTACGATTCATAATTTCTTCTAATTTTGGCGACAAATTGGTCGAATTTTTGTGGTCGCCATTGCCGCCATTTTTCAGTGCGCTGAAGCTAAATTTTTCAAACGCTTTACCATTATTACAACTGAACCTTCGACTTTTAACTAACGGTCTTGATTGTATCTTTGGTATTGCTTCCGTCAATTCATTGTCATGATCAGTATCTTGCAGCAAGTCTTCACATTTTTTGTTTGTGATCGGCGTGCTTGTAACCGCCGAATTCACTTCCGGCTGTTCCTCTAAATTCCCGAGATCGTAGGACAGTGTAATAGGTGGAATTCCATCTACCACAATGGTGGTTGTTTGTTGCGTAGGACTAAACAATGTATTAGCAATATTTTCGAGTGATTTCTGCTTTGGTGGCGTCGAAGGACATTCCACTTTTTCTAGAATATCGGACTTTTCGATTTTCACAATTTTTAGTGGATCGAATCTTTGCAAGTCGATATTCGTTTTAGCGATGCTCCTTATGTGAGGCCTGTTCACATTTTTCGCTGTTCTCGTATCGTTATCGCTGTTTTTGACGATTTCCTGCTTAATTCGTGAAAATGTTTCCGTCTGTGGCTCCGGAATCGATGCTAATACTGGGTCAACGCAATCGATCGCTTCCTCGGATTTTTTTGCGTCGAGAACATCGGCAACGCTTTCTGTCGAAATCAAATCGGGGCAAGACTTAATGCTAATCTTATCAGTAAGAAACTCATCAGCGTCGATGTCGAAGATGCTTGGGACAGTAGGAGGTATTTTATCAACGATTTTAGAGTCTTTTTCATGTTGCAAAGGCACTATTTTGGCACTGTGTACATTTTGTGCTGCATCAGCTTTGTCGTGGGATGTAAAGCTGACTTCCGCAGCTGTTCTTGGGGCGTATGAGTCCCTAGGTGATGAATTGCTTGAAAAAATATCGGTGTTATCGCTAGATCCTAGGGAATTCTTTGCAGTTTCTGATTGCATAGAATCTTTTGTAAACGCATCTGCACTGGGCGTTACTGGTGGTGTATAAAGAGATAATTCAATGGATACTGGAACGGATCCAATGCGTTCTTTCACTCTCCTGTAGGTTTGCCATTCGTAAGCCCATTTTTCACCTACTTTTCTCGGAATAAAATTGGGCTCATCATGGCCAAGAAATGGCCAGGGACACTGAAAATTAAATGCACATTGTATAATTGTCAAGAAAGTATGGCTCAATTCTATAATAGAGTAATGTATTTTTTTTCTGTACTGCTTGTAGTTTTTTTCTGTACTTCATTCAGATATAGAAAAAAAAAGAAATCAATTTTATGGCTAAGCAGATTAATATTGGTCGAATTGACTGTGGCCAAAATAAAACAAATTTGAATTAGTTTGTCTGGAATTCGGGTTTTTCATCGAGTTGTAGACAAATTTATTGTCTGTGTTAATTCATTAGAATTAATGCATTATGTTAACATTGAGGTTCACCTTTCTAGAACTTTTGTAGTCTAAATGTTTCGATTTTAATAGTTAATTGGTAAACCTATATCCGATATGCTGATTTAAAACAAACGCACATGCAAACATGTATATTCTAAACTCCAAAAAAATTCTACAAAAAAATCTTATTCTTTTCATTAATTCCATCTTTGCTAATCTATCTATATTAAAAAGGCAAAAAACATTTCGAAACGCTGCATTGTCTTCTACTTTGATCACTGTTATTGCTTTCCACATGATATGAAATGTGAAACATAACAAATATCATTAAACAATAAAAAACCCAAATTACCAAATAAAAAAAAATTTCAAAACAAATCGTGACATTCCATGAATAAATAGCAGACGATAAAATAATTATGACCAATTTTTATAATCATTATTAGAGGTCTCTAAAGAACTAAACATGGCAAACCCAATGAAAATCACTAAACATTGAAAATCCTCATTTTCAAAGATAAGTTCCAATTGCGATGTTTCGAAAACCAATAGCAGATATCATACTCATTTTTAAAAATTTTTATTATTGCTCTCTAAACAATACAAGACATATAAAATTCACCAAGTTCCAAAAACATACAAAATGCATTTTTGCAATATAAAATTAACTTTCGAGAACGAAAATGCAGCTCCAAAAATCGATAGCGATATTTAGTGTCATGGTCAACGACTAGGACATAAGAAATGTGAAACTTTACCTCCTCATTTTCGCACATCCACAACGCTTCTTCTAAATTCACTTGAATAGCTTTGATTTTCTTGTTCGCTCCCATTTTCAGACACAACGGGCAAAGCTCGTCCATTCTGTGAACAACGTTATATTTGTGTCGTTATAAACGTTTAAACTCGTGCATCGAGAGGTTAACTCGACGTAGACTCAACGTTTCGCAAATTAAAAACTCACGTTTTCTGTGTGACACTGTAGCACACTTAGCCACAGTGTGACGCCTTGAAAATGACAATAATTTTTGTTTCATTACATTGTGTTATTTGTTGTTTCACGAACACGTGGAAATTTTGTTTTACCGGTGAGATACCGCATAGTCGCTGGGTGTTACGATATAGTCAACACTCTACTACCACCACAAAACAAATGCTCCACACTCGCAATCCCTATGCTGCCATTGGCTGCATGGCTGACAGTCGACGAGCGACGAACTGTTGCGATTCGCTGGTAAATATCTCGTCGAACATCGTCTAAAACATATGACTACTCAAAATGTTTTTCGTATTTTCAAATGGGCCCAAATCTCGGATCGCTAAAGGCAACAAATTATCGTTTGCGGTAGCGAGCGGAAATTCGAGATGGCCGAAAATGATGTAGCGCGATGTTGTTAGTGATTGTGCCCGGCGACCTTCACATCGCATAAATAAAAGACTGCGACACTTTTGGTCGAACGGAGAATATTTGTATACAGAGATAAATAGAACTTTTTCAGGTCACACGACCTTCAGGACTTTTTCCGTCGAGTTTTCGGGATAACGTTATTTGAAACTGATGCAAATTTGGTTACCACAGTTGACACAGACGAATTTTTAGCAATGAAAGTTTTTACTTCAAAAGTTCCATTGAAGTTTGACTCCGTTTGAAGTAATGGCATTGCACGACCACGTGTTTTTGCAGATTAAAAAAATTGAAGCCTTGGCTCAATTTGATCTGCAGTCCTTTTAAAACGTTCGGAAGATACTCATTTATAGAGGCCAATATGAGGCAGTCTTAATCAACTGGGCCACTTTTTTCGGTCGCCCTTTAGGATATTTTTTGTAATTAATCAGTTTGTTGTACTAATTGAGATGAGTGACTGAGATTTTTGTCCGATCTCTTAAAAGGCGTCGTTCCGGACTTACATTTTCTTAAAATATCATTATATCTCAGAACATATTGGTATCTCAGAAAATTTTTGACGTCATTAGATTTTTCAATTTCCATCTTCTCTCAAGTGATGTTAAAATCAGAATTTTTCCAGCGAAAGAAAGCCAATTTGACAATAAAAAACTATTGTTTAATTTTTTTTTCAATTTAGTTTACGAAATACTTTTTGTGACGAGATTTTCATGGCTGTGCACTTATGGTGCAGAAAAATGTATACTTTTTAATTTTTTTTTCATTGCAAAAGTGTGTTTTTGGACCTAATTTTTCTATGATTATTTTAAGCTAATCTGCTATACTGACCGAGTCACTGTGAGTACAAGTGACAAAGCGTCATTGCCGGTCGCCGCGGAGCAAAAGAGAACGAGAATAACGTGTAACACATAACGTTAAATTGTAATTTGTTAAAAAACAAAGATTGCAACTGAGGTACCTCTAAATACTGTTCGGCATGAAGGCCAAAAAAGTGCGATAATAAGTACAAAAAATTGAAATCGAAAGAAAGAAAAATTAACGATTACATTTTTTTTTATTGAAAAATACAGATCGCGCCTGAGCCACGCGTTTATCTAATATTTTATGTATTACATTATTCGTCAGTAAATTCTCTTGGCATAGTCGACTAACTCGATGTCAACCATGTTTAAGCCATGAAGACCCAAAAAAGTTCGATAATAAGCAGTAATCCAAGCAATAACAACTTTTTCTCAATTTCTGCTTCTTCTTGAGGCCAGTTTACATACTTCAGCAGTGAATTTTTTTTTTTCCAAATGGATACCATAATCCTTTTGAAATTTCTGTTGGAAATCGAAGATTAGTACGTGATAGGCTAGCGACGTTTACGCGCCAAAACTCTTATTCATTTTAAAATATTCAGTAGATTTTTCTTGATGAATATTCTGTGTGAACAGCTTGTAAAAGATAACAATATGTTATGTCAATAGTCTGAAAACGATAATTAATCCTGAGATACGAATATCGATATGCAACAGCTGTTTACCGATAGAAATGGCGACGAAAATTACTTTCAGTGTATTTAAAGAACGCGCCGTACGTCGTGTAACAACTTGATGCTATAAGCAGCTGACCTACTGGCCACTACTGATTAAACATTGCCTGTGGAATACAATCCGAGGATATTATCGTCTGCATGGATATTCGCCGTAAATATTCTTTTCCTCAATTTTTTTATCCTTCAAATCGGTGAATCTCTAAAATCACCGGTTTATATGAAGCGAAAGGACGACAAAAATCGTGGAGTTCAGAGTTCTCCGTATTATTATGTTTATAAACATTGACTGATTGCGAAAAGACCTTGGCTGAACTTTGAGACCAAAACGACGGTAAGATCTTTGCACTTTAGTCGGAAAAAGGTGATCGAGCTATGAACCTTATAATTTATTTCCCAGAATACAAATTTATTTTTTATATTATTGTAAAAATTTTCATTGTTGGTCTTTAAGCTACGACATTTTCCATGGACGAATCTGACATGTCTCCTACAAGTAACAAAGACTCTGCAAGTCCTAATGAGGTTCCTGAAAGTGGAAAAGCCCCAGGAAGTCCTGATATGTCTCCTGATAATGCAAAAGCCTCAGGAGATCCTGAAATGTTTCCTGAAAGCAAAAAAGCCTCAGGAAGTCAAGACGTATCTCCCAGGTACATCATAATTCAACATAAAATCCTGATATTTACATACTGAGTTTTACATATCTATTGTTATTTGCTAACCCATATTATTTTCATTTTTATTTAGAAAAGTTTACAAACATGAATATTCTGACCTGGGATTTCACAAAAAAAAACCTTGATCCTTTTTTTATTCAAATCTTAGCTAATTTAGATAGATTAGCAAAGGCTTTGTCAAGGAGTGGATCGGTTATAATAACTGCTAGTGTTTTCCACAGGATTGAAAATGTGAAATGTAGTAAATATTGATGACCGTTTAAAATGCATATTTTCAAAGATAAACTTCAGAGCAAATTGAGGATTTCTTAAAAATCAATAGCAGATAGCTCAGTGATTATTCAAAGATGTTTTTGTTTTTAGAGCCTGAAGAATTTTAAATTTGTAAGATTCACCAAATACCAGATTTTGAGGAAATGCATATTTTGTACAAAAAATTCCAGCAAAGTCTCAGGGAGTTCTGACATGTTTCCTGGGAGTGGAAAATCTTCAAGAAGTCCTGACGTGTTTTCTGTGAGCAACAAAGCTTTGGGAAGTCCTGACATTTTTCCTGGGTACAAAAATTCCACGGGAAATCTAGACGGGCCTCCCAAGTACAGGAAATACTCAGGTCGCTTTAGTGGGTCTTCTGTGGGCAGCAATTCTCCAACTAGTCCTGATACATCTTCTGTCAGCACCGATACTCCAGCCAGTCCAGTTTCCATTCTTTCACGGACCATCAAACAGTCGCGCAAAGTTTTTATTGGGACATATTTGGAGAGGCGCTATGTGAAAAGTATTCAGGCATACAGGTAACTTGATTACTATGTTTCTGTTTAAAGAATTTACTGTGGCTGCTGTGAGAATAATTCATGAACTTTTGCAATGGCTTCATTAATTTCTGACCAGATTTATTAGCCCTTTTTTTTCAATATAATTTATTTATAGTTCTTAAATACTTTTAAATAATATTTAATTTTTTTTTAGTTCAATAAAAATAGTTTGCAGCATTTGGTATTCTGATTGTTATATTTGTACTCGAAGAATTTAGTGTAGCTGCCTCAACTATGATATAAAATGTCAATGTCAATGAATGAGATAAGAGTCTTATTCATTGCTAAGCAGATTTTTTGACTCTAATTTTTTTAATGTAAACAGTTATTATTTTTTAATGTTTTTAAGTGTATGCTAGAATTAATTTTTAAGATAACTTAATGAAAAACTTTTTGTAAAGGTTTATTGAAAATGAATTTTTTAGACAATATTCAGATAAGGATAAAACCTACAATGAATCTCAATTTTATAATGTATCTGACTTCTGAAATCGAGAATTCAAGCGCGCCACTTTGTTGGAAAATAATATACAAAATTTAATTACAGAAAACATAAAGCTCTTTAGGACTATTGAAATTATTTTGTTTAACAGCCATAGCATAGATTTCTCTCATGAAATATCGAATTTCAAACAACGAAAAAAAACAAATTTCAAAAATTTGCATTCCAAGATATTTCAGAATAATATACTTATACATTTTTCTATCCACTTTTAATGAAGCGTAACAATATTTTTAATTAGAAAAATTCAGCATATGGAAATATCCCATGTAGATCAACGTTTTATCTACAACTTCTTTTTTCATGCAGAGACGTAATTGTGGTAGACAAGGATGAACAAGAACTCATAAAATGTTTAAACGAGGTGCGGCAGGTAGTAGAAAAACAGTATGGAACAGACAAATGGCTGGGTTTAACATGTACGTGCGACGCCGTGCGATTGTATATAACATCGAAATCATATTACTATTTTTATTATATTAATATGTATCTTAGATGACATGAAGGATAGCGTAATCCAAAACTATAGATTATGGGTCGAATTGGAAAGAGTTCCACTTGGCAAGCATTGGTTTCAATTACGATCAATCAAGGTCCAAGGTCACGCGGTACAGCTGCAATTGAAGTACTTGAGAATGTTTCAAACTATCGAGCGAAAATCCCTTGATATTACCGAATATCCATCGATAGATTATCGAGAGGTAAGCCCAAAATAATGCATGAGTCATTGAATTTAAGTAATTGCGAAGATATATGTTTTGTTGTAGACGGAAACAATACCCCTCCAAAGATTTGCTGTTAACGCGGGTATTTTTTTGGGAGGATATTTTTTCCCAGGTTTTATATTCCTCCATTAATACCGTAACGAAAATATAGAATAATACACTATTTCCTTTTACCAACAAATTACTTATTTCTATAACAAAATGTGCTATATTTACGACTAATAGATTTTGTAAAAAAAAATATTTTTTTTTGTACAGAATTTGCATAATTTTTTTTTTCGATAAAATACAACTTTCTGCAATCTTCTATAACAAAAAGAAGTTGGTCTTACTTTTTCATACAAAGTACAAATATTAATCATTATATACAACTTTCTATGCCAAAAACCAAGATCAATTAAAAAATGTAGATGATTCTGTGTAATTTGTTGTAACTTATTGCAAAAATAACAATTTTCTATGTGCCTTCAGAACATTCTGAAGGAACAGAATACCTAAAGCTCTATTAGGCTATTAATTTAATTTTGGTTCACTGCTTCAGAATCTTTTAATAAATAAACATTACTTTCTATCAGAAAAAAAAGTGGCGAAATATCGGATTAAAGCAAAATCCTTTACTGCAGTTTTAATAAAGCATAATATTATTTCCATTCTGAAACATTTATACCTCTTTCAGGCAGAGTTTAATGCATTTAAAGCAGAATTTTATTCACTCAATATTTCAAACATCGTATTAATGGTTGTAAATATTCAGCGCCTATTTCACTGTGTATATTGGATTACAATCTTTGCTGATAATTCATTAATTTCCTCTTCTGCAGGTGTCACAACACTACTTCCATTACCTTAATAGGCTACGCCAATTTTACCTGCATAACCCTTTTATTTACAGCTATTCACTTACGAGAATGTATCCGGAGCGCTTAAATTTTCTGCAGTATTGGTCATGAGCGTGTTGACCCTGTTATGCCACGCTCTTTGGTATTTGGGCGACTACAGCATCAAATTGACTCACGAACTATCGGGATTGATACGCGCCCTCACACCTTTCGGTTTTGCAGTTATGAATTTTTGTTCAAAATGCGTCGGAGGTTTCTACTGGCTGATCTACATGTTATGGAGAGGCAACTCAATACCCACGTATCAATACCAGCCGGAAGTTAAGAATTCCGGTCGCCGACGACCGATAGGCTACAATAATTATTAGAAACTCCTTTCGTTGAATGGTACCAGACGTTACCAAAAGTATTTCACAGTTCTGGCAGCTAATTAGAGTAATTGGATCTTGAATGAATGATTGCTTCGAAATCGTAGTGTCGTAACGCAATTTTTAAATATCGATTCGTCATGTTTTACGATAACGATAAAATAATTTACATTATTTTAGATATTCGATACTAAACACATTTTGTTATGTAAAAAGATGCAATGCTGACACACCTGCGAATCTTTGTATACGAAATATAATGTGTCCAGAAACCTTTTTTACTTATGTAAATCAGTAACATTGTTACTAGGGGAAAAAATGTGCCGGTAATTCTAGTAATACTGGAAACGGAAGCCATCAAGTTATTCGAGACATTATCAAGTTCCAGGCTTATAATAGTAGAACCTACACGAAAAATTACACTTTATTAAGGAGGCATCGTCGGTACAATTAGGTTAATCGAGTACCAATATTTAAAAAAGTTTTTTCACACTTTCGAGAGAAAACTAGTACAAACGAAGGTGAATCTGTATTAAAGAGATCCTATGAAATGTCGAAAAAAATTTGAACAATTCATTTGTTGAAAAGTAATTCAGCTTACCCAAATTATAAATGGGTCATATTATTCACAGTTTTTCTAGACAAATTTGTAATTATAATTGGATTTCGTCCGGTATTAGTCTATTGTTTGTTGGAACACGTTTTAGAAATTCACTGACTACCTTTCATCGTTTTACTTTTCAGTTAGAAGAAAAATTAAAATAATTTCGTAAATTGGTTTTTATAAACAAACAGTGGTTCTTGTAAATGGGGAATATTTTTCATAAACATTACCAGTAAATTTATACAGTATCTATCGAGAAATAAAATGAGCTATCGCTTGCCAAGATCAAACTGAAATAAAAAATTATACTTTTAAAAAATACAGAGTAATATATCCCATAGATTATTAGCACAATCGGAGTCATTTTTCAGTTCATTGATTGATATGAATGTTTAATTACATTAAGTAGGATCTCTTTATTTCCGATTAATTTTCGATTACCCTAATTCCTCTTTGAATACGTGCACAAATATTTTTTTTAAATCTACGTACGCGATTTCTCCATCAATCAAAATCGGCGTCCTCAGTTACAGGACTACAAATTAAGTTGAAGTAATATTCAATCAATCAAAAAACTAAATGTTGTTAGAACTATATATTGGTGTGATAAAACAAGGATTTCTTTTAATAATTGTATCAATAGCTGAACTCAGTTATCAAATAGTTTTGAACTTGCTTTCATCGGATCTTGAATGAATCATGTTTTTTAAAATAAAGCGTTGAGGAATGTTTTACAACATTTACTATTTGAAAAGAATTATTTTAGTCGTTTGAGATATTCAGTACTGAAGAGTTGAAGACAAATGTTTTATACAAAATATTGATTAAATAATGAAATCTTAACACGTTTATGAATCTTTGTACACGAAATACAGTTTTGTTTGAAAAAAAAAGTTATTTATGGGAGTCATTTATCTTCAGTTTTACTGGAAGAAAGAAACATCCACGGTAACCCTAGAAACAATTTCTATGATTTGTGGCATTGTTAAGTTCCAGACCTGTAATGGAATCAACACTGAGGAAAAAGTTCTGTAAAATTGATCATCTATAATCGTGTTCGTCGGACTAAATTTTGAATTGAATTAAATTTGAAGATAAAATATTCTCCATCCGGAAAATAACTCTGAACGTCAAAAAGTCTGAAAAGGTATATGATAAACGAAATTCCTGAGCCTAAGGAAAAACGGAGCAGAGTCGATCAGTGTTTGTGATCGCTGGCGTAAATTGTCGTTCGATTCGAGCATTTTTGTTTTTATATTTCCTCCGCAACCAAGCAGACGAATAATTTCGCTTTTTTCGTAAAAGTTCCTCTTGAAAATATAAGGAATGATTCGGTTCTGTTATAAACAATCTTTTACCTTGTTTCCTCATAGAAGAAGCTTTTGATAACACTTAGAATTTTTCAAAAATTTCTTTATGTTCTCAAGGTGCCGCAATTTATTAGCTAATCAGCTACGCAGTTCTTAGTAAATGAATCAATGAAAAATGCCGGTCGGTATTGAATTTAAATATCCATAATGCATAATTTTATAGAATTCTGAATTTTCGAAAAATTTATGTTCGTTTTATTTTTGTTTTATTTAGTATACTTGCGAGTATAACGTTAAATGTGCGTATATTTTCGGCTATGTCGCCCATGTATAAGAGTGTAACTTTAATAATTAATTTCTCGATAACAACGTGGACGATTAACGCGAAATCGGGTATGGAGATGTGATTTGTGTCGAAAAATATCCTCCAAAATTTTGAGCACGTTTTAATCATTTCGTGTTGGGTATTCAACCTCTTCGAGCAGTTTAGCAAAAAAAAGGTATCAAAGTTTTTAAAGTGGTGGAAAGTGGGACTACCTCTTAGGAGGCAGTGGTACACCGCCAGAAATTTCGACGCACAATGCTAAACGCCTATAGGTCTGTCTCTCTCGCACTATTTTTCGTTTAATTCTTAAAAATAAACGGCTATGTCGTATGAGGAGCCAGAAGCTCAGCCCAATTTTACGATACTCCTGCGTATCCTCGAAAAATCCGGACCCTATCTGTCGTATCGTTTGGGAGAAAACAACTTTCGAAATTTCTGCGGGGGAGGGGTGTATCACTGCCTCTTAATGCAAAAGGATTAAAGTGGTCGGTCGGTAACAACTCGCCTTGCCTTTTTTTTCACAACGGTTAATCTGACTAGCAAAAAGGTTTTCATTCTTCTATGAATTCAGTACGAAAACCTAATTTGCTTTTGGTCAAAGCGTCGACCACCTCGGAGAAAATAGGAAAAGCGATTTGTTTCCAGCGGAGCAATTAACACGTCCGTATCACATTTCCTGATTGAAGAGAAAGAAAAAATGCACAACTTACACATATGATCAATTATATTGATAATACAATATGTAGGGAATGATATTTTTTTTCTTTGCAACCACTATTCACGAGCTATGGCTTTGAGGGCGATAGTAGCGCCTTGTGTTCCTTCTTGGCTCATTCATCTTCTCAGCACTCTATTCAGTTGCGGCTGAAAAATTAATCCTTCTTGGTGATACCGATTACACCGCAAGCCAATCGGGCGCCGGCGTTGCCAGTGGTTTTCGAGAGTTCATGACCTCCCACTCCCATGTCATCGGGGTCAGCGTGAACCTGAAACAATCGTAAACAGTTCAAACAAAAATGACCACAATTCCATCAACTTTGTATTTACAATGCCGTTTGAACGAAATTAACAAACATATAATTTTTAACTTTTCAAATGTTAAAGAGATATCGCTCTTCTGAATACGGATTTACACACAAAAAAAAGTAAGTAAACGAAGTATAAAAATAAAACTAATTAAAATTCTTACACTGAATGAACTGAAATACAGGCTTGGCTTTAGGGAAAGCTAACAATATTTTGTTTATTTTATTTGTGTCTATCTGTTCCAAAATATTGACTAAATACGACAATAACAGGTTGCTATTTATAAATATTGTTTACTAAATGATTGTGTTTTGATGTCTGTGGAACATTATTCATAGCAAAAGAATCATACCTCAAATTATACGTAATAAATGCAAATGTATAAAAATTATTCTTCTATGCACAATAATCAGGGATAATTATGTTCTTTAAATGTGTGATAAGCTTTTGTATTTAAATGGATGCAGCATAAAAAATTATTGTACTTTTGACATAAGAATGATGAAATAAAATATTAAACTTCATATCTATTATATTTGTTAAAAAAAAACACTTTTTCATTGCTGCAAAGTTATTACAAGTTAATAATGCTTTGGCTGTAGCACTAATAAGATTCCTTACCACAAGAGTTCTGCCAATGATGCTGTGAGCTCCCTGAAGCTGAATCTGTTTATCAGAGATCTCAACCTTTGCAACTCCATCAGCACCAGCCTCGACATTGCCGAGATCGCCTACGTGACGAACGGCGGAATCTGGGCCTCCATGTTCCTTTCCAAGGGGATTGAAATGGGGACCAGCACTGGTGCAGCCTTCTCAAACAAATACAATAACCATCATGCATTGAATGTTGCTAATAAATTTGCTCTTAATGTGACAAATAAATAAAACTTTTCAAAAATTAAATGTAAGAAGCTGCACGGTAGTGACTTGCAAATGGCTTCCCGACATTTCACCCCATTCATAAATTGAATTTCATCAGGAAGTATGTAAATTGATTTTCACGTTCTCATAGACAAAAATAATAAAGTATGGGAATTCTCATAAAAGTGAATCCACTTTATCAATGTCCAGAAAAATGAAGAATAGTATGTTGTTTGTGCCAAAAATGTCCACCTGATATCTCGTAATTGGCACAAATTGGTATATGAGTGATATCTTTTTAAAAAATTCAACGAAACAAACAATGTACTACATTTCGATAAGCACGTTATTGACCAATAATGATAACAAAAATTATAATAATACAGTTTTTCCATATATTTAACAAATGTCATTCAAATATTGAAAGTGCTTCTAACGAAGACATTGCTAAAGTGTCTCAGGAAACTGTGTTTTGAGAAACTGAAACACATCCGTTTACCCAAAATTAAATATCTTAGACACTGTGCTTTCTAAAATGTTCTACAAGGCACAGAATTACCGTTATTCTTCTAGCTAGCAAATTTAGCCACACAAAATACTGTCCAAAGTATATTTTTTACATCTTAGTCAAAAGAGAAATACAAAAGATCATAGCACACACTCTAAAAAATGGATGCGATACTTTTCTTTCAGGTCGATATTAGATTCCAACATATAATTTTTTTGTGTGTCAAGTGAATCAAAGTATTTTTTCCAAACAATTGGATGCCTAATGTGATCTTTGTAACTTTTTTTCCCTATTTGTTTATGCATCTGCAGTGACATTGAGCACCTCTGAGTTGACCCCTTTGATTGCATATCATTCATAAAGATTGGCTTGCTCAATGTGTTAGTTATGCAAGATATGTATGAGCATATATTAAATTCCCGGCGCATATATTAAGCTGCGCATATATATAATAACATCGATCGCGATGGAAAAAAGGAATTTACCGTTGGTGTTGTCGCCAAATTCATGAATGTGGAAACCGTGGAGTCCTTTTTTTAAGCCGGTTACTTCGCCGGTGACCTTGACCGGAGTTGCGTCTCCCTATGCGATTATTACAAAGTTATTATTACAAAGACGTAAAAAGCATGATGATTGATAATACGATAGTAAATTGCAATTAACAATAAAACGAAAATAACGAAAAATCATTGAATACTGTGGGAAATAAGAAAAGAAGAATATGTACCGCTTGTTCGAAGAAAAGGGTTCCCTTAACTTCACCCTGAAGAACACACACTGCTTTTACAGTCATTTTGATAAAGATATACGAGCTATCGTACGAAACGTTCAATCGAGAATGTTCGGTTTGCCGTATACTCGACAACTGACTTGAGAGATTTTTTGCTTTTGCTGAATCACGAGTGACGAGGTATACGAGTTCGTGCCGTGTGAAAAACCGCTTCGAAATTACATACACTTGTCTCGCTTTTTTTTTAGGGTATCTCACACCATCTCACACTTGACTTTAGTAAAGGATTTTTGCTGCTGTTTAGCGATTTCTATTGGCTGACGTTGAAACTTTCAGCTATTGGTTGTTTATCGTGTGGAGGGGATTTTAAATTTTGAGGCAGCGCCGCCGCTGCACAATGCTAGTTGTGTATTTGTAGTACATTTTAGTTTTTAAGGTTATTGACCTTGAAAATTTCTGCATCTGCAAAAAAAAAAACCATTGGCAATTCGTAGCGCTTTAAAAATCGGCTGAGGACAAAAGTCGATGAGCACCTTTTTTCATTCCTTTTTTTAATTCTTTCAAGCATATTTGAACATTTTTTTGTTTTTCAAATTTACTATGGAAAGTTCTTGTCAATTATATTCTTTGGCACCGTGGCACGTGTTCTGTATTTCCTAGGAAAAAAACGGTCAAAAGACTTTCTGCCTGTAGAAAATACATTTTTTTTTAAGCAATACAAAAGGCGTACCACGGTGTCAAAGTGTCAAATTTGCAAAAACACCGTCATATAAATTCTAAAAAGAAAAGTTAAAAAATCTGATTGTATAGAATTAAAAAAGGAATAAAAAATGTTCCCAATCAATTTTTTTTTCTAAGCAATATGAAAGGCGTGCCACGGTGATAAAGAATACAATTTGCAAAAAGACCCTCTTGATAAATTCTAATTTTAAAAAATTAATTTAATTTGTACAGAATTCAAAAAGGAATAAAAAATTCCTTTGAGATTTTTTAAAAGTCATCAGCCGACTTTTGATTCCTACTAATTGCCAAAGATTATTTCATTAAATGCAGAAATCGTTAATATAAAAAATCATTGTTTGTTTCTTATGTGCAATTACTAAAAATTGTGATTGATTCAATTTTTGTTCCTCATAAAAGGAAGCTTTGTTTTCGTGGAAAACATTGAAAAAAAAATACTTCGTGGAATGATAATATGGATGGAAAACGTAATTGTATTCATCATAAATCACAATTTTCACAAGAATTCATTAAATATTCCCTTGCATCAAAAGTTTTACAATTTTACTGCAATAGTAAATGCTAATAAACAAATAACGTACGAAGATACAGATATAAGCTGGATTGATAATAATGATTTAGTCCCTACGCGATAAGAACTCGAAACTACGCTTTTTTTTTCAAACTAATGAAAGAATAGTAATGAGGCAATATGAATGAAGAATACTTTCCCAATTCTAAATTTATTTCTTATCAACAGCATTTAGCTATTTGAACTCGGAGCCGCAGCGCCTCAAGTGTCGCAATATCTAACTTTACGAAATCTCTAACCTGACCTTGCTTACCATGAATCAACCTTACCTCACGAGTAGTAATCGAGGTTTAGCTATGGCGATCTGTATCCAGCTGTATCTAATTATTCTTTAATACTGTGATTATTTTTTGGTGTGACGTGAAATTTTAGAAATTTAATAACAAAACATCTTCAGGGGTAAAGTATCAAAAACACTTGAATTAAACCGTTTTTCACAAGTGCACAAAATTTAATCTACATTCGATCAGCTATATTAATCACAAACATCTGCTCAAGTTTTTTTTCGATAACCTCGTATTTAAGGAGGATTGAGTCACCCAAAATGTTGAGGAACCTAATAATACAGAAAATTGTGCAAATTCAACAATTCAGATGCTGCAAGACAAATTATCCATTCAAACGACTTCTCGTATGATTTCTTAAAGACCCAATGAGATATTGTAGTGGAAAATATCATATAAACAAGATTTGAGTTGTTGGTAAATAAAAAGTTTAACCAAAAATCTTAGATAGGTCAATAGCTGCCATCAATGTGATAATGTTGGAGTATAAAAAAGAAAGTATCTACACATTTGTGATAATTCTAAAGAGGAAAATTTAGAAAATCCATTCAGTGAAAATTGAGTGTATTAATGCTAACCATCAAGCTGTTAATGATGAACTAATGTATCTTACTATTTTTTATTCTGTCTGGAATATTTATCATAAATTTTTTAAATTGCTGTTAATGAAAAAGTTAATGAAAAGCGTTGTATGAAAGTTTACATCTAAAATGTTCATAAATACAATTTTGAATATTCTCTTCCATAGATAAATGTTCAAGACAGAATTTAGAAAGCTGTTAGATAAATGATTACATGACAAAATGATCAGTATTGTTTTCTAAGATGTGAAAAGCTTCTTTGATTTTCCCATCCAATAATTCTGTAACTGCCTATACTATCTAAAAAAAAACTAGAACTATCAATCTACTATCAAAGACTAATTTTATTATTGTTTTGAAAATGTAGTTGTACCTGGTTGCGTTTTTAGCATTTCAGTTTTTGAATATCAACGTTATTATCAATATAGTTATTGACCCTAAAAATGATTTATATAAATGTTGTCGTTAAATGCAATATTACTATGAAGCTTTTTTTAGTTTAACAATGTGCATATCTTATTATTATCCATACCATTAGCAAATTTATCATTACCCTCGTGTTTACCAGTCCTTACAGTTCAATTGTAAAACGAGAGCTTATAACTTATTATCGAATTATAATTATGTTATTATTCAGGAACTGTGGTCGTATTTGAGCATTTGAATATTAATTATGTTAGTATCATTTTGGTTACTGATATAAAAAAACAATTTATATAAATCTAGTGGTTCAATATTACTGTTGAACTTCTTCATTTGAATCGCAAGGGTATCTATTTTTTATTCATACCATGAGTAAATTTATCGTCACTGATATGTATATCAATTTCAATATATTTTGGGAGATAGCAAGCATTTTTCTTGTGATTAGGCTTTACTCGTTGAATACATTTATGAATATGGAGCTCCATATTGATTAAATATCATCTCTGTATGGCTTTAATGTTTAAATGTCTAACACAGATTTTTATTGTCTGAAAGCATATATAAAAAATTCTGTTAATATAGTCACTTTTTTTCTACTATCTCAGATCTGCCTTAAGATGAGTTTTCTTAAAATATTGCTAAACGTACTATATGTACATTTTTATTATTATTTTTTAATCTACTTTTTTTAAAAATACTGTATTTCCCGAGTGAACATATCCCAGAAACTGGAGGTGACAACAAAAAAGCATGTCTGCGTAGTAGAGTCATAGTTTTCTGTTCGCTTTTGATATGAACATTTGACATAACTCACATGTTTCGGTAACACTGAGTTTTCACCAAAAAAATTATGCATTTTTTCCTAACATCCCACAATGCATTATATTTTTGGCTGGAAACATTGCAGAATATCTCTGCATGACTGACAATATAGGGAAAAAATTATCAAATTGGCAAAGAACAAGGTTCTAGGGTAAAAAAAAGAAATAACACTACATAGAACAAAATCAACATTATTTTATTAATGGTGTAGTGTAATGAATCAACTGTAGGTGTTGGTTGAACGTTATGAATGATCAACACCTTCATAGAAAGAGATAAAAATCTTTAAACCTCAGTTCTCCTAATAACTCATTTGATAAAATGATTGATGCCCACACAGTCCAAAGTTCAGATCAAATGTCAAATGTCTGACATTATTGTTTTTTCCAGTCATGAGAAACACTGTCGAAAATGATGCACAAACGACTGAAAATCCCGTCGACAGAATGGAGAGCGGTGACGAGCCAATGGATATCGCAGCGACAAGCAATGGAGACCCAATTAGTACAAATTTGCACGAAGAAATACCGGGCGAATTGCAAGGCGAAGTCATTGACAATGATTCCTACAATATGAATATAGAGGTGCCCTATCAGGAAAATAGCCCTCCGAGCATTTTGAATGATGCGAGCACCAGCGCTCTCGTTTCGAGCGCAGTTGTTGCCGATGTAAATGTTGCATCAGATTTGCCGATGAATCCGGAAATTTGTCTGAATTCTGCAGGAAATTCCGCCTATAATAACGTTTTAATTTGCGAAACGCTCGACACACCTGTAGAAAGTTTAGACACATCGGAAAATCTTTGTGAACCTGGAATAGAACACCAAAGTTGTCCGGAAATTGCTACCGTTGATGTGCAGAGATCAACCTCCGGTGATTTGAATCAAGTACAAGAAGTACCGAATGTCAGAAGTGGACAAAATAGCGGCGAATGGTCTGGTACAATTGAGTCAAAACCCGCCGATTCTTGGGAATCTTTTCCTAAATCCGCTGTTCGCAAAGACGACGCGAGTATAACTACTCAAGTACCAGCAACTGGAACACCCGTTTGTCCCAAAGCCATTAAGCGAGCTGGGCCCTATATATTAGGGCCTCTGATCGGCACTTCACCTGTAAAAAGCATTGCACAATGCCTCGCCAGAAAAGCAAGCACTGACAAATTTTATACAATTAAAATTTTGACACTCAAAGATGAGAGCGAGTATGAAACGCAGGATGACCGGCAAGGAAAAATGCTTCTCCATGCGGAATACTCGTTGCTGAGTCTGTTGCAGAATCAGGATGGGGTTGTTCATCACCATGGATTTTTCAAGGTAATAAAACTGTCGGTTTTTAAATCTTTAGCGCCCAATTTCCCGTAAGATACATTTTTTAAATGAGTTTTTGGATTAAAAGTGGAGGAAAAATAGCACTTTTGAAATACTGCATCTTCAGTTTTTTCATAAAACTAGAGGAGTGGTTTATTAATTTTACTGGAATTTCGGGGGGATTCTTTTTTCTTTAAATAACGAAAACGAAGACGTGTTACATCGTACAATAGTTGTTGATAGGTGTTATAACGCAATAATTACTTACAGCTTTTACAGCAACAAAACCTTATCAGTTTCTATAATAATTGGAGAAAATAAGATTGTTATTAAGTTTGAAGGAAAAAGAAAGTACTGCTAATTTGTCACCAGTTTTTATGACATTTTATTTGAAATATTTCTTTTTTGGAGGTATAAAAAAATTTCAGATATGCTTCTTTTATAACAAAATAATAGAAATGAAACTAATATGGGCATAAATATTTATTTCAAAAGGAACTTGTAAGGGGCTTACAATCATGCCCTTCTGTTCATCGTGTTTTAGGACTGTGCCTTGGAAGAAAAAAGTCTTTCAACTGGTAGAATTTACACAGGAAGGATAAAACGTCGTCTCTGTCTAGTACTGGATTGCCTAACTTCGCACGATTTTAATCCACGAAACGATGAATTGTTGAATCTGCAGCATCATGTTATTAGAGAAAAAAAGTTGTCGGAGAAAGAAAGTCTGCTGATTTTCACGGATACCGTGCGAATCGTCGCTTGTTTGCACAAACGAAACGTCGTTCACAGGGATCTCAAATTAGGAAATTTGGTGTTGAATCGAAAAAATCGCAAGGTGAGTGCAGATATTGACATCGATTTGTAGATTAAAAAATAGATGTCAAAAACTTTTCGAATGAATAAATTGCCTAAGAAAACGTCGACAAAATAAATAACAAATATTAGTACAATTAACACATCACAGTTCGCAAGTGTCATAATAAAAGCCGGATTAATTATTTTTAATTATCCTTTCAAATTGAAGTGAATTTGACTACATCATCCCTCAATTATCAATCAGAACGTATTAGTACAGTTATGATTATTTTGATTATTACTAACCATTTTTATCTTCTGTCCTCAAATTTCTTGTGATATACTAAAATACGATACGATTTTTGTCTTTTCAGGTGACAATAACGAATTTTTGTTTGGGGAAACATCTTGCGAGTGAAAACGATCTACTGAAGGATCAACGAGGCTCGCCGGCTTACATATCTCCCGATGTACTTTGCGGCAAAGCTTATCTTGGCAAACCATCGGATATGTGGGCATTGGGTGTCGTATTGTTCACAATGTTGTACGGACAATTTCCGTTTTACGATAGCAGCCCCACTCAGCTTTTTAATAAAATAAAAGCGGCCAACTATCATATACCGAAGTACACGAAATTTATTATTTACTTACTAATATGTTGATTGTGTGTGAGTGTTTATTAACTACATGAGGGATTTGCAAAATTTTTTAAAGTTGTTAAAAATGTTCAATGTTATACAATTCGTAAAATGTTCCTCGCAGTCAATTTATACCTTAAATCAGTGTTATCATGTGAACACTCGTTTTTAACATAATTCTTTGGCAATTAAATTTATAGCAACGACTAATTGGAGAGTCTTAGAATTTTACGGATACATTTGTACATGTTTGAAGTAACATCTTCAATTTTTTTGAAGTTTTTAATTTAAGTATAAGATATCTAATGTTGCGCGAGTCATGGAGCGAAAATTGTTTATCGTAAGGCGACCTGACTGTGGCCGTCCTTTTTTTTTGAAACGAACGATTTTTAAAAAATTCTATTCTTCACGAAAGAGGTAATCGTTCGAGCCTCTACCTTAAAAATTTTGGGAAAAACGGCATCGCTTGAAAAACCATACTTTGATTTCTACGATAACATTTTTACTTCTCATGCCCAGGAAAGATAGTAATTATAATGCAATAAAAAAGATGAAGGTTCGAACGATAGCCCAGAATGTACCACATATGTACGAAATTGCAAGTCGATCATTTCAGTATTTGCAAATGTTGTTTTGGAATTTGCAAAATGTTGTTTTAGGACAAACGTGTTCAAAGTTTTAGGTTCGCATTCTTTAAAGCGTCGTAGTTTTGCTATTTTTTTGCCTGACACATGAAAATACCGCCGCAATTAATTGATTAATTAATCGTATTTTTATTCTCAACCGCCTTGAAAAAAGTTGAAATCATTAACCGTTTTTAAATGCACTTATCAGTGATGGTAGAGTATCGTTGAAATCATTAACCGTTTTTAAATGCACTTATCAGTGATGGTAGAGTATCGGAAGGAACGATCAACTTGATAAGGCATCTTCTCGTGCTTCAACCAAATTTACGATTGACGGCTGTCGAGGTTCTCGATTCATTGTCCTCGATAATCGCAACGTTCAAAGTGCCTCCGGTTATTGGCGAGGAGGAACAAGTTGTTCCTGACATTAGTACTCTCAAGGAAGAACCGTGCGAGCGTAAAGTTGAAGCCACCGAAACGAATGCACGACCAAAGCCGCTGTCCGACTTCTATAAACAAGTTATACTTCAGGTCAGTCACGAAACAAATATTTAAAAATTTTCAGCAATTAATTCGGCATCGTTAAAAGCAATATAGAAAAATATATTTTTCCATCAATGATACACTGCTCAAATTTGTATACCGGCAATTTACATTTTAAAGGCTAAGAAAATAAAATAAGGTACCGTTACAGACAATGTTTCCAATCGTATAGTTTTTACGTCAAAAAATTCAATGCAATTATAAATGAAACATAATCAATTTTTTGGCGTCAAGTCGCTACAACATTTCTCGCTGTTTTATGTTTCTTTCAACTTTTCACATCGAATCAATATCCTCATATCAATTTCTATGTGATATCTTTTGCGGCATTGCATGCGTAAGTAGTTCAATTATACAACGAATTAATAGCCTTCTGAAAATTATGTCAAACAGCCAAAATTATTCTCAAAAAGCGTTCCAAACTTCAGATTGAATAACACAGCAATGCTTTCACCTGATAAAGTGCACTGTTTCAAAAGACTGCACGTTTTAATGCATGAATTCGTCAATGAAATTTAATCTACAATTGTGACATAAATTGATATTCTTTTACAATAAAATCACAACGTATTATTAAAATCAATGCAGTTTTGTAATAACATTGAAGGAAATTATAAAAATGACTTAACCATCAATTAATTTTACATCGCGTTCGTACATACATTTTATTATACCAGTCTGTGTATAAAAACTTCAAGACATTGTACATCAAATTTCAAGTAGATTTTTACCCTTAGTACATGAAGTTATTTAATAAATGCTACTTTTATCCAGGAACAAATGCAACAAATGCTGAATCAACAGCCAACTCCATTGCTGCCGACTTCGAGGCCTTATGGACAAATACCAGTGCATCGCGTAGACGCAGAGCCGCGGGCACTGACGCCCGCTGAATTGGAAAGGTTCAAGCACTTCATACCTCGAGATTCGCCGAGGCAACACGGTGCGAATTCGAGCAGACGAGAAAATCCGTCAATGCGTGTTCGAGGAAGCACAAGATACCACAGGACGCCCTTGGCAAATCCGGCGATACAAGTGGTTAGACCGAATCAGAATACCGGAGGAGTTCCTGCTCCGGAGCAGCAGCAGAATTCTTCCGGAAGTGTCGCGAATCCTGGCAACAATTCAGCAAATCCGGGCCAGCTTCACAATCTCTTCCCAGCAAATTCATCGTCCGGCGCTCCAAGTCGTTCGACGGCGCAGCCTCCCGCAGGAAATAGCGCTCGAAGTGAATCTCATCAAGGCAACAACTCGAGAAATCGAAACGCTACGGTCGCCGGAACTAATTCCGGCTCGCAGACTGAACCTCCCAGATCCAATGGCCATACTTCTGACGGCGCCGCTGCGTTGGATCGTCTTTACGCGATGTTTCCTATGATAGGTCCAAGTGTCGCTCCTGTTAGACCTACTGCGGAAAGCGAACGCGCCTCGAGACCACCGCAGCAAAGTCCAGGTAATTTTTGCTTACTTATAGAGGAAGCTCTCTTTTCATGAAAAACAAAATTCGAGATATTTATGTCAGAACACTCATAATTGTCCAAAACATCGAGAATACAAAAGAAAAGTGGTCTAGTATGCAGGGCTTCGAAATTTCAATCACCTGTAACTCAATTACCGTTCAACCGATTGAGCTAAAATTTGGCACACAAGTGAAGCAGCAGTTCGCTTTTGATTGTTGCAATTATTTTACGAAATGTATGCAGATATTTTTATTTTATGGCTTTTTGAAATTCCTCAAAAAAGGTCGTGCGCGTTCTAGCTTTTGTGAAATTGATGATATTTCCCTGAATAATTCTTCATAAGTGCAGGTACTCTTAATGTTTCGTATTGAATTCGACCGAAGTTAGTAAAGCGGTTTCGATTTACAGAGTTTTGAAATATTCGAAAAAATCATGTTTTTGCCCCAACTCTAGCAAAACATGAGACAACAAACTCAAAGTTCATACAGGAAATCGGCACTTTCCAATTAATTAAAACGTATCAATGCCATAAATTTATTACAAATCAAAATGTATCAATACCATAAATTTATGACGAATCAAAATGTATCAATGCCATAAATTTATTACGAATCAAAATGTATCAATGCCATAAATTTATTTTCAGCACCAATAATTGACTCCGCGCCACAGTCGCAAAACTCCTTGCTAGCGGAGCTTCCATTCGTAAATCCGGAGCAACCGGAGGCAGCGGAAGGGGCTTCTCTGTATTCTCCGGAACGTCGTGATACTCGGAATCCTCTGCAACGTATAAGATTCGTAGATTCCCTTGGAGCGCATACTTCCGAATCCCGTCATCGCTACGACTCCGCGAGAATGTCGTTGGCAATTCGTGCGTGTTTGCTTTCCCGAGCGAACAACAGAAGTTTAGCGGAACCTGGTGGCAGCAGCGGCGCCGGAAGTAGTAGGCCATCGTCGAGCGAAACCAACAGATCTGTGCCCGATCTCGAGTCGCAGAGTCAGCAAAATCGTTTTAAAGAAGCGATTCTGAATCGTCTTATTTCCTTTCGCGTGAGAATGCAACAAACACGAATCGACAATATAGAGCGTGAAATGAGCGTTCGCAATCACCTCGTCAATCTGATGCCAAATATGGGCCGCAGCGATCTTCGCGAGCGCTCCAATTCCTCGCGAAGACATTCCTCGCTATCGCAAAGTAGATACGCGCCTTACATTCCAATTTCGAATCCACGTAATATCGGAAACAGTAGAAACGCGGCAGGCCGAAGGGAAAACTCGGACGTGAGCAATAGCAGCCTTTCAGAGTCCGTCATGAACGTGACCAGTGCGCAAATAAGGAATCCGCAAGATAATTCAACGGCTCAACAATTGCCGGTGCGAAGCAGAAGCGAAGCGGACTTGTCATCCGCTAGTCGTGTCGACTCTTTGCGAATCGGCGATCGAATAACGTGGTCGCGGTCGCGTTTGACTAATGAAGGCACTTCCGTTTCGACGAGAGATTTGCGAGGCAATTCGAGACAAGAAAGCCAAACTGCTGCTTCGACGAGGGATCGAAGACAATCTCAAATGGATTCACAGAACGAAACGGACTCGACGAGAAATTCCGTATCACGAAACACGAGGAGATAATAACGACTTTGCGATTTGTCGCACAGACTGGTTGGATATTTATTTATATCCTTTTTTAAATGAAATCAAGTATTGTGAAGTAGAGAAGCTTGTTTGAAGCCATTTTGCATATCGAGCATTGTTGGGCGGAACTACCCTGTAGAAAAGGTCTGATAGAAACGGATAGAAACCGGCAAAAACGACATAGATCCATGACAAAGTCTTATATAAGATTCTATCTGAAACTATGCGGTTTTTGCCCGTTTCTATCAGTTTCTATCAGACCTTTTCAACAGGGTAGTTTACGGATCGACGGTCTTCGCGAGACACATAAGTCTCAAGTTTTCTCAGTTCTGGTTGAATTTTGAGATAAATCAAATAATATTGGGGGTTTCATGAAATTGTATATTAAGGGGTTTTGAATAGATTGGAAATTCTATTATTTTGATATGCTATTAGGTTTGTCGTCAACCGAATCCGCCCAACGAGGGCTAAGTAAGAAATGATTGATGTTCCTATTATTTAATCTTTCTAGGGTACATGTTTAGTACGTTTTTGACAATAAATGCATTTGTTTATAAGCTGATCTACATTAATTTTCTGTACATCACTTTCTTCGGTTAACGTATGAGGTTTATTCAATTCCGTAAGATGCTTCAACTTTCGGTTAATTACAACCGTAATGAGTGGGCGATGGAATTGTGTTTCCATAAATTATACAATTACGTTCATTTTGAATAAACTTTTGCGCGATAAAAAAATGGTGTTCAAAACTTTTTTTAATAAATGTTTTTTTTTTATGAAAAAATGGTGTTCAAAATTTTTTTTTATGTTTTTTTTTTAAATGAAAAATACGGATACACATCTTCGCAACCTTACAAAAAAACAGTAAAATTTAATTAGAAGGTATACTTACTGATTTTTCTGAACAAATTTTGAGACGTCAGAATTACCTTAACGTTCTCCTAGAAAAACATTTCCACAGTATTTAAGTCCTTTTGAATATGTTTGCAGTTACATGCACTGCACAAGGTTAGTTTCAAACATACATGAACGTTTTAAGATCGCTATTGCAGGATTCGCTGGCCTATGCGAATTTAGTAATTTTTCATTTCATCTTAAATAATTCGGTAAGTAATAGTGCATCCAATTGAATAATTAAAGACCCAAGGATTCTTGTTACTTTATGATTTATATCATTTTTCGAAACAAAAAAAACTTTTGAAATAAAAAAAGCTTAAAAACTGTAAGAAGAAAAATCTTGCTAACTTTGGCAATACGCTAGAAAATGTTGATATTGATTAAAGTATTTTTCCGAATTTTTTAGCTTTTGAAGTATGGCGTTTGATATGTCACGTTAAAAATATATCAAACAAAATTGCTGTAGAAAAAAAATCTCGTGCATTTGACGGTCCAACTGAGCCTACAAAAAATAACGAGCCAAATCAGGTCGACGTCAAATGCTGGTCGAAACTGTGTGAATTGCCTCATATACATGGGGCGTCGAACCATGACATTACGGTGCTTTTTAGTGGTACTTTAATATATCTAATTATCGGGCAGATTCAAGAGGGTTGAAAAAAAACATATTTTACAATTCGGAAAACGGAGGTTTTTGCGTGCTTCTGGAAATTGGTGGTGTTCTAAGTAACAATTTGTATATTGTTACGGAAAAGCTATCCGAATGGGATACATTAACACAAAAATTGTTACTTCGGGTATGATCATCTATTTTCAAATTTCGCGCCTTTTTAAAATGGCGTCACATGCCGACAAACGTGCGATTCTTGTTGTTCATCACACGTGTGTTGTGTCTCTACTCTGGTATTTGGAGCGGTAATGCTCTCTGATAAAACTCCTGTTATTATTGCTGGACATACCTAGCGTCTTCGCAATGTTAACGTCAAAAATCTACTATCGGAAGAATCGTAACGGAAAAATATACAAGGTATAAAAAAAGAATTAATCGTTTCCCAAATCCGCGGAAATTTCCGTTGTATAGGTTATACACAGTGTTTCTTTATAGTTCGACAGGGAACATTACCTCAGAGATGATATTTGGTGCGGTTCCGAAGTCTGTGTCAAATGCCCAGCTAACCAGAACAATCTCATTCTCGAGGAAAAAAATCCTGGAGCCAAAAGCACTCTTTTTCCACATCCATATTATTTGCTGCTCGATACCAACATTGTGTTGGACCAGGTGAATAATTTTTCAATATTGAAAAAAAAAACACATCAATAAATGCTCTTAATTATAATTATTATGAGTTTTCTGATTTCGTTGATTTAGATATCTATGCATTTGGAACAGAATAAAAAATTTTCAGAGTTGAACAAACCATTAAGCTCTGTTATACAGGGTCATGAAGATCATAAAAAGACAAAACATTAATATTTATGATTTTAACAATAGAGATTTTACATTATTATTGTTTTAGTTTAAAAGAGTGTCCCTGAAAATAGCTTAAAGTAATAAGCTATTACCTAAAAACTATAGTTTTTTTCCAAAAGCAAAGCAGGAAAATATCTGAATTTGTTTAATATCCAAAATAGTTTCGAGTTTTGAGAACTGTTAATCATTTTTAACAAACAGCACAAATTTATTTTCATATTTCATATTTCCTTTACAGCTGTAGGTACATGAGTACTATATTTTGTATTACTTTGCCAGGGAATAAAAAAAAATACCTTCACTATTTCAGATTCATATTTTGGAGGAAAATGTTATCAACAATGTCATTATAACACAAACTGTATTAAAGGAAGTGGGACATAGGAGTTCCAATGTCTATAAGAAACTCAAGGACATCATAGCAGACCCAAGCAGAAAGTTCTACATTTTTATCAATGAGCATCATTGGTAATTCAAAATTCCCTTAAAAAAATTAATTTGTAACTATAATCAATGTATTTGATTTCAGCTTGTTCCTTGGAAACAAATGATTTCTTACAAGTTTTTGCTTAAATTTAGCATTTTTTTGTTGCTGTTAATTTCTATCTGGCCTAAGGAGGTTCATTTTGTACAAAATAATACAAAATTAAAAATTTATTATAGTTTTCAGACCAGGTTTCAATAACTTTTACAACATTTATAGTGAGATTCCTTGAGAAAACCCCTTAAATTAATTTTTTACTACTTTTGAATGTAAACAGTCAAGAAAAAAATGCCTTAAACCTTAAATACTGAATTAAAAATCATTTCAAATTGGACCTCACACGGACCTATAGTAACAAAAATCAATGAAAAACATAAAAAAGATTGGCCACGTTATAATTGATACCATGTATATCAAATCGTTCACGCCAGGTTTTGCAATTCAATTGACTGCAGTGAAGAGTAATGTGTTCATAAATTGTTATGATTAGGGTAGACGTACCATTTGTGGCCACTGTACCATTAGTGGCCACACAAGAAATGTATAGATCAATTCATCATTACTTTAATCTATAGAAATTACTAAATGAGTTTATTCTACAATAATCAAAGCAAACTTAACATTGAATATTCAATGCTTAGGATGCCTTATTGCTTAATAAATTATGTTCAAAGCTGTTTACACCATTTGTGGCCACCACTGTCATTTACATGCAATAGGTATGGCCACAAATGGATCAAGTTCATGGCCACATACGGTACTAAGATGGCCACAAACGGTACTTCTACCCTACTGCAAAGTTCCTTCTCCTCAAAAGATCCTATTTTTTGTTATTTTCAAAGTGATTATTGCGGCAAGCGAGTAACAAAAATTATATTTTAATCCACTAGCGAAACTTATGTGGAGCGTGTTCCTGGAGAAACGGTAAATGATCGAAATGATAGAGCGATTCGAGTTGCAACCAAGTGGTTCAATGACCATTTGACGATAGAAAATGAAGCCTCTATTAAAGTAATATTGTTGACCGATGATGCAGCGAATAAAGCCAAATGCCTTGTTGAGGGCGTTCCGGTTGCAACCAGTCAGTATATACTTTAAGAATTAACGTTATTCTAGTATTTGAGAAACTTGTAGAAGGAAAACAAAACAATTTTATTTCCAGTGGAAGAATACATTGGTTCCCTCGAAAATTCAGGAATCCTGCTAGATAAACTTTGCAAACGGAATTACGCTCTAGAAGGAGGTTCTAGAGAACCTTTATATCCATGTCACTTGGCCCCCACGGAATTGCACGATGGCATTAAAAATGGTCGACTTCTTCAAGGATCTTTCTTAGCATCGCGAGAAAATTTCCTGGAAGGCAGTGTCAATGTCGAGGGCATGGAAAAATTCGTAAGATCATACCAATTTTCTAATTGTTTTATAGAGAAAGTTCGGAATCGCATTTACATGGTTCATTCAAGAAATATCGTAAAAAGTGTAGTATTTTCCATTGATACAGAATTAATGAATCTTTCATAACTAGAAAACGAGTAGAATTAGCAGACAGAAACTTGGATCGCAAGAAAAGCAGTTCTTGTCGTTTGAACGCTTAACATTTAATTCAATTTCGTTGTGGTCGTTATATTTTGTTATGTATATTTAGGTTACCTATATGGTCGGTTAAGCAGGACGAGTTGTTTGTTATATTAAAATGTAATAGTTTTAAAGTGCTGTTGGAAATTTTAGAAGAATATATCGAATTATTTGATACAAATGAAGAAATGCCGAGTTTTCATCGCAAAGTATATTAAAATTAATACAACATACCAAAAATCGAAGAAACTAAGTCAATGACCGTACCGATTTAATCTACACGTTCCGTTAAAATTAGACTTCTGCAAAAAGATAATCGCAATCGATAGCTAAAAAATAGTCAAATTAAAAATCGAATGTTCAGTTGAGTAATCATAAATTCTCGCGAACTCTCAAAAGATGTTGGTCATTTACTGGTGAGTTACCGATTCATTCACTCTTCATAGAGTGTATTTAAATTCAATAAACGCCGTTAACCCTTTTATTGTTGAACGTTTTTGAACGACTTTAATTTTTTTTGGTAACCGCAACTTTTTGCCGGTATGAGATAAGTTATTTTTATATATTACATATGGTTTTAAATAGTTCGTAAAAACAAAGAAAAACGTAGAGTGTTATAAAATCTAATAAGAGCCATTGCGATTCCAATCTTTAATGGTTTTGACTCGCCTTAATTTTTTTTGTAACTGTAATTTTTCGCCCAATACGTAGGTATTGGTGCAAGGTCACGTCGGTCTAAACCGAGCAGTTGACGGTGATATAGTGGCGTTGGAGCTGTTGCCGGAGGACGAGTGGTCAGTGCCGAGTGACATAGTTTTGCAGGACGAGACCGAGGAGGATCCGGGTGACGTACTCGAGGAGGAGAACGAGTTGATTGTGCAAAAGAGCACGAAGCAAGTTGAAAGAACGCCAACGGGTAGAATAGTTGGCATCATAAGACGCAAATGGCGCCAATATTGTGGTATATTGCAGCCGAGTCAGATAAAAGGGGTAAGTGAATAAGTATTTACTTCGTAGTCGCGCATAATGGAGTTTACCGTCTCGCATGGCTTGAGAAAAATACAAATATCTCTTTCGCAGCACGTGAAACATCTGTTCGTACCGGCCGAACGAAAAATACCGAAGGTGAGAATAGAGACGAGACAGGCAGAAACTCTCGTTTCCCAAAGGATTATCGTCGCTATAGATTCTTGGCCACGAAACTCGAGATATCCTCTCGGTCACTTCGTTCGCGCGCTTGGCACCATCGGCGACAAAGCGACGGAAAATGAAGTTCTTCTTTTGGAACATGACGTTCCCCACAGTCGATTCTCCGATGCCGTTCTCAGCTTCCTTCCTAAACTACCATGGGTCATCACGGAGTCGGTGAGTACGGAGTTATCATCGAACGCGCCGCGGTTACACTTCGGAATCGCGCAACGCATGCAGCTCGATATTTTTATCCATTGACGAGCTCCTGACGTCCGTTCTGTTGGCGAGCCCGCTTTCATCTCTCGAATCGCCAAATAATGACTGCATTAAAAAATTACCAATTATCAAACGAATCTTACATTAGGAGACAGTGAATTTTGTCCTTGGGAATTTTGTCGTTCAATGTCAAACAATTTCGTTTTTTTAACTTTTATTAAAAGTAGTTTTATCGCGAAGCCAAAAATGTAGAGCTCATTTTCGTCATAAGTTTGCGTATTCTCTCAGAATTTCGACCTCATCTGTTAAGCCGTTTGAAGAAAACGGCGTTACTTTTGTTTTTGCTTAATGGAAGAAGCATTGAACTATTGCAAATGAGTTATGAGGAATTGATAGGTTTCCAAGTTGTTTGCACTTCTCTGAGATAAACAGTGAGTCGAAGATTTCTCAAAATTACTTAATTATGCATTAGCAGAAATTATTTTCATAAAAAAATTATAAGTTCGATAATAAAAAAAGTTACATTGATTACAAAAACATTTTTCTGTACAGTTAAATGCATTTGAGGCATTTTTTTTTTCAATATTGACGTCGAGACGTTGGCACTTTTTTAAAATTACTTACCAGTTATCTTAGAAAGGGTTAAAAAGTTTTCAATAACGCGTAAATTTTCTATAACTATCTTACAACAGTCGAATCTTTTATAATGAAAAACGTTTTGTTTCTAAATTCGTATTAAAAGATTAAATGTGAACACTCAGCGCTAACTTGTATAACCGTGTCGATTTCCTTCTGTAAATTAGCTGTTAATTCGTCTTGCGAAGTCGTGCCGTTGTTTGAAACGGTTGACATTGTCGTTAATTGATGAGGTGAATTTCCATTAAAGTTTACTATTGAATTATCAGTCCCGTTAAAAGTTAACGGAATTGTTAGTAGATCATCGAGATTCGTCTCTAAGAAATTATCTGAATTTTCCTCTTCTCTTCGGAGTCTAGAAAATAAGATATCGAAAAGCCAAACTATTGATAAAATCAATTTCTTCGTAAAATTTCCAAAAAAGAAATCATACCTTCCTCTTCTCGGCGTCACCAATTTTCTCGTTTTATTTCGCGAAGCCAATGATGGTGGCGGTGGCAGTGGAGGTGGTAAAGGAATCTTCGATTTTCGCTCATTAGGTCCAGGGCAAAAGGAAAACAGGGGTAACGGAATCACCGATTTTTCTTTATCGTTCTTTTCATGCTCTCCTACAATTACTGGCATGAACGTCTTAAGATGTCCCAGTTTTCGCATTACCAGGGTATCTAAATTTTCCAGTGCCAATTGCTTGCACTGAAGGGTTGAAACGAATGGCTTTTTACGTTGAGTTGAACTAAATCGTGGATGATCAGTCTTTTATTCGAAGAATACCAGGAGTTTATGCGAGATTTGTACTTCTTTGTTCGAAGAAAACGATAAATTTGCTTACTCATTTCAGGGTTCCCAGAAATGTTATTTACGTCGTAAATAAGATTTTTATCAAAGAATTTAAAAAAAAAATAGCCGTCGTTCCCGTCGTTACAAGAACAAAAAAATTAATTTCCTAAAGTCATTGGGTAAACCTAGTTTTTGTGGCAAGTAACAAAAAGCTGGATAAGCAGCGCAATAAACCAGTAAAACGTTTTCAAATCCTGTTAATGGAGATGTTACAGACGAAAAATTCATTAAAAATATTCATTGAACGGGTTATTTGGCTAAAAGTTCGTACACTTTTTGCTATCTTATATAGGAAGCTTAGTTTTCGTGCGAAATTTTATTTACCGACGTTAACAATCAAGCTGCAATTCGGTACACTGGTAAAGAACGTCTTCTATGTGAACATTTTCGAAAAAATTAAAACATTTTTCGAGATTTTATAAAACTTTCAATTTTTCGGAAAATTTCTATGTTCTCTAGCTTCCGAAATTTTTAGCTAATAAGGTACATAGATCTTGAATAGTGCCATAAAAAATAACGGTTGATATTGAATTTGAGTACAATCCATGAAGTGGTCGAGATTTTATACAATTGTGAATTTTCGAAAAATTTTTGTTTTCGTTCTTCTAATTCACGTTTACTTCGACTAAACCTGCTCATATCTCCTAAAAGGTCGAATTAATATCCTGTTGTAATAGATATCGAACTTGGTGAGGATATACGACTTGAAATGTCGATTCGAAAAATATCCGATACGAAAAAACGATGCAAAGTAAAACCTTGCACATTGATTGCTGTCTATATTTGGACTTGTACAAAACTTTCTCTATGAGGAAGCCAAAATCAATCAATATACTCCTGCATAGAGAAAATTATATTTCTGTTATTACAAAGAGAAATATTATGAGGAAGCAATGTGTAACATTTCTTGCAAATGTATTCTATGACTATGAGAATATCTAGTAATAAAGAATGATTTTAGAATCAGGAGAGCGATAGATACACTTTTTTTTAAACTCATAAAGCAATTCATAGAACCTTTATGTCCGTCAGCAAGGTCTTCAAAACTTCGGGTTTGTGAGTCGTTTTTACGCTTTCCCATCGTGTAAACAGAGCCTTGTCATATAAAGCGACGACTTTCTCCATTTCCCGAAATTCTGCAGAGAATACAAAATTTTATTGCGATTAATTTTAGCAAACGAATGTGTAGTATTGCAGAATTTACCGTCATCTTTTATTCTGTTGAGTGACTTTTTAACATTGGTAATTTCCTTGTTCACGCATTTTTGTTGAGCTTTCTGTCTATTTATGTTCGTTAGTGCTGCATTAATTTCTTTGAGCATACCATCCAATTCTAGCACGTTACTTTCAAATCGGTCCGTTAAAAGTCTGCAATTGGCGACCATATATATAATCATTGAAGGTCGCAAAGACATTTAATTCTGTATGAAATTTGTCTTAATAAGTGCATAACTTTCCAATTTGTATTCAGTTGGAAATAATACAAAAAAAAATAATAATTCGCAACTCAATCACAATGATACTTTAAATACTCCCTCGTGAACGACATTGGATTCGGAAATGTTACTTACTTTGGGTATTCGTATGTTAAAAATTGTAAATGACGTATGCTTTGAAGATGTTGTATAAAGTTTTGTAACTGGTCGCAAAAAACTGATAGATTATGTAAGGAGATCCTCCGATTTTTCTCGCCTTTCTGTTTTTCTTCTTTTTCATTTTGATGACTGACCAGATGATTCATTACTGAATTTTCCGGACTGTGTTGCCCAGAATCTTTCGTCTCGTTCATAATTGTGCCTTGCTAAGAATTACTTCAATTCATATCGCGGTAATACGTCGTGTATTCAAAAGAAATAAATTAAACTTCTGATGATAAAAATACGATTTTCAGAAGCTTATATAAAATACTACCCAAACATTAATCCCTTTCATGATTGAATTACAAGAGATTGTGAAACTACATTAAAAATGTAAGAAATAAGATTCTATGCGCCAAATAAAAATGATAACGGTATCTACCATTTGCGGACGTTTTGCCATTTTCAACTTCGATATCATGCGGTTTATGATGTTTTCGGGCTTGTCGTTTCTGTCGGAACTTTTATACATAACGTGGAGGATCTACATCGAATTTGGAAATATTGCATGATACTATTGAATTTCAAGAAGTTTGACGTTAAATTTCGAAATAGGCTATAAACAAATGAGGCCTGTTTTTGCATGGCGCGCTCAAAGCTTATCATTGATATTCGTTGCAATAATAATATCGTCAATTGGACGATCGTTCACTGTTAAAAATCTGTTGAAAATAACACCATTATTACCATATAAATGTGTATAAAATGTACAGAATCTTGTATAGTAAATAACTGTTAATAAATATTGCACAATGAAATTAATGAACGTGATTAATTTTAGTATACTTATGTTGAATTTAATATATACGAGCCTCAGGATTGAAATGCCGTTGAAGAATTTCCTCATACAGTAGAACCTCTCAAATGCTTCGTCTTTTATATCTTCTTTACAAAATCTCCAACTTGCTATCGCCGAATGGCTGTCACGCGTTTGTTGAATATGAGTGGTTTTCGCAAAGATACATTTAGTTCACGGTGGTAGCCGGCTGACGTTCGGATAATTGCGCGTTCGTATAATTGAGGATTCGGATGATCGAGGTTCTACTGTATGCGTAATGTAATAATACAATGTTTGTTCAATACTTATGATTTACTATAAAAGTTTTTGAATGTACCACTTATTTAAAATCGCAATACAGTTTATCAATTTCGTGATCATTGTCTGCAAAAAAAATTCCTGCACATGTCATATTAATCGAAGGAAGTTATTTTTAAGAGTGTTCTTCTGTGTTTAGGACGTGGCGCAACGAGAAGATCTACGGCACTTGGACATATGTTCCGTAGATCCGCCAGGTTGCACGGACATTGACGACGCACTGCATTGCAGAAGTTTGGAAAATGGTAACTTGGAAGTTGGCGTTCACATCGCGGATGTGTCGCATTTTATCAGGCCTGGTACAGCAATCGATGACGAGGCAGCGCTAAGAGCTACGACGGTCTATCTCGTTGATAAAAGGATAAACATGGTGCCAGGTACATTACAATACAACAGAATATCATTTTTGTTAAAAGTTTAACAACAACATTATTTATTTTTTAAAATAGAAATTTAATATGTGGGTAATTTCGCCAATTATTGAGAAATATTTGTACCTCATTTCGAAGACACGGCTGTAACTTTGCTTATATTTGATATTATAGTTGCTTGATTGTTTCCAAAATTTTTCGAAAGTATCTTGAAAGTTTATTGAGGGTATAAAATTGATGCGATTTTTCGATTACCTCCTCAAAATTATTTCAATACAGGATTAATTGTCTAAAAAAAGGTTAAGGCGTATTTCTACGTAAAAAAGTTTAGTTCAGGTTTTAAAAAAAGTACTATCGTTCAAATCTTCAATCACATTAACTTTTATCGTTCCCCTGACTCATTGATTATTATTCTGCAACAAATATAAAAATTTAGGGGCATGATATTGATATTAATGATTTGCTTTTATTTAATGTTTCAATATTTTAAATTGAAAATTGCAATTTAATAATGTGGAATAATAATTAGAAACAGAAATTATTACCGTTGAATCCAAATAGAAAAAAAAATATAAGCTTGCAATTTATGTGTGTATCTTTTTTGCCAGAGTTGCTAAGTTGCAATCTGTGTTCACTGCGAGGCGACGAGGAGAGGTTTGCATTTTCATGCGTATGGGAGATCGATCATGACGCCAATATTATTGGTACGAAATTCCACAAATCAATAATCCGATCGCGTCGTGCGATGACCTACGAAGAGGCTCAGTTAAAAATTGACGATAGCACACAGCACGACGCAATTGCGGTGTCGCTTCGAGGGCTCAACAACCTGGCAAAGAAGCTGAAAAAGAGGCGTTTGGAGAACGGGTAATAAAAATTTAAATGCACAATCAAAATCTCGAACATTCTTTTTTTACGTAGCGATTTTTTACCTTGTTTCAAAGTTGATTTTAAAGCAATATAAACTATTGCAAAAAAAAAATAGAACCTTGCACATTGCTTCATCATTATTTTTCGATTTTTACAAAGTTACCTCTATGAGGAAGTATGTTAATTGATTTTGGCTTCCTCGTAGAGGAAGCTTTGTAAAAATCGGAAAATAATGAGGAAGCAATGTGCAAGATTCTACTTTGCATGTTTATTTTAATTTTATTCTTAATCTCTGATGATTTACGAAATCCAGTAAGTTGAAAAAAACACCGTCACATCGCATTTTGATTAAATACACATTTTTATCTTACTTTATTTTTTATCTTAACATTTGCGGAAGTTATAAACGAAAATGTGCACTTATTTAAAAATTCAAAATGCCGTAAAATCCGAACGACTTTAACAATCATCACCAAATTTCGTACGTAGCAGGACTGTATGGTATGTTTCGACTATGGAACATTTCGGTTAATTTGTTGAGATTCGACGTGATTTGGAGGATTTTTTTTTTTTTTGAAAAATTTAAAATTCTTAAAATCGGAACCGCTTTCCCGACTTCGCTGAAATTCAATACTAAACATCATTTAACGGCTCTTTATTTATAAAGAACTATTTAGCTAAATTGGCGAACTTTTACGAAAGCTAGAGCGATCACCACATTTTTTTTTAAATTAAAAATTGGATAAAATCTGTATACATTGATACAGTTAATTGAAAACGTCACGTCAATTACAGAGGAGTCAACACTAGTTGCGTGCATAAATTTTAGCTCGATCCATCGTGCCGTTCATGAATCATGGACAATTGAATTTTCGGTGTCTGGACACACACACACACACACATATTTTCTAGACCACTTTTCTCGACGTTTTAGGTGATTCTGAGTATGTTAACATGAAAATCTCGAAAAAAAAATTCACGAAGACAAGGCTTCCTCTATGATGAAGCAATATTTTAAAAACGTCGTTTGGATTTTTAGAGCGCTGGTTCTCGCGTCACCAGAAATTCGATTCCAAGTCGACAGCGAAACTCACGACCCAATCGAAGTCGAAGCTAAGAAGATGCGAGACACGAATTCGATGGTCGAGGAGTTCATGTTGTTGGCTAATATTTCCGTAGCTGAAAAGATCGTACAAGAGTTTCCCGAATGCGCGATGCTTCGACGACATCCGGAACCCCCGCAAACCAATTTTGATCCGTTGATCAAGGCTGGCAAGCATCAAGTACGTTGAACCCCTGAGAATACGATTAATACAACAACATAACAAGTATAACGTCGGTACTAAAAATCTGAGGTTGTCTGCATTTGTTTGGCTTACAGGGATTTGATATTAAAACGAGCTCGGGTAAGGAATTGGCTCGATCTCTGGAAGATGCTCACAAGGAAGACAATCCGTTTTTCAACACAATGTTGAAAATCTTGGCAACTCGTTGCATGATGCAGGCGGTATATTTCGTCTCAGGAATGCTTCAGCCGGCAGAATTTTTCCATTACGGTCTAGCTTGTCCAATATATACGCATTTTACGTCACCGATCAGAAGGTAAGCGATTAGTTGGTAACAAAACTAAACAAGGGTGCAAAGTAGAATTTTGCATGTAACTCTTTCTGTATTTTTAACTTCTCCATTTTTTAGAGTTAAAAATAATGAGGAAGAGAAAACAATATGTACAGTCCAACTTTGTATCCTTATTTTTAACAAATTTAAATAACTGAAGTTTAGCGTTAATTGTGGTTGTCAAGAAATGATGATTGAAAATTTAAATTCCTGTGGAACGCGAACTATTCTATCAATCTCCACTAAATTATGTATTGAGGACTTCTGAATATAATTTCGGTTACTTGCAAAATTTTGACTCGCTATCTCACATTTTGCAACATTTAATGAAATACCGTCGATAGTAAAAAATTCAAAACCTCCATAAAATCTTAATCGCTTGTCGATTTCGGCCAAATTCAATACCAATTGAATAAATGTACGCCTTCCAAAGAACTGTTTAGCGGAATATCGTGTATTTTAAGAAAGTTCGAGTAATTACGCTTTTGTTAGAAACATTGAAAGAATTGTAAAATCTAAATTTCTGAATATAATTTTCATTCGAGTGCCAAATGTCAGCACAAGCGGTTGGGCAGTTCTTGAATTGCAGGTGATTGTATTCTGAAAACCCTATACACTTTTTGCAAATTCCATTTCTCTACGTTTCCGATTATTCTGCGTGTTTTGACTGTCGTGAAAAAAAATGTTTCCATAAATTAATAAAGCTTCCTCTGTAAGGAAGCAAAAAAGAATACAAGTAATATGCAAAATGTCAATTTCAAGATACTTTCCACATATTAATAGGCCAAGACGTCGTGAAAATTTTGCAAAATTGTAAATATATTAATTTTCATAAATCTATTGAAACTTGTGTAATAAAGTGTCTCGTATTCGAATTTGTCGATGTTTCAAATACAATTCTGACCAGAAGCGCTAAATTTGCAAAAATATACAATTGCGTGAATTATCATTGTTGCTGTTTTCAGATACGCAGACATAATCGTCCATCGTCTGCTGGCCGTTTGCATTGGAGCAGACGCGACTTATCCTGATTTGCTCGACAAAAAAAAGAGTCACGCTCTTTGTCACAATCTCAATTACAGGAATCGGATGGCTCAGTACGCTGGACGTGCGTCAGTCGCGTTAAATACTCACGTAAGTATTTTCTACGTACTTTGAGAGCTTAGAAAAATGTTTAAATCCGAACAACAAATTTTTAACAAAAGCACTTCCTCAAAAATCCCAAGAAAATACATTTTCCTTATACAAATTATATTTTGATGTTATTTTTTGATTTTTTATTTACATTTGCAGTTGTTCTTCCGTGAAAAAGTGGAGGACGAGTCCGGTTACATCCTATTTGTTCGTAAGAACGCTCTTCAGATTTTAATCCCAAAATACGGACTGGAAGGAACTCTTTATCTCAGCAAAAAGGGTGAAGTCAGTCCGGTCACTTTTATCTATGACGAGAGCGAACAAACTCAAACTTGTGGAGACATAGTATTTCGTTCTTTCGATCCTGTCGTCGTGCAATTAAGCCTGGACAGATCTAACGTGCAGCACGAGAAACTTGTATTCAAGCTTGTTAAGCCCGAGGTAAAAAACTAATCGATTATTATGAAACACCTATACAATACTACTTTATGATACTAGTGCGAAAAAGTGGATATTTCTACGTAAAGCGAAAGCGAGTGCTGTCACTTATATACAATTTTTTTTTAAAGAGCGCAAAAAGGCCTTTTTCGAGCCTGCATTTTGGCAAAAGCATGCGAAAAAATAGCGTTCGCTCACAAGTGTGCAAAACATGTGTGGAAAAGTAGAGAGCGCGACTTTTTGCGCGCGCAGCCTGTTTTTCTCATACCGACCAAAAAACGCCTCGCTTTGCACGCACGGAAAGACGGTTTTTTCGTGCATGTGTTATAAGAAACATTTCTAAAGCTTTTCATCATATTCCGTATCAAACAGATTCCAGGATTCAGTTTGCCGGCTCCAGAAGCTGAAAGTGGCACCGAAATGGAAGTGGCCGACGCGGCAAAACGAAAAATAGACGAAGAAGAAGTTCAGACAACGGCGGCTACATCGTCTAAGAAACGAGGAAAAAAGAAGAAGAAGACGCGATAAAAAAAGAAAGGTTCATTTTATTAAACTGAAAACAGTATCGTTATTTTTTTAAATAAATATAATTGTACTGTGATACAACTGCATCATAATCTTTGTGAATAAAATTATACCTCTTTCTACCATCAATTAATATGATTTCACATATACGTATTCTATCTCAAAATTTTAATATCGTATTCCAATATCACAACATTAAGTTTTATAATTTTCAAAGATCATTTCCAAGTCAGCATTATATATTATTTTGTCTCTCTCAGATCGTAATACGTGCAATTTACAGAGCCGAAGTGTTATTCTCCGTCACGGTTAATTTTACGATTAAAAGACGAAGTACTGACTGTAAACTTCTCAAACAGAGTCAACACTTCTTGTTTTTCGCAGAAAAGATCAATTGGGGTCGCGAACAACGTTTTGCAGTTTCTGATACTGACCGAGCAGTAGTACATCTTGAAATTATGTGCGATATGTTAATAACGTCCTGTTAATGTTAGATTGATATACATGTGGGGCTGAGCCGGCTCAATACAAATTTTAACACTGCGACTGAGTGTCAAAGTCGATAGAGCGATTCAATATACCGACTAAAACAACGCGAGAACGAAAAAGACAGCATTATCCAGATTGTATTGATGCGGCAGAAGGCGTTGCACTTTCTATCTCCTAAGCAGCGTTCTGTAGAAAAAAATTAGCACTTAGTGTGAGTCGTCTATTCCGAAAGCGCATTCCTTCTATTTTTTTATTGAGGTACCTCAATAAAAAAATAGTACATTTTTGCTTCCTCATAAAGGAAGCTTTGTTTTTTTTTGACACTCATGTCAGAACATTCAGAATGGTCTAAAACGTCCAGAAAAGTGGTTTAGGAAAATAATTGTTCCTGAAATGGGACCATCAGCCCCGTTTGGCTGGTCGGATAGGTCGCGGAAAGGCTGGTAGCCCAAAGCTAAGCGCGTTGCGTTGCTTTCGCGGTGGGATTCTATACTGCACAGTAGCCGGTAGCGTCGCCGGTTTTCTTTCGGTGTGTATGGCATTTGCACGAGGGAAACTGCGGAAGACCAGGCCGATACAGGTGGCTTTATTTTTCATGAATTTCTACTGTATGAGAATCTTCTTTCAAAAAAGATATGGCACATCGAAACTCGAAATATCGAAGAGCGAAGCCATATTTCTAGCATTTTGATTGGTCGTCGATGGCTTTGATATAAAGCCAACTTCAGACTGTTATAATCGCTGCAGAATCAAGCGCGGCGCCCTCTTTGAATTGCTTGTTTTCTCGCAGTTGTAAAATAGGATACATTTTACGTCCGAAAAAAGATTTCCTATCTTTTCCTCCTAAAAAAGACATGGCACATCAAAAGTAGATTACATCGAAAAATTGAAGCAGGGTCATGTTAAATGTCGAAGGGTATAAACATGCAAATTTCATGTTTAGCCATAAGAAAACACAAATAAAGAAGTTAAGAGAGTGCGAGCGAAGCGAGCACCTTCTTTCTAGTATATTCGAAACTCAGAAAAATTGCCTTCCGCTCACCAGTTGACGCGCAAACTGTCTCAAATCATCAGTGCGCGGCTAAGCGGTCCCCCATTCAAGTTACTGCTGCAAACAATGCTGCTTAACTCTGGAGACCACCGAAGCCGCATACTCACTGCGCGTTCACTGCTGTTGATTGAAAGTAGCTTTGTAAAAAAAAAAAACCTAAAATAATGAGTTACCAATTCGCAAACTTCTACTTTGCAGCTTTTTTAAAGTGACGTTCTACCTTATCGACAGCTGGCATGGTGGTTCCATTGTCGATAATAGTTCCCGAAGATAGATATGTCCGCGAGCTTGTTGCAATTGCCGTTTCGTTCGCTACCTGGTATCGATTGCACAGCAAACGTAAGCCGCCGGCGCAAAAGCATTTGTTTTGATTCCCATCTACATACAAACTTCTCGTGGCGTGATCGTGCATCAGTCCGCATAGCTGCATCGCATAAGAATTCGAATGGCGGTTTTACGAAATGATTAGCAACTTGGGTTGGGACTATCGTTATTTTCGCTCGTAATCGCGGTACGTGAATAACTTAAAATGATTACGCTGGCTTATATCTTAGCGCCGATCGTAGTGATCGTCGGACTGCTTCGCAAGTGTCGTGAATGCACTTGGGGACGATGCAAGGATACGAGCAATCTGCAGGGACGATTCTTTATCGTTACCGGTGCCAATTCCGGCATCGGCAAGGAAACTGTACGCGAACTCGTAAAACGCAAAGCTAGTGTTATCATGGCATGTAGAGACATGGCCAGCGCGAGAAACGCTATCACCGATATTCGCAAGAAAACTACGACCGGCGAAATGGTGAGTCTTTATCATCTCTTACACAATAATTTCAATATTTTGCTATATGCATCATTTTATTCTACAACATTTTCCTCGTATTCACTTAAATTATTTTTAAAAATAATTTGATAGGTACTTGTTTGAAAAAAAAAAATACCTTAAATGAAGTACGTTGTGATTACAAAACATTTGATTTCTATCAATATGATTTAGAGGACTCTCACATACTGCTTAATTATATCATATAAAAACTGATATGTATTCATTAAATGTAATTTTTAATCCATTGAATGAGCAGAATGAAAAAAATGTAACTCACAGCGATATGATAAACGTCATCAAAAACTTACATTCCATTAATGAGATTCAAGACTATTTTATTCTATGTTAGCCTTTGTATATTCACTAGAATTTTATTTGTCATTAATAAAATATTGGCTTGTCTAAAAAAAAATATATCTTAAGTTGAGTATATGGTCAGGACTGAGAATTTCCATTTTATTCAAAAGATTTTGAAGTAACTTTACATTCTGCACATAGACTTTATTCTATATTTATTACCCTTTGCTTATTAAATTAAAGCTACTTTGAATTTAGTAAAGGAATGATTAATTGAGGAATGATATCAGAATTAGTGTTCTGGTCACAAAATTTTTTTAAACTTTTCAGATTGTACTTTGTTCTGAATTTATATAGAACTCATATTTCAGAAAGATTTGTGGAATATGTTATCTCATGTATTAAATTTATCAATGTTTTGTTATGATGAATTACAGAATAATGAGTTTGATAATTTATCAATCCATACAGCCCGATTTAAGGACATACATTTTTGCAATTTTGATTATCATTTACTGTGAGTCATACAAGATAACAAGTAAAGAATGCAATACCTATAGCTGAAAATGAATAATACCTTTTTTTTGCGAACAGAGTTGAATAATTCAACTGTTTATTGTTAATTAAAAACATATTTAAAGGAGGAACTTGTTGACATTCATTGACAAATATTCCCCTTGTTCATCTGCTGATGTTCATAGGAATAAAACAAAATTGAACCCTGAAACAATTTCTTCTCATTCTATTTAAAAAGCTTCATACAACAATCAAATGAGTTATGGGCTCTAAAACTCTTTACACTATCCTGAGATAACAAGCTAGAAAATTCTAAAATTTACTCAATTATACATATGAAGATTTCTTTCAGCATGAATGTAGCTTTTTTTTAATAAGTGAAGGTATCATTTTTGCAGACAAATCTTTTGTTTTTATAAACACTGTAATCATATCTTGGCAATTTTATCTTTATTTCAAATTTATATTTTATCTATATTTATCCCAAAACAATTTTTCTTGTATTCTAAAGAGAAATTTTAGAAATTCTACACCACCAGTTAATGACTGGGATGCTTTTGCCATAAAACAAAAAATATCTTTGTTTCAAAATTCAACAGAATGTATGTTTCTCAAAGACATGAGAAGATAAACAAGTGAGATCCTGTCCATTTCAATCAGCAATTTAGATCTGACTCACTTTGTTTAATCTCTCATTCAATGGAATTTTTTCTAGATTACTATCTGATCATTGCTGATGAAAATATGGAGAATTTTTAGATTAAAGTGTACGTAAATAAATGTTTTTTAAAATCGATCTTCAGATCCCAATGGCACTGGATTTGGCTTCCCTAGCTTCCATACGAAATTTTGCTGATTTGGTACTCAAGGATTTTCCCGTGATTCATGGACTCATAAACAACGCAGGTGTCTACATGCCTCTGAAAAATCGTGCTTTCACAGAAGACGGTTTTGAAATCCACTTTGGTGTCAACCATCTTGGTCATTTCCTGCTAACAAATTTACTTCTGGATCGCTTAAAGGAGTGTGCTCCTACTAGGTCAGTTAAGACTCCCACAATAAATTTGGTATTTCCCCAAAAACCTGATAAAAAAGTAGTAACTCGCAAATATCCTCCTTATTATTTTTTGCTTTTTACAGGGATATAAAAAAGTATGTTGACTAATTTTTCACCTTGCTGATAGATTATGTTTCATAAAAGTAACAAATATTGAAGAAGCAATTTGCAAGGTTCTTCTTTGCAAGCTTGTTTTACCTCAAAAGACAATTTTCAGGAAATTTAAAGTCTCATAAAATTTAGACTGTTTAACTGACTCATGATGAAATTGTATCTAAACTGAGTTCAATGTTAGTCCATATGTGAATTAACTTTGAACTCGTTGTCTCGTAATTTGCACAAGGAAGCATACGAAAAAGACAACGTAAATTTTTCAAAAATTCAGAATCCTACAAAATCTAAATCTCTCTACAGATCTCCACCAAATTTAATATCTACTACAGCAATGTATTAATTTATCATTGTAGGAAATTTGACCAGAGTTGGTAGAAGTTGACTCGAATTATAACGCAAACATTAATTATCCGAAAAATCAGCGTCTCCGTCAAGATATTTAAAGTTTCCGATAATTTTTCCAAAGAAAAACGCGTTGGAGCTCTACCTGCGTACTAAACTTCAGCTTCATTGTTGAAGCCGTTCTTCATACACAGTGGTTCGAATTTCGTAAGCCTGCTTGCACGCAGACACACAAATATCCATTTGGACATTATTTCCAAACCACTTCTCGATGTGCTAAACCATTTTTACAAGAAAAGTCGGGAATTTTTTTTGTACGAAAAAGAAACTTTATGAAAAAGCAAGAAAATAACATTTCGAATATTGTTACAGAATTGTCATAGTAACTTCGAAACTGCTGGAATCTGGAACGATAGATTTTGACAATTTAAACGGCGAGCTTGAGCTTCCAGCTAAAGGACGTATGAATCCAGGATATTGCAATTCAAAATTGGCCAACGCATACTTTGCCACGGAATTAGCAAGAAGAACAGAAAATACGGGTGTAAACGTTTACATGGTTTGTCCGGGATTCACTTACACCGGCCTCTTCAGAAATGTTAAGAGAAGCTGGTTTCATTACATCATTTTTTCGCCAGTTGCGCTTCTGTTTCTTCGTACAGCTTATCAGGTACGTTTGTATTAATAAATTATCGTATTATTGTCACGGGTGTTCTACAACACTAGGATAAAAAGTTTAAGCGTTCATAAATTTGAATACGTTTGCCTTGAATAAAATATGCAATTTAATTAATCCCTCTGTATTCGGATAAACAGTTATTTAGAGGTTTCATTTTTAGTAGATTTTTACTTTGCAAATAATGCCGAGTATATTATCTTTAAGTTGAAAACTCAAATATGGCACGATTAACGATTTTGTATAAATCCTCCGTATTTTTACCTTCTTTCAAATTAAAATGTTTAATTAAATCGGAATTCATGAATTCAATGTAATTTTCGTTTCTTTTTGTAAAGTAGTGTATTTGTTTGTCTTTAAGTAGAGAAATGGTGCTCAAAAAACATAATTTATGATCTTAAAAATGGTCCTAATTAAGTGTTCATTCAGCGGATTAGGAACCATCATAATTTTTCAATACTTGTATCACAACAAATCAGAATATAGAAAAAATATCAATCACGAATTGATCCAATAATCAATGGTTACTTTTTTAAATATAGGGCGCACAGACGGTTTTGCATTGCGCACTGGATGCGTCATTGTCCAGTGAAAATGGGCTCCTCTATCGAGACTGTAAGATTTACAAATCGAAGAAGGAACTGAGTCCTGAAGTAGGTCGCAAACTTTGGGAAAGAAGTGCCAAGCTGGTCGGTCTTGAGGACAAGGCGAATCAGGACTGAATTGACTAATGCAGTGATTATATCTTCCTAAAAAACCTGACCCACTCACGTGGCATTAACTCCTCGCGTCAGATTCATTTTGTTATTTTGTAAATATCTTAAGTAACGTGTACAATTGAACGTTATAGACGTAAGTGTAAAGCGAAGGATACGTTTCGATGCCGACTGAATTTGTGTAATTTTTGTCATGTTTGTGTCAACATCTACGATAAGATTATAGATTTAAACGCGAGACCTGTCCCAAGTTGCTTACAACTGTTTCAATAAAGTAAACGTGTTTTTTTTAGACTGATATATGTGTTTGCCGTTTGGAGCGGAAAATGAAGATAAGGTTGAGTCCCTTCATTTCTGTACATAATATTATTGATCTTGTGATAATAGTTACAATGGAATAATTTTTTTTTGACAACTGCGAACTACATGATATTTTTCTATACATATTAGTCACATCTTATTCACAAGATTGTTTTATCGTAAATACCACGCTTCTCGTTATTATTGCAAGATAGGATTCACTTATGGTTCACTTAAGTAGGCACGGTACGAGAAAAACTTAGATATATATATATTATATACATATTACATGTATAAATCAAAGTACTGTGAGCTGCGTTTTAGCTTATCAAAAATGTCCAGTTTTCCGAAAACAAGAAAAAAGGATGACAATATTTTGACCTTATATGATTTTATTGTTTGTTTTACCGAAGATCGCTCGAAACTAGAGATTTTCATTTATTTATTGAGAATCAATATTCAATATTGCAAACCGTCATCGTTCCGACTTTATGTTACACCGAAACCGTATTCTTGGATACCTACATACAATATCTAGTAATGTGAACAATTTCACGGTTAAATAACAACATTTTTGGTAATCTGCATATTGGTGACTTTCCAATTTTTCAGTTCTCCCGTGACGAAGTATTTTTAGTGGCGAAGTGAAATGATCCTACGAAAAAAATAAAGAAAACTGCTCACCATAAATATTTTTTTATGATTCGCGTAAATTGTCCTGACTCACTTTTTTTCTAAAATTTGGACGAACGGGTAATTTTTTTCATTGGGAATACGTTTATTTCGTATTTACGTAGGAAAATAAAAATTACAAATACATATAAACATTTTATCACCGTGTATTTTTTTTATAAGTAAATAGCATATAACAAAAAAAAATTTGGGTTGAGCCTAAGAATATGAAAAGAACATAGTTCAAAATATTGTCTCCTAAATGAAGAGCTTTAATTTCAAATGCCTTTTGGTCAACAGGACAGTTTTTTGTTCGAAAAAAAAAAAAATCTTATTGCGCTGACATCGTCGCGAGCCACTCGATGAGGTTCATTATACAATCGAGTAAGTCCGAAAAGAAGTCTTCTTTAATTTCATTATGGTTTCCCTCGTAGAAATATTATGAATTTGTAATAAGGGTGTAAACGATCGCCGAAGTCTGACTTCGAAAGGGGTAATATTACATGCGCGGTTTCATTACTTTAAAGCTAGTTTTTTTACTGGCCAACGCTTCGGTTCGCGCGAATACGTCTTCGGAACTTCGCCGTATGGAATCAATGTAGTCGGTAGATGCGCGATAGTCACTTGATGACTGATTATCTTTGCTCGCTTTAGCATGAGACATCGATTTTGACGACTGCGGCCTCTTTTCAAGCTGCGTAAACACAAAAACGAATGATTAATATGCACAATGACGGAAACACTGGTTTTGAATATTTATTGTCGAACGATTTGGATAAAACAGAATCGTTATTGCTTTTTTTCTCTCTTACCAACTTGGTGTACTCTGAAGGATCCTCCGAACTGGTACTCGACTCGTCTCCGCAGTTTTCCAATCGATTGCCAATCTCCTTCTCATCGTTCCTGAATTCATTTTGTTTTTAAGTTTGATGCAATCCTATTTCATATTTTATCGGATTATACTAATTTTCCTTCATTATTGTGTGCTTTGCAAATGCGCTTGAAAAAATTACTCGTAAATTGACCATGAAAATATATAAAATCCGGGTATGTGAATGTAAAATGACTGGTCAAAAAGTGGTAAAATTCACCGACGTAGTTCAGAACCGATGACTCAATTTTTTTGGTTCAATTACCGTAACAATTTCCGTAAACTAAACGTGGTGAGATTCCAAATTACTGACACTACAGGATTTTATGACCAATATGGTAATTTTAGAAGTGGTGCTGTACCTTTTTCTTTCGGGAAAAATTCCTTTAATTTTCTCTCACATTTCTAATTTGATAAACACGTAGCCCATTTTTTTCTGCATCACCAAATCGTCACGGTGTCATTTAATGATGACAACCGTATAAGAAAATATGATCTTTGCTTGTGGTAAGTTAAAAAAAAAAGCACTCCGTTAAATTTTTTTTTGACTTTAGTGCTTGCCGTTTTGATGGTTCATCAGATTACGAGTCATTCATTACAGGATTGCTCATTTATGGGGTCGTTTGCCGATTGAAGAGTTAGAACTCAGATGAACGTGGAATTAGAAGATTAAGATATTTATTCGATGAACAGAAGAAGCTTCTGAATAAAGTAAACGAAGAAAAAAGTGATGAATTTGTTGTATAAGAAATTATTGTTTTGAGTTAAATGTAGTTTACCAATTTTCACAGTATCTTAGTTCTTCCCGATTTTTCAAGAAATAATCGACTATGAAGTGACGATTCTTGTAAGAATAATCAATTATTCGTAACCGATTATTTTTTTTTTAATGATCGATGATGAATAATCGATTCTTCATAATCAATTCTGTTTAAGGAATCGATTCTTTATAATCGATTTTTAAAAAATAATTTATTCTTCATGAACGATGCGTCGTCGTTATCGATTTTTTTAAATAACCAATTCTTCATAATTGGTTTGTTTAAATGATCACTTACAAAAAATCGATTTGTTTTTAACGATCAATTACGAAAAAGCGATGTTTTTTATCGATTAAGAAAAATCGTTTTTTTAAAAACTAATCTTCTACATCACTACATCACTTACCGACCATCCGAGTCATATCCCCGCAGCGTGAGTCCAGCCATACCAGAAGTGCAATTCTCGGGATAGCTGGAAGCCGCGCCGCCAGTAGGCAGAGCTTCCTTCCTATCGTAACTAACACTCGGCTTATCGTCCAGCGACATGCACGAGTTCCACAGCGTCTCTTCACTATGAGCTGAATTCTTTGAAATTACGCTACAGTCTTTTCCGCCCAGTTCAGTCAGAGTCTCCTGACTCCTTTCACCGTCATAAAGTCGGTATTGATTCGCCGAACTTCCGTTCGACGATAAGCTCTTGCTGTCTACTTCATTACTCAACGACGAGATTTGAGATTTACGTGAAATCTCGTCACCGTTCAAAGATATACATTCGCCGTTCGCGGCGCCGCTACTGTTGGGACTATCTCCCGAGTCTTCGATCTGACTTCCGCTCAAAGCCATTTCGCAGCTGCTTATTGAATTGGAGCTTCTCTGCTTGGTGCTATCCGTATCCTCAGTATTTTCGTTTTTCGGCTTTGAAATCGACAACGGTATCAAAATCTCGATTTCTCTCTCGAGTTCTCGCAATTTCGAGAAATGTGGACCGTGACGAATTCGCGCGCCGTTTGCCTCGAAAACCGCGTCATCGAGTGTCTCGTCGCTGCTTGTGTCGCGTGGTAACGACAAATGTTTATCGTCTATAGCGCTTTCCTCAGATTTGTATATTCGCTTCGATTTGCTGGTGAGGATAAGAGGCTGCAAAGGTTTGTCCAAGCCCTGATCTAGCGACGAGCCCAGACCCGATTTTACGCTCTTCAGTTGACTCATCGAACGTGGCATTCTTGGACACTTTTCGAACATTACTTTATGGATTGGTGGCGTTAAAGGAACGTTGTGCTTTCCGTTACCCATGTCGGTGTCGATAGAGGAACCGGAAAACGTACGCTTGGAACTGTCCAGACTGCGGGACGTTATGATATTAGCTTCTTACTATGTGAATCATACGGCAAAGAAATTTTTCGAAAATGGACAAATCCATGAGACGAATGATCAGCAATTTAATTCATTCGAGTTACTGAAAATCGTCTATAGTTTCACAGAAACTGTATTAAAAACTCTCAATTTTTGCGAGATTTGTTGTTCACTTTTCTGAGATGATTCAGAAGAGAAGGTAATGAGTAATGAAAAACAGTTTCGCTCATTTCCGAGCAAAAAAAAGTTGCGAGCTTGGTTATAGGCCAGAAATAGTCTCAACGGAAGTTCAATGCATCTACATTTGATGTTATTGTGCTGTTTTCGTTTTTTTTGTCAGGATTTAAATAATTTGTTAGATTTTTTAGATTTACGTTATTTGCTCATTTTTAAAATAATATTTTGCATTCGATAAGAATTTAGTACGCGGTATTCTTCAAGTTTCAAGACATTCTGCTATTTTGTTAAATTGATGTACTATATCCGCAGGATAAATGTAGGAAATTACAAGGACGTATGTCCGCGCGAACTCAGAAAGTTGGAGTGGCTAATTTATTATGGAATTTGAACTTGAAAACGGTCTATTCATAGCTTGAGTATTGTACTTACGGTTGATTTGGTTTGATATTGATCATGAGAGATGCCAAATTGGGCAGTGTAGGTCGCAAGTCAGCAGTCGGAAGGCCGCAATACCATCGAAGTTGAGCGATGTTTTTGTTCAACAGATACACGGCGTAATTGAACTGAAGCTTATCCTTGCTTCTTGAGAACAAAGGAAACCTGAAAAGACGATCTCTCATTTTATTTTCATTCTTTCTTCCCTCGATATTCTTCTCTTATCTTACACTGTAAAAAATGTTTGGAAAATTCATATAGTGTATAAGAATTTGTTTGCTGTACATTTCCGGAACTCGTGTAGGAAATTCAATTTAATATACGGAAAAAAAAGAAAATATAATGTGTATTGATTAGTACAACTTTTGTAACGAATATTACAAAATGTATGTTTGCAAATGCGATTTTCATAAAATCAATACTAAGTGAAGATGATTCTTCACATGCCGTTGAAATTTAACCTGATTCACTCGAGGAAGTTACGACTTATGACAGAATAAATTTTAAGGCTTTTATCACACACCCAAACATATTTCTGCCCAATTATATTTCTGAACCATTTTTATCGATGTTTTGGCTCATTTTCAGTATTTTGTCATGAAAATTAAATAAAAAAAATCTTGGAAAAAGCTTTCTCTATGAGGGAGCAACATATTATCTAAAAATACTCACTGTCTTTCGTTATCGGGAAGACTATCGTTTATGTGATCGACAACTCTGCTACGTGAACCACAATGAAATATAGGATATCTCGTAGGCACGTTGAGAAAATTGGCAATCATCTGCGTCGTATGAGCGACAAAACCAAGCGCGACTGCGACCTGAGTGCCATTAGCTGACTCTAGATCCTCGCTGTCCGGCAAATGTACATTGTTTATTGTAAACTTTCTCTCGCTTTCCTCCCGAATCGGGTAAATAAGGCAAAGCTCCGAAATCAGCTGGCGCCGTCGATGAGCTAATTTCGAAGTAGTTTGGATGTAATTCTCACGCGACTCCAAATGACTCTGATGCCACTCACGTAATCTTCCGATATCCTTATTAAGCTCTCGATACCTTTCCATTAAATCTGAACCTGCAATAAATTCGCAATGTCAATTAAAAAATCTATATTCTTCTGCTGAGAAATGAATTCAAGGAAAAGTATATCCTATAACTTTGGCTTAGATATACAGTGACACTTCACTCGTTATGTAAAAATCCTATGCGGTTAATTATACTTTATTTTTATAATAAAAACAAATCCTGTGGTAAATATAATTTTTGCAAGCTTTGTTTATTTTGAAGAGAAAAAGTTTATCAAAATCACTCTTCCACAATTCTTTATGTTTTTATTTTAGGGTGACTTTGTATGTACTCAGAAAGCCGTTACGAAAAATCAGCCGCATGAGATTTTTCATAAGAATGTTTTTACCGAAAAAACAAGAAACACATATTATTGCTGAAAAGGGAATTCTTTTTCTATTTTCTATGATATTTACCGTGATCTTGATTTCCCTCCATCATAGTCATGTGTAACTGATTAAGTATCCTCAGTTCTCCCATTTTTCTTACTCGCTCTTGTTCCAATAGTTTTGTTCGAAATTTTGCGACCTCGAGTTCTTTCCGTATCCTCAAGATCTCAGCCTTTTTCTCTTTGCTAATTTTTTTCGGCTGCAGCAACCTGTTCAGCGACGTTTGTTTGTACTTAGGCGATTGAACCTCGTCTCCTGACGCTATTCGTTCTCTCAGTGCCTGAACAGACTCCGTCTGTTGCTTCAACGCTTGCATCTTACTTCGCAAGCTGCTCAGCTTCAGCACCGTATAACTTTCGCGTATCTCACTGGTCGGTATACTCATGTAGAGATATCGTTTCAAATCGGGTGGATTAAGGAGGCAGTAGAACGGCGCGAAAAAACCACCGTGTAAATGAAATATCAGCGAATTGTCGCGCAAGACTGATTCCAAATTGCTCGGTAATTTGGGTCCCATGTAAGAGAGGCCAGAGAACGATATTCCCCACGTAAATACTGTTACATCTGTTGAGGGGTCTTTCGATCCTGTTCTTCTCCATAATCGCAGAACTATTTCTGGTTAGGAAAAAAGAAATTGCATATAAAGAATATTCTAACGAAAGAAGGTGTTGAAAATCTGCATTTTTTAGTACAACGCATTTTTATTGCGTTAGCTTGGATGCGTTGTCACGAAATTTTCTCGGGAACTGAGTGCAGTTTAAAGAGCACACGATTAAAGAAAGAGCCTTACTCAATAATGAGAATTAGAGAATCTAGAAATAACGATCATTCGGAAATAGATAATATCTAAATAATAGGGTAGTGAAGATAGTTTCTACTTTGAATAATTTGAATTATTTGTGACGATAAGGATGATCGATGATAAATAGTCTATATTGATGAGGGAATGATATATTATTCGAGAAATATGTAGTGGAGTGGACGTTACAAAGCGCGTGTGTTCTAGGCCGTTACGGGGAGAAGTGCGCTAATATCTTAGATTGGTCCTTTGTGTCGGGCCCTTGGGATCAGTGCGTCAGCGATAAGACGGTCGTTGCGCGCTCGGATGCTGCGCGGCGATCGTACCGAACGCGGGATCGTTGACGCAGCTAAATAGTTGTTACTTCGAGATTGAAGGGTCCGTTACATATTATTATACTAGGATTTTATAATCGTTGATTTCTTCATAATAATATTTCAGGACAAAAGTAATTTGAGACAATTGACAAATACAAATGTCATTATTTGTCCTCGAAAATCAAAGCTTAAACGTCTATATACAAATATGGATGTGCCGAAAATCAATAAATCGAATATCGATAGGTCCGAAGTCAATAACTCGAATACCGATATGGCGTAAATCAATAATTTGAATATCGATATACCGAAAATCAATAAACCAAATATCCATGTCGAAAACCATCGAAGAACGAGGTCTTTTATTTATGTAGAGATATCTGCATTTTATCGAGCAACTATGTGTGTATTTTTCATTACGTGTATTAAGAAATTTAAAGATTGGTTAACAAAAGCTACAGATACTTAACTTTTGCCTGAATATCTGATACAGATATAGAGACAAAATAATTAGTATTGTAACCTTAATTGTAACTAAAATATTGATATCTAAAAAAAAACATAATTTTGAACTGTAACAACTTGATGACTGAAATCTCTGTTAATTGGTTGGATAAATATTTATCACATAATGAAGAAAACAGGAATCATTTCATCACACTCCAACAATGCAAATTATAATAACATAAAAATGCTGACAAATCTTTTTATAAACACTGCAGGTATTACAAAATTAGCCACAGCATGAATGTATGTTACATAAAGTAATTAGGACCAACAGCTTTGTCAACTCTTGATTCAATCTATTATGAACAACTGTTTTGTAACAGCTTATTACTATGATATTAATCTATTTTAGAAAAATTAATGTATTTTCATAAACATAACATGTGCAACATGTGCACTATTTTTATTTATATATTTTTTCTGTGATCTGGAATTTTCAAATCATTACTCCATATGAAAAACAATGTACAGGAGAAATCTGGCAATGAATCTGATTAACAAAAGATTAGTATTTAAATATCTGTGAGTGTATATTTTATAAAGCAATTATGGCATTCACTCTGACAAATATTGATTGAATCCATTATGAATAACTATTTAGCAACACATCCTTCCTGCAATATTTATCTATATATCCTTATAAACATGATGTGCACAACATGTAAATGTTTATATTCATATATTTTTCATGTGATCTGGAATTTACTAATCTTTATTCTGTATAAAAAATGATGTAAAAAAAGCAATCTGTTGATAAATTGAATTAAATAAGGTTAATTTTACCACTGGCAGTGGATAGTCCTGTAGCATGAAGCGTAGGCACTTCCAGACTTGCCCATCTAGCGTTAACATTGTCAATGGGTTCGCTGGTGAAGAGAGGCGAGGACATGCTGGATCTGTGAAGAGTGTAATAAAACCAGCAGGGCTCGTGCTTCTTATCCACCTCCAAATTGTGTCCTATAATTCTGACGAGGCTTCTGAGGCGCAGCTGAAATTTTGAAAACCACAAAAGACAAAGCCACCGTCAAAGACGAAAGATTAAGCAGGACAAACATTGAATACAGATGCATGCAACTTATCAAAAAATTACTGACCTGTTGCGTAGCCAGAGGAAGCCAAGTCTTGTACCGTGGTGCGATGCGTGGTTGAAGCGTCAGGTCCAAGTCCCTGACGAGACATTGCACAGTTTTCACCTCCATTGCTCGTACTCATGGCATAACGTGAAATTCGTTTACCAATGTTCCTCGAGATTTAAAAATCTCTTCACGGAAATGTTTATCAAATTTTAACTCGAATCACCTTGACAGGTTATAAGGGATTTTCTCGATTTCCTCTCATAAGCGGATTGTTAAGCCCCGCGGTTTCGTACAGCTCACATTGATCATAACGCTTGACGCCCTCCGTTCGAACATAAATGTTTATCACCAAATCTCAAACCGATAAAATGCTAACTCGCACGTCACATGTATTCCCCGGATCACGTACGGTGATGTGAAAATAATTTCTACCGATAATTGACAGCTCTGGGTTTAAAGATTCCGAGAGACTATTGCGATATCTGCCAGTTACTTCCTTACCGATTGTAGATTTCTGCAACAAGTTTTGAAGTACGACTTTTTTAACCGAAAGGCTTGAGATTCGACATTTTAGCTCCGGAAAAGCTTTGTTTACATGGACATTTTTAAAAAATATCTTTACTTCTGAACACTCAGAATGGTCTGAAACGTCGAGAAAAGTTTTTTTTTGTCGGGATCTACGGATGTATGTATGCGTGTGTGCGGCGTTTGGTATTCAAAGTATCACAAGCCAAGAAATTATCTAAACGTCGCCTAAATGGAATTTATCAAAGATCACCAAAATTTAATCTGTGAGGTATCCTCTGTCCTAAAGTTAACTTGAGACATTTTCACGATTATATGTAACCCATCTGTGTCGTCCGTTTCACCGACAATTATAATCCCAACGGCCAAAATACCGGCAGAAAAAATACCAAACATTTAGAACACCGGCAAATTATAATCCCGACCAATTAACTTACCGACAGATTAGTACATATGAAATTCCGAAGATATTGGAGGGGGCGCTGTCATAAGCCCGCCTGGCCATAAAGTCGAACGGCATAATCTCGAATTGTCACAAGGTCGAACGGTGATAACCTCGAATTGTCAAAAGCTCGACCGGTAATATTCTCGAATGGTCATAAACTCGAACAGTCAAATTCTCGAATCGTCAAAAGCTCGAACGGTTAAATTCTCGAACGGTCGCAAGCTCTTTTGAGGATTGAGCCACAGGATGATGTACAAATTTATGAGGAAAATGAAAAATAGTGTTCCAAACAGCGGAGAAATTGCACAATTGGCGTTGATGACAAGTGACAGCAGCTCTGCTGGATACCGCTGCAGCTTCGTGTTAAATAACTAGCAGCCTCATGGTAGACCAGAACGTAGCCGGCCATAGAAGAGCTTCTTAGCCACTAGGCGTACAGTACGTCATACTTTTACGTCCTAGACCGTGAAACTTCGCACTTTACGTCCTAGGTCGTGAAATAGGTTTTTACGGCCCAAAATCCGGCCGTCAAGTCATCGTTTACGTGCAGGGATGAAAAAAAAAGTTTTATATTTTCGTTCATTCTTATACGTCTCACCGTATTATTTTGTAAATATATAGGGTAAGAGAAAATGCGAGAGCAATTGGCAAGTTCCTTTTCTTTCTTGACCTCACCAATCATATTGTTTATTATCTATCGATATCTTGTATGGCTATAAAAAAATACTCGTTATTTATCGTTAAATATTAGTTTGAATAATTAAAACCTCAATAAAGAGGGACGTACATAATTGTCCTACTATGATGCAAAGGGTTTTTAGTATATAGTTAAGAATACACAAATTTAAATATATTGTTACACTTTCATGAAATTCAACTTATTTGCGTTCTTTAATTGTGTAATAAAACCCGTATTCTTAGACTGCTGAAATTTTTTATTATGTTGCGTTTTTTTAGCGAATTAATTATCGGATCGACCGGACGTTCGGTATCGAATGAGCGGCTCGCTCGTTGCCGTCGAATAAGCGGCTCGAATGCTCGAGTCAAACAAGCAGCTTGGACCGATTCATCGGCGCAAGCGATCGCGTCTGATATTTTGTCCGAAGCGAATGAGCGCTAATTCGTTCGCTTGAGCAGCTCGAGTGCGCTTATGCACATCCGTAATGAAATGTAATAGGATACTGCACCGTATATTACATGAAATGTATTAGTTAATGAGAAAACATGTACTACTACCATTATTACTCTCCGATAAGCAAAAACTATCTTAATAGGATTCTATGTTTATCTAATTTTATACAAAAAAGCGCGACTTTTTTACGACTCGAAAAATGTTTTTCAATAGCTGGTTTTCTAATCGGCATCATTATTTAAACAATGTATGAAATCGTTGATGATTAATATAAAAGCTATAAATAGCGAGATTTATAATCAGTAAGTAGGAGTGGCATTTATGAATATTAACTAAATTTTTTCAGCTAAGTGTGTTACAAATATCGTACAAATATTATTTATCTTCGTTTGCATCTTTCCTCGTTCACTGTGATCTCTTTTTAAATATGAAGGTTTTCTGTTTATACTTGTGTAAAACTTTATAAATATATTACGGTTAAAAGTTTTATTTCCTGTTGAATTTACGCATATTCTTTTCCACAATGCAAAATACCGAATCGTCTAATGTTGATATTTTGGACAATTAAAAATTTCATACAATACAAATTTTTTACCGTTCGTCACCAAATTATATATATCCGAATATTATTCTGTTTACATATTAGATTTGGAATTGATTTCTTCGATACTTCGAAGCCAATGAGGTACCGTTAATTTTCTCAATAATTGGAGATTTCAGAAAATCTGAGAAAATTGTTCTCGATTCGTAACAGCCAAATGCTTTTGGCATCTTTCCAATTTAATGTTTATGAAACTCAGGTTTTTAACGAAATTAAGGTAAAAGTATGGGAATAGGTTCAAGTTATGACAATGACTCAATCTTTCGAAAAAGTATATAATTTATTCACGTACCTAGATTTCACGTACTTATGTATTATATATTCGATAAATTAACCAGAGTTTGATCATTGTGCGGTTTTATGCGACTGACGGTATAATTGAGGAGATGAAGATCTTGCAGTAGTCGCGTCAGCCTCTTGAAATGTCTTTCTGTGTAGGGAATCATAGCTTCAAGAGAGGAAGCCAATCCAGCAGCCTGCAGTTCTTCGCTGCCTATGTCGTTCAGTAGTGAATTGATGACAAGCTATAAAAAAAAAATTTATACGTTAGAGTAGCTCCAAAAAAAATCCAAAAATATTAAGGAAACCCCCTAAAAAAGTACTAAGACAAAAAATTCTTTCAACGACAACCTTCTTTCAGAAAATGTTACATTTAAACCACATTAAGTATACACATAACAAGCATTATAATTCAGCGATTTTATGAAGAGGTACTGTGCGTTAGAATGGTGTGAGTTAATGAGTAAAACTTCTCAGTTATCGTAGTTTTTAAACCAAACTGGTGAACAAATTTCAGTGTTCGATGTCTCGTTTTATCTGTTGAAGGGTGCATTGAATATAGGGATTCTGGATGCAGTTAAAATTAGATTAGACAGTAACGAATTATTTAGTGATTTTTTAATAGTGAAAAATTTATTGACTCAATTAAAATTATAACATTGTCATAAAGACCTGAAATGAATATTCCTATCTTTAATTCAGATTGCCCTCTTCGACAGATAAAATAAGGCATTGAACACTAAAATTTGTCGACCGGTGTGGACTCAAAGCCACGGCAAGTGAAAATATTTATTTTTTGCATCGTACTATTTCGATGCACTATGTATGCCCTTACAAAATTGCAGAATTACAATGCTTGTGATACACTTACTGAGGTTTTAATGTAAGATTTTTTTTCTAAGTGCATCATTGATGGAATTTTTTTTCTTACGATTTTTATTAGGTCACTGCGCCCCCTTAACGATAATCCATTTTGTTTTACCTGAGCAGCGTGTGCGTTCCGACTGTTTGTATTCCACGTAACCGCGCATCTCAGCAACGCTTCCTTGCGATTAGGTTTCAATTCACAAATCGCTTCGGTCAATTTTTCCTTGCCTTGTTTTATTATTCCGTCAACTATCTTAAGGACTTGGTACGGTCGTTCAAGTTTCAGAGCCAGTCGTAAAGCGGCGACGAGCTCGTCGGCTTTCATTAAATTCGCCAATTTTTGCTCTTCCAGAACTAATTGCTCGCGTTCTGCAGCCTCTTTTACACGATTCTCTTGAGTAACATCTCGCCAAACAACCAAAAGGGAATCGCTGCCGCCACTAATTACGTGAGACTCATCTTTGCTGACTGCGAGGAAATTGAAATAGAAAATACTTGGTTATCCAAATACAATATTTCATAATTTGTCTAACTAATCGGTTGAAATTAATTAGAACGAGAAAAAATATTTTTCGGGCTTGATCGCATCTTTAAGATTCTACAAAAATGTTAGAATTCATTTAAAAAAATTGACATTGTATAACTCGAATCTTCAATGACTCAATGTAACGGATATTGATTCGAAGCCCCCTAATATTGTTCCTTATTAATTTTTTGTAGCATTTAAATATTCAAATAGCAAATGTCGATTTTTGTGTTAACTCGGCGCAAGTGTTATAAATTCCGTCGATTTTGAAATTCCGATCGATTATAAAAGTATAACATTGTCAATGGGTTTTCTGCCAATCCTATTTTACGAACAGGAAATAAAAATGCTGGAAAGTTAAACATTGCAAATTGCTTCGACCTCCTCATCGAGGAAGCTTTGTGAGAAAAATCTCAACAACGAAATTTTTATAAAAACAAAGTTTTTTTAGGATCGGAAGCAAAAAGGGAAATATCGTACCTGTGAGAGCCCACACTCTATTTTCATGCTCTTCCAGAGTTGCTACGCATTCCGAAGTCTTGACACTCCAAAGCTTCAGCAAGCCATCACCACCCGTCGTCATCAATTGCATTCCTCGTGACAGGAATTCAGCTCTGAGCACAGACGATTCGTGACCTTCCAAAGTCTAGTCGAAAAAAAAATTAGAATAAATTGTGTAAATAAATTCTGTAGATCGAAGATTAATCTTATTTTGATGTTGAGTTTCTATTAAGTTAGTGTATTAACGACGCAAAACCGCGTCTTCGATATAAAAAAATATATTGAGAAACATTCAACATTTTTTAGTTTCATATATCAAAAGACGCGGTAGCGTCGCAATGCCAAGTATTAATAAGAGAAGATTGATGTTAAAAAAAGTGCGTTTATATATATTTGAACGTTAATATAAATGTAAGAATTTAATATGTATCTTGCACTTATTTTTATGTAAAAAAAGTCTTGTTTTTGATGCCATCCCCAAAAAACGATATAACTTTTGATTATCCAGTCTAGTCTCGATCCCAATCTATTCGGATAATCGGGGTTCAACCGTATTCCACAATTTTGTACATACAGAGGAATTTTTGCAAGAAATTTGGACAATTTACCTTTAAGCAGTTCAGTGCAGTGAGCGACCACAGCCTTATCGTGCAATCTGCTGATGTGGTTAGCAGGACTTGATCAATTGGTGAAAATCTTACGCACCAAACACCTCGACGATGTCCTCGAAATACGCCCAATAACTGTAAGCCATCGGTACTCCACAATTTGGCGGTTTTATCTTGAGATCCGGTGGCAATGAGTTTGTCATTTGGTGAAATTGCAACGCTGTTGATATCCTTCTGATGTGCAAGGACAGTGTGTTCGGCGTTGAGCGCGATATCTTTGTCTGTGAATATACGATTTTTTGTGGAAATTTAAGATATCACTTCAAGATGATCGGATAATGTCCATTTCGCGTAATACGCGCCCAGGCGGTATCACAATCTGGACCAAATACCTTTCAGAGTCTTTACGCCTTTGAGAGAAAAAGCAAACTCTTAGAGTCTGCGAAATTTAGAACAAGAAGGGCCGATGAATTTAAAGGTATTTGGTACAGTTTTCGATATCGGCCGAATAGTAGTACATTATGTGTAAATGTTAATTTCAAATATCTTTGAAAAAATTGGGTTTATACAAAACATCTTGTTTGAAATTAATTTCAAAAACTCCAAAAATCTGACAGGCAACTGAGTTTCATGAGAAATTCAATATACATTTTTATTTTAAACGCATTTACACACAAAAATGTTGAATTTCATTGATGCAAATTTTTAACGGCTAATTAAAAAAAAGCTAGACAAGCGGTGGAATTAAGTTGAGAATTTAGCACCCATTTCGATTTCAAATGAAATTGCAGGTGGAAATGTGAAGAGATAAATTCATAAAATTAGAACGTTTCAATCGTTACAGAGTGAATACAATAGAGAGAAAAAAACGTACCAGTTGAGGAGAGCTTTTCTGGCAAGCTCCACATTTTTAAACAGGAGTCCTGACTCACAGAAGCGAAGAAATGTGCCGTTGCTTGAGACAACGCGATTGAACCTACTGATGCTGTATGGCGCACTCCGCAACCTATACAAGACATCTGCATTGTTTCTGTATCCATCAACCAAACTCTGACACTGTTATCCTGCAAAACATTTACGCGATTTGTAAAAAAAAATTGTGCAATTATTTGTCGACGAAGAACATTCAAATACTGAATGAATATTTAAAGACATCGCGACTTTTTCCAAAATTATTTCGGATCCGTCGTATTCTATAATACGTAAGGCTCTGTGCAATATGTAAATTACACATATTTTCACTTCCTCGTAGAGAAAGATTTATTTAATGACAAAAAATATTGTTCGGTTTTCATTTTACCAGGTGCAGAATGATTCAAAACATTGAAAAAAAAAAAAGGTTTACAGACAAATTCCGTATACATGCGCATGCTTGAGTTGAATTTACTAAATGTATGCAGAAATAAAAATTCTTAAACTTGCTTTATTTTTTTCAAAAAGCGGCGTTTTCGCTTTAACTTTCGCAGGATGTTCAAAATTTTGAAAAATGATTCTTCAAACGCGCAAGTATATTTAATGTTGTCTGGTATTAAATTTAGTCGAAAGAAAAAAAAAAACATGTCGGATTTTATATTTTTCATATTGTCGAAAAACTGACAGTATTGCATTAACTGTTGCAAAACATCTACTAGCAAGCCTAAAGTTTGTACATTAACGGAATGAAAATCAGCAATAGATATAATTTTGATGCGATCGGTAGAATAATTCAAATTATGTAGGAAATTACATTTTCTGTTATTATTTCTTGACGTCTAAAATTCTAAGGTACTCCAGTTTTTTACCTGCTATCAAAATTTTTTCTATGTGCACACCAAAAATGATTCACACACCTCCTCATAGAAATAGATTCGTAAAAAATTGAAAATAGTCAAGAAGCAGTATACGCAATACATTTTGTGTACAATAATTTGACGTTCCTAATAAAACTCCTACAAAATGATAAAAGAAGGCTCATATTGAACTCTCAAGCTTGATAATCATAATTCGAAAGAATAAACCATTTCATGCTAGTTAAATAAGTGCTAATCACTATTTACCGCCTATGCACGGTTTTATGGATTAATCGCCGGCAGAAAAAGGTAATTTGTATTAGTTTGGTTGTAAGCCACTAAAACATTTATAGCGGTATATTAAAAAATGTAAAATAAAGTAGCGTTAAATACCTTTGCCGATGACACGAGAAGATTTCTATTAGCCGAAGAAGTTGCGAGAGACAAAACGAGATCAGTATGTCCAGTCAGAAGTTGACAACTCATAATCGTCAAATCGTACAATTTTATATCGGAACTGTTTGTAGCGACTGCTAAATGACTGTCTGATTCTCCGAGGTAAACAACGTCCAGAATTTCGTCACTATATCCTACAAACTAACGGATAAAAACACCGTAATTACACTCCAAAAACAAAAAGTACAAACTTCTCTGTAAATTTCATAAAAATTAGGGTTTACCTGCTTCTTGCATTCAAAAGTTTCCAAAGAATGAATAATAACGTTGTGATCGGCGGAAACTAGAGCGAAGTCCTTGTTATTATTATTGTAAAGCAGCTGAGTAACAGAAAGACCTCCTTCCTCTTTTGCTGCTGGTACTATTGAATTCGTCTGAACGTAAACTTCGCGGCCTGAATTCATCTCCCAAATTTTAACCGCTCCTATGGAAACGTAAAGTAACGTAACATTTTTTAAAATAAATATCATAATAACGGATTGAGTAGAATATTCCAACACCCATAGGAATTTTTTTTCTTAGATAGTTAAAATTGATTATTCAAGAATAACTAAAGCATTACCGAGGCTTAGAAAAAATAACACGATTTGGATTAAAGTTAAAAAATTCTATATACTCACGAAAGTCAGATTTAATAAAAAAAATTACTACAGCTCAAACTCATTTGAAAATTGAAAAACAAAAAAATCTAATGATTATTAAAAAATTGAAATTATATAAAAAAAATATCGAACAACTAAAAATACAAATTGAAGCCGAGACTTATGAATAAAATTGCGAAATCTGCATTACAGTAACAAAATTCCATACTCACACGACATTCACAAACGACATGAAATTAGTACATCTTCAATTCATAAAGTTTTTTTTAAATCTTATGGTTTCTAAAAAATTTAGTCACAAAATAAATTGTATGGGTATTTCTCATAAACCTTTAACTTTATCGGCCTCAAAGAATAAAAATCAACTCTAGGAACACAGGGGCGCCAATTTTTTTCCACCCATTCTAAGACCTTTAGAAAGCAATATTCGTTCATGGACAAATCATCTAAAACAGGATGGATGTATAAAAAAATCATAATGTAATTTTTTTACTGAATTTAATCAGGTTCATTATGAAAATGGAGTAACAGAAGTTCACAGGATACTCGCTTGATTTTCAGACATGTTTGGCGATTAGAATTAGGTATATTATGTTCATTACACCTTACCAGAAGTTGAAGATTTTTTTATTATTTTTCTAGAGGTCTATATCAATGCTGCACCCGTACGAAGCGACGCAAAAATCAGAGTTACACGCGGACATGTTGATAATATCCGCATTTGAGCCAGAATAAAACAGTCAATTCGTGCATTATAAAATTGTATTTTTTTTTCAAAAAGATTATGTCTCGTACATCTAAAAGAAAGTGCGATACTCTCGGAATTCATTCTGTGTAAGTTACTATCCTATTCCGCCGTTGAGTTACACTAAAGTCAAAGGTTTCTAAGATCCACCCATATATTTCAACAAACGTATGTACATTTTCACGCATCAGCAAAATAGCTACCTATTTAAAAAAAAATTATTTAGAATAATACATTTGAGTCACTTTACCTTTTTCACCAGCGCTGGCTACGAATATATTGCCAGGTTTCTTCGTCTTGGGATCCACAGGAAAAGCAGCATCGTTAGGTAATACAAAAATACCTTCAATGCCTTCGTAAACCGGCAATATTCGAATCGAAGTACCTTTCTTGATATCCCAGAGAATCAACACTTTGTCTCGACCTGAACTGTAAAATTAAATAAATACAAAAATTAATTATTCGGTCGATAAAAAATGGTTGCCAATTTGTTGAGTAAGTACCTGACTAAGTGAATGCCGTCCTCGTGAAATGCCAGAGCAGTAACTGGGCTAAAATGACCTGAAAGCGTTAATTTTGTTTGTCCAGTTTTGGAGTTCCACGCGTGAATCTTCGTGTCGTCTCCGGCAGCGAACACAAGTTGCTTTTCTGCATCTGGATGGAAAGCCAAGACGCTGACGACGCCTTGAACGCCTTTGAGACTATGTGTACATGCTTGATGACTCAAATCCCAAAGTCGTACTCCTCCATCGCTGCCACCCGATGCCATTGATTCACCGTCATTGAATAGAACTATTTGCGCAACTGGTCCCTTGTGTATCGACTTCCATAGCTTAACGACCTTTCCCTCTGCAATAAAGATGAAATTTTATTCAGCCTGAAAGAAATAGTCTTGAGAAGCTTCAGTTCCTCAAAAGCTTTTCAATTAGTTAATTAATTATTTTCAAAATTCATTATAATCATGATCATAATTCTTATAATTGGTAAAATTTTATTATTACTGAAGTATACAGCCTGAAAGATTTTTAAAACAATTTAGGAGTTACGTAATTTTTAAAATTGTATTTTGAAATGATTGAATGTATTTTTGACATTTTCGTTCTGATTTCTGCACGATGTGTTGAGAATATGTTGCATTTTTTTGTGCAATTTTTCTGTTTTGCAATACAAATTATTTCAAATGAACATTAAACTATGCATTTTTAGAGACGAATTATCGGAAGGCATTCTTCTGTTCAGTCACCTTCTATTAGAAGAAAAAATAAACTTTACCTCGCCAAATCCATAATTTGAAGAGACCACTTTTGTGGTGAGTTACTGCATGAATGTTGTCTGGACTCAGTGTAAAACTGTTTATAGTATCCTCTTCTTGTTCTTCATTTGTTTCACCCAAACGACACATTACTGTGCCTTTACTAACAAGCATAACTGAAATGGTTCCACCATTTTGACATAAGAGGTGCTCTCCATCGCTGCTTAACTGGAAATCCAATAATACTTCTTTACTATCTATGGCAATCATGAGCATGAATCCAGAATAAAAGTTTTCATAATAATGATTAAATATTAAACTTATGAAACATTGTTATTCAATGAAAGTAATGATTTACATTGCACTTGTTAATAATTAATTTTTAATAACAGACATGGAAGCGTCGTGATGCGAAGTATTAAATAACAAAAAAAAATTGGAAAATGTTAGCTTGATTCTGATAATTTTTTTCAGTTCAACTTGTATCAACTACTGTAGCAGGGCAGTAATAAATGCTGAAAATTTCCTTTTTATTTTATTGAATTAAACAATTTATATTCTTTCTAATCAAATAATATTAATTTTCTATTATTCTCATTTATTTCTGACACTGTATTTATGTTTGCATTATTTTCCAAAATTAAAAAAACTTTTATAAAAAAGGAAGGAGGAAAAGAATAACTACGAATTGGTATGAAATATGAATGAAAACATGTATATAATAATTGAACCTGTAAATTAATAAACAAGAGTGAATATCTGATAAATGAACTTACAAACAAAATAATATTTCTCTTTTACTTACATATATTCTTCCCCCTGTATAGAATGCTCCATGTTTTGACTCAACTGCAAAGCTGTAGATTGAAAAAATTCAATGAATATTTTGTCAAACAACCGCATTGCTATAGCAAAACAAGCATATTTATTATATAAATATAAAAATAAGATCTCTCTTCTAAAATGTTATTAAGAAAAAAGTAGAGAAATTCACTACCGTATTTAGTAGTAGTTTCACAGAATATTCAAAATAAATGTTTAGTCAATCAATCACTATAATACGCAAGCCAAACAAGCACATTAGTTATGTGGCTGAAGAAATGTAAAAACACTCTGTATTAGATTGTTACTGAGAAAAAGTGCCGAACTTTACAAACTTTTTCAATAACATGTTTCTTAGAATATTAAGTCGATTAATCGCATTGCTGTGATTAGCAAGCGACACAAAGTACAGTAATTATGATTTATCGCGTTCCTTCTTGCAAAGCGTGATCAGTATAACCTTAAAACGAAATATGATTTCAACTCAGAGTCTGTTGAGCAAATAGCAAATAGCAAAGAGCACAAACAAATACAATACTCACGCTTCTTTTAAATTTTGTCCACTCATATTTCATTCGCAATTATAACCGAAATAAATGAAAAAATAATAACTGCACGCCACTTTCGGAGCACGAAGACGGCAACTATTTCGATTGTTTTCAAACCACGTGCGGTCGGCGCTTTAAAAATTACTTCCACGCCATCTAGAGTTCACATTTGACCTCATGGCTTATAAATTACCGTACGACGATGGTAAATATATTCTATCGGTAAGAAAAACTGCAAACAGTTATTTGTTACCTGTGCCGACTGTTTCTATTTTTTAGAAACATTTGGCACCCGAAATAATTACTTAGAGTTTTTGTTACCGATAGAATATATTTACCATCGTCTTATGGTGATTTATTATACCTCGCGATAATATCTTGGACTTCGGATTTCTGTATATAGGAATTTTCAAGCGATAGTCTGAGGTAAAAGGACTTATACGCATCGAACTTTTTTTCATTTTCGATGAGAAAAAAATTCGTAAGGAATAAAATCGAGATCCAGGCTACTATAGATCTCAGCTTAAAAATATTGATATCTGATGCAGGATTCATAAAAATTTCATAAGATTTTAAAATTATGGCCTTCAATATTTTCTTTATAAGTGATCATAAGTATTGGAATAGAGAATAATAAAAAATTACAATAAAAAAAATCGCTCAGACAAAATCTTGAAAAATTCTCCGAAATCTGAGATATATAAGAATACTCAAACGATGGTCTGCGGTGGAAAGACTGCATCTACCTTGTTTAATATTCGTTTTGAATGAAAACTAAAAATTGTTTTTAAAAAAAATCTCATTAGAATTGTGATTGCTACTTAGAGATAGAACAATAAGATGAAAAATTGGGGATGAATCCACGATGTCGCGATCGGACCCAGGGCTAGTTGTTATGGAATACCCTATTTATATGACAACTGAACCAAATAATTATTAAAGAAACAAAACATTCGGTTGCCCTAACGAAATAGTCATTTGAACGATTAGTACGGGATTAGTTAATTCAAACATGTTTTTCTCAGTGTTCAGGAGAAGCTGAGAAGCATAGGAAATTAAAAGATTCCGGTAAAATGTCATAAATAGCCGCAATCATTAACCGGCGAAAGAACCAGTTATTTACCAAGTTCGCATATCACTAGTCAACGTAACCTCGAATTTGTCGGTAAATGCGTAACATGAAAGAGGTTCAATGTTTCTGTGTTGCCTTGATTAAGCGTCGAAGACTGTAGATAATTTTGCACGTCTCTAAAAAATACAGAGAATTTTTTTTAAAGAAAAAAAACCATTGTCATGGCTTTGTTAGCTTCACAATGTAGAAACAGAGTATTTTGGAGCAAACTACTCCCACGCACGAGCCTCGTATTGTCGCAGAAAATACCGGATCGTAATGTTGCAGTGCGATCACAAAAGTTTCCTGAATATTCGTTGATCTATGATTTTGATAAAATCAGAACGGTCAGCCGAATTAATAGAATGAAAATGAACGCTACCGTGTTTACCGTTGGCATTGTACCTTCTATATATGCTGTGCAAGCACTTACAGGCTATGTTTCACCGCATACAGTTACATCTTTGGCTACTTTTGGTGAGATATCAATTATATTTGAAGATTTAATATCCATATTAGATGGAATTTTTGCAAAAAAACAAATATAATTTTCAAGCGAAAAAACAGATGAATTTTACAATTTTCTATTAACATGTTAATTTTTAAAGAACTTTCAACAAAAAAATCTACTCCAGTATAATTTTTTTGATGACTTCATTGCCAACTTGTAATGCAAAAATCAATTGTTTCATTTTGTTTTTAACATGGCATTGAGTAACTACTGCAACTCTTGATATAACATTATAATTGTATGTGCAAAAATATAATTTCAGTTAATGTAACTTTTGGTTTTTAAACAAGTTGACAAAATTATTGAATTATAATCGTTTCTCAGATTGCTCCTCTTATCAATAAAAGACATTTAGGAAAAATCATGGATAGATTACTTTTCAACTGAATTTATTTACTCATTTATTTTAAAAATAATTTAATTTTTGTCATTCATAAACGCTGTTTATAAACGTAAACGTTTATAAGGCTGTTTTGTTCCATAGAAAATGTTTTGTGTTTTTCCTTACAGAGGAAGCTTTGTCTTTATGCAAATAATTTTAAGATTTTTATAAGAGCCTTTAAAATGGTCTCCAACATAGAGAAAAGTAGTTTGCAAAAAAAATGTCTGCATGTATCTATGTACATATGCGTCTGTGTGTTGATGTGTAATGAAGTTTCTAGAATTCATTTGATCACAATAACTCATGAAGTACAGGACCAAATCAGTTCAAATTTTCATGCCATGTAAAGTACTGGTTAATCTTTACTTGGTATTAACTTTATAAAAATGGGTTGATGCGTTCCTCTAACTTCAAAAAATGTTTAGCTATCTGTCTGAAATTTTGCTTAAAAATTGAATACAGCGATGCAATCTTTAGTATTCAATTTAGGCAGAATCAGGAAAGTTGGTTTCGATTGTATGAAGTATTGAAAATTTCAAATAAATTATGTTGTTATTCTAATTCAAGTGAACTTTGAATAACTCATCTTGAATTTCCTACAACAATGAAATGAGAATCAGCTGTGGTGTATTTCAAATTTAGTAAAAATCTATAAAAAGGTTCAAAATCTATAAAATTTTGAATTTTCAAAAAATTGTTCTAATTCAAGTCAGCTGTGACAAATTTGGTTCGAATTTTCTGCAGACGTGAATTAATACCAAAAAATAACAAATGATTGAGAAGGATTTTACATTTCATAGCAATTTGAATCATCGAATATTACACTATTTTCTAATTGTGTAACATCCGACGAAACGGGTTGGAAATGTAGATACTTGAAAATGTGCAAAGATATTTGTTACAAGACCCTGTGCAAAAAAACTGAGGCATTAGAATTTTATGGAACATTGAATTACTGAAACTTGTTTTAATAAAGGTACTAAACTTGGGCTTTCGCCACTTCTTCCTCATTTTGCAAATTCCTCAAAGCTTTCTTTATAAGAAAGCCAAATTTAGTGAACATAGTTTTTCATAAAGGTAATAAATTTTTTCAAATCTGAGAAACATCTCAGTATCCCGAAAAGGTGCAAAACGACGAAGCAATGAGCAAAAGGTCCGACTTAATGAACTTTTTTTTTATCAATACCAACTAATGTACCCATTAATTTTTCGTTTCAGGCTGCGCGGTTACAATTTTTCTTCATTCGTGCGGTATTCTCTTCAATCATGTCGTCGGCTACATTTACCTTAAGGATGATAACGAAACTGTAAAACTTTCGTGCGTCAACTACTGGGGCCGAAGGATCGATATCGATACCAAAAGAGACAATATTCAACTGCTCACCGACGAATTTGCACGCTACAATAATCCTTGGTATCGAAAAATCCGTCTTATTGACTCAAAGAAAACTTACAAGCTGTATCACACAGCTGGCGTTATTCTAGATAATAAGATTTTCACGGGTATAATTGGTACTGTAGATTAATAGCGAAACTTTGTATTATGTTACTGTATTTATTTACAAAAAAAGATTTAAGGACGTGAATGAGATGTTTGCATTCTTTTAACCCCATCGATAATGAGCGTAGGCACGATTTGCTTCGCACTGCTTGTGAAGATCTTGCTTCTTCTTCACCACACGACCCTGAAAACGAAAATTTCGTTAGAGTTTCATAGATTAACTTGATCGAATTTAATGAAGGAAAAATCAGAAATAACAACGGGATATTTAAGTCACGAAAATGTAGCGAAAAACAATAAAATTCAAAACAATTTTTTCATTCAATCAACTAAACAATGTTTATCATGAACTTGAATAATTTCCAAGACATTTTTGTAATTTTTGTGTGGTTTTGCCATTTTTTTAAATTCCAACAAAAGAGAGGCTAATTATTTTGTTTGTTTTTGAGACCTGATTGTGAGCAGCATCAATAAGTTCTCTAGCCAGAGACAATTTGAAGGGTGTAGTTCTCTCTTTCTCCTGAGCAGTTCTTATCAGCCAATTACAAGCCAAAAAACGTTGTCTTTTATCAAGAATAGGCACAGGAACCTAAAAAAATATATGTATAATGTTTCTATTTTTTTTTTCTTCAAGTTTTTCAAAGTTTCAATAATTTACCTGATAGGTAACCCCTCCCCTCTTCATCTTTTGGAGTTCCATAACCGGGGTAGCGTTTTTAACAGCTTCATGCAAAATCTCGACTGGATCAAGAATAATACTATCACGGAGTTCAGGATTAGCTTTGTGATATCTCTGGAGCTGTATACGTTTGATATTCTCGAATGCACCACTTAACTCTTCTCTTGCAACGACTTTTTTGCCCTTTCTCATGATGTAATTTGTGAATTTTCTAAGGAGTACAAAAATGCATTGCTATTGAAAGGATCTTAAGACAACGAAAATGTTATAGAGATAAATTTTCTGTTTCACAATAATCAAATGAATGCTCAAATTCACCACTTCTAAATCTACCTATACATGAGCACACAACTTTTCAGGATGACTCGCACTCAATCGCATATCATAAAGGTATGAAAACATTTAATTTATGTGCAATGCTTATTCTCTCAAAGCTGGTTTTCTAAAAAATTATGTTGATTGAATATTTCCATTTAAAGGAAATCGATCAAAAAGTTTATCGATAGAGAATTTTGAAAAATTTGATGATTTTAAGTAATGAGTTTCAGCAAATGGAGCAGACTATCAGTAACATCAGAACATATAAAAATATCTTGTACATTTAGAGAAAAATAAAGTAAAAAAAAATGAACCAGCTTTGGGATTTTTTAATACAATTCCATAAAAAGGAAAAAAAAAAAAAAACTATCTTAAGATTTTTTTCTTATCATTCAAAACAAATAAAAAGTGTAAAAGTAAGAGATAGAATCTTGAGACTTTCCTAGACGTTATGGAAGAATGAGGAAACCAGAAAAAAAAGTTTTCAGGCTGCTACACGTTTCTGCTTAGCTAGCAAATCAGGGAACACTGTTAGTATATTAGCAATTCGCTAGCCCAGCAAACCCATTTTGTCTGTATAGCAAGATGCTTTTGTCACGTTACAACAATTTTCAACTGATGGTTCAAAGTGAATAATTTATTTATTGATAAATATAATTAATGTTAAGATTACTTCTTAAGTTCATTAGCATCATGGGGTTTGTTAATTAAACAATGGCTGAATCATAAAAATAATCAGTTTAATTTATTGAAATTGCTTTTCAACTTTTATTAATGAAATCAGTGTTGTCTCATTTCTAGTGCCATGCAATAATATCACTGCATCTTCATTATCTAAATTCATGCCCGATAATTCAATATTTTTATGTGTAGAGATGAAAAATTAATTGAATAATTGAAAGAGTAAATAAATTATAGGGTTTGTAATAAGCCTATAAATAAATATGCAATACATGGACACATACGCAACAAGTTCGTCATGAAATTCGGAGGATGTATTGTTAGAATGGGCAGGCAAAATTGGTATATGAGCTATTTCCAGAGCCAGGCCAGATTCCCTTAGAGCTTCTTGTTCAGATTTTTGGAACGTGGGTTTAATGTACGTAGATGGAAATACACTATACGCTCTTGCAGGTACGCCATTGAATAATCTGTCATTAAAAAAACAATATTTATTAAAAAAGCAATATAGATATAAAATCGACGGTAAATAATGGAAAGAGGTTATGTAGATTTTAAGACTTTCGTAGATTTAATAGCCTTGCTTTCAGAAATGTATCTTTGTGTATTCCACTTCTTGAAGAGTTGATAACATGAGATTTAAATAAAACGGTACCTGACAGGTGCCGCAGCTTTAATTATAAACGATAATCGCCCCGCGAAGGCACCGACGTTCGCCATTTTTGCTGGATTTGACTCTTGCTGTTGTGAATTTACCGGTAAATTACTTCGGTAACCATTTTTACCGGTTATTTAAGAGAAGTAACACTTCCTCCATTAGTGATCAAAATTTTGAATGACGTTTTTTTCTAAACTATTCGGCAAATAAACCTAAAAACATGAGGTTCATCTGCCGAGTAACTAACTGAAAAAGGGTTTCAAAATATTGAGCAAACGTACGGGAAGTGCTCCTATCTCTTAAGGTGATGTGAAACTACTCGGTTGGTAAACCAGTAGTTTCACATCACCTCTCATCATCCAGTATTTCTCTGGTTGATCGTTTGGCTCAAAGCTAAGAACGTTGCCCTCCGTAAAAGAATTCTGCAGGAAAGTTAACTTTAGGGCATGGGATGGCCTACATACAACATTCTGAATACATCTAAGACATTTGGATAACTTTTCCGTGATAACGCAAAAATCGTTGCTTGGGTAATTTAGTGACACATGCCGTGTCTAGATAGTCGAGTAGATCATCTTCTATTAGTAGACATCGAAAGTCGAAATATCGAAAATTAAAGCCAATTTTCAAACATTCTGATTGGTCATTGATGGCTTTGACGTAAAACCAACTTCAGACTGTCATAATCGCTGCCGAGTTACCCAAGTAGCATTCAGTTGTCCAAAGCGACGTCGAAACAATAACTGTCCAAAGTTTCGTACACCTTTTTTCTCAGTAATCGGATTACTTATTGGGATACAAATAGTGGCACTTATGTCGGCCAGGAAACCAACTTTGGCGGGACAGAATGATAATTTCGTAATAACATAAAACTGTACCTAAATGACGTCATATTGACAACGGTTATTAGATACCAAAATGACGACCAATTGCCGTATAATAGGCAAGGTGAAAAGTCACCATTTACATGTCACCAAACGGACAGGAAATTCATAGAACCTAGTAGTCAACGTAATAATAACTTTTTGATACCTTGCAATTGCTATCTCAATTAGGACTGTTTAGACACGATTATGGAAGCTAATGGACATCTAAACGGTGACTTAGTCACCAGTCGACGGTTATCACCACACGGCACTCAATAACCGACATTCAATAGACATTATCCTAAAGATAAACCTGCTAAAACAGTTTCATAGAATATGATCGAAAACATATTCTAAAACAAAGGATTTCAGAAAAAAAGTCGAGATAACTATCATGACTTTCGTTTTGAAATCCTTCACTTTCTATCATATTCTATCGAAATTTTCTTATCTTTAGGCTATTTATCGAACGTCGGTTATTAGGTGCCATTACTACGATACCATCGCGACTTCGGTTTTGGAATCCTTTGTTTTCTATCATATTCTATCGAATTTTTTGTGCATCGGTTCTCTAAAGTGTAGATGTGCCGGAACTGTGCAGATACAGTGCTGGATTGGCACGTCGTGACGTTACGAAGTCTGCTTAATTCGGACGAAGCTGACGTGATTCTGACGTCTATCAAGTTCCGCCTCCATTACGCCGTTCTCGTTCTGCCAAATGTCCATGTCCCGGCCGCGTTAACATGAACCATTCCGAAAGATCCCAAATAGCCATTAAGGTTCACGGTGAGACCACACAGGCACCACGAAACGGCACGGCGTGATGGCACAATGCCGTTCGTTGCTTTCAAATGTGTCGGCATAGTGACGGCACGGCGTGCTGAAGCTGCATCAGTGCTCCCACGGTTCCAGTACGCCGTGCCTCTGCAAGACGTTATGATACCGTGCAGGCACAGTGCTCAATCGGGACGCCGCGCTGTCACAGTGCCGTCTCATTTGAAAGCATCTAACTGCACCGTGCAGACATAGCGTGCGGCACTGGACGGCACGTTTTTCTATCTGGGATATCTCTTGAATGACTTAAGAATTACGTCACAATATCATAAAAGAGTTAACTATTCGATAAATATTGTTAGTCTGGGAGTATAACCGGAATAGCTTTGCTATATTATATCTTTTGGACAACTACTGATAAGACCCTTTTGGCTATCCCAAAAACGGTATCTTCACCACAACTTATTTGATATCCCTAATCGGTATCGATGAATGCATAACTTTTCGGTGCCCTACGATGGACAAAGTGGAAAGATAACTTTCGGACGACTTTTGAGAAAGCTCATTCGGATAACTTGAAAACGACATCTTTGCTACGACTAATTTTGTACCGATTTCCGGACAAATTTGTGTTGCCCTATAATGGACATCCGCGAGACAAAGTCGTACGATAGCGTTCGAGCTTTGGTTCGAGTTGACAATGTTGACATCCGTCTTTTTCCTTCTTTTTAATTATTCGGGCCTGGCTCCGATTGGCTGCACATGAGCAGTGTTCATCCTATGGCCATTTGGTGAGTTGACATCCATGTGGACATGAACTTAAAGATACGTTATAGTTCTCTTGCGGATATATCTGAAAGGTATCTTATAAAAGATATCTTATAGCTGTCATTCTGACAGTAGTGTTACTTGAGTACTTATCGCAAGCATTTTGAATAGCTTTTTCGTATTATGGAATAAAATACCTTTTTCTTCCCCATACAGAAAATGCCATGCCCATAAATGCCACATGGAAAGGCGATTATATCGAAATACTAATGCAGATATAAATTCACGAATCATATAAACATGCAAATATCATATTTAGCCGCAAAAGAAAACGAATGAAAAGAAAGGAGTAAAGCGAGCACGTTCTTGCTAGTATCAGTAAATTTACCAGTGAAAATGGTTACGAAGGCAATTTACCGGTCGATTCACAACTCTGGGCTGTTCTAAAGCGCTTATCCCCTAGTCTGCGATTTATCGTTAGTTTTCAAAGTTGTACACTGTAGAAAAGGGCTTTTCCGTCGCTTCTACCGAGATAAGCCACTCGGGAGCTCAGTTATTCGTTATCACCGAAGTGAAAAATTAGATTGATACGCCGTTAATTACAGCGCCGCGAGAGTCGCGCGCTTACGTGCTGTTCAGAGGCGAGAGATAAATAGGTGGGGCGAGGGGAAGGTGAACGAGAAAAACGATGCCTACCTCGTCCAACGCATATGCCAGGTTGATGATAAGCTCTTGCGGTAAAGTCTCCTAAGAGGAGCGCCTTGACAAGTGGTTTTTTTCGCACGACGTTCCACTGGAAGATTTTGCAGAAGCTTCAAAATGGCAGAAAGCCAAGGAAATTCATCGAATCAATTGAATCAAGGTAATAAATCATTGATCGTCAATTCATTCGCTCAACTCTTTCGATCATCGAATCGCTGAACGCGATCATAACCCCAATTTCATACGATTTTGTTGTTGCCCTGTCAATAACCTTGATAACGACTTTTCGATTTGAAAACATCATCCGGATCAGCGTTTTTCCATGCACACTATAATCGATTCAATGCTTCAGTTGAGAATTTGCTCTCCAAAGTCTGAGAACCATTATCACATTCTTTTCTACATTGCACATGAAGATGGTGAAAAAAAATATTATTTGAGCTGCCCATTTTTTCTATTTTGTTGCTCCTTGTTGCAAAAAACGAGTTTATGTTGGATCAGATGTTAATAATTTTTGTGTTGCCAAAAGAAAACACTTCTTCTGATTTTGTTTTGAAATATAAAGTTTGTTTAGTATGGAATTCAATTGTTTTATTATTTTATATAGCATGTATTCTTAGGATACCAAATGACATTGGAAAATCCTGTTTTTACATTGTACAACCAGGAAATTGAATAAAGCATGTGATTGACCCATTGTTTTTTTAACCTTTTCACAATTACAAAATTAGAATAGTATTGAAGTAGCTATAAATAATTTCTCTATCATTTCAATATAATATCTGTTTGTTATGAACAATAAATTGATCAAACAATATCTAACTGAAACCCCATTTTTGTGTGGGTGAAAAAATTTAAAGTTTACCTTGTTGGCCATTGTAGGTTTTTTTGGTAAAAATTGATTTTTCAGAAGATCATATCATCACTGGTTCAAAATTAGGATTATTGTATTTAAACATGGTTTTTTGTTCAATTGTGTCTAGACAAATCATGAATAGATATAAAAAATATTCATATTATTTTAAGTGATGCATTATTATCAATTCTGGTGCATATCCTGTTTTCACAAGACAAACATTTTTGACTGTTTTTTTACTTTCTAATCTCAAGATACAGAACAAACTTAACACTTTATCTGAGCTGTGACGAACAATTTTGCATCATTCTACTAAATTATAATTACTAGGCTGTACTTTTTAAATATGATTATTTTTTAGTTTTTTCCACAAGCTTGAACAAATTATTAAGCAAGAAATAATTCCTTGTTTGTATAATTTTTCTGTGAATGTGCAAAGATATACTGTTCTTCAAATTGAATCTTTTTTTCCATACAAATATTATATTTTGTTATATGTTTAAGTGGCAATTTCTATCCCGATAAGAAATGAATTTATATGCTTGAATTAATTTATTTGCAACATATATATTAAATTCTTGTCATCGATTGCCATACAAACAATGACTATTGTCTATTGATTATTGTATCTTAACATCTTAAAGTATCTCCATTCATAATCACAAAAATCCTGATTATCATATCATATATTATTGCTTTGTTAATTATGACTGTCTTTAAATATGTAATATCATTTGATACGTGTTTTCTTAAACTTATTTTAATTCACATTTAATAATTATATCTTCTTCCTTCAATTAAAGAAATATGTACAAATGTTATGTTCTATTACAATGATTAGGGCATTGATTTCTATTCTTTAACAAATTGGTTTTTTATCAGGTTCAAGTCGTCTCTTCCATTTCCAACGTATGGACTTCCGATCGAACAATGATATCCAGCAGGAAATGGCAGGTAAGAATCAATTAACTTTTTATAAACAGCAACAATATCTCAACAACATTTCTCGAACAGCGATACCAGTAAAATGCACTCTTATAAATTCCGTAGCTGAGAAGAAAAGGCAACTCAAGCTCAGCTTCCCAACACAGAGCAACCGACCGCCGTTAAATAATTCCACAAATTCAACAAATTCAACAAATTCAACAAATTCAACAAATGCAACCAATGCAACCAATTCAACCAATTCCACCAACTCAACCAATTCTACATACTCCAATTCCACAGGCGCATCTGCATGCTTTCCTTTTGGGTAATTTATTTCTTATTCTATATCTAAAAATACAATAACTTTTATTGGATTCAATCTAATTCGTAATTTCATCATTTGTTCTCTGAACGTGATTTAAAGTTACAAAAAAGAAACGCATTGTTAAATTAATAATACGATTTTTTTTCTTATTGGAAAATCATAAATGCGTATCGATTTTCTCATTTACTTCCTTTTAATTTAATTATGAATGAGTGATTTATTGGAAATATAAAAAGGATTTCTACAATCATTGAAAAAATGAATATAAAATAACGATTTTACACTATTAAAAAAAACTTTTTGACGTGTATTAAGTTTTCTTGCAGATACCGCTTATGAAATTTACAATACGTATTCCAATTTTCAATAAGTAGCATATCAGAAGACTTATACAGTAACTGATAATATACAAATATGTTATCATTACATTACGCATATAAGAAAATTCTTTAACTTTGAATTCTTGTACTTTCATACTAAACCTCGTGTACATTAAATTCAAGATTAATTTTATTAATTTTATTGTACAATATGTATGAATAGTTTTTCACTAAACTTGGTATGTAAATTTCATACACATTTGTACAGTAAAAAAAGTTGTAAATTCCATAACATTCTTAATCTATTAGTGCTAAAAATTTGTAATATATTTGTTCTTGATTAACAGTTTATCAAGACCGAATTGTAGCCCGCTAGTCGCGCCGCGATCTCTATCTCCGTTAGCTTTAGCGAAATTGTCGTCGAGACCGCGACCCAAAAACCAACGTCCAGGCTATTTTCCCACTAAAGCGCGTGATCAGCTGAGAATGTGTCAGTCTATGCAATCAACCGGTAAACTTCAACTCTCGCCCGATATCGTTTACGATTTTACGAGCGACGATCTTCAGGATCAAGGTGAAATCGGCAGGGGCGGTTTTGGTACTGTAAATAAGATGATTTATAGAGTAACCGATACCTGCATGGCTGTGAAGGTGAGTCACATTTTCTTTTCAGCTATTTCATTGATTGCAATTCGGGGATATTTTTAGGAATATATTTGCCTTCAATAAGAATATCGAAAGTAATTAGTAATTTTTATTGGTAATCGATGATTACTATGCGACGTAATGAATATTTACGATACTTAAAATATTGGGAACTCTCATTTTTAATAATATAATGCCATTTCATCAATAAATTAGTCAAAAAGAAGAATTTAGTTCAAAGAAAAAACTTCTCTGATTACATCTCAAACTCATTTATTTAAATCTAAATCATTCATAAATTTTAAGCATAATTATCATTGATAATTTTGTATTTTAAATCCTTAATGTTGTTAGTTTTTCAATGATTCTTTTTTGACAAAAAAAATGCTAAACCTCTAAAATAGAATTTTCAGCATTAGATCATAGAGAAATTTGTATTCATATCATTCTAAATTTTTCTAATTCAAAGAATTACCAACGTTTTTTAAAACAAATGTTTTGTTTGCTTCAGAGAATTCGCTCGACTGTCGACGAGAGAGAGCAACATCAATTATTGATGGACTTGGAAGTCGTTATGCAATCCAATGAGTGTCCGTGCATTGTGCAATTTTATGGAGCTTTATTTAAGGAGGTACGTGCTCTGGGCAGCTTTTTGAGATGATAAACATTGCATAGAAACGTTTTGTTGTTTGGCAAATGGCTAAATCATCACGTTTTACCGACAGGGAGATTGTTGGATCTGTATGGAGCTTATGGATACCTCGCTAGACAAGTTTTATAAGTTTATTTACGAGAAATTGAACAAAAGGATACCGGAGTGTATTCTCGGCAAGATAACCGTAGCAACAGTAAAGGCTCTCAATTACCTGAAGGAAGAGCTGAAAATCATTCATCGGGATGTCAAACCGAGCAACATTTTGCTCGATCGTCGTGGCAATATTAAGCTTTGCGATTTTGGAATATCGGGACAGTTAGTTGATTCGATCGCCCGAACTCGTGACGCCGGGTGCAGACCTTACATGGCGGTAAGTCACAAATCATCGAAATTTGCAGTAGCGACTCTACGCCAAGTTAAAAAGAAAATTAATGTTGTCTCTAAATGACGGTGCTGTTTAATCAATCTTTTGGTTGATATTTAATTCCTGGCAATTTGATTATCTTATTAGTTATGATTTTTTATATTGACTGATTTACTTCCGGATTTTGATATCGTAGGATTATTTGCTGTTTCTAATTCAACCGGTAATCAAATATTTTGATTGTCATGGGAAGACAACTCCATAGAATGACACGGTAATTTTTCTTGAAAAAGTGGGTAAACTTAAAAGAATGAACTTTCGTCAAACTCTAGTTTTCGCACAAATTTTTGCGACGTCCGATTAAAAATAAATTATCTCTGCGGTTAGTTCGGAAATTTAGCATTTTTTTGTAACCAGGCCATTTTTATGGTTACGAGATTATAACAGTAGTTTTACAATAATATAACACTGAAAATAATCGACATATAGGGTTCGAATACTGAAAGTTTTTATGTATAATCTGGTAATTTGATACACAATTGCTATGCGAAATTAATGCATAGCTAAAATTACAATCAAGCAGTAAGAGTAGTCGTGCATTTTCGTAACCTTTCTGTCCCGCGAGAATATCGAGTTGTGTTTGTTAGCTTCACGCCCCATAAAAAATAAAAAAAGATGCCGCGTTTTTGGTTCTCAATCGTACGCTTTGCTCCATTGTCTATGGAATGGCGTTGAGTCGGCTGCGCTCGATGCCATCGGCACAGTATTTTGTTAATACCGGTGGAACAAAAATTATCCCGAAACGAGAGCGGACAGTCTAAGGTGACATTACCGATTCGATTTCGCAATTTATTAATTCGTTATTTTATTCATATTTTTTTTTTCGATTCGATATTCAATTTATTAATATTCGTTATATAAATGCCGCTCCCGAAAAATATGTTACAATAGATATAAACTTGTAAAGGACATAAATAATTACCGATTTATGGGTAAGAAAATTAAAACATCTTATACGGAGCACTTTTTAATTATGAATTTTCTGAATTTGCATTGATTTTATTTCAGCCCGAACGAATAGATCCCCAACGAGCACGAGGATACGATGTTCGTAGCGACGTTTGGTCGCTCGGTATCACGTTGATGGAAGTCGCCACGGGTTATTTTCCTTATCCTAAGTGGAATTCCGTATTCGAACAGCTGTACCAGGTTGTGCAGGGCGATCCACCTCGTTTGTCACCGAACGAGAATGGCAATTCTTTCACCAAGGATTTTGTGAATTTTGTTAATACCTGGTAATTTTTTTTCTTTAAGATAAACCCTTTATTCCGTCATAGATAAGATTTCTTCTTACATATTTTTGTGTTGTGTGTATAGTCTAATAATCATTCAGAAATCAAGGGGAAAAGGCATATGTTCACATTTCGGATTTTCGTTCAGAAATTTCTTAATTGTTTAGCTGCTTTTTTTTATTGAAAGAAAAATCAATACTATTGTCCCATTTTTATGGGTCAATATTATTGATTTTTTGAAACAGGGATATCTTGCTCCATAATTAAATCAATAAATCAGAATATTTTTGAGGCCTTACTGCACTTATTTATGATAGTGAATTGATCAAAGCTTCCTCATTAATTGGTTTCGTTCGCAAAGCGGCTTCTATGGGGAAGTTTATTTATTTTATTTTTTGCTTCATCATAGAGAAAGTTTACGGAATGAAGTGAATGAATGTGTTTGGAATTTGGTACGTAGCAGGGCTGAATATTAATTTTCGTGTGTATAAAATTTCCGTCGATTTGTTGAAATTTTACTTGAATAAAAATAATACGAACATTTTTTGGAAAAGGCAAATCACGTAAAATTTGAATCGCTTTTCCAATTATCACCAAATTTACGTAGTAGGGCTAAATGTTACTTTTATGGTGTAGATAAATTGAATCGATTTTTTGGAGTTTTACCTGAATTAGAACAAAATGAACACTTTTCGAAATATCAATACCTCATAAAAACCGAACCGCTCTTCTCATTTAGCCCAAATTTAATTCCAAAGGTCGCGTTCTTGCGTTCAATTTCAATACAAAGTTTCAGCCCGATAACTAAATAATTGCGGCAATTCTTACAGTGATTTTTTGGAAAATTCAATGTCTTATAAAATCTGAACCACATTACCGATCTTTACCAAATTTGATATCTGCTACAATTGGATGTTAATTTTATCTTGCATAAGATTTGACCAGGTTTGGTCGAAGTTAACTGTAATTAGAACAGAAATAATATTTTAAATAATTGAAAATTTTATAAAACCCAAACTGCTTTATGGATTTCGCTCAAATTCAATACCGACCGTCATTTTTCATAGCTTCATTTGTTCAGAACAATTCAGCCTAGTAATTTAACAAGTTACGAAAGCTAGAGAATATATAGACATTTTAAAAAAATTAACAATCTTATAAAATCTCAAACTTCCCTTAAATTTTTTCGAAAGTGCATACACATGAGGCGTTGGTCCTCTACCAGTCTATTAAATTTCAGTATGATTGTTAAAGCCGTTTTTCGATATACAGAAATTTTATACCATTTTGAATGTTCTCACATGAAAAACTCGGAAATCTTTTTTTAACGGAAATAAAGTTCCCTCTATGAGGAAGCATTGAAAGAAAACCACAAGCTGAAGAACTCCTGTTGATGGCAAGTCATTTTATGCTAAGTTAACGATTCTACTAACTACGGTTCATTCCTAAATGTTGACTCGTCCGTATTCATTGTCTTAATTAATACGGACGAATCTTTACCATATTCTATTGCAATTAAATACTAATCACTGTTCCTTTTTTCTCTTATCAGTTTGATCAAAGAGGAAACACAACGTCCAAAGTACAACAAGCTTCTCGAGCACCCCTTCATCAGAAGATCGGAAGAGGCGCAGATAGACGTAGCCGCTTACATCGGCGGCGTCCTCGACAATATGGAGCAGAACGGGATAACGCCTTTCACTACCAATCAGCCTTAAACCAGAGAAACTGATGAAAGAAATGATAAAAGAAAGTGAGAGGATCCGTTCTTTCGTTACCGCAATATTCCCAAAAGAAGAAAAATGAAGAAAAAAAATGTGAAAAAAAGAGTCCCTCGTTCGCCGATGTTACGTAGAGAATGATAATAAAACGCGCTCCGATCGCGTAGCGTGCGTAGTTATTCGAATCGTTTGTTGCCTCTTTTCCCATGCATCACGTGACTGTCACCCGTTCTTGTGTCTCGTGTCGTCGTCACATTTTACCGAAAAGAAAACCAACCGATAAATGAATTTAAATGATTCGGAGAAGTAAATAATGTCGAAATACTCGTACGCGTTATAGCGACTAGAGGTGTCGTCGAGACTTTTTTGTTCATCGCCGCGGAAACATCGACACTTGTGATAGTGATCGAGGAGTGGAAATGGAGCGAACGAAAAAGGAAAACAAAATGTTTAAGTTCTCGTGAAAAAAGGTACTTATTGGAAGAAAATCTAACAATTATTGTTGAGACAGGACTCTGATGAATGTTTCAAGATTTTTGGTGAAAAATTGTCTTTTAGATTACCTCTAAAAATATGTGATTCATAAATTCTGAAAATACAGCGAATTCATCGATTCTTTTTGGTCTATACGTCTGAATAAATTAACTGTGCTGACGACATTTTTAAAATTAATATAACTGTATTACACTTGAAGCAGACACAACATTTTCGGAGGTAAGAAAATCTCAAAGCGTACATTTTTCATTTGAGACTTTTGAGAATGGAACGATTATTCTTGGTCGATTGAGTGTAATAATAATTTAAAAAACTGCGCTCTAAAATAGTTAAAAATTATTCAAACTCTGTTAACTATGTCAATATTTTACTAAGTCTAAAATCCTGTACTCAGGTCTACAAAATCGATGTTTCCAAAAACGTTTAATTGTTGTGAATCTTTTTTTGTTCTTTTCAATAAACGCTGTTTTGTAGAGGCTCCAATGAAATAGAGATCTTAATGAATCTTAGAGTTTGCAATTGAGATGGCAAAAGGAGCGTCGCACCGATAAAATACATTCCAAACCAGAGATGAGCACCATTTGAATGAAAAAGCGTTTTTTTAAAAATAAGATAATTAATAATTATTACGTCTGAGAAAAATTATGTATTTTTTTTTGTAAACGGATTATTTATGAACGTTATTCGCAAAATGTACGGAGTGAGGAATTGTTTATCTCTACACAATAATTTTTCGCAAATATTTATAGTAACAAATATATTTTATGTTTTTCCATTTGAATGGTGCCTTTTACGGCAATTCAATAAAATGCTTATTTTTGGTTGAACTGCATCGAGATTTTTGCTCCTTGTCACAAAAACAGATATACGCAAAACGCTATCATTAAATTATTTTTCTTGAAGCGCAAATTTTTCAGATTGGAGAAAAGGGTGGTTTTGGTTTTTAGCACTGTCTTTAATGCATTCATTTCACTCGGTGCGATAATAAGCCTATTACGCAAGTGAAACATGCGCAAAAATTCAATTTCATACTTTCGGAGCTGAACTCTTGTACAATACTCGTTGAAAAAACTCGCCTGATCGCAACAGTTCGCAGAAACAGTTTTACTGCACTTGTATCGTAATATTCTTTTTTAAGAGCCTCAGGGGATAAGGCATAAAACCCTCGCATTTAATTCTTTTACTATGGAAAAATTATTTTTAAAAGTTCATTTATTTCATTAACAAATAAAATAATAAAAACATAACTTCAGTTGTTAAGAACTTTTTGTCACATTAGCTCAAAAACGGCAGCAGCTAGAGAACATACAGACCTTTTTCGAACCATTCAAAGTCTTTGATAAAATTAAAATTTGATAAAATTATTTAATATTGTCGTCAATTTATACATAGGAAGGAGAGTTACTGCTCCACGAGTGTACTAAATTTCAGCTTGATTGTCAAAGCCATTCTAAAGATGAAGTCGTTTGAACTTAACACTTTTCCTAAACCATTTTCTCGATGTTTTAGCTCATTTTGCACAATCTGACATAAAAATTCCTGCTAACTTTCCATGAAAACAAAGCTTCCTCTTCGAGGAAGCAGGAGGGTTAAAAATTTCCGTCCAAGAGATGTACAGGAGCAAAAATAAAGATCGGAAACGCGAGGACGGAACTCCTGATTCTCCGAGTATTCATGGACACCCGGACCCGCAGCAACAACGACGGTCACGGTCAGATATGCAGGGTCGTTACTCGCGAAATGATAAGAAGAGTTATCTTCCAAGTTTACCGCCACCATTTTATACGGGATGGTAACAATTGTCAGAGCGCCGTTTCAACTGTAAGCAACAAAACGCAATCTTATATTACCTCCGAATCTATTGTAAATTTTGTTTATTTATTCAGTTATTGGTCCCAATTAAATTGTTACCATAAACAAATCTCGAGTACCTTGTAATTCTGTAGCAAATACCAATTGCTTTACTTTTTTTTCTATCTTTGCTGTCTATTTAAAATTCCCTTACGAGTTGCACGAATTTTATATACTCGTTTAGCATTAAAATTCAACAAGGCCATCTAATCGGTGCGGGTAGGATTTTTTACGTTCATCAAAATCTGATTGTTCCTCTATTAGGATAGTGCGTGTAATTTCGATGATTCAATTTTTGTTTATCTTTCTTTTCTTTTTGTCATTTATGAAAATTTATTTCAGAAACTTGAAGTTTTCGAGATATGTTTCACTTAAAAAAAAAAAACGGCTTGGCTGGAAAAAGGGGTTGAAAAAATCTGAAAAAACGATCATATCCTAAAGGAATCAACCCGACTGTCTTTTTAGAGTTGTTCCATGATTTGCATCACCTAAGAGCAATTCCACCGAAATTCAGCCAAAATTTTTTTTTTTTCTTCAAAAACTTCCGCAAAAGCAGATTTTGTTATTGTAATAACTCCACCAAGTTTCAATACGATTGACTTCGAATTTGACGAGACATTAGAATTTTTTAATTTTTTTTAAAACGTCTATTTTGGAACAAATCCATCCAATGATGAAAAATAGGATTGTGAAAAATTGTATACCCTACAGCAAAAAAAAAAATGCATACAGATTTATATGGGACATTTTCCCTCAAATTAACGCAAATTTTCCGAAAAAAATATTAAATAATTCCTCACCGAAGGTACGACTACTTTTTAGCCGAATGAATTTTCTCAAGTTCTGTACACAAATAACGAATTTTTGAGATTTTTTTCCGCAATGGGATTATAAGTCGTTGGCCATTTTAAAGGGCGAATAATTTTTTTAATTCTTTTTGTTCTGCAAAAACCTTGCTTAATTTGAGCCGAATTGTTTCCCTTGAATTTTGTATATGAATGACGAATGTTAAGAACAATTTTTGTAATAATTGTCATGAAAAATTATTGTATTATACACCCAGCGTAATAATTCTTCCGTTCTAACTGGACTGGCATATCAAAATTTTGTTTATTTAAATGAAAAATATTTTTATTTGAGAAAAAAAAATCTGTTGGTTTTTATCTATAAGCGTGCGTCATAACACTTAGATGATTTTAGTTGTATAAGTCAAGCTAATTTATTCAGATATCATATACCGATATTTATGTTCAACATTCGCGTTAGATATTGCTTCCGATCGAATACTTACAATACTTGAATCACAGATACAATCACAGATGAATCACAGAGACCCTCGGTGCACCACGCACGAAAGAAATAGTATAGTAGTATGGTATCGTATATTTATTATCATCCTGAAATGTTCAATCGCCTAAGGACCAAAGCAGAGACAAAATACATAAATAAACCAAAATAAAGCAATAGACCAATGTAGTACAAAAAAAAATAATCACTAAAAAACTAGATGAGACGAGACATAAGAGTAGATGAGTAGATGAGAGGTGAGCATAACCCTAGCAATCTAACAACCACCGTTTTACCGTAAAACCGATCAGGTAGTTTTTTGCAAAAAAAAAAAAAAAACCGAAAATTGGTCGTAACTGCCGTAAAAACGACTGCCCTAAAATATCTTATGCGGTCGTTTTTTTTTCGATTTACCATGGAGAACCGAAAATGCAACCGAATTTTTCAAAGAAAAATTGACTGACCCATAAAAATAGCCAGCAAATCCAAATGCCATATTTGAAAAATCTTAAAAATTAGTTATTACTTTATAAAAATTCAGGAAATTCATTCGACTAAGAAGTGGCGCTACCTTCGACAAAGAAAAAGATATGATTCATAATTTTTTTGGAAAATTTGAGTTAATTTGAGGTAAAAGGTCTGATATAAATCTGTATTCATTGTTTCGTCGTTTGAATGAATACAAATAAATTCGAATATCTTATCAGATTTCTATTTTATCGTATTGAAATTTGGTCAAGTTTTTACAATGACAACATCTGATTTTTGGCAATTTTTAGTACGAAATGAAATTTTTGGTGGCCGAATTTTCGTGGACTCGCTGATATACTCATTTCGAATAAAATGCTTGCAGGATCCCGGACAAATGTACTTATTTTTATTTGATTAAAATCTAATGAACGTTTTCCGTTTTTTTCCATTACATTCAAACGAATAAAACAAAAAATTAAACAAATCAGAAAAAATCAAGTAGATCATTCAGTCAATTCATATGAATTTATTTGAAAAATCGATGTACAATTATGAGAAAATTATACTAATTTGAAGAATATAATTAAAGAAGCCTGCAATGTAGAGGCTTGCAAATTACTTCCTCATTTTTGTCGCTTTTTACAAAGCTATACCTCTATGAGCAAGTAATATGTTGATCAATTTTGGTTTACTCATAGAGGGAGCTTTGTAAACAGCGAGAAAAAGGAGAAAGCAATTGGCAAGATCCTACTTTGCAGGCTTGTTTATGCTCCAAAGACATTTTTTTTTAAATTCAAAGTGGCGTAAAAGTTTTACCGCTAAAACGATTCGCGTTAACTTTTTACTTTTTATAGTCCATTAATATTCTAAAATTTGTAACAAAACCTCATATCATGATAGTACATGAGTGGACCGAATTAGAACCATGAAATTCGAAATTCGTATGAGTTAGCGCAAGACAAAGATTTTTCGAAAAATTAAAAATGCCATAAAATTCAAACGGCTGCACAGATCTGCGCCAAATTTGGACTCAAACCTATTTTAAAGATTGCTCAAATGTGAAAAAATGAGCGAAAGACCTGTGGAAAATTACAAAAGAAAATTGTTTCGTGGCGGCTTTTTTCTCTGTTTTATTCACCAAAATCGGAATTTACCAATGTATCGATAGTTCTCTTAACTCGATTCATCATTGATAATTAATAATTGTGAAATCATGTGGGAAATTTTAGCCCGATATCACAGGATTCAAAGGAGCTACAGTGTTCGCAATCATTCGAAAAAATGTTGAAATTGCAATAAAATTGGAACGACTTGACCGGTTCTTGCAAAATTTATTACACATGATGTTTTAATGATGGTTCATTTACCAATACAATTTCAGCCCGGCGCCTTTTAAATTGTAAAATTTATTGCATGAAAATATGGTTTTAAAACAAAATTTCAATGCTGTAAAAAAAAAAGTTTTCAACCGATTCGCGTCAAATACGATCCCAAACGTTGTTATATGATAATCTACTTGAGTGCCAAATTTGAAGTAAATCCGTAGACAAATACGACACACACACACACACACACACACACACACATTTCGTACACCTTTCTGGATGTTTTGGTCCATTCTGAGTTTTCTGATATAAAAATCACGAAAACAAAGCTTTCTCTATGAGGAAACAAAAAAGACCAATAATGATTCATCTACCCTGTAGAAACAGTTGAGAGTACACAGCCATTTAGCTAAACCAATATCGGAGCAATTGCTGAGGGTATACGTGTATGTTAGAGTTATGGATACAACGTAGCATGTCGCGCACCTGCTGCGACCACCACGGTGCCGGTACCGTGGCTGCAGGAGAACAGGTGAGAAGATGGCCGGCGGGGCTAAGGTGCCAGTCATCCGCGAGTCAGTGGCCAAGGGGATGGTGCTCGTGACGGTCGTACTCAAGCCTCCAGGTCAAAACGGTCCCATTCCTCACGTATATCGGTCCCAAACCTCTTCACCGCAATGACAGCCGCGCCGTTTCGTTTTTGTTATCACGTACATTTTGTTCAAAGACGCTAAAAGTGATCTGGACATTTACTGGGATTTCTTCAGCTGTCGGAAAAGTCATTTCTGCTATCGACTGGGTGTTCCGTACACATTGTAAGTTGTTTTTCTTATTGTCATTTTCATACTTAAATCAATAATAGAATTTTCTAAGACTCTGGTTTTAAAACTAATTGAAGACATCAGTGAAATAAGTGAAGCTTTTAAAAAGTCATTTTGTCATGGACTGAGTATCTGATTTATACGGTGTAGGTGCTGTTTTTATTTTTGAGGGTTCGGAAGGGTTTGACTCTTTCGAGAGATTAATTTTCATAAGTCTGCCAATCTTTTGACAGGAAATTGAAGATATCAGTGAAATACATTGAAATTTTTAAATAATTTTGCAATCGACTGCGGATTTATTTTATAAGTTGTACATATATTTGTTTTTTATTTCGTGATAGAATTAGTGAGGGTCTGATTTTTTTGAGAGATTGATTTTCATGGGTCGAATTTTGAGAAAAAATTAAAGATGTCAGTTAAATAAATGAAGCTCTTAAAAATGATTTTAATGTCGACTGAACGTGTTGTACACGCGGACATTTGTGTGTTTGTTGTTATTTGCATACTGAAATCATGAACAGGCTTTTTTAAGATCCTGGAATTTGAATAAATTACAGATGTCAGTGAAATTAATAGAGCTCTACAAATTATTTTGCACCGACCGAGTATTTATTTTACACGTCGTGGATTCTGCGTTAATTTTTACTTTTATATTAGCATTAATAAGGAATTCATTTTTCTAAGAGATTGAGTTTCCTCCGTCTCGAAATTTGAGAATTATTGAAGATATCAGTGAAATAAACGGAACTTTGAAAAGGCATTTTTCAAATCGACTGGTTATTAATTTTATATATTGTAGATCTAGTTTTTATTATTATTCATATAATAGATTCAATAAAAACTTGACTTTTCTAAGAGATTGATTTTCCTAAGTATCGGAATTTGAGGAATATTAAAGATATCAATGAAATGGATCTTAAAAATCGAAAAATATTCAGCTTCTTATACAGGTTTCTGTTAATGTCTGTTTTTATAAATTGGTCAACTATGATATTGCTAAAATGTTGATCTGTCGAAATGTTTAAGATTAAAAAATTCTATAAAATTACAGATATTTGGAAGGAAATTAAGCTTGGAAAATGATTTTTCGATTGACCAAGTTTTCTTTTTTACAAAGAATGGCTCGAAATTATTTCTTCGAAAAAACCAAAGTCATTTTTGAACAACAGAAAAAACTCTAAAGACTATAGATTCGGATTCAGAAAATAAATACACACTTATGAAAACTTTTTATGCATAATTGCGAAAGCATTTTAACTTTCACAGCGTAAATAGAGCGTTTGAAATCAATTCATTCTCGAGACAAAAACACCTCCATATTAATAAATTAAATGATGTGGATTTAATGCTGAATTTTAATTCAATTTTCGATGCCGAACCATTTTAACTTTCATAATGACCATTTTTACAGTAAAAATGGTCCATTCAAAAGCAATTCTTCCCCGAGACAAAAACACCTTGATATTGATTGATCAAATTATGTGGCTTTAATGCTGAACTCCAATTCGATTTTCCATACAAAACCATTTTTATTTTCATCATAACAATGACCATTTTTACAGTAGAAATGGACCGTTTAAAATCAATTCTTCCCCGAGACAAAAACATCTTGATACTGATGAATCAAATGATGTGGATCTAACTGCTGAATTTCAATTCAATTTACGATGCAGAACCATTTTAACTTTCATAATGACAATTTTTACAGTAAAAATGGTCCATTCAAAAGCAATTCTTCCCCCAGACAAAAACCCCTTGATATTGATTAATCACATTATGTGTCTTTAATGCTGAACTTCAATTCGATTTTCCCTACAAAACCGTTTTAACTTTCATAATGACAATGACCATTTTTACAGTGGAAATGGACCGTTTAAAATCAATTCTTCCCCAAGACAAAAACATCTTGATATTGATGAATTAAATTACGTGGATTTCACTGCTGAATTATCATTAAATTTTCTGAGGCAAAAGCATTTTGCCTCAGTCTTTATTCTCCGATATTCGATTAGCACTTAAGCCTACGCAGCCGATGGTGCAGCAACGTGTGGTTCTGCTGCTGCGGTCGTACGGATCAATTCTTCTGAATATTTTATGCCACCACCGCCCTCCCGGAAACTATACTCGTACCCGGGTTTATATCCGTCTCCGGCGCCCAGTATTATCCGCTCTCTTCCATTTCGTCCACTAGAATATGTCCACATCATCCCTCGGGTGTGACCTATTGCCATGTGTCTTTTTGTACCGTCGAAGACTTTCAGCGCTATAACTTAATATAACAGGTTATAGTACAGACTGCGCGTCAACTTATATACGCTCTAGTTTTTCGCTTTACCTCTTTCAAGGATAAATACGAAGTGCGATCGAAAACCACCTCCTGACCACAAATATACTTTTCACTATTTAACGAACACAAATCAGTTAGGAGGTTGTGCCTTTATACATTTGCCATTTCAACATTCTATACAAAGTTTCGTAACCCTCAGATTTCATTTCATACACATGGATTTTATGATCGGACATTGTTATCATTCGGCAAAAATGTTCACCTTTTGAAAGAGATGTATTTAACATGTCTCAAATTGTTTCCAAAGCGTTTTTTTCAAATTAAGTTTATTAAATTCGACGCCGTTTGTGATCACTTCATTTTCGTATAGTTGAAACCTCTAAATTCATTTGATAAACTTCATTCGTTCAATATTTTATAGTTGATTTCGTAGTTAGGACTTTGCAACGATTTTGTGTCGCTTTTGAAAAAATATATTAAGTATTTAAAAATTGTTTCAAGATATTTTATTTTTAAATAATATGTGTGAAAATTGTTGCGGATTGTTTAAACTTCAGTATTGTATACGTCGTTGAAAACGTCCAATACATTTAATGAATTCATATACGCTTGAAAAATAAATTCCGTTTTTTAATTTAAAGTTATTTCCTTCAAATATGTTTTTTGAAATTCTCATGTGTACATTTAGAATCGTTCAAAGCGTCGATCAAGTTATTTGACAATTGACAATAGTTTACAATTTTTATCAATTGAAATTTCTTTAAATTCCAGTATTTTTAATTTCCAAATCCCAAAACTCGCCCACTACTTTCGAATTAATTTTTTTACAGGTTCTCTCTATGAGTAAATCAAAATAGGTCAATATAATTTTTCCTAATCCCTAGATAACTTAGCAAAAGTCGAGGAAACAGGAGAAAGCAATTTGGACGTTTCTACTTTGCATTTTTATTTATCTGCTGTTTAGTGCGGAATTATAAAATCGCGATGATCATAGTATTCAGGAAAATTATTTCATCCATTTTTGCATTATTCATTTCTCTTGTTACACCTGCAGAAGGTCATTTATTAAATCAATCTTCCCGATCAATAAATAAATAAATAAATAAATAAGTAACAAATAATACTCTGGGAATCCACATTTCTTCCGGAAATATGTTCGACAATAATTTCACGTTCATTGAGCTCTGAGCTCTCTTGTTACACCTGCAGAAGGTCATTTATTAAATCAATTTTTCCAATAAATAAATAAATAAATAAAAAAGAATACTCTGGGAATTTACATTTCTTCCGGAAATATGTTCGAAAATAATCTCACGTTCATTGAGCTCTCATTGAGTTCACGTGTGTGGTAGCACCTGTTCCCAATGCATATATCGTGCCCCCCCATCACGTTGAGGGGCTAACGACGTTGATTGGGGTGCGCGGCCGACCTCGAGTCTCTCTAAAAGTGTATATATGTAGTAGAACTGGTAGCAGAAGTCGCAGGTTGTCCATGCGCAATAGCGAGCCCTGTTGGCAGTGAGTCACAACCTGACTGGCGACCACCAGCAGCCACTAAAACTATATATACATATATCTATATATATAGTTGGGGTGGCAGGTGCTGGTGCTGGTGCTCTAAGTGCTGCTGCGGTGCGGACGGTGCTCTCGCATAGGTCTCTTGGTATAACGACCAGCAGCAGCAGCAGCAGCACGGCGGGAAAGCGGCGCGCCAGGGGAACGGATGTTCCCAGGAGATTATTGATCGGCCTCGCAGATACTTCCACTTTGACGGGGTGGACGACAAGGACGAGCTGCCGCGGGCCGAGAGACCGCCAACGCTGCTACCATCCAGCGTTGCTGGCTCGCCAAGCTCACGAGCTACTGCGTTTTTCTTCTCCTCTTCTTCCATTTTGTTCCCCTCCTCCGCCTTTTCCTTTCTTCATCCTTCTCATCCTATCGTTTTCTCGTTCGTCGCCTCTTACACCTCTTCGTTTTCCGTCTCTACTCCCTGGTTTCTCCTTTTCGTCCCCCTTTTTCCTCCTCTTATTTCTCTTTATTTTTTTCCTCTTCTTTGCCTTTCTTTTCTTCTTTTCTTCCTCCTTTGCCTTTTCATTTTTCTGTTCTTCCTCTTTTTTTCCTTCTCTTCCTTTCCTTTCTTTTCTTCTTTTCCTTCCTCCTTCCTCCTTTTCATTCTTTTGTTCTTCCTCTTTTTTTCCTTCTCTTCCTTCTCTTCCTGTCCTTTCTTTTCCTCTTTTCGTTACTCGTTTTGCTTTTCATCCTTCTGGTGTTTCTCTCTTTTTCCTTCTCTTCCTTTCCTTTCTTTTCTTCTTTTCCTTCCTCCTTTTTCTTTTCATTCTTCGGCTCTTCCTCTTTTTTCCCTTCTTTTCATTCTCTTCCTTTTCTTCTTTTCTCCCTTTTCTTTTCTCTCTCCCTCCTTTTCTTCCTTCCTCCGCTCCCTTCCTCCTCTTCCTACATTTCTTCTTCTTCCTAACCTTCTTCTTTTTCTTTTCCTTCCTTTCTTTCTTCTCCTCAACACCTTGTGCTTATTTTCGTTTTTCTCCACTTCTTCCCACCTCATTGTTTCCCTCCTTACTTCTCTTGATACCTGTCCTTCCCCGTCTTTGTACCCCTCCTTCCCCTTTTATCACCTCTTTGTCTTCCCCCTGCCCATCCTCATCCTCCGTCACTTTGTGCCCTCCTCTCTCCTCTTTCTCCCCCGCTTCCTCTCGCCGCCTCATAGTTCGCTCTCGGGGATGACACGTGGATGTGCGTCGCGCGACTCACCCACTAGGGGTTGGAACTACCCCCTGAAAGAGACGCCCAGTCTCATGGCGGACGCGAGCTGTAAATAGCCCAGAATTTTCGAGCATACGATTAGCATTTCTTATGCGCGAATTAAACGATGATTGTTGGAAATTATTTCTCCGACTGGTAACTTATTTTAGTACACTAAAATAATGGCAGGTGTACGGTCGAGACGAGAATATCTCTTACTGTTAAATTCAATGTGTTGATATATATTTTTGTAGATCGTATCAAATGAGAGGATATTTTTTTCGTCGAAGTCGGTTGTTTTTCTTAAAAAGCTCATGAAAATACTCGGGATTTTTAGTACGATAACTTATGTTTGTTATTATGTACTAACAGATACTGTCCACAGTTGCACTCACTGACTTATAGCACTCAAACACACATTTACAAGGATGATCATACATACAGACTCATAGGGATTATTCATAAGACCTCTAAATGAGTGTCACATACATTTCATGATTTCTATATGTGAGTGTCGTGAGTTTCTGTTTAAGAGGTAGTGGTACACCCCCTCTCCCCCGCAGAAATTTCGAAAGCTGTTTTCTCCCGACCGATACGACAGATAGGGTCCGGATTTTTAGAGGATACCCAGATGTATCGTAGAATTGGGCTAAGCTTCTGGCGCCTCATTCGACATAGCCGTTTATTTTAAAGAATTAAAAGAAAAATAGTGCGAGAGAGACCGAGCTATGTTAGAGAGAGACAGACCGATAGGCGTTTAGCATTGCGCGTCGAAATTTCTGGCGGTGTACCACTGCCTCTTAAATGTCTGTGAGAGTCTGTGAATGCTTCCGAGTTTTTGCGAATGTTTTTGAATGTTTGGGAGTGTTTGTGAATGTTTGTAAATGTGAGGAACTGTGTAAATGTCTGTGTGTGTCTACGTGAATGTCTGTTAAGTGTCAGTCGAGAGTCTATAAGTGTTTGTGGCCCACATAATATGACAACGTCGAAAAAGACGTCACAGTCATCGACATATGCCTTGAGTACGTCTTTTACTGCGTCATGAGACGTTTGTGTCATGTGGGTAGTGTCAGTAAGTGTTTGCACAAGGGTCTGTGAGTGCTGTATGAATGTTTGTAACTGTGTTCCACGTAAGTAAGCGTAATACCGTTAAAGTGATCGTATGCGTGTTTGTAAGTACTTGTAAGAATGTACATCTACGCGAAAGGATAAAGAAATTTACGGTCTTTAATTTCGAAGACGTTTGTGACCCATTATAAGCCGCTACACTGAGAGAAAATCATGCTGTTGAATAACTATAAACCGACAACTATTTATTTTTAGTTGGTACAACTTATTTTCCTTATTTGTTACAACTAGTTACCATTTTACTATTTTCATACTTACGGTAGTTATGTAAATAGTTACATGGACTAATAATCAATAGTTGTCACGTTTACAATGATAAAAAAATGAAAAAGTTATTGATACATTTAATACAAAATTGAATTGTCTCTCAAATAATTGGAATTTTTAAATTTATGAGTCTCATAATGAAATTCAGCCAAAAAATCGAGAAAAAGTATGGCGGCATCCGGAACCACCCCCGCAATCAATTATGCGGAGAATTCTTCGTCCAGTGGACACACGAATAGTTCTTTTAGCGCTCCTCCCTCGCGCATCTTTCTCTCGCTCTCTTATCGGAGCTGTGGCCTCTTCCAACAGATACGAAACTTCACATATGGGACGTAGAACGAATCTCCCTTAGCTTCGAACCTCACCCACACGACGACCAATGACAGAGAAGCCAGGCATACCATCTCGAACGCTATTCGTGTCCTCGGTGAAATGGACGGGGCGTTTTTCCCCTCTCTTGCGGATATTATCAGAGGTGGACGCTGCCTCCGTGCGAGCGTTCGATCAATGGAGGTGAAGCCACACCGGGCTCTGGGATTCCTATTACCCAGACACCGCATGCTTCAACCAAAAATCTTTCTCCAACGTTATGCAAAAAAAAATATCCCTGGAGAAATGTAATGTACAATTGCGATATAAAATAAAGGTATTTTAAATGAAATTGAACCAAATTTGAAAAATTAAAATACTTTTGTAGTAAAATTATAGCAAATTATCAAAATTGAAGGGATTCCGTTCTTCAGACACCACATGCTTCAACTGAAAATCTTTCTCCAACGTTACGAAAAAAAGTACCTCCAGAGAAATTTAATGTACAATTGTGATATAAAATGAAGGTACTTTCAATAAAATTGAACCAAATTTAAAAAATAAAAATACTTTTACAGTAAAATTATGGCAAATTATCGAAATTGACGGGATTCCGTTTTCCCAATTTTCCAGACAATACATGCTTCAACTAAAAATCTTTCTCCAACGTTATGCAAAAAAAATACCCCTGGGGAAATTTAATGTACATCTGCCATATAAAATCAAGGTACTTTCAATAAAAAATAACTAAATTTGAAAAATAAAAATACTTTTACAGGAAAATTATGGCAAATTATCAAAATTAAAGGGATTCCGTTTTCCCGATTTTCCAGACAATACATGCTTCAACTAAAAATCTTTCTCCAACGTTATGCTGAAAAATAGCTCCGGAGAAATTTAATGTACAATTGCCATATAAAATCAAGGTACTTTCAATAAAAATGAATCAAATTTGAAAAATAAAAATACTTTTACAGTAAAATTATAGCAAATTATAAAAATTGAAGGGTTTCCGTTTTTCACACACCGCATGCTTCACCCAAAAATCTTTCTCCAACGTTATGGAAAAAAATTACGCTCGAGGAAATTTAATGTACAAGTCTGATGTAAAATGAAGGTACTTTCAATGAAATCGAACCAAATTTTGATAATAAAAATACTTTTACAGTAAAATTATAGAGCAAATTATTAAAATTGAAGGGATTCCTTTTTGCAGGCACCACATGCTTTAACCAAAAATCTTTTTCCAACGATATGCAAAAAAAATTACTCTCGGAGATATTTAATTTAAAATTGTGATATTAAATTACGGTACGCTTAATGGAATCAGAGCGAATTTGAAAAATAAAAATACTTTTACACTCAAATTATAGCAAATTATTAAAATTACTGTACCAAAGATAAATATGGCCTCGGATTTGTATAGTAAATTCAGTATATCAGTTTATGCATGAAAACGTTCAGTACGTGTACATTCAATTTCAAGTAGACGTTTTCCGCAGTGTTTATTGTAATATAATGACGGTTATAAAATGAGATTAATCTTATTAGATCAGAATATAATCTGAGTAACGTGGTGTTCAAAGGTTCAGTGTTAAAAATGATTGGTAATTCTTATACATGAACCGGCAAATTAAATATAATATACAATTACAGTATAGAATGAATGTACTTTGGTCGTAAAATCAAAGCAAATTATTAGATCATTAGATTATTATTACACTCCACACACGCACACACATACACACACACATACCCACATCTATAGGGACATTTATTTTAAACCTTTTTTGCACTGTGGAAAAATCTACTTGAAATTTAATGCAAAGGTACTGGATTTTTAATGGATAAACTGATACTAAATTTTGTATATAAGTGCGATCTAAAATTCATTTTTAGTACAGCAATTTTGATGATTTGATTCAATTGGACTGTAAAAGTACTTTAATTTCCCAAATTTTCTCCAATTTTATTGCAAAAACACCTCAATTTTTCACCGCAATTAAACGTTAAATTAAATTAACGTGTTTATAGATAAAAACTTCCAGTCTTTTCCGACCGTGTATATCTACATTTTCAATCATTGTGAGTGTCCTGACATGAAAATCTGAAAAAAATCTGAGTCATTTACACAAAAATAATGATTTCTATACGAGAAAGCAAGATAAATTATTTTGTTTTGCAAAATTCAGCGGATTAAATGATATAATTGAACGAACGGTGAAGTAGATTGAGCAGTAGGTAATTAGTTTGTACGGAGATGCTTTAGCCGTTATGTTGAACATTGGGTGGGTGAGCTGCGGCGATGACGGCTTAATGATTTTTTGGAAATTCAATAAACTTTCTACGTCTTGCTCTGATCAGGGCCTCTTCAGAATGTTTATTTATATCTAGTGTACATAAAAAATTATAAAATGATATAATGTCTATAAAATATAGAAATAATATTGTTGCGTGTCATATACGCGAACTTTTGACGTCTCGCCCTGATTAGGGCCTCTTCAGAATGTTTATTTGTATCTAGTGTACATAAAAAATTATAAAATGATATAATGTCTATAAAATATAGAAATAATATTGTTGCGTGTTATATACGCGAACTTTTGACGTCTCACCCTGATTAGGGCCTCTTCAGAATGTTTATTTGTATCTAGTGTACATAAAAAATTATAGAAATAATATTGTGTCTACAAAATATAAAAATAATAATAATTTAAAGTTAAAATTGAAATTTAATAATTTTAATGTACACTAGGTGTAAATAAACGTTATCAAGAGGCCCTGATCAGGGCGAAGCGTAAAAACTTTATTGAATTAAAAAAAAAAATCATTAAGCGGTAATCGGCGTAGTACACCCACCCACTAGGTAATAAGACATAAATTGATGATGCAGCGAAGCAGAAAATGCGCGGCACGTTGGTACACATTGTCCCAGGTTCGTGAACTGCGCCTGCAGCTCTCGTGGAGAGGGCGAGAACATATATATGCTGTGCTGTCCAGGTGGTGCACCGGAACCCGCGCGAAACGGGCGGCCACGGTTACCGGAAGTGAGGAGGGGGAGGGGGATCAGCGAGCTGCGTAGCACGCGCGCGCGCGCTCCGTGTCGTTTCCTCTTCGTGTTTCTTTTCACTCCGATATAATGACAGTTAACGCAATGCGATGAATAGTAGGCACGTGGCTCAACACCATTCGGCTATGCAGGGTGATCCGTACATGCTGGCATATGCATCCATAAAAAATGGACTGGGTCATAATAGGAAATACTATTTGTTCCAATTTTTTTTTTGATTCGTGTAAAGATAAAATTCATGCATTTCACATCGTTTGTGTTGTCATGAAAACAATTATTGTTCGTTGTGCTTGGAAATTTGCGTTGTTTCAATTTATGTACGTAAAAATAACGCTGTTGATAGCCCGGACAATATTCTTTCTGAATATAAATAATGCTAGAAAATTATCAATTCCAAATTCGTTTTAAAATTTGAGAAATTTTTCATCACTTGTGCATGGCCCGGTACCATTCGGCCATATGGGACGATCCATACATGCTGGTATATGCATTCATAAAAAATGGACTGGGTCATAACAAAGAATACTATTGGTTCGAATTTTTTTTTGCGATTCGTACAAAGATAAAGTTTATGCATTTCACATCGTTTGTGTTGTCATGCGAACATTTAAAAATAGACTGGGTCATAACAGAAAATACTATTTGTTCCAACTTTTTTCGTCGATTCGTGAAAAGATAAAATTTATGCATTTCACATCGTTTGTGTTGTCATGAGAACAATTAAAAAAAGACTGGGTCATAACAGAAAATTCTATTTGTCCCAATTTTTTTCCTCGATTCGTGAAAAGATCAAATTTATGCATTTCACGTCGTTTGTGTTGCCATGAGAACATTTATTTTTCGTTGTGCTCGCAAATTTACTTTGTTTTAATTTATGTATTTTAAAATAACGCTGTTAGAAGCCCGGACAATATTTATTCCGAATACAAATAATGCTGGAAAATTATTGATTCAAAATTCGTTTTAAAGTTTGAGAAATTTTTCATCACTTGTGCATGGCCCAGTACCATTCGGCCATATGGGACGATCCATACATGCTGGTATAAGCATTCATAAAAAATGGACTGGGTCATAACAGAAAATAAAATATTTATTCCAATTTTTTTTCGCGATTCGTACAAAGATAAAGCTTATGCATTTCGTTTGTGTTGTCATGAGAACATTTATTTTTCGTTATGTTTGCAAATTTGCTTTGCTTTAATTAATGTATTTTAAAATAACGCTGTTTTGAGAGCCCGGACATCATTCATTCTGAATACAAATAATGCTAGAAAATTATTGATTCAAAATTCGTTTCAAAATTTTTTAAATTTTTCTTCACTTGTGCATGGCCCGGTACCATTCGGCCATGTAGGACGATCTATGCATGCTGGCATTTGCATTCATAAAAAATGGACTGGGGTATACACAAGATACTCTTTGTTCCAATTTTTTTTCGTGATTCGTACAAAGATAAAGTTTATGCATTTCACATCGTTTGTGTTGTCATGAGAACATTTATTTTTCGTTGTGTTTGCAAATTTGCTTTGTTTTAATTTATGTATTTTGAAATAACGCTGTTGGGAGCCCGGACAATATTTATTCGGAATACAAATAATACTAGAAAATTATTGATTCAAAATTCGTTTTTTTTTTATTTTAGAAATTTCTCTTCACTTATACATTGCCCGATACGATTCGGCCGTATGAGACGATCCATACATGCTGGCATATGCATACATAAAAAATAGACTGGGTCATAACAGAAAATACTATTTCTTACAATTTTTTTTTGATCCGTAAAAAAAACAAAATTTATGCATTTCTCATCTTTTCTATTTTTATGAAAACATTTATTGTCCGTTGTGCTCGCAAATTTGTTTTGCTTTAACATAAGTATTCGAAAATTCCGGATAAAAATAATGCTGCGGAGAATTATTCATTCCGCTAAAATCTGCTTGACTAAATTTGAGAAATGTTCTTTCCAAATCAGTTCGAAATTGAAATAATTTCATTCTAATCGTTATATTGAAAATCTTCATATATTATTATTATCCGAAATTAATGCTCCAAGTGTGAAAATAACAATCGAGTTGAAATATTCTCCATTTAAATTCAATAGGTCTGAAAATTAATTATTAGGAAAGATCATTTGTTTAAGGCAGACGTATTCAAAATATTTTCATGATCCAATGACCAAGTGATTATGTTTACGATCTATAGATAATCATTGCGTAAGTGAGAAATTATGAGGTTTTGCACAATAACTTTTCATAGTTATGAGCCCAGAGAAAAAAGTCCTTTATATATTTTTATTAAATAAATATCATCCCTGGATATGATATATTTTCTATTATCGGTGCAGGAATCGTTCCATTAGATAAGTATACTCAACTTAATGAGTTTATCGACATTTACTTTGGGATCTATTCCAATAGAAAAATCTTTTTCGAATGAGGCAAAATTTTCCGTATAAATACTATCTATTCTATTTAAAATCTATTTAAATTGAATAAATCCTATTAGGCCGGCCAATGAATGAATTCATTTTTCTAATCGTGAAATATTCTCTTTTAAATAAGCAAACCAGAATAAATGTGGCACATATGTGCAGCAGGGAGATTAATTTATTAGTGTAATAAAGAAAATCAAACATCTTTTTCAAGTTTATTCAATTTTCCTTTTATAGGGAAATTGTCTGCAGTCCTGTAGTCTCCGCAAATTTCGGACTATTGAGCGAAATAATTTTTTACGAATAAATTTGAGTTAAAGAGAGATTCGTAACGAACTTGAAATGAATCAACAAATTGGTACGGTTTTTATGGGATTAAAATTTTTTTGGAATTTTTATATTTTGTTCAAACCCACATGAAATTTCACTCAATTAACTTAAATTTTGTAGAGATGAAAAACAATAGCCAGTGCTACCATGTACCAAATTTGGTGATGATCGGTAAGGAGATTCGATATTATTCCGATGGAAAAATCATTTTCTCACAATTTTCTGCATCTAATCGATAATATTCTTGGAAATAACTAAGTCGCTGACTTCATTTGAGACATATTGAAAGTAGTGTGAAGTTTACTTGGCAATGAACACGAAAAGGTTAAACCCTTCCTGGAAATGTTCATTCAGTGCTCGACAAGTATGCATTATGTACTTATAGTTTTCCTAGTGTATATTGTGACTCACCGGAGAACTTAGTGCTTTCGCATAAGCGAAAAATTGATACGTAATGGATTGACCCAGTGACGCACTGAAATTCCAATCGTCCGATCGGTATAATACGAATGAGCAGAAAAAGAGCCTAGCACACAAAGCAGAGAGAGGTTCATCGGGCAGGATCGATCCTCCGAATGACACGCAAACTTTAATGTATGCCACCACTTCTGTGACGATGTACACCATATATGTGACTATATATAGTATATTATGTACGCGATACACTGTGAGTCGCAATCGTAATGCTACGGCTCTCTTGATCGAGTCCATAAGCATCGCACAAAAAAGGAAGACAATAAGAGTGAAGGGCCGTCCATACACACGTGAGCACATAGGAAAAGCTGGTAGATGATCAATTTTATAAACGAGGCATTCCCACTGAAATTTTCATGATCTGCATGACCCTGACCTCCTTAAGATGTTCAAATCATTTTTTTATAAAGTACTTTTTTTTATTGGTTACTTCTTAAGTACGTCAATTGTCTTTTACTATTACCTCCCCTTCATTTCCCATTTTATTCCTCGAGACCCTTCTAGAATGTTGTCCGCAGCCACTCTTTCTAATGCACTACTGTAGGGGAAAGGGGGCGACAGTGAGCCACTTTTCATTTAGATTCGTCTGTATCGTCATTAAAAGCGAAATATGACAGGGTAAACGTTTCATCGATTCTATTCAACCTTTGGTCACACACTGAGCCTGCAATAATAAGTTGCAAATTATCAAGGATGTATAAAAACATAGTTTGAAATGCTATCTGAAAATAGCTCGTTGTGCCCCACCTGAAGGGAACTGTGGGCCATGCAAGAGGGGACAATGAGCCAGTACCCGAAAAACATAGAGGAGATAAAGCGAATGGGCAAAATTCTCGATTTTTCTTTATTTGTATTTTATTAAATTATTAGTTGACATGCCACTTAATCTATATATATTATGAAACTGTCAACAGTACACTGTCTTCGAACTGTCCACTATTTACACTACATCCCTCTTTTCATGACTGATTTTTCCGCCGTTTATTGTCCAGTTGTCTTCTTACTGCTTTGTTTCATATTTAATCTTACTCAATCTTATCTTGAAAAAATAAATTATAAAATCCATCATACTTGAAACTGGATGTTGGAATTATCTAGACCAAATCTACAAGATTGGCTCATTGTTCCCTACTAACACTCGTAAACACTTATTATTAAAAAATCATGCATCACTAAGTAAAACTAATGTAAAATGGGCATACAGCGATACAGAACGATGTAAAGAATGATGTCGAGCGGAATTAGCGATTAACAAAAGTTAGCTTAGATATAAAACTTTGTGAAGGGTAAAAGTTTTGTTTTTTAAGCGGCAAATGGACTTGCAATTTTTGTGCGTTCAGGGATAAGGTAACTTAAAATTAACTTGGAAGAGTAACAGCCAATTGAACTCACAGTTTTATTTTTAAAAAACTAGAATTTTTGTCGATCTGTGTTCTCCGATAGACGCCGTTGCTCATTGTTGCCTAATACGGCCGATTGTACCCCACTCTCCCCTATTGCATTTGCATGAGGGCTCAGGGAAACTGCGGAAAACCAGGCTGATACAAGCAGCTTTATTTTACTGAGTTTCTACTGTATTAGAATACATTAGGAACTCAGAAAAACTGCCTCCCGCTCAACACTTTACGCGACAGTGCGCGGCTAAGCGGTCACCGATCCAAGTTATGGCCGCAAACAATGCTGCTTAACTCTGGGAACCGTTGAAGCCATACACCGACCACACGTCCACTGCTGTCGGTTATAAAGTACCATTTTAAACAATATTTTCGAAGGGACAATTTTTGTAAGAATTTGGACCTTTCGGTGTTTTTATTTATTAAAACGTTCATATTTTGCAAGTGAACAAGCGGATCGAAAAATGTTCAAAGTGGAATTTGTATGGCTCGATATGAACTACATGATAAATACATTTTTATTCATTTTACATTTGTTATCTAAGGTTAAGCAACACACTATTGTTTTACAGAAAGAGGCTATTTTGATTCCTCATTGAATAAGTTTTGTTTCCATAAATAAATAAAATTTCGAGATTTTTATGTCACAACACTCAGAATGGTTTGAAATGCCGAGAGGAAGGGTTTAGAAAAATTGTCCAGATGTTTGTGTGTGTGATGAAAAGCCAAAAACTAATATAACTGTAACTGGTAAACTATTCGACCGAATCAGATGAAATTTAAACATTATGTACAGTACTGGCTAATATTCAATTGGTATAAATTTTGTAGAAATCAGTTAATGCATATTATTTTCAAAAGACAATGTATTATCGAAATTTTAGTTCTCGATGCCTGAAATTTCTATAAATTTAAAACTCTTGAATGTACTTAAAATAAGGATGTAAAGTAGGACTTTGCACATTACGTCGTCAATAGTTTTCATTACTCGCAAATCTTCATGTATGAGGAAGCTAAAAATAAAATATGTAAACTTCCTGATAGAGGCTTTGCGAACGATGAAAATAAATAAGGAAGCGATATGCAAAGTTCTACTTTGCATTCTTATTTTATTTTTGCATAAAAATTTTGTTCCGGATTTGAAAAATTTTTAGACCCGATGCAGGAAAGCCATATTTTAATCGAAAATTTCTACTCGATCATATCTATAAGCAACGTAAAACGAAAACATAAGAGACAGCATTGTGGGTAATCGATTAGACACGTGTTCAGAAGAAGAGCTGTTTAGTGATAATTTATATAAATGTGGCATTCCCACTGAAATTTACAATTGAAATTTCAAGAATGCACACATATTTATTTTTTGCTTGGCGCTACGATCAATATTTTTGATCAGAGAATTTTTGTAAGAATTTAGGCTTTTTGATGGTTATATATTTTTGAACCCTCATATTTTAGAAATCAGCCCTATGGAAAAATTTTTAAGATAAAATTTGTGCGGCTTTATATAAGCTACATGACAAATAAATATTTAAAAAATGTTTTCGAATGTTGTTATGTAACGTTAAGCAACGAATTAATGTTTGGCAAAGATAGGCAATTTTTAATGATATTCCGTATTCTTACATACAAATTCCATTTAGAATTTCGAGAATGTTGAGACCCTATGCACGACGGCAGTATTTTTAGTTTATTATTTATATTTTTAGTAGTTCTCCCGGAATTTTTGCAGAAATATGCGACATTCCTGAAATAATTACTTATCAAGCCATCTTTTTTATTTGAATGAAAAAAAATTTGGAGAATTTAAAAAAACAGTGAAATGCTATTAAGAGAGTATTATACATTTTAATTTGGAAAAAAAATTACACTTACAGATAAAAATGGAAAAAGTGTACGAAGCTTAAGAACAATTATTGAATATTCAAACAGTTTAATATTGGTTGTCGTGATTTTTTTCCGACGATGTTGACCACATTTTTTAATAACAAGCTTGGAAACAGTCTCTTTCAATAACAGAAAACAACTTTGGAAAGAAAATTAAAAGTTAGAAACAGAAATTGTTGGGAAACGATTATAGTGTCTCAGTAGTAATTATAGATATATCTGTCGTACACATAATAGTTCGACTTCAACAGAAGGGTTGAAAGCGAGGGTTTTGCCACGGTGGGGGAATAAAGTGAAAGTCGAATTACAAGAGCTCCAGACAAATACAGCAGAAGTACATAGAATATATTTCTGCGGTATCAACTCCATATACAATTTGCGTATTGGTGTTTTATCATGATCAGACTTCGTTAATTATGAAAGTCTACACCTGTGATCAAGGTCGCAAGCTTCCATTGCTTTTTCAGTTGAACATTGACTGTATAATTTATTTGATAATTATTATTCTGCAAATTTTTTCACAGTTTTCGTAAGGTGATGTTAATTTTTGAGGTAATTTCACAAAAAGTAAATTTTTCTAAAAATTCAAGCTTTGATTTTTTTTTAAATTCAGCGGTAGAAATAATTCAGGTGTTAGAAAATTACCTTAACACACCTCCAACCTCGCAAACCACAAAAGTTAACGAAAAAGGACCGAAGAAATGACCGGTCGTTAAATGCAAGAAAAAAAAACCATTGTGAAAAGCCAAATAGAAAAAACGAAAACGATCGTTGTAATCATTTTTGGTTTGTCGTTTTCTTGGTCATTCAGCCCTTTCCAATGGTTTTTTCCCTGCATTTGAGGGCTTACATACACTTGTGATGTGCGGAAAATTGAAAAAAATATTATTACATATTTTTTAAGTACAATGTCTGAAGAATATTCTTACCAAATTCCATGAAGATCGGAGCATTAGATTTATAACTAAGGTGAACGGCCCAATTACTGACCGTGGCGCAATTAGGGTCCGTTCTTGATATTATTTACGATAAAAACTTCTCTTGATGTCCAATACACATCAAACTTTTTGTTTATATTCTTTGATTTTTGCATTATGCGATACAAGAAGCACCGAAAATTAATTTTCGATAATCGTTGATTTGAACAAAGTTATCTGCAGTCTCGACAGAAGTGAGCCATCGCCAGCCACTTTCTTGTCTCTGATGGTGATAAGAACTTACCATCTGAAAAATACAGTTTTTTATGTTTTTAAAATGTATTTAAGGGGCAAAGTTTATATATAGAGTATTATTAAGGACCAAAGAAAACGTTAGAATGTGCGAAAAGACCAAATAATTACTCTTACTCCGAAAAATATATATAGGTCAGAAAACGGTTCACCGAAAAAATGGGTTGTTGTGATTTATGTCCGTAACTCGATCGGACTGATACATCGATGAGTAACCTTGTTATGTTATTCTTGTATGAATTACATAAAACAATTATTGAGAAGCATAATTTCTGTGAAAGACCCTTTCGGACGAATAGAATTATCCATAACCCATAAAATATCTGACAAGACCTTGTTACTTAGTCACTAATTGGGTCTAGATGTAGGACGGCATGGGTCAGGTTTTTGGGTTTTCGATAGGACATAAAATAGGCCATATGAGAAAATCGTAGGACACTCATCGGGTCTTTTGCATGTCGCCGTATATTTAAATAATAGTACCTTGAAATTATAAAAAAGTAGATGAGTAATATTCGGTAAATTTAATAAAAACTCTGAACTTCACTGCAATATCTTTCATTTTAATCAATTGGCTATTTCTATTCATCATCTTGCCTCATCGACACCGCGCTGAGCTTAGAAGGTCACTAATTGGGTCATTCACCTTATAGGTATTTCAATCGACCGGCCGGTGCGCGTGGTCGTTTAGCATGCAGATCTTTGAAAGCGATTATCTTAAACTCGCCTTCATTCAAAAATACCTTCGCAGTGGGCATTATTACTAAAAAAACTATCAATCCGACCGAAACCAAATTTATACCTCTTAATTATTATAATAATGAGGAGGGCCGGGACGAATGATTTCAAATTTTGTAAAAAAAAAATGGTTATAAAAAACTGAAAATGAATTTTTTGTTAAAAGTCTCGCAATTTAAAAAAAATGACAATTTTTACATATCTTTTGTGCAGGCCCAATCCAATGCAATGTTATAATGTGATCTTTTTGAAATCCGATTTTCGGATGAACCTCTCAAGTTATCATGCCTACCGCAACAGATGCTCAAAAAAAGGTGTTACTGAAATTCAGCTGGAGTTCCGCAATTTTGATACATTTTTTAATGAAAAATATTGTACAAATACATGAACAGTTACAGTTTTTCGATAAACATTTATTTTCTTGTCTAAAAGAATCAAGAAAATCACGTTTTTCCGCCCGCTGCAAGTATATATAAGGCCTTAAGGGGTAACATCACTTAACACAGATTCGTAAATTTGATATAATATTTCCGTTTACAAATTAACCTGTTCGTTTAAAATAACTTCACTAGTGACGCACCAGTGATTAATTTCTGTTCACTCATGAAGGTCTCTGATGGCGCAATTTTCGTAAAGTTTATATTACATTACATTACATCTATGTAACGGGTAAGTTTAGTACGTCACACTTGAATAAAATCTCGATACCAGATGTTACTCATTTTTATTACAATAATAACATGTAACGTTTATGTGTTACTTAAACAGAATTTTGTGATATGACTAGATGCTATTGTTATCAAAACGAAATATCATACTCATGTCAATAATACGCTGCAACTTTACGTTTTTTAATAATTCGAAAGTTATGTAACTATTACATTTTGTGAGGTCGGTAGCGGCCGAAAAATGACCCATTTTAACGATTTGTTTTACAAGTATGAAAAAAGAAGTGAAATTTCTTTTCAGCGAGTTTATTAAATGAATGCGTTAAACAACACATGTTAATCTATCAAAAATAATTTTGTTTAATATCTTTTTAATACAAAATGGCGGCGACAAACGCCATATTGAAATTCGTACTTTTTGCAGCAATGGGAGTATGTTTTTCTCGTAAACTTTAAGTCCCGGCACAAAAAAAACCAAACAGATTCTAAAGCACTTCGTATGGAAAATTGATTTTTTGCAAAAAAATAAGCAGTCAATTATTCGAAAACAAAACTTAACACTAAGAAAAAGGTTGTATACTTCTATAGGAGATGTAATTGTGAAGCTACGGCTAAAATTTCGAATCGATCCATGCAACAGTATCGAAGTAATCGGTCCATTCAGTTTGAAAAAAGGGGTTTCGAGATAAACGAGTTAAACGTTTTACAATTACACTGAGCACGCGCTCCGAGATGCAGAGCACAATCAATAATTTGACGTTCCTAAATGTTTTTTTTTTCACTGTAGAATGAACTTCATTCTGTTTTGCTAAATCTAAAGTATTGTTTAAGCAACACAAAAATCGATTTTTTTGAAAATTCGAGGGTGGAGTAACCTTTTTAAATTACGTGTCTGTGTGAGTGTCAATGAGTATCTCTAAGTATCGGTGTGACTGTCTGTGTGAGTTTCTGTGTAAGTGTCTATGTAAGTATCTATGTAAGTATCCGAGTGAGTGGCTGTGTGAGTATCTGCGTGAGTATCTGCGTGAGTAACTGCGTGAGTGTCTCTGCGAGTATCTGTGTGAGTGCCTGTGTGACTATCTGTGTGAGTCTCTGTGAGTTACTCTGTGAGTATCAGTGTGAGTGCCTTTGAGGGTAGATAGTCAGAATACTTTGAGTATCTGTGTGTGAGTGTCTGTATGATTGGCTGTGTGAGTGACCGTGAGTGTCTGTACGAGTGTCTGTGTGAGTACCTGCGTAAGTTTCTCTGCGAATGCCTGTGTGTGTCTGTGTGATTGTCTGTGTGAGTATCTGTGCGAGTGTCTGTACGAGTGCCTGTGTGAGTGCCTGCGTAAGTTTCTCTGAGAATGCCTGTGTAAGTATCTCAGTGATCATCTGTGTGAGTGACTGTGTGAATACTTCTGCTAGTGTCCATGAGACTCTCTTTGCGATTGCCCCTGACAATATTAATTCTCAACAAAATCAATTAAGAAAATCGATAAAAAAAGTTTCGAAAAATGTTAATGTGAGTTAAAAAAACTTTGAAACCAACCCTTTTAATGATAGCCAACAACTTTGAAAAGTAAAAAAAAAAAATGAAGTTAGGAAACTGTACGGAAACTATTGGATTGTCACTGTGGATATATCTTCTGTATAATAGTACTACCCCATCAGGTTGACAGCGAGGGCCGACGGTGGGGAAACCGAGTGGGAGGGTGAAAAACTAGCAGAGAAGGAGAAAAAAAAACAACTGCTGAATACCGAGCGGGAGGGTGGTTGTTGGCCTACCGGCCGATGGTCCGGCTGGTATGGTCCACCTGCGAAAGAACCGAGCACCTGTCGCCGCACGCGCGCAGACCGACCATTCTGTAGCAGCTACATATATGCACATATACTCCCTCTAGCTACCAGTTATGTAGTATATATATTTACATATATATGTCTAACGCCGCTGGCAGAGAACGACTCGTGCGCGCCAACAGAGCGTAGGATAATATATACATGTATATAGACATGTACGCAGCCAGGTAGACCAAAGGCAGGGGTCTCGAGCCTCCTCGGTCACCCCTATGACCAGTCGGTCTCAGGGCACCCCTGGTATCATGACAGCAGCTTCTCCAATTTTTCTTCCATTTCTTCTCCACGTTAGTTGACTCTGTATTGTTTGATAAACTAGCCTCGCAGTTCCTAAAAGTTTTTGAAAGTGACCGGAAGCAGTTCCTGAAGTTTTTTTCCACTTCTTCTTCGCGTTATTAAATTCTTCGTGGTGGAAAAAAATCAGACTATCGAAAAAAATTCGGAGTTGATAGAATTTTCTGGAGTGGCTTTAACAAAGTGACGTTTAGAGTGATATTTATGAGGAGTTGGTAACCGGAAACGGTTATCAATTTTTTTGCAATTTCCTCTTCTTCGATTCGACAATTCGCGAATACACTGACTCTTCGTTGCTGACGTTTTTTTTTTGAGGGCCTCAAAACAAGTGGCATTTTTTGTTATGTTTCGGGGGGTTTGGTGACCGGAAATGGTTCTGAAATTCTTTTAAATTTCAACCTTGCATTTATTGCCATTGTTTAAAAAATTGTTATCCCGTATATTGGACTTTTTTTATGTGGTTTTGAACATATGAAAATAAACTGAAATTGAAATGACAATCTTTGACTTGCTGATGACCGAAACGACGCTCCAGTGTTGGGAGATGTGGTCACGTACCTAAATTGCGCATGAGAAATAGTCATCGATCTTTACAAAATTTGATGAGATTTCGTTCATTTTCTGTCTACGCTGGATCGAAATTTTTGTGAAATTAACTAACTTCGATCAATCTTTCGATGAACTCGATTTGTTGCGAGATGAGGAAGAATAGAAGTCATCTTGTGTATTGAAACGGTGAGAAAAATTGTGATAGTTTCTGTTCAGTAGTCATTGCTATAAAGAAATTCTAAAAGAGAAGAAATGCTTGTAAACAAAATACATTAATCTACTAGCGCATTTACAGATTATGTAAATATTTGATTATAAATTCCGCGCATTTTTAGCGTAAAAATGCAATAATCCTAGTGAATTAAATACTGGAGAAGAAAATTCCTTCCACTTATAAACATTTACTTTTCGAAAAAGTGAAATGCAAAGGTTGAAGTGGTCACATCTGTTTATGTGGGTTAGCTCAACAACAAGAATAGGTTTTATGAGTGAAAATGAAAGACAATCGCTATAATGAATTACTAAAATTATTGATTTAACTGTATTAACAGACACACATATTCTAAGCATCTAAATAAGATTGTTGTATTAAGACAGGATAATAAGCTGTAATTTATTATTTTGTTGTCATTTATAGCGTCCAAGTTATGAGCAATGGTGAGAATAAGGGCGCACGAAGGCGTCGCGCTTGAGGTAGATCATCGACAATTGGTTTCCAACATGATGGAACAAAACCAGAGTAGTATGGAGTGCGACGAGAATTTCGGGGTCGAGGCCGAACTAACTAGCCTCTCGTGGCTGCAGTCTCTAGACATCACGAGTGCATCGAGCCTACCTACGCCACCCTGTTCGCCATCACCACCGCCGGTAGCGCGACGACCCCCCAAGAAAATGTCGCCACTTCTCAAGGCTGAGCTCGGTACGGATTCACTTTCAATTGTCTTCACTCGCGCAAATACTCACACAGGCAGTAACACAAACACTTACACCGAAACTCACACGGGCACTCACACAGATACTCGCACAGACACTCACACAGACACTCGCGCAGACACTCGCTCAGACACTCGCACAGACACTCGCACAGACACTCGCACAGACACTCGCACAGACACTCGCACAGACACTCGCACAGACACTTGCACAGACACTCGCACAGACACTCGCACAGGCACTTTACACAGGCACTTTACACGGGCACTTTACACAGGCACTTTACACAGGCACTCACACAGACGCTCACACTGACACTCGCATAGGCAGACATTTGGCTGCACCGTCACGACACATTGACGACACTGGGTGCCGCCAAAAAAGCGTCATGTACTGCAGCATTAAGCTGCGGTATTGACGGCATGGCGTGTTGAATTTCGGCAATATGCCTACACGGTTACGACGTGCTGTGCAGCGCCAACGCTTGTCGAAACTGTCTAGGCACAGTGCCGGCAGTCGTGTCGTTGAGCACGCCGTGCCGTCAATAGCGCAGTTTAATGCTGCAGTATATGGGGCATTTTTTACTACACGCCGTGCAGCACGTTTGTGTGTCAGGGCACAGACACTCATGTGGATACTCACGCGACATTGACACAGACAATCACACAGACAATCACACAGACAATCACACAGACAATCACACAGACAATCACACAGACAATCACACAGACAATCACACAGACAATCACACAGACAATCACACAGACAATCACACAGGCAATCACACAGACAATCACACAGACAATCACACAGACAATCACACAGACAATCACACAGACAATCACACAGACAATCACACAGACAATCACACAGACAATCACACAGACAATCACACAGACAATCACACAGACAATCACACAGACAATCACACAGACAATCACACAGACAATCACACAGACAATCACACAGACAATCACACAGTCAATCACACAGACAATCACACAGACAATCACACAGACAATCACACAGACAATCACACAGACAATCACACAGACAATCACACAGACAATCACACAGACAATCACACAGACAATCACACAGACAATCACACAGACAATCACACAGACAATCACACAGACAATCACACAGACAATCACACAGACAATCACACAGACAATCACACAGACAATCACACAGACAATCACACAGACAATCACACAGACAATCACACAGACAATCACACAGACAATCACACAGACAATCACACAGACAATCACACAGACAATCACACAGGCAATCACACATACTCGAACAGCACTCGCACAGAATTTCACACAGACACTAAGCATTTATTAATTATCTTATAACTTATTCATTTTCTTTCAATAAAAAATTCCAGATCTTGCAGAAAATGCGGAAAAATACCAAACAAATCCAGACGCAAAGCCTCCCTTCTCGTACGCAACCCTCATATGCCTAGCTATGCGAGCTAACAACAACAAACTAACCCTGTCAAACATATACGCATGGATTCGTGAGAATTTTGTGTTCTACAAACATGCGGACCCAGCTTGGCAGGTATGTAGATTTCCTTCGATACTTGATTCATAGGAAGCTGTGACAAAAGTTTTCTGAACTTCCTTTCCTCGTTAATGAATAAATTATCATTTCCCTTAACTACTGAACGTCCCATGACCATTTTCGTTGAAGTGGAACGCACAATATTTTTTGTATAAAATTATAAGATACAACAAATATACATCAAAACAATTTTTTAAATGCAATTATCAATGTAAAATGAATTGCATATCTGTTACAAAAAATTGTTGCCAAACAAAAACTACAATTGTTTGGTAAAAACAATACAAAAATTTTGTTGTATGAAAATATAACATATCACATTTATTTCCGTGGCTTATTTTTGAAGAAATAACTTCACTAAAAATGCATCGACACATTTCTTTTGAGTAAAAAAAATTCAATTCAATCATCGAAATTTTTGAAGCATATTTGGTTAAACATTTTTGGCGTTTTTGGCGTGAAAATGCAATAATGCTAGTGAATATATATATATTGGAGAAGAAAATTCTCTCCTCGAAAAAAAAAGTATAACAATAATATACTAGTAAAAAAAACTTATAAACACTTACTTTTCGTAAAAAGTGTAATGCTAAGGTTGAAGTGGTCACTTTTTTGCGTAGGTTATTTCAACAAAAAATAAGGTCTTGTATGAGTGAAAATGAAAGGCAATCGCTTCAATGAATTACTTAAGTTATTGATTTAACTGTAAATCATCACACATGATTCTAAAATCTTCGTTTTATATTTTTTATAGAATTCCATCCGACACAATCTTTCATTGAACAAATGTTTCGTGAAGTTGCCGAGATCGAAAGACGAACCAGGAAAAGGTGGTTTTTGGAAATTGGATCTGGAACGACTTGAGGAAGGAAAGCGAACCCGACGACGAGCGACTTCGTCGAGACGCAGTCGTACTACCAAAAATATCGCTACTGAACACAACAATAATAACAATAATAACGTGTCGAAGAAATCAAAAGTTGCCCTTTATGAAACTCCGCCCAGCAGCGTGTCGCCTCCGATACCAGATAGTTTACCGGAAGTTCCGGAGTCTGTGCAAGTCAGTCTGACCGAGGACGACCTCACGGGGCTGCTCATCGCGACAGTTGGTTGGGACGAAAATCAACTGGACCTCCTTGACTCCCTTCTCGATTCTTTGTAAAAAAGAGAAAATCTAGTCACATTTTTATGGCCGAGATCTGCAAAAAATAGTACATTACGATACTAGTACGATGAAACTTTTTCGCAACGAGTTTGAGTTTGCAGCACGAGCTGAAAGCGTGTGTTGTAATCACACGAGGTCACAAAAAGTTTCTCGCACGAGTATCGTATACAATTTTATGCCACTAGTGCGAGAAGTGCCTGTTTCACGCACACTGTGGTATAAAATATTTTAAAGAATTCCGAGCCACTCAAGAGGAAACGATACGAACGATTTTTTAAACTAAGGTGGAGCAATTTGAAGTATTTAAAAAGGTGAATCGAGTCTGAATTTTTAAAACCATTTCTACAATTTTTGGAGATTTGCTCACAGTTATGAGCCATCATTTTTTATACCGATAAAAATTTATTGCATTCCTTATTCAAACGTTATCATTTTTTAATCTGCAGTTTTTGAAATTACTTGACTGGAGCTTATAACATTCTTCGATCAATTATTTAAAAAAAACATTTAATCATATCAGGCCGATGGTAATAAATAATAGCATATTTTTTGTATTGCACGTTCCATTGTCTACTCATCGACGTGACTTCAAAAATAGTACTAGTATTCTAAAAGTCATGTCTAATTATTTATCGGGCTGTTGGAAAGCAGATGATAGTAAATTTGAAATAAATATTATGATCAAAATTCGAAACGGTGAATCGATTAAGCATTTTTTAAATAAAAAGATCAATACTATCACTAACTCGTTAAATAAAATGCAGAAAAAAATACTTTGACGGAAATAATCACAATTCTTTTTCAGAGCTATATTCCTATTGAAAAAATAAACATTTTTCAGAGCAGTCACAAGAATTGTAGGAATTATTTTAAAAATTAGACACCGATTTGACAAGTGCAAAGCTCTCCAACCTCCTTAATAAATTTGTAATTAGCTCACGTTTGAAGTATTATTACGTAGTTTGTAAGTAAGGACTATTTTCCAAAATCCTAAGAAAATAATTCATTGTACCGTCCTCCGAAAAAAAAATCGTGGCATGTGGAAGAAAAAAAAAATTCGAGTGCCTTAAGAGGGCTTATCGCTCACATATTCTCGGGACGTTTGTTCGGTATCGATTGTGGCCGAATTTTCTCTGACTTTTACACTCCAAATGCAGGGTCGAATTCGTTGAAAACGACTTGCTCAAAGAAGCGAAGAAAAATCGCCTTTTTCACCGTCCAATTGTAAATAACATTGAAAGACAAATTGAGGCTGAGGTATTAAGTCATTTATTTGCAAACAGACAGAATTCGCGCTGCGATTTTTGTGATAAGAGAACTAACAGTTTGATCGACTTTGCCCGCATAAATTATGTAAAACGATAATAATAATAATAACAATAATAATAATAATAATAATAATAGTAATAATAAAATAATGAAATAATATATAACCGATACAGTAGATACGCATAAACGCATGCGCGTTAAAAAAACCATGAGCGTTTTTTAATTTTTAAATGTACATTGAAGTAGATTTAATGCGATAGTTTAAAATACGACGATACTTTAGAATCGAGAGACGATATCAAAAAACGTCGGTGTGATATAATCCTAATTTATTTAGCGTGTGTGTGTGTGCGTGTGTATGTGTTTTTTCCTGCTCTGATTTACGCCTTTACGAATATCCGTCCAGCGAAATATTATTATATTTCTTTCTCAATTATTATGACGTTTTACGAATATTAATTGAGAAGAAATAACGTATTACACGATATATAGTATGTGGCTATATGTAATGTATAAACATAAATAACGTGCCTTGTAAAATCGAAGGGAATATATTTATATCCTTGTAACGGCATGTATTGAAAAAATTTGGGAGGATTTTAGCCGTTTCGATGATCAATAAGATATAAACGCGAGCGTGGTCATTCAACGCCACCGCTTAATTATAAATTATCGATTAATATATTATAGTTAATTTGTATCAGTAGTCTGAATTGTATAGTTTGATGATAATGTAATATGCGAAATATAGAAGTGAATGTCCGAGTTTATCCATTCGAAAATTATTGTAGCTTTTATCCCTTGCCTATTTTTTTTTGTTTCGTGAATTTTGTGACTCTTCCGAAGTAAATCTGAAAAATTAACTAGATTATACATTTTTTTCTATTTTTATTTCCATTATAATTATGTGTTATAATTCTCAATATATAAAACAGCATTTAGGAATTTATTTATTTATTTCTCATCGCTAATTTAATATAGTTAAATACGTTGATCCTCCCTAACTCCCTTAACTTGCCTAGGAAACCATATAAATGATTCTTTAATTAATAAAGTCTCGGCGGATTTTGTCGCAGTAAAGTTCATTGTAAATTATTTTGTCCTGAATATTCGATCAAGGTTTTGACATCTTTTAAAAAATCCGAATGGCGTGAAAAAATTAAAACTTGCGCTCATTTCTTGCTATCGAACTAAAGAGATTATTTCGCATTGCAAAAGTTAGGATTTTGTTCCCCAAAATGTCGGCCTTTCTCTTTAGCCTTTATAACTTCGTAATGGTTTGAAGCATTGAACTGAATTAAACTCGATGACAATTTTTATCTTCGTAGCTTAACCTATGGGGCATTCCATACCAACTCGATCTGGGTGTGGCCTTCGACCTCTTGGATTTCATGCCCGATTTTTTATGTCATTGTTCTACTTCAAAATAGCAACTGCAATTTTTATTGGTTTTCCTTTTTAATAATCTATATACTTACGATTATTCGTAAAGAGAATATTGAAAGCGATTTTTTAAAAAACGGACTGAATTCCCACAAATCCTCATAAAATCTCGCTTTGAGTTCTCAGATATTTTTTTTCAAAACGAAAATTGAATAAAGTTAGATGCGTAACAATCCTTTCACCCCAGAGGCTATCGCTTGAACGTTCTTATATACCTCAGCCTTCGGACAAATTTTTTAGATTTTTTCAGACCGATTATGTTTTATTAATATAATAAGAATGAATTTTATTTCAGGGTCAAGCTTTGGAAAAAGCACATGGAGGAGTAGGAAGATTTTTATTATAGCAAGCAATAACATAATCGCTCCGCTCTACGTACTTTTAACTTTTTATTTTTTGCCTTTTGTGGCTAAATATATATGCATGTTTATACGATTCGTGAGTATTTCTGCTTCAATATTTCGATATAATCACTTTTCTATATGCCATTTCTTTTTTGACGGGAAGAAAAATGTATTCTATTCCATAACTGCCAAAATATTAGTCAAAACGCGCGCAATTAGTAATTCGGTAGCGATCATAACCGCCTGAAGTTGGCTTTCCGTCAAAGTTGTCGATGACCAATCAGAATGTTAAAATAGTGGTTCCGACTTTCGATGCAGACTCATAGATGCAGATTAGCAGAAAGTGAATTATATTCTTGTTTGAATTTTTCGCGCCTAAAGCTAATCTCATTGCTGCCCTCCAACGTAGCAGTTCGATCTTACCATCAGTTGGCATTCGTAGCAGACGAATGACAGATGTTTGGAGGTTATACAGTGCAAAACGTTTATCACAACTGTCATGCTAATTTTTATTAATAAATAATGACGGACATAAAGCAGAAAGTAATAGACAAATTTAACGCTGAATTTGGGTCGGATTTGAAGAATCTTGGAAAAATACATCAATTTCACAAGCAGCTCGAGACCGAGAAAAATGGAATCGAAGAATCGGTACGTTTACATTTTGTTCTAATTATTTACGTTTTCTTTTCTTTTTTCTATTTCTATTGTTGTTCATATTTTTTCATTCAAAACAACATAAAACTGATTAATATTGTTCCCCTCTCCGTGATTGCCATTTCATCGTGTTTGCACCCAAAAAAAATACATATTGTCTTCAGTAGTAAATGATTTTTACAGTTGTCTATGGCTTCTACAGAAGCTCCATCCAAAGTCAAAGCCGCATTGGCTTACGTTGATCAGATAATCAACGAAATTGATCCTCTCATTGACGACGGAAGTAAAATCTCTGAGATGATTGACAGTCGACTCAAAGAAGATAACAAGATCAAAGAGGTGCAAGGTATCGTTGAGAAAATTCGGGAATTGGACAAGGCACTGTCTTACTTACATTTTGTCAAATGTATAGAGGATATCAGGTAATCAAGGCTACTACAAAATTTTGGAATGCTATGGTATAACACTTACAAACATAATGCGTAAAGTAAAGTAGATTCCCTTTTGTAAATGCTAGCATGCATATAAAGGACTTTCTATCAATTCAGCAATGGTTTTTTTACAATTTTAGACCTGTCTAAAGCAAAAAAATTATATCTATTCTGATATATGAAATTGGACATGTATAGTCTGCATAAATTCAATGAACAATCTGCACTTAAGTTTATGTGGAACAAAGAATGAAGTGGGTTTTATGTATAGTTTATAGATAAATTGTATATAAAGTGTATAGATAAATTGTATGTAAAGTCTATGTGAGGCAATCCACCCGGTTCGACCAGGATGACCTCGACATCTCCTATTTGGCTCGTAATTTTTTGTAGGCTTAGTTAGACCCTCAAATGCACTATATATATATTTTTTATAACAATTTATGGCGAATAATCATTTGATCAATCGCCTGAAGCAGTTTAATATTTTTTTTTAAAATAATTTTTGGAATAAAAAAAGCTTAAAAACTAAATGAAGATAAATCTTATCTTGTTAGAATTGGGACCAATAGATTTTGGTACACATCTTCGAGAATATTTAACAATGTTTATAGACGCGAAACAGGCGTTGGAATAACAATTAACGACAAGTTGCGATCTTCGGAAATCAGCCGAATTATAGAAGTTATCGATATCTACTAGTTGTCTGACAGATGAGAGCGTTGCGTTGCTCCAACGTTGCGAACGTTAATGACATGGAAAATTAAGTTATTGAAAAAAACTGTCTGCACATAGTTGTGGTTGTTTGTCAGCTTTCGAATCTATGAAATCTTTTCCACGTTCCGATAGCACTGATTTTCTACCCAAAAATCGGGAATTTTTTTAAAAAATTCGAAATCCGATATTTTCATTTCGCTGAAAAAATGACGCATTCCTGTATGACTGTCGATATCGCAAACAAAAATCTCGGTCGCACGATGTTTCTTACCAATGTTGTTTTGATGCTACGAATATTTTATTCAATGTTCCAGAATTTCCGAAAGTTAATCCATTTTCAGACAGTTCTTTAAATTCCGAAATGCCATAATATCTGACCTACTGTATGATAAAAAAAAAAGTTACAGTAAATATGGAAGAGACCAGATATTTTTTCTCTCCCATTTGCCCGAAATCTCATACATTTTAAACACATTAGATTTGCTTGGAAAATTGCAAGAATCAGACTTTGCTCAAGCTATTTTATTTCATGCTATCGTTGATTATTATGAAACAGTTCTCCTCATTTTTTTACTTTATAATTGGATAACAATATTCTGCATTATTGTCTTTAATTTCAGCAACGAGATGGAAATGTATGTGCTCGCGGAGGACGACGAGTCCGCAATAACATTATATACAAATCTTACAGACATAAGCTGTCAATTGCAGTCATCATCGTGCCATCACTTGTTGACTTACGTTCGGGAAACTTTGCATTTTTGGCATAATCATTTGAAAGAAAAATTGTCAGCGTAAGTGACTAAAAATTCGCCGAGCAACGTTCGACAAATTTATAATTTCACTTGTGCTCCCAATTCGCAGGGAATACAACGATGTATTGAAAACTCTTAAGTGGCCTTTTTGCGGTTCAAACGCGACTGCTTTAGTTACTCCTCCGCCAGAAACGATGGCCAAGTTCAAGATGCTCACGGAATATCTTTTACAGCTTCATTTGCCGTATCCTTTGCCTAAATGTTGCATATTAAGAGAAAAATCCTAGAATCTACAATATTTTATAACTTAAAGTTAACATTCTTTTCTTTATTTCCCGTCAAATATTTTATTGGTATTCTAAAAATTCCCTTCAGTATTTTCTAATAAAATTAATCAAATAATAACTACATAAATATAAATATTTCTCAGAAACAATTGAATGTAAATGGATTTACTTAATCATTTTGTCATTGAAAATCCATCAGACTATGATTAAATTCTTGACATCATTCTCGATATTAAGAAATTGATTCACAGTAATGAAGTTTGCATTTCATAAGTATTGAGTTCAAAATTTATTTTTAAAAACATGTAAACAGCGATAAAAAAATGCCTTTTCGATGCTATTATGTTATCAATAATAATAAGATTTACCAAATCAATTTTGCCTTGACATCGAATGATCAGAGAAGAAACCGCTAAGCCTTCTGTGACTTCCAGTCTCTTAACGGACTTTGCGCCGGTCAGTTTACCGATAACTTTGCTAGTCCGTCCGCTGAGACAGAGATTCGTATACCATTTCACTGGGTCGAAGCAAACGAATCGACACGACAAGCCCGAATGGTTTTTCACGCAAATTCTTACGTGGATAAAGCACCACGCACAGTGGGTTCACAAAAACGTGCAACCGGTGGTTGATACCGCGGGTTTCACGCAAGTAAATGCGAAAGTACGTAAACAAAATGTCCGAAATGAATGTAATTTCGTGAATGAAAAATGCATCTGTTGATATTGATAAGAAAAAATTTAGGTTGAATTCATGAGAGCGCTCGTACAATTGGCCGTTGAAAAATTACACTCCGAATTGCCGGTTGTTCAATACGATGATTCGTTGTTCGCGCATCTTGTCGATGAGGCTCTCGGCTTTGAAAGGGAACTTCGCGACAGTCTTTTTTATCCACCTAGTCAACCAGCTACAGTTTTCGTTCTGACACAGGCTCAGATATTCGTCAAGTGGATAAATATGGAGAAAAAGTGTGAGTCTTATAAAACTTAATTAATTTTGTGTCGTCATTGAATGTTATCTTTATTTTTATATTTCATTTTAATGGATTAAGTTCAACTTAGCACGTATTTTAAATTCTATAAACTTAATAAACCCGGACCGTTCGCCCGATTGTAGGTAATGGTTTATTTGAGCTAAATTATCTTAAGAAAAAATAAAGGATCAGGTTATCAATAGTTCAAATGGTTTAAATGTTGCTTTCAAAGCATTTTAATTAGTCATTATTTTGGATGTCAGTTTCATTAAATCACGATAGAAAGTTAAGGAAAATTGGAGAATAATAATTTTTTTTAATTGATGAAAAATCTTTGAAGCGTTATTTAATTTCTCATATGTGTTTGTTTCGCATTAGATGCAACTGAAAAGATGGATTCCATACTGAGTTCGGAAACGGCATGGGAAAGACTTACGGGCCCTGATTCCGACGATATGAAAGTTACCGAATGCGCGGATGCTTTTTTAACGTTACTAATGACTATATCCGACAGATACAATCATTTGCCGCAACCAGGTCACAGGTTTGTATGAATAAGTATCCTTTGAAGTTATCGACTGCGGTTGACTTTTTTAACGCGATATTTCGCTCGATAGATTGCAATTTCTGGAGTTACAACTGGAGCTCATAGACGATTGGAGAGTAAGATTGCTACAGTTACTCCACGCGGAGTACGAAGATCCTTTGGCGTCGCTAATGCCCAGAATACTCAATACCTTGCACTACGTTTCCAGCGTTCTCGTCGATTGGGGTGTTACTGTGGTTAGTAGACTTAGAAAACTGCAACGTAGAACCTTACAGATCGCTTTTCTATTTTTTTCTTCCTCATGGAGAAAGCTGTATTCCATGAATTTTTGTTGTTGAGATTTTCGTGTCAAGATACTCAGAATGCTCTAAACTATCAAGAAAGATGGTCTCCGCTCAATAATTTACGCGCAAACCAGTGCGCGTCTAAGCGGTCACCCATCAAAGTTATGTGCCGCAAAAAATGCTGCTTAACTCTGGGGACCGCCGAAGCCATTCCCGACCGCGCGTACGCTGCTGTCAGTCTCTTCCTCATTACTGAATTTATTAACAATTATTTAGGTCATTAGCTAAAAAATTGCGGCAACCAGCAAACGTACAGGCAACGAGATACAAAAAAATGTCCCGTTATTTTCTGTTGTTTTTTGAATGTCAAAGAACGTTCTATTAAATTTTTATCTTCGTTAGACCTTAATATGTATTTTTATCGCGTTTGACAGCATTTTCTGCAGCTACACTTCTTCAAGAAACAATTCGAAGCTGTCGAAACGGCAACGGATAAAGGTATCGACGTTGTCGAAAAGGAAACGGATGAGGAAGAAGGATCTGTATTCGATGAAGCAGTAGCGTTGCTTCAGAGGCTGGAAAAGGAGTTGGTCGGTGAAATAACTGATACAGTTGCACTAGACGTAAAGGCGAAGAGCCGACCGTATAGAACGGACAAATGGTTTGCTATGCAGTCGGAAAAAGAAGTGGCTTCGTTGTCAGTCACGCCGAGCGGTTGCCCGATGTTTCAGGAACTCGCTAAGAGACTTCACGATCTGCAGGATGCCCTTGCATTGCCGCTCTTCAATCAAGCTTGGCAAAATCTCGCCAAACAACTCGATCAAGTGCGTATTAACATTTTTTTTACGTAATGTACACGGAGAAAACGGGGCTCGCCGAAATAATGAATACTATATTTTTTTCAATTATGCCATAACTGTAGAACTAAGTACTGAACGAATGACAATTATGACTATGCATCATAATTATACACGGAGAAAACGGGGCTCGCGGAAGTAATGAATACTATACTTTTTTTAAATTATGCCATAACTATAGAACTAAGTACTGAACGAATGGCAATTATGATGCATAATCATAATTGCCATTCGTTCAGTACTTAGTTCTATAGTTATGGCATAATTTAAAAAAAATATAGTATTTATTGGTATTTTCGCGAGCCCCGTTTTCTCCGTGTAATAGTGGGCTATAAAATATGTTCCGCTTGGGACTGATTTTTCATCTCCCAATTCTTTTTGGTTTTTGCAAAGTCACCAATGATAAAGTACGTTATCGATTTCGGCTTCCTCACATAGAAAAGTTTATAAACCATAAAAAATAATGACAAAGAAATACATCCGGAAACTTATTCTAAATCTCACACCTTTTCAGATCATTTCGAGTAGATTAACATAAAAATCTCGAAAAATAATGTCTTTATCAAACCGCAGTTTTCCCTATGAGAAAACAACATTTTCAGTCGCAATCGATTTTTAAAACATCTCCTGAGCAAAATCGATTAGTAATATGCAAAGAATTTTCAATTAGTTAGCTGTTTCGATAATTAAAAAAAAAATGGGAACAGCCCGTAAAATTACCAAATTGATGATGGAAGAAAGTAGAGGAATTTGTTAAACAATTCAAACTCATGGAGAGATATTTCCTTGCAGTATCTTCTGGAAGAGGTTGTATTGGTAAATCAGTTTAACGTTGGAGGAGCTGCTCAGTTGCAGTTCGATATCCTTAGAAATTTGTTCCCTCTCTTCGGACTGTACACAAGTAAACCAGAGTCCTACTTTCCACTGTAAGTATTTTTGAAGGTTCAAACGAGGGAATAACAAGAGATTCACTGATTAATTTCGAAAGCGAGAAATTTGCCAATATCTTTTTGAAATTACTGAGTTTCTATTTAGATAAAATCAACTCGTTAGCCTTGAATTTTCTAATTCTTATATTTATCTTTTCATATCGAGTAATCGATTATGGGTGTAGCAATTAATGAAACAAGTCATATTCAAAGTGAAACGGCGATGTCCGTGCCTTCAAAGCTTTAAAGAGTTACAATTATCCGAAATTTGATATTGAGCTTTAGCCTCTAACGACTGGGTCTCATTTCCGTTGAACAAACGATTTCACTAATGTCAGACACTTTTCTAAATGTAAATAATGGAATCATGGCGCGCTTGAAAAATTTCCATTGCAGTTTTTGTACGCATAAATGCACGTTCCATTCAATAAAATAAAAATGTAGTGTGTATTGCAAATAGAATTTTACTGCTTGTCATATTTTTCTAGAATTCTCTAACTGTAATTTGAGAGAATCTTTTTTAGATCACCTGTTCCATCAATGTAGCAAACATGCTATGTTGGCAATTAAAATGTTAACGAAAATTCGGTCAATATCGTGAATTTTTCACTCAACTCTTCAAACGAATCTCTGCCTAACAGTTTTTTTAAGCTACTTGGTTTTTATTTAATTCTTCAATTTTCGACGATATTTTCAGAATGAAAGAGGCCTGCGTGTTGTTGAACATTCTTCTGGGATCGGCGATGCTATTGCTGCAAGCATTGGAGAGCGACGATGCGGACGCAGCTAAAGAAGTATTAGCTGACATCGGGATTCACAAAATGACCTTTGAAGTCGCAGCTATGGTACTAAAAACTCGAACGGATGTTATTATGCAATAAAACGGTCCAATTGTTACCTGTTGTTGAATCTCTCTTCCTTTTATCTCTCCTCTTATGAGGAACCTGAATCTACTCTATTTAAACCAGTCAATCAAGATTTCCTATCAGTACGTTTGACGTCAATACGATTTATGTGAATTTCCGCTGATTACTGCAAATGTTCGTTGGGAATAAGGAAACAAAACCTCACAATGGTGAGGTGTTCTACAAACATGTTAGCATCTTGTTTAGAAGTTATTGCATTATGGATGGAATCGTTATTCGATAATTGCTTGTGCATAAGCATCATTTTCCATCAGTTTAGGTACTACAACTTGTGAACATTTTTTTTACCCTTCGAAATATATTGTTCTTATTCTGATAACTTTTCTACTTGTCATGTAAATATTATTGTAGGTATAATAAAATATGATACAAAAAATGTTTCAACAAACTGATTTCGACGACATTTCCGGAATCTACCTGCAATTTCGTATTTCGTATAACAAAATTTTGAGAAGTCACAATAGAACTCATTCACATCGACTTATGATAGGTACCTAAATATAATAGGATCGTGGTTGAATGCAGAAAAATAATTCAACCTGAAGCTTGCTTCATCATATAACCAAGGTTTATTATTACGTATCTATTCACAGGGGCAAGCACTAGATTTAATTATTTCAGTAGGTTTTTCCCTGCCATTCAAGTACCTATGTTAATAAAAATAATCAGGTGCATTTACCTTGAATATTTCGTCGTAGACACATGTTTGTAATAAGTGGAACACGCTGAAACAAAGTCAAAGCTCTGACTTTGCGACCATTTTGTTCGCTTACTTCTATCAGTCTGGTATCTAATCCTAAAAAAATGCCATAAATTTAGGGTACGTTTAAGAACCGAAAAAGTAACTATTGAATTATACATACACTTACTATTAATTATACTGTACACTTTGTACAAATAGCGCCAGAATAATTTATTTTGCTTTTATCAGTGACGAGGACAAATTTAAATCTATGCATCTATTTCACTAATTAGAACACCTAATTTTTGCTGTAACGACAGGCATTTATATATCAGCATCATCGTTTATTTAAGTACGACAATGTCTCCCGTTTTATAAGTGAGCTAAAAGTAAAAGCGGTCACCCCTTACTTCTTATAGATTTCCCAACTCGAAGTCATTTATCGATAAGGAGTAGTACACGATACGCAAATACTGGCTGTATATGGTAACTTTGTATGGTATATTATATACGTCACCGTGATTATATAATCTTCAACTCTGCAGGAAAGAAGCTTAGTCTGCGTTTGCTAACGACAACGATAAGTTCTTCGGCACTGACGGAAATTGCATTTAATTGTGGAATGGCAATAAAAACAAACCGCAAATAAAAATTCCAAATAATTCTTAGAAATTAAATGGATTGTATATATTGAAGACAAAATAAATGTTAGACGATTAAGATGGTTTTACGGGCTCTAGAATGTTTTTACTACGCTGTAGCTGTAGCTGCAATTCTCTTTAGTGTCTTTTATTTATACGCAAAGTACAAATTGTCGTATTGGAGCAGAAAAGGCGTAAAATCACCGCCGGCTAATATTTTATTCGGAAACCTTAAGGACATCGTATTACTTCGACGAACTCCAGGAGAAGTTCTCCAGGATGTTTACAACAGCGTCGATCCGGACGAGCCCTTCGTTGGATGTTATCTTTTTCACAAGCCTTTGCTCATAATTCGCGATCGTGAATTATTGAAGCACATGATAATTAGAGACTTTGACGTTTTTTCCAATCGCGGCTTCGGCGGCAATACTGGCACTGATCCTACTGGCTACGTTAATTTACTTACCATCAAACAACCCAAATGGAAGTATCTTCGTGCGAAAATGTCTCCGTGTCTCACTGGACAAAAGCTACGCAACATGTTGCCGCTTATAGTCAAATGTAGCGAAAAACTTATGGAATTTATCGAAAGCGAAGCGGTCGATGATGAGAACCTAAAATTCTTTGAGCTTAAGGACACGGCGGGAAGATATTGCACTGACGTGTTTGCAACGACGGCCTTTGGAATTACCACTAATTCCTTTGATAGAAACAACACCGAGTTTTTTGATGCTGGTAAGTCTTTAAAATAACGAATAATTGGGAATATTTAATGAACAAACCACTGGCTATTATGATTAAGCGAGAAGGTAGTACTTTATTGCTTCCTCACAGAGAAAGCTCTCTCTTCGTCGAAATTTTATACCGATTCCAATTTTTTCAACAAGTTTGTTTTAGTTCTAACGTCCAAAATTTTGCTGTCCAATAACTATCCAAAATCAGAAGCTATCCAATAACGAAGATCTGTAAATTATAAAGCGTTTTGAATATATCTTGCAAATAGGGTTGAATTATTTAATGCCAGAAAATACGAAGTTTCAATTAAACTGGATTAAAGTGCAATTTCAGTATCTATGTTAAATCCTGTATATTTGTAATTTTACAAATTATTATTATTATGAGCATAAGCTCATTTTTTTTTGTTTTAGTGAGTCCTATAATGATTTTCTCAAAAAGGTATTTAAAACAATCGTTAATTCGGATGATTTATTTATATCTCCTGTTTAGGTCAAAAAGTGCTAACTGGATGGAAAAGAGGTGCTATTCTACTTACGAATTTCTTCCTTCCCGAGCTGACACCGCTTACAGCTCTCATATCAAGAGGACCTGGAAAAATTTTCCGAGGAATATTCTGGGACTCCTTCAATACTCGAGAGCGTGTTGGAAATAAACGTGGCGATCTTATCGACTCGTTGATGACCCTAAGGAACGGCGTACAGAATCCGGATTTCGGTACGGATAGATCAAGATAGTTGCGAATAAATTCACATGCATTCCAGAGACATGCGAGAAAATTGCAAACACTTCTCGATGGTATAAAAATCTGAAAAAAATCAAGCATGTTAAAGGTGTTGAATATAATTGATTTTGAATAATAATAGAGTCAAAATTTTATTGACAAATTTATGGAGAAATTTTTTTTTTTTATATTTCGGAATTCCAACTTATTTTCTAATGAATTTTTTATTTCTATATGAAAAAAAAAGTGTAGAAAGTGACCAAATTGTGGAAAGTCGAAAAGTTAATTTTAAAATGTGAAAAAATTCATACGTATTCAGGGAACAAACGAATTATTTTCCAAGAAAAAAGTTGATTTCTACGAGTTTTGTTGAACAGTTTTATACTACTTGTTATACAGTGATCGCGATTTGCAGCTATTTCTCTGAAACTTATGCGAAGTAAATACTATCTGCAAGTAATCCAAGCAATAGAGGACTTTTTTCGGAAGAAAATCTTACCAGCAAACCGACAGTGCCATCATTTAGAGGCCAGTTCGTAGTCTAATTGGGTTACGTTCTTCACTCGTAAATGTTTGTCAATAATTTCTTATAAACATCTTAAGTTGTTTTTTAGTCTTAAGTTCATAAGATGAAAAGTAATGAATCAATCAAACGCAAAAAATGAGATTGTAATTACGCTGAAACTAATTATTACATCAAGACAGTTTTTTGCGGACAGAAAGTGCATCCGGATTACTACTTTTTCGCAAAGGCCTATTACCGCAACTTTAAAAAAGACGGCGATATGAATTATTTTAAAGGCGTCGAATTTTCCGATTATTCACGGTTTTTCTTCGTTTCTAATTATATGATGGGGACGTTCAACAACGCATTTTTTATTTATTTCTATTACCTACAATTCGTCAATTGATACCATTAAGATTGATCCACTACTTTTCATGTTATGACCAAAAAACTTTGGAAAACACGATCCTTCCGTTGAAATGTTTATGACAAATTAATGACAGATATTTGCGATTGGAAAACATAACGCAATTAAACTATGGACTGTCCTCTAAATGACGACACAGTCCGTTTGCAGCTAAAATTTCTGTCCCAAAATCACTGATTTTATTCTCTATTGCTTGGGTTGAGAGGCGAATTTAAGGATATAGGAGCGCGATGGGGTTCAACGCGCTCAAAAGTAAGAATTCAAAGAGAAATTCAAACATTTCCCGATGGAATAAAAATCTGAAAATAATGAAGCATACAAAAGGTGCAGAAAAGATTAACTTTGCATATTAATAATTCCAAAATGTTATCAATATTCGAAAAAAAAGTTAGTTTGACGGATAATTTGTTGCACAATTTTTTTTCACCTATTCGTAAATAACATTGTGCAATTATTAATATTTCAAATTAATCTTTTCCACACCTTTTGTATGCTTGATTATTTTAATACTTTTATTCCACCGAGAAGTGTTCGAATTTTTCTCTCAATTCTCACTTTTTAGGAAGTTGGGCACCCCATCGCGCTCCTACATCCTTAAGGGGACCGAGTCATCTTATGAAAGTCATAAGAAAAAAAAATTCTGTAGATAATACGTTTTTTTGAATCTTGCATTTGATCCTCATTGAATACATATCAAGCATTATAATTCTGGAATTTTATAAAAACACCACACAGTAAAATGGTGTGAGGTAAAAATTTAAATTTCGACTCGTAGCTTTCAGACCAAACTATTGAACAAACTTTAGTGTTCGATATTTCATATTATCTGTCAAAGAGTGTATTCTAGAATATGTGTAGGAATTCCGAAAAAGGTGGAAATTGGATTTGCTCCAAACAATAATTTAGCGAGTTTTTGATGAAGGAAGATTTATTTACGCATTTGAAATCATCTACACCTTTGTATTCTAGTATGAACTAGAATACAAAGGTGGAGGTCAAAAAAGCAAATGACCAAAATAGTGAATGGTTAAAATAGTGAATTACGAAACTAGGAACGTCTGAATCTAGAATGGTCATCATTTTAAAATTCGCTATTTTATCCATTCGCTATTTTGGTCATTCGTTATTTTAACCCCTACCCGAATACAATCTTTAAAAAAAGGCACTGAGCGCTGAAATTTGTATACCGTTTCCATTCTGACAAGTTATAAAGTTTTACTTTTTACTTCACACTATTCTGGTGCACTGTCGGTCTTCACAAAATTGCAGAATTATAATGCCTGGTACGTACCTAATGAGGTTTAGAAGCAAAATTTTTTAAAAGAAAGGCTTCATTTAAAGAAACTTTTTTCATGACTTTTTTTAGGTGAGTCGGTCCCCTTAATGAGCTTCAATTGATGAGGAAAAGAACAACGAATTTTTTCCATTTTAGTATTCGATGGCGATAACTTGGTATCTCAGGCAGTTTCCTTTTACGTCGCTGGGTACGAAGCTGCATCGACAGCAATAGCATTTGCACTGTACGATCTCTCGCATAATCTTGAATACGAGGCTCTAGCTTACGAAGAAATTAAGAAAATTGATGCGGAGGAATTGACAATGGACCAAGTAAACCAAATGACGTTCCTGGAGAAATGTGTAAACGAAAGTCTGAGACTACATCCTCCGCTGCCCATGAACGATAGGATTTGCGGTCGGGATTATCAAGTAACTGACCTTCAAAAAATTTTTTCTGCTTTACATATCCCTGGTAAAAATATGATATAGAGACTGATACAGATCGATAAAATTTGAATGGTATTTAATCGTGTGTTATCGTCTCTATCTATTCGGATTTCGATAAATTAATAGAAATTTAATCGTTGTTATAAATTTTCTTTCGCTTTCGTTTTCTATGGTGTCAACATGATACATATGTTATCAGTAAGAATGGTTCACCAACGGATTTATAATATTTTATACTGAATTTACGTTTTATCACTTATAAATTTCTATGTGTTAATGATGCTGCGGCCGAATTGCGTGAAAGATGAGGATGGATAATCGGCTATTGGCAGCCAAATTGGATGGTGTTATTCTACTATATTAATGAATTTTTATTACATAGGTTTCAACGTATATAATGAAAATTTAATATTACTATATAACAATATAGTAATAATTGAATGGAATAACACCATTCAATTGGGCCGCCAATTGCCGATCATTCATCCTCATCTTATCAATTTCTATCCGTTTGTGATGAATCCTGCTATATCGTAAATATACGATTTAACATGAATACTTCGCAATCAAAGAGGTATTAACGGAGTGATCCTATAATTTTCTACCGTCTTATAATTATAAAAAATATATCGGAATAAATCGTATGTGTTCAGACTGAAAGAATCATCATAATATATTGTACAACCCTGATATAAATGAAACAGTTTTCTATCATTTTCTTCCAACATGAAACTTTCTCACAAGAACATATTAATAATTTACAACGTTTAAGCCATTTCCTAAAATAAAAATATCGCAAGGAAAATTATTGAAAAATGATATGCATTCAAAAACGTGAGTGAATCCATTTTATTAGACGAAAAATTAAGTTTTTCTTGACAAACTTTTTTTGAAACTGATGTTTTCTAAAATAAGGCATTCTTCATCAATTCAGCCACTTTTTTTCGACCCTATCTGATAAGTTATATAATTGGACACATTTTTAGATCACTTTAACTCTTTCCCAATTTTTTCAGATTTTTAAATTTAATATTACGGAAAATGGGGTACATAGGGATGGGGATACAAAGATGGGTGACCGGGAAAAATCATAACTTTCAATCAATTTATTTTTTTCTTGTTTTCACGCTTGGCATATTACTTAATGGGTGCATACGTAGTATCGTATACTTTCATTATTAACTTTAGTACAAAAATGATATCATTTATGATAATATTATAGGATATGACGGAAACATATAGGATTTCGATCGTAAATTTATAATAGTACTTCGTAAACTCATGAACCAAAGTCCGCATTCGGAACGATAAAATTTTTAAAAATCGTTTTTCATCAATTATTTTTACCAGGGATAAAGCAATTGCTGTCAATTTAGCCATTTATTTTGTCGACAATCTCAGAACTGCCCTATAATTGGTTGTATCCAATTTTTGTGTTCCCGTTACACTGATTCTTTTCCTAAAGACCGGACAATTTTTATTTATTTAAAAACGGAAAGTTTCCTCTATGTCTGAAGTATAATATTTGTTCGAGTCGAGCCTTAGAGAATATTCTTTTTTAATCTTGAAAATCTCACAAAAACGATAGAAGTCGGGAAGTATTCAGAGTTAAAAGAAAAATAGAGTTATTTGGGCTGAAGGACTTAGGTCGATGGCCAATTGGCAACACGGACTCTATTTAAGTAGACTTGCTTTAAATTAAATTCGATAAAATTAAATTACTGTACCAAGTGTTGTCAAGAAATATATTCTACTACTACTACTAGAGTTACTCGTTTTCAATTTTCAACTATTTAAAAGATAAAAAGTCACTTTTACCGACTGAATTTCAGAACGGTTTTTTTTACGTCGAATGTGTTATAATATTTTTCTACATAATTCAGTAAAAAAAATTGAAGTACCTGGACGTTTTTAATTAAATTATGGATATTATGATTTAATTAAGATATAAGTATTTAAAAATCTCTAAAAGATCTTATTAGATTCCAGGAACGGATATAACACTAGAAAAAGGCACAACCGTTTACGTTGCTTCCTTAGCCACAAATATGGATCCACGATTTTTTAAAGACCCGGAGAGATACAATCCGCTGAGGACAGATAGTGAATATCTGGGATTTTCTGCGCCCCATATGTCTTTCGGAATTGGACCAAGATCCTGTATAGGTAATTGTTCAGTTATAATTATTTAAAGATCATTTAATAAATTCAAAATCCTCTATAATTTATGAGGTTATTATAATTATTCAAAGTTCGCTTAATTGATTTTCACGCTAACGCCCAGTCAACAGTCGATCCCATTATTGCTAAAATTTGAAAGACACCCAAACTACGTTTTTTGTCATAGGTCAACGATTCGGACTTATAATATCCAAGCTCGCACTCTATATGATCCTTAAGAAATATACGCTAGTCTGCGAGACATCTGCAGAACGGAAGCTGAGGGGAGGGACCATTTTTACATCTGCAGTTCATGGTATTCCTCTGTACATGCGGAAAAGAGTTTAAAAACGAGAACGCTCACTTTAAGCGACAAAAAAAATTATGTTGCATTATCGTCGTGAATATCCTCGTGGGACCGATGCAACCAGTCATTTTGAATGCGCGGTTACACTAGAAGACCGAATTATAGTTCCGCAACTAAATCGAGACTGCGAGTAAACGAAAAAGCGATGAATCTCTGCTTGCAATGTTTCGATTATCGGGACACTATCATTAAACGCTATCATTAAACGCTGACTAACAGCGTCATTTTATAATCATCTGAAGATGACTATAATGACTATAAAATTACATTAAGGAAGTTCAGTACGACTCTTAAAGTCTAATCAGTGCTAAATTTTTGTAATCGATTTTTTAACGTCTAATCCATTGAATAACGACCGGGGAGGTCGATTTTTTTTAAAGCATGTATACTCAGCATAAAGATGAACTAAATAACGGTTTTTTTTTTTTTTCAGTAGAATACATTTTCGCTCAGTTTTTTTCCGAGTATAATCTGTAGCTAATTAAAATAAGTAACAACTTATTCTCTTTCTTAAAAAACATTCTACAATTTGACTGCTTCGATCTGCGGCAGTGTTAATTGTTTCATCATCATAGCTTGCCACTTAAGAAAGTATTTTTGTTTTTGTTAAACAACATAATATTAAACGATTAACACTATGAAATATCGATGCGGTCAGAAAAAAATCAAACGAAAATGTAATTAATCAAAAATAAATGTTCATCAGTTAATTTTTATCCAAATCCGTCGGTCACTATTGGTCTTTCTATGAGTTAAGTATACACGTTTCAATTCAAATCACCCACTATTATGGTTATTTAATGCATTAAGCTTTATGAAATCCATTACAAAAATTTAGCACAGATTTGACTTTGAGAGTGATGCTAAATATCCTTATTACCTTACCTTACCTTAACGGATTGAATTGAAGTAGCAATTGTTATAAACTATAAAAGGACTTACTTTTATTCAACCATCAAGCGACCGTTGCTCTAGTTGCAGAAAAGTGACGCTAAATGGACTCTTTTGGAATGTTGCAAACAGATCTAAAATAACTCGAAGAATTGAAAAAAGTGCATTACTCTATTCCAGGTATACTGAACGTTATCTCAATTCCACGAGCCTATTGCAAATAAATCCGATCGTTTTATTAGTGTTTCTAACATATATTTAAAAAAAGAAAGTGGAGTTCGATTATTGATTTATTTTTAACTGTTAATGCAATGTACATATCGATGTGAATATTATTGTCAATGTACGCAAGTACGTATATATGTAAATACTTTTGTATGTATTCAATATAACAAAACAACTAACCGCTTCAGTGACGTTAGTTGTATTCCTTGATTCTAAAATAGCAGATATATACGGTTTCGATTACATAATTTAACTTTACCTTATTTGGTTTTGTAATATTATCTCTATCGAATACGGCTGGTTTTTTCCGCCTTGTTCCGTGATTGTCCGGTTTTTTTTATCGTATCGAACTACGGGAAATAAGTTCTGACTTGCATTATTTATGGCGGATATTTTATTCTTATGAAAACATTTTTTTTTTATATCCATAAAAGGGGATTCTATCACGAGACGCAGTAGCGTCGCGACGCCATACCGAGTGAAAAAGTTTCCTTGATTCAAAGAAATAGGTGGATTGAATTTTTTTTCTTTGATTTCGAAGAAATGTTTACTCGTTTTCAATTAAATATTGCTTTTGAATTTCAAAGAGACCATTCCATTGCCTTTAAAGAAACATTTGCTTGAGGAGCGTAATCGAAGAGACGTTTTCATTGATTCAAGAAACGGTGTCTTTGATTTAAGGATCACGGAGAAAACGGGTTTGCTATGCCAGCAAATCGTTTGCTAAAATAGTGACAACATTGCGTACTCTAACTAATAACTAATCTGCTAACTTAGCAAACAATTTTGTGGCACTAGCAAAAAAATTTGATTTTCTAGCAAAAAAATATGTTAATCGAGCAAAAAAATGGTTAACCTAGCAGATAACGCAATGTTATCACTATTTTAACAAAATATTTGCTGGCATAGCAAAACCGTTTTCTCCGTCATTTAGGAGCGCGATGGGGTGCTCAACGCGCTCAAAAGTGAGAATTCAGAGAGAAATTCGAACACTTCCCGATGGAAGAAAAATCTTTAAAAAATAAAGCGTACAAAAGGTGCGTAATAGATTGATTTTTCATATTAATAATTGCAAAATGTTATTAACAAATAGGTAAAAAAAAATTGTTCAGCGAATTATCGGTCAACCTAACTTTTTTTTCCAATGAAAATAATTCATCAATTTTTCCGAATACGTACGAATTTTTTCAGAATTTATTCTAATCATCAAAACTTCGTTTTTCTTTGGAATTTCTTTTTCTTAAAAAAATGCATGTTAAGTCGCGAATTTTTCATATGTGTTTCTCAATTCAAAACCACCCATTACATCCAAGAAGTTTCTAAACGATTGATCAAGTAGATTCGCGAATACAGCTCATACAAGAAAAAAAAATCGCAATTTTCAAACATTAGACAAAATTCTGAAAAAATTCATACGTATTCAGAAAATTTGACGAATCATTTTTAATTAAAAAAAAATTAGGTTGACGGATAATTTGTTGAACAATTTTTTTTCACCTATTTGTTAATAACATTTTGCAATTATTAATATTCAAAATTCATCGTTTTTGCACTTTTTGTATGCTTAATTTTTTTCTGATTTTTATTCGAACGGGAAGTGTTCGAATTTTTCTCTGAATTCTCACTTTTCAGGAAATTGGCACCCCATGGCGCTCCTACATCCTGAACAATTTCCTTGACGGCATCCGGTCCGCCACTGGTTGGCGCGAACGCGTCGAAATATTCGAAGTGGAAAATTAATAAATAAAAATTCACATAAACGTTGTTTGGCAAGTTAAACGTTGTTTATTGGTCAGGTTCTTTGAAAACAAAGAAACAGAGTTCTTTGTTTTAAGGAATAAATTCCTTAAAACCTTCCTTAAAATTCCTTCTTCCCACATTTCATTGAATTTCTCATCATCCAAAGAAAAAATAATATTAGATTTATTTTATTTTTTTCATTTATTTCGCATTTTCCCCCGTCTGCAGACATCACACGCCTATTACAGGGTCGGCCCGGGTCAGTAGCCAGTCCCCCCTGAGGGCCTGGTCCGGATCAGTAACCAGGCCCCCATGCGGCCGCATCCGACTTCCCCCTCTATATCGCATTTGCCATAACATTTCTGCTAAGGGCATAGGAAAACATTGTGAAAAAACCTTATGCCAACATAGCCGGTCTCGAGTTCGCTTCACGGCACCGGAGCTACGTCACGATTTTCGTCGAGAATCTAAACACAGACTACAGCTGTATACGTGTGACCCCCACAGTTACCTGTGTGTCTCACGTATACATCTGGAGCTTCATCACGTCCATGTTTTTATTTTTCGACGGCACCGGGAATCGAACCCGCGACCTACCGATGCTCTGGTTTAGAAGCCAGTACTCTAAACACTAGACCACCGGTAGATAATACTAGATCAAGTATATTATTTCCTTGATTTTAAAGAAATGTTCCTTAGGTTGGGATTTTGAAGAAATATCTTTGAATCAAGGAAACTTTTTCTCTCGGTGCAAGAATTGAAAAGAATTGAGAATGTTTGGGAATTATCTAGTATATAGAATGAAAACCTTTTATATTTATATTAAGTTTCAAAATTTTCATAGGATTTCATAGTGAATGCTTTTATTTCACGTTAACAGTTTACGTAATAAAGCTTAAGGAGATTCGGTGACGAGTATCGAAGTCAAATTAGTGCTAAATTTTCGTAATTGATTCTTTGAAGTTTAATGCATTAAAAAACAATAGTGAATGGTGATTTGTATTGAAGCATGTATACTTAATTCAGTAAACGATCAATAGTGACGAATTTGCATTACGATTAACTGATCAATATTTATTTGTAATGGGATAGTTTTTCGTTCCATTTTTTCCAAGTATAATCAATAATTCTTTATCGATTTAAATGAGTGATGGCTTATTCCCTTTCTCAAAAGATACTCTATGAACTGACCGCCACGATATTTCATAGCGTTGATCGTTTAATAATTATAGCCTGTTGTTTATAAAACCATTTTTCTTTTTGTTAAACAGCAAGCTATAATTATTGAATGATCAATATTACGAAATATCCAGGCGGTCAATTCGTGAAGTATCTTTTAAGAAACAAAATGAGCTATCACTGAGTATAAACGGTGAAGAATTACAGATGATATTTGGAAAAAACTAAACAAAAATGTGACCCATTGAAAAAAAAAAGTTGATCGGTTAAACAATCAAATTTTATTGTATGCATCAGCATTTCCGCCGTCAAATTTGTCTTCGGTAGCAACATTTAATCAAACATCACCACAGATAATTGGCCTTAATACCGATACTTTTATCTACGTGGAAATCTCTAACGTGTGCACCGGAAACTTCCAAATAGTTTCTCAACCTCGCAATCTTTCATTGATAAGATTCGTATCATTTATTATAGCCAATCATTTTTGTTACAACATAATCTGTGAAGTCATGAAGAAACTCAGTTCGTATAATTCATCGGCACCACAAACGTGAATGATTGCGCTGAAACGGAGAAAAAAGTGAATTGCTACAAATAATAGAGTAGCAATAAAATTTAATCGGATTGTAAGGAAAACGTCGAACGATTTTCCTACAAAAAAAAAATAGAAATATAATAAATAAGCGATTCCTAAAGAAATAAACTTAAAAAATTAAGAAATACAAAAATTGTGCGCAGTCACCATGAGTTTATCAATATTGGACACTGTTTCTTCGGTTGCAACTTCAGTAATTATTCTTCTGGGCATATTTTATTTATATGCAAAGTACAAATTATCGTACTGGAGCAGAAAAGGAGTAAAATCACCACCAGCTCATATTATATTTGGCAATATGAAGGACGTTGCGCTTTTTCGTCGACCTGCAGGAGATGTTCTTGAGGATATTTACAACAGCGTCGATCCGGATGAGCCTGTCGTGGGATGTTATCTTTTTCACAAGCCTTTGCTCATTATTCGGAGTGTCGATTTAGTGAAACAGATGTTCATCAAAGACTTCGACGTGTTTCCAAATCGTGGCTTCGGAGGCGTCTTAGAATCTGATCCTCTGGGCTATGTAAATTTGCTCTCCGTCAGAAATCCCAAATTTAAATATCTTCGCGCAAAAATGACGCCTTGTCTGACTGGTCAAAAGCTGCGGAACATGTTTCCTTTTGTACTCGAATGCAGCACTAAACTGATGGAATATATTGAGGGCGAAAAGGCTGATGATGAAAATCTTAAGAACTTTGAACTTAAAGAAATGGCTGGAAAATATTGCACAGATATTTTTGCATCTACGGCATTTGGAATCACTACCAACTCCTTTGATAGGACCAACACCGAATTTTGGGATGCTGGTATGTTTTTTTTAAGCATAAATAATGGGCGATAGCTTATCTATAAAGCATTAGCTGTTATTAGCTATTATTATATTTAGTTCCTAATTTATATTTTGATTGTGAAGCAATTCTAACGTGAAACAGTTATTGTTAACTCAGACTTCAGTTTCTGAAGCTCTCAGAAGTTCCGCATACTTAGTCAGATTTACATAATATTTTAAGTACTTTCTACACATTTTTGCGGTGTTTTGTTAAAAAAAAAGGAGTAGTTGCTTCAGTTCAACCTCATGTGGATTCTGGAAGACGAAAATCACCTGAATCTTCTTGTGCGGTAAATAATGTCGCTTTCGTACTTTAGACAACAATGTACGATAAGATATTCATAGCATTATTGATCTTTTAATTGCAAGGAAAATATCGAGCAAAAAGTTTTAGTTATAAGTACATTGGTTTTTTTCTGAAGAAATTGAATTACTTGTTTAGGACAAAAAGTGTTGGCTGGTTTTAAAAGAGGTGTTATTCTTCTCACACACTTCTTTCTACCGGAATTGATACATTTAACGGCTCTCGTATCAAGAGGACCGGGAAAATTCTTTCGGGACATCTTCTGGGACTCGTACAACACAAGAGAACGCGTAGGAAATAAGCGTGGGGATCTTATCGACTCGTTGATGGTCCTCAAGAACGGCGAACAAAATCCTGATTTTGGTACGTCTCAATTATAGAACATTAATTAATGGAACGATGACTGATCGATATTAACAATTTTGGTATTTGGTATTTTTGATACGTTTCAATTATAAAACATCAATTAACGCGACAATGTATGATGAATACTAACAATTTTGGTATTTGGTATTTTTGGTACGTTTCAATTATAGAATATTATTATATAATACGATGACTCAGGAATATCAAGGATTCTAGAATTCGATATTTTTGGAACACTGTTAAAAATGTTTGAAAAATTGAAATATGCATTGGAAGTCTTTTCGCAGGTACAATGTATTAATTTGGATTTAATATACGGATATGTTGTAAAATTAAAAGAAACACATTATAAACACTACAATTATGAAGTTTTTAGTATACTGTATATTATTTTTATAAACATTTTTCTGTATATTACTTACTATTTGTATATTACATTTAATATACGCGCATCTGCAAAAAAACTTCCAATACTTTATATTAATTTTCGTACGAAACTTTCTGATAGTGTACGTGTCGATTATAGAGCATTAATTAATGAGAAGATGACTCACAAATATTGACAATTTTAGTATTCGATGGCGACAATTTGGTGGCTCAGGCTGTCGCCTTTTTCGTCGCTGGATTTGAAGCTACATCGACGACAATAGCTTTTACACTCTACGATCTCTCCCTTAATCCAGAATATGAGGCTCAAGCTTACGAGGAAATTATGAAAGTGTTGGGAACAGATGAATTAACAATGGAAAAATTGAACGAAATGACGTTCATGGACAAGTGTATCAACGAAAGTTTGCGACTTCATCCACCGCTGCCTATGAATGATAGAGTTTCTGTACAAGACTACAAGGTATCAAAGCATCTTTATTGATCAAAAACAGAGTTATAATCAACCTTTTCCATTCTAACTCAATTTATTTGCTTACTCATACTATAAGAAAAATTATATTAATTTAATGTTTAAAAATTTTCGTCGATACATGTCTAATCCAAAATATTCTGATAAAGTGTTTTGAAAATTGTATGAAATAGAATTAAGTGCTCAAAAGGTATAAGTCTTTTTGGGTATATTTAAAGAATAGAGTGAGTGTATTCAAAATCGTATTGGTCTTTTTTGGAAAATTTGCTGAATAAAGCAAGTGTTCCCAAACAATTCAAGGGACTTTTTTTTTGGAGAAATCGTCGAATGGAGCAGTCTTAAAAAAATATTTCAGTGGCATATAAAAAAAAGTAACGGCCGTTCTGAAAAAATACAAAATGAGTCCTCAAATAGCGTAACTAATAAAGCTGTCTTAAAATATTGCACTCACGACAATAAGAAAATATATAAATATTTTGTAAATAATTAAATCATATTCTTTACTGAAGAGTCAATTGGAAAGTAATAGACTTATTATAACTCTGATCTTATCACATTTTCCGCACTGTAAGATTTATCGCCTTAACCTTGGTAAAAAAAAAAGAAATAAATAATCCTGAGTTGTATTAACATTCGAAGAATAAAATTTAGTTAAAAATAATGTATAACGATTGTATTAGATTCCAGGAACGGATATAATCCTGGAAAAGGGCTCAGCAATTTACGTGGCTTCCTTAGGCTCTAATAAGGATCCGAGGTTTTTTAAGGATCCAAAGACGTACAATCCTCTAAGAACTGATGGCGATGCCTCCGGTGTCTCTCATGTGTCCTTCGGAATCGGACCGCGAACGTGTATAGGTAATTAATTTTTTTTATCTTTCAACTATTCATCAAATTTTTCCTACAATTTGAATGAATCCTGGACTTCGTTTTCTGCCATAGGTCAACGACTTGGACTCGCAATAACGAAAGTCGCATTGGTCCGGATTCTCAGCAAGTACACGCTGATTTGTAAAACGGCCGGAGCTCGCAAGTTGAAGCCCGAAACGATTTTCACGACTGCAATTCATGGAATCCCTTTGTGCATGCAGGAAAGGATGCAAAAAAAATAAATAAGTACTCAGCGTGAAAGCCGTAAAGATGTAATATTGTACCCACAATGATAAGAATACAAATATACAAATACTTTATTTAAATCTATTTTTATCTACTTGCTTCTGTATTCTGAGTAAATATTTATATTATTTATGAAAAAAATAGGGTCAATAGAAAAGTAATAAATTGATCACAGCTCTGTTTCATCTTATTGAATTGTTATAATCGTGTATAGGTAATTAAATTCTTGAATCTTTCGACTGTTGCTTAAATTTTTCACTAAAATCCATAAGAAACCTGAATTCCGTTTTCTGCTGCTGATCAACGACTTGAAATCGTTATACGGAAAATTGCATTGGTCAGGATTCTCAGGAAGTACACGTTGATCTGTGCTTAAAGTAAAAGACATAAAGATCTAATATTGTACCCACAATCACAAGAAAATATTCAAATACTTTGTCAAAATACATCAACAAAAAATAGTCTATAGTAACTCGATTATAACGGCAATACAAAAAAAAACGAAAAATTATGAGTACCAGAAAAACAATTGTCTATAACCAAGATTTTTATGCCATTTTTTAATCTGTTTTTACGAAAAAATAATTTTTTTAATAGATTTTCATCCATGTTCTTACAAAGATGGTACAATATTCTGTGCAAATAATTATATCATATTACTTACGAAAAAGATAAATTGATTACAACTTCGACTGATCTTATCACATCTTTATAATCGTTTATAGGTGATTCATTTCTAAATTCCTTCGATTGAATAGTTTAGTACAATTCAATAGAAACCGTTATTCCGTTTTTTGCCGTTTTGATCTGTAAAACGTCCGGATCTTGCAAGTTGAGGCCCGAAACGATTTTTACAACCGCAGTTAATGGAATCCCTTTATGCATGCAGGAAAGGAAGTAAAAATAACAAATGTTTATTCAGCGTGAAAGACGTAACGAATTTATTGCATTATCGTCGACATGATTGCGAATAAATTCGACAATTTGGCTAGTAAACTAGCTAACACGTATATCATTATAGAGCGTTGAAGCATAAATTTAAAAAATTGTTTCCAAACATCGATCTAGCTTTAACATTGTCCTTTTTTTTTGTATGTTTATCATTTCTTGTGCAAATGTACGAAGGGCAGTTCGACACGTCCGACGGCCGAACGTCGAAATATAATTTACATATACATATATATAGATATATATATATATACTTTTAAATATACTATAACACAATATTACAAAACAACAAGCGCTTCGGTTGCGTTAGTCAATTGACTTGATTCTCGTACAACAGATACGGTATCGATAACATAATTTAACTTGGCTTTAATATATTACAGCTACATACTACGATTATGTTTTCTCTTATTGATTCGTCGCTTTTTCTCGTACCGAAGTTCAATAAAAATTAGCTAATTCGGTTAATCACGAAGGTACAAAAGATTTTTGTTTAGTTTATGTGAGCTACGGATTCACCTTGTTGTGCGTCTAAGTCTTCCTCCTCGCGATCCGCATGAGGTAGTTCGGCTTTCGTTGCTAACTCGAGAACGTGCATCCACCTGAAAATATATATTCAGTAACTATTGCGCTTACTTCTTTTTTGTGCGGGAAATTTTGAATTTCGTTTATTATTGAACGGTAATGAAAGTGCATAAGGATTGCTTTAACTTTTTTTGATCACCGGCAAATATTTCACATATTCTTCACCACACTTTAAACCTTCAACAGCAGAACCTTGTTTTCATTGAGGGTTTTTTATTTTCTTAAATATTTAACACTTTATTTTCATGCCTACCTAAACAATTGTTTAAATTGTAAAAATGACTTTTTCAAATTTAGTACAATTTTTTTAATCTATGTCTAGACGAGTACGTTCTAAAAAGTATTTCTACAACTCGAGTTTTAATAACTTTGATGAGTAAACAGATGATTTGAAAATCATCTGTGTGTGAATGTAAATATTACGTTTATAATCAGCTAATTTGAATAAAATTGAAGAGTAAACGTTCTTTGACGGAAAAATATAGATTTTGCTTCTTCTTAGAGGAAGCTGTCTTTTCGTCAACATTTTTTATTTATTTACAGATTGTCATGTCAGTATACTCAGAATCACCTGAAACTTCGAGAAAAGTGGTTTAAAAAAATGTATGTGTGTGCGGCCGGCATGTAAATATCAAACTTAGGTACTCAAAGAACTACTTTATCGATCGAGCTAAAATTTTGCACGCACGTGGAGCAGGTAGACGCCTTTGCTTGTGAACATTTTTGAAAAAAATCAAACATAGGATTATTTTTTATTCAATTTTGAAGTTTTAGGAAAATGTCTGTACTTCTATTAGCTACCGCAAACTTGTAGCTATCGAGCTAAGTAATTTTTTACGAATCAATCCATGCTAGAGGATGATCGGTATTGAATTTGGGATGAATCTATAAATAGGTCTAGTTTTTATTGGTTTTCGAAACTTTCGGAAAATTTACGTATTGCGCTAATTCACGTAAAATATCAGCCAATCAATTGAAATTTCATGCAAACTAACAACAGTACTCAGTGCTTCTACGTACCAAATTTGAATGATCGGTAAAGCGGTTCGGGTTTTATGTCATTTTGAATATTTTCATAAATCAACGTATTGTTATAAATCCTGTAAAATGTCATAAACTACGGATGCAAAGTAGGACCTTGCACATTCTTTCCACATTATTCTTCCCTTTTTATAAACCTTTCTCTAGGAGAAAGCCAAAATAGATAAACATACTTCTTCATAGCGGAAGATGCCCAAAAAGCGAAAAATAATGAGGAAGCAATGTGGAACGTTCTACTTTGCATCCTTTTTACTATCTGTAATAGACTTACGTATCCGTTTCTTCTTGCGAATTCGACTGTAGATAATAACACTTTCTGGAATGATGAATCTTGAATGTACCCTTGCGGTCCCTGATATTAAGTGGATCGTCTTCAGGAAGTTTCGTGCCTTCGGTAAGCGTGAAACCCGGCATCGGTGTTGCTGTGAGAGCGAGACTGTCGGTGTCAGATTTGAAGGTGTACAATACAAAATCAGCATGAAGCGCGAACCATCGTCTTGCCCAGGGTTTGCTCGCTTGTGTCTTCAAAAACAAATATCCGGAGAGCACGCAAGGCGAGCCGGCCGAAACTTGAAGCAAACTTGGTACAGGACCAGCCGGCGACGTCGGTGATTTTGTTAGGGGTTGCGTTAGTGCCGCGTGACACAATCTGCATACTCTCATATGTTTATTGTCCTCGAATAGTAATTTTTGATTGGAGCATTTGCTGCAGACGACCTGAAGTGATTAAACAGAAATATTAAAATTCAATTATTTCCGATGCATTTGTTCCGAAATCTCGTAATTAATTTAAATAAATTCAAGAACTTTTACGATCGTCGATTTACTTAAAAATATTGCGTCTCAAAGTAAAAATCCGGCATAACAGTTTCCGTTTTTTTTGTCCGTAATTCAAAATTGTCCTCCTGTGTGAACTAAGAAAGTTTTGTAAGAATGAAGAACTAAGGAGTTTTGTAAGAATTAAGAATGAACAATTGTTTTCGCATGAGAAATGCTTCAATTGTACATCAAACTTTGATTTATTTTTAGATACTCTTTGTATGGCGAAATTCATACTTTTTCTTACATGATCTTTAGTTCGCAGAGGACAAAAATGCATTCAAAATAAGACCTTTTATCATATTTCAATGTAGATCGGAAATCAAAGTTGCCATTCGAGGATGGTCACGCGTCTACAATTCAACTTCACGAAAAAAAAAGAGAAAAATTTAACTAATTTTCGTCATTTGGTGCTTTCGAAAAAAATTCCTGAAAAGAGCTTTTTTCGATGCTCTTATAAGAATTTCTCCTTCAACATAAAGAAAAAGCTGGTCGACAATAAAAGTTGCCAACTAAAAAGAGGTACGATAGGAATGCCAATTTTTCAATGACAACAAAAAAAATTGAAAATGAAACATAATTTTCGAAAAATGAGACATAATTTTAAAAAATATATAATCCGGCGACTAAACAAGAAATACTCAAAGAATGCAAATTTTTTAATCACAAAAAACACTCGATAATTGGAATGAGACATAATGAATTATGTAAGCCATTAAAGTGAATATAAAAACTTACAATGCCACAAGCTCTGCAGTTGTGTTTTCTTTTCATAACAGAGAAAATGGCTTCGCAAACCATACATCTAGTAACATCGTCTGCCTTGACTAAAGCAGTTTTAGGACTGCCAGTTTTGAGGCTTGCTTTTCTCCTCATTATTTCCTGCATCGTCTGAAATAAAGCATCGAGCCATGCAGCCTTTTCCGCAGCCGCGTGCGTGTACAACTCGACACTTTTATTCTCGTCTCTAATGTAGAACGTGTTTGCAGTCTCCAAATTATCCCCCTCGACGACTTGTATACTGTCGATAAAAAATTTGGCTCGTAACCGATACAACGGTCCCGGTATCAGTCTTATGGAACACAGTAGCAACATGTCGCTAAACTGCAAAGTTTATGAGCAATTAGTATATGAAATAAATGGAAAATACAAGATATTTTAATTTGTCGTTGCTTACCAAAAATAAGTATCTTTGTTGGTGATCTCCGCTTCTCGCTGATATCTTAACGATTCTACCCTCTTTTATGAGTTCGCGAGTTGCACTGACTAGGTCTGTCGCGTCATAAATACTTTCTTGTATTTCTAATAATTTCTTAAACTTATCGATCTTTTTCATTGCTTCGTTCGTATGATTTGCGGCGGTTGACACGAGTTCTAATGCTTCTGCAAAAGACAAAATAAATATGTTTTTCATTATTCACAATTGGTCTTCTGACAATTGATCGTCACTAAATCACATAAAAACACTTCTTTTTAAAAAAACGTTAACAGGATTGTTTCTAAAATTTTGCAATTCCATTTCTTAAATATGCGTCTTTTTGGGGGTATTTCGTTTTATTATTTTCATTGTGATGCTATTTCGTGGATATTTTATCTTTATTTTTAGAGATTTTTTAAAACTATTATCCAATATTACTGATATCCAAGTTAAGATGTTTCGATTTTTTCGATACTTTATCTATTAAAAAAATTGAATTATTTAGAGAAGCAGCTCTTTTTTTCAAAATATATTGTGGTTTGAATGCATCGTAGGATTCGTAGATTTGATGCATCGTACTTTCTTATAGACATGCCTTCGTAAAATGTCAATGTCAATAAGTAGCGACGTGCAAGTTTTGATTTTTCGATATTTTAATAGTTTACATTAAGAAAAATTTAATTCTGTCAGAGAAGAAGATCTTTTTTTTTAAAACAATATTGTTTCGTAGATTTGTATTGTCGCACTTTCTTCTATAATATTAATGAAAACATTGGTCGCTTACTCTTAGTGTCTTCGTAGTCAGGATTGTCGTCCGTAAGATTCTTCAGATAATCTTTGAGCAGAAGCTCGTACCTCGGAAGTCTCTGTATGGGGCTGAGCATATGATGCGGAAGGGACAATTTTGCGCATTCCTCGAGTTTTTGTATGTCGTTTATTATAGCGGCAAATCTGGTGACTTTATGCTGAAGAGTGTTGATAAGATTCATTGCATAGTCAAAGTTCTTGACGTATTCGGTGTACATTTTGAGAAAGGGCGCAAAATTTTTCATAATGTCACCAATGCGCGGATTTGTATCCCAACACATCATTCGTTCTTCGAGTTGCGGTAGAAGGAAGTCATTGTGAAACTTATAGATAGATTTGATGTTGGAGAACATGTGTTGCACTGTTTCCGGTGGGAACATTGGATGAGCTCGATTTTCCTGATCAATTCTAAACTGAAAGACCTGATCTATGAGATGCAATCTATTTACATATTTCTTTTCGGTCGCCAACAACTCCTCTGCGACTCGCTGAGCTTTCTTTCTCTTCGCGTCTGATGTTTCCTTTTTGCTCAACGCTTTAGACTCTGCTAATACTGATTCCGTGTCTTTGTGATCGGCTACTATTGCTGAATCTGTTTCCGACGATCGAGTTTCCTCGGACTCGTCGTCTTCGCTTTCGGATTCACTCACTGCGTATGAATCCAATGTATACTGGTTTGAACTTCTCTTTGTTGCTGTATACCTGAAAGAAAGTTACTTATTAAAACATTTATCTTCATGCAAGTTTGATTAAACTGCAGGAATACAAAAAAAATGAGCACTTTGTAATACAAAAAAAATGAGCACTTTGTAATACAAAAAAAATGAGCACTTTGTAATACAAATTACAGTTGAAGGAATTTGTTATATTTTCGGTAACAAGTTAGGATAATTTCTGCTCCCTAGAGCAGAAATGATGTTATTGCATTAACTTTAACAAAACATAGGAGTTGACGTGAATTTCATACAGGAAATTAGTTGAATTCAGCAATAATACGCAGTTTTGTCATAATTTTTAATGGGGGTTCAAATTTTTCCGAAAATGAACTTTGATAAAAAATAATGCTACGAAGTTGAACTTAGCGAGTGGCGTCCTCATTATTTTTGGTTTTCTTTACAAAGCTCCCTCTAAGCAGAAGCCAGAATCGATCAACATACTTCCTCATGGAGGTAGGTTTGTATTTAAATTTAACGAAATTTTGAATAAATGTATATTTTTCCAGAATGAAATGAACAATTCATTTAAATTTTGCATCAGCTGTACGTGTGATTTATTGAGATTTGTGGAAAATTTTCATCAGATTATTCATCAATAGGCAATTTCAAAGGTTTGATATACAAAACTCGTTCAGAATTATTTAGAAATTAGATGAAAAGCGATTTCAAGATCTATAAAATAATAAATAAACGATAGCAATGATTTCGGAAATTCATATATTTGTCGAAGAATTTTCAATGTATTTTTTATTCAATTTCATATTTTCCAACATCCCGTTAAATAAGGAGTTCCATTTAATTTACTAAATTTTATTATGAGGTCTGATGAAGCATTTCTCCCGCGCTGTAGTTTCATAATTTTCAGCGAAACTTTTTCTGTATACAGTTTTTGCTTTAAACACGCTCGTACGGAATGTAGAACATTAGGCGTTCTATCGATAATATTTTCGAGTGGCATCAACGATGACACCGCTGAAACATGCGCTATCGCATTTACGCTGAAGACATCGATACGCTTTTATCTATGTTTTTATCATCAAGGAGATACCAAACATTATCTTTATCGGTTACAGAGCCACTTTAATCCCGGACTAAAGACGGATGTCGCGTACAAAATTACGATTAAGGAGACATTGGTGTTACAGTCAGATCAAACGACCACCGAGATTTCAAACAAAATATTAAAAACATGATTTGTATGACGTATTTAGGTATACTCTCTGTGTTCTACGGATGGAAATGTTATCAATTAGTACAATTTTTGTAACGACTTTTGCAAAATCTATTTCAATCTTCCGTTATATTCGTGAAGTAAATTCAATATATTCGTTTTTCGCGTAACAGTGGCGGTGAACGCGTCATACGAATTCTCCCTATCCGGTCGAGTGACGTGCTCAGCGCGTCATAACGCGGTGCGGTTTTATAACCGGTATGCCTAAACGATTTTTTTTATACACTGTCAGAAAAGACTGGAAATTTTTATACACAAACGGATCAATCAAATTTAATGTGCAATTGTGATATAATAGTCAGAATTTTAAATTACTTTAACAGTTAAATTGAAGCAAATTGACAAAATTACTGTACTAAAAATAAATTTCACATCGCACTAAGCGGTCACCCACCCAAGTTATGGCCACAAAAAATGTTGCTTAACTCGGGAAATCGCCGGAGCCGCATACTAACTGCGCATCCACCATGCAGTACCGGTTCACTATCAATATAGTACAACATACGTTTATTTCCAATTTAAGTTAGCTACGATTTCATCACCAAACTTAAAACCCCTCGTATACCGAATTTTTTTTATTAAATCTAAAAAAAAACCTAAATGGTAATTTATGCAACTTTGCTTCGCTTTCCGTGCGAGTAATCACACTTCTTGCACTCGTGAAGTAATAGTACATTACGATACGCGTGCGATGGAAACTTTGTGAAACGAGTGTGAGTTTGCAGTACGAGCCGAAGGCGAGTGTTGTAATCACACGAGTTGAGAAAAAGTTTCTCGTGCGAGTTTCGTATACAACTTTATGCCACTAGTGCGAGAAGTAAGCACTTCTCACACCGAGTTGCATAAAATTGTATACGAAACTCGTGTGAGAAGCTTTTTCTCACGCCTTCGGCTCTTTCTGCAAACTCACCCTCGTCAGAAAAAGTTTCATCGTACTCATATTGTAATATACTATTGTGTAGTTCATTTATGAATAAATACATCCTTCAAGTTTACAAACATTCAATGCAAGAATTTGTTTGAGAAAAAATTCCCAAAAATCACCTAATTTTGGAGCGTTTACACTTTATCACCACTCTAGATTTTTGGCAAAGTCGATTTTTTTTGGTTTAAACAATACTTTAGATTCATAAAAACAATATGCAGTTGTTACTACAGTAAAGAAAATTTTTAAAACGTTCGATTATCGATTTTGCTCCACATATCAGAATGTGCGCTGAGCGTGACAGTAAAACTTCAACGCGTTTTTCTCGAAAACACTTTTTTCAAACTGGAAAGACAGATTAATCAAAGTCTGTTGCATGAATCGACTTAAAATTTTAACAGTAGCTTTGCAATTACATTTCATATAGACATACGTAGCCGTTTTTTAAATTTAGTGTGAACTTTTTTTTACGAACGATTTAATCCTTTTTACACGTTTTTCTGGTTTTTATTTTGCAAATAATCGATTTTTTTTAAAAGCCCATCATTTCTACTACCTTTCGCTGAAAATAAACCGCTACGTATTGCTATAGTCAATCGTTCGTGGTTCATAGATTTGTTTAGATTTTTACGCCAGGGATTATACTTTACGAGAAAACCGTCCTCCCTCAAAGGTGTTGCTAAGAAAATACGAATTCCAAGATAGCCTCCATCGCCACCATTTTGTGACGAAATAATAACAGAAAATAAATTTTTAATGCTTCGACATGTATTGAATGAACCCTCTGAAAAAAAATCCTATTACTTTTTTCACTCTCCCAAAATCAATCGTCAAAGTAAGGTTCTTTTCTGCCACTAGAGTGATGTTACTCCTTAAGCAAACCTAATCTAAACAAATTCTGCGACCTCGAAAACGGTCAACAACGACCGTAGTTATGACCGAAAAAACTTTTTCTTCGGTCATCTTGCATTAAATGCAAGAATTAAAAAAAAAAAAAAACCATTGAGAAGAGCCAAATGAACAAGATAACGACCATCAAACCCAATTTTGGTTAGTCACATTCTTGGTCGTTTGACTCTTTAATACCCAAATGACCTCGAAGAGCTTCCTCCACAAGAAATCTAAATGTGGTCAACATAGTTTCTCGGTCACTGCAAGGCCTCACTTTGCAAACTCAATTTCATCGTAAAACAAAAAGGCAAACGCACCTACTACTCCTGTACTCCAAAACACTGTGGGACATTTGAACGATGGAGGTCGAGGTCTCCTCGAACCTTGTGGTACCGGTTGTGCATTCTGCAGGGCTAGATGCGGACATGACGAAAGGCTGGAATCTCGGAAAACCGCCATAGCTGGCGATTCTATGGAAGGAATGACTGCTATACTGTTGCTTTTCTTCTTGTTGATGTTGCTGCTGCTCTTCGGCTCCGACGACCGAATCCGAATCCTGTGAATTGCCATCTTCGCTCGTGGCGCTCTGTCTCTCCAGTGATTGTGAATCTCTTGAACTCTGGCTGGATTTCCCGAATTCCTGAAGAATCGTTTCCTCCGTTTGCGTTGTCGTCACTTCGAGGTCGGTGTAAAAAGTGCTGGTCGCAGTAGCGGCTGTTTTCGAACTGAACATCTTGAACGAATCTGGCTTATTGAAACTTTCGAAAGGCTCCGGCAGCAGACGGGCCATCCAGGACGAGATGTCCCTCAACTGACCTCGCTGCATCCTAAAAAAAAATTGATTTTAAATCAGTGAGAGAAGTACTTAAATAAACATAGTGGAAGACTTCCTCATAGAGAAAACTTTGTAGATAGCTGAATATTATGAGCAATTCATGTACAAGGTTCTACTTTGCATCCTTGCTTTGAATGAATAAATATAAAAACTAAATTTTAGCGATATTTTGTCCATCAAAAAATCAATTTGCTGCAAAGTCCCAACCGTTTTTGCTTATTTAATTTACTTATAAATCTTATATGTACTGGTAACTTGCAGTTTTTGTGTTTATGAAAGTTATGAAGACGTTTTGTTGGGCTCTTTCTTTCATATAAGTAGTATAATAAATATCTAAGCACATAATCTTATAAGTGATTGTCGTCATGGCAAGCTCATCTTGTTACCTTCACATAATTCATAACTCTAGCAAGGTTTCAGCTCCATGTAATTCATTCTGAGGAATGTACAATGATTCTATGACATAATAAGCTTATGGAGTTTTGTAGACATTTAGTTATTGAATTCAGTTTTGTGAAAGATTTGTATTAATCTGACTGTCTACAAAGTGATTCATCTCAGATTACAAATATCTGTATCGAATCACTATCTCATAATTCCATTAGGAACATTTTTCCAAACTATGTTACTTTGATGTTCACTGATTATCATGTTGGCAAGGAATTCTCTACAGGTATTTATTATTATTCCAATTAATAAGATACACCTGATATTAAGTAAGCCATTTTTGCAAGGAATGAAAATTGAAGCTAATAGAATATACAGTTTGACTATATTTAAACTACAAGAGTTTTATTTATGCTACATGAGATGATTGGTGCAGACCACTTGTAAAGTAAAAATATATAATGAATAGCTAAAGAAAAGTGTTAATTGCTCTCTAAATTCAAATGGAGTACAGACCCTGTCTTTACAACTATTTGTCTTTTCAATAAAAAAACTCTACTAAAAAATATGCAAAATAAAAAAAATTGAAGCTTATATGATGAATAGTAACAATACATTTTGTATATTTCAAAATTTGATTATGATCAAAGCTCTTGCATTATGAAGATCCAGTCATCTAAAATAACTCATAAAAAAAAAAATTCTGTAAATGATGCACTCATTTAAAAAATCTTGAATTCAATCCTCATTAAATATAATATAACAAGCATTATAATTAGGCAATTTTTTAAAGACATACAGTGCACCAGAATAGTACGACATGAGAAGTTAAGTTTTTACCACACACTGAATTGAATATATTGATTCTGGATGATAGACCAGATAGAATGAGACGACGAACATTAAATTGGTTCAGAAGTTCGATCCCAAAGTTACGACAAGTGAAAAAATAAAAATTTTATTTTGAACCTCGCACCTTTCTTTTGCACTATACATCTTTAAAAAATTATGGAATTATAATGTTTGTTATGTTCTTAACGGGGTATGAATGCAACATTCTTCAAAACACAAGTATTTTTTTTTTTTAATTGATTTGATCCCCTTAATAATGAATCTATCCTACAGTGTGTGAAAGCGAGAATTCACTAATCCAAAGAATCACCATAAACATTATAATTAACAGATAAGACTGAAAAGAATTCATTCCTATTTCCAAAGAAACCAACTAAGTCAAACCATTGATCGCTCCCTATATTATCCTCCGTATATCTGAACTAAATTTATAGTCTTTATGACAAATCTATGATTTTAAATGAGTAAATAAATCTTCTTCTTTTAGAAAATCAATAAACAATGGCTTACAGTAAATCTCATTTTCACTGTTACAGAATCAATATATACTCAATCTAAAATACACTTTTTCACAGCGAAAATATGACATCGAACACTAAAATTGGTTCACCAGTTTGATCTAAAAGCACACATGAAAAATTTTATGTCTCTTAAAAATTACAGAATTATAATCTCTGTTTTGTAATTAACGAGGTATAAGTGCAACAATGTTTAGAAGAAGGATATATTTTTTAAAATTTTCCTTGACTTTTTTTAGACGCTGTGTCCCCTTAATAATGAATCTAACCGGCAGCGTCTGAAAGTCAAAATTGGCAAAACCATCACATCACAACAAACATAGTTAACAAATGAGTATATCTAAAAGAATAAATTCTTATTTCCAATGTGAGCTGCTGAGTCAAAGGGTTGATTGCTCCCCATGTGCAAATGGAGTACAGAATCTGCAAAGCGTGGGCGAGGCCCTCGAAACGTCAAAACATTGTGAAAACACCGCATCAAATTAGCATAAACAAAATTTCAAACGCTGCAATTAAAACCAATAACGAAAAAGTAAATATATAACAGCTAATTACCTTTTTCGGCGAAATCCGTCGAGTACTGAAGCTGCAGCGATCGCGCTCGACTTGTTATCGCTGGCATAATTATTACCGCAGTTATTAGAATACGAGAGCGCAACAGACTTGAGACCTATTGCCACTTATATCAGAATAAAGGTTGGCCATGCACTACGGACTTGAACACTGCGTGTTACTCGCTTCCGAGTGACTCTGTGTAGGTTTATACGTATATATATATTCACAAGACCACATATATATGTGTATATATATAGAATACTGCTTGACACCTGAATCGAGCCGAAAAAAACTCGCGCACTGGAGCAACTCAAAGTTCGTCGATCCGTTGTTATATCAAAAGAGTTGCAGCGCGTTCCGGAAAAAAAAACCACGCATTAATTCCACGTAACTTGTAATTGCAGCGAAAATTCGCAATTTGTCCGAGGCACTTTTTAACGTTTTCTACGCACGCACTGTGAAACATGTATTTTCAATGACTCGAAGCACATGTTTGAGGCGTCACTGGAGACTGTGTGATTCTCTTCAGCTCATGCCGAACCAGACGAGACGTCAGTAGCGTCTAACGATCTTTTGGAAACCGGAGGTTTCGTATTTTTCTTCGGTCCGAGCTTTTTGATATTTTTAATTGCGTGGATAGAAGCGGATTTGAAGGGAGGAATGTAGGTCGTCTTGTGTAGGAGGCACGTTATGCATTTCGCTTCGGTATAGATTGACTGATCGCAATTAACATTAGTTTGACTCCATTAACGACGATCCGCGTGAGGTCGAACGTACGCAACGGGACTTCCATATATGCACGGCCCTGTGAGCGCACAGCTGACACGATTTTATTACGTATAGATATAGATCAAGATATAAATGTATATATAGGCGATGGACGGAAGTTCGATCGTTGATTAAGGCGGTGTCCCAGTAACCGACCGATTTGATCTTTAAGCGCAAATGGTGATGTAGATTAGATGGATTTTTGTAAAATAGGACTTTGGGATATTTCGATCTGTAGGAAACTGAGGGAATTCTGTATTAAAGTATTAGTCCTTCAGTGAAAATGGCGATATTTAGTTAAATAATTTGATCAAAATCAGAAAAACGGTTCAGATTTTATACTTTTGAAATTTTCGAAAAATTTACGTTTTTGCCCTAACTTTGGCAATACATGAGACAACGAACTCGAATTTTATACATGAAATCAGTAGTATTAAGCAATAATAGGTACATGTTTCCGTCATAATTTGTTATGTAGTTTAAATTCTTCAGAAATTTAACTTTAAAAAAAAAGCTGGAAAGTTTAACTTCGCAAATTGTTTCCTTATTATTTTCGGTTTTTTTTTACAAATTTTTCACTAAGAAGAAGCCAAAATCGATCTACATACTTTCTCATAGATGTAGTTTTGTGGAAAAAAAACAACCAAAAATAATAAGGAAGCAATTTGCAAAGTTCAGCTTTGCAGCTTTATTTCTATTGTCAGGAAATTAATTTTCGGAGAGCGCTAGTTTAAAATAGTCAAATTCTCTGAACTACGAAAAAAAAATTAATTTCGAAAAAAATAAATAAACGCGGGTTGAACACTGAAAAGGGCTTTTCAAATCTTTTATTTTATTTTTTCAACGTTTTAATGTCATCGCGTGTAAACATTAATTTTTTCTTTGAAGAATCGGAAAATTGCCGATAAATAATACTACTCTGGATTTTTCGGGTGGAAACTAAAGTAGACCGCCCTTTAGAATGTTGATAAGAAAACTCAAAACTCGTGAATCGAAGCAGGAAAAACCAAAAATTTAAAAGCCATATTTTCTTCCGATATTTGGTGAAATAACTCGTGCGATTAATTTTTAGTAGGAATTTTTGGGTGATGGCACTTAAGTAGAAATATTTTGTTAGCTCTAGTAAAAGGTTACGCATTCGTATTATTTTTCATTTTGTGCAAAACACCATTTAATTCCTCTATGAGGAAGGGTATTAATTGATTCTGCCTTCCTCATAGAAAGAGTTTTGATAAAAGTTAAAATAATGAGAAAGCAATGTACGAAGTTCCGCTTTGTATTCTTGTTTTGAATAAATTAATAAAAAAATGTGATCTGCTCGACTGATTACGCCGAAATTTGTATTCAAATATTGTTCGATTGTAGTCTAAAAGTAAACCCAATTTGAGCCTGGTATCTCGTAATTTATAATCCAGCGCGCGAGTGATTTTCAAAAAATTTTGACTTTTATAAGATTTTATCAACTTAACTATTTTCCGTCAAACTTAAACTAAATCGATGTAAAAAAAATTCTAATTCTTTTTTCGTGTCGCACCATCGGAACTTACTAACATAGCGACCGTTCATTGATCTGAATTCATCATTGACGAGTACTAATCTTAAATAATGTCTGTGCAGCTACATGTAAAATTCGAACATCAATAACCGAAGTACGACTCAAGTCCCAGCTCCGAAATTTTATGGCAAGGTTAAGCAGTATAGCTATTTTGTTTACTGTTATTTTTATCAAAATTCATACAGGCGTTTGAATTCTATGGCGTTTTGAAAGTCTGTAAACGCCTTTGCACATTTGAAATACCAAGCTAAATATTCCTTTACGATTAAAGTGAGGTTCTACGACCGTTAATATTTACGTTAAACCAAATTCACAAGGATCCATTTTTAATTTTTCCGAAAAACAGGCCTGAAACCTCAATTTCTAAATACTTTGATTAATTCTAATAAAATTTCCTACAGATGTAATCGCGCAACATTTATCAAGTATCTACGTAATGTAATTTTTTTTTACTACTTACTTCTACTCCAATCGCACCGCGCGAGTCGCTTCGTCTATTCCCCTCGAGCCTAGCATTCCAGCCTCCTTAATTGCTCATTTTTTTTGCCAGTCACTCACAAAGCAACCTCTATGGGAAAGCCAGACCAGAAAACAGTACTCTATCACATAGAATGCTTTGTGGATCGCTGGCCAAAAGAAGGAGGAAGCGAAGTGCAAGATTCTGCAATTTTTTACGCCAATATCGTATACTAATACGTATATAAGAGTTATTTTCATACGTACGTAGTTTTTACGGATGTTGGGAGCAAAAATAACAGTTAACACCAGAAGATGTCCAGCTGTTACTATAAGCAATGCTCACTTTGGGAGAACTAACACGGCTACGGATTATTTTCCTCGTAACGTATCAGAGATCGGTAGGATAAAAAGAAACAAAAACTTTGCAAGATGTATGAAAAGTAGTTTAGATCTAAATAACCATAAATAATTATACAATGACGACAAAATTGTCACATTCTTTAAAATAGAGACATTGCAATTCTTTGAGGAAGTCTAAATGATTAAGCATATTTTTTTCATGTATAAATTAATGTTCATGCTTTAAATGTGAAAGCCTTGGACGCAATTTAAAATCAACGATGCAAAAAAAAAAATACCAAAATAATTTTGCCTACAATCTAGTGCAAACCAAACAAAGTAACCGAGCTTATACACGCCACGTACGTACTTAAAGTGCGTAGAAGCTGTTGCTATATATGTACACACATATATAAAAGTTTCGGAGTTAGTCAAGTGGATAATGCAGACCGCGGGGTTCGTAGTTTAGACGTAAATTAGCATATCCGTATTTGGCCGTGCGTCGAGGCATACGTATCGCCTTTCGACGTAACTTTATTGTTACACATTAACTCAAACACTGGTATTGCGGACCAGCGCAATTCATGTAGAAAATACACATGAAGGAAAATTTTTCAGTGTAAAAATTAATAGTAATAGAAGAATTCTTATGACTAAGCTTAAAAAACTATCTCAATCCGTAACGAGAAGAACATGCCAAAAAATACGAAAATATTTGCTGGCTTTTCAAGTCGTTTTGAAGTGGTCATCGTTGCATGTCGTATAAATGTGACCTTCGGACACGAGGAACTCCAATATTTCCTCCAGTTTACTGCGAACACCACCCGGTACTTTGGCTCTAAGCTGTCCTAGTTCTATTCCACTTTCGCTGTCGTTTTCAGACTGAATTATTTTGAAAATCATCGCTTGCTCTTTGTTCATACCGTGGCAACCATCGTTGTTTGTATCTTCCATCATTGGCGTTACTTTGCCAGGCTCTGGCTCACCAAAGAGCTCTTCACCCTTAAGACACGCGAAAGTCACCTCCATTAAATGCTCAAATACGTCTGCTAGCTTTACAACCGGCTCAATTTTTAGGATAAAAACGTGACGACTGTCGCCTTGCTCCCTCGGAGATCCTATGACTCGGGCATACTGACCGACTGGCACTGTCACCAGGTTCGGCGAACTGTCGTCCTCCACCCACTGATAAGCCATAATGGTGCCTAAGAATTGAATAAATTACAGAAGATCGTTAATTATAAGAATCATGATAGTTGAGACAGACGAGTCAGTCAAAAGTATTTGTGCTTCCCTATAAGGGAAGCTTTGTGTTTGTAAATGCATGTTTTATTCAGATTTTCATTTTAGCCTGCTAAATATGCTCCAAAACGTAGAGAAAAGTGATTTGTATGTGTATATGTTCGGATGCTTATTAGCACGATGGTGTCTGCAATTTTCAAGGTATCAGCATGAAATTTGGCACACAAGCGAAATGTAGGTAGACAAAGGCTGAGTTCAAATTTGGCACAAAGCCATCAAAAGGTTAAAAAATTATGAACTTTTGTGCTATTTCGAAAATCACAGATCATGTTCTACTTGCCTCATTTCTCAAGATATTTAGCTTGAATCTGGTTCACGAATAAATTATTATAGACTGTTTAGTATACAATAATTTATTGGCAGGAAATTTTTGTGAAAATCAATTAAATCATTGAAATTTTATGGGATTTTGAATTTTTTTAATTTCCTGAAATATTTGTATTCCGGTTCTAGAACAAGTTTAGGTATCGAATATTACCAAAGTTAGTTAAAAATTTGCAATAAATGTAATAAATCACCCTACAAAGCTTCCAGTACAGGGTAGTAAAAAAAAGTAATGAAAAATATGAATGACAGAATTTATAGGAAAGCTAGAAATCAACATGCAAGCAACGTGACAATTTCATTATCAGCTTTTAAATTATAGACAACTTTCTTCATTACTGAAAAAAAATTAAAAATAGTTCTCTCTTTTCAGGATGAATCCAAAGGTTTATTTTGTACATCTATCAAACAATTGAATGTACTGAATGCTGTAAAACTAGATTTGTGAGCTCTATACTTTGCATGTGATCCAGAGAACTCTGCTCCGAGGATTGACCTTCACTGTGTCTCATCTTTACAATTACTTTTGCAGTTATTTTTTAATGGCCACACTTAAACAAATTCATATTTCAGATTCCAAAATTATTATGAAATTTCATACATTTGTATATAACTCTGCTTTAAGAACCTTTAAAAAAAAAGCCATTATCATGCCTACGAATCACATTACTCACAAAACATTGTCATTTACAAAAATGGCAATAGTATTAAAAAAGTGTTTTTTTTTTTCAATTTACTTCAAGGACAACTCTCCTGTTCATGCAAAGAAAATTAGAATAATTCCCTCCTTTCGAAATGAACCTGAAGGATTTTGTTGTAAATGGATCAGTCGATTGAATAAGCCGATTGCTTTAAAACTAGATTTATGTGTTCTATGTTCTGCATTTGATCTAGGCAACGCTTCTCCAAGGATTGACTTTCGCTGTCTCATTCTCTTTGCGCATCATTTAATCAAAATGATTATCAATAAATTTAATAATCCATATATAAACAAAATGTCAGCAGTCGGAATGGTGTATTCACCTGTTTCATCAACGAGCTCGTAGGACACTTTCGTAGTTAACTTTTCAAATTTCTTCACATAAGCGACGAGGGTTATAAGTTTAATTGGCGCTCCCCAGAGGTTAAGAGTGTCCGGATTATCATCAAGCAGATGTCCAATCATTAAAGGAACGACGGAATTTCCTCTTACAGGGCCTGATTTGGTTGCTTGTTGGTTATTAGACTGTCCATAGGTTTGATCCAGGAAACCTCCGGTACCTTGCATGCTCGTATCGGCGGACCACATTTTCGCAGTATTGTTCTTACAATATATACCGATTTTCAACTAGAAATAATAAACAGATCTTACAATATTTTCGATGATTTTTACTTTTTCAATAGCAAAACAATGACGGCCAATATACTTACGATACGATAAAGCGATTTTTTAACTGGTAGAATCGAACGGATCTTCACAATACTTTGGATAAAAAGTGATGTTTGAAAACACAAAAGCTCTTTCGACAAATGCCGGTAAATGCACGACGCCACGCGGGTTCTTTTGTTATTTCGGTTCGTGTGGCTCTATGCGCGGGATTTTCTTTGGCTGCAATCGTTTCATAACAAACACTAGCGCCATTGGCGGGAAGTGAGTACTACACGACACTGACGCTGAATTAAAAAATGATAGAGTGCACCTATGAGTCGTTCTTCATCGACTGGGCCACTCTTTTCGGTCAACGTTCCGGATATTTTTTTCAATTTCTCAGTTCGTTGTACTACTTGAGATCGGTGTCTGTGATTTTTTGTTTCCTTAAAGAGAAAGCTTTTTTTTGCATGAAGAAAAAAAATCTCGAGGCTTTCATGTTAGGACACTGAGAATGGTTCAAATCGTCGAAAAAAGTGATCTATAAAAAAATTCCAATGTATGTATGTGTGTATCGAAAATTCAAACGCTGATAACTCGGGAAACATTTTAGCTATCGCGCGCAAATTTTGGATACAACTGGAGGAACTCCTCTTTAATTGGTATAATTGTTAACTGAATGAATACAAAAGTGTAAATTTCGTAGCTTTTTAAATGTTTTGAAATAAGGGCGTGGTCGCTCTACGTAAAAATAATTCTATTATGATAAATAGTTCTTCATAAGAGCATTTGCACTTGATCTCGTTTAGTATTCAGGTTGGCGCGAATCGGTCAGGTGGTTAAAAAATTATGGAATTTTGCCAGTTTATCAAGAAATTTACATTATTAACTTTTTCAAAATCTTATGTGACATATCGGGCTCACAATTTGGCACATGAACAAAATAATATTCCGACGAAATAAATAGATAATTTAGTAGCACACGATATAAAAATTTGTATTTTGCGGAATTTTGAAAAATAAAAAAAATTAACGTTATCGCATTAACTATGGAAAAATTTGAGATATCGATCTGTAAATTCAATATGTGAACGGAATAGTATGTAGTCATGATAGATATATAATTTGTTGTCGAACGAGCAAGAATTCCGAGTAGTAGAAGTATGTGTATTTATCAACAATACATGACATGGAGTTTTTTTTAACATACAAGTTTACTTTTTGCGATAGTGCATTGCTAATTTAGGCCATCGACCGTAATCCTTCAGTCCGAGAACTCCGATTTTATAGAATATTGAATAATCAAAAATTGATTTTATCGCATGAATTTTTGCAAAACTTGAATTTTCAAGCCCAAAAATTTGCACTTAAAACAAGGATGCATAGTAGTACCTTGTACATTGCTTTCTCATTATTTTTTCCATTTTACAAAGCTTCCTTTATAAGGAAGCCAATATTGGCTAATATACTTCCTCATAGAGGTAGCTTTGTAAAAAGCGAAAAATAATGAGGAAGCAATGTGCAAGGTTCACTTGCATCCTTTTTGTTTCTTAATGGGATAGTTTTTATTTCGCTGTAGATTTTAGAGAATATTCGACACGATATTGAGAGCATATGTAAAAATTGGCATCGTGGAATTTGGAAATATTGACAGCGAAAAAAAGAATCTTACAGAGTATTAAATTAATAAATACATGCTGATCCCTCTATAATATAAAAAAATCCGTCCGCCGCCACCATTGTGTAGTATATATAGGCAATTTCCTGTCAGAAGAGCTTAAGTCCCCCTGCGCCGGAATTTTGTAAGTCCCCTCATGGCCAAATTATTCAGATTTCCGAAACTTTCGGAATTTCCAAAACTTTCAAAATTCCAGAACGTTCAAAATTTCCAAACTTTCAAAATTTCCAAACTTTCAAAATTTCCAAAACTTTCAAAATTTTCAACATTTCCAAAGTAAATTTTTTTTTTTAATTTCGATGATTTAAAAATTTTTGAAAATTCTCACGTTGGCCATGGAATTTTGAGCAAATCGTTCCAAGTTTGCCATGGAATTTTGAGCAAGTCGTTCCAAGTTCGCCATGGAATTTTGAGCGAGTCGTTTCAAGTTTGCCATAGAATTTTGCGCGAGTTGTTTCAAGTTGGCCATCGAATTTTGAGCGAGTCATTTCAAGTTTGTGAAGGAATTCAATTCAGATTTAGAGTTAAGGTTGGAGTTGGAGGCAATCGAAGAAATCGGGCGAGTTACCAACAGAGTACATCATCTTCAGGCTATTCAACTTTAGAGTTAAAATTGCAGTTAGAATTAGGGCTAAAGTTGGAGAAAATCCGGGGCTTGGGTGGGCATTGAGAGATTTGAAAAAATCCGAAGTATTAGAGTTAGAGTTAGAGTTGGAGACGATTTAAAAAAAACCGGGCCATCAGAAACAAAAAACCTTAACAGAAATTGCTAAGCGGTTTACGGAAAGGTGTATATTCTCCGTGAAACGTTTAATACAGTTTTATTACCGACCGAGCCATAGCTCTCATCTACGACTTATTCGATTCAGATTTAGATTCAATTGAGATTTCAATTGCCTCCAACTCCAACTTTAACTCCAAATCTGAAATGAATCTAAACTGTAATTCTCACAAATAAATATGGCGAACATTCTACTAAGATTGCAAAGTCAGGTTTTTTTATTCAACAAAAAATTCCATTCATTCGTGGCTTGAAAATTAATAATTCGAAATTCTATCGTATAAGCCAGCATAAAGAATTGTAACAATTGGATATGAACAGTATTTGACTAAAATTGCGCGAAGATAGGTATACCACGTCGTCATTCTGATGGTAGTCACATTTCTAGAACGGACGACAAGAGGGTGGACGAAGGATGAACGGCAGGGGAGAGGGGGCGAAGCAGGGGTCGAAGCCCCTCTAGTAAAATATATAAATTTATTATTTTATCAATACGTACATGTATTGATTTATCATCAATTATTAATATATAAAAACATTTTACTGAGAATATGAGTAATCAAAATATGTATAATATATATATCAAAAGACGCGGTAGCATCGCGACGCCTGAATTCAATTTTCTGCAAAGTATTTTTTTAGCTGTTGAGATTTCCGAGTTCCACGATGCCAATTTTTCTGTACGCTCTGAATAACCTGCTCGATACTCTGTATAGTTTACAGCGACATAAAGAGTGTCCTATTGGAAGAAATAAAAAATCATTTTTTTGGGTGAAAATGTTTTTTTTTTGTTGCACAAAAAATATAACTTATTTCCAATTGAATAGTTAATGGAAAAACAGAACTTGTTCGTTTCTACTTTTTTTTTCGCCGGACTGTAATTTAAACGCGTGGATGAAAAACTCTAAAATAATTCACGGAGTACTTTTGAGTCATACAAAATATATGGCCAATTATCAAACAGATAAGAAGGTCGAGGAAAAATTGGTTGCGTTCGTGAAGAATGTCTCAATAATAATTTTAAAATCTTAGCAACAAATTGACGAAGAACAAAAATTCGATAATTAACTTTTAAAAAATGTCAATAATTTAATTTAATTTTCCTGAATACGTATTATTTTCTCCAGAATCTTATATAATTTTAAAAAATTGTATTTTATTAATGAGTGAATTTTTCGAAGTTTTGAAACCATTATTTTTTTGGAAAACTTCAATTCACATATGCTCTTTCAAAATCAGAAATGTCAATACTTACAGTTTACTTCTTTAAAATAATTGGGGCATTCAGATCTTCTAAACACTATGCAAATATCCTTAAGAAAAAATACTTTAGAAGTTCCAGAATATTCCAGCAGGTGGTAAGTTCTGCACATTCTTCGAAAAACTTAAGTCAATGACGAGCTACATCGTTCAAAGAGCTGTGCCTTAATTACAAGCATTGTAATGATTCGAAAATTGTTGTTTTCCTATCCTGACAAGACAAGTTTGCATTGCATTACACTTCATGTTACGTTTAATGAGGTCTGCTGGTTACGCAAGCGAGTAGTGCTTCGTCACTTTAATTAGACAACAAAGCATTGAAAAAAATAATCATACGACATATTAATGTCTTCATTTCTCTCTTTATTCATATATGTACAAAAACGGTAAATCAATGCGTCCAGCGCTGAAATATATTTGGAAGGCTACCGCATAAACTTCAAAATACTCTTGGCAAAGTAAAAGCCTACATCGCACAATTTCACAATCCTATAATAAAATGCCGCTAAAATACTTTCAAATATATAACATTATAATTGTAATAAATATACTATATGATATAATATCGGTATACGGCTTTTTTTCTTCCTACGGAAAACACTACTAACGTTCTATTGTACATATTAAACTCGTTAAGACGTTTGCCTAAAAATGTAGTTAAAATGCATCGCCTCCTTGATGAGTATTCTGTTTGGTATGGAGGATTCTTTTTGAATTCAACAACAATTTTACGCGCTTATTATACCAGCTGCTCTTGTATTAGTGAAATACAATTTCAAGTTTTTTAAAAGCTTAGGGCCCTCCTAATTCAATCTTTAAACGGTGCAATTCGTTTTTGTAACTACGGTAAAATAGCTTAAGTCGCTTTGTTTTTTTGCGAGGTAATCCCATACAGATTCAATAAACTTTTGGAGTTTTTTTCAGACCGATCGTATTCGGGCACACGCTTTGCTTTTTTTGTTATGTACTCCAAAATTGTACCTTCCCAATTGCGACCGTTAAGTTATTATCATTAATTCGGGCGATTTGGGCGCTTATTATACGAGCTTTTCATGTATCAGCGAAATACAATCGGTGCAATCTTCAAACGGTACAATTCGTTTTTGTAACTACGTTAAAATAGCTCGAGTCATTTTGTTTTTTTTTCGTGAGTTGACCGCATACACATTCGATAAACTTTTGGAGTTTTCCTCCGATTGATCGAGTTTCAGTATACGTTCAGATATTTTTATGTACTTCAAGATTGTAGTTTTCTAATCGCGACCGCTAGTTATTAATAATTAATTCGGGCGGTCCGCGAGACTCACTCGCAGCGATAGCGATACAGTCTCAATCGCTCTGAAATTCTGGTTCAAAATTCAAGTCCAAATACGTGATTGCGTCACGAATCTTTATTTTCCGTACTCGTAGTCGATTTCTTTGAGGAACCAAAAGGCTCCGCCTAACAAAAGCGTGCCTGATAAATCACCGAGAGCCGTTAAATAAGGAATTGCCGAATTGTCTGGATCAATTTTGTTGACCCACATCGCGTGGATCATTATGTGAGCAGTGTAGAGCAGCAGCATCACCTAAAAATTATAATATGTTAACAATTGTAATGAATAATAAAATAATTGAGAGACTCAGCAGAGACACTTTTTATAACTTTGTAAACAGCCATTTGTACTTTACTTATCTGATATTTGGATATTTATTATGCATGATCGAAGTTTATATTGTTAATTGAAAAAGAGTTTCATAATAAATTTGAAATAACATTAAAATGAAACAAATAGTATCAACAGAAGTTACGTTATTTGTTTTTTTTTCATGTTATAGCTTTTTTCAATTAAATGTTATCTGAAAAAAATAAGTTTATTGACAAGAAAAGTGTCGTTATAACATGTATATCACTTTCATAAAATAATAAGTCATGAGACGAAAAAACAAATGGTGGGTATATTCAAGTAATAAAATACACTCGTCTCTCGAAATATAAGGAATAGAAATATGATCTCACTTGTAGAACGGCGACAAATAGATACGATATTACGAAATATACGTTCAGCGTTGTCTCCTTTTGTTCTAAATAATCAGCAACAAATATGAAGATGAGCTGACCAGGAAGCGCCATACCGATGAGTATCCTCGCTGATTTGGCATAAGGTACTGAAAAAATGTTTACATGATAAGATTGGCTAAAAGCATAACGCAATGTTATCTAACGAAATCCACCACTGGTCGGGGTGAAAAACCAACTATAAATAGATTATTAACGTCGATCTATGGTTGTACACCCAAGATTACCATCACTCATATACGAAATCGCATACAAGAATATACAGGAACCAATATTAGGCGCAATATTGAGACTTTTGAATTTCTAGCATTATGTAAGATCTCATATAGAATACCATTTAAGGGGTTATATCGAGACCCAAAAAAAGTTCGTACTCTTTTTTTTTTTAAAAGTAAGTATTCCTTGAGCTGAATTTTTTAAAAAATTGATTGGTGGGGAAAATCATTTAAAAATATTGAAATAAAATATATGGCCACCGGGCGATAATCCAATTATTTTAACGGTGGACATTACATCTAAAGAACCGCTGGGTAGATGGTTTTCAAATTTACACGGAATATGCTGAGAAAAATTGAGGGGTCCACGAATTAAGATTCAAATATGGAATATCTATGAGGAAAAGTAAGAATTTTCACGTAATTATTTAAGTATAAACATCGACCTTAAATAACTAAGATCGTCAGCGACCACGAAGTCTTTCGTGGCATATTTTGGGTAAATTTGAAAAGATTTATCTAGCAGCTCCGAAATATGATGGTCGCCGGTAAAAAAAACTGCACCATTGGACGGCAGCAATATCTTCGATTTTTTCATTTTTCCCAAAGAAAAAACATTGTTTTATTTCCACGAATCTATTACGATAACTAGTTTCATTTCAATCAATACTTAAAAAAAAAACAAATATCGAACTTGTTTCGGGGCTCTAAGTAGATGTAGACCCTTAAGATCTCATACAAGATAGCATATGAGGACTTATACCGTTTACCATATGTAGGATCCTGTACATATCACATCATCCGGGATATGAAATTCACATGGTTCTTGTATAAAGAAACGTTACAAAGAAAGACTATTGGAGCCGTCGATTTATTATTGCGACCAAATAGTTATTAATTTTTAATAGTTAGAACTAATAAAAAGTAATAGTAACTATTCGGTCTGAATAATATATTTGCGGCTCCAATAATTTGTTTTCCTAAGGCAAGTCAATCTATGCAAATTTTTATATAAAATTCAACACCATACAATATCCGCTATACAGATGAGTACATAGAAGCCTATGTAAAATACGTTATGAGTGTAATATCTAAAAGTTCCATATAAACCCATAAAGGTTCCAATATACAATTCCATCTGGTTTCTTATATGGAATTGAATGCCGGATTCCGTCTTATTAGTTTTTGGAAATGAATTTAGGAAATTGCAGCTGCAAATATTTCAATATTTAAAGACGTGAACCCACCTCCATAAAAAAGTGCTTTCCAGGGTGAAACGAACAGCTTGGAGTGCGGTGGCAAAATTCCTATGAGTGACGTCTGATGTAACGTCGTCGAAATTCTCGATGCCTGAACGGACACTAAATTACCTCCAATGCCGTTTATTATAGGCTGGAATATGAGAAAGCCCTTCAGCACGTCGACTGCTCTACTGAGGACCATTCCACCGACTCTGAAGAAGATGAGTATGATGATATTAAAAAGGAGATACTTTGAATATCACAATCCCTAGAAATCTTGACAACCGTTGTTTCTGACTGATTTACCAGAAAAACCACCGTCAAATCACCGGGTAGTTTTTGCAACGATAAAAAAATCTGAAAATCGTTCGTAACTACTGCAAAAACAGCTGCCTTTGAAAAAAAGTATTCGTTCCAAATTTCCGGTGGTTTTGACAGTGATTGTTTCTCTAGTTATTTAAAAACGACCGGATATAAGTTTTATCAACAGCTGTTGTCAGTTGTTTACATGGATCAACTACCGAAAAAACGACCATATTTTTTTCTGAGTAGTTGTTTTAACAGGCGCTACGACAGACTTGTAGGTTTCTTTTTGCAAAAACCACACAGTGGTTTTTAGATTAAACTGGCGGTGGTTGAGATTGCGAGGGATCTGTCAGAAGAATATCATCTTTTACGTACCCACTGATGAAGAGGGCCGACAGAACCGGAATCCATCCGGAGGTCAATACATTGCGGGTGTACTTGTTTTTTAGAACAACGCATATCCATATCGGCAAGAGCCCGACGTACACACCTACTATCGCGTAGGATATCCAGATTTGTGTGTCGAGTGTGGCGTATAGGCCGGACGCGATAGTCGACAATACGCTCACGGACACTACGTCTCCGAAGGACGCTGCCAATGGAGTCGCCAGATTATCTGGATTCATTCTGAATCGATAAGACAGCATAATCACGATTATCATTATGATATCTGCAAGAGAGAAAAAAATAGGTTTGTAAGGTTGACTGAATCAAGTTCTAGGTAATCGATGTTCCTTCAAGCAGAATATTTTTATTAATCAGGAATTAATAAAAAGCAATAGAGAATTAGTATTCTGATTATTTCGTAATTTATATTTATTATTCCAATTCGAGACCGGCTATATCGGCATACGTTTTTCCACAATGTTTTCCTATGCCTTTAGCAGGAATGCTATGGCAAATGCGATATAGAGGGGGAAGTTGGATGCAGCCGCATGGGGCCTGGTTACTGATCCGGACCAGGCCCTCAGGGGGAATTGGCTACTGACCCGGGCCGACCCTGTAATAGGCGTAATGCCTGCAGACGGGGAAAACACGAATAAAAAAATTTCAAATATGAAAAATCAATTAAAAAAGAAATCTGCATTCTCTATTTTTTAAATTATTTCTATTCATTTTTTAAATAGCGATACGAAATTGTGATTCAATTCTTCGAGAAACCACTATTTTTTCTCGAATAATTGCAATTATTAAATGAACATTGTGTATCTCGATTAGTTACGCGTCGATTATTTAAACTTGGTGATCGATCAAGAATTAATTGTAATCACTGAAGGTTAATTTGATTGCGAATCTCCTGCTATTTATAGAAAACTATAGTACATGGGAAATTTTCGCTTTTTATTAATATTTTTTAATGCGTTCAATACTTCGCATCACACCTTTGAATAATAAACTTTGCATTGAGATTTGATATTGATTAAAAATTCGTAGTTCCCAATGAACATTTTGATGAATAATTTGACTTTGAAAACAACCAACCTATATTTTTATTGATTGTCTCTTATCGTTCTTCAAATTATTATGTTAGAAATATTTTTGATCCCATAACTTCATTTGAAAAATTGAACGTACATTCATTTGCTTGATTGCAGTTCAAGTTTGATAAAAGCTTTTGTAAAAATTCAAAACATGTTTAATAATATTTTGTGTGTACACGTTGGATTTTACATAAAGCAAATGGTATTTTATAGACCTTTGAATTCTTTGTCTAATTAAATTGTTTTACCCTCCTGATAAATCATCGATTCTTTAACGGTTTTTACTTTCGATTCTTAAACATTGACAGTTAATTCTTCGAAAAAATAATGAACTATGGTTAATCGATTTTTTAAAATTAATCTTTCCATCACTATTTTAAAGGATAAAAGAAAACAACGATGTTTACATACCTAAAACGAAGCAAGAACATGTCGCCGTTGCAACGCTCGACGCGATCAAAAGAAGCGCGTGATTCCAAATAAAAATACCCTTTAGAGCGCAGTGAGCTACCGTGGCAAAGAGTGCGACGATTACCGCAGCGACTATGGCCTGTATCTGCACCAGGGCCAAATTGCCGGTTATCATTTTCATGATCTCTCGAAAGGCGGTCATGTTGCCGAGATTGGCTTGGGTGCAGAGTCTCGACGCCAGGCACATATCCAAATTGCCTTTTAATCCCAGCAGCGATGGCACCAGAATCAATATTTGCGTGATGTCTTGGAATACATCCCATTTCTGTAACAATGGTAATCACTATGAATATGCCATTTAATTGACCAAAAATTGAGGTCAATATATTTCAGTTGTAAGAGCACAATTTATTTCCATAATTAATTTTTCACAAATCGGTGTCACCGCTACCGATTTTCTTGCGACGATATTTATTTTGATAAATAAGATCCAGGAAAGTCAATGGTTGAAATAACGAATTTCTTAATGATGGTCATTTCAGATTCAGACTATCATTGATTTGCAATCCGCGGTCTTAGCGATTCGCTATTTTGACCGCCATCAATTTTCAAGACGGAAACGAAATTGAAATAGGTTGTAAAGTAAAACCTTGCGCAATGCGGCCGCATTATTTTTTGAGGAAGTATTTATGTCATTAGAAAGTATGTTGATTAACTTTTAGCTTCCTCATAAAGGAAGCTTAACGTATATAGTTATGTCCTGAAGGCAATTCAAACTCATATGCATAAGCTTTTGAAATATCGTAATTCGGATATTAATTTTAACTTATAGAAAATTTTGAAGGCTTTTGCAGACTATTTGAATGTATAATTAGAACTGGAAAATCGATTTTTTTACACGTCGCTTATGGGAGGATAACGTCGTAAATATGAAGTCAAATTCACACTAAACATATAAATCATTTACAAAATATCGTTTTAATTTAATTGCGACAATTTTTAAGGATGCTTGATTATTTAAAAAAATATTATTGAGGCTGTCAAAGTGACGTATATGATTATTTTGTAATGGCACATAGACGCTGCCATTTATGACTTCAGCGTACCGATATAGCTACCTTAAAAAAGAATTTTAATAATTAGAAGGTAATGTAAAAAGTTTTACTTTCACTAGTACTAGTGCCTTGTTTCAAACCAATGAAGAAATCCTTCTCTAAAAAGTATGTTGCGAAATTTTATCGAATTGCGAGTTGGTCCATTGTTTTCTTGTTATTCGCGTTGTGATTGGTCCAAATTGGCGCGAGATCATATCGAGCCCAAGTTGGCGCGAGATCAGATTGCGACCGGGACCGAGTTCGTTGCTGTCACGTGAACGTTTTGACAGTCTGGCAAGTGAGCTTTGTAACCTTGCCCATTTTGCATGCGGTTATCCAAATTTCTTATATTAGAAAAGGTTTCCAACTCTGATATTGAGAGTTGCATACGTTCGAGTTAGCGAAGAGAAATGCGGAATATCATTGATGTGGTACCGATAACCCCTCATATATTCTTCAGGCCGCAAAAACCTCTTAAAACGGTGAGTGTGAGGATAATGATAATTATATCATTTTCATTAAATAAATAAATAAATAAATAGAGGCACGAGGATTAATCTTTTTGAATTTCGTTTTAGAATGCTTTGAGCGCAATTCAAGCTACCGTGATACCGTGATCGCAATGCTAACGGAAATATAGTAAAAAACGTTGTTTATAAAGAATTATATCGATGAGCAAGGATTTCATGCGAATGACGACGAATACAATAAACTTTGAAATCATTCCGACTATTCAATTGCTGAAATTTACACAAAGATTTAAATCTAAATACTAACGATGTTAATAATATTATATAGACAAGTGAAGTCGGACAGAACGATGCATAAATATAAAATATATTGAGACTCATCTATTCATTAGATTTTTCTACAAGCCGAAAACCGGCTCTTTATTGGCGTGTGATAATATATGCTTATATACTATATACTTATTCAATGGACCAACTCGCAATTCGATAAAATCTCGCAACACACTTTTTAGAGAATCATAATATATAAGAGCATTGTAGCGACGTACGTCATCTACTCGCGCGCATAGCGCGCCGGGTTTTCTAGTTGAGATTAAAACATTTCAGTCATCAGTAAATAAAGCAAAAATTCAAATTCCTAGTAAATCCGAACCCTCCTACCGATCTTTAATAATTTTCATATCTAGAATCATTACACATTGTTTTGTTTCCTTTGAAAATGTGGGCTCGCTAGATCAAGTTTTGCAAAAGTTAATGCAATGATAAATTTTTTTTTAAATAAAAAAAAATGTCATAAGATCCGAACCCTTCACCGATTTTGCTTGAACTCAGTACTGAAAACCGCAGCACTAAGCCCAAGTTTCATGATGCATTTAATATTTCATGCTGAATAAACTCGATATCAGTATCGTGATATTAGCCATCTTTAGCCAAAATTTAGCCAAAAATCTTAGAAATCGGATGTATTCAAAATACTAAAAACTATCTTTGTAAAACATATACCAGAAAAGCATTCAACAGAATTTCACATGTCATTTAAATTTCACTAGAATCGGTCGAGTGTTTCACAAATTTTTATGGCATGAATTCGCTCCATCACTCATACATATATAAATGTGAACCCTTTTTATGAATCGCTTTTCTCATTGTTTAGAACCAATTATATATTCTCAGCATCTTGACATAAAAACCTCCAGAATATAAGAAAAAAAGAAATTAAAAATAGAGTTGCTTGTTGAAACCTAATTTATTATAATGCTATTTAAAGCAACCAATCTTAACTTTCTTTTTAGCGTATACATAGAGAACGTATCTGTTGATTATGCGGTAATCGTACTGATCTGTGTGGTAATCAATAATCTGAGCCTGGCTTACAGGCACGTACGTGATTATCCGTGAAAACGGTCGATACAAAATCAGCGTAATGCGTTGTCGTTATACAGTACACGTAAGTCTACGATATGTCTTGCGTAAGACCGAATGATTGATAGTGATTTTTACGATTGCATATATACGTGGAAGACCACAGCAAAGCCCGATCCTATCAAGATTTTAAATTTCACAAGGCTCGCAGTCAATGGGACTATTATCATTATTATTAGATCCTGTACATCGTTTACCGGAATTAGTAGATACACTCAGAACATTTTTAGTAGTACCATCAACTATAAAGAGACAACTATTTATTTTAAGTCCATACAATTATTATCATAATTGCAGTAATAATTTTTTCACTATGGTAACTATTCCATCGATGTAGGTAACTATGAAAAATTAGTCGCGACTGATTTTTTATAAAAATGGAAAATTATAACTTTTTATTTATCGATACCGAAATATTTTCTTAGTATATTCTTGATATCATAGATAATTCAACATTGTTTTACTTAAAAATGAGCTCAAGTTTCGCGAAGGTTAATGTAATAACGTTAATTTTTCGAAAATTTGAATACTTTATGAAAACTCCATAGCGAATTACTTGTTTTAGATGAAGTGATACCAGATATTTTCCAAAATATGTAGCCATTACACAGCGTTTACACGAATCAGGAAAAAGAATTTGCGGCAAAAATATTATTGAGGTTTTTTTTTTCCCGCTACCTCTCAAGGCTATACACTATACTATATACTTGGTCCATTAAATCAATAGCAACACCTTTATCTCAAATATTTTATTTACGTCAACGCAGCGCGAGAAAAATATCTTCGAAGAGTCGTCGTGTTATCGACGTTAAGCTCGCGAATCTTACATGTCTTGTCGATCAATAAAGGCCTTTGCACTGCTCGAAGAAACGGAGCAGAGATACGCGGAAATTACTGTAGGTCTTTGCTCGTTAGATGTTTGCCTCTCACAATTAGTAGTAATTTAATGTTTGTAGAAACGGAAAAAATTTATTAATTTCGATGTCTCGGAAAAATAAACAGAATCGTAATCATTTTTTTTTTTTTTCAAACGGAACTTTTCGGAAGAAATATATAATAAAAAGATAAAAATTCATCCGGTCTTCTAGATGCCTCGAAATAAATAGACTAATCAAGAGTTCAAATTGTGTAATATCACATTTTACATAATAAATTATCAAAAAGGTATTTTGATTATTTTATTGTAGAAGACTCCGGGTAATTAATGATTTGCAATGATGTTCCAAACACCAAAAAAAAAAAAAAAAACGCTGTTATAAGTGGCACTATGATAAATTCTTACATTCTAATTAGAGCCTTTTTATACATTTTTATTCATTTTTCTTTTTCATCGTTGCTTTCGTTTAATCGTTTTTTAAACTACGCCTAATTTGTGACGATTTACTCATGTATTCTCGATCGTAAACTTAAGTACCAGGATTATAACGAAGGAATAGAACAAAAAAATGCAAATAGTCAACAAATATGCATAACGAGTTCGGCGACATTTTCCACGAGTATTCTAATCGCTATAATCCGTCAATTAGAATGAAAATTTATCAAGCGTTACCTCGACTTTTTGAAGGACGAGACCAGCGCCGATCGTGCCGATTCCTGCGATCAAGAACGGTACCGATACTTGAAGAGCCGTTTGCTGCCATCTTTCTTCATGGCCGAGTGGCCTCTTCTTTTCAGGTTTGCCCGGTGATCCCGGGGGAGATTCCGGTCCTGAATCTGAGTTAGACACTGAAGAGATCGTCACAATAGAACTTCCACTCGACAAAGATCCATTTCCGCCACCTGAGATTAATTAAAATAAGAAAACACGAATTAGTTTTTTGCTTCGCCATGGCGGACGCTTTGGTTTCGGGGAATTGTTTTTATTTTTAGATTTTCATAACAGGATATTTAGAATAGTCCAAAACATCAAGAAAAGTGGTTAAAAAAAAATGTCTGTATATTCGTGTGTGCGTGTATGTAAAAATTTTCCTGTTAGCACTATGACTTCCGTATTTTTTTATGTATCTTCTTCAAATTTGGTACACAAGATGGCTATCATTTAACAACATTTGGGATTGTAACGAATGCAATTCGGATTAAAAGTTCAAATTTTACAGCATTTCGAAAAATATGAAAAAATTCTTTTTACGCAATAACTTTCTTGAATCAGAATATACAAGGCTGAATTTTTTTTGCGTAGATGACTTTACAGTTGACTAGAAACAGTGCCAAATTTGACAAGGATCTGTACAGTGGTTCAAATTTTATTGCAATTTAAATTTTACCAAACTTGCTGTTCTTTACTTTAACTCCTGTAGATTTTGAGAATTAATTTAGAGAGAATTCGCAAGGCTTTTTATGATGCTTTCTCTATGAAGAAGCCATAATTGATGAAAAAATTTGTAAGAAGTGACAAATAATCAGGAAGCAATGTCGAAGATTCTATTTTGCCTTTCTTTCTGTATACTTTTCAGTTTTTTATTTACTCTAATCGACGAATCATCATTAAAATACAATCTTCCATAAGAATCAATGCTTTTTCGTTGATACACTGTTGCCAAAAAGCGCCACAAGCGGCGCTGGCATCTTTAACGCCCAAAGCTAATAGTATAATATAATAAATAGAAAAATCGAAAAACAACGGCGCCGACTGCAGAGAACACTCGGGAGACGAAAATTTATGTATACCTTTGCGAAATAAATCAAATAAGTAATAACTATCGTCACTACCAATCCAAAAAAATAGAATAAAGAAAAAAAATTTATCCTGTTCATCCATTTATAACAATATTTTCAGTTGTTAATTTATTTCAATCGGGAAATCGTCTTTGAAATTCATTCTATCATAAGAATCAATTCTTTTTGTTCATACACTGTTGCTAAAGAGCGCCACAAGCGGCGTTGGCATCGATACGCGCAAAGGTAATAATATAAAATAATAAATAGGAAAAAAAAATAAACATAATCGTGCCTCTTATATGCTCCATGGAGCTCGCAAAACTTGCATTAATTTCGCCTGGTTGTTACACTAGCCTCATTTTTGCGCGGGCCAACCAGTTGTTCAAAGTTGCACAAACTGTACTGGGACTTTGGTATTTCCAAATGCAAGTTCGCACGAGGTCGTGAAGCGACGGCAACTCTATCGTCATCGGCGGGAGCTCAAGAGGGGAAAGACAAATTGGCGCTGCCGCTTCTTCACTGCGTGGAATGTTATCGCTAAAATATTCCATTTCCCTCCTCGAGTCATTGGTCTAATGGATAACTACGCGAAGCGAACAAACGATAAACAATTTGTGTATTGTGCATTCATTTTCTTACGCCCAAGTTCAAGGCGTAACTCATGTATTCCGTGCTGATAGTCAATTGGAACTGACATGTGACTAATACTAAATTTCCTCATAGACATTAGTTTTTATAGTCCTTTTTCCGATGATAAATATATTTGCTTATCAAGTATCTTAGGAGGAATATTTTAAAGTTCAAATAGAAAAAGTACTTTCTTTTATTTGTTTTTTATATTAAACAAACAGTCCACCATTTCGTGCCTTGGGGCAAAAATTATATTTTTGCTTTCTTATCGTCAAATGTCCGTATGTCCGTCTGTGTGGGGTTTTTATTTATTTTAATCACCTGCAACTCAAAAAGCGTTTAATTGACTTTGACTGTTGAAATTTTTTATGAAATGTATGCAAACTTTTTTAATCTATAGCTCTTTGAATTTTTTGAAAAAAGTACGTGCATGCTCTAGCTTTCGTAAAATTGGCGATATTTTGTTGAATTATTCTTTATAAGTGCAGATACTGTAATGTTGTTTAGTATTAAATTTAAACGAAATCGGAAAAGTGATCTGAATTTCATAGTTTTGAAATATTGGAAAAATGCACGTTGTTGCTCTAACTTTGGCAAAACATGAAAGAACGAACTCAAATTTTATACACGAAATCGGTACTAATTAGTGATCAGCACATACCTTCGTCATAAATGCATAGAAGGTCAAATTTTTCAGAATTTCAACTTTTAGAAAAAATGATCATATTGCATTAACTTCAGCATAACATAAGATAGCGCACTCAAATTTAATACATGAAATCATTACTATTCGACAATGATGGGTAAAAAGTTTTGCCATAATTTGTTACGTGGTTCGAATTTTTCAGAATTTTAACTTTTATAAAAAAAACCTGCAAATTAAAACTCCGCAAATTGCTTCCGTATTATTTCTGGTTTTTTTATTACAAACTTCCTCCATGAGGAAGCCAATATTGATTAACATACTTCCTCACAGAGATAGCTTTGTAAAAAAAAAAAAAAATTATAAGGAAGCAACTTTTAAAGTAAAATTTTTTTGCTTTTCTTCGCTTCCTTATAGACGATTTGTTTTTATGAACATTTAAAAAAAATATTTTCATGGCAGTATATATTAAATTGTCCGAAAAAACTTGAAAATGGTCTAAAAAACTTTTAACCGTTTAATGACTTTTTTAAAGGTACTACCGCCCACAAAATTTTATGGACGATGTGTAGTATCTGTAAGTGACTTTTTGCGATTGGGTCAGAGGCGCGGATAGTCAAACTTTTGACATAGGTAATACGAAAAGTTATATTTTTAGTGAGGGAAGTGAATATTTGGGCTTTTTCAGCACACTATAACTAGCATGTTAGACATGTACAAATAACAAAATAACCTTCATCAAAAGCCTGTTCTATTTCATTTGTATCACATAATACTCGTATCTCTATGATGAGCATCAAATTATCACTATGTTTTGTACTGTTATGATAAGATGACTGTTATACTGATTATGGTAGCTATGGTCAGAATAAAAACTTTCTTTCCGCATCACGAGAAAAAAAACTGGTTTAATTGGAAAACAAAAAAAAATTACTAAAAAGTTGCAAAGTTTAACTTTGCAAATTGATTTCTTATTATGATTGGTTTTTGTTATTAAGATACCTTTATGAGGAAGTATGTTAATCGATTCCGACTTCGTCATAGAGAAAGCTTTGTGAAGAAAACCAAAAATAATAAGGAAGGAATTTTCAAAGTCCAACTTTGCCGCATTATATTTTATGAAACTTAAATTTCTGAAAAATTTGAACCACATCACAAATTAGGACGAAACTGTGTATCTCCGATTGTTAAATACTAATTTAATGTATAAAATTTGAGTTCGGTATAACATGTTTTGCTAACGTTAATGGAATAACATCGTTTCGCCTGAAAGATGAAATTCTGAAAAATTTGAACCACGTTGCAGATTACGATAAAACTATATTTTAATTCATCGCTAAATAGTATCGATTTTATGTACGGAATGTGAGATCGTTTCTTCATGTTTTGCCAAAGTTAGGGCAAAATCGTGAATTCTTTGGAAATTTAAAAACTCCATAAAACCCGAACCACTTTTCCGAATTTGGTCCAATTCAATCCCAAATAATATGAATAGTACCACCACGTATGACGAATTATTTTGCGAAATATTGCTATTTTTACGATGACTAAACCGCCTACGTCCTTTTATGAAAAAAAATCAGAAAGCCATAAAATGAGAATTTCCGCATACATTTCGAAAAAAACATTATATCATTCAAACAAGAGACTGCTGCTCCACTTGGGTATAAAATTTGACCTCAATCGGTTGAGCGGTTTTTGAGATACAGATGATTGAAATTTCGGAGCTCACACATGACACACTCACACATACATACGGACATTTTTTTCTAAGCCACTCTTCGCGTTGTTTCCGAGCATTCTGAGTGACGAGACATGAAAATTAAAAAAAAAAAGTTTTCATGAGCACAAAGCTTCCTCTATGAGGAAGCAAAATTCTAGTACACTTCTTTATAATAAATTTCACGAAGACTTCTAGTAAAAAAACCACACTTAATTTTTACCTAATAATAATCAAATCTACCGAATCTGATATGCAAATGGTTATTTGATTATTCCACTTTTTTTAAACCCACTTTATAATCAATCAATTTTTTTTGTTGAGATTTTTATAATATCATTTTTTTCTGCGTTTTATCAAGGGCTTAATAATAATAGAATTCTGTTATACCTGCAGGGTTATCGATCGGTTGGTTTCCAGCCTTTAATCGGTCGATCGGCCTCTTCAGTCCCGATCCAATAATGTTTTTGTCGGAATCGTTGAACGTCAACGGGAATTGGTCCTTGCCAGTTGTGATGGTGAGTTGTGGAATGATGAATTTATTTTCGAGTGCCTGTCCATTAACGGTGATTTTTATCGGGCTTTCCTGTGCTTCCTGCGGATTTGTTTCAGTTTCATTGTCGCCCAGTCGCATCGACTTTGGGTCGTTGCTCGGCAGCGGAACGCCACACATATCTGCAAAAATAAAAAGCACCACGAATGTTGCATGTTGTATTCTATTTCAGGTATTACAGTGTCGACCGCACGCGATTACGTATAAAAACGAAACAAAAAAATGGAACGGAAGAAATTGATCGTTCTGCTATGAAAAATTTAAATGTATCTGCAATGGGCTTCACTTGGCCACGGCTATTTGTTGAGCAAGAAAAACGAAGACGAATGTAAGAAGGATAAGAAGATTGGAAAAAAATTGCCATTTCCGTTCACGTAACTACGGTCGCAACTGTCGTCCACCTGAGTCTTTAATGATTAAGTATTCGCGAGCGCTCACGAGCCCATAGCTTTGCCTTCGCGGTTGCTCTACGAATTCAATGTTACATTTACGGTCACTCAGAGACTATTAGGATCGTACACTTCGTTTATTATGCATACGTAATTGATTTGGAAAAACGATCACTATCAGCAGATATTGTAATTAGAATGTTTGGATCGTACTGTAAAAAGTTTTTCTAGGAAAATTAATATACTGCATAGGAAGTTTTTTGCAGATACACCCGAAAAAAATTTAATATACAAGTAAAATAAATGTATAATTCATAAAACATATTATGAAATTTGTGCTCAATGTACAAATACTTTTATTTTACAAAATATGTTTATATTAAGATGAATTTTATTCACGGTATCTGCAAAAACAAACTTCCTGTAGAGTATATTAATTTTTAATATCTTTTTGCTTTCCTGTTATCTATATTATGCATCATTTTTCTATTATGCATACGAGATCATTAAAAAAACTATTACCATTATCAGATATCAGCAAAATATTGCAATTGTACTGTAAAAATTATTTTTATGAAAATTAATATACTGTGTAGGAAGTTTTTTTGCAGATACAGCGTATATTGAATTTAATATACAAGTAAAATTAATATGTAATTCATGAAAACAATATTTCAAAAAGTCGTGCTTAATGTATAAATATTTTTATTCTACAAGATACGTTTATATTAAGATCAATGTAATACGCGTTATCTGCGAAAAAAAATTCTGTACAGTGTATTCATTTTCAAAATATTTTTGACAGTAGATGTTGTTCAATTAATAGCTTATTTTATAAGCTTGTCAATTTTCAGTTACTTTCGCAATCAGTTGTTAATCAATAAGAAGACAATCTCTAAAGGTGTGGGCAATCTATTTTTATTGTTGTACCTTACGGTGCTAGTTCTTTCATGTAATTGAAATGATGATGCTGCACTTTTTATTACGAACCTTGGCTGTATCACGGCAAAGTTTGTGCAGAATGTATTCACGGTTGCTTCCGTGAACGTCCTCAAGGATCGACCTGAGGAAATTTTGCCGACTCTTTTGCTATTGCACAGAACCTGCAAGAACTGATAAATTTTTCAAAAATTTATTGAATATTCTTCATTATTAGGAGTAAAAAATGAAATTTTTAGCGACAGAAACCAAATCTTAAAAAAACATATTTTTTTCCAATTAATTGTAATCAATCAAATATAATGTATTTGATAATTTAAAAAAATAAGTGTACGAAAATAATTTTAAAGTATACTACAACAATAATAATACCAATATCCATGAGATGACCGTTTTTAATTATTGTTCGATGTTAATATCTTTGTAGATACTCTAATTACGATACAGTAACTAATATTATTTCCGTGCAGCTATTAAAAATTTACCAGCTAAGCCGAAAAAGTGTCTAAAGTATTGGACACTTCTCTCAATCAAAACAATTAAAAAAATTAAACTTTTAATTTTACGTGCAAACACGAATTTGATTAAGAAAACGACAATGTAGTATTTATTCCTCATTCAATTCTATCGTGTATAACATGTTTGAAAAATTTCTGGTAATAAAATATTTAAAAAAAATCTTTTGCGTTATCAATGAATCATTGATATAATCATTCACATAATTATAAAACATAGCCACAACGAACAATTAAAAATTGGTATTTAGTCATTCTCAGGATTATCACAATTTTTTTACTACACTGCAAAAATTTTAAAAGTTTAGATAAGAATGGAAATACTAAAACCGCTCCGTAAAATTTTCCGAACGGGATGAGAAACCGGATATTCATTTTTTCCATACATCTTTATAAATTTGCATAGTACTTACCGAGGTCGATGCTCGCGCAGTCTGGCGATTTGTGCTCTTCGAGGTGAAGGCACTCGTCCAGGATCAACCTGCGGCAATTTGCGGTCCGACCTTCCAATTCCTGCCAGCCTTAGTCTGCAAAAACTGTAAAAAAATAATAAAACACAGATTAGCAATTTGAATTTTGGGAACTGAATGATACGTAATTGAATAAAAAATAAAATAAATCAACAACATACGTTTTATTCATCAGATTATTTTGTATATGGTATGAAAACACTCAATTGTAATTCGTCGGGGATCCGGAGGATAATTGGTCGCGTCTCGTCACAACGAAAGTATAAAAATCCTCAATTGGATTCGTTAACGCCACAGGTGGTCTCGCAGAGGGGGTTGATTGCGAGTTGAGAACGTAATACACTTCCTTCTACTTTGTTATTATTTTCTATCTATAAAATTCCGCAGCGCGTGACGAGCGAATAAAAAAAAGGAAAGTGAAAAAAGATCGTAATCGTGCGGTCGCTACGTGGAAAGCGCGGCACCCTCGAGCGTGAGCACAGACCGAGAACCCAGCAAGCAATGCGACTCAGCCTCGAGAACGCGCTGCTCGATAACAGGCTTCAGAAAAAAAAATTTGTCTTTTGTTATCGTGTCGGTATTCCGTGGATTTAAACGCGATATCGTTGTAGCGAGTTCCTTTCCTATCACGCATTCGAGAATGTAAGTCATTGACAGGTATGGAGAAATCGTCGTCAGCCATGTTACGATTTTAATCATGTAACTATTGGCTTTGATTTTGCGACGTATTTTCGGTGTCGAAAAATTTCCTGACTCCCTGTTAGGCATTTATGGAATTTACACTTCTGAGGTTTAAACATTTTTTTCAGGGTAAAATTTAGTAACGGTAATTTTTTAATTTGCTTATATTTATTTATTAAAATTTAGTTTATTCATTTTTTATTTTTTATATATACATACTTATTAATTGAAATTCAGTCTGCTTATCGTCGTTAGTATTTCTTGGACACGTTTCTTAATTTATTTATATTCTATTTATAGAGTTTAATAGATTTTGATAAATTCTATTGCATTTAGTTTCATTTCATTTTAGGGAAAGTTATCACAATTTCTGTTATTAACATTGACTTTCGTGATATTATTTTAACTTACCGTTGATTACAAAAATGTGGTGCTAACTCAGAATGAAGAATGTAGTGATGAGAAGATGGGAGATATAATCGTTTAGTGGTGATAAGATGATCAATGCAGTTTTTCACGTCACAGATGTTCTCAAAAACGGTATAAATGAGTTGACCGCATTTGACGTACAGATTGTACATTTATATACGTTGGTTTTAGGCTATATTTTGTTGCGCGAAATCTTGTGCAGCACACGAAAATTTTCATGCTGCTGCTTATCGTGGAGTTAATATTTTGTCTGATTTTTTAATTTAAAAAAAATTCTAAACGCTGAAATTATAAGATGGTATTGTCGGCCGATTTCGGCTTCGTGACGAAAAATATTTATTTTCGGAAAAAGGTCTCTTCGAATTTTTTAAGATTTGGAGAATGTGTCGTTTAATAATTTGTCAATACTAATTATAGATAATTCAAAACAAGGATAATAAAAAAAATCAAAATTGGTGCATTTTAGAGCTATGTCAATCATATGAAAAATTCTGGACCCAATCGGAAGGATCAAGGTCCAGGTCGAATTGAGGTGGGACGCTTCATATCATATTCGGGAGATTTTCACACTTAATGACGAACAAATCTCCCAAATATGATGTACGAATGGTAATTGTTATTATCCATAACTTTTTGTTTACACAATCAGTTTATTAATCGACCTTTTCTCAGTCATGTTTTTTTATTTATTTTTGTAATCGACATCGAAATTCAATTATATCGCGGGACTGAAACGGAAATAGTCACATAGAGTCCCAATTAATTAAAACATTCAAATATCATATTTGGCCACAAGAAAGTACAATTTGAAAAAACAGTGGCAACGGGGAGCGCATGTAGCTTATTGCCACTAGATGTAAAAAATAATAACTACAGTAGTTTTATACTATACTCCAACAGACTTTCCTTAATAGAGACATGGCACATCGAAAGTTGAAATATCGAAAACTGAAGACACCTTTTCAACATTCTGATTGGTCGTCGACGGCTTTGACGTAAAGCCAGCTTCAGACTGTTATGCAGCGCTATCTCTGCAGCTTTAATATATTTCGCAGTTGTGGAATAAACTATATTTTTCTTCTCGAAAATAAAAAGACATGACACATCGAAAGTCGATTCCATCGAAGTACTAAAGCGAAAATAGAGTCACGTAGTGTCAAGAATCGATTAAACATGGAAACATCATGTTAGTCACAAGAAAAAACAACAAAAAGAAAGCAATGCGAGCAAAGTGCACACGTTGTTGTGAGTAGATGCAAAAAATGATGAGGACAATAATTTGAGAGTTTGCTACACGTGACACCGCACGTGGTTCCCGTGGAAGCTGATAATAGCGCTCCCGTAAGAATTTCAGCTGACTGTACGATTTTCGATATTCCCGAGTGCTCTCGAGTCGTTGTCCGAGAGTGATTATTGATGACTAGACGACACTCCAAACTTAGCTGCATAATCCAAATCAGGAGTAGCATCGCCCAGTAAAATTGGTAATCGTCCCTTAATAAAGCCATGACACATCGAAATCCTAAACATCGAAAACTGATACCACTTTTCCAACATTCTGATTGGTCGTCGATGTCTTTGACGTACAGCCAACTTCAGACAGTTACGATCGTTGCAGTCACGTAACGCGCGCTTTTTGAATGGCTGCATTTTTCGCAGTTGTGGAATAGCCTACATTTTACTTACCGTAAAAAAGACATGACACATCGAAAGTCGATTATATCGCAACACTAAAGCGGAAATAGAGTCACGTAGTGTCAAGAATCGATTGAACGTGCAAACATCATGTTAGTCACAGGAAAAAACAATAAAAGGAAAGCAGTGCGAGCGAAGTGCTCACGTTGTTGCTAGTAGATGCAAAGAATAATGAGGACAATAATGTCACACTATGCCTCAAGAGTTTGCTACACGTGACACCGCACGTGATTCCCGTAGAAGCTGATAATAGCGCTCCCGTAAGGATTTCAGCTGACTTCATGATTCTCGATATTCCCGAATCCTCTCGAGTCGTTGTCCGAGAGTGATTATTGATGACTAGACGACACTCCAAACTTAGCTGCATAATCCAAATCAGGAGTAGCATCGCCCAGTAAAATTGGTAATCGTCCCTTAATAAAGCCATGACACATCGAAATCCTAAACATCGAAAACTGATGCCACTTTTCCAACATTCTGATTGGTCGTCGATGTCTTTAACGTAAAGCCAACTTCAGACAGTTACGATCGTTGCAGTCACGTAACGCGCGCTTTTTGAATGGCTGCATTTTTCGCAGTTGTGGAATAGCCTACATTTTACTTACCGTAAAAAAGACATGACACATCGAAAGTCGATTATATCGCCACACTAAAGCGGAAATAGAGTCACGTAGTGCCAAGAATCGATTGAACGTGCAAACATCATGTTAGTCACAGGAAAAAACAATAAAAAGAAAGCAGTGCGAGCGAAGTGCTCACGTTGTTGCTAGTAGATGCAAAAAATAATGAGCACAATAATGTCACACTATGCCTCAAGAGTTTGCTACACGTGACGCCGCACGTGGTTCCCGTAGAAGCTGATAATAGTGCTCCCGTAAGGATTTCAGCTGACTTCATGATTCTCGATATTCCCGAGTGCTCTCGAGTCGTTGTCCGAGAGTGATTATTGATGACTAGACGACACTCCAAACTCAGCTGCATAATCCGAATCAGGAGTAGCATCGCCCAGTAAAATTGGTAATCGTCCCTTGAGAAAGCCATGACACATCAAAATCCTAAACATCGAAAACTGATGCCACTTTTCCAACATTCTGATTGGTCGTCGATGTCTTTGACGTAAAGCCAACTTCAGACAGTTACGATCGTTGCAGTCACGTAACGCGCGCTTTTTGAATAGCTGCATTTTTCGCAGTTGTGGAATAGACTACATTAGTCTTACCGTAAAAAAGACATGACACATCGAAAGTCGATTATATCGCGACGCCGAAGCAGAAATAGTGCCACGTAGAGTAACGAATCGCTTAAACATGCAAATATCATATAAGTCACAAGAAAAGACCATAAAAAGAAAGCGATATGGGCGAAGCGCGCACGTTGTTGCTAGTAGATGCAAAAAATAATGAGGACAATAGTGTCACACTATGCCCCAAGAGTTTCCTACACGTGACGCCGCACGTGGTTACCGTAGAAGTTGATGATGACGCTCCCGTAAGGATTTCAGCTGGCTTCATGTTTCTCGATCACGGTCTTACTTCTCGATATTCCCGAGTGCTCTCGAGTCGTTGTCCGAGAGTGATTAAAGACGACGAGACGACAATCCAGACTCAGCTACATAATCCGAATCAGGAGTAGCATCAGCCAGCAAAATGTGTAACGTTACACCGCGAACACGTATATAAAGAGTCAGCACAAAATTCTCAGTATCGGAGGGTCACTGTTTCGCGTTCTGCGTCGAGAAAGACGGAAAAACAAAGGGACGACAGACTTGTATTCTACGGCATTATAGTAGAAGCGCTATAGTAACCATGAATCTCCGATAACTATAAGCGTGTACTCGCATCGTATGAAGCGGCGCGTGTATCCGAAGTCTTATACCTCGTTGTTTATTATTATTCCTCTCTACAGCGATGATCGTATTAAATTACGATAGTGCGGTCTATATATAAAGGCTGACTCGTTCGGAAAGAATAACAAATTAGAGAGTCAGACCTACAGGGAAGTTTTCAGGACTTTTGGTCGTTCCTTCGACATTATTTCGATTTACGGTTGCAGAACTCCGTTATTTTTGTTAGTAACTTTTATTTCGTCGCGTAGTTCGCTTAATAGATTTTTACATTTGATGTAAAATAAAAGTCATGGTGTTTAAATTTATACTTTAATCTTGAGATTTAACTTAAGATACAATTTTAAAATTTATACTGAATATTCTAGGATATATTTATTACTACGTTTACCGATAATAAACAAAAATGAAAACCATGCTAAGGCTGAGAGCGTCGGAGAGATATTCATATGTAATATCATACCGTTTTTTTTCCAAATTATTCATTGCACTTATGTACCTGGAAATTCTATTGTCATTTTTATTGTATTGGAGTTTTTACCTCACTGTACGTTAGATTTTTTTTCCGTTTCCTAAATATTTTTATTAAAAAATATTTGAAAAGTATAATATATTTACGAAAAATATTGGAAAACCTTGTGGAAATTTTTGTTAAAGAATTGGCACATGCACTAAATGCATTAAAGCTTTTTTAAATCTCTATAAATCCTATAAATCTGTTTTATTATCTTTACAGTTGTTGGAAAGATTACATTTATAGCAATCTTGAATAGTACAGAGAAAAAACGCTAATTTATCAATTCAATAATAATTGTAGAAGTAATACCGCCTATATTTGTTTTAAGCATAGGCGATATCACCTAAACAAACGCCTATGTTTGTAATTTGGGGAATATTATAATCTTTCAATGTTCATAAAAAAGTGTCTACCGTAACTAGCTCATTGAATACCTTATCACAGTAATAATTGATGTACAAATTAATGCCATAATTAGTATAGTAAACACTTGAATCTGAACCCGAAGTATTTAGCTTAAAAAAATGTTGCCCTTTGATTTGAGAAATTGCAGGCACCTCATATCTTTTTAAATATTGAAAACTGAACTGAATTATATCCAATATATAACAACCAATAAATTAATTAATTTTCTCTTCGATCGAAAGATTAAAAAATGTAATTAGCTAAAATTGATACCAAGAAGCATAAAAAGATTAGCGTTAACAAGTTGAAAAAAATAGAAAAAAAAAACGATTTTACTTAAAGATTGGTATCTTTACTAGCTTAAATGGAAAATCAGTTGCATAAGTTTCTAATGAATAACGAATGACAAAACGTTTCGCTAATTGTTTCTTGCAAGTTGATGACTTCTGTGTCTCAGTCGTCGGCGCAATAAAAGTAAAACACCTGGTGAAGGATTTTAGATAAGCCAGTTGTTAAAATCTCGAGTGCAATCTACTGGCTTTTGTCGCGTATTCCACATTCCAGGAAAAAACATACACCCACGTAACGGCCGTCGCCCCACTCTAATATTTTCTTTCGCTCATTGAGTTGTTTGCTTTCTTTCTCCAACTCGTAAATTTCCGGCAATACGTGAATGCGGTAGATAATTATTCAATTCTCACGCTTGTCTGATTATTGACGTAGAGTGTGCTATGGATTTAAAAAAAAGAAGCGTATCAGATCGGCAAGTTCCGTACAATATAAGTAACGTATATACGCCTTAATAGAACCGTCGAATTTCTGTCGATATGAAATACCTCCAGACTTTACATGCGGATCTATAGTCATTCAGCTCGATGACGAAAGCGATTGTAAAAAGAAAAAAAAACTCGGGGCATTTGATAAAGCGGAAGAATTTTTAATAACGAGGTCAATAATAAAGCGCCACGTTCAGTGAGTAAATCGAGATTACGAACCGGATGAAATTCTCGGTACACAAGACAGATAGATTTTTTACTGACATGGGGTAGATATATATCACCTCCTCACGTCGACTGTTGATTTGAAAGATTCCAGTCTTTTATTGCTGCAAATACTTTTTGCTAATAAAGACGGTATGATAGTGTAAATACTCGTTTAAATGATTGATTTTTGCTTATTTATAAAGGAAACTTTTTATCCGGATTTTTATGTCAAATTACTCAAAATGGTCACCTTATCACGTCAACATTGTTTTTGACGATTCCAATATTTTATTACAGTTAATATTTGTCTTCAATTAAAAAGGATGCTTAATATAAATACTAGTGCATATGATTGATTTTTTGCTTCATTATAAGGGGAATGATTTTACCCGAATTTTTATGTTAAATAACACAAAATAGACACGACCTTATGTAAATATTTGTTATCAAAGATTCCAGTCTTTTATTGCAGTAAATACTTTTCTCCAATTATGGAGGTATGCTTCGTGTCAATGCTCGTTAATATAATCATATTCCTCATAAAGGAGATTTTGTTTTTGTGAAATTTTTTTTCGAGTTTTTGATGTCACTCTCAGAATTGTCCAAAACGTCGATAAAAATGGTTTAGAAAACATGTCTGTATGCGTGTGCATGTGCGAGTTACACTCTCGACAAATATAAACCGTTATAACTCGGGAACCCCTTGAGATGTTAAGCTGAATTTTAGACCATATATAGAGGGGTTAATTCTCTTCGTTCATACTAATTCCTGTTGGAATCTTCTTGATCGGTAAATTCTTACGCAGTTTTGAATTTTTCCAAAAATGTCTGTTTACGTCATAACTCTTTTGATTTTCGAGATATTGAGCTCAAAATTAGTATGAATGTGAGCTTTTATACGCTGATAATTGCTATTGAGTTTAGTTTAGATCGGTTCAACCGTTAAAATTTAAAAAGGTTATTCAATTTTTTTTATCCTTAGATTTGTTTTTCTCCCGATACTTGTTATCAATGTTTGATGCGAACTTTGTTATCAAATTCCGAGCTTGGACTTAAATGAGTGCCAGATTCATTATTGATATACAAAAAACGTCCGATATAGCCTAAAAATGATTAACGATAATGTATTTTCATAGTATCAAATCTTGAGAAGCTTTCGAGAAATATTAAAAATCAGATAATCGAAAAGTAGTAGGTGGATAATGGAATGGAATTTTTAAAAAGCGAAAATAATGAGGGAGCAATGTGCAAGATTCTGCTGTGCATCCTTGTTTGCTTTTTCATACAGCAAACATTTTTTCGTGATTTTTATGTCAAACTACTCAGAATGGATACTTCCTCATGTATCATTTTCAAAGATTCCAGTCTTTATCGCGGCAAACACTTTTCTCCTATTAAGGGCTTTTATACACTTATGATGAGCGGAAAAATCGTAATGTTTTTTATTGCATATTCTTTGAGTATAATATCTGAATAATATTCTAACCAAATTTCATAGCGTGCAGCTCTTTGAACGCGATCATCTCAAAATCGTCTTTTAAAAAAAATACCTTTGCGGTGGGCACGATTACTAAAAAACTATTAATCCGATCCAAACCAAATTTATACCACTTAATTATTATAATAATAGCTAGGGCCTGGACGAAGGATTTCAAATTAAAAAAAAAAAGATGTTACCAAAGAACCGGAAATTTTGCACCTCAAAATTTTTTTTTTTTTTAAGAGTGTCCCTTTTTCTTGTGTAATCTTTAAAATCTTAATAATTTAAAATGTAATCTTTTTAAATTCTGATTTTTAGATGAACCGTTCTCAAGTTATTATGCCCACCGCAACTGATGCTAAAATAAAGTGCTACTGGAATACAGCTGGAGTTTCGCTATTTTAAGAAATTTTGTGATCAATAAATGGTACAAATACATGAACATGTGTACTAATGAATGTAATATATATAAAAATACATATATTAACTGTGAACAATAAACATTTATTTTCTTGTCGAAAAGAAATCAAGAAAATCACGTTTTTTTGCCCGCTGCAAGGGTATGTAAGGCCTTCAGGACGTATACATAGTGTAACCACTTTATCTCGAGACCGCCCTTAATAATCAAGCTGATATCTGGGACGACGGTAAAGCAACAGTGATGCTTCCTATGATTATTTAAATTAACGAAAAAATTCAACTATTTAAAAAAAATGGTATTAGAGTTTTAATTTTTCGAAAAAAGTTGTAATCTTAATTGTATGTTCTTCCGCTGTTGCAATTTTTTAGCTAACGAGCTAAATAGTTCTTAGCAAATAAAGTAATAAGAAAGGACGGTCGGTATTGAATTTAAGGCAAATGTATTAAGTCGTTCGTAAATTTGTTTCATATAAATTTGAATTCTGGAAAAATTGATTTTGTTGTAAGAATCCAAGTCAACTTCAACCAACTCTGCTCAAATGGTCTATAAGGACAAATGAATATCTAGCTGTATTTTATTTTGTGAAGATCGGTAAAAAAGTACGGATTTTAATGGATTTTGAATTGTCGATAAACTGACTTTAGTTTTGCTCGTGTGCTTATACTTGTGCAAATTTCGAGATCGGGTTCAAATTTCGCTCATATACGGTTTAACATGGAATTAAGTTTCGGTACAAATTTGACAGGAGTCGGTGGACAGGTGCACATTTTATAACACTTTGAATATCGAAAAATGTTTCTCGAACTAAAAGAAGTCGGTAAAGTAGACTGCTGCACATTGTTTCCGCAATATTTTTTTGCTCTAACAAACCTTCTTTTATGTGAAAACCAAAAACGATCATTATATTTATTCATAGAGGTAGCACAGTAAAAAGCTTAAAAAAAATTGTAAGGTTTTCATAGTGAAATTTATAGAATAACCAAATGTATTGAATGGTTCGTATTTACTTATTTATCAAGTAACACCTTAATCTGTTTTGAGGAAGTCGAAACAGATTAACAGAAAATATCCGCAATGGCAAATATTTTTTTCATTCTTCGTGAAAATGATTAGCGTTTGATCCTCAAAAAACAATATCACGAAAAATTGATAAAGCTACGTCACTTGATAAGAATTGCTGTAATCTATACAAGAATGTTGTCGTAAATATATGTTAAATTCTAGACTGTTTTTTCAGTCGCGTTGTTCGCTGGACGATAAATACATTCACGGAAAATATAAAAGTTGTCGATTCTATTCTTTATAATAAACTTTTTCTTTAACCCATACGTAAATATAACTACGTATTGTATATTATTCTGCCCATACATATTGTAGTAATATTTATGGACAGAAAATATCGTTATTGAAAAAAGATAATTAAATATTAAATATTTTTCTTTTAATTGTATAAACTCTGGAGAGAAGGTTTTGACTTCACGTTATTCGAAGAAAATTTTCTGCGATTATCGGGCAATACGTTTTTTCCTTGTACACGTTTTCTTGCCAACAAATCACAAGATGACGAGGCTGCAAAAATTTGTTTATTTTTTCACTTTTTAATTGTTATGACCATCGAGAGTTGCACTTCAAGAAAAATTTTGTGTCGAATACTATGAAGCGTTAATTATTCATATTTCGTCTATGGGAATATTTTGTATAGTTATAGTGTCTTTATCGTTACGCTTATTAGAAAATAAAAAATATAATGGTCATCAACAGTTATCACTTTATAGTTACTAGGATTACTGAGCGAAAAATCTAGTATTTATCACTATAAAGAACTCGATGACATTTTTCAAGTTGTAGTAATAATTTTAGTTACAATAAATAAAAATAATGTAGTAGATAACTGGCAAAATACAAAAATATTTACAAGGAGTATCAATGAATAGTTGTCGCTTAATAATTATGAAGATGCTGCTATCAAAGGATGAAAATAAATTTTTAATTAGACAGATTGGATTTTAGATTGAAATTTTAATTTGTCATACAATTATAGTTCATTTGAACTAAAATTTTGAAATGGGTAATTTAAAACTGGCTAAAATCTGAAGCCTTCTATGGATGTGAATATGAATTGAAATCAAACATCGCCGAATAGAATTTCATTTGTGTACAAGTTTTTATAATTTAGCTGAAGTTTAGGAAAAAATGAAAGTATTGAAAAAAAAAAAAAAATTTGAAAAAACAATTCGTGTATAACTATTGTGACTGGTGAATTAACAGTATTTTAAAATTACTCAACAAGGTATAAAATATCACTGAAATACTCACAATGACTTCTCGACATCCCGTTGAATGTGCGCCAGCGTGTCGAATTTTTTGTAGATAAAACCTCACAATTAAATTATTAAGCCCTGCGTTCGGGCTTGTTAAGTACGTTTCGAGAGTGCGGCAATCGAATTCCTGCTGCGTCGTGAATTGTTTTCAATCTTGACTAACCAGTCAAGTTTAATTGATCAAGCAAAATATGTTGTATAATCCACTTGGCTAAAGTTGATATTGGAGCGCGGAAATGTAATATCAAGCTGATTTGTACAATATACTGCTAACAGTAGGTAAAAATTTCACTGAATTGCCCAGAGTCGTGGTAGCAAACTGTTTGTCGCACGCGACCGCACTTGACTGATAAAAAAAAGGCTTACACTATTCTCTGTGCCTCTTCTCTCGCCAGTAGCTGAGCTACTGACTCCTGTAGAGACGTCTACCTATGCAACTCGATGATGCGAGGCTCGAGGGGACACGTGTGTTGGCTATCACACGATAGTGCTGTCGATATCTCAGCTGGAGAAATGGAAGGGGAGGTAGAATCATGAGATTTATCTTAGATCTTAAATCGTTGACTGACCAGCTGTAGTCTTGCCTAAATAAGAATTAAGGGGAAGGCCCCTGATTAAAAGAGCAGAAAAAAAAATATTTACGGTAATTTTTTTTTGGAGCGAAAAAAAAAACTTTGTCTAGAAAAATTTGTATTTTTCTTATTCTTTATATATATTCTTCTTTGAAGTTTAAAAATAAATTTTTTTTTCAAACATATAATATTATTTAAAGTACAAGAAGTATGAATAATCGTGAAATTATAACTATATTTCGGGTTTAAAAATAAATGACAAAAGAATCACTTCAACTTGCTTTAAGGGGTTTTTTTTTTCCAGTCCCAATTCCGACGTAGACCCGTGATGGTTTTTACGTTGCTCCCTCCTCAACTTCCCCTCCCATGGACCCCTACCCACACTTCGCTAAGCTAACGTAATTTTAATGCCCCGTGCAGAAATTATTCGGGAAGTCCTAACGGGATTTCCTAACAAATCCCGATTAGCATTCTTCAGGAAATCCCCACAATGTGATTCTCATTAGGAGGTTCTCATTAGATTCCGATCAGGTTTTATCAGGGTATCCCGAGAAAGGGAGGCCTCATAAGATTCCATATAGAGTTCCACTTTGCTTACTGTGGGCGGCTATCGAAAAACTAGCGCCACGTGCTTCTGGCTGTACTAAAATTTAACTTGGAATCGCTTTAGTGTCCCTGTGCGATCCCATTTTCGGTATCCTGGCTGGGATCGCTCTAGTGTCCCTGTGAGATCCCATTTTTGGTATCCTGGCTGGGATCGCGCTAGTGTCGCTGTGAGATCCCATTTTCGGTATCCTGGCTGGGATCGCGCTAGTGTCCCTGTGAGATCCCATTTTCGGTATCCTGGCTGGGATCACTCTAGTGTCCCTGTGAGATCCCATTTTTGGTATCCTGGCTGGGATCGCTCTAGTGTCCCTGTGAGATCTCATTTTCGGAATCCTGGCTGGGATCGCATTTGCAAGCATTACATTCGATTTCGGAATCCAAAAGGTTACCTGATTGAATCCTGATCTGAAATTGTGGAAAGCAATTGGTATCCGACTGGATCAGCGGCCGCTCTTCTGACTTCATGGTGTATATACGAGAGTAACTTAATTATATACGAGGCTTGAGAAAATCTGACCTCCCGTTCACCTCATAGAGGTAACTCTGTGTTTATGAATTAAAAAAAAACATGTTGAAGTTGTAATGTCAGAATAGACTGAAATGTCAAAAAAAGTGATCTAAATAAAATGTTCGTATGCATGCTATCGAGCTCACATTTGGGAAACAACTAAAGTAGCAGCTCCTCTCTTTAATTGCTGCAATCGTTGAGGGAATGGATGCAAAAATGTGGATCTCGCAGCTTATTTAAGTTTTTGAAAAAAGAACTTGGTCACCCTAAGTTTTGTAAAAATTTAATATTACGATTAATATATAATACAGTGACAATAGATCCAAAATTGGTCATTTTATGGAATTTTGAATACTTGACGAAGTTAACGGTATCTCAGTCACTGCGGAAAAGAATGAGATATCATCCTAAATTCAAAATGTGAACGAAATAATATAGAGATATGATACATATATAATTTAAATGGATGATAAAAGGATTTGTTTTTATCAAATTTCGGATTATCACAAATATATCTTTATCGCATGAAATTTCGCAACACTTGATTTCAAGGGCAAATTCGGTATATAATCAAAATAATATCTTACTATGTTATATTCGATTTCATTAAATTGATATAAATTATTATTAGAATAAATTTTTTTTTAAAAAGACAAATTTCACCCAAGTGAAACAAGTGTGTCACAGATCTTATTATTTTCACTTTGACTAAAATAAAAAATTAATATGGCCAAATGGACTATGCCATAAAAGACACTTCAAGTATAAATTCGATACAAATCGGTCGAACAGTACAAATTTTATTAGACCTGAATTTTGAGTCAAATGTGTTGTGAACTGAAACAAGGCTGCAAGTAGAACCTTGCAAATCGTTTCCTCATTATTATTGAATTTTTACAATACCTCTATGAGGAAGCTAAAATAGATCATACTTCCTCATAGAGATAGATTCGTAAAAATGTGATAATCATGAGGAAGCAATTTGCGAGGTCTTTTTTTACGAAACCTTCAATGTTTCGGGCCACTTAAAAAACTTCACACAGTAGGTAAAAAAATATATATATATATATATATTTTAAAGACAGCTTTTGAATCCATTTTTGCGTTTTTCAGTGATTTCCTAAAGATAAATTGAATCGGTAACATTTTCTTTGAAAAACAGGGATTTTTTCACAAAAAACGTTTTCTGCCGGAATTTTTTTTATTGCTCCAATGTTTGAAAATTCACAAAATTCAATATGTAGACCACCAGTTGTCAATCAAAAAATCTGAGTAAAAATGAGTGTCCTCTGCTTGACATGTCTGAACGAAAGTCCGTTACAAGGCGATCGGAGACCACAGGGTCCACGAGTGTGTCTGGTTTCAGAAGAATGACCCATATGATAATTTGAATTTTTTCCAATTTTGCTTCCTCGTAGACAAAGTTTTTTTTTGTGGAGAAAAAAAATTCTTTGATTTTCATGTCAGATAACTCAGAATGGTTTGAAACATAGAACAAAAATTGAGTTGTGGCAGGTTTGCGAAATTCAAACCACTGTATCTCGAAAACAGCTTTTAACGATGGAGCTGAAATTTGGCACACTTGTAGAGCATCGACACCCTTTCCTATGTATGAGTTTAAAAATTTTCTCCATATTTTATAAAAGTTAAAATTTTTTGATGAATGTCTGTATTTTCTATACCTACCGCGATTTTTCAGTTCATGAGCTAAATAGTTCTTGATAAGTAAAGCAATAAAAAATAACGGTCGGTATTAAATTTTGGCCTAATTCATGGTAGTATAGATTGTATGGAATTTGATAATTCCGAAAAATTGTTGTTTTACTTTTAATTCAATTCAACTCCAACTAATTCAGGAAATTTGAAATGAAATACAGAGTTTGAATTAGGTTCATATACACTTCGACATAGAACAAAGTTCAGGTTCAAATTTGACAAAAACCGGTCAAGCGGTTCAAATTTGACGACTTTTTAAATGACTAGAAAAATGTCCCTTAAATCAAAACAAGTCTGCAAAGTAGAATCTTGCGGATCGTTTCCCTATTATTTTCTGCATTTTACAAAGCTTCCTCCATGAGAAAACCAAAATCGATCACCATAGTTCCTCATAAAGCTAGCTTTGCGAAAAGAAAAAAAATAAGGAAGCAATTTGCAACGTTCTACTTTGCACGCTTTTTTTATTGTTTGAGATAAGAAGTACGAACTGTATGTTGCCCGCCAATTGGAAACTATAGTGGCAAGGCGATCACGGAAAGGGCTCATTGCTCTATGCAGTTCATTATTGTATCTACTTTCAGAAAACTTATTTTTGTATCTATAATACAAATATTCTACAAAAATTTTTCCCTTCCAAGCAAAATTCTGGAAGAAAGCTTTTTTTTGGTTTCTCTAAAGCATGTTCCCCACTCAACACGGAGCAGGTGATCCACAAAGCGATATTTCGACGAGTAACCATTTTATTACGTCTCCGGGAAGATAAAAATATCTATACATTCAATAGGGTTATCCGGTCAAAATAATAACCTACCAAAATCTTGATGTATTCAGGTATTTCCATCAGGGCAGTCCGGTCAAACATGAGATTCACGGAGAATTCCGAACACGCTTCTCAAAGAGATAAAAGTCTAAAAAAAAAACCGAGCACGGTGTATGTGCTGGAAGATGAATTTTGCATCATAATAATTCCAAGATATTATTAACAAACAAATAAGTTTAAAGGGATGTTTAGCAATTCACCCGTGAACGTAAATGTTTCTTTAATGAGGATGATTCGTTTATCTTTCTGAATACGTATAATTTTTTTTTAAATCTTATCTAATTTTCGCAAAATAAGTATTTTTTTCCAATTGCTTAAACTCTATTGGCAAATCTACCTTAACTTTTACTCAGTCTTTTTGTACAGCAGTCATTGTCATTAACGCACTTCCTCATGGAGATCTTTTTTATTATTGAATTTTCAATTAGCAATTTTTTTGCAAGCCTTGGTAACAATTTTCAATAAATAGACGTGTCACATTTTGGCTATCATCAATCAAGCCGAATAAAAAACTGAAAACGACCCCAAGTTTATGAGAACTTGAAGTCAAGAAAAGGATGGTAACCTCTAATATTATACGTATGTGTCCTCTAGATAGTCTTATCTAAAGACGCCGCTGGGATTGAAAAAATAATCTAGAAAATTATTCGACGTCTTGTAGAGATAATAAAAGAAAGAGTTGCCCATTCTCCATTTTGAATTGCCATGTTAATTGTTGTGATAGTCGCGCAAACCACTCGAACGTGATAACTACCACTCAATGGTCACCGTTCTTCCATTTCACGACTACCTCGATGAGTGTGCAATTCTGTTGTCATTGAAAGTTTAATACGGTTACTATAAACACATTAGACATTAGTATACCAAAGATACACATATTGAGTTGATGCCTGTACAAAGAACAATGGCTCAAGAACGGACGTCGATCAGTCGACCATCTCCAGTCTGTAATCACTTTGAAAGATCGATCGGCTACGTCATCTGAATATATTTGTAAGGGGACTTCCCCCATATTATTTATCTGAGGACGCCGATGATCGCGGCAAAAATCAACTGTGTGCGATGAACAGGGTTGCGTGGAAGGCATTGTAATCGTGTTGGGCATTTGTCTTGCCAGCTGGTAATTCCTTATCAATAATACAATACAAATGGCTCACGGTTGAAAAGATTCTTTACCTCTGGGGGTTTCCTCAGGATTATCGTCTTTTGCTTCCTTGTTATGGAACTTTGCTTTTGGTTACTTTTTTCTTCGTATATATGTTGGATTTTTACTGCCTGTCTCTGTGTCTGTGATTGTGTTTGTGTTTTCGTGTTTTTTTGTGTTTTCGTGACTGTATTTTCGTACTCATGTTTTCGTGATTGTGTTTTCGTGTTTGTGCTTTCGTGTTTGTGTTTTCGTGTTTGTGTTTTCGTGTTTGTGTTTTCGTGTTTGTGTTTTCGTGTTTGTGTTTTCGTGTTTGTGTTTTCGTGTTTGTGTTTTCGTGTTTGTGTTTTCGTGTTTGTGTTTTCGTGTTTGTGTTTTCGTGTTTGTGTTTTCGTGTTTGTGTTTTCGTGTTTGTGTTTTCGTGTTTGTGTTTCCGTGTTTGTGCTTTCGTGTTTGTGTTTTCGTGTTCGTCGTGTTTGTGTTTCGTATTTTTATTTCCGTGTTTGTGTTTTCGTGCTTGCGTTTGTGTTGGAAAATTGAAAATCAAATCATATCTGGAGGCGTGCTTCTAGTTTTCTGTGAATTCCTATAAGCAAGATATCGTAAGCGCTCCCTATCGGCTCAAATTTGCACTTGATCTATCCGTTCTTGAGATATGAAGGTTTCAAATTTACAAGCCTGCCACACCCACCCACTCATCCAGGCAGTCGTTGGTTCTAAACCACACCTTTTTCGATGTTTAGATGATTTTCAGTGACATAAGAACCTGACATAAGAATCTTATAAAAATATTTTTATGAAGTCAAATCTTCATAGAGAAGCAATTGATATACGTAGTTTTGCACGGAGGTACCGTTGCAAATGATAGATAATGATAATAGTGCAATTTCGGGCTTCCCACTGCGCCCTTGGTTTTTTTGCTCGTTTCGATATCCGTTGACCTTATACCTACTTGCATATTATACTGACATACACCAATCGATTCCCGACTCCAAATACAGAATGTTTGGTGCATGTCGTGGGATATGTGCCACGAATACTTATCTACAGTTATCTATTTAAGCATCAGGAAGTGTTCGCTCAACAACTTCCTCGGTAAAGGTACACATGGAGTCCAATTCTTGCCATGACGAAGTGTGGACATTCCTCGGGCGTCACTGGAAATTCTACAAACATGTTTATTGTATGACATTCTGCGGAGGTTAAGTAGTCGTTTGCACACATGCATACAAAATGTAGTTGGACGACTCATTCGATGTTTAGGTGTGTAGATGTTGCATGGAAGAAGAAATCGAAATTTTATTTGTATTATGACATATACAGGCTTTTTACAGCAGGTGAACCGACCAAACACGTTAAAGATCGTGATTTATTTGACAGTTACCGCTAATTTGGTCCTATATAGTACAACTGTGGGTGATTGTTTGCGAATTAACCTTGAGAATTATTTACATTCTAGTCGAAAACATTCTGGCACTTGCGGCCCCTTGGTGCGTTGTAAATACTGCAAGCCACATAGAATTTTAGATAGGAACAATATAAAGAGGAGATTTAAGGATTTAGTAAAAGCTGTAAAGAAAGACACGTTGAATCTTACCTGTCATTAAGAAATGCTCAAATAAACTAAATTAAGGACCAATTAAGGCAGTTCTATGGCTTGGTGTTCATTTATGAGTTCGAGAAAAATGAGAGAAAGTTGTAAATATTTCTCGATGGTATAAGAATCTGAAAACATTCATGCTTATTAGAGGTACTGAAAAGATTAATTATGCATAATAATTATCCCAAATCGTTATTACCAAAATAATTAAAAAGAATTTTAATTACGCATTTTAAAATACGTATGAATTTTTTTCAGATTTTTAAATTTGCTTTAAATTTTTGTGTATATGAAATAAATGTGTGGAAAAAAAAGCAAAATTCAAAACAAATTTTAAAATCTGAAGAAAGTGATAAGTATTTGGGATAATTAATGGACCACTTTCGTAATAAATAAAATGATTGGTGGGAAATTTATTAATTATTTAATTTTTTGATTAATTTGTAAATAATATTTTGGAATTATTGTTATGCAGAATGATCTTTCTCAGTACCTTTGGTACGCATGAATTTTTGAAAATTCTTATACCATCGAAAACTATTTGCAATTTCTTTTGATTTTCCTGGAAATTATCCGAGATGCTATAGGACTCCCTTCAGGCGATTGGTGTTAAAAAAAAATTGAATTTCAATATTGCAACACAATATTTTCAACTATCTGATACCACTTGTCGATTATCATTATCGAAATTGGGTGCATTATCGAAAAATGGGTCATAAAGCATTAAGTCATAAATTACTGTCACACGGAGTCCGAAAATCCAATTCGATATCGATCCTATCAATTAGTCTGTCAGATGGTTAAAACGCAATAATGAGGAGAGTCAGATTCAAAGTCCAATATATTCGGAAATTGACAATTGTAGATATTATCACAATCTATTCCAATGCCACATGAATGTGATATCGAAAATTCAAAGAGCTACAAAGTCTACAATTGTGCATACATTCTTCCAAAAATTGCAACAATTGAACACGGGCTGCTTTACTTGTGTGCCAATTTTTAGCTCAATCGGTTGAATCGTTCTTAAGTTATACGTGATTGAATTTCCAAAGCTCTGCTTCATTAATTCAACCAATACTGATATCTTTCATATATTCTTTTACATTCATATTCATGAACCATTATTATTCAAATTCCGAATTTGTTATTGACGTTTAATAAACATTTTTTAAATAGTTTGTAATGATTTAGTTTCTTTCTATTTTAAAAGCCCTACGACATAAAGTTGTTAAGTACCATGCATTCACATTGTTTCATAACCTTTTGTGCGCATGCTTCAATCAATGTTTGTGTCACCAATTTATTAGGTAAAACATACTCACGATTTCTGAGTGACTCAGATTATCCGACAAGTAACTGGAAAATTAGACAAACTATTTTTTGTCAACATAGAGCAAATTCACGTTCCATTAGACGCTGCAATCTTAGCGGAGCGTGAAGAGGATTTAACGTACTTATAGCTTAGTTCTCGGTGCAAATGATTTTGCGCACACACAGGGGAAAGAGGGCAACAGTGAGCCATTTTTCACTTAGATTTATCTGTATTGTTATTAAAAGCACAATGTGACAGGATAAACGTTTCATCGATTCTATTCCACCTTTGGCCACGCACTGACCCTGCAATAATAAGTTTTTAATTATTAAGGATGTATAAAACTTAAATCTATCTGAAAATAGCTGATTGTGCCCCACCAGTAGGGTACTGTGGGCCATACAAGAGGGAACAATGAGCCAATACCCGAAAAACATAGAGGAAATAGAGCGAATGTGCAAAATTCTCATTTTTTATTTTATTTGCATATTATTCAATTATTAGTTGACATGCCACTTAATCTATATATTATGGAACTGTCAACAGTACACTGTCTTCGAATTGCCCACGATTTAGAGTACACCCCTCCTTTCATCACTGATTCTCCCACCATATCTCTTGCAGTTGTCCTTTTAATGCTTTGTTCCATATTTATTCTTACTCGATCTTATCTTGAAAAAATAAATTGTAAAATCCATGATACTTGAACTTGGATGTTAGCATTATCTAGACCAAATTTACAAGGTTGGCTCATCATTCCCCACTAACACTCGTAAACATTTATTGTCAAGAAATCATGCATCACTAAGTAAAACTAATTTAAATTGGCACACAGCAATACAGAAAGATGTAAAGAATCATGTCGAGCGGAATTAGCGATTAACAAAAGTTAGCTTAGATATAAAACTTTGTGAAGGGTAAAAGTTTTGTTTTTTAAGCGGCAAATTTACTTGCAATTTTTGTGCGTTCAGGGATAAGGTAACTTAAAATTAACTTGGAAGAGTAACAGCCGATTGAACTCTCAGTTTTATTTTAAAAGAACTAGAATTTTTGGTGATCTGTGTTCTCCGATAGACGCCGTTGCTCATTGTTGCCTAATACGGCCGATTGTACCCCACTCTCCCCTAACATGTATTCATATTGTTTCATAATCCTTTGTGCGTATGCTTCAACTAAATGTTCTTGTCACTAATTTTTTAGGTGATAAAGCATACTTACGCTTTCTGAGTCAGTCAGATTATCTGAAAAGTAACTGGAAAATTTGACAAACTATTTTTTGTTAATATAGAGCAAATTCACGTTCCAAACGCTGCAATCTTAGCGGAGCTTGAAGAGGATTTAACGTACTTCTAGTTTAGTTCCCAGTGCAAATGATTTTGCACACACATAAACTGTCAACGTGTTATTATGTCACCGCTTGCACAATAAAAACGCCACCATTCTGCTACGATATCACATTTATTGCGTGTTTGCATGCAGTAATCACTTAATTGTATCGTGATTACAGTCTACATTGTTATAAGATTTTAGTAAGTGATTCCGTAACCGATACGTTTTCTGTTACTACAGAATTAAGATAACTTAAGCATTAAGGTTGGTTAATTTTTATCGACTATTGGCGACCAATAAATTAAAAAGAAATCTTCTTTTTTCCTCAATACGTTTCGGCCCTCATCAGGGTCCTCTTCAGATTTTATATTTTTTTATTTTCTATAGACAGACATTTTTTTATGCAAATTAAATTCTAATGATTAGGTGGTCGGATTCTCGGGCGATGTGGAGAGATTTTGAGGTTATATATCTCTTATATCACTGGACAATGTTCTTGATAATTTGGTTATGACCTCAAAATAAAATTTTTATTTAATTATATTTTTGTTATTAAGGCCCGGGAACTTGGCCAACTCAATACAGTTGGCTAGGAACACTATTTGTGTCATATGCACTCAAAGAAAAATACCGTAACGTAATAATACAAATAGTTAGTCCGACGACAATCTTACTGTAATGTACAGTTGCCAGGAGAAACGCCTATATTTTATGGTTATAGCAAATATAAGAAAATATTTAGGTGAACCATTAATATAATTCCCAGGAGGAACGTCTGTATTTTATGGTTATAGCAAATATGATTGTAATAGCAATTATCAAAATGATAATAGTTTCAAAAACTATTATTTGTATTTGAGACGTATTTGAGACTAATAAGTCTCAAATACGCCGTTTTGTTGCATATACGATTTCAGGGTTTGTTTTCAATAAACTTGCAAGTATCGTTTATTGAACGATATTACCATCACTTCAACTATACAACATTGCAAGGCTTCCTATATGCTTTTCATCATGTGAAATCGTTGAATCAACGATATGCTTTTCTCTCAGAGTGTGAAGTTTAATGGTATCTCTTCGACCTTTTTAACGGAAAATACGAAAACCGGCGATTTCAACACGGCTGCTATAGGGAATACCACTTGTGCGTAAAGGCGAGATTATAATTCGTATAGAAAAAGTACTCTATGAAACAATAAGGCACTTATTTTGTTCATTCGATTAGAAGTTTTCGAATGGTTATTGAGAAAATAAAGGTTACCGACTACTGGGGCGCGAATTTTTCATCAAAAAACGTAAGTGGGTACAATGCCTTGTAGAACCTTTCTCATGTGGAAAATCGAACAATGAGTCGAAATCGGTCCGAAATCGTTAAAAATTCTAAATAAAGGTCTAAACACGGATTACTTCGATGAGACTTTAAATTCAATAATAATAATAGAATCAAAGATAAATACTATTGATGGTATAATATGGTTATGTCGTGCCTTTTGAACATGCAAACAAAAATAGCGCTTTACTTGACTTATCTGATACTAGAACAACCTTGACGTGTGAGGAAAAAGTTGGCTTGATACATGGAGAGATAAGACCATTAATGACCCATAAAAATATTTGTTCATTTATTTCTTTATTTATTTGTTTCTTAATTACTATCCACTGACCGTTCAGTAAATCAAAGACAAGTCGGAAGTCTCTGAGTTGTGTCCTATGCTGTTGATCACGGAAAGAAATTAGCAGTTGGTAAAACTGAAAAATTGGTTCTCACAACCAGCCGGAATAATTGATATAGCGCCAACTACTCAGTTAGTTGAAGTGTCTACTTAGTTGGTTAAAGGACCTGAAATGTCGTTGGACCCGTAGTAACAGGAACCAACAGAAATAGTAACCGGAGCTATTCTTAGTCCATGCAATCTGGCTTAGTAAGTACATGCAATCTGGTTTAGTGCAGCTCCAGGTTAGAAATCAGATTTCATACCTCATCGTATTTGCTCCCGCTACTTTAAAACGAGGTTACAAAATGTTATGGTTACAATGAATGGCTCAATGAAAAATGCAGTTCATCGCTATGAGCGATTTAAAGAAGCCGAGTCATTAAAAATCTGTATATGTTAATGGTCAATAACTCTACCTAAAAAATATAATAATACCCGTACCTAACGAACAATCATCAAGATACGTAATTAGTATTTGACGGACTGTAGCCCGCTGCAAACTGTTTTCCTTTTCACTTTACACTTAAATGTGTCCACACGTTCGTCATATAACACAATAGCGTTGTTATCCTTTGTCATTCGCGAAATGAAAGTGATTGGTAATGAAAACCAACTCGTAGGGTGCCGGCAACATTCGAATCGTGTTTACAACTATTGCCGCCAGTAGTTGCGCCACCTTAAGGCTGTTGGTAAGGACAGAATTATGATTGGTTGTTGGAACTAAGTCGTCGGTCTTACTCATAATTTTTCGCTTACCAATCACATATAGTTGAGGATACTTTTTCAATTCAGTTTCCGTAACTAATCTGCGGCACAGTATATGCTGGAAATGGTCATCACGACTACTTTTTTTTTTCCGTGATGGAAAGGAAATAATTGGCCAATCACTACAGACGTGAGTAATTCTCGCGATACTGTCCGGGCTCAGCCACAAATGTTTGTTTGTAATATTAGTACAGATTGTGCTTATAGCGAGCTACACGTAAGTTTTACTCCGAGCACAGTTTTCTGAGCACGTATTGGCGCATAGCAAGTGAATAGCAAAAATCGAGGAATACATAGAGAAACTGTATAGTTATGCGACCTGAAATTATATAATCGTGAACTGAACAATGTATAGAATCTCAGACTATTGAAATTCGTTACGTCAAGTTTACTTGATTTTTCACAATCCGACAATCTTACACGTTTTGCACGATCAGAGGAGAAAATTTTGCCGTGCGCTAGTTAAAAGATAATAATATCCCCTTGACTACTCCTGTCGACAGTTCCCTGACGCAAGCCCGTTTTCGGGTCTATTCTTTCGAATAATAACCCAGGAATAGGGTAACGAAATGCTTTCGAATATGTGAGAACTAGGAGAGATCGTGTATAAATGTTTCAATAGATAGTTGTTGTTGAATTGATAATTTTATTTAACAAAAAAAAAAAATACTTACCTGATTTTCCGATGCAATTTGATGTTGTTCCGACGATGAAATATATTTCTTCTTGTTTTGAATCGTTCCGTCGTATTTCTCGAAAGACTCGGGTAAATCTGGGACTCTCGGGATGACAAAGGACAACTCGGTACTCTTCTTGTCCGATAATGCGTATTTATTCGCAACTCAATTTCCAAATTTTCAAATAAAACAATAAAATAACCCGATATCCACTTTTTCGCAACCGCGCTTCTAAAAGTACAATAAACGATAATAATACGAAAACTAAAGAAGATTTTACAAAGTCGGGAAAAATTGTTCGGAAATTCGGAACGATGTAACGAGAGCGAGTTCAGAGTGACGACCAAATGGGTCACAGACTAAAAGTCAAATGATCCAAATGTGGAGTAATAACGAGCGACCAACTAACCAGGTGTCTTACAGCCCGAATTGAAAATGGAAAACCGATGTATCAGATGGACAGCGGTTATGCGGTCGTCGCTCTGACTCTTGAACTCTCGACGCGAAGACCGAAGGCTGTATCTGAGTGCGAATCTCAGCCTGCCTCTGCGCTTCTTCTCTGCTGATTTTGAATTCAACTGATTGATTCCAAACCGTGGACACTTTTTATACTATTGTCTCCTACTTCCCCTTGCCCCTACGGTGCTCTACAAGTTATTACGGAACGTATTTGGTCGTTTCTTCTGATTAACAGTATGTTTTGGATCCCCCGGTTAACGGTACTGTTTCTTGTAAAAAATACTTTGCAAAACGGTAATATCGTTTACCCCTACTCTGACGTCAAGCGTCTGGTACACCCAGAGAAATGGATCTGAAGGGTTTATTTGAATCGATAATAGGAGGTATTTGAAATGAATAAAATTTTATTCAGATCAGATAGAGTTTATTTCAATCAGATGAAATTTTATTGAGATGAAGTAAAGTCTATTTCGAATAAATAAAATCCTATTAGGTTTTAAATAAATTATTTATTTATTGGCTGGCCTACTAGTATTTTGTTCAACCGAAACAGACTCTATTTGATCGACATCTGATCGAAATAGACTCTATTTGGTTGAAATTAAATTTTATTCATTCCAAATACAACTCATAATTGATTCAAATAAACTCTTCAGACCTTTTTCTCTGGGTGTATGTAAGGAGCCTTTATGTTGGAATTTCTGCCTGCTATATTGTAAAAGTGACCCAATACTATCCTTTACGTTCAGCTCATTGTCAAATGTCGATCTTTATGTTTGGGGTTCCTCGCTTCTAGCTTCTCGAAAAGGCAACGAGACACCGCTATCGCTGGTGACGCGTCTAAACGCCAGATCCTAAATATCTAATGACAAAATATCTACGACATTATACCCAACGACAAAATATCTTGATGACAAAATATCTTAATGACAAAATATCTACGACATTATACCCAACGACAGAATATCTTGATAACAAAATATCTTAATGAAAAAATATCTGACGGCAAAATATCTGTAAAACAATAAAATATGAAAATGACCGCATATCCGACGAGAAATTATTTGTGATATAAAAATTTTACTGGCGGGTCAGCCTGGTGGGCGCCCTTCTAATAAGGAAAACAAAACTTGTGGTCCCGGCGGCGAAGCCCCCAAAAATAAGAAATAAAAACGGTTTATTTTAATAGAAAACATAAAAGTTTCGACATTTTATATTATATTTTATTATTTCAATAATTAGATGATTCACTGTTCGGGGTCCAGGGGCGAAGTCCCGGTGGGGGGTTTAGGGGGCGAAGCCCCCTGAAGTAAGGAGTCAAAATTTATTCTAATTAAAGGACGAATAAAAATAAGTTTCTTTTGATAAAGTTATTTTGACGAATGTTATTATTATTGCAATCCAAATTATAAAAAAATGATCAAATAGACAAAATATCTGCCATGTTTTGTATTACATTGTATTATTTCTATAATTAATCCATTTGTTGTTTTTTTTCGTAGTTTTTCCGTGTCTGCGATTTTTTATATTTTTCTCGAAATAAAAAATTAGAAATGATGTATGAAAATTGGGCTTATCTAATGTGAACGGTCAATCGTACCGATATATTTCCGTTTGGTTCGTGCGTATTGGAAATTGTAATTATATATATGTTTCCGTGAAATCTGCAATATCTGCAAATCTGCAAACACATTGTATTCAATGTGTTGTTTCCGTTTATTTTGGCAATTATATACTGTCGTCTGATACCGTATTCAATGTGTTGTTTCCATTTATTTGGCAATTATGTACTGTCGTCTGATATTTTTGAGTCATTGTTTTCACTTACCTTGACGCTTATATGTTGTCGTCAGATTTTTTGTTGATAGATATTTTTTAGCGTTTTTAAGCGTTTCTTTATTTAAATATTCAATTGATCTAATAATCATTAAATGAATTTTCGATTTTAATCGTGGTGAATGTTATAAACCTCAAGCTACCCACCATTCTTAATTGTTTCTCATGTATTAATGCCTCTAACAAGACCTGGATAAATAGAGGGAAAACAGAATTGTCATTTGTAATACCCCAAGAGCTTCGAAGTTATCGGATATTTCCCGATAGGTTTGTTGCAAATAAACGAACGAATTTTGTCTGTTGCGATATATACAAAACAAAAGATCATCAGTCGCGTCAACCATCTGTCAAACAGCCAGATTGAATTCAATTGTGACAGTCGAACGGTTTTATTGAATATAAACCGTAATTTTCGTCTCATGGTGCAATTCCATTGGTCGCAATTTGGATGGGAAAAATAATCCCCCGAATATCACTCGAGCTTCGAAATGAATCTGATATTTTCCTCAAGGTACCCTGCACACAAATGAGCTCGTCAAGTTTTCCAGAAAAATTGACTCGTTCATTTGTTTTCAACGAACCTATCGGGAAATATCCGTTAATTTCGGAGCTCTTGTGGTATTACAAATGAATACAATCCGATATCAAAGCCGTGAGTCAGAAGTAATTCCATCTTCAGTAATTGAGTCGGTCAATAATTATGCCCGTATACAGGGTTGCCGGTTCAGAGTCTTTGAGCGTCGAGAGACTTCTTGGGAGGCATCGACATACCGTTCGTAAGAAGATTTTCGTCGAGTTCGACAATGAGTTTTTCCTCGTTTATAATTATTCGGTCTTCGTTAGACACAGAGTCTCAAACCGTCCCATTGCTACGGCACCTCTCCGGCTTGACTCATAGTCTTCTTCACCCTGTGACAGTGTAACAGAGCTCGATTAATTTCGTGCTATCGAAGCCAAGATTTCAACTTAATATTTTTCATCTTAGTTTTCTCAGAAAAGTGTATTTTTTTCTAACATTGATTATTTTTTTTTATTTTTATTTTTCTAATTTAATAAAGTTACGTTCCGACGTAACAAATGTAAGATCATACACTGAGAGAAAAGCATATCGTTTATTTAACGATTTCACATAGTAAAACGAATATAGGAAGGCTTACAATGTTTTATGGTTGAAGCGATGATAATATGGTTCAATAAACGATACTTGTAAGGTGATTGGATACAAACATTGAAATCGTATGCGCAACAAAACGACATATTTGAAACTATTAGGATAGTTTTTGGAACTATCATCATTTCAATAATTGCTACTATAATTATATTTGCTATAACCATAAAATATAGACATTCCTTCTGGGAATTATATTAGTGGTTGATCCAACTATTTTCTTATATTTGGTATAACCATAAAGTATAGACGTTCCTTCTGGGAATTATAGTTTATAGTTAAATTATCGTCAGTGCAACTATATTATTTTTTAAATTACCAGATTTTTCTCTCAGTGTAAGACCAGACTTTGAAAGTTTGGGTGTGTCCTTCGAAGTAACATTTGCTTATCTGTCTAGTTAATATTACGAATGCACTTTCATCGCCTACTATCTCATAAGCTACATGAAATAATGGCCTATGAATTCTGAGCCAAGAAGATTCGGAATACATAAGCCATTATTTCGCGCGTTTTAAACTATTTTATGTCCTAAATATTTGAGCCATTTCGCCGTGTTACGATTTCCATTCAACAGAAATTGTGATCAAGCCAAGGTTCAAACGATGTTGCTGTAATCACCCGTGTATAAAAAAACCTATGATCTGCGAGAAGTACATAAAAAAGTACCGCTAATGAGACGATCTTTCACCCCTCACGTACTTTCGGTTTTTCAGATGGGAAGATGTTGAAAGCACGTGTAAAATCCAGGTCGCGAATTCAGCGATTGAATACATGAAAAATACATTTAAAATACGGTATTCCCCATGTAGGAGTGTACAGTTGGCTTAGTACTGGGCTTCTGTTGGTTGCCAGTCTCTCAGAAATAGCACGTAAAGGGAAACCATCACTGGCTGATTGCTGGATAACTACTGGATGATAACTTCGGCCCAGTACTGGTAGTTGTGTAGGGCTGGGTACAGGGGGCTAATGATGCCCAGGAATCATAACAAACACGGTCAGTATCGGGCAAGTAACGGCGGAAAATATTTGGAACAATTTAGTAATTAATTATTAATTTAAAAAAATATATGGAGCATTCCATACCGATTCGACTTGGGTCGGAACCTCGACCTCTCGGATTTAGTCGAAAATTTATTATACCATTGGATCAACTCCAAAAAGTACTGGAAATTTTTTTTAGATTTTTTTTATTACAGTTTTTTCTTGCGATTTTTCGAAGCTAACATACCGTTAGCCCAAATTAAAAAATCTGAAAAAATTCTCAAGAATTCTGCATGAAATAACAAAATTTTTGAGCCTAAAACTAAAGTGGGCCGGATTTTTCAGTACTTTTTCGTATCGCCTGCAATAATTTCAATAATGTTATTCTATCATTATTAAAGATAAAGAAAGGAAATCGACTACAGATACAATTTTTTCGATAGCTTTGTGGAAAGTGGTGTTAGTAGGATTTGAACGTAAGACCTACACGACCGACCTAAACTACTTAACTATCTAACGAGCACGCTATCCACTAGACCAAACCGACTGCATGGATTGCTTATACTGTAAGTCTATAATAGTTGCATCTAGAATAACAATCAAAGTGACATCACTTGTATTCGGATGAAATTTGGTACACGGATGTTTTTGAAGCCACTGATTAAAGAACTTGAACTTGAATTCAGAAATTCAAAATGGAGGATCCATTATGTGAAGGCGTGGTCGACTTGTGGCTCTGACTGTCCTAGAGTTAAGCAGCATTTCTCCCGGCCGAGACTCGGATGGGTGACCGTCCTGCAACGCACCGGTTTCCGCCTCTCAACTGTTGAGTGAAAGGCAGCCATTCTGAGTTTTTAACGCATTAACAGTACAACTCAGTAAAAATTAAGCCGTCCAAAAAGGAATTTAAAAAAAAGGTTGACAAATCTGAATTTGATTCTGTAACATATTGTTTTTAGTTACGATAAAAAATGACTAAAAGTTAATTTAGCAAATGTCTTCTGTTTCATGAGCAAATGAAATGGTAACAAATATTTTTTTGTTGCGGTAACGACAATGTTTGTTGTCACTGTATTAACATAGAAAAGTTGCTGCAGTATCTTGCGGTAAGTTGTTGTCACTGAAAAAATTTTCTCCCTGAATGATTGACAAACGTTTAGGCTTGAATCGCAGTTTTCCAACATGACTTTCGATTACTAAATAAGTTTGGGGTAGAATCCCAAACTTTTAACTCCGTGTACGTTGCTTCCACTACGAATATTATTTATATATGTAATATTACAAAAAGAATGACATCTTTTGGCGGTCGATAATCAGAGGTTTGTTCGATCGATGATCGATTCAACTAGAACGATATCGATCGTTTGCTTAACGATAAGATTCTACGAATTACAATTCAAGGGTGCTACGTTGCTTAAAGTTGTATAGAAAAATAATATTTAATAAACGGGACAGATTGCGGGCAGATTGCATTATCTCAAGAATTATACTCGATGGTATCGATGGACTGAGCCTTGGCATTCAAGTATTTTTTTTTTGTTATCAAGAATGCAGCCAATCTTCTCCTCGAACTTTTGGTACATCAATCATATCTTTTTCAAGGATAAATCGAGTAAAAAATTCAGTATTGATTTCATTCCAAAATGAGCCAATCGCAATTGCCATCGTTCCCGATTTTTGTCGTGCCGTAATGGCCTCTGATCAGAAGCTGGGATTGATTTCGGGATTGGCAAGGTTGCTCATTAAGGTTATTGGTTGAGCAAAAAAAAAACATTGGGAAATTACTTTTTTTTTAAGCTCCATGTAACTTTTTTTTCTGCTTGATATTTATATTTTATGTGATTTGTTTGTGGGGGTCATTTGTAAAACACGTGAACCTAATTCACACATATTTTGTCCCCCCTCCTTCACATGCGGTGACGTTTTTTGGTGGACTCCCCGTGGAAATTATGTGACGCAAAGTGAAAGCTCCCGCTATCAATAACATTTTTTTCGTCATAAATGATAAAAAGTTATATCAAATTTCGTGTCATTGATTGACTGATTAACGGACTCACCTACTCCCAGTTAATTGATTGACTGATTAACGGACTCACCTACTCCCAGTTAATTGTTTGACTGATTAACGGAGTTATCTACTCCTAGTTAATTGATTGACTGATTAACGGACTTATCTACCCCCAGTCCAAGTCTTTGAACCTGAAAATTCGAAAAGTAGGATGTCTGATTTATAAAGTCATATAAATTTTATTCCATTTGATGCGACAAACGCGGTTTTACGCACGGTTAGCTTGCATAGATCTTCATTTACACACCTTGTAAAATAAAATTTCGTACGATACTCGTGCGATAAAAGTTTTTTTAACTCGTGTAATTGTAAAACTCACGTGCGGCTCGTGCTGCCAGGTCGCACTTGTCAGAATAGTATATTACGATATGAGTGCAATTAAACTTTTTGTAACGAGTTTGCATCACGAGCCGAAGGCGAGTGTTGCCATCAAACGAGTTGAGAGAAAGTTTCTTGCACGAGTTTCGTATATAATTTCATTTTACTAGTGCGAGAAGTGCGACTTCTCGCACGCGAAGCGAAGCAACACGGAGTCGCATAAAAAGTTTTACCGCACTAGTATCGTAATAGTATATTACGATACGAGTGTTAAAAGCGGAATATAATGATGAAGCACTATGCAGCGGTCTACTTTGCATTCTTTTTTTACTATTAACTCGAGAAACGCCCTGCTCTTGAGAGAAAATGTAACGCTTCTTTAAACGAACGATTAATTAGATAGATGTCGACATTGGAAAACTCATACTACAAATAGAGTCGAAAGAATGTATGCATGGATTGTTTCAATTTAAATTGTTTGCTTAAGAAAGTTTATTAAAAATCGCTATTTTGATTCGGGTTCGATCAGTTGTCGTTGGGACAGTTACCAAATAAGATGAATGGCCGAATTAGTGACTTTCTAAGCTCAGCACGGCGCTGTTGAGGCAAGAAGGTGGATATAAATAGCAAATTGATCGAATGTATAGGTACTACAGTGAAGCTTTGAGTTTTTATTAAATGTAACGAATGATACTTTCCTACTTTTTTATAATTTTGAGGTAATATGATTTAAGAATACGCCGTCATGCAAAAGACCCGATTATTGTCCTATGAAAGACCCAAACACTGATAATTTCTTAATGACAGTCACAAAATAATAGCAGACTCGACTGCTCCCTTCTGTCGAGGCAGCAGATAACAGTTTTAAAATTGGTGATTATGAAAAATTAATTTTCGGCGTTTCTCATATCGCTCAATGCAATAAAGAATATAAACAAAACGATTGATATGTTTTAGACGTCGACAGAATTTTTTGTGGTGAATAATATGACGAACGGAGACTACTTGAGCCACGCCCACTAATTGGGTGGTTCGCCTTATGGACGCGTTTGAGATGGGTCATCGCGACAATGTCCATTTAGGTTGCCTATGTAGTTCGACTCGAGATAACTAGATGGAATGTCCGGTGAGATCCCTTCTACAAAACCACGTTGTATTTCTTACAATCTGATATACCCCTAACGACTTTAGTATTCGCGTTATTTAATCTGAAATTGCGTTAATCCTTTGATTGATGTCTCGGAAATTTCGTCATATCATAAGCCGCTGCCTTGAAATCGCGACTTTTTATTTGAGATTTCGTGGAAAAAAAAACGGTAAGCATCGTTTAGGTTTTACGATATCATAGACATATAATCTACGTTATATTAAAATTTCGAAGTTTATTTAGATAAAATAAAATTTGTGTTAGACAAGCTGCAATTGGTCGCTCTCCTTTTTGGGTGAGGAAAAAAATGCTGATTTCCATGATTTTTTCAAAAGATTTGATTTCTTTAACATTTTGGAAAGTTTGGGTATGTTTTATGATGACTTTTTGCTGTTACATCGTATTTCTCAAAATTATGCTTTACAAATGGCGGAGGTATATCTCATGGACCTCCCAACCTAAAACCAACCGGTCAATTGGTGCACCAAACCAACTAATGTTGCAACTTTTCACAGGTTGATTTCGAATTGGTTTTTGTAAACCAACCGTAAACCAACTATTTCTTGGACACGACGAAAAGTTGATTCACGGTCAGATATTATAAACCAACCCGAATTCCGACTTCCAAGGTACAATATCGATAGTATCAAATCAATAAAGTATCAAATCAACCATCGATATTGTACCTTGAAAGTCGGAATTCGGGTTGGTGACCCTCTTTCTATCCAGCGCCTCAGATCTTTTCGCTTATGAGAATAATCCTGCTTATCCGCCATCTAGTGGCAATTGGAAGTACTAAATTTCAGTATATAATAGTAATTGCTATACTGCAGGAATTTTTTACTAACCGCATGGCATTTTGTAATACGTGCATATAAACGCGTCTTGATATATATTTATGAGCGACGTACGTATTATAGGCATTGTGAATATGAGCGTTTCTTATGGTGCATAGTGATTGCTGCTACATTTATAAAAATGTGATAGATGTGTAATCTGAACATTTCTTAGACATTCTAGATGCACAGATTTAGTTATTTTTGCTGTCACTAGATGGCAACTTGACGTGCCGTTTCTCGCAAACGAACGTACCTACGGAGGAGCATATAAATTAGACGGCTCATTGCCGATTCACCCCGTGGTATTACACCACGAGGCACAATATGGTCGCACGATTCGTGTTCCTAACCAGGTCGCTATTAAAAAATAACGACCTATCGATTTTTAGAGCAAAAAATTGCTAACGAATTCTTAAACAGCAATTATATGCTGTGAAAGTTATTTTTTTCTTGTCTCAACTGAGCCGAACATTTTTTCATTATATCTCTCTAGTTCGCATGAAATTCTAGTATCGCTTTCAACAATATAATTCTTTGCGAATTGAAAGAAACCCTACATGTCATTCATTCCACAGCAGTATAGGAAATGAATTTTAATTGATACTGATAAGTCCTATATAAATAAAGATCAATTCAATGTTTCTATCTTTTAGACAAATATTGAATAGATTGTATTACTATACTTTTAAGGAATAAGTCCTTTTTGGTATCAAGCGACGTTAGAATGATTGCAATACGTATCGTAACCCGTAATGTTTTATAGGAGCTATTACAACAAGGCCCATGTGTCACCAGTTTACTATATTTTCTAAGAGTAGTACGCATGTTCTCGGCCTGATTTCTTTCCGTGCGCTAATCTGCGAATTCTGCTCCATACAATGTGCCTTCAGATTCTTTGAAAATTTGATTTTACTGCACTTACTACTCTTTGGGCTTGTCCAGCTTTTTGCAGCCAATAGAGGTAACTCCTAATTAAGTTCTAAGTGAGAATTTGAAAAAAAAGGTAAAATGTTGCTCGTAAAAAGTTTTTAGTGATCTTGTAACATTTGAACAAACCGTTTCGTATACCGATGAATTAGTAACGCGACTATTCAAATTGCATTTCTGAAGTACACGGCGTTATTAAACGTAATATTAGTAAACACAGTTATATTGCGGCGATGTAAAGGTAATGTAACGAATATTACATGTAATATTGCCTGGACATTACATATGAGTTGTAATTTCCGACTCAGAAATATAACATTGTTATATTATTTGTTATATAACCAGTACACTTATTTAATCTTACAACAAAATTTTAAATAAAAATCATATTACACATATATAACAACTGTAAAATTGCATGTTACCACCATGTTATATAATCGCAACGTATCACAAGTGTAACATTTGTACATTTCATGTAATTCCCATGTGATATTGCCGTCATGAAACGTGTTAACTCGGATATGACGATTTTTGAAAAAAAAACCTCATCCAAAGTCTTTTCATTGTCAATACTATTTAATCAATTAAATTGATTCTAAATACATCAGTGCTATGGAAACAACTTCTTCTTTTTTCTCCTTGTGGCGTTTCGATTGTATCAAAAATATATTAACTGTCTGGCACCACTCAAACATTACCACTTCATAATTGCGTAAATGGATAATGATTACAAGAAGTCTGAAAATACTCCGAACTCTGTATCTACTGCAATATCAAAACTGTTCGATCTCATGAGTTAATCTGCAATAAGTCCGAACATCAAATTGAAATGTTTCACATGTTGCTATTCGATAATTATCTCGAAGTTTGGCAAATCAAATTCCGAGTCAAAATTTCAACCATCAGTGTTCAATCATCATTCAAATAAATTAATATATCATTCTCATTAGAAAAGAAGTTAGCTTGACTGATTGTTTGTTGAACAATTGTTTTTTTTACCAATTTGTTAATAACATTTTGGGATTATTATTATGCGAAATCAATCTTTCCAGCACGTTTTATATACATTCTATTTCTCCGATTTTTATCCCATCGGGAAGTGATCGAAATTGTCTTTGAAACTCACTTTTGGCGGGACTGTACGTATCATACATCCTTAAGTATACGTGGAATGAAGTAAAATATACTTTCGAAGTTTTTCCAATTATACTTTTTTCTATGGAGGGTAGAGCCCTAACGACGCCCAGTAGAACCTTATGCGGGCCTACTTACCCTATGCATAGACCCTACCACGACTTGCTCACCCTATATAGGGTATAGAACCGCCGTTAAACCTACACGGAGAGAAGAGTCTGCAAACAGCTACGAGGGTTTCCGTTCTTAGTTACTATAATTCTTGTACCGGGGTGACACATGGGGTTTATCGTCATTGCTTTTATGCACGTAGAAGCATTCAAAATGTGTATAGTAATCGTTCCGATTTGGCTTGTGTACCATTCATATTATTCGTATATAAATGTTTCCTACCGAGATTTTACTTATACATATACGTATGAAAGTATTCCCTTTTTATATAGGAATAATTAATGATTTTTTGGTACTGTTTTCAATATGATACTGGAATCAGTAATAGGAGGATTTTTTATGCTTTCGGTTAAATATATTAATACTTTGCAAGTAGCGTGTCAAAAATGTAGTAGTGAACCCTTTTATAGATTCCATCATAAATTCTTATTTTATTTCACTGACTATTGTGCTAACACTGCATACACGCTAGCCAAAGTTGGTCGAATTGTCATAAAATTATAAATCAACTTATATGGTAATTCGACCAAAACTACTAATTCAGGCAGTATTTCCGCCATGTCTTCGATGTTCCACGAAAGACAATTTCAGCGAAAATTCTGCACCTTATATGCACCGCCGTAGATCTTTTCGGTTACGAGAAAAGTTGTAATCATTCGCCATCTAGCGGCAGAAAGCTCACGCAATTTCAGTACTTCATATTAATTGATATATTGGATGTTCTGTTCTACATTTAGTATTGTATTCCTTAATATGTACACAGAACCGCGTCATTTCGTATATGCTTACGAGCGACTTACATGTATACCACTATGTATATAGTGAGGCGGCACATGTGTACAACAAACACCACAAATAATATGGGTGTATTTAGAATTCACATTTGAGCGATCGCTATATATCGCGGCTTCTCATGCAGTATAGTAATCGAAACTGTACGCATAGATTTAGTTCGCATGAAGATAGCGCTAGTCGCCAATGTGATGCGACGTCGTCTTATGGTGTATAGTGATTGCACCTACATGTATAAGAACGTTCTGCACATGTAATCTCAACATTTCTTATAGATCCTAGATTCACAGTTTTACTTTCTTATGTCGTCGCCAGATGGCAATTTCGTATACCGATTCTCGTCAATGGAGGTGACTACGGAGGTGCATATAAGTCGGGAGGATTAATGCCGATTCGTCCTGTGGCATTATACCACAGGGCTATATATAGAATTTTTGTCGCTCTGTTCGGGTCGTTATGAAACAATAACGACCCAATGCTTTTTAATGAAAGAAAAGCTAACAAAAACCTCGAACAGCAATCGTATGTTGTAACCATATTCTATATCACTCGTGCACGCATACATTCTCCCATCATCATCATTAACTATGATGTCATTTGCGAATCTCAAGAAACCTTACATGTTAATAATCCCAAAACAGTATAGGAAATTAATACAGATAGACACTAATAAGAACCATATAAATAAAGATTACTACAATGTTGTCACATTTCAGACCGATACAGATGCAACGGATTACAATACTGTTAAGGAATAGGTCATTGCTGTGATAGAGCAAATTTGGGACGATTACAATACGTATCGTAGTCTGTGAATAGTTTATATGAGCTATGATAATAAAGCCCATGTGTCACCTCAGTACTATATTTTCTGAGAGTGGCATCTATATTCGAGGCTCCATTTCTCTCCGTGTATGTAACATATTAAAATCCAAATAACCTTACTTAAGCTGCAAACATAGGAAAAAGGAGCCATGAAAAAAAACTAACAAAGTGTTGATCCGTCGTATTGGATCCGTTACTTTCAATTGGTGAATTTTTATGCCACATTTGAATTCACTGACTTTAAAAGCCCCCGAGTACCGATCGTCATCGAAATCCAGCGATTTTTTTGCATTTTAATCCATCGTATTGAATCCGTCAATTTGAACGTCGAAGAAAAAAGTCTAGACAACGCGACGCGCAACAAGAAACTTTGCCATCCGGTACGATAATTGTCATTTTTTTAAGAGTTTGGGCGTCGAATTATCCGAATGTCAAATTGTATGTGGGTCCGAGAGTTTGATAGTCGAATCGTTTTACTTTCCGCGCCCGTATGAGTGTCAGCGTGTCTTAGATTCTGATCGTCTGAATGTCTACGTATCTTCGGACGCGAGGATCTAAGTGTACACGAGTCTCATCATCGGAATGCTCGTTTACCGTGTTTGAAACCATTATTTTGCGCAAGTCCGAATACATGATTGACATTGTATCTGAATTTCGATTGCCTGTGTTTTTAGTGTAACACTTTTCGCGCATCTCTTTTGTGCCTATGTGTGGGTCAGAAAATGCTTTCTCGGTAAGTTTCTTCGCACAGCGCTTGCATACGTTGACTGCTTAGAAATTAGAAATTCCTTGTGATTGAATGGAAAATCTGCCGTGATACGTGGATCCTACTTCTACGAACGGTTCGGTTTTAAAGTGAAAACTGAAAAGTGCATATTCTATGTCTCGCTTTTCAATGCAACCCGATTTGTTGATATTTCCAAATGTTTAAACTTTGTTCAATTTACAATGGTAGAAAAAGATATTTCATTGCCCTCAACTCGAAAAAATCCGAGGTAACCCGCCACTAGATAATCGAGAAAGGAACAGAAGAAGCAGATATGTTTTTTTTCTACGAGTTGATCTGGCTGAGATATGGCCGGACAAAGTTTTAAAATTGCAAAAAAATATTTCGTTGCGTTAAAAAAAATTCGAGGTAACCCGCCACTAGATAATCGAAACAGGAACAGAAATGGCACATATATATTTTTTCTAGTAGTTGATCTGGCCAAGATATCGCCGGACAAGGTTTTAAAATGCAAAAAAATATGTCTTTGCCCTTAAAATAAACGACATCTGGGAAACCCCTGACTAGATAACCGAAAAAGGAATATGAAAGGCAGATTTGTGATTTTTTGTAGGAGTTGATATGGCCAAGATATCGCCAGATAAAGTTTTAAAATAGAAAAAAAATTCTTTGCCTTAAAAAAAAAAACCAGCGAACCCGCGACTAGATAGCCGCAAAAAGAAAAGAAAAGGCAGATATGTTTTTTTTTTCTAGGAGTTGATCTGGCCAAGATATCACCGGACAAATTTTTTAAATGGCAAACAAAGATATTTCATCGCCTTTAAAACAAAATCGGGGAGAACCTGTCCCTAAAGAATGAAATAATCAATATAAAAAAGTCCTTTGGAATTTTTTCCTCTGATTAATATTGTCGTCAGGAAACGCGGACAAAATCAACAGTACAAGCTACCCTTAGCATGAGTATTATTATTACTTAATAACCGCCACTTCCAAACCTGAGAAAAAAAATTTTCCTACGCGTTTTTCTCTCCCAGTTATTAAAACTAAAAAGATATAGCGTGACAAAGATTTCAATCCACAGAAATCGTCTAAATTTCACACCATTTTTTTTCCAAAAATATCCGCTATCAGGGAATTGAAACAGGAACAAAAAAGTCCCTAGACATTTTCCCGTCTGAACTAATGTGGTGCTACACTTCGACAAAGTTCATTTTTGAAGATCCGCGATCGTCCGTCGGGATTTATACTTTTTGCCACTTGGGGTGTCTGCTAGGGTGAAATTTTAATGTTAATTCGAAATGCGCTGCCCTCCTTGCACCCTGCAGACTCCCTTTTTTCACCTTCTAGACTACGCTCGTAGATTTCAGTTATTTTAGATTGAAAGGAGATTAAAATTCCGACTCCGGATGCCGGACTTATCAACTAGTCTGTTAAACGATCAAATTGCCGTGATTAGTCATATGAGGAAAATCAGAGAGGATCTAAAACTTACAATCTTAACAGATGTATTGGGATATTGCAAATAGTAGATATCATCGCAGTTTATTGCGATGCGAAATGAATAAGATATCGTGAATGTCAGTAACCGCAAACAAGAAGAAGGAGGTGATTGATGACCTTAACGGGTTTTCCGGTGCTACCTGCGCAAAAAAATAGTATAAAAATAGTAGGTATTAGAATAGTATTGAAAATTAAAGTACAAGAAGTGTGTCGTATTGGACAAAATCATACTCCAATTATACCCATATCCGAGTATTAAGTATAAAATAAGAATACAAAAAAATATTCAAGTGTCGAATATTTTTTAATAAAAGGTATTGATTTTGAAAAATACTAATTTTAAATAGAAATTTATTTCTTAACTCAATTGAATTTTTTTAACACTCATATTCCATACATAATACTTGAATATGAGTTATTTGTGTCTGTTCTGCGATGACTACACGACCAATGTTTGAATTGCAAGCACGTAATTGTAAATTGATTTTCCTTGTTAACCATCTCGCGTCGTTTCTGCAGCATTCTCTGAATAACAGGTAAAAAGACGCGACAAAGTCTTCACTGATGTCTTATTGATAAGACCAGACAATTCCTAGAGGGTTCTTCTTTTTCTTTTGTGTTATTTTTAATGCTATGAGTATTGTTTTTCTGAGAGTTCGATTATCGGAATTCCGTATCGGAAAATTCGCCAATGATTGAAATGGAAAACCGCATTGGTATTAAAACGCAAATAAATAAGTTTTGCGATTGGCTGGACTATTATAAGCTACACTAAAAATAATTTACTTTAGCAATCTTGACACTCGTGGTTTTCGCTCATTTACCGTGAAAACCATTGGCTGGTTTTTTGCGAGAATAGGACCTAAAATTGGTCATAACGACTGTAATAAAAAGAACCGCTTACTGAAAATCGACCGAATATAAATGTTATGAACAGTTGTTCTCACAGTTGCGCTAAAAGGCATCGACTACCAAAAAAACGACCGAATTGGTTTTTATTTTCTTTGCGCAGTTGTTTTTACGGCACCGACCGATTTTTAAGCACTTGCGTTTTGAAAAATCTCACAAGAGTGTTGATTACACTCATTTTCCACATGTCCGAATTACACTTTCATGGGAAATGTTACTTCAATTTAAAAAAATCAACTTTTTTTTACATGAGGTTTTTTATACGAAGTGAAATACATATTTTTATAGTGTAACAGAATACAAGAATTTGATTACTTGGTATTTTTTAATTGTTTGATAAGATTTTTTGTTACCGGGACGCCGTATCAATTAGGGGCTCTGGATTGAATAGACCGAACAAGATGAAATATGGAGAATTGTCCTTTTCTTTAAATGGGCGTTGACCTTAAAAAAATGGGACTTTTCAAGGTAAAATGCTTTCCGGCTCAAAATTTTCGCAGTGAATTGAGAATTTTGCTCAAATTTTTGGCGTACTCCTAATTTACCTTAATGCAGATATATATTTTTTAGTTTTTTTTTATTATTTCAAAGTGGTGATTACCTAATACAATAAAATTGGAATATTTAGATTGAGTTAAATGAATACTTATGACAATTATAATACTTTCTTCTACCAAAAAACCATTACGAACTTGTTATTATATATTATACACCATCAAATACTTAAGAAATTAAATCCTGAGAGGATTTAGAATTATAAAAAAAAAAAAAAATTTCACCATACCTGCGCGGAAAGTTCGAATTCCCGTCCTAGGGGTTTTACGTAATTCGAACTTTCCTCTGCAGATATGGTGAAAAATAGTATACGCCACTCGGGAGTGAAAGTAGACTATCCCCAACCGCGTGTAAGATTACGACCCGAGCGAAGGCAAGGGTGGTAAACACTTTACTTTCGCTGCCTAGTGGGTGTACTATTTGATTGAAAAAAATTTTTACATCGAAAAAAAAAGAATTAATTCGACCAAATGATCAAAAATTCAACGATGTAAAAATTTTTTTCAACTGTTTTTTTGTTATTCGTAAATATGCCATAAGAGCCCATGTTAAAATGAATGCATAAAAAAAAAATTTTTTGTAAACAATGTAGACGAAAATTCCCAAAACATTCATGTGAGTTCGCTATGAATTATTTAAAACGCGGTAATCATTTCAGATTTGTCTGTACATTTTCAATTTTACTGACGAACCTCCTTAAGCGTTTTTTTGTGGGTAGTGCGACTGCATAGATTAATAAAACCTAAACGATAGGTCGAAACCGGTCATGTTGGAAGGCATTGAGCAACTGCTCGCATTACTTGATTGCATTAGCATGCGATCATTAAGTCTTATCGAAGATTTATTGCTTACTATTTTAGTATGACGTGATTAAATATGTAGAGTATTTACCTAACGAAAAACTTAAGCTGGTTATAATTCAAGCACTCTCTTATAAATCAATCGAAAAGTCTGAATGAAGAATCAACGACCTCGAAGAAACGAAAAATGTTGTTTAAGTAACAGTGATGGTAAAAAATTAATATTTTTTTTTTTTTTAATGATTACTAAGCGTGTTCCAGGATTTTTTTCACACTAATTTGCTGGTTTCTACAAGAAATTCAAGACTGCATTTAAAATATTGTTAATTCAATAATTCTAAAACGTAAAAGTTTTTGACAATTTCTTTGAAAAATCATGTATTTGTGACAGAATCATGAAATTAATGGCATTAAGAACATTTTTTCTGAAAGGCTGTGACCATTTTGGCCAAATATTTTATTGGTAACTTCTTGGCACAATTATTGGTTGATTTACTATTCTTTTAATGTCGTTCATATTTTCGAAGTTTTCTGGTGTTCAAGAATTAGTTATCTTGTGAAACTCTTGCTCGGGAATGTGTATTTGAATATGTAACAAGTATGAAATGTAAAATAAATTCCGGTTCTCACTCACTCACTATGCACGCTAACTTTTTGCTGATTATTTACCCTATTGTTGATTAATGAACAGCGTTGTAAGCAATAATGTAGCTTTATCTTTTCTTCGTATGATGAAAAAAAGAATAGTTATCTTGATTACTATTCGTCGTGGAATGTAGTGTCGGCAATTATCAAATAGGTTAAATTAACGACAGAAACCAAGTTTCAAGAACACATTTTATACGTAGCGCATCACTTGTCTTGGAACGAAATATTTTCGCACTGTTCTGTTATGTGTAACCAGGAAAATCCTGATCGCTTCATGATTGCTCAATTGTTTCAGAGAAGATCCGAGGCGTAACTTACCTTCTGCGAAATTGATGTCTAATTTGATGGAAATTCAATCGATTATTTATAATGAATCAGCATGTGAAATATTGAACTCGTGGTTAAAAATTATATCGTCATATAGTAACGATACTTTTCATACTGATAAAATAAAACAAACAATTAAATAATCGTATTTACAAATAACGTGCAAAAATAATAATAAGCATGATTTAAAAAAAAATTGTTTAGAGAAACGGTGATTTAGCGGTATAATCCGGTCAAACGTGAGATTCAGAGAGAATTTCAAGCCCGTTTCAAAAGAATGAAAATCGGAAGAAAAAAAACAGTAAATGTGCTGAAAAGACTGATTTTGTAATTATTCTGAAATGTTATTTACAAATTTATAAAAAAAAAACACCAAATGTTCAACAAATCACCCGTCGCTTTAACTTTTTTCAAAGGTGAACGATTTGTTAATATTTCCAAGTACGTATTAATTTTTTTAGAATTGTTTATCATTATTAAAAACTGTATTCTTCGTTTATAATGTTTGAAGTGTATTTGCGAATCTACTTAATTAATAGTCGAGATACATCGTGGCTATAAAGGGTGGTTTTATAGAATTGGTATAACCAAAATTCATCAGGGTTGCGTATAATACCACTAGATGGTGAATGAACGCAGCGTTTCTCGCAAGTGTTTGGAAGACACAGCGTATATAAGACTGCTACGTTGTCCTGTAATTCGACTACACATAAAGTGTGTTCCAAACATTTTTTGCAGTGTTGAATTCACGATAAAATCTTCACACCAGTGATAAATATGATGAAAAATTGCATGTTGTATTCCCAGTCCAGCCTTTATCAACTGTATGTAGTTGTGGAATAATAGTACTTAGTCACATGCATTCTATAATAGGATTAAAAGAGAGATAATTTCAAATTTATTCGCTATTCTGATTAGCTTTATAGATTTGTTAAAAGAGTTATTTTTTTAGCGAATCCAAATATGCAGTTAAATTAACCTTGTTGTCTTCTTTACCCTGATAGCGCATACGATTAAGGAAGATCGATGACGACCCTCAGAGTCAAAACAGTGCTATATTTTCGTAAACGATTTTTAAAAGCTTAATGCATTACATAACAATAATAGTAGAGGGTAATTTGTATTGAAGCAAATTGTATTGAAGGGTAATTTGTATTGAAGCTGAACCTACTGAAATATTAATAGTGACGAATTTGCATTAAGATTAACTGATTAACATTTATTTGTAATGAGACACATTTTCGTTCCGTTTTTTTTAAGTATAATCAGTAATTCTTCATCGATTTGAATCAGTGACGGCTTATTCCCTTTCTCAGAGGATACCATAGAAATTGAACGTCACGATATTTCATAGTGTTGATGGTTTAATAATTATAGCCTGTTGTTCATAAAAGTATTTTTGTTTTTGCTATCACTCAATGTATTCGTTGAAGAATTACAGATGATATTTAAAATAAACCAAACAAAAATGTGTCCCATTGAAAAGAACAGTTAATCGATGAATCTTTATGCAAATTCGTCACTTTTTTCTTTTACTTTCATGCTTCAATACAAATCACCCTTCATTATTGTTTTTTAATGCATAAAGCTTTAAAGAATCAATTACGAAAATTCAGCACTGATTTGACTTCGATAGTCGTCACCGAGCCTTCTTAAATCGAATAAAATTTTTTTTGAATCAATTCAGTTGTAGGTTATATCAAACCAATATTGTGCTGGTAGTGATTGCTGTACATATACTATAGACTCAAACATATCACTTTTATTGAAACATCGTCGGTATAGTTGATTCTAATATACGCCGTTCGATTCAAATAAATTTCATACGACCGCAACGGTAAGATAAATGTTACTGAACCTTTTCCTCGGTGTAGCTTTGTCAAAAAGGCTATAAATAAAAATTCCTAGACTCCTTCTGGAAGGCACTTTTCAACTTAAGGTATCGAACACTAAAATTTGTTTGCCGGTTTGCTCTGAAAGCTGCGACAAGTTGAGAATATTACTTCTTACCTTACATCATTTTGATTCACTGTATGTCGTTACAAATTACAGAATTAAAATGCTTGGTATGTACTTAAAGAGGTTTAAATGTCCGATTTTTTTACTAGAAGGGGATTATCCACGGAATTATTTTTTCTACAACGGTTTTTAGGTGACCCTTAAGCAGGTAAAACACAAAATTTTTTCGAAAAATCTTGATTGATTCATAATCGCTCAGTTGTGTGATAGAAGAATTGAAATAATTTACGTCACTTACCTTTCACGAGATTATCGTTAATTATGATGGGAAACAAACGATTATTTGAAATGCATCAGCACGTGAAATATTAAATACAATTCTTTTTTTATTATTTCGTAATATAGTATATACGTCTCATAATACAAAGGTAGCTAAGAGACCAAATACAATAGAATGACGAAAAAAATCATCATCATCATCATCGTCATCATTGTCACATTCATCGTCGTTCATATTAGTTATCGATGCGCTCACGGACAATGAGCGATAGCATAAACACATACGACGTAATTGCGGCTTCGCTACAATAATAATATTGATGGCAATATAAATATCGTGTATGAAACGTAATCACAATTCATAAATCCAACGAATCTGAATATTCTAAGAGCAATACAAACTTTCGCGGACGACTGAAATTTTTTTTTCCAATAATAATCAAGGTAATAATAATAATAATAATAATAATAATAATCATTTATCAACTAACGAGTAGTGTTCATCGGCAGTCCAATGTTCTACTTTTTTTTTTCCTTACAACTAATTTTGATTCTCAATTTTTTGATTTACGTTGCTCCTCCCAGCTTACTCAGTCACTTTTAATAAATTTGAAGAAATTCGTATGAAAATCATTATTCATTACGCAGAAAACGATTTGTACAAAATAGCACAATAATTGTAAACAACGTCGTATAATAATAATAATGATAATATTTTAAATAAATATAATTGCAAGCAAGTGTCGGAACATTATGCATATAATTGAAAAATCATATTCACGGGCGTGAAAAGTTAAATATTAAATCTGAACCATGAGATTGACAGAGTCCATTGTTTTTTTTTTTGTTTCAGGCTAAATTGCGAGGATATTATGATGTATACGTGCTCAACTGTACATACACAAAACGCATACGAGAGCGGCAGTAGCTTCCATTCATATCCGCGGGCATTCACACGATTTGTGCATCAAACGACAAAACTTAAATGCATCTGAATTATCAAGGATACTCGTAGGGTGTCTTAACAGAAAATAAAAAATCAGCTTTTTTCATTTGTTCAGCATTTTAGATTTCCGACACAGATGATTTTCACAAATTTTTTTTTTCTTCGAAAAATAATTATCGATTTTATCTCTGTTTTTCTTTCTAGTTGTTCTTCTTTTTATTCGTGGGTATGTACATCGCTGGTTTTAGAAATTTTTGATCGACCATTTTAAAGTTAGTTTGATTTTTTTCTATCTTCAGGGCTTGCAGACTATACACGTATTCGTTTTTTTTATGTACACTGGTCAATGTACACTTGCGTATAATCTACGTAATTCTTATATTTCGTCGACATATATATAATATACTTTATAATCACCCATCGTTTCGCTCATTTTCTAAATAGTTGTACTTGACTTTTTTTTTTGTTGCGTATATTATATATATATATATATATATATATATATATATATATATATATATATATATATATATATATGAGTTTAATCTGAAAAGTTATACTCTAGTTTTCGCACATATATATCATATATATATATATATATAATGTATATATATAATATCTACGCGTAAAGTGACTTTTGGGACCCTGAATCGAGAAACTTTTGAATTATTATTTTTCTTTTCTTCCTTTTCATTCGAAATACATAAACTCTGTCGCTTAACGTTTACGGTTATCTTGGCTACACATTCCCTAATAATTAATTAAATGAGACTTTACGAGCTAATTTTGATTTTCATTACAATATCTCTTACGCGCTAAATACGTCTTTCGCGCCTTTAAATTTTGTTTTTTGTTTATTATCGATATCAACTGCGATACAATTTTATTCTGTATTTATGTATAATAATGGAGGTTTCACGGGTGATGCGTACATGTTTTCTGTTTTTTATTTTTCTCGAAAACGTACGTGTTTATTTGTAATAGTTGATAGTAGTAGTATATGTATATAGGCATATGCTTGGTCAGGTTGGTATTTTTTTTTGTTTTCATTGAAAAATCTTTTATATCGGTAGTACAATATAATATAAGTTCGTCGACTCAACCGAGGAACCTGAGTTATTGGTACATTATTAATAATAGGAACTTGAATTGCGTCCAACTATTGACTACAAGAATGAAAAATAAATTAAATTGAATAGAATAAGTAAATTATACAAAACGTGCAGAAAAAATAATTAGGACATTCTAAAAAAATATATTGGTAAGAACTAAATGAATCTTCGCCTTATCGCAATTTTTGACTTACAAAATAATGTCAATTGACAGCGAAAATATCCGGTGATGAAATATGTGCTGGAAAAATAAGGCATGGATAAATTTCCTAGATCTCATAAAAGGATCTTCTATCTTCCAGTTGGGTTTCTAATCGTGTACGAATTGATATATTATAATAAAAAAATGGAAACGTAATTTGTTCTAAGAAAATTGTATAATTTAAAATTCCTCGGAATTGTTAAATTGTACAATCTTAAGAAACAATATTGACAAAATATAAATACTTATGAATTTAATTGAAACTTCCGTTGATTCCCAAAGATTAATTGAATAGTGAATTATGTGTAAATAAAATATGCATAATTACGGCACGTTTTAGTAATTAGGGATGTTTACAATAAAAAGTAAAGGGCATGTAACTTTCGGTACATCGAGATACACGGAAATTGATGGAACCATTTTTGAAAATTCCTATTAATTTTAACAGAACTTCAAAAAAAAATTGCTCAGTTAAATTATTTTCTGGCTTTAAGTTCTGTTTGATCGGTTGTTATTCCTAATTTTATCTTCGGTTTTCGTCTCCGGGCATTTTTTTTCAATCATATTTTATCACCAGACATTTTTGTTTCCAGACATTTTATTTCGTCGGATCATTTTTTTTCGGAATTGTATTTCGAGGATATTTTTCCGGCGAATATTTAATCGCTGGGATGTTAAGTCAGTAGCTCCAACGCAGCTGTACAAATACAAGAATGGAGAATGTTTCGACAAATGTAAAAAAAAATACAAAAACTGTAATCCTCGTTTATGTGTCGTGAAAAGTAATGTGTAAAGGGGTTGATTTACCCCTTCCAGGCGAGCAGATCCATTCAAGATCTCATGTTAATTCAGGCTTCGAACCCCGAACTTCAACCCTAATTTCACGATTTTCTATTTCACAGAAATTCGACATTTTTTTTGCCTATCATTCTTCTATAATTCAGCGAGTGCGAGTGAGAAGAAAAGCGGCGAGTTTGGCGCGTGCGTGTGCCGAATGGGCTTGTCGGGGTTCCCATCTGTCGCTCTGAGCTCCGAACGAACAATGCTGAAGAAAAGAGAAGAGCGCCTCGCGTTAAGCCGGTGCACCTCGGTCCCCGAAGGGTCCACACCGTCCGCTTATAAAGGCTTTCCAAAATATTGTGTAAATCTGGTCGCAGCACAATTTCCGTAAGTTGAAACGCGAAGCAGCTGAAATTTTAGGGTGAAATCCCGTTGAATCGTCCTATTTTCGCGTTGAGCGTTCTCCCCCTTAATTTCGAACCCCGCGAGCCAATTTTGACCCTCCGATGTTACACTCTGTACAAATAAAGGGTTGGCTCGCTTTCCCACTTTTGGGGAAGCGACATTCGCTTACATTCACCCCACGTCATGACACACAATCAATTCTCACCCCTTTCGTCGGTTATTCCGAATTTACGAAAAATTTCCGATTTTCACGAAGAGATCAGAAGCAGCTTTGTTCGGGACTTATGAACTGTCGCGCACGCGACACTCTTGCTCTTTCACGGCGACTATAAAAAATTTTCGGTTCTGTTTGGTAACCCCTTTTTTCGAATGAAAACCCTTTTTTACCATCTTTCACGCTTGACCCTTGTTTTTTTTTCATCACTGTTGTAAAAATAAAGACTTGTTATTGAAATAGTGAATAATGTAATATTGAAAAATAAGAAAAAGGAATTATTGGCATTAATTACATATTTAATGCAATATATTTAATTTTTTTTTTGCTTAATTTAAAGACATTATTCATCATATGAAGATTTATTTTTTTAAGCAATAAATTCAATTTAATTTTAATAATTTCAATAAAATATATCTTCATACCGCAGGAATATTTTATTGGAATATCCCATAAAAGATATCGTTACGAGAGGCAACACTCACAGCAATACAATGACATACAACCAATTCTCACCCCTTTCATCGAGTATTCCGAATTTACGAAAAATTCCTAAAAGTCGTGCGCAGATCAAAAGCAGCTTTCGTCTAGGATTCGTAAAATGCTGCGCACGTGACACATTTCACGGTGACTATAAAAATTGAGTTGCTTTGTTTGGGTCGGGTGAAAAAAACGTCGGTTTAGGGTAACCCTTTTTTTTTTAAGGAAACCCTTCTTTTTTTTGCTCGTTTTCACACTTTCTTGCAGCCATTGTCGTCAGATTTCATTCAATGGTTTGTTGTGAAATTTACGATTGTCGTTGAAATTGAAAATAGAAGAAAAGACGGAAATGGTGAATAACGGATGTTGAACGGAAAATATTGATTGACTGATTGAAAGGCGAAATTAAAGCCACGTGCCTTGGGGCGTTTAGACGAGGGGTGATAAAGTTGGCGACACGTTTCCCCCATTTTCTACGTGCTCTAATTAAAAATGAGAAGCAATCTACAAGGCACTGGTATTATATTTATTTTGTATTTAACTTAAGGGAAGGTTATGGTGATATTTTAAATTATTGCCTTTGTGTATTACATTACACTAATTTGCAGTTTCCATTAAAGTTATTCTCCAATTTAATCATCGAATTGATATGAATTTGAATTAATTATGCTGATCGAGAAAATGGCTTAAAAATTATACTAAAAAATTGGAGTTTGTTATTAGTAAAGAATCTTCAATTTTTATTAAATCGAAACAATTTCAAACTTTTTCTTATAGGAACTTTCTTTTTTTTCAAAATTGCTAAAAAAGCGGAAAAAATCTAGACTTCTTAAAATTTGATATACAGATCAAACACATTCTAAATTTTTTTTTAATTCTGAAAAATATTTGATAAATAAATTGAAAGTCACTGTAACCTCCACTTAACCTCCAGACAATAATGATCAGAAACGTATTCGTATTGAAATTCAAGAAAGAGATGCACCACAACATATTTTGCAATTGAAAACCTTTCGAGGAGTGGTTTACAATGCTAACATCCTAATTCACGATTACCATCTTCCCCATTAAAAAAATATTTTGACTGATGCATTTTTGAGTTGTCATGATACTTTTCAAAGAACTAAGGTAGTAAATTTCTCCAAACGATTTTATATTCAATCCAAAATCATCAACAACACATTTTTTTTTGTTATGAAGATGAAGTTTACTGAAAAAAAAAATCCAAAATCAATTAAATTCAGTTTTAATAAATAATATCTTCAAAATAATGAATTTTATAAAAATTGATTAGAACAAAAGGTGTTATCGATATAATTAACTTTCTCGACGGAGGCAGAGTCATCAATAAAAATAATGAAACCACATGATAAAAGTGAAGTAAAATCATGTGCAAAAAAAAATCACTGCCATCAATTCCACATTTAACCAAAAATCCTCTTGTAATATATTTCTTTGGTATAAAGATGAAATTTACTAAAAAAATTTAATTTTTCAAAATAAATTTAATTTAGTAATAAATAATATCTTTTCAATGATGAAGTATTATAAGAACTCTTCGAAAAAAAAATGTGTTGACGATAATTTAATTTTTTTCCACGAAGGCAGAATCAACAATTAAAATAATGTAGCGATATAATAAAAGTGAAGAAAAGCTAAATAGCGTTTGCGTAGGGCGGTTGTAATATTGATTGGCGGGAGGGAGAAAGGAAGGCGAAATTAAAGCCACATGGTCTATGGCATTAAGAAGAGGGGTGATCAAGGAAGAGGCACGTTTTCCTCGTTCTCGTAGAAATCCCCGGGTCCAAGCCAAGGGTGGCCTATGGCTGCTTCTTTTGATCGTGGTTGTTAGACCTCCGAGTGTGTAGCTGGAAAAGGGGGCTCAGTACGTCGCGGCGCTCGTAGTAATCGAAGCAGCAGTGTTGGTGGTTTATATTCCCCCCTTCCCCCTTTATTCGGCGAATGAGCGCGTATAGAAAAAGAAAAGAATCAAGAGAAGGAGAAATACCACAGAGAAAAGAAAAAGAAAGGCTTTCTAAGAAGAAAGAGAGAGAGAGAGAGAGAGACGGAGCGAGAGTTGGTAAAATTATTAAGGGAGGATGAAATTTCGAAGTTGGTGTAAGATGACGAGGGAGGGACGGCGAGGCATGTGGATTCGAAGCCATTTGAAGGGAAGGGGGCTCGAGGGGGAAGGGTGGAAGAAAAATCGAGGGACTGCGAAAAATAAATGGAGGGGAAGCGATGAAGAAAAAAAAAGTCCATCGGCCTATAGGAGGAGGGATGAAGCTATGGTCTCCCCGAACTGGACATAGGGGAGGCTTTGATAATTGCAATCCACTTCCTCTTTCACTGGAAGAGGGAAACAAGAGAGATAGAAAATTCAGGGCTCCAGCCGTGGTGAAGAAGAGGCAAGGGTGTGTGTGTGTGTATTCGTTCGATAGGATATCTTTGCCAGAGCACACGGAATATTGGATTCTGTAATTAAGAGGGGGTGGCTATTTCGAAGGACAACCATCATTTCGGAATTACTTTGTGTGTCTCTAATATAAATTCCCTTGTTTCTTCACTGTGTGTGAAAAGTTATCAATGTCACTAAAAATACTTGAGGATTAAAAATGTTATTGGTTTTAATTTTTTAAATAAATTGGGAGAGCAGTCGGAGCTATTATTTTTATTTTATATCACTCTTTTTTTAAATTGAATTAATAATTTAAGATGAATAATTTTTGTGAAATATTTTATTAGTAGAAAAATGTGTGAATGTTTTATGGAAAAGAAAAATTATTTGCCCACTTAAGATTGTTTGAGAATGGGGTAAAATATTTAAAATAATATGTAATCAATTGTGATGAGGTGTTGCGGTCCATTAATATTTATGAGATTGAGAAAATGTGTTTATGACATTTCTTGAAATATAATATGTCGTTAAAAAAAAAATTAATTAAAACGTTTTTATGACATAAATAATCAGTGTGACTTTGAAATAGCACACGTCTTCGTCGATCGATCTTTCACGAGAAAAGCTTCTGCCCACATTTCGTCAGTCTTTGGAAAGCGATGACATGGCTTATCCATTGAGTACTTCTTTCCCCACAAAGCGCACCTGCCCCTTTTCCATCGGATCGCTTGGACTTGCCACACGCCATAGAAGCAGTTTTTCGAATCTTTCGAAAGCCACAATATTATTGGTTTGGTCACAGAAAAAAAAAATCTGCATAATGTTGTAAACTTCATTCAGGCATCTTTCAATAATTTCTTATACGTGTCAGATTTCTTATTATTAAAAAATATTTGTTTATGCATGGTGAAATTAGAAGTGACATTTTGTCAATTAGAAATACGATTGCAATTTTTCAAAAACTATTTTGTGAAACTTATAGATCTCGAGACGGTTCTGTTATTTCTATAAAAACTTTTTAAATAATTAAACAATGTCTAATTTTTGTCTACTGATTTAACAATAAGTGAATGTTTCTGGACAAAACCTTATTCTTCCGAACACTGACAAAAATGTCAACCAATTTTTCACGGTGTATGATCTGATTCAATAGTCAGTAATAACTCGTTTAAGCTAAGCTGAATAAGCTGCTGGCCAAATTTCGTAAGTCTTTGAAATATTTCTTCCTCCACAAGCTGCACCTCCCCCTTTTCCAGTCTGATTGTTTGGACTTGCCACATTGTATGATGCCAGTTTTTTCAATTTCTCGGGAACCGTAAGATATTATTGATTCGGTTATACAGAAAAGATTTTCGCATCATTTTGTAAACTTCATTTAGTAATTTCACAACAATTTTTTATCCGTGTGAGGTTTTCGTGTTATATTGAAAAATATTTTCAAGATTTTGTGAAATTAGAAGTGACATTTTGTTGTTGTTGTGAAATCTACAAACTTTTATTCTAAAATAAAAATTACCAATTTAAATAACTATTCAGAAACTATTTTGCAAAACCTGAAGATACTAAGAAAATTTTGTTCATTCGGTAAATTCCCCAAAAAAAATTTTGATTTAATTTTTTGTTTGACGTTTTTTGTCTATCGTTTCGAAAATAATTGAATGCAAGTATATAAACTCCAGAATTTTTTTTCGAACGTGTGCCATACGATCCAATAGCTAGTAATAACTCGTTATACGATCTTAAATACCAAAAGCTCCTTGCCAAATTTTGTCAACCTTTGGAAAGCAAAGAAATGACTTATCCATTGGATATTTCTACTTCCACAAAGCGCAACCCCCCCTTTTCCAATCAGATCGTTTGAACTTGCCACACTCCATAGAGCCAGTTTTTCCAAGCTCTTGGAAACCGCAAGATATTATTGATTTTTATACAAGGGGTGGTGCGACGAAGAGAGGGACCCTCTGGATGTGGGTGGACGGCTGTTTCTGTTTACGCGTGTGCGTGACACACACATACACACACACTCACACATTCACATACACATATACGTCACCTATACTGATATACGAATTGAGGGTGGCTCGTGTCATTTACTCGTCCGATCGTTAGTTGGAAAACAACGAAAATCTTTCCCCTTCCTAAATATACGACCACTTTTATTTTCTTCCGTTGTGCTGACGATTGCGAGACGGAAAAAAAATCGATCTCGTATCAAACTCAAGTAAATTGATCTTACGTGCCCAATCGAAACTTTACTCCTCCCCC